>CAUJRU010000002.1:7500000-10000000 GCA_963277665.1 Viscum album
TGAATGCACCTGCACATGTTAAAAAAATGAAACAATTAAAACACGAAGAAAGTTAATAAATATTTTATAGTTATTTTTTAATCTTTACTGTTATAATACTTATTAAAAAGTAATTACAGTTAATTAATAAATATCTTAAATGATCATTATTATTAAATATTATGATTATTAATTTATTATAAAATCTTTAATAAAGTTATTAAGTTATTATTAATAATTAAGTAATTAGAAAGTAAAACTTAATTAGATTACTTAAATTATTTTAATATTAATTACTTTATTAATATAATTATTCTATTAGAAATAAAATTAAAGTGTTAATATATTTATATTAGTTAATATTTAACTTAATTTATAAAATATAATTGTTTATAATTTAATTTTAAATATTCTTATTAGTTTCACTTATAATTTATTTTATAACATATCTATTTATAAATATTACAATAGTTATGTATAAAAATTATTATATATTATTTTATTTATTTGATTAATTTATTATAATAATAATAATAATAATTATTTCTCTATCTTTTCTTTTTATTTTATTTTTATCTTTCCTTCATCCCCCAAATATCGGCGCAAAAGGGGGGAAATCTTTGGCTCCTCCAGGAAGATGAGAGCGCAGATCCCTACTCTTTCTTCATCATAACTGTAGACGCCGGAAAAGTCCGTTGTTCCCAAACGAAGCTCCGGATGCGGAAAGCGAAGTGATATTTGGAGTCAGAGGCACGTTCCGGAGGGCCCGGAGGACTTGCGCGAAATTTCAGAGGCCCGCGCGCAAAGTTGAGTCGCGGCGCGCAATCCTCCCGGGATGCGCGCAATACGCTGGGCCGGTGCGCTATTTTGCGCGCCCGTGGCCTGCGCGGCTCCCTTGCCCGCCGGGTCCTGATTCCGCGCCCGCGAAGGGAATTCCGCACCCGCGACCGGATTCCGCTCCCGGGGTTGCCTATAAATATAAGGCGACCCCCGACGTTTTGAAGGTTGCCAGAATCCGAAGCGTCGCTCGTTCGCGCAATCCAACCCCTTCCGCGCGCAATGCCGATCTTCAGGTAACCTCCTTTCTTTCGCGCAATAGAGCCTTGGGGTCCGCCTTCGCGCGCAATCCCCTTGGCTTCCTTCCTTTGAATAATACTCAACCCGAAGGCCTTTGCGCGCAAAAGAAGCCTCTTGCGCGCAATTGCCTCCGGGTGCGCGCAATCCAGCCCGATTGCGCGCACCCCCCATTTTCAAAGTGGCCATTCGTTAGAGAATGAGCCGTTGCCCCCGCGCGCTACCCGAAGCCCGGTGCGCGCAATCTCAATCATCCGCGCGCGAAGCGCTGGCCCAATTGCGCGCCAGCCCGCCACTTTGCACGCCAACCCGCGGTATTGCGCGCAAAGCTCCTCTTTTGCGCGCAATCCGCCAGGGTCGCCCCCCTTGACCCCCTGAGGGTACCCGCCTGCGTGGCGCCCGATGATCTTCATCCTGGGTGCCCGCACCGTGCGTTGTCTTTCCGTGCGGCCCTCCAGGCTTGCACGAAGTGACACGGACCCATCGTCCGGCAACCCACGTCCAGCATGACGTTAAACTGCATATTCGTCCAAGCTACAAGATGTTAAACTGTACAGCATTCGTCCTGCATGACGTTAAACTGCACATTTGTCCAACATGACGTTAAACTGTACCTCGTCCGCGCGGCAAGACGTTAAACTGCCAAGCATCTACGTCCAAGCTGCAAGACGTTAAACTGCCAAGCACCTTCGTCCTTAACACACGACGTTAAACTGTACTTCGTCCGGCAAGACGTTAAACCGTCCGCTTCGTCCTCAACACACGACGTTAAACTGTACTTCGTCCGGCAAGACGTTAAACCGTCCGCTTCGTCCTCAACACACGACGTTAAACTGTACTTCGTCTGGCAAGACGCTAAACCGTCCGCATCATCTGATCCCGTGCCCCGCACGCAGGGTCTCCCCCGGTTTGGATGTGGCCCCCACCCGCTCGTCTCTGCAGGGATGTCGGGATTGTCCCTCTTTTGGGACGATTTAATGGGAGCGGATTTTCCCTACGGGGGCAGGGTATTATAAACCCCTAGTTTCTTGTGGGGGGATGCACATGTGTATATCCATTGCGCTTCCCCACTGCCGAAGCCGGTAGAGGGTGTGACTGGGATCGAGGTGTCTCCTACTTTCGGTCCAAGTCCCTTCTGACTGAGTTTCGCCGCATCCGGGCTGCCCCAAGTGCGTAAGTCCTGACAGAATGAACTACGTGGACTTTGATCCCTGTCTTCTAAACAGGGTACGTAGGAAGCCTCCCTGAGGTTCAATCCCACCACCTGGTCGTCCCGGTCGTATTTACGTCGGTTCATCCATCAGTGGACCCCTCCAGGGTTCACGCTTGCGTCGATTCACCTATGAATCCGCCCCTGTGGGAGACTGCCCGTGTGTATCTCCACTGTGCCTCCCCACAACCCCCTTTTCCATTTCTCCATTTATCGTCCAGCATGACGTGAAACTGTGATCCACCCGGCCGTTCCATCCCCCTCTGTGCGAGGTGGTTCGGTTCAATCCTCCGCCCGGCGGCCTCGACCTCTTCGTGAGTCGGCTTGCCGACGTCCAGCATGACGTTAAACTGTATACCCGAACTACGTTGACTTTGATCCGTGCTAACGCGCGGTACGTAGGAAGCCCCTACGGGGTCCAAGCTCTTCACTTCATCATCCATCCTGATCCTTACTCGGGCCGCCACATCCCGGTGGGGTCATGCCACCTCACTCCACTCCACGTTACCTGGGAAGCCGCCCATGCGCTGGCCCCAGCGTCGGAGGTTCCCCGCAAGGGGTTCTGTCATCTGATCCACTTTTCGTGTTGATCAGTCCGATGCCGTCCCCGCTGGACGTTAAACTCGCGGCATACCCCGTGTTAAACATGGGAAGCTGAGGAAAACCTCAGGTGACACAGTTCCCCGCACCCAGTGCGGGATGCCTCAGGCCATCATGCCTTCGAGAAGCCCTATTAGGGACAGAAGACAGACGTGCAGAGCCGCAGTGTTACGAAACGCCCCCAGCACCCAGAGCCACCCGGCCTTCTCACCGCAGGTAGCTGCCCCGACCAGACTCCTTGGAGCGTCCGGGCAGAAGCAGCGTAATTAACCGGTGTCCATGAAGATATGGCGTCGGGAACGAGATTCACGAGCATGTCTTAAATCTATGAGGGAGACCCGGATTAGGCGACGAGTTCTGAGGAGACGTCCAAGGAAGGAGGAGCCGACATCCCATCATCCCGGTTTCGATCAAGGAGCAGACGCCCCTGAATAAGGGATGGATGCCGCACGCCTTTGGAAAGCGGGACTGCGGGACCACAAGCCGCGCGCTCATCCCCTCGGGTTGACGGGTGCACGCGCGAACGCGTCCTGGGCAGGGGAACTCCTATGCCCGACCTGGATCGAGGCCCTGACCGCCCCAAAGGTAGGTTGGGTCGACTCTCCCGGTTGCTGGTGCAGGCAGTAGCCGCCGCGGACCGCCTCGCGGTAGCGCTATCCACCAGCGGGGTCTACTCCGTGTGGCCGATCCAGGAGGCATGGGCCATCCCACCTTCCGATCCCGGCCCGGAGGCCTGCCCGGAATCATCTCTCCCCGCGTCCCCTTTGATATCTGTCCCGGTGCCCCTCGCACCTTGGTTTCCAGTCCTCTTGGCCCCAGCACCAGTGCGGCCGGAGGACGCCAGGACAGAGATCAGCCGTGCCCCGAAGAACCACCCAGGGGCAGGAAGGCAAGGCATCGACGCCGAGGGAAGAATGTTACGGAATTCCGGACAGAGGTCCGACCGGTTCGCTTCTCTGATTCAGAGGCAGAGTACGATTCGGCGACAGAGCCCTTTCCCCAATCCCGCCAGTCAAGGGCAGGGGTAGGAATGCGGCACGTCAGCCTCGTGCTCCCCGAGAGTGAGATCGATGTGATCCCCGTTTCTCTCCGAAGGTATATCCGGAGTAACGAGGGCCTGGTAGACCCCCAAGGATCAAGCTTGCGGTTGGTACCGGCCCCTCCGGAAGTGCCTTCCGTCTCGATCGGAGAAGCCGGAGACTTTTTCTGGGGACCGACGGTCGAGCCACGATCTGGTGCACCCTCGGCGAGCACCGATGCTACGGCGGGATGTTCGCTCGCCGGCCCGTCCTATCGTGATGTGGTAGCCAGGGCACCGCCACCCTCAGAGGGCGGCCCAGGATATGGAGGCCAATCGGCCTGTTCGCCGTATTCACCGCCGGCCAGCCCGTCAGCCCGGCGGCCCGCCTCGGCACCACTGCCGGTTCCCCGTCCGTTCCCAGCCATTGAAGAGGACCAAAGAGATCTGGGTCCCGAGTTTGAGTCGTGGAGCTTCTGGACCGTCCTTGCAGAGGGCCACTTCCCTGAGAAGTTTTGGCCAGTCGCAGGACCGGGCTTTGATGCACCCGAATCGCTCACCCCAGATGAGTTCGAATGCTTTCGCCGAACTCTCCGGGAGACTCGCTCCTGTCTTCACCGCCTACAAATGCCATACCCCGGGAGTCAAGCGCACCTGGAGGATATTGGTGAGCAGTGCCGTCAAATTGACCTGGCCATGCTCCCCGCGGTTCGGCACCCCGGGTCATTTGAGCACCACGAGGCCCTCCAACAACGATGCGTTGAGTGTTTTCAAGTACTCCGCAAAGTTATCGAGGAAGCCACTCCCCACGTGTATATCCATGGATGGGGGCAGTATGCTGCCCTACGCTTCAGTGTGATTCGCCGACAGCCCGATTCGCTGGGTGGCCCTGAGGGTATATCCCCAGGGACAGAAACGGTCAATATGGCTGACCTGTCGGGAGATGGGAACGACTTGGAACTTCTCGACGGGGGCTTCCCCCCCGAAGACAAGCCATCGTCAGATCCATCGGTGAGAGTTACTCGTCATCAGAGGAACCTCCTGGGGCTCCCCGCACCCACTGAAGCACTGACGTTGAGCCGAAACGTCAGCAAAGGTAAAGAGCACAGTGAGGCTATAAAGCCCGCCGACCCATCTGCCTCCATGCAGAGGGCAGAGGAGGATCCCGAGAAGGCTACGCTACGTCAGCAGCTCGCCGAACAGAAGAGGCTGGTTGACCAGCTCCTCGCCAAGCGCGCTGCAGAACGGCGGCCTGACTACGGTGATCCCAGGCCAGGACAGCAGGGACCGGAACAACCGCTCCTCGACGAGACTCTCCCGGGCAACCGTGATTACGCCGTGTTCGCCGACAGGAGAGAGGCCATTGCCTATGGCAAGAGGGCGCGGTATGTTTCGCCACACCCTCCCGAGCGGCGTGACCACCTGAGAGACCCCGCTCGGATTCCTCCCGCTGCCCCAAGGGCCGCTCCGCCCGCCATCCCACGAGCCGCCGAGTTCGACGACCCGGTCGACGACCCGATTGAAGGGCCATGCAATGCGCTCGTGGTTAGAGATCCTCGCCAGGACTGGAACCCATGTCCGGACGATCCGATGGCGGCACTCATTGCCCGCTTGGAAGCCTTGGAGACTCGGCAGGTGGCGATCCCACCGGACGGCAAGCCCTACCCAGCATGGGTGGATGACATGCCGGCGCCTCCGGGATTCGGGAATCCCACTTTCGCTCCCTTCAACGGGACTGGAGATCCGCCACAGCATTTAGCCCACTTCAACTCGAGGTGCGGGCCTATGTTGGGGACTCCGGCGCAGCAAGAGGCCGCTAAGCTTCGCTGCTTTGTTCAGACACTGGAAGGGCCAGCATTTGTCTGGTACAGCCAGCTCCCCGTCGGGTCGGTAACCAGCTGGGAGGACCTCCGTAGACAGTTCCTCTACCAGTTCAGTTCCACGACCCGGAAGAAAAGTATCGCAGACCTCTTCAAGTGCAAGCAGAGGCCTGATGAGCGAGTCGCGGACTTCGTCGCCCGATGGAAGGGTCTCACGTATTCCCTTGACATGCCATTGACTCAGGAGCAGTTACTGACAATGTGTGTCGGGAACGTCAAGACCGAGCTGGTCCCTTCCCTGATCACTCAGAATTACCCCGGAGGGTTCAGGGACTTCTCAGACAAAGCTCAACGTCTTGAGGAAGCCCTGCAACAGGCCAGCCAGGCACACCCGCTGCCTCCTATGATTCCTGCAAGGAGAGCCAGCAGGGCTGAGCCCGCTGCTGTTGCCCAGATAGAGGCCCCCAGGCTGTTGGAGCTGCTGCCGGTGAGGCCAGCTCCACAGCCTCACAGGAATCCGCCTCCACGGGCTCAGTTCCCGGCCCAGCAGCGACAGCCCCAGAACCGGCCGGCCCCTCCGCGTAATGTACCGCCACAACCCAGGCGAGATAATCAGGGTCCACCTCCTCGGCCGGCCCCTCCAGCCCCTCGTCAAGACCACGCTCCCAGGGGCCCGCGACACCTGACTTACTCATTCCACGAGGATCAGGTCCCCGGTTATTTCCGGAGCGCCCTGGAGTAGAGGATTGTGCGACTGCCTGAGTGTTGGAGGCCAGAGGAGGCACATCTTACGAATAACCCCCGCTACTGCCCCTACCATCGGGCCCTGGGGCACACCATCCAGCGGTGCTATGTGTTTAAGGATTGGCTCCAAGACCAGATTAACAACAATGTAATCAGGTTGGGCCCAGCTCCAGCACAAGTGGCGGGCGTGTTCGTGGGATCAGATGACGATAGTGGCAACGAGGACGAATGGCAGCTGGTCTCCGACCGCGGATCCCAGAAGTACAATAACTGGATGGCCCGCAAGACGACCATTCGCGCCCATGGAATCATCCGTGCGCGCTTGAATCGGCCTGAGCCCCCAGAATCTGCGGGTGCTGCTTCGGCATCGTCGTCCCAGCCTGCCTCTTCCAAGAGGAGCAAACGGCGGCAGCGCAAGAAGGAAGAGCGCGCCCCGCCGGTTCCGCCACTATCCCGCACTCTCGGAGATTTCATGCCCCCGGAGATGGGGGTCCCTCCTCGGATTCGCCCGGTGATGGATGATTCGTCCGATGACGGTGTTGGGTACGCTTCGGTTAATACCGTCGAGCTGGTAAATCCCTTTTCGGTTCCCGACGTTGAAGAACACCAGGTGGACCTCCCTAGTGTCCCCGGTCATCGCCACCGTCGGAAGAGCCGCAGCAGCAGGAGTCGCCGGGGCACAGCCGTTGGTACCTCCAGCCAGGCCGTGCACACCACTGAGACTAGGCAGCAGGCTCAAAACCGAGCTCAGCGCGCGCAGCCCCCCCCATCCGGGGATGACGGATTCGCCTCCGCCACTGTTTGTGGTGTGGGACCAGGCAGAACCGCCTCAGCCGCGTCACGACCAGCTCTGCCCTGCCACGAGTCCATCCCGGCCTCCTGACCCCAGTACGGTGACCATTTCCCGGACTGCAACCAGTGAACAGCGAGATGCGCCAAGTACCAGTCGACCGCCGATCCAACCGGCAAGGCCCGTCATGCCGCCAACCGCAGAGCAACCTCCTGCAACCAGGGGCTCGCGCTTGGCCAAAAAGTATGATGTCCTGAAGCACTTGGCCGACATCCCAGCAAGGCTCTCCATCCTTGAGGCTCTGTGCATGTCATCTGAGATGCGCGAGGCACTCGCTGAAGCCCTGAAGAGCCCCCTCCAGTTTGAGACAGAGGTTGCGGCTGCAGAGGCCTTTCACGCCGAAACGATTGAGGACGCCGAATGTCAGGCAGTTATCTCGTTCTCTGGTAAGGATGAAGACCCTCCTATACAGGGACACATTCGTCCGCTGTATGTCACTGGCCAGTTCAATGGCCTTGAAGTCCGGCGCTGTCTTGTCGACACGGGGTCTGGGATTAACCTGATTCCAACTCGGACGCTCCGGAGATTGGGGTTGTCTGAGGATGACTTGATTCCCTCCGACCTCAGGATCCAGGGGTATGACCGTACCGAGCAAACCCCGGTCGGCAAGATACGTTTGAAGAACCAGTTCGGTGACTTGGTTGCCAACACCGAATTCATGGTAGTCTCTCAGGACACTGCGTATAACGCATTGATGGGAAGGCCATGGCTTCACCTTCATGCGGCGGTTCCCTCGTCATACCACCAATGCCTCAAATACTCCCTTAATGGTCGAGTAGGCGTGCTTCAAGGAGATGCCTCTCCTTTTGCCTCGTGTGAAGCCCGCTATCTGGACGCGGACTATTACAAGAGCAAGGATAAGCAGATCCTGGCAGGTGAGGTTGAGCATGTCGCTGTTGCAAGTGATCCCTGGGCAAGTCTGGATGACGCTTACGTCCTCCCGATTCACCGGTTGGACGTCGCCATGGTCTCGACGGCCCGCGAGTCTCCTGATGAGATGACCGCGACCGCCCGCGCCAGCACCAGTGGCCCAGCAGGATCTGGTAGCCCCAATGCAGTTTCCAACGCAGTCTCTCCCGTGGACGATCCCTCCCCGAGTGGAGAGAATATGGAAGACGCACCCCCAGCCTTTGAGGAGGGCGTCACCGCCACGGTCGATGAGTTAATACAGGTGAACCTTGGAACCGATGCCGATCCAAGACCCACATTGGTTAGTGCCGCCATGCCCTCTGAGGAGCGGCAGCAGTACGTGGACTTTCTCAGGAAGCACCGTGATGTGTTCGCTTGGGGCTATGACGAGATGCCGGGGCTAGATCCTCAGGTAGCCGTCCACCGCCTTGGTCTCCCCGCGAACCATCGCGGGTTCAAGCAGCCTCCCAGGAAGATGCACCCGTCCCACGGTGCCATGGTTGAGGCCGAAGTTGACAAGCTTATCAAAGCCAACTTTGTGAGGGAAGTTCAGTACCCCAAATGGCTGGCCAACATTGTGCCGGTCAGGAAGAAGAACGGGCAGATCAGAGTCTGCATCGACTTCCGCGATCTCAACCGCCACTGTCCGAAGGATGATTTTCCCCTTCCAGTGACGGAGCTGTTGATTGACGCCACGGTAGGGTTCCAAGCCCTCTCCTTCATGGATGGATACTCTGGATATAACCAAATTCGGATGGCCCCTGAGGATGAGGAGTTCACTGCCTTCAGGGCCCCCCAAGGTACCTTTTGCTACCGGGTCATGCCCTTCGGCCTGAAAAATGCAGGTGCCACCTATCAACGGGCGATGCACCGCATATTCAAGCCAATCCTCGGCACACTGGTGGAATGCTACGTCGACGACTTGGTTGTCAAATCGCGCCAGCGTCAGGACCATCTCAAAGATCTTGAGAAAGTGTTCGGCTTCCTCCGGTCTCGCTGCCTGAAGATGAACCCGTTGAAGTGTGCCTTTGGGGTCACCTCTGGAAAGTTCCTTGGATTTGTGGTAAGATACCGGGGTATTGAGATCGACCCAGAGAAAATCAAGGCGATTAGCCAGATGCCTCCCCCAGGTACCATCCGGGAACTGCAAGGGTTCCAAGGCCACTTAGCCTATATACGCCGATTCATCGCGAATCTGGACGGCAAGTGTAAGCCCTTTTCTCGGCTCATGAAGAAAGGTGCCACCTATGTATGGGATAAAGAGTGTCAGACCGCTTTCGAGGAAATCAAGCAGTACCTGCTTCAACCTCCGGTCCTGATGCCGCCTGTATCCGGGAAGCCGCTGGTCCTCTATGTGACCGCCCTGGAACGGTCCCTGGGTGCCCTTCTCGCCCAAAAGAACAACGAGGGAACGGAGAATAGCCTCTATTACCTCAGTCGCATGCTCCTCGATGCGGAAGTTAGGTATTCCCCCATCGAGAAGAGCTGCCTGGCGCTCGTATTTGCCGTACAGAAATTACGGCACTACTTGCAGCACCATGAGGTACAGTTGGTTTCTCGGGTAGACCCGTTGAAATATATCCTGAGCCGGCCTATGTTGACTGGCCGTCTAGAGCGGTGGGCTATGATTCTCCAGCAGTTCGACATCAGGTATGTGTCTCAGAAGGCCATCAAAGGGCAAGCATTGGAAGACTTTCTGGCAGCTCACCCGACCTCCGCGGATCAGTCGCTGGATCTAGGCTTTCCTGATGAGACCATTCTCTCGGTTGATCGAGCCGATCCATGCTGGCAGATGCACTTTGACGGTGCCTCCCGGAGCCCCACCGGTAGAAGACTCGATAATCCTAAGCTCAACAGAGTGGGCTTGGGCATCGTCTTCATTACCCCGGAGCGAGCCGTGCTGCCATACTCGTTCCTGTTGTCAGAGGGCTGTACCAACAATGAGGCGGAATACCATGCCCTCATCACCTGCCTCGAGTTGGCCCTCGAGATCGACGTGCCCCGTCTGTGCGTGAAAGGGGACTCCGAGCTGGTCGTTAAGCAGATCAATGGCGACTACGTTGTCAGGAAGCCGGAACTTGTGCCATTGTTGGAGTGCACCCTCCTTCTGATGGCCCGGTTCCCTTCTCGGCCGGAAATTGTCCATGTTCCCCGGTCGCAGAACGGTCGAGCAGATGCTTTGGCCAGCCTTGCTGCGTCACTTGCGGAGCCTGAACAAGACAACCTGATCGTCCGCGTGACGCACCGCAGGCTCATCGCTCCCGTTATCCCGGAAGAAGATCGCGGCCCGTTGGTAAGTAATCTCACCACGGTTGCCCCTATGCCCAGAGCCCCAAGTACCCCAGATATGACAGTCGGATCAGCCCCTGATTGGAGGACGCCTTTGGTTGAGTACCTCCAACATGGCATTCTTCCATCGGATCGGGCCGAGCGCGAGCGAGTTCGACGCCGCGCATCGCAGTTTGTCCTCCAGAGCAGTCCCGGCCTGGAGCAGATCCTCTACAAACGCGGATTTGATGGTGTTCTCCTCCGTTGCCTTCAGGGAGTTGAGATCCCACGAGTCATGCAAGAGGTCCATGCTGGTTCATGCGGCGCCCACCAGACTGGGCCGAAGCTGTCCCACCAGATTCGGAGGTTGGGATACTTCTGGCCCTCTATGATCCATGACTGCATCGAGTATGCCAGGAGGTGCCATGCGTGCCAGGTTCATGCAAACTTTGTGCATCGGCCGCTGGAGCCTCTCCTTACCACTAGGTATTCCTGGCCCTTTGCAGTCTGGGGACTGGACGTTGTGGGACCTTACCCGCCGGCGACAGCTCGCCAGTGCCGGTTCATTCTGACCGCCACGGACTTCTTCTCCAAATGGGCAGAGGCGATTCCGCTCAGAGAGGTCAAATCCTGTTCGATCGCTGACTTCGTGACCTCCAACATCATCTATCGATTTGGAGTGCCTCACGCTATCCTCACGGATAACGGAACCAATTTCTGAGCAGCCGAGTTGAAGAAGTTGTACGCCAAGTATAACATTCGCTCGAACCATACATCTCGCTATCATGCGCAGGCGAATGGACAGATCGAGGCGTTTAACAAAACCCTCTCTAACATTCTGCAAAAGATGGTTGGTCAGAACAAGAAGAGTTGGCCGGACAAGCTCCCCAACGCCCTCTGGGCTTATCGGACGACGACTCGCAATTCCACCCAGATGACCCCTTATTCCCTGGTGTATGGAGCTGAGGCCGTCCTGCCCATCGAGATCTAGTTGCCGTCCTTGCGCACTGCGGTCTACGACCAGCAAGCGCCGGACAGAGTTGCTGAAGCCCGTCTAGTCGAGTTGGAAGCACTGGATGAGAATAGACTTCGCGCTTTGCACAACTTGGAGAGGCATCAAAGCAGAATGGCTCGAGCTTTCAATAAGAAGGTTCGCCTCCGCTCCTTCCTGCAGGGTGATCTAGTGCTAGCCCTAAGAGCACCGATGATCCCCGGCAGGAAGCCGCCCAAGTTGGAGCCCAAGTGGGAGGGACCTTTTGTTGTCCACAAGGTCTATCCCAATGGCGCGTACTCCCTAGCGACTATGGATGGTGAGCGTGTCACTCCTCCCACCAACGCTAGGTTCCTCAAGCAGTACTTTGTCTGAGTGTGCCACGTCCTGCACGACGTTAAACTGCATTCGTCCAGGCTACAAGACGTTAAACTGTTCAGCATTCGTCCGCGCTGCAAGACGTTAAACTGCCAAGTGCCTCGTCCTGCATGACGCTAAACTGCACTACGTCCGAGCTACAAGACGTTAAACTGTTCAGCATTCGTCCTGCATGACGTTAAACTGCCCCTCAAGAACTACGTGCGGCTTGATTCCCATCCTTATGGGATACATAGGACCGCCTGAACATTCATGTTTCAGGCCCAGCCCCATCCTTCGGGAATTTCCATCCCATCCCGGGCCCTTGATCCAGTTGCCTCTGGGTATGTGGCGTATCGCGTGCGCGGGGGATTATGTCCTCATTTACGTCGGTTTTCTCGCCACGCTGTACGCCCCCCACGTTTGGGGATGCCTTCTGCTCCCCCCTTCTTTTTCTCTCATCGTCCTGCATGACGTTAAACTGCTTCTCAAGAACTACGTGCGGCTTGATTCCCATCCTTATGGGATACGTAGGACCGCCTGGACATTCATGTTTCAGGCCCAGCCCCATTTCCCGGGAATCTCTATCCCGCGTTGGGCCTCTGGCCCAAGTTCCCTTCCTTTTTGTGCGAGGCGTATCGCGTGAGCGGGGGATTATGTCCTCATTCACGTCGGTCTACTGGCCGCGCCGTACGCCTCCCCCGTGTGTGGGACTACCTCACACCCCTCATCGTCCTGCATGACGTTAAACTGCTTCTCCAGAACTACGTATGGCTTGATTCCCATCCGTATGGGATACGTAGGACCGCCTGGACGCTTGTGTTCTAGGTCCAGCCCCGTCTCTTGGTTGATCACGGGGATCTGCCCTCTTTTGGTTGCTCTCAGGGTGAGTCCTCCGACCCTTTCCGGAGATTTGTTAACATGTTTTGGGTACTTCGGTCTATGACTCGTAGTGTCAGATTCAATCCCGACAAGTCCTGTGTTGCTTTTCAGGCCTTGCGCTTCCTCTTGTTCGAGCCTTCACTCAAAGGGATCCTCGTTAGCGGTTTGGGTACGATGCCTCAGTGCTCTCCTACCGCTCCGGGTCGATTTACCGGCGAGTCCTGGGCCACAAATCGATATGAATCCTGCGATTGAGCGGTTGATGCTCGTTTTCTTGCCCCGTCTTAGGCTGACGCGATCGGATGTTGTGTTGCGAATATGGTCAGTAATGTCCTTGATCGCCATGTCGGCTCTTTCAGGCTCTGAACGTTGGTTGCGCAGCCCTCATCACACTCCGCCTTTGTGCATTGTAGTGGAATCTCGACACTCTCTTCATACTGACCTTCAGTACACCTCTACACGTTAGGCAGACCAACCAGGGTAATGATGTCGTTCGAGGCTCCCATGATCTGAGCACCAAGGATATATGCGGATGTTCTCCCCAAGGGCCATGCGTAGCTGGACCCTCGTCCCCATAAGGAGGAGGGAGTCGCCCGAACAATCGCGTTCTGGGCCCAATATATCTGGAGGCTAGCATCTCTGCCCCTCGGGTGATGGACATACGCAGACCCCTATCCCAAGACTCTTCTCCTGGAATCGTGCGTGACCGCAGGGCTGGGTATGTTCCCACCTCCGCCGTGTCCGCCGTACCGCGATAAGCAGATTCCTCCATGGTCCGAACCACACGACCTTAAACTGTGTTGTCTGGTCCCACCACACGACCGTAAACTGTGATCGTCTTGGCCGCCCGACGAGAAACGGCACTGCATCGTGATGTTCTCCTCGGGGGACACTCATGTTGGGCGCTGGTTAATAACCACGCCATCCATCAATGCCTTCCGTGGCTTGATTATTGTGGCGACGCCAGAGATTTTTAAATCACAGGCATGTCGCCGCACAAAGAAAAACCATTCATCTTTAAGGAAAAACAAGAAATATCAAATGCCGCTCCTTCTGTGTGCGAGGGTCAGACCCGCACTCCTCCCCGCGCTGGTGCCCGATTGTGTTGCGCCGCGCTTCAAGAACTACGTATGGCTTGATTCCCATCCTTATGGGATACGTAGGAACGCCCAGATGTTTGAAACTTCGGGTCCAGCCCCCCACCTCTTAGAGATTCTCCCTTCTCTGGGGAATCCACCGCCTTCAGGTCACCCTCAAGGCGTGTTCCCCGACCCCTTGCCGTGGTCCACCGGTGTCAAGAGTACTCTGGTTTATTGCCAGGAGGGTCAGGATCCGCTTGGTCAGGTTTCCTCCACTTTTCAGGCTTCGTGCTCCCTTTCATTCGGACCCATCGTCTACGCCCTGGGTGGAGCCCCCGTGAACAGTTCGGACACAATGCCTCAGTGCTCTCCCACCGACTCGGGCCGGTACCCCCAATGGCCTCGGGAAGCAAATCGATATGAATCCTGCGATTGAGCGGTCGATGCTCGTTTGCTGCCTCATTCCACCAACGGTTAGTGCAATATTGATGCTGCTTTTCCGCCACGGTCGGCAGTACTCCCATATCGTTACTCCGGTGCCCCCAGTCCTTGAGTGAATGGCCGCATGATTCACATTTTCCACCCCCCATTCTGGCCAGGCGAAACCTCGACACTCTTGACACTATCCCTCAGTGCATCTTCGCATATCCAGGGGATATGACCACGATGTGGCGTGCTTTGAGGTCCTTATGGTCCGAGCTCTAAGACCTTAAACTAAGATCTCCCCTTATGGTCCGAGCTCTAAGACCTTAAACTAAGATCTCCTCTTATGGTCCGAGCTCTAAGACCTTAAACTAAGATCTCCTCCTATGGTCCGAGCTCTAAGACCTTAAACTAAGATCTCCTCTTATGGTCCGAGCTCTAAGACCTTAAACTAAGATCTCCTCTTATGGTCCGAGCTCTAAGACCTTAAAACTAAGATCTCCCCTTATGGTCCGAGCTCTAAGACCTTAAAACTAAGATCTCCCCTTATGGTCCGAGCTCTAAGACCTTAAAACTAAGATCTCCCCTTATGGTCCGAGCTCTAAGACCTTAAACTAAGATCTCTCCTTATGGTCCGAGCTCTAAGACCTTAAACTAAGATCTCTCCTTATGGTCCGAGCTCTAAGACCTTAAACTAAGATCTACCCCTATGGTCCGAGCTCTACGACCCTAAACTAAGATCTCCCCTAATCGGGGTTCTACGTCCTGCATGACGTTAAACTGCACTCTCAGAACTACGTGTGGCTTGATCTCCAGCCTGATGGAGTACGTAGGAACGCCCGGGCATCTCAACTCGGGTCCAGCCTCAGGGATCGTTAAGTCCCGCCCCTCCTCGTCGCCGGCCGTCTGGCCTGGCTTCTGGTAGAGTGGTGCAGTTGTGATATTCTCCCTGATTCAGCTCGGGATGCCTCATTGCAATGATGGGAAGCGACGGTTTCCTCGTCAAAGAGGTGCTGTATGAGAATTGGGGTGACTCATGACCAGATTAGTGCATCCGCCTAATACGCTTTCCCCACGGTGGCGCAATTTTGAGAGCGTTGGATTCTGTCCGAACAAATCGTCACTTCGCCCCACGCTTCGCATGCCCTGTTGATCTGGATTTCCACCCTTGTGTCTGAAGGAACCCCAAAGCGGTATTCATGATGACATGTGGTCCGCCTCCTGCAATATGAATGATGACCTTTTTCGGTCCGTCTATTGCAGTTGTTATGGTCGATCCACTGTCCGCCTACCGTCTTGGGCATTTCCTGGAAGGCCGACCGTTGTGGATGCCTGGATTCGGGACACGCGATTCACCCTTTCTCATTTCCCTATGTTCGGATAAAATCTCAACGCCCCTAGCGTTGTCCCGCTCGTGTGTTGGAACAAGTTGGGGGGATGATACATTGATTAGGTCTGAGGTCTCCTTTCCTAGGAATGACCTCCCTCTTTTCTACAGAAATCCAGGCCTAATTATGGATGCCTGATGCTTGGTTAACACTCCCGCAAGACAACGAATTGTGGTTGAGCATGTTAAGCCAAAAGATGCAGATAAATGTATTGATTCATACAAATGGATCAAAGTAGCGGAAGCAAATGTTTTGGGAATGGCAAAACAAAGCCCTTAGGGATTAGCGTGCTGAATGAGTCTTTCTAATGCCGCTACCCTTTGGCTGGTGGCCTCCAGAGCTGCTTCTCGCTCTCTGCGTGCCCTCTCTTCGTCGGCGGTCGCAGCACGCAGTTCGTCGATTCTGGCCTGTGCACGCTCCCGCTCGACCTGAATTGTGACCATCTGTTGGCCCGCCTCCGTCAGCTGTACCTGGGCGTCAACCTGCTGGGCTGCTAGTTGCTCCACAAGCTCGGTACACGTTGCGACGAAGGCCTCCTTCTCTACCGCCTGCCCTTCGAGGCGCCGGACTTCCTGCTCCGCCGCGAGGAGCGCCCGCGTGCTCTCCGACATGTCCCGACTTTGTGTGACGTCGGCACGCCGGCAGCTCTCGCGCATCTTTTCGTCCATGAAATCACGGACCGTTAGATGGAGGTGTTGAGCATCAGCTCCCCCGGCACACAGGAAGCGCAGCCAGGTTTAAAGTGATCCCATGCGCCCCAGCCACTCTGACGGGTCTCGCTTGAGGAAGTGCTGGATGCACTTCCACCCCCTACGGCGCGTTATCCGGCTCTCCTCGACCGCCTCCGCGTCTGAGTCGTCCATCTCCTCGGGGTCGGCAGGCCGGTAGGCAGGGAAGGCAGCCAGCAGGTCTGCTGCAGGGTCCGCCCCTGGGAGGTCCTCACGAGGGATAGGTTCCCCAACATCCGGGCGACCTTCTTCTCTCTCCCCAGCGGCGCTGACACCCTCGTCAGCCCCCAACCTCTCTCCGATGGCAGCACCGCCGACGTCCGCAGCCCCTTGATCAGCAGTTGGTGGGGCTGGCTCGGTTTGGGAAGTCTGTTCCGGAGCAGGCGGCATGGCTGCCACCGGTCCACTCGTGGATGGCCCGGGTTCGGCAACCCGACGAGCCTCCAGTGTTGAGATCACTGCGCAGGGCATGCCATGGTTAGTCACGGATCGTCAAAGGCAAGCACCAGCAGTAAAGTAGGGAGACTTACGGGAGTTCAGAGCGTTATCTTCCGCTATCCCGGTCGCCGCAGGAACAGTTGCAGCAGGGGACCCCTTAGCGCTTGTCAGTTCAATGATGGGTGTCTGGCCCCCGCCTTGTCCTGCTGGCGCCTCTCCTACTCCCGCTGAGGACGCCTGACTAACATCCGTGTGCTCCTAAGAAAGATGGAGAAATGGGTTAGAAGCTGCATAAGAGAATGGATGAAGCGGATTTAGTAGGGATAGAAGCGGACCTCGAGCAGCTCAGTGACATCAACGTTGTCAGAGCCGGCCACCTCGCCGCTCTCCCGTGGGATCCCCTGATGGGATCTTCCCTCGGAGCCTTCATCCTCCCCCATTTCCTCCTCTTCCTCGGAGTCTCTGCCACTTTCATCTTCTTCCGGCGGCATCTGTTCTGGAGCGGGCTCTAGACCGAGCATCACCTTCACCAGAAGGGATGGCTCCGCACGCTGACCACGTTGGCGCGCGTAATCGTCCATGGCCGTCAGATATGCATACTGCCGGTTGAAGTTCACTCTGTCGGCGATCTGGAGGCGCCCGACCTCTGGCAGATAGATTCCTTCTCTGAGTATCTTTCGCCAGATGGCGTCGGTCCCCAGTGACTGCCGCAGGGTCATCCAGGCCGACCACAGCGCCGGGAAGACCGCGTCGTGGGAGGGTTCGAGCAGACGTCTCACCTGCTTCCCGGGCCGCTCGTCGACCACCGCACGTGCCCCCTCTCTGGGCGCTGAGGTCGTGGCGGTAGCTCGCGATGTGCCCGCCGCCGAAGTCCCTGCCCGCGCCGGCTCCGCTGCTGGGCGCGCCTCCGTTCTCCCCCGTGTGGCGGCGCCTCGCCTCCTTCCTTGACGCCCGGTCTCCGCACGGGTAACCTCGAGCCGCCGAACTGGCTTCCGTAGAAGCCCCTCGGGGTACGCGATGGCCCAGTGTTCGGCGTACTCGGTTGCCAAGCCTGCGTCAACCCCGGTAGGAGGGAGAGTGATGACGTCGCCAGAGCCGAAAGCGGCAAACATCAGCCACATCTGGCGAAGGACGCAAGGGTTCGTCTCCTCCCGAACAGCAGTGAATACCCTCTTCGGCATCCGCTGAAGGCACCCGAACTGCCTGGCGAACCGGGTTGGCACGTAAGGCTCGCAGATCACCTTCCCGTCGATCCGAGCCACGAGCACCCCACCCCGCATGTTCAGGAAGTATTCATGCTGCTCCAGCGGACCCTGGCCATTGTCGATCATCTGGCCGACGGGAGTGGGGAACGGACTGAAGTTGAAATTGGCATGATTGCCAATCCGGATCCTCACGCCCTCCTCACTTAGGGTCATCGGAGCGACCCCCGCGATGTTCAGCAGGGAGGGTCGCAGGCTGTTGCCCGGAGGAATGATGGCGTTCGGAAACGTGTACCCACCGAGGTGAGCAGCCACCCAGCCGTGGAAGAACTGAAAGGGCCCACAGATCCTTCGTGGCGACCCCCCTCGTGAGATGCGTCCCAGGATGGCATACAGCCTCGCCAGCACTGGGACCCCGAGGTTGTATCTCTTGTTGGCGGCCATAGCGCCCGCCATCGCCAGTGTCGCCGGGCGAACGCCCATTCTCGCGTCCCGCACTGGCAGGAGCCACCCACTCAGAAAGGCGGCCAGGAACGCCGCGTACCAGACAATTGGGTCCTGGGCCTCGATGACGCGGTACCCCCATGAGGAGTAGTCGCCCGTCTCCAGGACCCGCTAGTACGACCCGTTCCGGCTCCTCTGAGCTGCGGTCGGGCACCGCTTCCCCCTGCCTGGCATCTTGACCGCTGGGTCATGCTCCAAGAACTGGCCGAACCACTCCTTGTAGGCTATGTCCTTCTAGAAGTCCTTGATCCCAAGCCGCTGCGTAGCCAGGTCAAGTAGATGCCATGTCAGGATGGGAGTCCGTGACCTGTCCTCCCAGATGTTCTTCGGGGGCAGGAACTCATCGTATTGGTAGCCCTCCAGCGGGATACCTCTGATGCAGTAGATGTCCCAGAGACCGATGCCGACCTCCCCATGGTGAAGATGGAAGGTGTTGGTATCCGGAGACCAGCGGGTGAACAGCTCCGGCCCGAGCTCGGACTGCTGGTAGAAGTGGAACTGCGACGTCCACACCGCCTCAAACAGGCCGATGTACCGCAGCTCCTCTGCGAAGTGATCGCACGTGTGGCGTACCCAGAACGCCCAGGCCCACTCACTGGTGAAATTGCCCCCAGACCGCAAGTCCCAGTCCTTCAGCCAGCCCTTGGTGTCGTCAGTGACACTCTGGCGATATGTGCTCGAGTAGAGGGCTGGAGAATTCTCCGCAGTAGGCTCACCCCCGTCAATGGTTCGCGTCCTCGGGTTCAGGACATAGACGTCCAAGTGCCTGGTCTCCCTGGCAGGATGCCCATTGTTGGTGATGTTATAGCGGGGAAGCTCGTCCTCCCGAGTCACCCAGGTCCGTGGCGCATCAACCTCGAACCCTGGCACCGGAACCTCATCTAGGATGCCGAAGTTCCAGAGCGGCAGGTTGTCCGACAGTGGATATGTCTTCTGGGCCGGCGTCAGCAAGTCGAACAGGGATTGATTGTTGGAAACAATCTCCTTGGCTCCGTAAACCTCCTCGTTCATCGCCATCTCAGCCCTGCGAGTGGCGGCATCCCCCTCATTTCCTCTATGCGCGACCATCTCAGAAGTTTCGGGAGTCGTGCGGGTTAAGGGATGAAGCGTGCGGGATCGGACGAGGCTGGTAGAGAAGTTTGAAGGTTGGCGCGCAATCCAAGTGGATGGCGTGCAATTGGGAAGACTGTCGCGCAAAGTTCCGGATTTTCGCGCAAAGACAGGCGAAATCCGGATGGTTTTGCGCGCCGATCGGGCGAATTTCGCGACCGGAAAGGCGATTTCGCGCACGAGAGCGTTGAAGCTTATCGCGCGGAAGGCCTGTGTACGGAACGCGGAACCCCGGACCCCTATTTATAGACGAGGCCGGGATTCCGCGCCGCGCGGAACGCCCGATTGCGCGACCGCGGCGGCGAATTGCGCGCTCGACGCCCCTTTTTGCACGCCTAAGTCCCGCGCAGCCCAGGACTTCGGCATTCCGGCGTCTCCCTCAGAACCCGATCGTTGCGACCTCTCGCCGATCAAATTCCGAGGGGGGGCTTTTGTAGACGCCGGAAAAGTCCGTTGTTCCCAAACGAAGCTCCGGATGCGGAAAGCGAAGTGATATTTGGAGTCAGAGGCACGTTCCGGAGGGCCCAGAGGACTTGCGCGAAATTTCAGAGGCCCGCGCGCAAAGTTGAGTCGTGGCGCGCAATCCTCCCGGGATGCGCGCAATACGCTGGGCCGACGCGCTATTTTGCGCGCCCGTGGCCTGCGCGGCTCCCTTGCCCGCCGGGTCCTGATTCCGCGCCCGCGAAGGGAATTCCGCGCCCGCGACCGGATTCCGCGCCCAGGGTTGCCTATAAATATAAGGCGACCCCCGACGTTTTGAAGGTTGCCAAAATCCGAAGCGTCGCTCGTTCGCGCAATCCAACCCCTTCCGCGCGCAATGCCGATCTTCAGGTAACCTCCTTTCTTTCGCGCAATAGAGCCTTGGGGTCCGCCTTCGCGCGCAATCCCCTTGGCTTCCTTCCTTTGAATAATACTCAACCCGAAGGCCTTTGCGCGCAAAAGAAGCCTCTTGCGCGCAATTGCCCCCGGGTGCGCGCAATCCAGCCCGATTGCGCGCACCCCCCATTTTCAAAGTGGCCATTCGTTAGAGAATGAGCCGTTGCCCCCGCGCGCTACCCGAAGCCCGGTGCGCGCAATCTCAATCATCCACGCGCGAAGCGCTGGCCCAATTGCGCGCCAGCCCGCCACTTTGCGCGCCGACCCGCGGTATTGCGCGCAAAGCTCCTCTTTTGCGCGCAATCCGCCAGGGTCGCCCCCCTTGACCCCCTGAGGGTACCCGCCTGCGTGGCGCCCGATGATCTTCATCCTGGGTGCCCGCACCGTGCGTTGTCTTTCCGTGCGGCCCTCCAGGCTTGCGCGAAGTGACACGGACCCATCGTCCGGCAACCCACGTCCAGCATGACGTTAAACTGCATATTCGTCCAAGCTACAAGACGTTAAACTGTACAGCATTTGTCCTGCATGACGTTAAACTGCACATTTGTCCAACATGACGTTAAACTGTACCTCGTCCGCGCGGCAAGACGTTAACCTGCCAAGCATCTACGTCCAAGCTGCAAGACGTTAAACTGCCAAGCACCTTCGTCCTTAACACACGACGTTAAACTGTACTTCGTCCGGCAAGACGTTAAACCGTCCGCTTCGTCCTCAACACACGACGTTAAACTGTACTTCGTCCGGAAAGACGTTAAACCGTCCGCTTCGTCCTCAACACACGAAGTTAAACTGTACTTCGTCTGGCAAGACGCTAAACCGTCCACATCATCCGATCCCGTGCCTCGCACGCAGGGTCTCCCCCGGTTTGGATGTGGCCCCCACCCGCTCGTCTCTGCAGGGATGTCGGGATTGTCCCTCTTTTGGGACGATTTAATGGGAGCGGCTTTTCCCTACGGGGGCAGGGTATTATAAACCCCTAGTTTCTTGTGGGGGGCTGCACATGTGTATCTCCATTGCGCTTCCCCACTGCCGAAGCCGGTAGAGGGTGTGACTAGGATCGAGGTGTCTCCTACTTTCGGTCCAAGTCCCTTCCGACTGAGTTTCGCCGCATCCGGGCTGCCCCAAGTGCGTAAGTCCTGACAGAATGAACTACGTGGACTTTGATCCCTGTCTTCTAAACAGGGTACGTAGGAAGCCTCCCTGAGGTTCAAGCCCACCACCTGGTCGTCCCGGTCGTATTTACGTCGGTTCGTCCATCAGTGGACCCCTCCAGGGTTCACGCTTGCGTCGATTCACCTATGAATCCGCCCCTGTGGGAGACTTCCCGTGTGTATCTCCACTGTGCCTCCCCACAGCCCCCTTTTCCATTTCTCCATTTATCGTCCAGCATGACGTGAAACTGTGATCCACCCGGCCGTTCCATCCCCCTCTGTGCGAGGTGGTTCGGTTCAATCCTCCGCCCGGCGGCCTCGACCTCTTCGTGAGTCGGCTTGCCGACGTCCAGCATGACGTTAAACTGTATACCCGAACTACGTTGACTTTGATCCGTGCTAACGCGCGGTACGTAGGAAGCCCCTACGGGGTCCAAGCTCTTCACTTCATCATCCATCCTGATCCTTACCCGGGCCGCCACATCCCGGTGGGGTCATGCCACCTCACTCCACTCCACGTTACTTGGGAAGCCACCCATGCGCTGGCCTCAGCGTCGGAGGTTCCCCGCAAGGGGTTCTGTCATCTGATCCACTTTTCGTGTTGATCAGTCCGATGCCGTCCCCGCTGGACGTTAAACTCGCAGCATACCCCGTGTTAAACATGGGAAGCTGAGGAAAACCTCAGAGGACACAGTTCCCCGCACCCAGTGTGGGATGCCTCAGGCCACCATGCCTTCGAGAAGCCCTATTAGGGACGGAAGACAGATGTTCAGAGCCACAGTGTTACGACACGCCCCCAGCACCCAGAGCCACCCGGCCTTCTCACCGCAGGTAGCTGCCCCGACCAGACTCCTTGGAGCGTCCGGGCGGAAGCAGCGTAATTAACCGGTGTCCATGAAGATATGGCGTCGGGAACGAGATTCACGAGCATGTCTTAAATCTATGAGGGAGACCCGGATTAGGCGACGAGTTCCGAGGAGACGTCCAAGGAAGGAGGAGCCGACATCCCATCATCCCGGTTTCGATCAAGGAGCAGACGCCCCTGAATAAGGGACGGATGTCGCCCGCCTTTCGAAAGCGGGACTGCGGGACCACAAGCCGCGCGCTCATCCCCTCGGGTTGACGGGTGCACGCGCGAACGCGTCCTGGCGGAACAGCATAACCCGACGCACATCCGCACCGAAACAATAACAAACACAGGTACCCCCCCTGCTCCTTCACTCAACACCGAAGTGGCAACGGGATCCAGCAGACCTCCTGTGGTGGCACAGATCATCTCCTACAATGACGACAACACCTCGACTTCACCTCCTTCAAACTGGCCTCCAACGATAACACTGTTCCCCTCCCTCGCAGCTCACCCCCTCCTCCGACCTCGGTTCCGCATCCTTCAAACTAGCCTCGGAAAGGTGAAGCCATCCTAGAAAAATCAGTAGGCGGTGCACCTCAACTTCAACTGATGACGATTCAGTTTTGTTTCCAGATCTGGTGAAGGGTTAGAGTTTAGAGTTCAATTGGTTCTTTGAAATGTGAAATCTGGTTTGTGAAATATTGTTGCACTTAATTTCTGGTTGAGTCTACATCTGTTCTTTTGATCTCAAACGATAACAATGTCGGTGTGATGAGGTTGAAGGAAGAAGGTGGTTTGCATCCCGGACGGCGGCGCAGACTGGTTCATGTTCAGGTTGAATTCTTCTGTGGCGCACAACTTCTGATGTTTGGGGTTCTAATGTAGCAGGTCTACTTTGATTGTGAGTGAGCCTCCATTACATGATGATGAGTTACTTCTCCTCTGCACAACGGAGATCAGACAGTAGGTCGACCCAGTGACTATGGCACTGGTATGAGAAATGGGGGATGGAAGCGGCACCACCGGGATGGGTTACGGTGGAAAGGACGGGTGTGTGCAGTGGCGGTGGCGGTTTGAGCAACATGGTGAGGCAGTATGGTGGAGTTACAGTGTCACCGTAAATGAAAGAAATGGTGTCAGGAGAGGTTACGGTGGCTGTGAGTCTGTGAGAAAGAGGAGACAGTGGAAAAAATGAGACACCGTAACCTAATGGTGAGACAGTAAACCAGAAAAATAAACAGAGTAAAATAAACTCGAGCTTAAATAAAAACTGAATGAAATAATTAATAATAACTAAAAATTAATTAAAACATATGAAAATAAAGATACTCATAAATTTAAATAAACTTTTAAAACCAAATAAGCTTAAGTTAAATTATTATTATCTTCTAAAATAAAATGATTTAATTTAAGTTAATAACAAACAAAGTTAAATTATATCTACTTTAACAAACTAAATTAGTTAAAGTAGACAATTAATTACCATCTTATTGAATAATTTAATTAAGTTAAAACTTAAAATTATAAAGTTTGAATAAATTTAATCTGTTTCAAAAACATAAATTAACATATAATGAATTATTAAAAGTCATCTAATAATTATGTTATATTAAATTAATTAATATTTAAAACATGAAATGATAAATTAAAACTTCATTATTTAAGTGAAACAATAAAATTAATTAAATAACTAATAAATGTTAAATTATTAAATATGAAAACAAAATCAGCAAACTAATTATAAGATTTTAGACTACTAAATAAAGTAAAACATAAATTAACTAATTTAAATAAAAAAACACATGATTAATTATAAAAATAGATAAATTTATAACTTTGTTTATAGAAACACAAAAGTGTTAATATACAGTATAAATTACCAAAATAACCAATTAAATCATTAAAAATTAATGAAATAGATGTGGAAAAAATGTGTTTTTAAGGCCACATAAATAGAAGATATAATGGATAATGGGGGATTGATTCCATTCATGAAACTTTTTTAAAATGATGATTTTATTGAGGACTTATTGTGGATGAATTAGAATTTTGGTGATAATGATTTGGGTTGTGGTGGTTTGGTTATTTGGGGCAGATACCTGATAATATAAAGTTTCTTGCTAGTAGAAAAATTCATATTCATTATATTCAATATAGTATGGTTATGGATGGAAGTTCCCCAAAACTAGACACCCAATAGTAGTAAGGTTACTATAGGTAGAAAACCATGCAAGAATTATATTACATTAAGGTCACTGCAAGTGGAAAAATACATAGTGGTTTTTAATTGAGGACCCTATGGATGAAAAACTACTAGTTTTGTTTCAGTTATGTCCCTATGGGTAAAAATACTCTTAGGAAGTTGATATATTTTAAATGGGATCTATTTGATATTCTATGTTTCAAGGAGTACATTTTTAATGAGGCATGAGATAAAAATCATATTGGAGGACTTACCTTGGGAATGGATGACTGATTGTCTTATTTTTTAATTCATTCATGAATGCACTAGCTTAATTTATTCACTTAAACATATATGAGTTTAAAGGAGGATCCCATTAGGTTTATTTATGTAAAACTCCATATCCTTTAAAAGAGTAGAAATTCAGGAGGAGTTTGAATTTATGACTTCTATAGTGGGAGGCATTTTGAGAAATGAGATTCATATTATATTTCTAAGAGTTGGAGAATCTCGATAATATTTTTTGGGAATAGATAAAGTCATGAGAGGTGTCTCAGGTGCTCAGGTTAATCTCAGATTCTTTGTGACAGAGTTTGAAATTTTAGAAAGTGTTTTTCCACTGTGCATAGTATTCACATTGTTAGAGAAAACCAAACAGGCAGACTGTACATGTTGGATTTATATTGGGGAGTGGAGAACTATTTGGGAAAAGTTGTAGAGAAACCATAGAAAACCAAGAATTCATGTTTAGTGGTTATTCAAATGATTAACACACAGTTTGAAAACCATGTTGCCAAACCATGTGAGAGGAGTGGCTTGAGATAGTTCCAATCACTTGGTTGGAAGATGGTTTGGAAAACTACATATAAAAACCATACAACATGATATTTCTCATTAAACAGAGGGAATTTATTATTTTTACACTATGTGATTTTAACCCATAACCTCCCTCTTCCTCTCCCTCATGAAATTGGACCTGGGGGTCTCCACCTTCCTTATCTCAATATTCCCTCCAAATGGAGTAATTTTTACCATTAATCCTCCAGAGTTTATGGTGGGATCTTTATCCTCATTCCCCATTTCTTTTTTTACTGTTTGTCTCTAATTTTGGGCATACTAACTTAGGGTTTGGTGATAATTTCCATTAAATCATGAAGTAAATCATTTGATAAGATGGATCTTTTACTAAATGTGGCTAAAGGGTGTCCTGAGATGATGAACACACATCATCACACAAATTTTTGATCAAGGTATATCACTCGATGAATTTTATTAATTGGTTTTACCTAAATTAAGTAAATTTGGTCATTGAATCAGATGGAATAATTTGGGATTTTTATGGCATAGGTTTGGGTGTGTGTCAGGAGTAGGCCGCACTATGTTGCTTAAGGTTTCAGTGAGAAGATTATGCCTTATGAGTTATTAGGAATTTATTAATAATTGAATTAATTTTGAAAATTAAATTATTATTTTTAAATTATTATAATTAATTAAAATTATTGTTATGGATTGATATAGGTTCTCATGAGTTGATACTATGCTTGGAAGATCCTAGTAAATATGTTTGGTTTAAATGTAATTGGATTCAATTGATGTCGGTAGTACCTATACATTCCCTTTTTGGTAAATTCATTTTCATATAAAACTTGTGATATGTTGTCTCTTCACTTTGGGTGATTTAACTTTTCAATAAAGTATATTATTTAATTAAAATAAAATATCTACTTCACGATAGATATAAGTTATAAGGGCCAATATGGATGCTCGATCTTTGTCTTAGTTCCTAAGTCACTGATTGTCGATGCCTTCATTACAAATATATTCCTTGAGATACATGGACACTTAGGGGTATTTATTGGAAAAATTTAGTGTTCCCAATGGACCTTTTTATAGGTTCCATTATAATCCATTATGTAGGGGATAATTTTGGTTTAGAAATAGATAAACCAAGTAGGCCATGGTGGAACCATGCGATGCCTTAGATCCATTGATCTTGTTGAGATGAGCATGGGGTGAGCATTATTATCCTGGGAATGTCAACACCCAAGGGGTGTTCCCCATGTATTATTTATAGATAGGTTGGTTGTTTGAATAAAAATCTAAGAAAACATTGGAATTGAAATAGGATATGATGACTATATAGAGTGGTGATACATGACCTTGCCTATGATTCATATAAGGTTGTGTTAAGATCATGATGATGCCGAGGGACACCATGCACTATGAGTGACCAGTGATGATCTGAGAGGCGAGATTGTAGTCAAGGAACCAATTTTGGGAGCTTGTGTTGTGATGTGACCTAGGGGACTCTAGTGGGTTCCCTGGTGATATATTGGCCTCAAGAGGGTGTGTTCTGTAATGCGTATTGATGATTTTTGGTGTCACCTTAAAACCCAAATTTATAGTGTGAGTATGAGGTGGTTAGAAATGAAAAGATTGTGATATGGATGAGTTGGATGAACTACCATCTGATTTTATAATGAATCAGATTATCTATAATGTATAGATCATTGTTTTTTGGTTTAAATTACATAGTTTTTACCTTGTAATGGTACTAAATGGATCCTTAGAGGTTACAAGGGTGTTCGGGGCTTGTTTTGATCTAAAAACCTCATATTTTGGAGGAATATAATGATCCTCATTGTAACACCCCAAGCTTCCATGGTACACTTCTCTTTGAATAATGCAATAGCTTTCATTGTACGCAACTTCGAGATTCTAACACACTGCGACCAATCAAAGTAGCCGTTATGAATAGTAATACCCACTTTTTGAAATTTTATAAATTTTATTATTCAAATTGGACTTAATTTTTGGATTAGAAATATCAAAATTAGCTTAGGGTGAATTTTTGGTATTTTTCTGAGAACTTCCAATTCTTGATGAATAGTAAAAAATAATAAACTTTAATTAAAAACATCTTTTTTAATAAAAATAATTTATAGTGATAAATTATAAAATTAAATGTTTTTAAAGTATAATTAGAATATATTTTTACTATTTAATCCAATGTTGGTCATTGGACGTAATTTCACATTTAAACTGGACATAAACAAGTGTCAATCTTTTGATAGTTATTATTTCTTAAAAACACGCTTTTTTGTTTTGACAGTGGGAATTAATTTTAAACTAATTTATTCCACTTATGTGATTTTAATTTGAAAAAATAGATTCCATATTTGGAATCAGTATGTCCAAATTGTGTAAATAGGTAACTTTTATTTTTAGACATTTTGAATAATTACTTTGGTAAACATCTTATTTACCATGGTTAAAGGGTAAATTCGGTAAATAAGGGTAACAAAATAATATTATAATAATATTAAATTACCCCAAAACATGTACTAACCCTATATTATTATTAATTCCCGACCATGGTCACCCTTGGGTCAATTTTGGGACCCCATGGAGCCACTTGTATGTGATAATGACACTTTATAATAATTAAGTTAAAATAAATACAAAAATGACATAAGCATATATCTTTTAGTAAATTTTTTTTTACATAGGGTTATATATGTTATATATTTGACTATAAATATTCATTATAAATATAAAAATATTTCCAACATGATGGTATTTTATTTATAATTTTTATACATTCAATAATTAAATTTATGTATGACACAGTAATGATGAAGTATTTTCCTTATTAATGAAAGAATCAAATAAATGGTATTATAAATGCTAAAATAAATATAATTTGAAAGTTTTAATGCCATAAACTAATTTTATATCTTAACATAACATGTTAGGATTGATTCAATGAATTTAGTTTGAAGTAATCATTCTGTTATGACTTTAACAAAAACAAAATACCAAATAGTGTCAAAATTGACATAAAAGAGTTTTTTTAAAACAAATATTATATTATTAATTGATATTATATTCCTAAAAATATAAGGTTTGGCCAAGAGACTTATATAAGGATATGTGTATTATTAATTAACCACTTGGGGTTTTCTTGGAAGTTTATAGTAAGTTTATTAACCATATAATATAAAAATACAAAGAGACATGGTAAATGTCAAACTAATTAACTAAGAGTTAAATCTAAAAGATAAGATTATATAATGACCCAAACCTGTCTAAAACCTATTGGTTGAGTAGATTTAGACCCATTCCCACCTTATAATCTAAATAATAAAATTTTATCCATTATAAATTGAAAATGATTTTATTATAAAATAATATTTCTAGCTTTTCCTAAGGTGCCCCTCACCCCTCTTATAAAAGGGAACTCGCCCTTATCTTTAATTCACACCTTCAAAGCCATTTGGCTCGACCAAAACCTGCCTAAATACTCTCTAAACTATCCTAAATTATACCTAGAGGCCTTATCTTGACCATCAAGCTAACCTAAGGAGCCCTTTTGATCAAATCAAAAGGAAGAACCCAAAGAAGAGGTAATGTTTTCACCACCCTCTTTCAAGTTCCTTTCTTCTTACACTTCTTCTTTCTTTGTTATTTCCATTATAAAATAATAAATACAGTATATTCTATATACTGTGATGCTATTATAAATATGGTACAACCATATTCAGTATTCTATCCATCCTATTAATGGAAAATTCACCACACGTGCATATGTACGACTTACCGTCTCCATGTCATGGTGAAGTTTGTTATTCAAACACTTAATCATTTGGATGGGTATAATAATGATTATAAATTATGTAAATAATAAATATAACAGGATAATAATACTGTATATATGATATACCATTCAATTATATACTATTTTAATGTCAAAAGAATGATATTGTTGCTCGTGCGTACGTACAGACTACCGTCTCCTCGAATGCAATGAGATTCATTCCCCATCATGTCCATTCAAGACTAATTTTCATTTGATGATTGAAAATAATGTTTAAGGAATTTATATAATTATGGATATGAATAATATAAAATCTATCCATAACAAACACAACTTATGTAACAAAACATATAAAAGAAAACGAGTAAGTTAACACCCGAAACGACGATAATACTAAAATATTATTAACAAAGCAATGTTAAAAGATCATATATGATATCATATTAATGTATATGATTATTGTATAATTTAATAACAATTATTTAACCATTATACAGGAATTTAAACAACCCTCAACCAAGAAAAAGTATAAGGTAAGGGTTAAATTCACAATCTCTTTATTATCTGAGGTTGTTTTTACGTAAGTATCTACTGGGACCTTTTTATCATCCACATCCATGTTTCTTAAAAATATTTGTCAAAACATTTTTACTATTTAATAGATAATGGGTTAAATTAATTTATACCCTTATTTGACCTTATACGTTTTTGAAAGTAATCTTTCCGTTGTTTTCCAAACAAGGTACTTTTTGACCTTTTCGACAAATTTAAGGAAAGAATGTTTTTTTAACTTATACGGCGGGTGTGGCTATTTTCTGCCTCTATAAAATCATCGAAGCATAACTTAAAAGACTATAAGATTATTTTAAAAATAAAAGTTTTATTATATAATTATGTGACTTTTAAATGATTTAAAAAAGGATATATTTCTCTCAAATAGTTTTGATTTCTTCTATGTTAACATCCTTTGATGGATTTTAAGCTTATTTGAAGTTGATTTATTATGATACAAAACTTCCATATTGTATTGAAGGTTTTGTGATATGTTTTACTATGGATGTATTATTTTTATACCATTCATGGTTTGTGGATAAAGTATTGACATTTCGTATGCTAGTTTTAATACGAATGTTTATGTTATGTTTAAAACTTTTCATATGAGGAATGAATTGGACTTAGTATGTGATGGGTGGAGCCCAATATAGCTTCCCAATGCATCAATAGCTCTCATGAGACAAACTAGTGTTTTGGAATGAGGCCTTGACAAAATCTTATTTGTAGTCTTGGCACAAGGCCTTGACTATGTGGTTATGATAGTCTGACATTATGTATTCCATAATTATGAAAGTGGTTATTGATATTGCATGTGATTATTTGATTAGTGGAATATACATGTGAATAAGTAAATAGAATTATTTCATTTTATCTTTTCCATATTATGATGAAGTTCAAGTTTAAAAGGATTTTGTTTTAGTTATACATTGCCTTAAATGTTTATGCTTATTTATGAAAGTTTGCGCTATATTGTTATCCTTACTGAGCATCTGAGCTCACCCCTTCCAATGTTTTATTTTTCCCTGGATGTGAAGAAGTATTTTATGAATGACTTGAAGGGATAGAATGAGGGGATATGAGTGTGGTCTATGGAGACAAGATGTTGTTGTTTTAGTTTTGACTTTATGATGTAATGTAAGACTTATGAATGTATCTAGTGATTCCAAGGATACTAAACTAATAGGTCTTTCAAGATTTGATCCCTTGTGATCATGCCAATGATACGTAATAATGAACTGACTCTGGGTAACTGGGGTTAGGGCGTTATAGTTGGTATCAGCAGAAGTTTAGTAATAAACCTTGGAAGATAGATTTAGATAAACTCTGATTAGAGCACATAGCCCTTAGATAGACTTTGATGATTAGTATAGAATAACGTCCTAGAAATTTGGTATTGTAGAGATTTTGTGAGTTTTCCAAGAAATACATCCCTACCTGGATACGAGCAGGTAGAGGCGGCTCTGGCACAGATGTACCTAGGGGTAAAACCCAAAAACATCGCTTTGAGCTAGACTCGAACGAGAACTGGTGCACGACAACGGCCCTTGCTGCACTCTTGGTTACGACACTCCCAAGGGATATGATTAGGATAATTCTCATTTTATTTACAAAATATTATGAAGGGTTTATGAGTATATACTTACTCAAAGAAAACCTTTTTATGATTATGGATTATATCCATAAACTATTCTATTTATGTTAAGTGTTTTACAAGTATGGAATTATGTATTTAGATTCATAAACTAATTTAGTTTATGCCATTGTTTAGAAATGGCGCCTTGTGGAAGGAATGGAAACCATATCAATGAATTTACTCCATGTAGGGATTTACCTCATTCTCAAGATAATTATAGTAGAGCTGGTGATACAACTAGTGCTAATCAGCTTATCACTATATTGGGACAACTCACTCAGGTTATGAATAATAACCTTACCCGTATGGAGCACCCTGATCCGCAGTGTGGAGGATCAATGTTAGACCGATTCATGAGGAAAAAAACACCAACATTCAATAGGAGTACAAATCCATTGGTAGCTGTGAAATGAATAAGTTCCCTAGAGAAAATATTTCAGGCTTTGGGGAGTAGTGAAAGGGAAAACGTTGTCATGGCAGTCTACAGCCTCACTAGAGATGCTGATCAATGGTGTTCATTAATTAAAAATACAAAGTAAGATGATGAAGTATCAAATATGGAATGGAGAGAAGAAATTTACTTAGAAAAATACTTTCCTCATGACCATTGAGCGGATATAGAAAGACAATTTCTGAGTCTGAGGCAAAAAGAAGATGAGAATGTCGCAAAGTATGAAGCTAACTTTACAAGGTTAGCAAGGTATGCTGCAGATTATATACGTAACCCGAGGAGTAAGATTTATCATTTATTTGATGGGTTAAAACCATTTATACATTGAGCATTAGTCTCAAAATCTTTCTCAACGTATGAAGATATAGTCTCATGTTCTATCAAGATAGAAAAGGAATTCTCTAAATCTTATGACAATAAACTAAAGCAAGAGAAAAAGAGAATGGTGGAGCAAGAGATAGATAAAGGGAAAAAGGGAAAGAAGGATTTTCCATTATGTGATAATTTTTAGAAGAAACACCCCGGTACTTGCCTAAAAGAAATGAGAGTTTGTTACAAATTTGGAGAAAAAGGTCACTAGGATCGTGATTGTAAGAGAGAGAAAGAGGATGTCAATGATGAATGCTACAATTGTAGAGAAATGGGGCATTATTCAAATGAATTTCCTAAGCATCAAGAAAACTTACCTCATAAAAATCCAAGTGATCAAGGCCAAACTTATTCTATTACTAAAGTTGAAGTGGAATAATTAATGTATTTGTGGTTTTGGACTCAAGGATTATATTCTGGTTACGAGTATAATGTGATATATATAAAGATTATACTGCAGTACTTGTTGTTTTCATTAAGGTTTTAATATGACTAAGGTAATCATATTTTCAGTATGTGACAATAATAGAAAATTTACTTTATTTGGGGAATCTAATGTTACAATTGATTTTGGAATTTAGATACCTTTTACAGAGAGTCTGGATAAAGGTAATTTGTATAACTATAATGTTTGGAATGGATTATGTTAAACTTTGGATAGTATTGTTTAAGGTTAAAAAAAATTTCTTCTTATTATTTTTGGAATATTATGATACTATAGTTTTAGGAAAAGGACAACCTGTAGGTCAGGTGATAACTCGTCATGCTGGACAAAGCTGTAGGAATCGAACCTACAACCATAGTGCGATAGGCCTTTATTACCTACCACTAGACTACATGAAGTCCCTGGTTATTACAAAATATTTTTCTTCATTTTAATAGTATGTGTTAATATTTGGAACCTTATACGATTAGGATAAATATAATATTTTTGAGTTATATTATCTTTTGGAGTGAAATATGAGTTTGTGGTAGAAATTAGTTGAAGGATGAAACTCTACTTTCCAAGTATATATATATATCTTTCTCTTATTCTACGAAGAAATTAATTCTTAAACTTTAGGGAAGGGATATTAAAACCAAAAATGTGTTATCCTAATACCTTATGTTTTGTTGAACTGATGATATTTTTAATCATCATAGATTGATGGCTTTGAGGCCCTCAATTTTATACTTTTTTGTGATTGATGACCTCAATCACTCCCTATAAATATTTACATTTTTCCTCTAATTACATGTCTATAATTTCCACAAATGTTCTCCTATTCGAAACCATAATTTGGTGGTGACATTCTCATTTCCCTTTCCCTCTTATTAAAACTAAAATTTATTAACCCTATTTACGATATGGGTTTTCCACAAAGGTATTTTCTATTTTAAACCTTTTATTTTCGATGAACAATTTCAAATTGCGAGGATGAAATTTATTGAAGGAGGGGAGAATGTAACACCCCAAGTTTCCATGGTACACTTCTCTTTGAATAATGCAATAGCTTGCATTGTACGCAACTTCGAGATTCTAACACACCACGACCAATCAAAGTAGCCGTTATGAATAGTAATACCCACTTTTTGAAATTTTATAAATTTTATTATTCAAATTGGACTTCATTTTTTGGATTTGGAATATCAAAATTTTCTTAGGGTGAATTTTTGGCATTTTTCTGAGAACTTCCAATTCTTGATGAATAGTGAAAAATACTAAACATTAATTAAAAATAACTTTTTTAATCCAAATAATTTATAGTGATAAATTATACTATTAAGTGGTTTTAAAGTATAATTAGAATATATTTTTACCATTTAATCCAATTTTGTTCATTAGACTCAATTTCACATTTAAACTGAACATATACAAGTGTCAATCTTTTGATAGTTATTATTTCTTAAAAACACGCTTTTTTTTTTGACAGCAAGAATTAATATTAAATTAATTTCTGCCAGTTCTGTGTTTTGAATTTGGAAAAATGGATTCCATATTTTGAATTAGTATGTCCAAATTTTGTAAATAGGTACCTTTTATTTTTAGATATTTTGAATTATTACTTCGGTAAATATCTTATTTACCTTGGTTAAAGGGTAAATCCGGTAAATAAGGGTAACAAAATAATATTATAATAATATTAAATTACCCCAACACATGTCATAATCCTATTAGATTATGAATTTACGACCATGGGCTTCTTTGGGTCGATTTTGGGACCCCATGGATCCACTTGTATGTGATAATGACACTTTATAATAATTAAGTTAAAATAAATACAAAAATGAGATAAGCATATATCTTTTAGTAAAAAAATTTTTACATAGGGTTATATATGTTATCTATTCAAATATAAATATTAATTAGAAATCTAAAAATATTTCCTACATGATAGTATTTTATTTATAATTTTTATACATTGAATAATTAAATTTATTTATGACACAATAATGATGCAGTATTTTCCTTATTAATGAAAGAATCAAATAAATGGTATTATAAATGTTAAAATAAATATAATTGGAAAGTTTTGATGCCATAAACTAATTTTATAGGTTAATATGACATGTTAGGACTAATTAAATGAATTTATTTTGAAGTAATCATTCTGTTATGACTTTAACAAAAACAAAATACCAAATAGTGTCAAAATTGACATAAAAGAGTTTTTTTAAAATAAATATTATATTATTAATTGATATTCTTTTCCTAAAAATCTAAGGTTCAGCCAAGAGACTTATATAATGATAGGTGTATAATTAATGAACCAATTTGGGTTCTCTTGAAAGTTTATAGTAAGTTTATTAACTATATAATATAAAAATACAAAGAGAGATGGTAAATGTCAAACTAATTAACTAAGAGTTAAATCTAAGAGATAAGGTTAATATAATGACCCAAACCTGTCTAAAACCTATTGGTTGAGTAGATTTATACCCATACCAAACTTATCCTCTAAATAATCAACTTTTTAGCCATTAGAAACCGAAAATGATTTTATTCTAAAATTATATTTTTAGCTTTTCCAAAGGTGCCCCTCACCCCTCTTATAAAAGGGAACTCCAACTTCTCTTTAATTCACACCTTAAAAGCCATTTGGATCACCCAAAACCTGACCAAATACTCTCTAAAATGTCCTCACTTCAACCTAGATTCATTAGTTTGATAAGAAAGCCAACCTAAGGAGCCCTTTTTGTCAAATCAAAAGGAAGAACTTGAAGAAGAGGTAATGTTTTCACCACCCTCTTTCAAGTTCCTTTCTTCTTCCACTTCTTCTTTCTTTGTTATTTCCATTCTAAAATAATAAATCCAGTATCTTCTATATAATTTGATGCTATTATAAATATGTTACAACCATATTTAGTATTATATTCATCCTATTAATGAAAAAGTCACCACACGTGCGTATGTACGACTTACCGTCTCCACGTCGTGGTGAAGTTTGTTATTCAAACACTTCATCACTTGGATGGGTATAATAATGATTATAAATTATGTAAATAATAAATACAACATGATAATTATTCTGTATATATAATATACCATTCAATTATATACTATTTTAATATCAAAAGAATGATATTGTCGCTCGTGCGTACGTACGGACTACCGTCTCCATAAACGCAATGAGATTCATTCTACATCATGTCCATTCAAGAATAATTTTCATTGGATGACTAAAAATAATGTCTAAGGACTTGATATCATTATGGATATGAATAAGATACAATATATCCATAACAAACACAACTTATGTAACAAAACATATAAAAGAAAACGAGTAAGTTAACACCCGAAACAACGATAATACTAAAATATTATTAACAAAGCAATGTTAAAAGATCATATATGATATCATATTAATGTATATTATTATTGTATAATTTAATAACAATTATTTAACCATTATACATGAGGTTAAACTACCCTCAACCAAGGAAAAGTACGAGGTAAGGGTTAAATTCACAATCTCTTTATTATCCGAGGTTGTTTTTACGTAAGTATCTACTGGGAACTCTTTATCATCCACATCCATGTTTCTTAAAAATGTATTTCAAATTTTTTTTACTATTTAATATATAATGGGTTAAAGTCATTTATAACCTTATTTTACCTTATACATTTTTGAAGGGAATATTTCCTTTGTTTTCCAAACAAGGTGCTTTTTGACCTTTTCGACAAATTTAAGGTAAGAATGTTTTTTTTAACTTATACAGCGGGTGCGGCTATTTTCCGCCGCTATAAATTCGTCGAAGCTTCGCTTAAAATATTATATGAGTATTTTCAAAATAAATGTTTTATTTTAAAATTATGTGACTTTTAAATGATTTTAAAAAGGAGATATTTCTCTCAAATAGTTTTAATTTCATATATGTTGACATCCTTTGATGGATTTTAAGATTATTTGATGTTGATTTATTATGATACAAAACTTCCATATTGTATTGAAGGTTTTGTAATATGTTTCACTGTGGATGTGATATTTTTATACCATTCATGGTTTATGGATAAAGTATTGACATTTCGTATGCTAGTTTTAATACGAATGTTTATGTTATGTTTAAAACTTTTCATATAAGGAATGCATTGGACTTAGTATGTGACGGGTGGAGCCCGCTATAGCTCCTCAATGCATCAGTAGGTCTCATGAGACAAACTATTGTCTTGGAAGAAGGCCTTGAAAAAATCTTATTTGTTGTCTTGACACAAGGACTTGACTATGTGGTTATGATAGTCTAGCATTATGAATTCCATTATTATAAAAGTGGTTATTGATATTACATGTGAGTATTCGACTATTAGAATATCCATGTGAATAAGTAAATGGAATTATTTCATTTTAACTTTTCCATATTATTCTTAAGTTCAAGTTTAAAAGGCTTTTGTTTTAGTTATACATTGCCTTAAATGTTTATCATTATTTATGAAAGTTTCCGCTATATTGTTATCCTTGCTGAGCATCTGAGCTCATCCCTTTCTATGTTTTATTTTTCCCAGGATGTGAAGAAGTATTTTATGAATGACCTGCAAGTATAGAATGAGGGGATATGAGTGTGGTCTATGGATACAAGATGTTGTTGTTGTAGTTTTCACTTTATGATGTAATGTAAGACTTATGAATGTATCTAGTGATTTCAAGGCTACTAAACTAATAGGTCTTTCGAGATTTGATCCCTTGTGATCATTCCAATGATACATAATAATGCACCGACTCTGGGTAACTGGGGTCGGGGAGTTACACGCATGATTAGTAGAAGTTGTGTGTGGTGTTTCAGTGGGGATAAGGGGCAACACATTTTTTTCTAAAACCTTGTGAGATAAGGTGCATTATCATGCAGAAATTTCATACATCTTGATAGTTGGTTTCTCACAGCTTGCCTATAGTTTGGAAAACCATGCGCTTAGACTATGCAGGGTCCCTCCTTAGGCTGAACTGGGTGCACGATTGGTACATGATTTAGACAAACAAGTGGCCAAACCATGTGACCCATATTCTGAAGGCGAAATTACCCTTTTCCCTTAATGAACTTAAAAATCTTAACCCTTCTTTCTCCCTTCCCATTTCCAGTGTGAAACCCCTCCATCTTCTGTCAAAGGCTCTCCCTCAAGTCTCTTCTAGGTTCTTTGACAACTCATCAATTTAGGATCCAAATTTAATGTCGTCAGAATAATTGTATCTAAATCAGTAATAAATTGAATCCTATTATTTTCTACCTTAGTTTCTGTTACCATATCTTGTGCTATTTTGGTGTGATATCATTCACCCTATTTTCAGGGAGTTGGACCGTTTCTTCTATTTATCCCATTATAATTCAAATATGAAGCTGATATTGTATGAGGAGTCATATATGGACCTAAGGTAGGTGTTTTATAAATCTTTATGAAAGGCACTGTCATGGGAACTCTCAAATTAAGTGTGATTTTTGGGTACTTAGGTGCAACAGAGTGGCTGACCAAGGTTGTCTCTCAAAGGAGGAAGTAAATTTTAAAACTTATTTAAGGTATTTTGAAAATAACATAAAAGAGAATAATAACACTAATTTTATGAATGTGGGTTTTTACCTATCATAAAACTAGAATAATTTTTCTTGAATAATATTGTATAATTTATTTGTTTTTATTTTTGGAATGAAGTTTGATTAAAAAGACACAACAAGAAGATGTTTTTTAGAAAATATTTTAAAAGGCATAATCAATCTAACTCCACATATTCAATCAATTATTTATCATTATCATTTAAATTAACATCCACTTAATTATGATCCCCTAAATTTTTAACCCTTGAACCCTACGAGAATTAACCTTACCACAAATATGAGGTGAAATAAACCCTAGGATATCTTTGGGACATGTAATTGCAACACCATTCTTTGATTAATGTTATAAGGATAGCTTATGGTCAGTGGTATATTAAGGCACAAATAAATTATAGAAATGAGTAATAATTTAATTTAGGTATTATATTTTAACTCTAAAAATTTATCACATGTGGTCTTTTTTTACCTATTAAGTTTGTTCTCTCACAATTTACACAAATTATCGACCTCACGTGTTTTGTATTAACTGGTAAATTGCTTGATTATTTTTATTTAAATTTAAAAATCAATTAATATATCATAATATGTGAATTAAAGTAGCTCATTGATTCAAAATAAATGATTGAATAAGGATAGAGGTTGATCGATTACTAAAAAGAACTAGTCTTCCATGGGTGGCGCAGTAATTATAGAAACGTTTTTCATGTGCAAAGGTTTAGAAAGGGTAAAACCCAATCTCATTTTTACTATTGATTCTAGCCCAATTTGGAAGATTAAGGAAGAATAAAACAGAATAAAATAGGGGAATATAGAATAAAATATAATAAATAGAAGATAAAAAAAGAAGTTTATTATGAAAATATAAATATTACAAAACAATAAAGAGAGGAAGGCTTTGATAAAGGGATAATTTCTTCAAGAGATCCCCCTATGAGTATAGGGAGTTACAGAACCTCTATGGTGGTGAGAGGACTCCTCTATATCTCCAAAATGGCACCACTTCACTCCTTGGCCGAACATCCAAATGGGGTACCCAAGGTGCCAATTTATAGCCAAAATGGGGAGTGGTTTTGGGCACCCAGTTTTCGACATACCACTTGTGAATCTATTTTGAGTTGGTAAATGACATTCTCTAGAGTTGGAAAAAATATAACAGTTGTAGGAAAGCATCTTGACTATGTCCATGTCAACTTTTTCGACCAATGGAGGATGCAATAATGAGATATGGCCGAAATATAGAACCAAATTATTGAATTTTTGTAGATTCTATCCCCCAGATAGATTGCTTCGGATGGACCCCTTAATGAATGAATTTTTCTCTGGTTTATTGATATGATTTGTATCCCATGAAGCTCTAGAGCTTTCCAAAATATTTCAGCCTATTTGGAGGAACAGATTTTGAGAAATTTGCAAACCAATAGACAGATGTCTTTGAGATTCCATGCAGTTTGGCCCATTTCCCTTCTGGATCATCTCTGACCCCCCAAATCACCTCCTCCTACAATAAAATCACCAAAAAAAGAATAATTTTCCTTTTTAAAAGTGATATAAATTTAATAATTAAATTAAATGTGATGTACAATTTGAGATAATTTTTGTAATTTTAAATACAAAACTAGTTTAAAAAAGTGATGTAGGGGTGAAATAAAGCAGTGAATTGTGATGTGATCACACCCCCACACTTACCCTTTTGTAGTACAAGGAAAAACCTCATATCATGTATTCCAAAAAAATTTGAAAAGTAAACATCAATATCAAATAATTTTTTTTTAAAACACATATCATTGAGATCCAACAATTCCACAAAAGATATCATGCCTCATAAAAACCCATTATTTCAAGTTCTTCATTTATATCATTCAATATATTTTCACTTCATTTATCCTCCCATGAACAAAACACTTACATCACTTGCTTTTTCTCTTATAACATAATTTTTAATTTTTTCAGAAATGTATTTCTCATCCAAACTCATAAAAGGGTCACCATAGGCTTGACAAATTCCTACATCGCCACCTAATGTGAGTCAAGGATATATATCTATCATGAGGACTTTTTAGGGTTGTTCTATGGATTTTGGTGGGTAGGATTTAGATATGAAAAATTATGAGGCTGGATGAGGAGGGCTTGACTCTTTTTGAAGCAAAATTGTATTATTCTAATTGCCACTCAAGTATGGTCTCCTCCTCACTCCTCTTAGTATCAATTTAGCTACATCATCATGAAAAGACATGGAAAGCTCAAAACATTCATCATTTCAGCAAAATAGTTTTTCGTGAAATCTCCATATAGGCACAACATTATCTCCTCATTGGAAGCTCCAGAAAGGCACAAATTCTTTTATCCTAAAATCTCCAGAAAGGCACAAATTACGATAGAATGATTTTTCTTTAGCAGTAAATGAATCTCTTTATATTTTAATTTTCCACCCACCCAAAGTATCATAAAATGTGGTATCACAACACAAGACAGCTCCCACCATAATTATGTTTAACTAGATTTTGTAATTTCACTTCAAGAGTTGGTTGGATAGGGAAAATTTTCTTGTAATGTGGCTAACCTAACAGGTTGTTCATGGATTCTAAGGGCTACAAGGATTAAATGTTCAAGGTAGGCCATTATAAAAAAATTATTCTTTTAAATATGGGATTTAATACCAAACAAATGCCTCAATAATTTAAACATAAGTACCTCAAACCCTCAAGTTTTGATAGGAATGAATCAAATTATAGTTAAATCAATCATGGTTTGGTTCTCTCAAGAAGTGAGGTAAATGTAAAGAATATGAAAATAATGGTTTAGAAGCCTCCCAGGAATGTGATTTCAAATATAAAGATAGTGAGATGTGTCATGGTATTCAAAATTCAGAGTACTTTTCATGAAATTACTAAGGATTTGGACTTGAAACAAAGTAATTTCAGCATTCATTTAAGATTAGTTTCATGGGATAAATTGTTTCACTTATCGATATGGATTTAAAAATCATGATGAGAATCATTTCAGCTCAAAAGTTTCAAAAACACTCAAAAATTTGAAAAATAAACATGAAATTTTTTAAAAAACACATAATGTTTTGTGAAAAACACTGAAAAACAGGAAAAAAATTTAAATTACTAAAATAAAAGGTTCCCTCCCCCACACTTAAAATATTTCATTATCCTTAATTCAAATCCATGATACTATATATGCACATGAAATGTATAATTCTAAATAGGACAAAGAATAAAAAAGTGAAAGGGTTAGGAACAACCAGATATGCTCAAGTGATGATGGGTTCATGTAGTGTGATGAAATCCACTGCATCAGTAGGAAGTCCATCAATGTATTTCTTCAAATGTTTCCCATTGACTATAAATAACCTTCCTGTGTCCTCTTGTGTGATCTCCACTGCACCATAAAGAAAAAAATTATTCACAACATAAGGACCTAACCACCTGGAATGCAACTTACCAGGCATCAGCATCAATCATGAACTATATAGCAAGGATTTCTCTCCAACTTGAAATTATATTTTCTGGATTATTTTTCATGAGTTGCTTTTGATATTTCCTTATAGAGCCTTGAGTTCTCATATGAAGACAATATAATCTCTTCAAACTCTTGAATTTGCAGCTTCCTTTGTATTCCAACTTGGGCCAAATCTATGTTTCATTTTTTATATCCCAATAAGCCCGATGCTCAACTTCCACGGGGAGATGACATGATTTCTCAAAAACAATCTGAAATGGGGACATACTGATGGGTGTCTTGTATGTTATCCTATAATCCCACAATGCATCATCCAAGCGCTTTCTACAATCCTTCCTATTTGGCTACATGATTTTCTCCAAAATTTGTTTCAACTCCCTATTTGAAACCTAAGCCTGGACATTTGTTTGGGGTGGTATGGAGTTGATGTCTTGTGTGTCACCCCATACTTTTGAAGGAGGGAAGATAAGTTCTGATTGTAAAAGTGCGTACCTTGGTCCCTGATGATGGCCTTCGGTACTCCAAACCTTCAAAAAATCTATGCTTTAAAAATGTTCACAATAACATGAGAATCCTCAGTCCTGGTGTCCTTAGACTCCACCCATTTGGTCACATAATTAAAAGAAACCAAAATATACAGGAAACCAAATGAACTAGGAAAAGGACCCATAAAATAGATAACCCATACATCAAAAATCACACAGAATAGTATGGGTTGTTGGGGCATCTCATGTCTCCTAGAAATGTTCACAGTATGTTATCAACGAGAGAAATACTTAAAAAATAGATGAGAATCATGGAATAAAATAGGACAATATAATACAGAGTCTCAAACTTTCCTAGCTATCTGTTGGGGTCCAAAGTGTCCTCCATATGAAAGTGTATGGAAAAAATGCAGAATAGATTCAAACTCATGGTTAGGAACACACCTCCTAATGACCTGATCACTACACATGTGCCAAAGGTAGGGATCAACCCACACATAATACCGAGACTCACTTTTTAATTTTTGGACTTGATGTTTCTTTAAATTTGTTGGGATTTCAGATGCAACAAGGTAGTTCACTAAATCAGCATACCAAGGATGCGTACCTGAGATGGAATAAAGATGCTCATCAGGGAAATTATCTCGAAGTGGTACCTGGTCCAAGGTGTCATCCTCTAGTGTGTGAGTAAGCCTACTCATGTGGTACGCCACCAAGTTTGTTTAACCCTTATTTTCTTTTATCTCAATGTCAAATTACTAAAGAAGGAGCATCCATCAGATAAGTTTGGGCTTTGTGTTTGGCTTCTTCAAGAGGTACCTCAAAGCTACATGGTCAGAAAAAGCAACTACTTTAGAGCCCAATAATTATGAACAGAATTTATCTAAAGTGAATATGACAGAAATAAGCTCCTTTTCTGTGGTAGGGTAGTTTTATTGGACTAAATTTAGTTTCCTCGATGCATAGGCAATCACATGTGAACGTCCCTACACCCTCAAAGATAAGACAACTCCCACTGCGAAGTTGGAGGCGTCACACATAATCTCAAAAGGAATGTCCCATTATGGGGGTTTAATGATTAGTGGAGTGGTCAGAAACTTCTTTAGCTTATCAAAGGAAGTCCTGCAAGAATCATCAAACACAAAATTAGAATCCTTTTGAAGTAATCGTGACATAGGAAGAACAATATTACTAAAATATTTGATGAAGCGCCGATAAAATCCTGCATGCCCTAAGAAAGATATAACATCATGCACACATGAAGGATATGGAAAGGATGAAATAATATCTACCTTAGATCTATCAACCTCTATCCCATGTTTTGACACTGCATTCCCTACGAAAATGCCATGATCTACTATAAAATGACAATTTTCAAAGTTTAAAACCAGATTCTTCTCAATACAATGATTCAAACCCTTTCCCAAAATAGAGATAAAATCATCAAATGAAGACCCATACACTGTAAAATAATCCATAAATACCTCCATGTAGGTCTCAATAAAATCATAAAAAATAATCACCATGCATCTCTGGAAGTTACCTGGGGCGTTGCAAAGTCCAAATAGAATACTCCGGTAGAAAAATATGTTGAAGGGACAGGTGAATTTTTTCTTCTCCTAATCCTCCAGAGCAATAGGAACCTAAAAATATCAAGAAAATCCATCCAAGAAACAAATAGTGTGTTTTCCCAGCTAGTCTCTCAAGCATTTGATCAATAAATGGGAGGAGAAATGGTCCTTGCGAGTGGACTGATTTAGTTTCCTATAATTAATACACACACCCCAACTGTTTTGTAACCTCATTGGAACTAACTAATCTTTCTCATTTTTATTAATAGTAACACCACTTTTATTAGGCACAACTTGAATAGGACTCACCCACTGGGAATCTGAAATGGGATAAATTATACCTACCTCGAGCAATTTTTCATCCTCTTTTTTAAAAACTTCTAGAAGGGTTGGATTGAGTCTCCTTTATGGATGCCTAACTAGTTTAGCCCCATCCTCCAAAATAATCCTATTCATGCAAATAGAGGTCCTAATACCTGATATGTCAGCCAAGGTCCACCTGATTTCCTTGATGTTCTCCCTCAAAAGATTCAAAAGTTTTTCTTCATGTTCAAAAGGGAGATTATAAGAAATTATAACAGGTAATTTGTAACCACTTAACCAGTATGAGTATTTAAGATTTGGTGGTAATGGATTGAGTTCCAATGTAGGGGGATTATGTATGGATAGAGAAATTGAAGGAACTAAAATATGTGCACAGTGAACATCATTATCAAAATATACATCATCAAAATCAGAGAATAAAGAATCAAATCCATCAGCATACTCAAAATCAATGTCATAATCAAAGTTCACATGATCAAAATTATAATATGAATCCATTTCAAAATCAAATCTAAGAGAGTCTTATGCATTAGAAACAAGTGTGGAAGTACTCGTAGAAATTAAACTAGAACCAATACTCATAATCTCCCTAAGAACAGGAAAATAAAATTCCATGGGGTTTTTATTTGGTGGTTCAAAATGGGAGGTAACAAATGCAGAATGGTCCTTTGAGGGGTACTTCATGGATTCCATAACATTAAATATCACAACTCCAACCCCAAAATCCATGGAAAGTGTACCCTTATTGAAATTTATGATAGTTTTTTGTAGTTTTGAGGAAGTTCCTAACTAAGATAATGGGAGAATGAGAACATACCTGATCATCCTCCATGTTAAGCACATATAAATCTGCTGGAAAGATCATGTCTCTTACCCAGAAAAGTACATTCTCAAGGACTCTCGTTGGATAAGGTGTAGCTATATTTTCTAACTTCACCACTACTCTCATCGGTTTCAAGTGACCAACCTATAAAGAAGATAATACAGAGTGAGGAATCACATTTATGGAAGATCCCAAATCACAAAGAGCATCAGAAAAGTGAAACTCACCTATGGTGCATGGGATACTGAATATCATGGGATCCTTTCACTTTGTTTGAATTGCTAGATTTTGTGTAATGAGCACTAGAACAATCCTTCCAAGATTGATCCTCTCATTTCTGTTGATCCCTCTTCGATTGGTACAAAGTTATTTTAAAAATTTGGAATACCACGGTATTTGCTTAAAGGATTCAGGTAAAGGGATGTTGATATCCACATGCTTGAATGTACCCTAAAATTCTTTTTGCATCACCTCTCCAACCATCATTTTGGTTTGTACATCTCTCTTTGGAAATAGAAGGGGTTTAGGAGGAAAATCATCAATCTTTTCTTACCTTTATTTTTCTCCTTGGATTGCACATCTGTTGGTATGGAATGAGGCTTCTCTAGAGTTGAGGTGAATCCTGATGGAAGGATAGGTACAGATGTATCAGTTATTTTTTCCCACTTCTCAATGTTATGGAACTGATATTCCACTTGGGATTTGGAGTAGGTTGGGAAGGTAGATTTCTAGAATTCTTACTTAACAGTTCATGAAGGGTAGTGGCAATCTGGATCATTTGAGTCTTCAACTCCCTGAGCTCCGAACATTGAATATTAAGATCATTCTATTGATTAAGAAAAATTTGTTTCAAAATATCATCAGTATTAGAATCTAACTTTGGATGAGAATTCCCTTGTTGTTGACTTGTTGATGCTTGAGGCTCAAATTTCCTTTGGGATTGTTGGAAACCATGTTGGTAAGGTGGAGGATGCTGGAAGTTTTGTTGAAAGGGGGGATGTTGTTGTTGTCCAGATGAATACCTCATGTCTTATTGATCCTTCCACCCTTGGTAGTATGCTGGTGAAAAGGAATAAAACTTTTTTGGGGGATGTGGTTGTTGTTTTTGCTGCTGATATGGTCTCCTAGGAAATACGGCAGCATAATCCTCTATCTCTTGTAATTGGGGGAAGTAGTTAGTTGGGTGACTTGTCTCAGTGAAAATTCCACAAGGCCTTGAAGGAGTGGGTTGGGATATCATTTTATCCAAAGAAATATGCCTCACCATAGTGTTCAATTATTCTAACTTAGTATCAATCAAATGATTTTCAAGAGAGGAAGGACTTAACTGATGTACTCCCCTGACATGTGGTATACCTCGATCGCTAACTTGTTGGGAGTTTTGTGCCATATTTTCAATAAAAGCATGTGCAGATGCTGGTGTTTTTTCAACCAATGATCCTATATCTATGACATCCACCATGATTATCTCTATAGGTGTGAGTCCTTCATAGAAGTACTGGATGAGAAGCTTGTCACTAATTTGGTGATTTGGGCAGCTTTCACACAACTTCTTCAATCGCTCCCAGTACTCATACATTGAATCCCCTTGTGCTTATTTGATCCCTGAGATATCCTTACAAATGGAAGTGGTTATTGATGTTGGAAAAAATCTTTGCAAGAAAAGACATTTCAAATCATTCCAACAAGTTACATGTTCAGGTTCTAAATAATACATCCAATATTTTGTAGCTCCATCAAGTGAAAACAAGAATTCCCTTAGCTTGATTTGATCTTCAGAGACATTTATTGTTTTAAGGGTTGATCAAACCACATTAAATTCTTTAAGGTGTTTTTTTGGGTCCTCACCAGATAATCCATGAAACTTTGGAAGAAGGTGAATTAATACAGATTTCTGTTCAAAGTTCAATTCAAGATTTGGGTATGCAATACAATTTGGTTGATAGTTAATATCTGGTGAAACCAATTCTAGAATGGTTCTATTAAGTTCATTTCCATTATTTTCAACAATTGGTTCTTGTTTTAGATTTTATTTATAAGTTATTCCAATTTTTTGTGTTCTTAGAGTGGTGGAATTCTCCAACTGTTTGAATGTTGAAACTTTCCGTGGACTGAGAATGTCTGATTCGAGCCCGTAGGCTACGATCAATCTCAAGGTCAACATATAAAAGATCATCAGGATTAGTTAATTCTATAAATCAAATAAAAATAAAAATAAAGAAATTAGACCATACTTAAAATGAGAAGTTTGAGTTGATGTTCCAAAAAGAAGAAGAATAAAATAAAAGAAGAAGAGAAAGAAAAAAATAATATTGGGTAAAGAAGGAAGAAATAAGAGAAGAAGAGAATAAAATGTAAGATAAAATAAATACCTCTAATTGGTTGAAATAATTACTTGCATCCCCAGAAACAACACCAATTTGAAAGGCTCTATCGTGGGTTCTCTCAAATGAAGTTTGATGTTTGGGTACTTAGGCGCAACAGAGTGGCTGACCAAAGTCGTATCTCAAAGGAGAAAGTAAATTTGAAAAATTATTAAAGGTATTTTTAAAATAACATAAAAGGGAATAATAAAACTACTTTAAAGGATGTGGGGTTTGTTTACTGTTCATAAAAATAGAAGAAGTTTTCTGGAATAATACTGGATAATTTATTTATTTTTATTTTTGAAACGAAGTTCGATTAAAAAGACAAAACAAGAAGATGTTTTTTTAAAAAATATTTTAAAAGGTGTAATCGATATAACTCCACCTATTCAGTGGTAAATTAAGGAAAAAATACATTCTAGAAATTATTACTAATTGAATTTAGGTATTATATTTGAACTCTACAAATTTATTCCATGTGGTCTTGTTTTACCGATTAAGTCTGCGCTCTCACAATTTTCACAAATTCTAGACCTCGCGTGTTTTGTGTTAACTGTTCAATTGCTTTCTTAGTTTTGTTTAAATTAAAAAATAAATCAACAGATCATAATATGTGAATTACAGTATCTCATTTATTCAAAATAAATGATTGAATAAGGATATAAGTAGAATGATTACTAAAAAGAACTACTCTTCCATGGGTGGTGTAATCATCGTAGAAACGTTTTGCATGTGCAAAGGTTTAGAAAGCATAAAACCCAATCTTGTTTATACTCTTGATTAGAGACCAATTAGGAAGATTTAGGAATAATAAAACAGATGAAAATAGTGGAATACAGAATAAAATATAAGAAATATAATGTAAACAAAGAAGTTTATTATGAAAACATAAATATTGAAAAGCAATAAAGAGAGGAAGGATTCGATGAAGGGATCCTTGCTTCAAGATCTACCCCTATGAGTATAGGGATTTACATAACCTCTAATGTGGTTATAGGCCTCCTCTATAACTCCAAAATGGCATCACTTCACTCCTTGGCTGAACTTCCAAATGGGGTACCCAAGGTGTCAATTTATAGCCAAAATGGGGAGTGGTTTTGGGCACCCAGTTTTGGTGATACCACTTGTGTATCGGTTTTGAGTTGGTAAATGGAATTATCTAGAGTTTAACAAATTATAAAGTTGTATTCCATCATCTTAACTATCTCCATGTCAAATTTGGCGGCCCATGGAGGATGAAATCACTGTAGATGGCCAAAATACATAACCAAATTATTGACTTCGTGCAGATTCTGTCATCTGGACATATTACTTTGGATGTACCACTTCATGAACAAATTAGGCTTCATTTCATTGAGATGATTTGTATCCCAAGAAGTTTTGGAGAGTCCTACAACATTTTGGCTCATTTCGAGTCACAGATTTTGAGAAATGTGCAAAACAATGGACATATGTCTTTGGGATTCCCTGCAGTTTGGCCCATTTCCTTTTTGGATCATCTCTAACCCTCCAAATCACCTCCTCCTACTACGAAATCACCAAAACAATTTAATAATTTAATAAAATGGGATGTTCAATTTGAAATAATTTTTGTAATTTTAAATACAAAACTAGTTTAAAATAGTGATGTAGGGGTGAAATAAAGTAGTGAATTGTGATGTGATCACACCCCCACACTTACCCTTTTTCACTCCTGGGAAAAACCTCATATCATATATTCCAAAAAAATTGTGACAAGTAAACATAAATATCAAATAAAAACTAATTTTAAAACAAATATCCTTAAGATCCAAAAATTCAACAAAAGATATCATGTCTCATAAAAAACCATTATTTCAAATTCATCATTTATATCATTCAATATATTTATGTTGAGTCAATAAGGTTTCCTTATGAATTTTCCATTCCTTTATGTTTGGGGAGAATATTGAGTCAATAAGGTTTCCTTATGACTTTACTATTCCTTCATGTTTTGAAAATCACAAACACCTTATCTTAAGGAAAATTCTATTTACCCTATGTTTTACATTCATAAGGAAAAGTTTCCTTCCCCAAGGAAATTTAATCTTACCATGTTTTTTATTGTTCATTGTATTTTTAAGTGTAAAATTTGGTTTCATATTAAAAAAATCAGAATCTTATAATACTTAGATATAGAGTATTCTATTTTTAGGATCCAAATTTAGGTTCTGAATCCTCTGAGTTTAGGTTCATAACTTTTTGAGTTCAGATTCTGAATTCTCTGAATTCAGACTCCAAACTCTTATGAATTCAGACTCTGAATTCTAACGAATTCAGATTTCGAACATTCTGAGTTTTGAATCTAAGTTCTCTAAATTCAGATTCCAAACTCTTATGAGTTCAGATTCTGAATTCTCTAAATTCAGACTCTGAACTTTGTAAGTCCATATTCCGATCTCTTATGTGTTCAGATTCCGAATTCTCTGAATTCAGACTCCAAACTTTGTAAGTTCAGACTCCGAACTCTTCTAAATTTAGACTCCAAACTTTGTAAGTTCAGACTTCAAACTCTTATGAATTCAGACTTCAAACTTTTTTATGTTCAGACTCCGAACCCTTATGAATTCAGACTCCAAATTCTTCTGAATTCAAGACTCCAAATTTTCTAAAAATTAAGACTCCATAATACTATATAATTTAGGTTCTGAATTCTTCTAAATACAGAATCCGAATATCCTTGTATTATATACACTGAATGAGTTTTTGGTTAGACTCCGAACTTTATTTCCTTAAATTCTGAATAATTTATTTTGGTTAAGTAACCATATATTGTCTTACTCATATTTCGATTATAAAACAATGTTGTGCATTCAGTTACTAACTAACCGTTGTTTGAGTGACACGTGTACTGGTCCCTCCGAAATTCAAGGAAAAATATGAACGTTGGAGGAGGGAGTCGACCATTGGAGTTGTGCCTATAAATAGGATCTCATTTTAAAGAGCTCATAACTTTGTTACAACTTTTTTAATACAAGTTGATCAATCTAGAGATTACATGCTGCTGAAGTGATTTCTAGAGAGAGAGACTTTATTGCTTTGTGCATACTGAACATCTTGTTCAGATTTTATTCATGTGACTCTAAATTTTGGTAAGTACATTCGAGGGCTTATGAGGATAGGAAGACATAGGTATCGACTACCTTAAAGTTCTAGGACTTCCTTGCTGAGGAAGACAGAGGTGCCGACTACCTTAAATTTGAGGGCTTGTGGGGATAACAAGACAACTCCGATCTTCATATCGAGGGATTACCCTAGTGTGGGCAATACAAATTTTCTTGAAAGTATAAATCAAAGGACATTTATCCAAGGTTGTTGGATACCCTTCTATTTGGGTTAAAATATTTACTACTTGTTACTTGTTTGTTTCAAGTTTTCCACTACATTTTGTTTGTTGAGGAATGTATAACTATCTTATACTTTCTTATACTTGTATACTCTGATTTTGTAAGATTCTATATGCTTTAAGGTAGAATCTTTATCTTTGCTAACTTTTTTTAAGTTTCATTTCCAAAACCACATTTCCGAAATTGAATCCTCAGAATCATTTTTCTGGAATTAAGTAAGTGTGTAGAACTAGAGATTTTGTGAATTACCTTGTTTAACCTTGTTAAAAATCTTCATCTTTAAAAGTTCCAAAGAATTTTTAAAGTGTAAAATTCACCCCCTCTTTTATATTGAGCATCATTATTACAATACTATAATCATTATCGTCTATCATTTTGATCCAAAAATTAGTATCAGAGCAGGTCTCTGAAATACTTATATTCACATATAGGTTTTCCTTGATCAAGTTTTTCATTTTTCTATATTTTTCTTATTAAGGAATATTTTCCTTGTTCACTTATCATTACTACTAACAAGTTTGTGTGGAAAGACTTTATTTAAGATGGAAAGAATCAATTTTGGTTCCATTAACAACTTAAATCCAACTTGACCAACTATTTTTGATGGGAATGAATACAAATATTGGAGAGATCACATGAAGAAATTTATTATCAATTCTGGAGTAGACAATTTTGTCATGCTTACTAGAGGATATAAAATCCCCGACAAGGAAGTCAGTACTTTCACCAATCAAGAAAAGCATGAATATCAACTGAATTATAAGGTATTCAATACATTGCTTTATTCCATGACTAGAAATATATATAGCCAAATTTCATCTTGTGATGCAACAAATTTTATATGGAAGAAGCTTGAAGTTACACACTTTGGAACTTCCAAAGTTATTGAAACTAGAAGAGCTATGCTCAGAGCTGAATATCATGGTTTTTTCTTTCCTTATGGAGAACCCATATGCAAGGTGCAATAGAGATTTATGAATATCATTAAAAGTTTACAATCCATGGGTGAGAAAGTATTAGATGATGAAGCTATTGTGGACAAGATCATAGATATCATGCCCAATGAGTGGGAATCTAATAGAATAGCTATAGATGAAAATAGAAAGGTTACTCAGATTTCTCTTAATGAACTGTTTGGAACTCTTATTCAACAAGATACTAGAATGAATAGAGATGATGATAATGTTAAGAAGAAGAATGGGAATGGTGGTTTTTCTTTTACAACAAATTCAAATCATATGAAAACCAAGACTCCTGAGAGAGTTACAAGATCTAAATCTAAGAAGGTTGTTATACAATCCCAATCTAGTGGAAGTGAAAATTTAGAAAATGAACTATCCAATCTTGCTCGAAGAATGAACAAGATTGTTGGACAGAAGAACTTTCACTCCATATACAAGAAAAAAGAACAGAAAGATAAGAAAGATTTAGAAGTCATATGTTATGAATGCAAGAGAGCTAGACATATAAGGCCTGATTGTCTTATGCTTGAGAGAAATAGAAATAAGTACTACAAAGCTAAATCTAAGAATGTTTTGAAAGCTAATGACACCTGGAGTGCTAGTGGTGGAGACTCTTCTAAAGAATCATCAGATTATGAATCTTCTGAACAGAAGAATCTTGGTCTAATAGCCATATTACCTATTCAAAATCATTTTTTGATGCCTAAGGTACAAAATGCTTAATATATGACCAATGTATCCCTAAATGATAATTATAGTGATAGTAAATATTATGAATTTTCAGATGAATAATCTTTTTTTATGGGGATAATACTTTACCTACCTACGAAGAAGTTTCTAGGTTTGCTAAGATTCTTAAGAATGAAAATTCTAAAGTCAACAAAAAGAATGATAAGGAAAATTATAGGATTTATATACTTACTAAAGAAATATAAGATCTTTCTAAAGATCTTGATAAAAAAACCTTGATTTTGAAATTATTTCAAAAAACATTGAGGAAGCAAATTCTGAGAAGGATAATCTTTTTAAGGATCTAGAAAAAGTAATTTCTAAGAAAAATGTTTTCAAGCCTAACTCTAGTACTAAATATAATGTTTTGGAAGATAATAAATTAGTTATTAGAATGAAGTCAGAAATATTTTCCTTGAGGAAGTGTTTGTCAAACTTTACCTTAGGTAAGGAAAATTTTGATAAGATGTATTCTCAAATTCGACCTCTAAGGAATAATTCTGGTTTTGGTTATACTAGTTCTAAACTGATTTTTAATAACAATTATTTTGTTCCTAAAAGTGATCCTTTCTACACTAAGTGTCAGTGTGGTGGGCATTGGGAATTTTTTTTTCCTTAAACAAAACCCAGTCTTTAGGTTTTTATAAAGCTTATTTTTCAAAGAAAATGTGAATACCTAAGGTTTTGCTTTCTGAAATTTCCAGATCCAAGAAAATTTAGGTTCCAAAAGTATAACATTCTTATTTTCATAAAAAGTAAGTAAGTACCAACAATAATACATGGTACATGGATAGTGGAGGTTCCCGGCATATGACTGGTAACAAAAACTTCTTTGAAAATATTATCAAGATGAGAGGTGGAAAAGTATCTTTCAGAGATAATGCTAAGGGAGAAATTAGTAGTATAGGTAACATCGTTCATATTGTAAAAACTTTGATTTCAAATGTTTTATTTGTTAAGGGTCTTAAGCACAACCTCATTAGCATAATTCAATTATGTGATGAAGGTTACCTTGTGAATTTTAGGAATGACAAGTGCTTAATACACAATTCCAAGGAAGAGTTTATTCTTTCTGCCAATAGGCAAGAGAATGTTTACACACTAAACATAGAAGACCTTAAGAGCCAAGACCTACCTTTCCTTAGTTCAATAGAAGATCATTCTTAGTTGTGGCATAGAAGGTTAGGTCATTGTAACCTTAGGATCCTATGTAAACTTTCTAAGAAAAGACTAGTTAAGGATCTACCAGATCTTATATTTGATTCTTCAAAAGTTTTTAACCCTTATCTACATGGAAAGAAACATAAATCAAGTTTGAAATTAGCCAGCGAAGTCTCAACCACTGATGAATTATAGTTAGTGTATATGGATTTTTTTGGTCCAACACAAACTGGAAGCATTGGAGGAAAATATTATGTATTTTTCTTAGTTGATGATTACACTAGATTTACGTGGGTCTATTTTCTAGAAAATAAATATAAAGTTTTTTCTTATTTAAAAAGTTTTAGATCCCAAGTTAGAAATGATAAAAACCATCCCTTGATAAATATTCATAGTGATCATGGAGGAGAATTTCAAAATTATGATTTTGAAAATTTTTGTAGTATAAAAGGCATTACTCATAACTTCTCAGCACCCAAAACACCTCAAAAAAAATGGTTTTGTTGAAAGAATAAATAGAATTATTCAAGAGATAACAAGAACCATTTTGAGTGAATATTTGGTAGCCAAACATTTTTGGGCTAAAGCGGTAATTACTTCTTTTTATACTATAAATCGAGTTTTGATTAGAATTTTTCTTAATAAAACTCCTTATGTGTTATGGAATGGTAGAAAACCTAGACTTTTCTACTTTAAGGTTTTTGGTTGCAAGGTATCCATTCTGAATACTAAAGATAATCTTCACAAATTTTCACCAAAATCTGATGAAGGAATTTTCTTAGGCTACTCCAAAACTTCAAAGGCTTATAGAGTTTTCAATAAAAACACTTGTACTACTGAAGAGACAATACATGTCAAATTTGATTAAACTGATCCTTTTGTTTTTAAACAACCTCAACCTACATCTTCAGATGTGTTTTCAAAAACTAATTATCAACCTTTGTTAGACGATCTTTCTGATAAGGAAAATGTCCAAGAAGATTTTTCTGAAACATTTAACCCATATTATTTCCTACCATATGTTGATGAATAGGTTTTACAAAACCCAAATCAGTTGTTTCTTAAGAATCATCCCAGTGATAGTATTATTGGTGACGTAAATCAACTAGTAAGGACTACAAGTTCCTTAAAAAATGAAGTATAACATCTAGCATTCCTTTCCCAATTAGAACCAACAAACACCGATAAAGCTTTAGGTGATGATGATTAGATAAAATCTATGAAAGATGAACTAAATGAATTCAAAAGGAATAAAGTATTGACCTTGGTTGAAAGACCTAAGAAAACTTCTGTTATTGGAGTCAAATGGGTCTTCAGAAATAAGTGTGATGAAAATGCAATCATAGTAAGAAATAAAGCTAGATTGGTTGCTAAAGTCTATAATCAACAAGAAGGAATAGAATATGATGAAACCTATGCTCCAGTAGTTAGACTTGAATATTTTCATATTCTACTTTCCTTTGAAGTATTCTTTAATTTTAAACTTTTTCAAATGGATGTGAAATGTGCTTTCCTTAAAGGTTTTGTTCAAGAGGAAGTTTTCATTGAAAAAAATCCTGGTTTTGAAGATACAAAACATCCTGAACATGTTTATAAACTTAACAAAGCTTTGTATAGACTTAAGAAATACCCTAAAGCTTGTTATGATAGGCTTACATGATTTTTGCTTAAAAATAATTATGTTAAGGGAAATGAAGATCCAACCCTTTTTATAAAGAAAGATAAGAAAAAAATTTTGATTGTTCAAATTTATGTTGATGACATTATATTTGGTTTAACTCAGCAATCTTTAACCGATTCCTTTGGGGATCTAATGAAATCTGAGTTTGAAATGAGTATGATGGGCAGGTTAACATTTTTCCTTGGTTTTGAAATTTCTCAAAAACTAGAAGGAATCTATATATCCCAACATAAGTATATTAAAGATATTCTTAAAAATTATGGATATGAAAACACCAAGAGTATAAGTACTCCCATTGGTACCTCAAATTCACTTGATCTAGATGAAGCTAGGAAACCAGCAGATCAAACATCTTTTAGAGGTATGATAGGAAGTCTACTTTACTTGACAGCTAGTCATCCAGACTTAATGTTTTCAGTATGATTATGTGCAATATATCAATCTAATCCTAATAAATCTCATTTAAAAAAAGTGAAAAGATTTTTTCACTACTTAAATGGAACCATGAATATAGGACTCTTTTATACTTTTGGAAATGATTTTATTTTAAAGATTTTTTCAGATGCTGAATTTGGTGGATGTAGAATGGATAGAAAGAGCATATACATAACTTATCATTTCTTAGGAGATTAGTTTTTTTCTTGGTCATGGAAAAAGCAACAATCAGTAGAACATTACACTACTGAAGCTGAATATGTAGCAGCTGGAAGTTGTTGTGCTCAAGTGTTGTGGATGCAACACACACTCATAGACTATGGTATGGGTTTTACCAAAACACAAATTTTGTGTGATAATACTAGTGACATTGCCTTAAGTAAAAACCTTTCACACCACTCTCATGAAAAACACATAAATATCAGGCATCACTTTCTTAGAGATCACACACAAAATGGGGATATCATTCTTCAATTTATCGGAAAACAAAATCAACTTTCTGATATTTTCACAAAATCTTTACCATCTGATAGATTTGAATACATTAAAAAGAAGTTAGGAATGATAACCATAAGGTAATATTCCTTATTAAATTTATATTAAAATCAATCTCCTTATAGTAATAAACTCCTTTTCACAGGGGGAGTACATTTTCTTGTTAGTTAGATCAAAATCTTCCGTAATGAAAATTTTCGTAGTCAGATTTTTCAAATCTTTCGTAATGAAAATTTTCATAGTCAGATTTTTCAAATCTTTCGTAATGAAAATTTTCGTAGTCAGATTTTTCAAATATTTTGTAATGGAAATTTTCATAGTCAGATTTTTTAAATCTTTCATAGTGGAAATTTTTGTATTCATATTTTCCAAATATTTCGTAATGGAAATTTTTATAGTCAGATTTTCTAAATTTTTCGTAAAGAAAATTTTCATAGTAAGATTTTCAAATTTTTTTTTTCATAATGAAGTTTTTTTATATAAATAGTTTTTCTAAAAATCTTTTTGTGGTTAGTTTTTATTTTCAAATTTTTTCCATAATCAAAAGATTGTTTCCAGAATCTAAAGTTCTTCAAAAAGATTTTTCCTCACTATGAATAATCTTCCTAGAAATTTGAAAGGTAAGTTTTCTTTCTTGAGTTTTCATAATCATCTTTTACTTGCTGGCATTTTCATTTGTTTTTTAAATTTTTGTATTCACTTTTTCTTAAATCTGAATGTTTTTATTAAAACCTCAAAAGATCGGATTCTGTCAAAATCTCCTTACGGCTATTATCTCAACCGTCAGATCTTATCAAGAGTTTTGTCAGCCATTGGATCAATCAGGGTAGTTGAACCATCACTTCAAATGTCTATATAAAGGACCCCAAATGGATGTCCCACATATAATTTCAAGCCTTCATGTGTTGAAGTTATTCCCTTTTATATAAGCCTGTTCCAACTTTTCAGATCTTTCTCAAATTCGAATGCCTGTTGAAGAATCCTCTCAGAAAGACATGTCAACTATCAAGCCAATCTCGGAGTGGAAAGTTTATAGAGAAAGGTTGGTGCATCTAAACTTCTTCACCAAGTATGATTCTATAATCCCCAAAAATATCAAGCTCAATGGATGGGACAATGTTTTCATATCGAATCTAGGTGCACAAGATTTAGTATATTCGGATTTTCTAGTAGAATTTTATGATTCAGTAAGTTTTTTTAAGGAAGAAGGTGGAGATAATTTATCTTTCAAAAGCTATGGGAAGACTTATGCTCTCTCTTACACTAAGGCTAAAATTTTTATTAGAGTTACATATGAAGGAGAAGCTGAATTTTTTTCTCATAAGTTTCCATATGTTCAAGGAAGCTTTGTTAAGGTGAAAGCTATGGAGTGCCTCAGTCTTACAGATGTTAAGAATCCGAAGATTGTTCACCTCACTACAAATTTACAGATTCTAGAATTATGGGTTCAAGGTTTCATAATTCCGAGAAAAGGAGACAAAGAGACTTTTAAGAAGAGTGAAATGTATATTTTGGATTTTATGGTGAACCTAAGAAAGATCAATTTGGTTAAGCATATTCTAATTATGATCGAGAATATATAGAATGGAATTTTGAAGGCTCAGATCATTATGTATCTAGCAATTCTTTCAAAGTTGATTGTTCAGTACTTGGAGTCTTTCAAAATTCCTTGCAATTCAAAGCCAAGGAATTGAAATGTCATGCTGGTTAGTGATGACACCTTGAGAAGGATGAAGGTTGGATTTTCTAAAGAATACATAGAATTTTATGAATTGCTAGAAGAAGAAGATGAAGCCATACCAAAGACACCGGAGGTGGCTGAACCATCTAAAAATGTTGGAAGAAAGAGGAAGTTTAAGGAAGTATAAGAGAAGGTAAAATCTCATGTGGCTAAGGAAGTTCAGTCATCACCCCCAAAACCTAAAAAGAAAAAAGCCTATCTGGATGAGGTGGTTGCTAAGTGGAGGGAAGACAAGAAGAACATGAAAGAAGGGGAGACCAAGTTTGGCCGAGACCATGCTAAAGAAAAATATCTGAAGGAGAAGATAGCTGATTATCTGGAAAGGGAAGAGAAAGAAAAGAAACAAAAGAAGAAGATAACTGAAGCAGAGATTGTGAAATCCCTTCTAAGGGATACTGAGAAAGCATTTCAAAATATCTCGGTACGACAATATTTCTTGGTAGAAAATTTACCAGATACCCCGGGGAAGAAAATTGTGACTCTGGAAAAAAGTTAAATATAAAGGAGTTTAAGAAGAAGTAGAAAGCAGTGGTGACACCAAAGAGTTGATTAAGAAAGTTGAAGATTTTCATGAGAAAGAAAGTCCATCTGAGAATCTCTCATTCCAAAACTCTCAAGCAAAATATTTAAAGATTTCTACCCCTAGGAAAGATGAGAAAGGTGAAGATGACAAGGCTGAAGAAGAAGTGAATAAGCTGTCGGAAGAAGAAATCTCTAATCATCATTTCTTACACCCAAAGGATGATGAGGCAAGAGATGATAAATAAGACATAGATAAAGATAAAAATTTTCAGCTATCTGACAGTGAACATGAATCTTTGGATGAGGAATCCATTTCAAGAACTGATAAGGGAAAATAGGTGGTTGTTGATACACCTTGTAAAGCTGTTGTGAAGAAGAAGGAAGCTGGTGGATCATCAAAGATTAAATTTTGCTGAGTTAGAGAAAGATCCCTCAACAAGTAAAGTCTCAGATTCAGAATCATCCTCCCTTGGACATGATTTTGTAATTCAGTCGTTGAAAAATCTTGTTGGTACCATTCTGATTTTTCTAAGCACTGAATCAAGATTCCAGTTGCTTCAACACACCTTAAATCAAAAATTAGATTTAGTATGCATGGTGATGGATTAATGTGTTAAACTTGAAGCAGACTTCAAGAATTTTTTTATCAACTATGAATCCCACAAAAGGTCTTGTAAGAAAATTATTAGCTAGTCAAGAAAGACAGTTTAAGATATGAAGATTCTTGATGAGTTTCAAGAGAGTGTCAAGGATGCTTTTGACATAGAAGATAGTAAAATCTCATATCTCAACAAGTATTTTAAGTAAAAGCTAACCCTGGAATAGAATAACTGGATTCAATAAGTAAAAGATCTGAATGGGAAGTTGTATTCAGTTTCCCAAATCTGGAAGAGAGAAAGAGATTTTCGGATTGAGAGAGAAGAAAAGCGTGTTAAGCAGGAAGAAGTCCTGAAGGATCAGGCATAGGCTCTTAAGGCTCAGGTAGATAAAATCAAAGCTTTAGAGAAGAAAGCATATGATTAGGATCAGCTTCTTAAGAGAGAAAAGGAAGATCTTAAGGATCTCAAAAATCTGAAAACAATAGTGAAGAAGTTGATGCCCAAGGAAAAAGAAGGATAAATTTGTTTAAATCCTATCTTTTGTTGTATTTTCCTTGTTATATAAATTTTTCCAATCTTAATAAATTTTTGGTTGCTAATTTTTGTTTGGAAATTTTGTAATAATATTTCAGGTATCATATTTACTTTTCCATTCCCTGTATTTACTTTTGAAAATCACGAAGGGGGAGAAAGGAAAAAGAATTATAAGTAAAGAAGAAATTTACCTATGTAAGGGGGAGTGTTCATCTAAGGGGGAGTTCTTATACAAGAATATTTTCGTATGAAATAAAAAGCTAAGTCTCATTATGAAAATCTAGTATATGATCCTTAGTGTTCCAAAGCCTAAGGGGGAGTTAGTCATATTCATATTTTCCCATTTGTTAAGGGAGATAAGTTTTACTTTCAATGTCCAAAAAAATATTTTTTAAAGTTCTTATGTTCTTTTTCATAAGGATGTTTGTGCTTTCCAAAAAGGGGGATATTGTTAAGTCAATAAGGTTTCCTTATGAAATTTACATTCCTTTATGTTTGGGGATATTGTTGAGTAAATAAGGTTTTCTTATGACTTTAAAATTCCTTCATGTTTTCAAAATCACAAACATCTTATCTTAAGGCAAATTCCATTTACCCTTTGTTTTACTTTCATAAGGAAAAGATTACTTCCCCAAGGAAATTTACCTTACCATGTTTTTCATTGTTCATTGTATTTCTAAGTGTAAAATTCAATTTCATATTAAAAACCTCAGAATCTTATAATACTTAGATATAGAGTATTCTGTTTTCAGGATCTGGATTTAGGTTCTGAATCCTCTGAATTCAGGTTCCAAATTTTCTGAGTTTCGATTATGAATTCTCTGAATTCAGACTCCAAACTCTTATGAATTCAGACTCTGAATTCTAACGAATTCAGATTATGAACTGTCTAAGTTTTGACTAAGAGTTCTCTGAATTAAGATTCCGAACTCTTATGAGTTCAGATTCCGAATTCACTGAATTCAAACTCTGAACTTTGTAAGTTCAGATTCCGAACTCTTATGAGTTTAGATTCCGAATTCTTTGAATTCAGACTCCGAACTTTGTAAGCTCAGACTCTGAACTCTTATGAATTCAGACTCCAAACTTTAGAAAGTTTAGACTCCGAACTCTTATGAATTCAAACTCCGAATTCCACTTAATTCAACACTCTGAATTTCTTAAAAATTCAGACTCTAGAATTCTATTGAATTCAGGTTCCGAATTCTTCTAAAGATAGAATCAGAATATCCTTGTATTATAGACACCGAATGAGTTTTTGGTTAGACTCCAAACTTTATTTCCTTACATTTTAAATAATTGATTTTGGTTAAGTAACCATATTTTTTCTTACTCATGTTTTGATTATAAAACTATGTCATGCATTCAATTACTAACTAACCATTTTTTGAGTGACAATTGTATAGGTCTATCTGAAATTCAAGGAAAAATATGACCGTTGGAGGAGGGATCCAACTATTGGAGTTGTGGGTATAAATAAGATCTCATTTGAAAGAGCTCATAACTTTGTTACAACTTTGTTAATACAAGTTGATCAATCTAGATATTACATGCTGCTAAAGTGATTTCTAGAGAGAGAGAGACTTTATTGCTTTGTGCGTACTGAACATCTTGTTCAGATTTGCTTCGTGTGACTCTGAATGTTTCTGAGTACATTTGAGGGATTCAGGGATAGGAAGACAGAGGTTCTGACTACCTTAAAGTTTGAGGACTTACTTGCTGAGGAAGATAGAGGTGCCGACTACCTTAAAGTTAAGGGCTTGTGGGGATATCAAGACAGACTCTGATCTTCGTATAGAGGGCTTACCCTGGTGTGGGTAAGACAAACTTTATTAAAAGTATAAATCAAGGTACCTTTATCCAAGGTTGTTGGATACCCTTCTATTTGATTTAAAATATTTACTACTTGTTATTTGTTTGTTTCAGGTTTTTCGCTGCATTTTGTTTGTCAAGGAAAGTATAACTATATTATACTTGTATACTCTAATTTTGTAAGATTCTATACACTTTAAGGTAGAATATTTTTCTTTGTAATCTTTTGTTAAGTTTCATTTCCAGAACCACATTTCCAGAATTTCATCTTCGGAATCATATTTTCATAATTAAAAAAGTGTATAGAACTAGAGGTTTTGTGAATTACCTTATTTAACCTTGTTAAACATCTTCGTCTTTAAAAGTTCCAAAGAATTTTTAAAGTGTACAATTCAACCCCCTATTTTATATTGAGCATCATTATTATGATACTAAAATCTGTATCATCGATCATTTTGATCCAAGAATTTACACTTCATTTATCCTCCCATGCACAAAACACTTACCTTACTTGAATTTTCTCATATAACATAATTGTTAATTTTTTCAGAAATGTCTTTCTAATCCAAACTCATACAAGGGTCACCATATGCTTGATAAATTCCAACATCACCACCTAATATGAGTCAAAGACATATGTCTATCATGAGGACTTTTCATGGTTGTTCTATGGATTTCGGTGGGTAGGATTTAGATGTGAAAAATTCTGAGGCTGAATGTAGAGGGCTTGACTCTTTTTGAAGAAAAATTTCATTATTATAATTATCACTCAAGAATGTTCTCCTCCTCACTCCTCTTAGTATAAATTCATCTCCATCATTATGAAAAGTCAGGGAAAGTTCAAAACATTCATCATTTCATCAACACTGTTTTTCGTGAAAGCTCTATATAGGCACAACTTTCTTTCCTCATTTGAAGCTCCAGAAAGGCACAAGTTCTTTTTTCATGAAAGATATAGAAAGGAAAAACTTTCTATAGAATTATTCTTTTCAGCCACAAATGAATCTCTTCAAAATTTAATTTTCCACCCATCCAAAGTATCACAAAATGTGGTATCACAACACAATACAGCTTCCCCCACATTTAAGTTCAACTAGATTATGCAATTTCACTTCAAGAGTTGGTTGGATAGGGAAAATTGCCTTGTAATGTGGATAACCTAACAGGCTGTTTATGGATTCTAAGGTCTAAAAGGATTAAATGTTCAAGGTAGGATATTATAAAAAAAATCTTTGAAATAGGGGCTTTAATACCAAAAAAATGTCTCAATCATTTAAACATAAGTACCACAATCCCTTAAGTTTTGACAAAAATGAATCAAATTCTGGTTAAATCAAGCATGGTTTGGTTCTTTCAAGAAGTTAGGTAAATGTAAATAATATGAAAATAATGGTTTACAATCCTCCTAGGAATGTGATTTAAAATATAAATATAGTGAGATGTGTCATGGGATTCAAAATTCAGAGTAATTTTCATGAAAGTACTAAATATTTAAACATGAAACAAATTAATTTTAGCATTCATTTAAGCTTAGTTTCATGGGATAAATTGTTTCAGTTATTAATATGGATTTAAAAATCATGATGAGAATAATTTCAGCTAAAAAGTTTCAAAAACATTCAAAAAATTGAAAAATACACACAAAAAATTTGAAAAACACACAATTTTTTTGAAAAACATTGAAAAACAAGAAAACAATTGAAATTACTAAACTAAATGATTACGTCCCCCACACATAAAATATTTAATTGTTCTCATTGTGAACCCATGAGATGATATATTCAAATGAAATATATAATTTTAAATAGGACAAAGAATAAAAAAGTGACAGGGTTAGGAAAATCCCGATATGCTCAAATGATGATGGGGTCATGCAATGTGATGAAATCCACTGCATCAGTAGGAAGTCCCTCAATGTATCTCTTCAAATTTTTCCCATTGACTGTAAATATCCTTCCTATGTACTATTGTGTGATCTCCACTACACCATAAGGAAAAACATTATTCACAACATACGGACCTAACCACCTGGAATGCAACTTACCATGCATCAGCTTTAGTCGTGAACTATAGGGCAATAATTTCTCTCTAACATGAAATTATCTTTTTTGGATCATTTTTTCATGAGTTTATTTTGATCTTTACTTGTAGATCCTTGATTTCTCATATGAAGACAATCGAATCTCCTCAAGATCTTGAATTTTCAGCTTTCTTTCCACGGGGTTATGACATGATTTCACAAAAACAATCTGAAATGAGGGCATACTGATGGGTGTATTGTATGCTATCCTATAATCCCACAATGAATAATCCAAGCGTTTTCTCAAATCCTTCCTATTTGGCAGCATGATTTTCTCCAAAATTTGTTTCAACTTCCTATTTGAAACTGTAGCCTGGCCATTTGATTGGGGGTGGTATGGTGTTGATGTTTTTTTGTCACCCCATACATCAAAAGGAGGGAAGCCAAGTTACGATTGCAAAAAGTGTGTCCCTTGGTCACTGATGATGTCTATCGGTACTCTAAACCTGTAAAAAAATTTGTGCTTTAAAAAAGTCCAAAACAACATGAGAATCATCAGTCCTGGTGGCCTTATCATCCACCCATTTCTCTCATAATCAACAACAACCAAAATACACAGGAAACCAAATGAACTAGGAAAAGGACCCATAAAATCGATTCCTCATACATGAAAAATATCATAGAATAGTATGGTTTGTTGGGGCATCTCTTGTCTCCTAGAAATGTTCCCAATATTCTGGCAATGAGAGAAAGACTTAAAAAACATATGATCATCATGGAATAAGCTAGGATGATTTAATCCAGAGTCCAAAACTTTCCTAGCTGTTTTTTGGGGTCCAAAGTGTCCTCAACATGAAATTTTATGACAAAAATGCATAATAGATTCAAACTCATGGTCAGGAACACACATCCTAATGACTTGATCACTACACATGCACCAAAGGAAGGGATCATCCCACACAATACCAAGACTCAATTTTTAATTTTTGGACATGATGTTTCTTTAAATTTGTAAGGATTTCATATGCAACAAGTTAGTTCACTAAATCATCATACTAAGGATACGTACTTGAGATAGAATAAAGATGCTCATCAAGGAGTGTCCTGGAGTGGTTCCTAGTCCAAGGTGTCATCTTATAGTATGTGAGTAAGACTACTCATATGGTCTACCACCAAGTTTTCTAACCACTTATTTTCTTTTACCTCAATGTAAAATTCCTGAAGAAGGAGAATCCATCGAATAAGTCTGGGTTTTACGTCTGGCTTCTTCAAGAGGTACCTCAGAGCTGCATGGTAAAAAAAAAACTACTTTAGAGCCCAATAAATATGAACAAAATTTATCTAAAGCGAATATGACAGCAAGAAACTTCTTTTATATGGTTGTCTATTTTTATTAGGATGAATCCAGTGTCCTCGATACATAGTCAAACACATGTGAATGTCCCTCCACTCTCTGAAATAAGATAGCTCCAACTAAGAAGTTGGAGGCGTTACACATAAGCTCGAAAGGAATGTACCATTGTGGGGGATGTATGATCAGTGGAGTGGTCAGACAATTCTTTAGGTTATCAAAGGAAGTCCTGGAAGAATCATCAAACACAAAATCACAATCCTTTTGAAGTAATCATGACATAGAAAGATAAATCTTACTAAAATATTTGAGGAAGCGCCGATAAAATCCTGCATTCTCTAGGAAAGATCTAACATCATGCACACATGAATGATATTGTAAGGAAGAAATAATATACACCTTAGATCTATCAACCTCTATACCATGTTTTGACACTACATTCCCCAAGACAATGCCATGCTATACCATAAAATGACACTTTTAAAAGTTTAAAACCAGATTCTTCTCAATACAATGATTGAAAACCTTTACCAAACTAGAGATACAATCATCAAATGAAGACCAATACACTATAAAATCATGCATAAACATTTCAAGGTAGGTCTCAATAAAATCAGAAAAAATACTCACCATGCATATCTGGAAGGTACCTGGGGCGTTGCAAAGTCCAAATGGTATCCTTCGATAGGAAAATGTGTCAAAGGGACAAGTGAATTTTGTCTTCTCCTGATCCTCTAGAGTAATAGGAACCTGAAAATATTCAGAATTTCCATCCAAGAAACAATAGTATGTTTTCCCAGATAGTCTCTCAAGCATATGATCAATACATTGGAGGGGAAATGGTCCTTGCGATTGGACTGATTTAGTTTCCTATAATCAATATACACACACCAATTGTTTTGTACACTCATTGGAACTAACTCAACTTTCTCATTTTTAATAATAGTAACACCACTTTTCTTAGGCAAAACTTGAATAGGACTCATCCATTGGGAATCTGAAATGGGATAAATTATACCTGCCTCGAGAGATTTTTCAACCTCTTTTTTAAAAACTTCTAGAAGGGTTGGATTGAGTCTCCTTTGTGGCTGCCTAACTGGTTTAGCCACATTCTCCAAAAGAATCCTATGCATGAAAATAGAGGGGATAATACCTGATATGCCATCCAAGGTCCACCCAATTTCCCTGATATTCTCCCTCAAAAGATTAAAAAGTTTTTCTTCATGTTCAAAATGAAGATTGTTATCAATTATAATAGGTAATTTATCAACACTTAACAAGTATGAGTATTTTAGATTTGGTGGTAATGGATTGAGTTCCAATGTAGGGGTGATGTATGGATGGAAGAATTGAATGAACTGAAATATGTGCACAATTAACATCAGTATCAGAATATAAATCATCAAAATCAAAGAATAAAGCATAAAATCCAACATCATACTCAACAGAAATGTCATAATCAGAGTCCACATGATCAAAATAAGAATATGAATCCATTTCAAAACCAAATCTAAGAGAGTCTTGTGCATTAGTAATAGGTGTGTAAGTAGTCTTAGAAATTAAACTACAACCAATACTCATAATCTCCCTAAGCATAGGAAAATCAAATTCCAGGGGTTTTTTATTTGGTGGTTCAAAAAGGGAGATAACAAATGCAGAATGGTCCGCTAAGGGGTACTTCATGGAGTCCATAACATTAAATATCTCAACATTATCCCCAAACTCCATGGAAAGTGTACCCTCATTGACATTTATGATAGTTTTTGTAGTTTTGAGGAAGGTCCTACCTAATATAATGGGATAATGAGAACTTACATGATCATACTCCATGATAAGCACATAGAAATATGCTGGAAAGATCATGTCTCTTACCCGGACAAGTACATACTCAAGGACTCCCCTGGATATTTTTTAGCTCTATTTGCCAACTGCACCACTACTCTCATCGGTTTCAACTCACTAACCTGTAAAGAGGAGAATACAGAGTGTGGCATCACATTTATGGAAGTTCCCAAATCAAAAAGAGCATAAAAAAAGAGAAACTCCCCTATGGTTTATGGGATTGTGAATGTCTCGAGATCCTTACACTTTGTTGGGATTTCTAGAGTTTTTGTAATGAGTGCTGACTCATTCCTTCAAATATTGATCCTCTCATTTACCTTGATCCCTCTTCGATTATTACAAAGTTATTTTAAAAATTTGGCATACCTTGGTATTTTCTTAATGGCTTCAGGTAAAGGGATGTTGATCTCCACACACTTGAATGTATCCAAAACTTATTTTTTTGCATCACCTCTTCTGCCATATTTTTGGTTTGTACAACTCTGTTTTGAAATGGAAGGGGTTTAGTAGGAACATAATCAATATTTTTCTTACATTTATCTTTTTTCTTGGATTGTTCATTAGTTGGTATAGAATGGGGCTTCTCCGGAGTTGAGGTGAATCCAAGTGGAATGATAGGTACAGATGTATTAGTTGTTTTCTTCCCACTTCTCAATGTGATGACACTAAAATTACCCTTGGGATTTGGAGTAGGTTGGAAGGTAGATTTCAAGAATTATTACTTTCTAGTTCATAGAGGGAAGTGGAAATCTTTCTCATTTGAGTCTTCAAATCCCTCAGCTCCGAAAAATGACTCTTCAACTCATTATATTGATTAAGAACAATTTGTTTCAAAATATCATCTGTATTAGAATATACCTTTGGTTTATAATTCCCTTGTTGTTTACTTGTTGATGCTTGAGCTTCAAATTGCCTTTGGGGTTGTTGGAAACCCTATTGGTAAGGTGGAGGTTGTTGGAAGTTTTGTTGAAATGGGGCCGTTTTTGATGTACAAATGAATACCTCATGTCTGATTGATCCTTCTACCATTGGTTGTATGATGGGGAAAAGGAATCAAACTTCTTTTGAAGATGTGGTTGTTACTGCTGCTGATATGGTCTCCTAGGAAATACGGCAGCACAATCCTCTATCTCTTGTAATTAGGGGCAAAGTTAGTTGGGTGACTTGTCTCAGTGCAAATTCCACAAGGCCATGAAGGAGTGGGTTGGGATGTCTTTTTATCCAAAGAAATATGCCTCACTATAGTGGAAAATTATTCTAAATTGGTATCAATCAAATGATTTTTAACAGAGGAAGGACATACCTGATGTACTCCCCTGACATGCGGTGTACCTTGATCGCCAAATTGTTGGGAGTTTTGTGCCATCTTGTTGATCAATGCCTGTGCAGCTGCTGGTGTTTTGTCGACCAATGCTCCTCCATCTGCGGAATCCACCATGATTCTCTCCATAGGTGTGAGTCCTTCATATAAGTACTGGATGAGGAGTTTCTCACTAATTTGGTGATGTTGTAATCTTTCACACAACTACTTGAATCGTTCCCAGTACTCGTACATTGACTCCCATTGTGCTTGTTTGATCCCTAATATCTCTTTATGAATGGAAGTGCTTCTTGATGATGGAAAAAATCTTTTCAAGAAAAGACATTTTAAATAATTACAACAAGTTACATGTTCAGGTTGTAAATAAAACAACCAATATTTTTCAGCTCCATCAAGTGAAAACGGGAATTCCCTTAGCTTTATTTGATCTTCAGATACATTAATTGGTTTAAGGGTCGAGAAAACCACATTAGATTCTTTAAGGTGTTTTTTTGGGTCATCACCAGATAATCCATGAAACTATGGAAGAAGGTGAATTAATCCAGATTTTAGTTCAATGTCCGATTTGAGATTTGGGTATGAAATACAATTTGGTTGATAATTAATATTAGGTGAAACAAATTCTTGAATGGTTCTATTAAGTTCGTTTCCATTATTTGCAGCCATCGGTTCTTGTTTTAGATTTTATTTATAAGTGTTTATAATTTATGTATTCTTAGAGTGGAGGAATTCTCCAACCGTTTGAATGTTGAAACTTCCCGAGTATTGAGAAGGTATGATTTGAGACCGTAGGTTACGTTCAATATCAGGGTCAAGATCTAAAAGATCTTTGGAATTAGTTCATGGCATAAATCAAATAAAAATACAAATAAGGAATGTAGACCATAATTAAAATGAGTGGTTTGAGTTGATGGTCACAAAAGAAGAATACAAAAATAAAAGAAGAAGAGAAAGAAAAAAAATCAGATTGGGTAAAGAAGGAAGAAAGAATAGAAGAAGAGAATAAAATGTCAAATAAAACAAATAACTCAAATTGGTTTAAATAATTACTTGCCTCCCAAAAAATGGAACCAACTTTAAAGGCATTGTCATGGGAGCTCTCAAATGAAGTGTGTTTTTTGGGTACTTTGGTGTAGTAGAGTGGCTGACCAAGGCCGTCTCTTAAAGGAGGAATAAAATTTGACAACTTATTAAAGGTATTTTAAAAATAGCATAAAAGGGAATAATAACACTACATTAAAGGATTTGGGTTTTTTTACCATTCATAAAACCATAAGAATTTTTCTGTAAGAATATTGTATAATTTATTTGTTTTTATTTTTGAAATGAAGTTAGATTAAAAAGACACATCAAGAAGATGTTTTTTTAGAAAATATTTTAAATGGAATAATCGATCTAAATCCACCTATTCAATAAATTATTTATCATTATTATTTAAATTAAAATCCACTTAATTATGATCCCCTAACTTGTTAACCCTCTAACCCTATGAGAATTAACCTTACCACAAAAATGAAGTGAATTAAACCCTTAGCTATCTACAGGACATGCAATCACAACACCATACTTTGATTGATGTTCTAAGGATAGATTATGGTAAATGGTAAATTAAGGAAAAAATTAATATTTGAAATTATTACTAATTGAATTTAGGTATTATATTTGAACTCTATAAATTTATCCCACGTGGTCTTGTTTTACCGATTAAGTTTGCGCTATCACAATTTACACAAATTCTCGACCTCACATGTTTTGTGTTAACAGGTCAATTTATTGCTTAGTTTAATTTAAATTAAAAACTAAATTAATAGATCATAATATGTGAATTAAATTAGATCATTGATTCAAAATAAATGATTGAATAAGGATATAGTTTTATCAATTACTAAAAAGAACTACTCTTCCATAGGTGGCGTAGTCATCGTAGAAACGTTTTGCATGTACAAAGGTTTAGAAAGGGTAAAACCCAATCTAATTTCTAATCATGATTCCAGCCCAATTAGGAATATTAAGGAATTATAAAATAGAGTAAAACATGGTAATATAGAATAAAATATAATAAATAGAAGAGAAATAAATAAGTTTATTATGAAAACATAAATATTACAAAGCAATAAAGAGAGGAACGCTTCGATGAAGGGATCCTTGCTTCAAGATCCCCCCTATGAGTGTAGGGAGTTACAGAACCTATGAGGTGGTGATAGGACTCCTATATAACTCCAAAATGACATCACTTCACTCCTTGGCCGAATTTCCAAATGGGGTAACCAAGGTGTCAATTTATTGCCAAAATGAAGAGTGGTTTTGGGCACCCAGTTTTCGAGATACCACTTGTGTATCAGTTTTGAGTTGGTAAATGGAATTTTCTCAAGTTGGAAAAAATATAAAAGTTGTATGCCATAATCTTGACTATCTCCATGTAAACTTTAGAGGCCAATAAAGGATAAAAGATAGAGATATGGCCGAAATACAGAACCAAATTATTGACATCGTGCAGATTTTGTCCTCTGGATAGATTGCTTCAGATGGACCCCTTCATGAACGAATTGGGATTCATTCCTTTGAGATGATTTATATCCCATTAATTTTTGGAGCGGCCCAAAACATTTTGTCCCATTTTGAGGCATATATTTTGATCAATATTCGAAAAAGTGGACAGATGTATTTGGGATTCCGTGTAGTTTGGCCCATTTCCCTTCTGGATCAACTCTGACCCTCCAAATCACCTCCTCCTACAACGAAATCACCAAAACAAGAATAATTGTCATTTTTATCAGTGATAAAAATTTAATAATTTAATAAAATTGTATGATAAATTTGAGATATTTTTTGTAATTTTAAATAAAAAACTTTTTTAAAAGAGTGATGTAGGGGTGAAATAAAGCAGTGAATTGTGATGTGGTCATTTTAGCAAAAATTTTAGTGTTTTCAAAGATTTTTCCATTGTGCAGCATGCCATAAATTTCTGTGCATCACCATAAAATGTCTCCCTCCCTTATAATTAATTATACACATGTTTTTATCCTCTAGTGGACCCTTTCTATGCGATTAATGGTTGTTTACCTTGTTCATGGCCATCCCTTTGGGCATTCTAAATAAATTGTCTTCTCTTTTATAATTGTTTACTAGAAAAAATAACACCTATGTTTCAATATTGACTTTTAAATGGATTTTACCTCCTTCATGCACCTTTTTTAAGTAACCAAACACCTTCTAAGTGGAGTGGAATTGTTTTATTATGAATTTCCTTACCTTATAATTCAAATAGCTTAATTTAAAGAAATAGAAAAGGGTGTAAAGTCCATGAATCATGTTGTATCATTATGAACATGACATATATGAATTGTGTATCCTTTTATATTTATTCTAAAAGGTTATGGATACATTACATGTGACCCATAATGTTTAATATGATTATTATGATCATGTCGTTGATATTGGTTAGTGAATGGTTGTTAAGGGACTTGTTGAGAATGGATTTTGATGCAACCTTACATCGGGTGTTGAACATGATGTCTCTCATGATTATAATTTTATTTGGGTGATGGTAATGATGTTACAATTTCCACAATATTAGGCATTGGGCATGACGTCTCACCCCACTTATCTCAGGTGATAATAAATATGACTCACAATCATTTTGAGATTTAGGGATTATACCCTTTGTTGGAGCCTATAACTCATTAGACTAGTCATGGACACCCGAGTTACTCCATGGGTCCAAATAACACCTAGTATCCATGTATATGACTACTTATTTCCACACATACTTAGTGCATATAAATTTATATAGTATACATATATATATATATTATTACTTATATATATATATATGGTTACTTATTAGAGACTTATTCTATAATTTTATGGAAGTAGGTAGAGCCAGCCAGGTGTCCTATAGAAACCTAAGCCAACTATTATTTTATTATTAAGAATTGTTTATTATTCATTATACATTCACACTATTTATCTATGTACACTGGCTAGATCATTTGTAGACACCAATGGTTGTGGCCTACTGAGTTTATCTCACACCCTAATCAGGCTTCCTTTGGTACCCAACTAGAATTCATGGTTGTAGGTATGGATAAGGGAAACTCTCCAATTAAAGATAGTTGATCTACTTACTTATATCTTGGATCATAGGAGCATAGGACTGGGTATATTCTCAGGATTACAATGGAGCTATATTTTGTCCTTTTTTGTATTTTGGTATTGCATGTTGTATGTGCTTGTCCCCTGTTTCCCTTTTGTATATTATAATTTCATGAAATCATCATTGTGTATAAATAACCCTTTGGGATCTTGATTACTAATACTATTTATTCGTTATTTCCACTTCTAATTTTTTAATTATATTATTTCCACTGTGCTTATTTATATATTTTTTTTCTACTGAGCCATTTATTTTATCACAATTCCATTATTTTCAATTTATTTATCTTATATGATGTGATACTCTTATATGAGGGTATGGTATCCACACCCAACCACCGTAGACCCTCACTGCTAGTTGGTAGCCTCTAGCATACGGGGGGGGGGGGATTCTTGAGGCCATGTGACCTACTGGCTTAGGGTACTCATTATAGTGGATCCTGGGTTGGGAAATTATAAAGTGGTATTCGTGAATTATTTTTACTTTTGTCTTACTGTTTGGGTATTTGAAAAGAAATTAGGAAGTAATGGAATTCTATAGTGAGACTGTTCTTGGGAGTAGCTAACCCACATACAAGGGAAATCCAAATTACTTGGGATCGATTATTGCTATTCTGATTTGTGCACATTATAGTTGATACAATTTCACCTTTGAGTGATGAAAATTACTTATGATGGATTATTATTATTGATTTTATTGATACACAATTCATCACTTTCCTTATTAAGTAAAGGAACTATAATTTCATACTTCATTTTAGGCAGGTTAGGACTATTATGGAATGCATTTTTCTATTACAGGTCTACTTTCTGTATACATTTGTTTATTTCATATAGTTAGTCTCTAGATTATTCTATAATGAAATGCACTAATATTTATTGTAGGTATAATATAATTAAGTTAATTAAAGTGATTATGTAAATATAAATGGTGTTTTTCCATATAGATTGATGATGAATCCTTAATTAGCTAGTTATATTAGGTTGTGGGTTCTGGACCTACTGGTTATGGACTGTGATATATGTATATATATACAACATTACAGACTGATGAAATTAAATCCTTAAAATTTAAATAGTTCCCACTAAATGGGATGCTAATTTCAGTTTAAAGGGTGTTTACCTCTATACCTTGAAATTGAAACTCCATATATCAGAGCCTCTATTGTGGGATATGAGACCTAGAACCGAATCGAGCCTTATTAGTTGGTAGATGGGAGTGTCTCTTACATTCTTATAGCCTGATATGGTATTTATTTATCACCTAGATGTATATTTTGGATTAGGAAGAGAGGTGTTATTTTTATATTGGAAGGTTTTGTACATATCCTAGTTATATATATGTTATTCTTTCAACTGTTAAATTCTCTTCTGAGGTGGGAGTTTGGCATTGTAGAATCATGCCACCATAAGGGCCTTGAGTTGTACACCAGAAAGGTGGTGACGACCATGCAACAGATGTTGTGGGACCTAAGCTTCCAGTGATCCATCCTATAGAACCACCTATGGAACCATATGTTATTCCTGATATGGGAACTAATGCCCAGTTTTGATAAGTATTTTTTCACATGATGCATTCTATGCATGGTGTTGCTCGACTTTCCCTAAATATGAAAAAGTTGACATGAAAATTTCAGTAGTAACAACATTTCACCTTGTTTGGGGATGGAAGACCTCATGCTACTGAGTCATGGATAGAGGTCCTGCTTTCTAATTTTGACTATCTGGAGATACCTCTAGAGTAGAGGGTCAAACACACTACTTATATTATACATGGTTCTACCAAGTGATGGTGGGATGTTATTACCTAGGCATGGAAACATTGAGGAATGATCTGTATGGACTTCCATAATGTCTTATATGACTACTTCTTTCCATTAACTTTGAGGTATGATCATGCTAGAGAGTTTATGAAACTATAATAGAGATCCATGTCTGTCATGGAATATTCTTCTTGTTTTATTAAGATGTTTCATTTCTCACATAATTTATCTAGTGATGATATTATAAATGTAAGGATATTTGAGAATGGGATGGTATACACCATCCAATCATAGGTCAGTGTATTTCGACTGATGACTATTTCATAGATTATCAGACAGACCCTTATTACTAAGAGGAATTTGAGGGAAGCTGATGGTGGGAACCAAGGTGGTTCTGCACCCATGTCTGGCAGTGTTTCTTCCAATGGGTGAAAGCTTTGTTTCAAGGTTTCTCATGGGGGTAGCAGTAGTCATACAACTCATACTGATAGTTTCCTAATCTGTTACTATTGTGGGAAATAAATACACATGAAACCTTAGTGTATACGAGATCCAGTTGAATATAAAGGCTTCAGTAGTATAGGGAACATCCAAAAATTTTGTAGGACATTTACATTAGTTCCTAGCGAGTGGGGGTCTACACCTACCCCATGTTCTGAAGCGAGACTAGCAGTACCTTTCTTGGAAGGAATCTGGAATACCACCGACCTCTTAGGCCAAGGAAGTGGTTGAGGGAGAGGTAATTAGACTCAAGAATTGTAGCACCAACAGAGTGGTCCTACTCAAAGTAGTCGGGCTATGACTCAGGGTTGCAGTATGGACTAGTTACATGCAGAGTATCCTATAGCAGAGGCATAGAGTGCCATACCTTCTACTTTTCGAGGTACTATTCTATTAACCTATACTTTAGTGTTTGCTTTATTTGAAATAGCCACATCATAATATTTTATATATGAGGAAAACATGGATATTCTTGTCCTTGAGATAAAACTCTTATATGGAGTGATAACCCTTGATACCCCATTGGGTATCTGATCATAGAGTGTTCTCCATTTTAAGGATTATCCACTTTAGATAGGCAGATATCTATTCATATGGAATATTTTCATCCTCAACATGACAAGGTTTGATGTAATTATTAGGATGGACCAGATAGTTCCCTATCAAGACCATATTGATTGATATATACATAGGGTGATGTTTATATCACAAGATGGTGGTAGACATATCCATAAGGGAGAATGGAGATATACATATATCTCAAGCCGAAATTGAGTATCAGAGGCTGGGTAGAGTGGAAACCTATATTTCTAGTCTCTTCTGAGATGATCAGGGGTTATGACCCGTTGTTTTCCCTCCTATGGTGGATCATTTCATGGATGTCTTCCCTGATGATTTTTATGGGATACCACTAGTGAGAGAGGTAGAATTTACCATTTATCTAGGGTTAGGAATGTCGGCATTGCTCGTACCTCCTTACCAGATGGAACCTATAGAGCTTTTGGAGATCAAGTAATAGCTAGTGGACTTAGAGGATGAATGCTTTATACACCCCAATAATTCCTATGGGGTTCACTAGTACTTTTTTGAAAGAAGATGGAAGATACCCTTATGATTTTATTGGATTATCATTGGTTGAACCAGATTACAGTAAAGAAATAGTATCCATTTCCTCAAATAGATGACCTATTTGATCAGATCTGAGGTGGAATGGTGTTTTCAAATATTGATTTGAGTCCCATATATCATCAATTATGTTTCAGGTCTTCATACATACATCATATAAAATTTCAAAGAATGTATGAACTTTATGAGTACCTGGTAAAGTCCTTTGGTCTTATAAACACCCTATTGGTTTTTATGGTTTTGATGAATCAGGTTTTCAACCTGTATCTAGATTTATTCATGGTTGTATTTTTGGATGAAATCTTAGTGTATTATCATTCTCGAAACAACCATGCACAATATCTTGATATCATGTGGAATACACTAAGGGAGCACCGACTTTATGATAAGATCATAAAATGTCACTTTTAGATAGACAAAGTCCACTTCTTGGTCCATATCATATCAGAGTCAAGAGTTTCAATAGACCAAGATAAAGTGAGAGATATAGTTTCTCAAAAGCATCCAAAAAATGTCTTTGACATAAAAATTTTCTTGTGATAGCTGAGTATTACAGAAGATTCATCTAGGATTTCTCAAACCTAGTAGTGCCTCTTATGGGCTTGACTAAGAAGGGTGTGAAATTAGAATGGTTAGAAGTTTATGAAGAAGCCTTTTAGGGGTTGAAAAAAAGGTTGACTTCATCACTGATCTTAATTCTACCAGATCCAGGAAGTAGTTAAACAATCTATTTTGATGCATCAGGTATCAGGATGGGAGATATTCTAATGCAGGATGAGCGAGTCATAGAATACGAGTCTCATCATTTGATGACTCACAAGAATATTTAACCTATGAATAACCTTGAGTTAGTAGCTGTAGTTCATGATCTATTCTATTGGAGACAATATTTACATAGAAGAAATTTTTTGGTTTTCATGTATCACAAAAGCCTCAAGTACAAATTTACACAACATAATATGAATCTTAGGCTTCTCATAGGGGTTGAATAACTATATTAATTTGTTTTAAAGGTTTCATACATGCCTGGAAAAGGCAATGCTATATCTGAATCTTTGAGCTAGAATACTTGGACACATGTGGTTCAGGATTCCAATGGTGTGTGGTCGCTCATTGACTTGTTTTCAGAGATGCATGTTGAGGTTTAAGAGGGCCATGGGCATAATATCCTCTTAGCTTCAGCAGTGACCTCTAACATTATAGTACAAGTGATAATGAGGAAAATATATAAACCCAAGGGCATAGTACTAAGGGAAAGTATCTCAAATGATGATTAAACTTCTAGTTGGATCATGGTTGAGGATGATACTTTATGATTTCATGGTCATGTATGAGTCCCAGAAGATATCAGAGAAGACCTGATGTGGGAATTTCATAACTCAATTTAGGAAATTCATCCCGATGTCAGCAAGATTTATTCAAACTTACATCATCTACGTTGGTGGCCTTCTATGAAATGGGAGATAGCCGGTTTTATCACTCGGTGTTCCACCTATTAGAAGGTAAAGGTGGAACATCAGTGATAAGCATGACTTTTATAGTTGTTGTATATTCTTGAGTGGAAATGGGATGATGTATATATGGAATTTGTGATAGGTTTTCCTAGATCACCTCATGGAAATGATACAATTTGGGTAGTCTTTGATGATTTGACAAAGGTTTCACACTTATTACCTATTAGGGATACCTTCTTAGTAGATGATCTAGGGAGGCTATATGTTAGGGAGGTCATATGTCTTTATGAATATCCATGATATATTGTATACGAAATGGATTCTTGATTCATGTATTAGTTATGGTAGGGGTTTTAGAAGGCCTTGGGTATATCAGTTCTTCTAAGAATAGCCTATCACCTTCGTACCGATGTAAAGACATAGCATACGATTCAGGTGTTAGAGGACATGCTCTATGCATGTGCCCTTAATTTTTGGGATTCTTGGGAGAAACACATACCCCTTTTTATGTTGAATTATAATAATATCTTTTAGGATGACTCTTAGATGGATATTTAGGAATTATTATATGGTAAACCTTACCGATCACCTATGTACTGGCTAGAGGTAGGGGAGATTGTTTTTATTGGACCGTATCTCATATAGGAGACTTAATAGCATGTCCAATTGACTAAAAAGTTCATGTTGATATATTAGTCTAGACAGTATTCACATGACATTCAACACTAAAAACCCTTATATTTTGAGGTTAGAGATCTAGTTTTCTTATTAGTTTCCCCTAGTTTGGGTTATAGATGAATTCAAAGGTAGGGTAAGATTTATCCTAGGTTTATTGGGCCCTTTTATGTTTTGAAAAAAATCTGGCCAGTATCTTACCTGATAGAACTTATTCATAGATACTGGTCTATGCATGATGTCTTTAACGTATCTCATCTTTGAAGGTATTTTCCAGACCCATCAAATATTTTTCAACCTGATGAGGTTGATCTAGATATGGATTCTTATTTTATGCAATATTCAGTCTGTATCATGGATTGGTACATGAAGATACTCTAAGGTAGTTCAATTCCTTTAGTATGGGTTCCATATAAGTACAACTGAGTATAAGATGAGGTCTAGGAATGGTAAGTTTATATATGATATCTATGGACAAAGATATTTTCTATAGATCTCTCATAACCCTTAGAAGGCCAACTTCGAGACGAGTTACTTTAAGGATGGGAGGTTGTAATGAACTGAATTTTCTCAAAGGTATAGATTGTTTTTTTGGGGTTTAAATTCCCTATTTATTCCCTCTTAATGGTACTTAATAGAGTAACAAAGGTTATGAGGGTGTCTGAGGCTTTTTTGGATCCCATAACCCTGGATTTTGGAGGAACAAACTAGGCTAAATGGTTAGTACAAACCATGTCGTCCAACCCGAATGGTTTTCCCTAACTATGAGGGGTATTTTAGAGGGGATCATGGGGTGGAACAGTTTTTATGAAACCCTATGAGCTGAGGCAGATACCCATGAAAAAATTTCTGACCTCTTGAAAGTGGGTTTTTATTTTTTTTCATATGTTTAGAAAAACTGTGCGCCTAGCCCAAGAAAGGTCTCTACTTAGGCAGAACTGGGCATAATATTGGTGTATGGTTTGGCCAAACATGCATAAAAACCATGAAACCCATATTTTGAATGATAAATGACCATTTTACCCTTAATCAACTTTAAATATTAACACTTATTTCTCCCTTCTCACTTCCAGCATGCTTCTTATCCATCTTCTCCCGATGGATCTCCTCTAATCATCTTCTAGTTTCTTTGATAAATACTCGATACAGAATCAAAATAAAATTCTTTCAAAATAATTGGATCTAAATCAGTAAGCACTTGAGTAATATTTCCTCCTATATTAGTTTCTCTTTCCATCTCTTGTACTATTTTGGTGTGAGGCCATTCTACCTATTTTTAGGGTGTTGGACCATTTCTCTAATTTCTTATATTCTAATTCAAATATTAAGTAAATATTTAATTTGGAGTTGTCTATAGACCTAAGGTAGGTTCTCTAGATTTATTTCCCATTATTTTTAGTGTTTTCATATATTTCACCATTGTGCAACATGCCATACATTTCCACACATCACTATAAAATGTGTTACTCTATTCTAGTTAATTATATGCATGTTGTTATCCTCCCATGGAACCTTTCTAGGTGATTAATGGTTTTTGAAATTGTTCATTTACACATCTTCAGGTGTGATAAATAAAAGGACTTCTCTTATAAAATTGTATAATGGAAAAAACATCGCCTAAGTATTCAGATTGACTTATAAATGGAATTTCCCGCCTTCATGTACCCTTTTTATGTAACCAAACACCTTTTAAGTGGGTTTTACTTATTTTATTATGAATAAAATTCCCTTATAATTAAAATGGATTGAGTCAACGGAATATAAATGGTGGCAAGGCCATTCCTAATGTTTTATCACTATGAACTTGACATATATGAATTTTGAATCCTTTGATATTTGTGATAAATGGTTGTGGTTACATTAGAGGTGATCCCTAGTGTTTAATATTATTATTATTAGTATTACATTGATATTGGATAGTGAATTAAAGTTAATGGACTTATTGAGCATGATGTTTAACGCTCCCTTACATCGGGTGTTGATCATGACATCTCTCACCATTAAAATTTTATTTAGGTGATGGGCATGATGTTCCAAATTCCACCATATAAGGTGCTGGGCATGATATATCACTCCACCTATCTTGAGTGATAGTCAATATTTCTTTCTCTCATTATGGGATTTAGGTCTTGTACCCTTTGCTAGAGCCTATAGCTCATTAGACTAGTTATGGATGCCTGGGTTACACCATGAGTCCAACGATCACCAAGTATCCATGTATATTCATACTTATGTCCTCACGTACTTAGTGTATATATGTGTATATAGTACATAACTATATATATATATATATATGGTCACCTATTAGAATCTTATTCCAGCCTGTGTCGAAGCAGGTATAGTCATCTAGGTGTCCTGTAGGAACTTGAGATGGATGGTATTTTATTATTCAACATTATTTATTATTAATTATACTTGAACATTTCTTAGATATGTACACTGGTTGAATCATTTCTAGACACCATTGGTTATGAAATAATGAGTTTCTCTCACACCCTACTCAGGAGGCCTTTGGTACCTGAGTATACTTTGTGTCTATGGGTTTGGATAAGGGCACGCACCTTACTAGAGATTCTTGATATGTTTACTTATAGCTTGGAGCATGGGAGTAGAGGAATGAGTTTATACTTGTGATTCAATTTGAGTAGTATTTTAATATATATTTTTTATTTTTTATAGAAAGATGTATATTCTTGTAACCTATTTCCCTTTTTTATATCAACATTCCATGAAATCATCATTATATATGATTCATCCTTCTGGATTTTTATTACTATTACTATTTCATGGTTATTTCTACTTCATCAGTTGTTAATTTTATTATTTCCACCATACTTATTTATATCTATTTCCATTGTTCCATTTATTTTATCATTCTTCCACCATTGTATGTTTATTTATATTCTCTATTGTGTAACTCTAATATGAGGGTATAGTCTCCCCACTATACCTCCATAGACCCTCACTACTAGTCGGAAGCCTCTGGTGTATGGGGAGGTGCACCTGAGGCCATGTGACCCATCAGATTGAGAAAACTATTAAAGTGGATCTAGGTCCAGGGCGTTAAAAAAGTTTATATATACAAGGTGCCTAGGGAGTAACTAGGATATAACTCTATGGCTGATGAAATGGGATACGTAGAGAGAAACTAGGGTCATACCTTGTTCCTGATGACATGAGATTCCTAAGATACTCCCCAGGGTCTATCTATTTTCTTGCTTTTATGGGATGTCTATGATACTCCATAGGATCTAGTCTTTGAGCATGATATATGGGATACATGAGATAGTCTCCATAATCTAGACTATGAGTATGGTATATGGGATTCTTAGGATACTACCTAGGATCTACTGAATGCATATCATATGAGGAATTATTAGGTTGATACCTAGGATTCATCCCTTGGTTCTATAGGTAATTCCCATTCCATGTTACCTAGGATTCGATTGTATCCTAAACAATATGCCATATATTTTAACTAGGATTTTCCCCACATCCCTAACATTATGATATATATAGGATACTCACTAGTATCTAGTGTATTAAATCTATATATATAGGATACCCAGAATACTACCTAGGATCTGGAAAGTGTGATTGATCATTATGGGCTTCCTATGAGATTACATTAAATCCAGTGATTATGCCTTATATACCTAGATTGCATAATATTTGCTAATAAGAATCATATTTTGCCTAATACTATTGAAATTCCTATTATTTATTGGATTCATCACACGAGGTATTTCTAGATTGTATAGGATTACTTCTAAGTAATTAGTGCTTGTATATGTTACTTATGGAATGCCTAGTTTATTACCTGATATTTTCCTATTAAGTCTGATACTAGATGGTGTGGTATATCACATGCTTAGAGACACTATAACACTGTCCAAATATGGTATATTGGACCTCAAATGTAACCTTATTTTTTATGTTTGAGATCATACTGGTGGTCCTTTACTGAGTTTCATTCACACCCCACTCCGATGACTATATATCTTGGGGACCTGAGCACACTTTAATATTCAAAGTTTCAAGTAAATAAGAGGCATATAGTTATATAATTTATAGATATAACTTTTTTGGACTTAGATATTGGGATTTTATGAGGATCAGGGATGGTAGTGGAACCAATTATTTTACTCTTTATTTTATATGTGTATTTGATCAGCATAAAGGGATATCATTTGTTGTATTATGGCACAAATGTGTGTAAATATGATCGTATGCTTCCACATATACATTTATTATAACATTTTTTATTTATTATGAATACTCATATTATATTTTATGGATGATGTTGGGTTATTTTTCTATTATCACACAATATTATATGGGGTATAATGTCCCCACAATAACACTTTATACCCATGATATTAGTTAAAAACATTTAATTTATGGGGATTCACACTTGATGCCATGTGGTGACTACTAGTCTAGTCACCATTTGAGTGTTCTAGGGTGGTGGTACATTAGAAAGTTGTATTAAGTATTTTTTTTAAAACATGAAGAGATGATAGAGTTGTGACATAAGAACATTTCAGATCTTGTGATAGACCTCAAAATAGCGTGTTTCAAACACCTATCTGATGGGAAGCCTATCTTACCAAGGTTATGGGATTTCTATTCTTAGTTTCCACTTGTATAGTTTTATGATTTCCCCTTGTGTGATGCACTTTGGTATTGAATTTTTTATTTATGTTATTTTTTCTCCTAGACCATTAACAAGAGGCCTCTTTACATGAATCATTATTGGAATGTATTACTCACATGAAATTCTTATTCTTGTGTGTGATTGATATCGATGATGATGATGATCCCCTTATTTAATGTTTTAGAAACAAATTTTATGGATAATTCCCATATAAGTTGTTGGTGGAATTCTACTTAAGTGGACCAACATATATTTTCTTATGATGTTAGGTAATGTAGATTCTACAGAGGGATGCTAATTGATAAATACTATATAGTAACTCTATTTAAGGGATGTATAGTGAGGATTGGTGGGTTTATATGGGTATTTTTACCTTGGGGTTGGTCCCAAGAGAAAATGGATTTGGTTATTTAATTTTTTCACAACAACATATATGGTGTTTTCCTATATATTTTCTTAGTGAAATTATACATAAATGAACCTTTAAAATGTGGATTCCTCAACACTGATCTTCATACAATGATACCAGTATATAAATGTGTATTAATATGAGATCATAGTACTCGATGGGGTAGTCTAGTATGCAGATACCTGGTGAGGATCAGTGCCCTATTAGGCTGATAATTTGGCATGTGATTCCCAATACATATATATTTGAGAACCTAGAGTGGGTATGTTGGCATGAAACTTTCTTCATGATATCTGAGATGTGAATAGAGAGTTGTTTCCCATGAACTATGACCTATACGATATGTGGTTTATGGGTGAGTTAGGAAAGACCAAACTTGTTGAGATGCGGCTCATGGTATTGGTGATTAGAGTGATTTTTATGAGGGTAACCCAAGAACTTATAGATGATTTTAGTTGTGATATTGGTGGTGGGAGGTGTTATAGGGTATATAGTATAGGTAATGAAATTACCTAATCTTTTTTGATTCATACAACTTATAGTGATTTTAGTACTAAAGTTATGTCTTGGAGGGAATGGTTGGTTGGATTCCTATCCCTTTTGTTTTATGTATTATTACCAATTATATAGCAGTTTTTGGTCATAAATGAACATACCAAGGATAGATATAGCATGGGTATATGATTCAGATCTACTGAGAACACCCAGGGTGGTGGGTGATCAAGTGAGTATCCCTACCAAGAGTTAGATACCAGGCTTATCAAAAGATAAGAATCAATGTGATTCTAATTAGATGGAACTATCATGTTAACAAATCATGGTTGATGGTTAAGAGTGTAATCCTAAGTTTTATGTTGTCAAACTCAATGGAGAATGAGTCGAGTTATGTGATAGGGTGGTATGGGATTATACACTTATTTGTTTTGGATGAGATCAAAGGGGTACATGCTGGTTACACATGGTGTCTATTTAGTTGTGGATCTGTAAGTAACTATGTAAGTTCCCAATACTGATGGTTTTGAGTAAATTATTATAGTATTGGTTGATAAAGAGTTTTTATGAAATGGAAAATGTCTCTATATATTGAGAGGTGAATTTAGAGGTGGATCAGGGCACCATGGTATGGTCAACCTGAGGTTGTGCCCATATATTAATTGTTAGGAATGAATGTTAATGGAACATTTTGAGGTTATTCTTGAGGAATAGTATAGGTAAAGATATATAGTGTGGAGTTCTCTATAGGTTGTTAGAGGGTGTGACCCTCGTTATAAACAGAATTTTAGTGGATGTTAAGGATGATGTTCCTAGTGATTCAATAATAGTTAGCGTATTAGGTTTTCATTGACACTCAGTTATGATTTGGATGATTTTATTTATTTATCATATAAGTTAAGGAATTGATAACAGTTTAAGGATATATGACCTCCTGTGGGTATACTAATTGGTTTGATGAGATCAGTCATTGGATGGTTGAGATTACATTTGGATTCTAGTACACATATAAATCCAATTTAATTTGGTCCCTTAGTGAATACAAAAATTTAAATTCGGATGCGTTATTTAATAGATACTTTAAATTAGAATTTGTCTCAAGTTGTATTTTTATGTGACCTAATAATTAATCAGATTTGAGATGTATCGATACCCACGAGTGGAGTACAATAATAGACTTGGTTGGTTGGGGATCCAACCATGTAAATACACTGAGTGTCAAGTTTATACTTTTATGTGGTTCTTGGATGATCTTGAGATGCATCTATGGATTAAGGATCAATTTGGGGAGGCTTGATCAGTGTTTTTGTATAATATGGAATGTGTTGAGTTCTAAATCACATTGAGTGGGTCAAGGGACTACTGAGAATTCATTTTAGGAGTTTATTTTCATGGTGGGGATAATTTTGGTTCAGAATCGGCCCTTATTAGATATGACTTTTGGTCAGTAGAAGCATAATCCCATTAATGAATTGATTGAAAACACCTTATTTTATCATGATAGACAAGTGTGGGTAAGAACAGTCCTTTTGTTTCAGTGATAGAGAGTGGTAGATTAAATTTTCATTTTACCTTTAGCATTAACTTTTTATTATGCTTCATATAACTTTTTGTCTTTCTCTAAATTAGTTGGAAAAATCACAAGTATGTCTTTGGGAATATTGAAAGATTGTTTTAAGTATAAAAATGGATTCAAATGAGTTCCTTTCTCCACATCCTTCTTTTGGGATTTTTGACTCATTCATATCTTCTTGGAATTGATTTGTTTATGATCTTTCTTATGTATTGTGTCCAATGATGATATCTTCTGTAACTTATTGGGAATAATTTGATTTAATTTTTTCCATATTTCTACCTAAGGCTGAATATTCTTTATCTTATGGTCTTATATTCCAATTATTTATTGATATATTTTTATTTTTACATGAATCACTTTTGTGAAACCTTTTATTACAAACATCACAGATATAATTAAGAATCTAAAATCTATTTGAATATGAAATATTTTTCTTAGTATTTTATTATTTCATATTCTTCTATAGGTTTATCCTAATTGATACGGGCTTCCTTTGTGATTTATAATTTAAAGTATTGTACAAAAAATCGACTTAAAATTTTGAAAATCTATTATAGCACCAAAATTAATCAACACACCTTGATCTTGTTTTATTTTATGCATGTTTTCTAGAATTTCTAGCATAATGATCATGCCATGTTTGGATATTCTTCATCATGTGTTGGGATATTCTTAGGGAACCAATAGTGTTATACCTTCTACCATCCACCATAGACATGGTAGTAGGGCCTTATCTATTTATCCTTATCCATATTTATCCATATTTTTTATTTTATCCTGTATTGTTTTTCAAAATAGATTTATAAAAATTATTATATTGATATTTTGAAAGTACCTATTTCTTCATAGAAGCATGGGAAAGATCATTAGATGATTTGGTGATATTATTGACTTTTGATGATGGACCTTTAAAAACAAAATCCTTCAAATAACACTATATAGAAACATAAACACACTTATTTGAATTCAAAGTCTCGGCATAAGTCTTTTAAAATTTACTATTTTTGATTTCCAATTCAAGACATCTCATGCTGAGGGATTTCTTTTGATCTTTAGAAAATTCCACTTTTTCTTCACAATCCTTCATCATATTCTCAATACCCACTTCATGAAATGAAAAAATTTCATACAATAATGATTCAATTTCCATGATACTTTTGGATTTAATATCCAATTAAAAATTCTTGACATCTATTGAAACTTTGTGAAATTTTTCAAATGCATGGAAATATTCCATAAAAACAATCTCAATGAAATATGTTTCCCAAAAAAATCATTACAATTCTTAAATTGTTTTGGAATATCTATCATTGTAAATAGAAATTGTCTCCTCCTTTTCTTTCAGAAAATTTTTAAGAGTGTTGGATATGACAACCCTTTTAACCAATCCTTCTTCCATAGTATTAGCCACTTATTCTAGCTATAATTTTTTTAATCCTAAAGACCCTCGAGGCCTCCAATAATATTCTTTATCACTTCTTTGGAGATGTTCTTCAAATAAAAATTGAATATCATTGAGTGACCATCATTATCATATCTTGACCAAGATTCATTAGAAGAATCTTAATTAAATGATTTTTTTCAACATATACCAATATTATTAGCATCAGTTAGTGGGGTATCTACTTTAGCTATACGATTCTTCTTTATATTCCTTCCCTATATTTTCTTTCTATTATTCTGATTCCTGATAGAAATATCTAGATTATTATCTATAGGATTAACTTAATTTTTCTCTATCATAGTTAGATCACTCATTTCCATAAATATTTACTTAATAAAATCTTTAATTGAACTTTATAGGTGACTTAGGCTCTAATACCACTTGTAGTACCCTAGATAGGATTGACCAATGAGGGGGGGGGGGGGTGAATCAGTTGTTTATTTTTTATAAATTATTTATTTTAAATTAAACCTCTTGAATGTTCTAAGGTTATCAATCCACTCAATGATATCTCAAAATATCACTTTGTATGTAGAAATATTCAAAGAGATCACCACACATGGTATTTACAAGGTTTGATGCAAATACCTACTCCTTTTCATAATTGTTATACTCCTAAAATAGATTATCCACTATAACATTGTTACAAATTATAATGGTCAATACAAAATCACACTATATCTACTCTTAAATACACACAGGAGGTTATTTATATTACTTCCACAATGTTACTATAATCCATACATGCCTACTCTGAATCAACACTAGAGACTTTTACTCCTCAATAACGCAAGAGAATTATCCTTCTCCCAGCTCCAACATAGAGGCTTCCACCTTTATCCAAGGATTGATCCACTTCATGATGATATGTTTATCTTCCTCTATGAGATTTATGAATCTAACTTTCTCATGTAACTATTATGTAACTTTTCAAAGATCTTGGTCTTTCTCAATAAATCTGATAAGCTATATTTGATCAGTTGCCTCACTAAAAGGATTCTTGGGCTATGATTATCCATTATACTGAAGTCTCATCCTCACTAATATGTATGAAAGATGTGAAAAAAATATCTTATATATTATTATATACAATATATAACTTTCCCAATCATCTTATTCTTTCTTCTTGAATTCTCAACAAATATGAGATACCCATTACATTTGGGTAAGATATGAAAGATCAATATCTTATAGAAGAATCTCTTCTATTATAAAAAACCATATATGTGTGTCCTCAAGATTATTCATGTGTATAACTGGAAGCCCATGGTATTTGAAATCTTCATGAAACACGCTGCATAACAACAAGAAGTGTGAACAAGATCATATAGGCTTCACATTTATGAACCACAAAAATCTACAATCTTCATATTTACAAAGGCCAGGTATGGATCACAAATTTTACTTCTTCCATCAGGTGACCAAAGACAATCTGTGTTTCTATCTCATGTGAATAGATCACATAGGTTTACTTGTACACCAGAGAATTCTCTATTTTTCCGATATTTCAAATGGCACCAACTCTACCTCATTCCTATAGTATCTATGTTATATCCACATTTTTTTACTACTCCTCCACCATCATTCAGGCTGAGTTAAGGCTCACCAAATATCATCAAATATCAATGAATACTGAAACTATGGGTATCTTAATGCATTGTAGTGGATACAAAATTTCCATGATCAATTAAAAAAAGCTGATCATGATAAAATAATTTTTAATATCTACTCATTTAAATATATATAATACTTGGATATCTTCATGTTGATTAATGTGGTATAAAAAACCCCATAATATCTGAAGATACAAACTTCAGTCTTCGATAAGAAACACACTGGAATCTGAAAATGACCACGTGAAATATTCTAAAAACCCTTATGTTACAATCAGTTATGTTAAACCTTCTTTCATACAATCAACTACAAGATATTTTCAGGTACATAGAAAATTGTCTGTGTGGATCTCTTCAAAAATGAATACATAGAAAAAAAACCATATTTTAAGAGATCATCCATGTTGTTTGATTTTAAAATGGCTATGTAGAAATTGACTATGTGAATTATTTAAAAATCATTTAGCTATTTAATCCTCTTCTATAAATAGAAACATATAAAAACACATATGTGGATTATTAATTCAACAGAAGCATATGAATCTCTTTTACTTCCTTTGATATTCATGCATACAAGTGTAACTGCATGCATCCGATATTTTATTCTCACCAGTGCATTAGGTCAGAATTTATCACTATATAAATCCTTACTTCAACATTATATAAATCATCATAATTGATACACCTATGCATGGTTGTATGAAATTCATAGGTGTGTGAAATGGAAAAACTAGGTTTTCACCCACCATAAAAAAGGGTAAAAATATCGACATAATAACAGAAGAATCTTGGTTATTCGACTCATGGATTGGAATATTCATCATGGTTTATTAATGGTAGATAACCCACATAGATAAATTAATAATCATATGGAGGAAGAACAAGATTAATCAAGGTGATATTATGGTTCAGATCATATCCATTGAATAGCTACACTTATTTTCATAACTTTCTAATGATTCATTAATAGTGCGTCAACTTTAGCATCTTAGATAAAACTTCAGTTTTTCTGGACACTCCCTTATAATAAAATCCATGCCGAAACATACTTGACCTCTAATCATGGATTATCACCTGAAACACATGCAATTCATGCCTCACGGGCTATGCTAACCCATGCTGACCCACTAGAACTAGCCTTAATCCATGCACGCTTACACTTTCATAAGATCCTGAAAGACTATACATGACCCAACTTATAACTCTTCCAATACACCATGCTGGCTAGAGGATGAATTCCCACCTAGAAAATGGTTGTGATCCCTTTAGCTAGGTGTGTCTATCCACTTTTTTAATAAAATCCAACAATGTTTAGTAATTCCATTCCATGAAATATAATAATATTCATCTTATTAATGAAAAAAAATATTTTTCCTGGTTTTTATAATTCCCCTTCACACAATTACTTTTATTTTTCATGAAAGCCTTAAAATAATCATGAAATAATGATTTTATTTCATGGAATTCTTCTTCTTCATATTTCAGTAATTAATGTGTCATTAATGACAAGAGTATGGGAACTTAAGATCACTTCAACAATCATCAAATTTTGTATGGATAATTTCTCATGAATGACATCCAGTATCATCAAGTGAGACTATAAAAATTATATAAGAATCACCACTTTATCCATCACCACATATTGACTTATTAACAACAAATTCAAATTGGGATCAACAATCCACCCTTTTTATTTTTTTTTCAAAATCAGCACATAGCATTCAAATCAATATATGGTGCTGAATTTCTACAACTTATTGAAAATAAAATGAAAAGGGTAAGTTGGGGATCTACTCATCTCATATTTATTTTTTAAAAACATGTTCTCCTACCTTATAATATTATTTATTGAACAATTATTAAAGAGGGATGATAGCATATTCTTCACATAGAAAATAGCCTTTAGTTAATCAACTTTATGTCCATGTGGGAAAACCTAGTGTAGAAAACAAGATAGATATAATAAAAGTTGTCTATGTTGTCCATAAGTACCATTCATGTGAAATCATGTTTCTAAATTCACAAATATCATTTAAGGTATTTCTAAAAAAGAAATTTTCAATGAAATTCAAGACCTCAAACACATCAATAAATATATCCTAAATTTCAAGTGAAAAGAAATAACTCCCACTTTGTCTTATATTTACATCAACTAAATACTCCCCCATAATTGAAATGACTATTAAAATTATGAATGAGGAAGGAAAGTGTTATTGGAATACCACAAACCTTAGTTTTACTAATCTATCCAAAAAATTGAAGATTCATTATAAAATTGTTTTTAAAGTCTCCTTTCTTTACTTGGATCCCCTAAGGGAGAAAACATCAACATCTTTATGATGGTGAATCTATTCAATAATTTATTTCAATATATTCCACTACAATAAAACACCAAATTGGAAATATTTATGTGGATATCTAGTTTTTATAGTTTCCACCACTTCACCAAGGATTATATTTATCAATAATTATATTTTATATTAACAAATATAAGATCAAACCTAGATTGAATCTTCTACATCCTTGCTATCTAGAATATTAAAGTACTCACTATCTCTTAGGTTCTCCCCCTAATAACTTACTTCACCTTCATTTCGATTCATTATAATCACAAATAAAATACAAAAAATATATTAGGGAATATTTTTTATTTACTTGTTCCTCAATGTGGACAACAAGGTTTAGATGTTTTTTTCAACCAAGTTTTTCTAATTTATCCAGTCTTCATTCTTCCAAATTTCACTATAAAATCTGATTTATCCTTTAGTAGAATGGATCTTATCACTCCTAAAATTTCATTGTTTGAGATGTTTATTCTCATTTTATCCATAAAATCATATGTATATAATGATGTAAGATTAATTTTATTCAAGGCTTCTTCTTATGCAAGAAATATGGTTAAACATCCTCTTGAATTTTTTTAGGTTTATTGTATCACTCACGTAGAAATTATTTAGTACAATAGTTTTAATTTTTTGAAAACCTCTCATGAAATTTATATTCTTCATTTATAATTTTCATTTTATCTTTACCACTAGATTTTTCTTATGCTTCTTTAAACTTTATAAATTTCTCCAAATCAGTTGGAAAAATAAAAATTATGTATTTGGGAATGTTGGAAACTTTTTTATAGTTTCCACATGGATTCACATGAGTGAATTTCTTCACATATTTATTTTTATATATTATTATTATTTAATATCTTCTTGTACTTGATTTTTTATGATATTTCTTACATATTATGTTTAAGGATGAAATATTGTATAACATCCGAGGAATAATTTGATTTTCAAAATTTTCTAGATTTTTACCCAAGGATGACCCATCTTTATCATGTGTTATTATATTCCCATTGTTTCTTGATACATGTTGAGATTTACATTCATCACTTATGTGACCCATTTAATTTCATAAATCCCAAATATAATTAATAATATTAAATCTATTTGAGCTTGAAATATTTTTCTTAGTCTATGATTGTTGTGTATTCTTCTTCAAGGTTATCCCCCTTGATATGAAATTAATTTTTGTTTTAGAGTTTAAATAATTTTACCAAAAATCCACATCAAAGTGACCAAATCTATTACAACACCAACATTTACCCACAAACCTATAGCTTCTTTTATTTTCTGAGTGTTGTCCAGAATTTGTAGAATAATAAGCATGATGTGTTTGGGTCCTCTTAACCATATGTTGGGATCTTCATGGGGGAACCAAAATTTTTATACATTATATTATCCACTATAAACATGGTATTAGGACATTCTTCATTTATCCTCATCCACATTTATACAAAATTTTATTTAACCATGCATTTTTTAGAAAAAAATATTAAGAAAAACTATTACATTGAGATATGGATAGTACCACTTTCTTAACAGTAGTATGAGAAAGATTATTAGATGATGTAATGATCTTATTTTTATCGAATGAAGGTTATTTAATAATATAATAATTCAAATAACATGTTATATAAATAAAAAAACACTTCTTGGATTATGAAGTCTCAACATGATTCTTTTGAAATTTGGATAATTTAATTTCTAATTGAAGACATCTAATGATGAAAGAATTCTTTTGATATTTAGAAAATTCAACTTTATCTTCATAGTAATTACTCATATTCTCAATAACCACTTCATGTAATGAAACCTTTCTTTGCAATAATGAGTTAAGATCCTTGATCCTTTTGGATTTAATATCCAATTGAGAATTATTGACATCCACTGAAACTCTGACCAATTTTTCAAATTCATGGGAAGATTATATAAAAAAATATCAATGAAATATTTCTCAAAAAAATTTATTTGTAATTATTAAATAGTTTCCATGTATCTTTCATTGAAAAGAGAAATTGTTTCTTCCTTTTATTTCAGACATTTTTTGAGAGTGATGGAAATTCCAACAATTTTATCTAATTCCTATTTGTATTATCCTTTTCCTATAGCTATAATTTTTCATCCTAAAGACACTTGATTCCTATAAAAAACACTTTACCACTTCTTCGAGGATGTTCTTTAGATGTTCTTAAAATAAATAATTAATATCAATGAGTGATCCATCATCATCACAGCTTGACCAAGATTCATTAAAAGAGTCATAATCAAAGGATTTGTTGAAACATATACTACTTTTATTACCATCAGTTAGTGGAGACTCTAATTTAACAATAATATTCTTCTTCGTCATCCTTTTCTATACTTTATTTCTAGTATTATGAGTCTTGGGTGAAATATCTAGATCAACATCGTTAAGATTAAATTACTTTTACTACATATGATGTAGCTCAATCATTTATAGAAATATACACTTCATAAAATATTTTTTGGATCATTAGATGTGACATAGGCTCTAATACCACTTATAGTTCCCCAGTCTAGATTGACTACGGAGAGTGGGGGAGGGGTGAATATATGGTTTAAATTTTAGAATTTTTTATTTTAAATTTATTTTTCTCGAAATTTTTAGGATTCCTGATCCACTAAATTATATCTCACAATATCAATTCATATAAATAAATAATTAGAGAGTGCATAACACACGATATTTATAAGGTTCTGAGAGGACCGGTTTGGGATATTCCATACACTGAGAGGGGGGTGGGTGAATCAGTGTTGGGTAATTTTTAATCCAATTCCAGAATTTTATCTCTATACCTCTTGACCTATTAGATCATGATTCTCTTGATCGCTTTTCCTTGTCTCATGAAATAACATGAAAGCAATAAAAATAGCACACAATATTTTTATAGGGTTCACTAATTAATAAGATTATCTAGTCCTTGTTTTGTATGGGTATGACCAATACTTAGATTCTCCACTATAATGTAGTAACAGGTTACAATGGGTTGGATTAGAAAACAATCCTTTAGCCAGTGTGGGTCCCTACACTTTAGAGGGGGGGGGGGATGAAACAATTACAATTACCTAAACTGGTGATGACCTAGAACAACTTGTAGCACCTTTCCAGTTCTTTATACTACCTCCCAAGACACAGTCCTCCTTGTTGAAAAGGTTTTGTAACACCAATAAAGTCCTCCACCAATTGAGTCATGTCTGATATCATAGTGCTTCTTGATATTCCTCTCTTATCTTGTTACTTTCTTAGAAGCATCCAAGTAATCTTTATTCCTTCTTCACAATAGTAACCTTCACAACTACACAATATTCTTCTCCTTATCCTTCTTCATTTAAAAACCAACTGCACTAAAAATTCATCTTCTTCTTTCTATAATCAAAACCTTCCTTTGTGATTATCAAATCAATGAAGTCCATCTCATCTTAGCATCATCACATTTAAACTGACCTGAATAATTGTCATTATTCAGTTGGTGACACTAATTCTTCTACTTCCTTGATACACAACATCAATATTTAATTTAGTATCAGTTCTCTTCTCTTCTTCTTGGTTCAATTGATTTTTTAACTAAATTTCACCAGACACTCAATGTTATGAAATAAAGATCTTGAACATTAACTAATTAATCATTTATTTAAAAATAACCTAGTTAGATCATATTCATCAATTTTCTATTGATATTTTATGTTCAGTAATCAAGAGTGTTTCAGGTATCTCAAGTGGTTCACCTTTTTATGAATGCTTGAAAGCATACATAACCTATTCACTTCCAATACTTTCTTTTTAACAAGTGCACATACATACTACCTTTGTTTTCTTATCTCTCTCTTTTCATGAAAAAAACTCGGTTGTCTGAAATAGTGCACATGAATTCATGGACACCATGCATGCATTATCCAATGTCACTTGTGTACACCCAAATGGTTGAAATCCTCTACACACACTGCTTATTTTATTTCTTTATATGTTTTCATGTATGCATGTTCATGCAATAGTTCATGCATGCTTTGTGTTTTCTTGATCTTCTTCATGAAGCAAACTAAGGGTTTGGTTAAAAAAATTGATTGTTTGTGTTCTTATTATTTACACAATGGATGCACATGATCTTATTCTCTTTGTGAAACTGAATGTTTAATGGTTATCTCTTCACGAATCCGCGTAGACTGAGGTTATTACTTGTGCAAGGGATGCATATTTCACCTTCTCACAGAGTGTGAAGATGTCCTTTGCAAAACCAGATTCGTTCATGGGACTCCCCTCTTCGTGAAACCTTGAAAGTTCACAGATCTCTACTTACCCTTCGCGAAACAAAATCTCATAGATGCCATTGTTTTTCAAACGAGAGCTCTCAGGTATGGTGAATGGTATTAAATATAATCCTAGTCAAGGGATATTTATTTATATGAAAAGATATAAACCTCTTCACTGTATCAAAATCCCATAAGATATTCTGTGTGATCGAGGCTTTGAACACCTGAGATCTTTGACTTCAAAATCTTTAATCATGGGTAAAAGTTATTCCACAAATCCTGGAATATTTATTTTTTATTATGTAAAAAAATCTTCACATGCATGTGTTTAAAATCACATGAAATCATCGTTCAAATCCAAGATTGGATCATCTATGAAAATCAGATAAATGATGTTTCCTCAAAAACTTCATTTGACTTTGTCCAAAATGAGTTCTGTGTACTCCTCGCATGCATGCCAGATGTTACTGGAATGGATGATCTTGGTTTAAACTCAAGATAATCCTTCTATGTATAGGGATCAACCATTTTGATTCGTCCATCAACTCCAATGAGCGACAGTTGTTCCATCGAGTGATTGGAGGAGGAAGATGATGGAACGAATGATACGGAATATGTAGGTGAATCAGACGACCCTTGTTCAATTCAGAGAGATGCGGGAAGTGATGGATAACCATGATATGTCTGATCAAAAGGCCCTGGTTGTATCTTTGTTTTTCAAATAGATGAACATTACCCATGTTGTGTGTCCCACATTGAAACCGTAACGTGACTAAGCTACAATATCTCTATGAATCTACTTCACTAATCACTCATAATTCCCCTCTCCCCCACCCAGGTACCGCACCGTACTAGTTCTATGGGCATGCTTTTCACCCACCTCTTATGGGGGCCTTGAACCAATATATACATGGGATCACCCTCATGCCCTTATGTGGGCTTACACACGACCCTAGATGCGGCTTGCGAGCTGGCTAGGATAGCTTCCCTTGCGTGTGGTCGACCTTATGTCCCACATGTGCCCCAAATTAAGGCTATCGGTCAGCTTAGTGGGATAACCATATTTTTAAGTAATTCTCATAAAAATACATAGTTGAAAAACAAGTATGAAATTCAATTTCAAATGCATGGCCGCCTTCATACTTAGAACTCCAATCCCATGCATGCTTTCACTTTTCTTCTTCTGCTATTCTGTTTGGAACATGAATTCAAAAGAACTTGAATCATCTCTTTTTATCAAAAAATGAATGGTTCTTCAAACACCTTAAATGTGGTAAACATTTTATCACCTATGATACATTTATTTTAAACTTAAAACTAGTTCTATAATTTTTTGATTTAACAACATAGAGAATTTCTCAAGCATGAAATCTAATGCTATGATTACATAACAATTCTATAGGAATCATCACATTAACCAACCTCTATTAACTTTGAAGCTACTTATTCATATTGATCAATATTTATATCTTTTGAAAATCTTTTGCAATAAATAGAACTCATACACAAAAGTGGTCCTAACAATATCCCCCTTTGAATTTCTGGTCAATACTCAAGGTTCTCTTACAAATGAATGTGTCAATGTCAATATGTGAATCTTCTCTCTCCCCTGTACTGTTCCACTTTAATTTCACCTTCTCTCCCCCTTATTGAAAAGAGATAAAAATTTAATTGTAAAAGAGTATCAATCCATACTTAAGAAATGTACCATCCATCATTTCACTATATGTCTACTTGAGTAATGCTTGGTGTATAAAAAAAGAGGATTTGATTTAGACAAAAAAGTTGTCCCTTGCTATTTATCATGATACCTCATGAGATAGGTACTCATGTACTTGTGTTTAAGGGTTTTACACTTTCATTATAGGATGAAGATATTTAATGTGATATGTAGTCATTTTAAAAATAGTCAACCTAAAACTCCTATACTCACTTCAACAAATTGATCAAAAACATTCAAGTGAAATAGGTAGGATAAGAGACCTTGGAGTACATTCATTCTTCCTATTTAAATAATTAATTCAGTTACTCCCCCTTTGTAAGATGATATTTATTTTGAGTACCAAAATATGATAGATTATGAAATGAAATACCTTTTACATTGAAAATATCTTCAAGCAATTTCCAGAATAATTGAATTTGATATCAAATGAAATCAGGATTCTGGTAGCTTCTTCATTTGTCTCTCCCATCAAGGGATACACTTCTCATCATCTTCATAATGGTTACTCATAAAAAATGGATTTCATGAAATTAAATTATGGAGAATACAACATAATTTATCTTCAGCTTTGCTATCAGTAATTGATAGCACCCACTACTTGTCAGGTTCTCCCTCTAAGAACATGCGTCACCTTCAATTTCTAGTATTATAAAAAAAATACAGTACACAAATATTTAAGGGAATATGGTGGATCTTTATTCCATTATCAATGTTAATAGTAAGTTTGAGGTGGTTTTCTCAAACAAGATTCTCCATTTTTTTCATCCTTCACGCTTTCACATCTGAACATCTTTTTTGATTTATGTTGAGGCAGCATGGATCTGTTAATATCTTCTTATACATAGTTTGGAGAACATTTTTCTTAACATCCTTCATGGATGATACATCATTACACATCTTTAGGATTAATTATTGTTCTAGTAATAAGGTTAAACAACCATTTTCAATGTGACCATATTTCTTACATTTATCACAGAAGACTTATTTAACACATTATTTTACTTTTGTTTGAAAATTCTCATTCACTTTTTCTTCATCATGTAGAATATTTTCATTTCCTTTTCACTTTCCTTATCTTGTGCATCTTCAAGTGTTCTCATTCATTCAAAGTCTTCAGGACAGATAATTATCATATCCTTAGGAACTATGGTAGAAAGTTTGGATCTTCCTCATGGATTTTTCTGAGTGTCATCCCTTTTATAAGTTCTTTTGGATGCACTACCCTTTAGCTTCTCAGATTTAGAATCGAAGGTCTTATCACCTTTCTTAATGGGAATATTCTTGGGTTATTTTCTTACAAAATTCTTCTAATTTCTTCCCAAGGAATCTTCTTCATTCTTGTCCTACTTATGTGGTCTTATTTTCTTATCATCTTTGGATAAATGTTGAGATGTGAATGCACAAACCTTGTGACCACTACCATAACATACTTCACAGATGTTTTCAAGTATTCAAAATCTGTTTGTGTTATACATATGTTTCTATACCTATGGATGTTGATTCTTATTCTTTGGTTTTATCTCCTTGAGATAGGATTCCTTTTATCTTTTACATTTTGATGATTGTACCAAAAATTTAATGCACAATGACCTAATATGTTATAACACCAACATTGACCCAAAAATCTTTAATTCTTAACATCTTTTGTATTAGATTGTTGGATCATCTTCATGATTTCTTGTTTTATTTATGGGAAACCATCTTACAGATTTTTATTCCTATCCACCCTAGACATGGTGGTAGGTATATTTTCACCTTTATTCATCCATACTTATTTAGAATTTTACTTTTAACCTGAAATTATTTTGGAAACATATTTAGAATCATGAGTACAAGATGGTATGGATAATAGCTTAACTTCCTCATCTACTGTGATAGATCAATGAATGAAGTCGTGATCTTTTTATCAATTTTTGGAGGTCTTTTGACAATATAATACTCTTGTGAATATTGAGTACCAGTAGAAACTGTATCTTTATTTTGTGAAGTGTCAATATGTGTATTCTCAAGACTCACCAACTACGATTCCAATGCTAGACATCTCATATTTAGAATGATTTTATGATCTTCAATTGTTGAAAAAAAGTCCTCGATGTGTTCCCTCGGTATGTTTTGGGTGTGATTGTATTTTTTGACAAAGACGGATGACTGCTAATGAGTTTGGTTAGTGTTTTCCAAATAATGGTTTTTAAGGTGGCGTAGTTTCCCATTGTTAAACAAATTTTTGGGCCTCAAAATCAGGAATTTGTGTTTGGAAATGTTTGGTTTTATTCATAAGAGTGAATGGTGTGAAGAAAGGAGAATGAAATCAGAAAAGGAAGAGAAATTTAGGGCCCAGGACATGGACCACATACCATGTCTGGAAAGGGTTCGCAGCCGCGTACCAAGTAGCGTGAATGGTACACGGGAGCAGTTCATGAAACTGGTAATGGTTTGCGACAATGGTTTGTGGTGAAGGGTGTGTGTTATGTGGAAGAAGTGATGGCTCATAGTATCGTGGAAGATAATGTAGCCACATAGGAGCAAATTCAGTATGTTGACCACCATGAAAAAATGGTATACAGAAGGTTTGCAGTTCATGGAAAGAGGATCTGTATGCGGTGGAGGATGTACTAAATCATATTCTTCATTTATAATTTTCATTTTATCTTTACCACTAGATTTTTCTTATGCTTCTTTAAACTTTATAAATTTCTCCAAATCAGTTGGAAAAATAAAAATTATGTATTTGGGAATGTTGGAAACTTTTTTATAGCTTCCACATGGATTCACATGAGTGAATTTCTTCACATATTTATTTTTAGATATAGTATTATTAATATCTTCATGTACTTGATTTTTTATGATCTTTCTTACATATTATGTTTAAGGATGAAATATTGTATAACATACGAGGAATAATTTTATTTTCAAAATGTTCTAGATTTTTACCCAAGGATGACCCATCTTTATCATGTGTTATTATATTCCCATTGTTTCTTGATACATGTTGAGATTTACATGCATCACTTATGTGACCCATTTAATTTCATAAATACCAAATATTATTAATAATCTTAAATCAATTTGAGCTTGAAATATTTTTCTTAGTATATGATTGTTGTGTATTCTTCTTCAAGGTTATCCCCCTTGATATGAACTTAATTTTTGTTTTAGAGTTTAAATAATTTTACCAAAAATCCACATCAAAATGGCCAAATCTATTACAACACCAACATTGACCCACAAACCTATATATTCATTTATTTTCTGAGTGTTGTCCAGAATTTCTAGAATAATAAGCATGATGTGTTTGGGTCCTCTTAACCATATGTTGGGATATTCATGGGGGAACCAAAATTTTTATACATTATATTATCCACTATAAACATGGTATTAGGACATGCTTAATTTATCCTCATCCACATTTATACAAAATTTTATTTAACCATGCATTTTTTAGAAAAAAATATTAAGAAAAACTACTACATTGAGATATGGATAGTACCACTTTCTTAACAGTAGTATGAAAAAGATTATTAGACGATGTAATGATCTTATTTTATCTAATGAAGGTTATTTAATAATATAATAATTTAAATAACATTTTATAGAAACAAAAAAACACTTCTTGGATTATGAAGTCTCAACATGATTCTTTTGAAATTTGGATAATTTAATTTCTAATTGAAGACATCTAATGATGAAAGAATTCTTTTGATTTTTAGAAAATTCAACTTTATCTTCATAGTAATTACTCATATTCTCAATAACCACTTCGTGTAATGAAACCTTTCTTTTCAATAATGAGTGAAGATCCTTGATCCTTTTGGATTTAATATCCAACTGAGAATTATTGACATCCACTGAAACTCTGACCAATTTTTCAAATTCATGGGAAGATTCTATAAAAAATATCAATGAAATATTTCTCAAAAAAATTTATTTGTAATTATTACATATTTTCCATGTATCTTTAATTGCAAAGAGAAATTGTTTCTTCCTTTTATTTCACACATTTTTTGAGGGTGATGGAAATTGCAACAATTTTATCTAATTCCTATTTGTATTATCCTTTTCTTATAGCTATAATTTTTCATCCTAAAGACCCTTGTTCCTATAAAAAACACTTTACCACTTCTTTGAGGATGTTCTTTATATGTTCTTAAAATAAATAATTAATATCAATGAGTGATCTATCATCATCACAGCTTGACCAAGATTCATTAAAAGAGTCATAATCAAAGGATTTGTTGAAACGTATACCACTTTGATTACCATCAGTTAGTGGAGACTCTACTTTAACAATAATATTCTTCTTCATCATCCTTTTCTATACTTTATTTCAAGTATTATGAGTCTTGGGAGAAATATCTAGATCAACACCCTTAAGATTAAATTAATTTTACTACATATGATGTAGCTCAATCATTTATAGAAATATACACTTCATAAAATATTTTTTGGATCATTATATGTGACCTAGGATCTAATACCACTTATAGTTCCCCAGTCTAGATTGACTATGGAGAGTGGGGGAGGGGTGAATATATGGTTTACATTTTAGAATTTTTATTTTAAATTTATTTTTCTTGAACATTTTATGATTCCTGATCCACTCAATTATATCTCACAATCTCACTTCATATAAATAAATAATTAGAGATTGCATAACACATGGTATTTATAAGGTTCTGAGAGGACCAGTTTGGGATATTCCATACACTGAGAGGGGGGTGGGTGAATCAGTGTTGGGTAATTTTTAATCCAATTCCAGCTTTTTATCTCTATACCTTTTGACCTATTAGATCATGATTCTCTTGATTGCTTTTCCTTGTCTCATGAAATAATATTAAAGCAATAAAAATAGCACACAATATTTTTACAGGGTTCACTAATCAATAAGATTATCTAGTCCTTGTTTTGTATGGGTATGACCAGTACTTAGATTCTCCACTATAATGTAGTAACAGGTTACAACGGGTTGGATTAGAAAACAATCCATTAGCCAGTGTGAGTCCCTACACTTTAGAGGGGGGGGGGGGGGATGAAACAATTACAATTACCTAAACTGGTGATGACCTAGAACAACTTGTAGCTCCTTGCTAGTTCATTATACTGCCTCCCAATACACAGTCCTCCTTGTTGAAAAGGGTTTGTAACACCAATAAAGTCCTCCACCAATTGAGTCATGTCTGATATCATAGTGCTTCTTGATATTCCTCTCTTATCTTGTTACTTTCTTAGAAGCATCCAAGTAATCCTTATCCCTTCTTCACAGTAGTAACCTTCACAACTACACAATATTCTTCTCCTTATCCTTCTTCATTTAAAAACCAACTGCACTAAAATTTCATCTTCTTCTTTCTAGAATCACAACCTTCCTTTGTGATTATCAAATCAATGAAGTCCATCTCAGCTTAGCATCATCACAGTTAAACTGACCTGAATAATTATCACTATTCAGTTGGCGACACTCTAATTCTTCTACTTCCTTGATACACAACATCAATAGTTAATTTAGTATCAGTTCTCTTCTCTTCTTCTTGGTTCAATTGATTTTTTTAACTAAATTGCACCGGACACTCAATGTTTTGAAACAAATATCTTTAACATTAACTAATTAATCATTTATTTAAATATAACCTAGTTAGATCATATTCATAAATTTTCTATTGATATTTTATGTTTAGTAATCAAGAGTGTTTCAGGTATCTCAAGTGGTTCACCTTTTTATTCATGCTTGAAAGCATACATAACCTATTCACTTCCAATCCTTTCTTTTTAACAAGTGCACACACATAATACCTTTGTTTTCTTATCTCTCTCTTTTCATGCAAAAAAACTTGGTTGTCTGAAATAGTTCACATGAATTCATGGACACCATGTATGCATTCTCCAATGTCACTTGTGTACACCCAAATGGTTGAAATCCTCTACACACACTGCTTATTTTATTTCTTTATATGTTTTCATGTATGCATGTTCATGCAATAGTTCATGCATGCTTTTTGTTTTCTTGATCTTCTTCATGAAGTACACTAAGGGTTTGGATAAAACAATTGATTGTTTGTGTTCTTCTTATTTATACAATGGATGCACATGATCTTCTTTTCTTCGTGAAACTGAATGGTTAATGGTTCTCTCTTCGCGAATCCGAGTAGACTGAGGTTATTAATTGTGCAAGGGATACATATTTCACCTTCTCATAGAGTGTGAATATGTCCTTTGAAAAACTAGATTCATTCATGGGACTCCCCTCTTCTTGAAACCTTGAAAGTTCACAGATCTCTACTTACCCTTCGCAAAACAAAATCTCATAGATGCCATTGTTTTTCAAATGAGATATCTCAGGTATGGTGAATGGTATTAAATATAATCCTAGTCAAGGGATATTTATTTATATGAAAATATCTAAACCTCTTCATTTTATCAAAATACCATAAGATATTCTGTGTGATCGAGGCTTTGAACACATGAGATCTTTGACTTCAAAATCTTTAATCATGGGTAAAAGTTATACCACAAATCTTGGAATATTTATTTTTTATTATGTAAAAAAATCTTCACATTCTTGTGTTTAAAATCACATGAAATCATCATTCAAATCCAAGCTTGGATCATCTATGAAAATCAGATAAATGATGTGTCCTCAACAACTTCATTTGCCTTTGTCCAAAACGAGTTCTGTGTACTCCTCGCATGCATGCCAGATGTTACTGGAATGTATGATCTTGGTTTAAACTCAAGATAATCCTTCTATGGATAGGGATCAACCATTTTGATTCGGCCATCAACTCCAATGAGCGACAGTTGTTCCGTCGAGTGATTGGAGGAGGAAGATGATGGAACGAATGATACAGAATATGTAGGTGAATCTGACGACCCTTGTTCAATTCAAAGAGATACGGGAAGTGATGGATAACCATGATATGTCTGATCAAAAGGCCCTAGTTGTATCTTTGTTTTTCAAATAGATGAAGAGTACCCATATTGTGTGTCCCACATTGAAACCGTAACGTGACTAAGCTATAATATCTCTATGAATCTACTTCACTAATCACTCATAATTCCCCTCTCCCCCTCCCAGGTACCACCCCGTACTAGTTCTATGGGCAGGCTTTTCACCCACCTCTTATGGGGCCCTTGAACCAATATATACATGGGATCACCCTCATGCACTTATGTGGGCTTACACATGACCCTACATGCGGCTTGCGAGCTGGCTAGGCTAGCTTCCCTTGCGTGTGGTCGACCTTATGTCCCGCATGTGCCCCAAATTAAGGCTATCGGTCAGCTTAGTGGGCTGACCATATTTTTAAGTAATCCTCATAAAAATACATAGTTGAAAACCAAGTATGAAATTCAATTTCAAATGCATGGACACCTTCATACTTAGAACTCCAATCCCATGCATGCTTTCTCTTTTCTTCTTCTGCTATTCTGTTTAGAACATGAATTCAAAAGAACTTGAATCATCTCTTTTTATAAAAAAATGGATGGTTCTTCAAACACCTTAAATGTGGTAAACATTTTATCACCTATGATACATTTATTTTAAACTTAAAACCAGTTCTATAATTTTTTGATTTAACAACATAGAGAATTTCTCAAGCATGAAATCTAATGCTATGATTACATAACAATTCTATAGGAATCATCACTTTAACCAACCTCCATTAACTTTGAAGCTACTTCTTCATATTGATCAATATTTACATCTTTTGAAAATCTTTTACAATAAATAGAACTCATACACAAAAGTGGTCCTAACAATATCACCCTATATATTTGTTGTCAATACACAATGTTCTCTTAAAAATGAATGTGTCAATGTCAATATGTGAATCTTCTCTCTCCCCTCTACTGTTCCACTTTAATTTCACCTTCTCTCCCCCTTATTGAAAAGAAATAAAAATTTAATTGTAAAAGAGTAACAATCCATACTTAAGAAATGTACCATCCATCATTTCACTCTATGTCTACTTGAGTAATGCTTGGTGTATAAGAAAAGAGGATTTGAATTAGACAAAAAAGTTGTCCCTTGCTATTTATTATGATACCTCATGAGATAAGAACTCATGTACTTGTGTTAAAGGGTTTTACACTTTCATTCTAGGATGAAGATATTTAATGTGATATGTAGTCATTTTAAAAATAGTCAACCTAAAACTCCTATACTCACTTCAACAAATTGATCAAAAACATTCAAGTGAAATAGGTTGGATAAGAGACCTTGGAGTACTTTAATTCTTCCTATTTAAATAATTAATTCAGTTACTCACCCTTTGTAAGATGATATTTATTTTTAGTACCAAAAGATGATAGATTATGAAATGAAATACTTTTTACATTGAAAAGATCTTCAAGCAATTTCCAGAATAATTGAATTTGATATCAAATGAAATCAGGATTCTGGTAGATTCTTCATTTGTATCTCCCATCAAGGGATACACTTCTCATCATCTTCATAATGGTTACTCATAAAAAATGGATTTCATGAAATTACATTATAGAGAAAACAACATAATGTATCTTCATCTTTGCTATCAGGAATTGATAGCACTCACTACTTGTCAGGTTCTCCCTCTAAGAACATGCCTCACCTTCAATTTATAGCATTATAAAAAAAATACAATACACAAATATTTAAGGGAATATGCTGGATATTTATTCCATTATCAATGTTAATAGTAAGTTTGAGGTGGTTTTCTCAACCAAGATTCTCCATTTTTTTCATCCTTCATGCTTTCACATCTGAACATCTTTTTTGATTTATGTTGAGGCAGCATGGATCTATTAATATCTTCTTCTACATAGTTTGGAGAACATTTTTCTTAACATCCTTCATGGATGATACATCATTACACCTCTTTAGGACTAATTATTGTTCTAGTAATAAGGTTAAACAACCTTTTTCAATGTGACCATATTTCTTGCATTTATCACAGAAGACTTATTTAACACATGATTTTACTTTTGTTTGAAAATTCTCATTCAATTTTTCTTCATCATGTAGAATATTTTCATTTCCTTTTCACTTTCCTTATCTTGTGCATCTTCAAGTGTTCTCATTCATTCAAAGTCTTCAGGACAGATAATTATCATATCCTTAGAAACTATGGTAGAAAGTTTGGATCTTCCTCATGGATTTTTCTGAGTGTCATCCCTTTTAGAAGTTCTTTTGGATTCACTACCCTTTAGCTACTCAGATTTAGAATTGAAGGTCTTATAACCTTTCTTATTGGGAATATTCTTGGGTGTTTTTCTTACAAAATTCTTTTTATTTCTTCCCAAGGAATCTTCTTCATTCTTGTCCTACTTATGTGGTCTTATTTTCTTATCATCTTTGGATAAATGTTGAGATGTGAATGCACAAACCTTGTGACCACTACCATAACATACTTCACAGATGTTTTCAAGTATTCCAAATCTGTTTGTGGTATACATACGTTTCTATACCTATGGATGTTGATTATTATTCTTTGGTTTTATCTCCTTGAGATAGGATTCCTTTTATCTTTTACATTTTGATGATTGTACCAAAAATTTAATGCACAATAACCTAATCTGTTACAACACCAACATTGACCCAAAAATCATTAATTATTAACATCTTTTGTATTAGATTGTTGGATCATATTCATGATTTCTTGTTCTATTTATGGGAAACCATATTACATATTTTTATTCCTATCCACCCTAGACATGGTGGTAGGTATCTTTTCACCTTTATTCATCCATACTTCTTTAGAATTTTACTTTTAACCTGAAATTATTTTGGAAACATATTTAGAATCATGAGTACAAGATGGTATGGATAATAGCTTAACTTACTCATCTACTATGATAGATCAATGAATGAAGTTGTGATCTTCTTATCAATTTTTGTAGGTCTTTTAACAATATAATACTCTTGTGAATATTGAGTACCAGTAGAAACTGTATCTTTATTTTGTGAAGTGTCAATATGTGTCTTCTCAAGACTCTCCAACTAAGCTTCCAATGCTAGACATCTCATATTTAGAATTATTTTATGATATTAAATTGTTGAAAAAAATGTCATCGATGTGTTCCCTCGGTATGTTTTGGGTGTGATTGTGTTTTTTGAAAAATCCGGATGACCGCTAATGAGTTTGGTTAGTGTTTTCCGAATAATGGTTTTTAAGGTGGCGTAGTTTCCCAGTGTTAAACAAATTTTTGGGACTCAAAATCAGGAATTTGTGTTTGGAAATGTTTGGTTTTATTCATAAGACTGAATGGTGTGAAGAAAGGAGAATGAAATCAGAAAAGGAAGAGAAATTTAGGGCCCAGGACATGGACCACATACCATGTCTGGCAAGGGTTTGCAGCCACGTACCAGGCAGCATGAATGGTACACGGGAGCGGTTCATGAAACTGGTAATGGTTTGCGACAATGGTTTGTGGTGAAGGGTGTGTGTTATGTGGAAGGCATGATGGTTCATGGTATTGTGTAAGATAATTTAGCCACATAGGAGAAAATTCAGTATGTTGACCACCATGAAAAAATGGTATACAGAAGGGTTGCAGTTCATGGCAAGAGGATCTGTATGCGGTGGAGGCTGTACTAAATCAAAGATTCAGTAAATCTTGGATTATTGGATTTTGTAGATATATTTTCCTATATAAATATAAATAATCCCTTTGGATAGAATTCAGAGTGAATATAATTAGAGAACATCTCTTTGCTTCGGGATTTAGGCAAAGTACACAGAAAGTTTTCTAGTGAGAATTCTGTGAAGGCTGAAGTGGTTCTCACATAAGAAATTCTGCCAAATGTTTTTGCAGGAAACTGTATCATGAAAAGGACACGATATACAGAGGATGAATATGTAGTACACATGTGGTTTTAAAAGGTAGTCCGGGACAAAAAACAGTTCACAGACAGAGTGTGTTTCGTAGAGGAGGTTTGCAAAGTTGGTACACAGAGGCAGTACATGATAGAGAAGGTGAAGGCAGTCTATGGCTGAATGGAGCTTCGTGGAAGAGGAATTGGTATGCATAGGAGGTGTTCTGCATACCATATCTAGTACACAGTATCTGTTGGAACAAGGTGGTTCACGTTTTGTATAAGGAGGATCAGAATAGATTCAAACTAGTTTGCGAAAGTATTTTCCAATATCTAACAATACCCAGGAAGGTAGATTTCATCTGTGGGTGAAAAAGGGACTTCAAAAGAGAATCTACCTAAAGTTGAGGATGTAGGAATATATGAAAATGAATGGACCTACATGTCTATAAATTTTGAGGGGATTATTTTCCAAGAGCAGTGAGAGAATGAATAAGAAGACGGTGACCCTTTGCACTAGCAGTGATCCATAGAAATAGGAATAGGAAGTGACCCTTGGGAATGTAGTGAGTATCCCTAAATCTTCTAAATGCAGTGAGCTTGGGCATAAAAGATCTAGTCCGAACATTGTACTCATTATTAGCAGTGAGCCTTAGTGAATTTGGTACATCGTCACATCGCCGTTGTATGCTCCTTGGACGTAGCCCAGTGAGGGTGTACCAAGTAGAAATCGATGTTTCATGTGCATGATTTCATTTCTATTCATATATTTCTATGGGAGGAATAGAGAATCATGTTTTTTTTCAATAAAAAAACAATATATTAAGTGGCATAAGTTTTAATCTATCATACCATGATTCATCCCCCAGGGTATTTGACCTTGTGGACATAACAATTGGTATCAGGGGGAAAGGTAGAAAGTTAGTGATTATCTCTCATAAGAAGAAATAGAGGTGATAAATCTTAAAGTAATTTTGATATTAAATGGAAATAATTTTCATCTTTGGAAGAATAGGGTGCAGAAAAACTTTTGATCAGTAGGATTGGATGTCTTCACAGCAGCTATGCATGGAATATCAGCTGACATCAATAATGGTGCTTTATCAAAAGGTGAAATAAGGTAATTGGATGCTTATGCTAAAGGGACTAATGATTTAGGGTGAGCCCTATAATATGAAATTTATAAAAAGGTGATATCCTGTAAAACATCACATGATATGTGTGACAAATTATTGAACATTTATTAGGGTGATACAAAAGTCTGAGAAGCAAAGCTATAGGTTTCGTGGAACAAGTATTAGGATCTCAGAATGAACCACAATGAGATTTTTGATGCATTATTTGACAGGGAAAATGTTATTGTAAAAGATATACAGGGTCTTGGAGAATTCATTTAAGATAAATTTACAAAGAATTGACATTAAAGGCCATTAAGAATTTCTCTATTGAAGATACTCCAGAGGAGGAAAATTTGGATAATTTCATGTCATTTCTCTTCTCAAATATGTAAAGGGGAAAAGGGAAGTTCAAAGGTAATATTACATTTTCATTATTTCGATGTAGAAAGATTGTGAATTTTGCAGTAAAATGTCCTAAGAAGTTTTATAATGACAATGAAGACAATGATGAAATTCACCAAAATAAGTATTCATAAAATGTGAAAGGTAAGATAAGTACTAAGAGAAGGTTTTTAAAAAATAACAATTTTCTTTCAAAAAAAGATGAAAGTTTAGAAGAATTTGAGGAAGAAGAGTTGGAGGAGGAAAAGGATCATAATGTAGATGCTTTGGTGAAAGTTGTTGAAAACTATTAAACAAGAGACAAAAGTGAAAATGAAGGAGAAAATGAAGGAAGATTTGATCTTTAGGATGAATTAGAATCATCTCTTGAAGAGGTAGATACTTTGATATCCAAAAGAAATAAAGCTAAAAAATTTGTTCGTGATGCCAAAATCTATATGTAGCAGTAGGAAGAAGAGAATTTGGAGATGAATATATAAATTGAAAAACTGAGTTCTTCAGTGCTAGAAAGCTCAGAAAGGGTGATTGAGTACAAACTCAAAATTGATGAATAGAAAATAGAAATTGATAGTTTGAATGAAACTTGAAAATATCAAATCAAACGTATCAAAGAACTAGAAGTGGAAGTCATCGATCTGCGACGAGCAATTAAAGATAAGGAGAAACTATTAACTCTCAGTTCGACATCATGAAAAAAGATCATACAGGAAACATAGAAGATGATATTTGAGTAGAGTGGTCTAACAGAACAGAAGCAACAATCAACTATGAATGATAATGCTGGTATGTGGATGGATCTAAAACAAAAATCAGTTGTAGTTAAAGTCAGACCACAAGAACCCACTCCAATATTGAAGATTGATTTGGGTACGAAGCAGAATAAAAGATACAGATAACATCTCTTTTCTCTGGGATTTCAACAAAGTCCAAAGGAAGTTTGCGAGTGAGAATCTCATGAAGGCTGGAGTGATTTGCGTGAAAGAAATTCCACCAAAGGTTTTTGAGGGAAACTATATCCTACAAAGTATGTGGTACGTGGAGGAAGGATCGATACACAGGTGGATTGCAAAGGTAGTCCATGAATAGAGAACAATTTGCGGACATAGGGTGTTTCATAGAGGAGGTTCACAGAGTTGGTATGTGGAGGCGGTATGCAATAGCACAGGCAGAGGTGGTCCATGGTGAAAGGGAGGTTTGAGGAAGCATAATTGGTACACAGAGGAGGTGTTCTACATACTATACCCAATACAAATTACGAAGAGGAACATGGTGGTTCATGATTTTTACAAGGAAGCTCGCAAAAGCTTCAAACCATTTTTCGAAAAAAATTTCCGATATATAACAATACCCGGGAAGGTGGATTTAATCTGTGAGTGAAATGAGACTTTAACAAAGAATCTACCTAAAGTTGAGGATGCATGAAATCATGAAAATGATGGGACCTACATGCCTATATATTATGTTCAACCTATAAGTCTATAAACTGTGAGTGAATTCTTTTCAAAGAGCAGTGAACGAAGGAAGAAGAAGATGGTGACCCTTTCCACTAGTAGTGATCCCGAGAAAGAGGAATAGGGAGTGACCCTTGGGAATGCAGTGAGCAAAACCTAAATCTTATGAAGGTAGTAAGCTTCGGCATAGAAGATATATCCCAAACATTGTACTCATTATTGGCAGTGACCTTAGTGAATTTGGTACATCAACACATCGTCATTGTATGCTCTTTGGACATAGCCCAATGAGAGTGAAACATGTAAAAAATCAATGTTTCCTATGCATGATTTCATATATGTTCATATATTTCTACGAGAGAAAGATAGAATTTATTTTCTTTTAAGAATATAACAAGATCCAGAGGGGCATATGTTTTAATCTGTCATACCCTGATTCACCCCCACTCTCAGTCCTCTTAAAAATATCTCTTCATTCTTTCAACTTCATCTTCATATAGCTTAACATTATTTTGTTACAAAGAGTTAAGTTTCCGGATCTTCGTGGAATTTTATTCCAAATGTAAACCCTTGAATTCAGTGCTCTTCTTATATTTTTATTAAAGTGCGTTGATCTTTTCTTCAAGAGTCTTATTGACTCCCTCTTTCTCTTAAAAATATTTGATCCATTTTGAGGATATTATTTTAAATTCACTCTTAGTTTATCTATAGGTTTGAACCTATCTGGAGAGAATCAGACATTCAACAATCTTTTCTAGCAAGACTTTCATGAAAACGTCTTTTTCTTCTTCCAGTTGGGTGATATCTTCTTGCATACATTGAAATAATCCACAAATGAGGGAGACACTTTCTTCAAGAATACTATGTCGAATAATTCTAAATCTATCCACTGATAATACTTGAGAGTTTATAGATTGATCATCACCAATTATGATAGAATTTTCATTAAGAGAACAATTTTCAAATGTACTAACACATACCTACGGATCACTGGAGGTAGGGAGGTTACCCATCTTCTTTGTGGAAAATTGATCCAACTGCTCATTAATTTCCATGTCTGATATGTCTTTATTGTTAGTAAGGTATAGAGAAATAGATACTTCCTCTTCTTTTGATAAGAGGGAATTCTTCTTCAACTTTCTATTCTATTTATTTTTCCTTCTCATTAGGGTCTTTGTATATATAGACTTCTGCTCATAGACAACTGACACTTCACCAAAACTGCACTTTATTTTTAACTCAAGAAAGAAAAAAAAGTGTTTAAAATATAATTGGTTCACTATAGAGAATCTGACAGAGGTGAACCTACCTATAATACGAATTGAGAAGATCAGTTTGGGATATTCCTAACACTGAGGGGGGGGGGGGTTAATCAGTTTCAGGGACTTTTTAATCTAATTCCATATTTTTATACCTGTACCTCTGGACCTATTAGGTTCTTGATTCTCTTGTTCTCTATTCCCTGTCGCATGAAATAATATGAAATAAATAAAACTATCACATAATATTTTTACAAGGTTCACTACTCAATAAGATAATCTAGTCCTCATCTTGTATTGGTATGAACATTACATGAATTCTATAATATAATGTAGTAACATGTTATAATGGGTTGGATTAGAAAACAATACTTCTGATAGTGTTATTCCCTAAACTTTGGAGGGGGGAATGAAACAAATTTACTTCCCTAAACTAGTGATGACCTATTAAAACTTTTAGCTTCTTGGTTATTCTTTATAATTTGTCCCAAGATAGTATTATCCTTGTTGAAAAGGGGTTGTAACACTAAGAAAGTCATCCACCTATTGAGTCATGTTTGATGTCACAATGCTGCTTCATCTTTCACTCTTATCTTATTACTTGCTTAGAAGCATGAAAATAACCCTTCTTCCTTCTTCATAGTAGCAACCTTGATAGCTACAAAATCTTATTCCCTTTCTTCTTCATCAGTGCAAAAATAACTGCATTGAAACCTCCTCCTCTTCTTGCAAGAATCACAACCTTCCTTTGTCATTATCAAAACAATTAAGACCAACTCATCTTAGCATCGTCACAGTTAAACTACCCTGAATAACAACCAATATTCAGTTGGGTACAATCTAAATATTATTCTTCCTTGATACACAATATTAACAATGAATGTAGTTTCCGTTCTCTTATCTTCTTCTTGGTGGAGTTTATTTTTAACTAAATTCCACCGAACCCTCAATGTTAGGAAGGAATGATCTTTCATATTAACCAATAAATATTTTATTGAAATATAACCCGATTTGATCATATGAAACAATTTTTTAATGATATTTTATGTTCAATATTCAAGGGGGTTTTAGGTATCACAAGTGGTTCATATTTTTATGTATGCATGAAAGCATACATAACCTTTTCACTTCCAATACTTCCTTCTTCATAAGTGCACGCACATACTGACTTTGTTTTATTCTCCCACTCTTTTCATGCACACAAACTCAGTTGTCTCAAATCATGCACATGAATGCATGTTCACCATGTATGCATTCTCCATTGTCACTTGTTCACAACTGAATGGATGAAATACTTTACACACTGCTTATTTTATTTCATTATATGTTATCATGTATGCATGTGCATGCAATAATTCATGCATACTTTGTGTTTTCCAGATCTTCTTCATGAAGCATGCTGAGGGTTTGGTTAAACTAGTTCAGTGTTTGTGTTCTTCTTCTTCTCACAAGAGTTGTAGGATACCTCCTTCTCTTCGTGAAACCTAATGGTTCTTGGTTCTCTCTTTGCAAAGATGAGTGTCCTGCAGTTCTTCCTTGCGCAAGGGATGCATGGTTCTCCTATGCACAGAGTGTGAAGATCTCATTCAAAAAATCATAATGGTTTGTAGGGATCCCATATTCACGAAACCTTGATGGTTCACAGATCTCTGCTTTCCACTCACAAAATAGAATATAAATTATTCTTTGGTTTTTGAAATGAGAGCTCTTAGTTATGGTGGATGGTAGTAAACAGACTCTTGGTTAAGGGATCTTTATTAACATGAAAGGATCTCAACATCTTCACTGAATCAAAATCATGTAAGATATTATGCGTGATTGAGGATTTGAATGCACGAGATCATTGGATTCAAAATCATTAACAGCGGGTAAAATATATGCAAAAAATCTGGGAATATTTCCTTTCTATTATGCAAAAAAATCTTCACAAGCATGCATATAAAATTGCATGCAATCTTCATTAAAATCCAAGATCGGATCATCCATAAAAATCAGATGAATTTCATGGCATCATCAACTTCATTTTCCTTTGTACAAACCGAGTTCATCGTACTCCTTGCATGCATGAAAGGCGTTAGTTTCATGAATGATCTTAGTTTGATCCTAGGATACTCCTTATATGGATAGGTATCAGCCATGGCGATTCATACATCAACTATGGTGAGAGAAAGTGGTGCCATCAAGCATTGGGAGGAGGAAAATGATGGTGCAACTGATACTGAAGCTACAAGAGAATCAGAAGTCCCTTTTTCAATTCAAAAAGATATGGGATGTGATGGACGATCATGATATGTCTAATCGGATGATGCATTTTGTATCAGTGTTTTTAAAATAGATGAACAATACCTGTGATTTTTTCCACATCGAAACTGAAATACGGATGAGCCATAATAAATCAATCAATCCACTCTACTTATAAATCATAATTCTACTCTCCCCTCCTCAGTGTCACACCATATCGGTTCTGGGACTCGCTCTGCACCCACCTCTTCATGGGCCCTTGGCCCAATCTATGCATGAGATCACCCTTATGCACTCCTTCAGGCTTACACATGGCCCTTCATATGGCCAATGGACTGGATAGGCTAGCCTCCCTTGGGGGGTGGTCGACCTTATGTCCCACATGTGCCCTCATTTGAGGATTCCAGTCATCTTAGTGGGCTGGCCATATTTTTTAAGTAATCCTCATAAAAATACTTAGTTAAAAAGATAGTATTCAATTCAATGTCAAATTCATGGACACATTCATACTTAGAACTCCAATCTCGTGCATGCTTTGTATTTTCTAATTATTCTATTATTTTTGGAACATAAATTCCAAAGAACATAAACCATCTCTCTTTATCCAAAATTGGATGGTTCTTCAAACACCTTTAATTTTGTAAACAACGTATCACCTGTGATACATGTATTTTGAACTTAAAACCAATTCAAAAATCATTTGATTTAACAACATGGATAATTACTCAAGAATGAGATCCTATTCTATGATTCCATAATAATTCTCCAAGAATCATCACTTAAACCAAAATCCATTAACTTTGGATCTACTTCTTTATATTGATCAACATTGACAGCTTTTGACAATCTCTGACAACAAATACAACTCATACACAAAAGTGGTCCCAACAGGTTTAGTATGAATAACTATTGTTTTCCATATTAGTTATCCCTCAAAAACTGAATTATACACTATAATAATATTACCAATTAAAATGGTTCATACATAATCACACCATAGTTACTCCGGAATCCCCATAATAGTTTATTTATACTGTATCCCACAGTGTTTCTAAAGTCCACATTGGCCTACCCTAGAATCCACACTAGAAACTTCTTCTCTAGAATAACTGAAGATGTTTCTCCTAATTCAATCTATAACTAAGATATTTCCTCCTTTTATTAAGGCTAGATCCAATTCATGATGTTCTATTGATATTCCTCCATGATCTTTCTAAATATTACATTCTTATGTACCTCTTAAACTACATTTTCAAAGCTGATGGTCATGCTCAATAAATATGATCACCTATATTTGATCAATTGCCTCACTGAAACATTTCTTAGGGAATGATTTTTCCTTTTTTAAAGTAAAAACATCACTAATATGTAAGAAAGTGTTTCACACAATATATTATATATTATTCTATAAAAGATAAAACATGCACAATCATCTCAATCTTCATTCTTGAAAACTCATCAAATATGAGACACCTGATTCCTTCACGTAAGCTATATAATATCAAGATCATTTGGAAGACTCTCTTCCTAAATTCATAGTAATATATGTGTATCCTAAAGGTTCTTCATGTGTATCATTGGTATCCTATAATATCTTAAATCTTCACAAAACACACTGTATATCAACAAACTGTGTGTACAAGACCTTCTGGGCTTCACATTAATAAACCACACAAATCATCTGTGTCATTTTTGGTAAAGGGTGGGTATAGATCATAGATTTATTTTCTTAATTCACATGACCAAATAAATTATGTGGTTCCCTATCATGTGAATAGATAAAATGATTTTACTTATACTGCAAATAACTCTATATTTTTGCGATATTTTGAATAGAAGAAACTCTCCCTCATACCCGAAGTCTCTATTTTTATATCCATAGCTTTTCAACACTCCCACTCTATCATCCAAGTTGATTCAATGCTTCTCAAATATATCATTATCTCATTGAACACAAAAATTCTCGATATCTTAATGAATTGGATTTCATATGTAATTCTATTGATCACTCCGCACAATATGAGTGTGATACAATCATCTAAAATATATTCTATTATAAATATCTAGAAGAATTGAATATCTTAGAGTTTATTAGCAGGGTATATAAAACCTCATAATGTCTGTAGATTCACACTTAATTCTTCAAAAAACAACACACTAGAACTTGAAAATGACTATTTGGAATAAGTTAAAAACCCCTTATATAACAATCAGCCATGTAAAACATTCCTTCATATAGTCAACTATGTGAGATATTAGAGTGTATAGAAAATCACTTTTGTTGATCTATTAAAAAAAGGATAAATATAAATAGCACATACGTGAAGGGATCAACTACATATTTTGATTTTTTAAATGGCTATGTAGTAAAAGACTACATGAATTATCTCAAAATAATTTAGCTATGTGATCCTCTTATGTAAAAAGATATGTAGAAAAAATGCATATATGGACTCTTACTTGAACCAAAGTGAAAAAATATCATTTCTTTCATTTGATTTTTATGCACAAAAGTTTAACTACATTAATTTGATATTTCTATCTCACCAGTTCGTTAGGTTGGACTTTATGATTGGATAAATTCTCACCTCAATCTTTTATAAATCATCAAAATGGATACACCTATACATTGGTTTCAAACATTCCTCAATGTTTGAATTGAAAAAATGATGTTCCCACCCATCATAAAAATAGTTTAGAAATATCGAGAAGATAATATAACCATCTTGGTTCTTATGATCATGGTTTGGAATGTACAACATGGATCATAAATAGTGGACATCCTACACAGTTAAACTAATGATCATCTATAGGAAGAAGAAGATCGTACATGGCGATCATACAATTCAAATCATAACCTTTGAAAAACTACACTTATATGTGTAAATTTTTAATAATGTGCGAAAAGTAAAGTGGCATCAAAATCCCACATTTAACTTTAGTTTTTATGACCACTCCCTTATAATAAAATCCGTGCTGCAACATAATCGACCTGGCATCGGCGGATTAACACCCAAAACACTTGCACTACATGCCTCATAGGCCACACTAACCTATACTGTCCCAATTGTACTGTCCCAAATCCATGCACGCTCACACTGGTGTGAGCTCCTGAAGGCCTATACATGGCCCACCTTGAACCTCTTTTGTAACATCATGCTATCTAGAGGTTATCTACCCACCTTGGTAGTGGATGTGGTCTCATTGGATAGCTAGGTGTGGTTGGAAACTTTTATAATAAAATCCAACAAAGTGTAGTAATTCCATGATAATCCATATAATTGTCTTCATCTTCATCATGAAATTAATATATATTTTTCATGGTTTTCATAACCCCCTTCACAAAATTACTTTTATTTTTTAGGGAATCCTTCAAATCATCACACAATAATATTTTAATTGCACGACCTTATTCTTATTTATCTTGTATTAAAAAAGTGTCATTAATGAACGAATTATTGGAACATAAGATAAATTCAACAACCATCATATTTTTTATAGATAATTTATCAAGTGTGGCATCTAATTTCATCAAGTGAGTCCATAATAAGTCTCCAAGAATCACCACTTAATATATCAACATATATTAAATTATTAAGAACAAATGATAATTAGGGACAACGGTGGATAAAGGGTCTCCTGATATGATGAACACATGATGTCACACACTATTTTGATTAAGATACATTACCTAATAAAATTTATATAGGTTTTTCCAAAATTAAATTTAATGGGATATTTGATAGGGTTTAGTAATTCAGTATTTTTTTTGGTATAGGTTTGTGTGTGTGTTCGGAGTACGTCACACCCCACCAATAGAGGTTTTTTGAGAGGATGTATCCCTTTGATTTATTAGGAATTTATGCCTAACTGAATTAATTTTAAAAATTAATTAATTTTTTTTAAATTAAATTTAAACTGTATTTATTAATTGAAATTGGAATTATGAATTGATATATGTGCTTGAGAGTTGATGTGATGCTTGTAAAAGTATAGATAATGATGGATGAGGTTGGTTTCAATTGAAATAGACCCAATTGAAGTAGGTTATCTATATTCATTTACCTTTTTGGTAAATAAATTTTGATATGTAGCTTGTGACATGTGGTCTTTTCGGTGTGTTTGATTGAACTTTTCAATTTATATTTTTGTTTAATTAAAATAAGTTGGATATTTTTTTATGGATATAACTGATAAGGGCCACTACATACCCTTTAGCTATGGCTTAGCTCTTTATTCACCGATGGGTGAGGCTGTAATGAACCAAAATTTAATCAATGCAATTTCTCTTTTGAATATATAATTGTATCAAATTTTGTAATATAATATTATATAATGCACACACAACACATGAAAAAATGAACTACATTGATTTAAAAATTACATTTAGAGAATTAATATCACTGTAAGAATTGAATGTTTTATAATGGGATTTTTTTTGAAAATAAGATAACAATAATAGGAAAATTTGGATCTTCTTGATCCCTTAGAATAATATTAGTCATGAACAACTGTATAGAAATGAAGCAGAATATTAATAATGTAATTTGAATTTTGAAAATGAAAATATATAACCTTTAGAGAAATAGGTGTTAATTAACAATGAAAGAAATATAAGGAATTTATAGTTAGTAGAGAACCCATATGACAGTTACAAATCTAATCATTGGAATAATGATATGACCATTGGAATAGTAACCTAGTAGTTGGAATAGTAATCTAACCATTTGGAATAGTAACACAACCATACGAATAATATCCTCACATATGGAAGTGAGAAATATTTTTTAGGTATCTTATTAAATGAAAATACTTAATATTTATATCATGGTGAAAGTAAATAAACATTTTAAAAATAATAAATTAAGTGTTTAAAATTTTATAAAACATAAACGTTTTAAATAAACTTTTATAATAAATTTAATTATTTAAATAAAGTTTATTTTCATGATTTTTTTAAAATTAATATTAACTTTTATTATAATGATAATATAATTTTATTATATTATAATTAAATATTCAATGGGTCAGAAAATTTATCATAATATTAAAATTTGTATTTATCTAATAAATTAGAATTTTATTTTAAAAATTAAATTTCTCATATTTATATAATTATTTTTATAAAAAACAATTTATTTTTGGAACCTACTGGTTGATATTTTTTAGGGTAAAGTTTTGGGATTTTTTTAAAATAATTTAATTTTTGGTGAATAGTGAAATATGATAAAATATGGTATTTAACATTATAAGCTCAATTAATGGGTTTTTGAGTCATGGATGATGTAAGAAACCGTTAGTTTTAATACACATACACCACATAATCTTTATAGTCATAAAAATCAATTCTATTATTAGTCTTGAACCAAAATAAAAAAAACCAATTAATATAATATTCAAAAACACTCCTCTCCTCCCCTTATAAATACCAGCCCTTGTCCTCACAACTTAAAAGCCATGGAGCTTTCCAAATATCAACCTGAAATCTCAAATCATATCTCTCCCATGTCCCTATAATCCTTGGGCTTCTTTAAATACAAATACAAATTTCTTTAAGTGGAAGCCCAAGAGGAGACATCCAAAGGAGAAAATAGTTCCCTCAACTGAACCTTTTAATTTTTCTTCCTTCTCATCCTCCAAAAAAATTCCATCCAACATGGAATAATTACTCCATTATCATATATATACTATAATTTTATTTTTTTAATGTAATATATTTCATCCATGCTCTTCTCTTCTATCATCATTCTAAAACAAAAATGTTGTTTACAATATGGTTGGCTCACCGCCTCCATGAACAAAATAATTTTTTCATCCACTTCCTTCAAGGATGGATATAAAAAGATTATTTTGGTTAAATAATACAATAATAAGTATATAAAATCTAAATTCATGTTATGTAATGAATATGTGTCCATAATATTAAATAAAACGAAACTAGTTCATGGTGGTTGGTAAAACCGCCTTAACGAACTAACCATTTAACATTAAAAAATTTACTAAATGAACCATCCCATGTCAAAAAAATGGCATTTAAAAATATTTCATTTAATAAGTACATTAATACCATTTCATTTGAATTCTATATTTTTATTCCCATTCTTAAAAAACATTCATAATTATCCACAAGTGATCGAACTTTGAAACTATTAAACAAATGCTCCCTAAAATTGAAATTAAACATTATATCTCATTGAAATAGTTATAAATGGACATAATAAAATTAAAGAAAATAAAATAGATATGTAATAGGTTCTAAATTAATTAATTAATAAATCTAATTTTATTATCTAATACTTAATGTGGAAGTGCAGAATGATTCTATAACCTAAGGTAAGGGATCTCTCTGAACCACCCTATTTCCTTCAGGTTATGATTTCTCTCTATTTACTTCACTTTATCTCTATATTATTCATATATAATTCTTATATATTCTATATATATGTCCCAAACATATATACCAAGTTTAATTAAACTTTATTTTGTTGGTACAAACACGTTCTAAAGGTTTCCTTCTCAACTTCTCTTGGTAAGTGTACATGATTAAAGGGAACTTCTTTGTTCTTAACCCATTTCAAGTACTACTCCATAAAAAGTTTTAAAATATCAATGTTTTCTAAAATAACTCATTTTAAAAAGGAGAAAATTTTTAGTTAATTTTCAGTTTTATGGAAATTATTATTCCCATATCCTCTCTATACACTTGTTACCCTTTTTCAGAAACCCCACTTAAGAGGTAAATTTAAAAAGTGATTTATTTAATTTTTTCATGTATTCACTTCAATTGGACGTAATTTTTCATGGGATATGTTTATGAACCTCTAAGAATTATTAAATACATTGTTTTATGTAATCCATTATGATATTATATTTGGTTATCACTACCACAAAAACAGTTTTTCGCAGCGCCCCCTTTTATCAGCGCTTACGAAAAAGCGCTGATAAAGGGGGCCTTTATCAGCGCTTTTTTTAGCGCTAATAAAGGGTCGGATTCAAAAAAAAAAAAATATATATTAATATATAAATATAGTTATATTGTTATATAAATATAATATATAATTTTTAAATATATTTTATATAAGTATAAATGTACATTTACACTTATTATAATTAATATTTAATATATTTAGTGAAAATGACTTCTTAAAAAACTAAAAAAATATTTTTAATTAATATTTTGATAATCATTATGGAGTAATAGTCATTTAATAACAATTTGAGTACTAAAAAAATTAAAAAAATTAAAAAAAGATCCAAAATATGTTGAAAACGCAACTCAAACTTCAAACGGCCATAACTTTTGATCCGGGTGTCCGTTTGAGCTCTTCCACATATCAAATCGAAGCCTGCGACGAGCTCTACATCACTATGACTGGGGAAACCCCAGTCAAGCGCTTTTAGAGGCCAAAAGAGGCCCAGAAGGCCTCCAAAACTGAGTTTTTTTGTCGGGGTACCCCGATTTTTTAACATTTTGTGGATTTTCACCCTCGTTTAAGGGGGTATTATTGGATTTTTTTGGTGGGGTTTGAATTTATTCCAAGGTATTACATTCATATTAATATTATGTCTTTGAAATTTCATCATTTTTTATAATGCACTGCTATTTATAATCAAATATATAACAATATATTCATATTTTTTAAATATTCACACCTAAAAATTTAATTATAAATATAAATAATAAAATATATTTATATATAAAATATATTAGCTTTATCTAAATAATAACTAACATCCATTTTATTTAAAATACCAATATATGAATATTTATATACCTATATATTAATCTAACTATATATATATATATTAATCTAACTATATATATATATATTAATATAATAACTATATATATATTAATATAACTACATATATATATTAGTATTACTATAAATATATATATTAATATCACCATAAATATATATATTAATATCACTATATATATATTAATATAACTATATAAATATATATTCATATAACTATATATATGTTAATATAACTATATATATGTTAATATAACTATATATATGTTAATATAACTATATATATGTTAATATAACTATATATATGTTAATATAACTATATATATGTTAATATAACTATATATTAATATAAATATATATTACTATACAAATAAATATAACTATATATATATATATAGATATAGATATATATTAATACCACTATATATATATATATTAATATTACTATATATATTATAATATAACTATATATATATATTATAATATAACTATATATATATATATTATAATATAACTATATATATATATTATAATATAACTATATATATATATATATTAATATAAATATATATTACTATACGAATAAATATAACTAAATATATAAATATATATATATATATATATAGAGATATCATGAATTGTAAAGCAAATCAAAATAGAGTAGTGGTAAGGGCTTAGGCGCGCAGGGGGAGGTCTCGAGTTCAAATCCTGGTGGAGGCAGGGGTGCGCGCGCATGGGGAATATTGGAGCAAGCACTGTTAAAGGGTGGAGGGGGGTGCGTGGGGTTCGTGGGGTGTTGTATAGGGGCCGAAAAGCGCTGTAAAAGGGGGGGTTCAAGCGCTATAAAAGCCCCCCCGATTGGTAGTATTTTTTAAATTTTTTAAATTTTTTAAATTTTTTTAAATTTTTTTAGTTTTTTTAATTTTTTTTAACTTTTATCAGCGCTTTTCTAAAAGCACTGATAAAAGGGTCCTTTATCAGCGCTAAAACGAGAGCGCTGATAAAGGAAGCGCTGATATAGGACCCCTTTATCAGCGCTTTTTTTTAGCGCTAATAAAGGGGTCCTATATCAGCGCTTTTTAGAGCACTGATAAAGGGGACCCCCCCTTTATCTACGTTGGCTTTATCAGCGCTTTTCTAGCGCTGATAAAAGCCATTTTTAGCGCTGATAAAGGCCGTGTTTGTAGTAGTGTATGTTGCACAATAAGATTATGCAACCCATTTCATTCCATGTGTAATTCTTATGTTTATGACTTATGATTGATTTTTTTGTCAGGAATAATCATGGACATGTTATGATGGGTGTACCTATGATGTACATGGATGTTACTGACATTTTTTTTCCTATTTTCATTTAGTTTTAATTAATTTGCTAACCGCTTCTTGTGTTCTTAGGTTATTTTTGTATTATTTTAAATATTTTAGTTGTTTCTATAGTTTTTAGTTAGTATTATATTAATATTAGTTATTTATTTTCATTTTTTAGAATTTTATTATATTAACATTTCATATTTTATTTTAATATTACTTTTAGTTTATTAATTAATTATAACTATAAATATTCATATAACTCTATTTATACTAATTTATTATTATTTAACCCTTTTATTTAATTAGTTTTTATTTTATTTTATTTTATCTAATTTGAAATTTTATTTTTTTATTTTTCCTTTCCCTCCTATTTCCCTACCCCGCCGTTTTTTTTATCCTCCCTGATGACCCGCTCTCCCCCGCATCTCCCTCACCCTCTCTCCAATTATCCCATGCGGCGCCCCACATATCTCTCGGCCGAACCCTACCCCGCCGCCCTCATCACCTTGCTTCCTTTTCTCCCCGCCTGGACCCGGTCTCCCTGGACGGACTCTGCAGCCTTGGCCTCGCCCCTCTCCTCGCCGCCCCTCTCCTCGCCAGCCGCTCGCCACCCTGCCTCCCTCGCCGTCGCACCCCATCCCGCTCCCCTCAAAACTCTCCCTGCCGCTACCCCGCATCCCGTCGCACCCCAGCCGCCCTTCACTTCCCTTCACACTCCGACCTGGCCGACTCCCCCTCCTGGCCGCACTCCTGCTCCCCACTTCTCCACGCCGCCGACCCCGCTCCCCGCTCGCACTCCCCTTACCGCGCACCACCCAGCCGCGCCGCCGGCCTCCCTCACCGTCGCACGCCACCCCTCCTTTCCCTCTCTCGGCCGGACCACCTCCTCTCGGCCGGACCACCTCCTCTCGGCCGTCACCCTCCCGCACCCCACTCTGCTTCTTTTTTGCAGCGCACCGGTCACTGCCATCCGAGCACCCGCTGCAAGTTCTCGTCACCTCGCTCAAGCTGCTTCTACGTCAACGCCATCCGAGGAGCCGACCAGCATCCACTTCACTACTCATATACTTTGTTCCGGTGGTCGCGTAGTTGGTACACGACGTCATCACGTGTTGAGGGTTGGTGCGCGCGGCGAAAATAAAGACAGACACGATCATTTTTTTTGGTAACGCAGTGTTGTTTTACATGACATATCATTTTATTACTGCGTTGATTTTTTTGTTGTGATGTCGGGGTAATTTTCCTAGTGTCGGGCTATTGATTGAATGATTAAATTATTGCGCATGCCATGCAACGTACTATTTAATGATTAATTGTCAATTAAATTTATTTTAATTGAATATTTATCTGTCTAAATTATTTTTGCACTGAATTAATTGCTAAAATTAAAACTGGCCATTTTAATTATAAGTCGATGCGGCGGTCCGAGAAGGTAAACCACGTTGACTGATGGTAGGTGCAAATTAGTGACACAACTTTGTGAGAAACGGGTTGTGTCATTTCGCCGTGTAGTTGGGGGCTTGAACGAGTTTTCTAATTTATTTATGACACCAGAGAACGGGACTTTAAATAAAATTGGGAAATTAAAATTGACCATCTAAAAAATGCACATATTTTTGGAACTGGCGATAATTAAACAGAATAAATAATTAATCATCCTAAAGAATACCTTGCACGGATGCGTGATAATTTAATTGTGACACCAGCATCCCGACACATTTTGTTGACTTAGAGTCCATCATCATTTTCATTTGCAATTTTCTTTTTATCTTTTGTCTTCTCACCTTTTAGTTTAAATAAAAAAAAAGAGAAAACTCAAAAATAGGAATTCCCTCAAACCTTGTCCATCTAAACATTGTCCAACGAAATACTTTTAGTGGACTAGATTCTGTGCTCTCTGTGGTTCGACCCTGCTCGCCACTTTTACAGTATCCAGTTGGTTATAAAATTCGCAAATTTGCACGCGTTGCGACGCGCGTGCCAAATTTCTGGCACCGTTGCCGGGGAGCACGCGCACGTCTAGCATTAAGAAAATTTCAAGTAGACCTTGCTTTAGGCACTGTTCGCCTAAATGGTGAACACTCGTACTTCTGATCCGTCAAAGAACGACACACCCCTTGATCCACAACTTGAACATCAAAGAAAGGGAAAAGAACAAGTCGGCACCTCAGCTGCAAACGCAATGCATCCACCTGTGGAAAGCGTTGAAACTCATATTCCGACACTTCCTAGTGGACAAGTCCATCCACTTTTCCAAAACCGTCTCGATAATCAACGACCTCGGACTACTATGAGACAGGAGTTGCGACCCAACACAGTCGGAATAAGCTCAGGTATAACACGACCCAGAATTCAAGCAACACACTTTGAATTGAAGCCGTCCACGATCAACCTGCTCCAACAACATGCACAGTTTCATGGATTGAGCAGCGAAGACCCTTATATGCATGTGAACAGATTTCTTGAAGTCTGTGACACATTTAAATATAACGGAGTAACGGATGATGCGTTGATCCTACGACTGTTTCCATTTTCGTTGCAAGGGAAAGCAAAGGACTGGTTGGAGAGTCTCGACCCTGAAACAGTTTTCACATGGGAAGTGTTGAGAAGAAAATTCCTTGATCGATATTACACAACAACTCAATCTTTGAAAAATAAGAGAGACCTCGACTCCTTTTGTCAAAGTGAATACGAATCGTTAGGAGAAGCTTGGGAAAGATTCAAGTCCATGTTAAGACGTTTTCCCCATCATGGGATGAAGTTGGCAAACCAGCTGCAAGCTTTCTACTATGGACTTCAATCCGAGAGTAAGTCTGCCATCAACACAGCTACTGGAAACGCGTTCATGGAAATGGATCCGGAGGACCTGTACATATTGATTCAAAACATAGCCGAACACAGTTTCCAGTGGCCAGAAGATTTTTCAAGACGAAAGGCAGGAGTGCATCACGTGGATACTCAGACATTCATGGCTGCACAATTTGAAGCTCTCAATAAGAGGATTGACAACTTGTCAATAAACCCGCCTAAGCCAGTCCATATTGTTCAAGCTGAACATTGTCCACACTGTGGTGGCCCTCATGATTATCCCATGTGTCCATATAACACATCTGAGACTAAGATGTCTGAAGCTAACTTTGTCAGCTACAACAAAGGAAATTATGGAAACAACTACAACACAAACTGGCAAGGAAATAACCAAAATCAAGGTTGGAAGGAGCCATCAACTACTCAACCAATAAACCAGAATGCGGGTCCACCTGGATTTCCTGCTCAATCTTCCTTCAAACCCGCCATGCAATCACAAGAGCAAGGATATCAACAGAAATACTGACCCCCATTTCAGCAACAACAACAATATAAGGAGCAAAAGCAAACAGACTTGTCCCCTCCTGCAATGCAAGGACAACAAGATTGGGGAGAAACTATTGCTAAACTAATGATGTCCAATCAATCAAGGTTTGAGTTACAAGAGATTGCAACTCAAAATTTGCAAGCAACAACTCAAAATTTGCAGACGAACACCCAAAACCTGCAGGCTTCCATGCGTAACATTGAAAATCAAGTCGGTCAGATAGCCGCACAAATGCAGAACCGACAACAAGGAACACTACCGGGAAGCACAGGAGTCAACCCAAGAGAAGAAGCAAAATCCATCACATTGCGAAGTGGCACACAGTTACCAGAGCACCAAAAGCCTGATGTTCAACCAACAGATGAGACGCCTATACCTTCCACTGAAAATGGCGACTCAACAAACAAAGAAATCCAACTTGAACCCAAAGAGGAGGAAGATCAAAACATACTTGAAAAGCATGAAAAGGCAAGAAAGGAGAAGGAAAACGAGGCACTCAATGAAAGAGCGAAATCCCACATACCACCTCCTCCATTTCCACAAAGACTGAAGCAAAGGAAGTTGGATGCTCAATTTTCAAAATTCATGGAGATGGTCAAAAAGCTTCAAATAAATATTCCTTTTGCGGAAGCCATCACACAAATGCCCCACTATGCCAAATTTCTCAAAGAACTTCTGTCAAAAAGAAGAAAATTAGATGATGTGGGAACAATCATAATGCACGAGGAATGTTCAGCGGTCATACCCAGATCCATACCTCCAAAACTAAGAGACCCTGGGAGTTTCACTATTCCTTGAAATATTGGAGGATGTCAATTCGGAAGAGCTTTGTGCGACCTCGGAGCTAGTGTCAATCTCATGCTGTCTGGAATCCTTAAAGAACTGGGCATCACCGAATTAAAGCCAACAAGAGTCGCCTTGCAAATGGCTGACCGATCAGTGAAGCATCCTTGAGGGATTCTAGAGGACGTTCTTGTCAAGGTTGATAAATATTACTTCCCTGCTGACTTCATTGTCCTCGATATGGAAGAAGATAAGGACGTCCCACTCATTCTCGGGAGACCCTTCTTGGAGAAATGCAGTGCACTAGTTGATGTCCAAGAGGGAAAGTTGATTTTTAGAATTGGGGATGAGAACATAACATTTGATGTCCTAAAGGCCATGGAAAAACCATCTGTAGCAGACTGTCATTTCCTGGATACGATTGAAGAATGGGATGAGTTTGCAATCGATGTGCTGGACCTCGCAGATTTGCACAAAGAAAATAAAGAGTTCACTGAATCAATCGAGGAAGTGGAATTTATCAGGAATATAGTCGAGCCTTTAGATAGACATGAATTCACTTCACTTACTCCATCACTTGAAAAGCCTCCAACACTTGAGCTTAAACCTCTTCCATCAAACCTGAGATATAGATACTTGGGAGATTTAAACACCTTACCAGTCATCATAAATGCCAATCTTTCGAGTGAACAAGAGAGCAAATTGCTCAATGTCCTGTCACAAAGGAAACCAGCAATAGGTTGGACGATTGCTGATCTAAAAGGTATAAGTCCTTCCATTTGTACTCACAGAATACATATGGAAGATAATTCAAAACCCTGCAGGCAACCACAACGACGCTTGACACCTCCCATGAAAGAAGTAGTCAAGAAAGAAGTCATTAAACTTCTTGATGCCGGTTTAATTTTTCCAATCTCCGATAGTCAGTGGGTTAGCCCGTTGCAAGTGGTACCTAAAAAGGGTGGAACCACAGTGGTTGAGAATGATAAAGGAGAATTGATAACCACAAGAACAGTGACTGGATGGAGAGTGTGAGTCGACTATCGGAAATTGAATGATGCCACTAGAAAGGATCACTTCCCATTACCCTTTATTGATCAAATCCTTGAACGATTGGCAGGACGAGATTACTACTGTTTTCTGGATGGATATTCGGGCTATAATCAAATAGCAGTGACACCAGAGGATCAAGAGAAAAGCACGTTCACTTGTCCATATGGTACATTTTCTTATAGGCGAATGCCTTTTGGAATGTGTAATGCTTTAGCCACATTTCAACGATGCATGATGGCAATGTTCCATGACATGATTGAAGAGTTCTTGGAAATTTTCATGGATGACTTCTCAGTGTATGGAAATTCTTTTGATGACTCTCTAGAACATCTGGATAAGGTTTTGGCAAGATGCGAAGAAAAGAATCTGGTACTTAATTGGGAAAAGTCACACTTCATGGTCCAAAGTGGAATAGTTTTAGGCCATCAAATTTCAAATAAAGGAATTGAAGTTGACTCCGCAAAGATTAGTACAATCTCTGAGTTACCCATGCCTTCTTCAGTTCGTTCCATTCGAGGTTTTCTTGGGCACGTTGGATTCTATAGACGCTTCATCAAGGATTTCTCTGTTATTGCCCGACCCCTTACGAATCTATTGGGAAAAGATGTCACGTTCCACTTCGGCCCTGAATGTCAGGAAGCATTTAAATTATTAAGGCAGCGTTTGGTTGAAGCCCCAATAATGATTTCACCTGATTGGGAACAACCATTTGAGTTAATGTGTGACGCTAGTGACTGGGCAGTTGGAGCTGCCTTGGGGCAAAGAAAAGAAAAGATCTTTAGGCCAATCTACTATGCTAGCCGAACATTGAATGAGGCCCAACATAATTACACAACAACTGAAAAAGAGCTGCTAGCAGTTGTTTTTGCCTTTGATAAATTTCGATCCCATCTGTTGTTCTCAAAAGTCACTGTCTATACGGATCACGCTGCACTTCGGTATCTAATGGCCAAGAAATATGCAAAACCGAGACTCATTCGATGGATACTGTTACTTCAGGAATTTGACATTGAAGTCAAGGACAAAAAGGGAACAGAGAACGTCGTTGCTGATCATTTATCACGCCTCGACCATGACACAAGTGAAATCAATGTCGAACTAATCACTGAAACATTTCCCGACGAACAACTCTATGCCATTGAGACAATCACACCTTGGTATGCTGATTTCGTGAACTACTTAGCTTCAGGTGTGATACATCCAGATTTATCAAAGGAACAGAGGAAAAGATTTTTGAATGAATCACGACATTACTACTAGGATGATCCTTTACTTTTCAAAGACTGTGCGGATGGAATGATAAGAAGATGCATCCCTGAAGAAGAAGTGGAGAGTGTTTTGAACTTATGCCATACTGGAGAAGCTGGAGGACACCATGGGATTCATCGAACAATCAGCAAGGTGTTACAATGTGGTTTGTACTGGCCGACCATGAATCGTGATATTCGTGAATTCGTCATGAATTGTGACAAATGCCAAAGAACAGGGGGTATAAGCTGGAAGCGTGAAATGCCACAACACTCAATCATGGGAATTGAAATTTTTGACATATGGGGAATTGACTTCATGGGTCCTTTTCCTAAATCTTTTGGGAAATCCTATATCCTTGTCTGTGTGGACTATGTGTCAAAATTGGTGGAAGCTGAAGCACTCTCAGAAAATAATGCTCGAGTCGTCATCAAATTTTTGAAGCAACTCATTTTTACCCGGTTCGGAATTCCAAGGCTCATCATCAGTGACCGTGGTACCCACTTCAATAATGCGCTGTTTCAGAAGCTAATGACTCGCCATGGATGTCACCACTACATGAGCACCCCATACCATCCACAGACCAATGGCCAAGCTGAGGTTTCAAACCGAGAAATTAAGGGTATTTTGGAGAAAACTGTAAGTACATCTAGGAAAGATTGGGTCACCAAACTTGATGATGCACTATGGGCCTACAGAACTGCCTACAAGACACCCATTGGAATGTCCCCATATAGGTTGGTCTTTGGGAAAACCTGCCACTTGCCTGTAGAATTGGAACATAAAGCTTATTGGGCTGTGAAGAAACTGAATTTTGATCTCAAAACTGCCCAAGAGAAGCGTTTTCTACAAATGAATGAACTAGATGAGATGAGGAGAGAAGCATATGACAATGCTTTGATTTACAAAGAGAAAACTCGAGCCTGGCATGACAAAAGGATCCAACAAAGAAATTTTTCAGCAGGCGACAAAGTTCTCCTCTTCAACTCACGACTTCGAATCATGGCTGGAAAACTCAAGTCGAAGTGGTCAGGTCCTTACACCGTCACAATTGTTTATCCACATGGTGCTGTCGAAATTTCTGATGGGAAGATGCCTCCTTTCAAAGTAAATGGTCAACGCCTTAAACTTTACCACACTTCGGATAAAATAGGCATCATTGAAGAACTACAATTACAATGAGAAGTTATCCGTTTGGCTGAAGACGTAAAACTTAGCGCTGATCGGGAGGCAACCCGACTGCTTCTTCATTCTTTGATCTTTGTTTTCTTACTCTATCTCTATCTCTCTATCTTCTTTGTGAATGCAACTAAAAAAAAATGTCTAGCTCTTCTGATTCTTCTGTGGTCATCGATGCGCTTGTTCCGTCTCCCTCTGACTTAGTACGACGGATAACTTAGGAGCTGGCTGATATCGAGCACCGGCTTGAGGAACTTTCACTGGAGATTCGTGCTCAGCATCCAGCACCACCACAAAGAGCACAGATTCCGTTCCTCCCTCACCAACTTCACGCTCACTTTGCTCCGGAGGTGGTTAATCCCACCAAGCGTCCCCGTGAGATCGAGGATACAACCACTAGTTCTCGTAAGAGGCAGAGGAATTCTGAGCTGATGGACCAAGACGATTGAACATTGTCCATCCGTCTGGCTGAAGACGTAAAACTTAGCGCTTCCTGGGAGGCAACCCATGTTCCAGTTTCATTCCCCCCTTTTTCTCCTTTTACCTGTTCTAATTTGTTTGAAAAAAATAAAATAAAATAAAACATGGCATGTGTGATTTTTCTTTTAGCTCCTCCTGATATCTGTATGCACCTATCACTCTTCTGCATCTCTGATTCTATTTAGATGATTCTTGGTGTTATCTTTATGATATGATGCGGGTATGTGTTGTCCATATGTAGATTTTACAGGTACATCATTTCTGGAACTTCATCGGATACAAGCAGCCTCTCCGCATCTATCTGCACTTACACAGGGAAGTGTTTTAATTTTCTCCATATTTTCTGCTTCCAAAAACACCATGAAAAAAAAACTAACACTCCTGTCATTCATGAACCCACATAAGAACTGTTGTATTTTTACCGCAACCCAGTCGGGAACATACCACTTGTGTCCCTAGGCAGTTTGAGCACCTAATTCTTGTTCTAGATTTCTTTAATCCTTGATCTCATGACTTAGATGATTGCTGATATTATTTCATGCTTCGAAAGATTTTTCAAAAACTTGAATATTTTTGAGACACTTATTTGCACTCATTCTCATCTGTGCTGTCCAACATTATATTTCCATACCCGTGAGGACTCTAATCCATTTTAAAATCATCTCTTATTTCTCTTTTTCTTGAGGGAATCTCAACCATGTTTTGTCTTCTTGAACTTGCCATGTTTTTCCATCAAAGCGTTAGGAATTTTTGAAAGTTGCACTAAAATGATCGAGGCATCTGTTTGATATTTTAGCCCCGTTGACCCACTGAGCCACCCAAACATTTTCTCCTTCGTATAGCCCTTAGAAGCCATGCAGGAGCCTTTTAGGATGAGCCCAAGCCGATACCCTTCCCTACCAATTTCTTGGATTTTTGCATGATTATTTCAATCTAAGTGTGGGGGAGAGAGACTTACTCATGGAGAGGGTTCTTCGAGGGGCAGTGAGTCATTTGATGTACATGGATTGACATTATCCCATCCTGATCATATGAGTTCTTTTTCACAGTAGCCACATTCATTTCATATTATTTTGATATAGGAATATAGAATCCTTTTCAGTTCCAACAATGAGTACATTGGTGGTCATTACGCGGTAACCCTCGACTTTGGGGATACCTATTAAAGTGATGATCCATTACTCCAGGAACTAGAAAGTTTTCTATATGACCTACCTTCATTGAGATGTTACATCGTATACGCTACTTGTGTACCTTTCTTTGGGATTATTGTCTGACATTTATTTCATGGGGTTTTGGAACTGATACTCACTTGTTTTTCCTGACCATATTATTTGAGTGAGTTGTCTTTAAAAAAAAAAGAGTGAAAAAAAAGAGAGTGGAACATTGGCTTATCATATGCTTGGGGACAAGCAGTGTTTTAAGTGTGGGGGAGCGAGAGTTTGAGGGAGACATTTAGATTGACTTATCATGCATTTATTTCAAGATTCAACCCTCCTTTTTACCAAAAAAAATGTCAATTTTTTTTTACCCACCGTCCCACAGCTTCAGAAACATTTGAACCTCATGTAAAGTCCTTGAGATTGGTGAATTCTTTTGATTTCCACTAGTGGAGATGTGAAATTCATGGCAAGCCTATGGTAAGCCTGCATGTGTATGGGAACTGAGAAAAACATTGATCAAATGTTTTTGAGAGATGAGAGTGATGGTGAGGTAGGTCACATGATGAATGAGTGCACGTACTTGTTTTGAAAAAATGCAAGTGAAAGAAATTTTTTTTTGAAACTGAAGTTTTAAATGAGGCATGATATTTTATGAGAAAAGAGATTGACAAATTTTGAACTTGTAATTTTGATGTTTTGATCTGTCTCCTGTCACTTGTGTTTTCTTTCTGATTGTTTTGCCCAGGAGTGCAAAAGTTTAAGTGTGGGGGATTTGATGTACATGGATGTTACTGACATTTTTTTTCCTATTTTCATTTAGTTTTAATTAATTTGCTAACCGCTTCTTGTGTTCTTAGGTTATTTTTGTAGTATTTTAAATATTTTAGTTGTTTCTATAGTTTTTAGTTAGTATTATATTAATATTAGTTATTTATTTTCATTTTTTAGAATTTTATTTTATTAACATTTCATATTTTATTTTAATATTACTTTTAGTTTATTAATTAATTACAACTATAAATATTCATATAACTCTATTTATACTAATTTATTATTATTTAACCCTTTTATTTAATTAGTTTTTATTTTATTTTATTTTATCTAATTTGAAATTTGATTTTTTTATTTTTCCTTTCCCTCCTATTTCCCTACCCCGCCGTTTTTTTATCCTCCCTGCTGACCCGCTCTCCCCCGCATCTCCCTCACCCTCTCTCCAATTATCCCATGCGGCGCCCCACATATCTCTCGGCCGAACCCTAACCCGCCGCCCTCATCACCTTGCTTCCTTTTCTCCCCGCCTGGACCCGGTCTCCCTGGACGGACTCTGCACCCTTGGCCTCGCCCCTCTCCTCGCCGCCCCTCTCCTCGCCAGCCGCTCGCCACCCTGCCTCCCTCGCCGTCGCACCCCATCCCGCTCCCCTCAAAACTCTCCCTGCCGCTACCCCGCATCCCGTCGCACCCCAGCCGCCCTTCACTTCCCTTCACACTCTGACCTGGCCGACTCCCCCTCCTGGCCGCACTCCTGCTCCCCACTTCTCCACGCCGCCGACCCCTCTCCCCGCTCGCACTCCCCTTACCGCGCGCCACCCAGCTGCGCCGCCGGCCTCCCTCACCGTCGCGCGCCACCCCTCCTTTCCCTCTCTCGGCCGGACCGCCTCCTCTCGGCCGGACCACCTCCTCTCGGCCGTCACCCTCCCGCACCCCACTCTGCTTCTTTTTTGCAGCGCACCGGTCACTGCCATCCGAGCACCCGCTGCAAGTTCTCGTCACCTCGCTCAAGCTGCTTCTACATCACCGCCATCCGAGGAGCCGACCAGCATCCACTTCACTACTCATATCCTTTGTTCCGGTGGTCGCGTAGTTGGTACACGACGTCATCACGTGCTGAGGGTTGGTGCATGCGGCGAAAATAAAGACAGACACGATCATTGTTTTTGGTAACGCAGTGTTGTTTTACATGACATATCATTTTATTACTGCGTTGATTTTTTTTGTTGTGATGTCGGGGTAATTTTCCTAGTGTCGGGCTGTTGATTGAATGATTAATTTATTGCGCATGCCATGCAACGTACTATTTAAAGATTAATTGTCAATTAAATTTATTTTAATTGAATATTTATCTGTCTAAATTATTTTTGCACTGAATTAATTGCTAAAATTAAAACTGGCCATTTTAATTATAAGTCGACGCGGCGGTCCGAGAAGGTAAACCGCGTTGACTGATGGTAGGTGCAAATTAGTGACACAACTTTGTGAGAAACGGGTTGTGTCATTTCGCCATATAGTTTGGGGCTTGAACGAGTTTTCTAATTTGTTTATGACACCAGAGAACGGGACTTTAAATAAAATTGGGAAATTAAAATTGAGCATCTAAAAAATGCACATATTTTTGGAACTGGCGATAATTAAACAGAATAAATAATTAATCATCCTAAAGAATACCTTGCACGACTGCGTGATAATTTAATTGTGACACCAGCATCCCGACACATTTTGTTGACTTAGAGTCCATCATCATTTTCATTTGCAATTTTCTTTTTATCTTTTGTCTTCTCACCTTTTAGTTTAAATAAAAAAAAAGAGAAAACTCAAAAATAGGAATTCCCTCAAACCTTGTCCATCTAAACATTTTCCAACGAAATACTTTTAGTGGACTAGATTCCGTGCTCTCTGTGGTTCGACCCTGCTCGCCACTTTTACAGTAGCCAGTTGGTTATAAAATTCGCAAATTTGCACGCGTTGCGACGCGCGTGCCAACCTATATAGTAGTCCAATGCATTGGGTAATTATTTTTGTCTCATGAGACATTATTTATGGAATTTTGGAGAAAACCTAATCCATGATGGGACTCAATCCACCATGTGATGTTGTTTTGGAAGTCATACTTGACTTACTCTTATGTCATGATACTTATCTATTATGATATACATTTATGACTTCAAATTCATATTTTATGAATCTTTACAAAATTTATTCCCTTACTATGCTTTATTGCTCAGCCCTTTCTTTTATATATTTCCCTATGTTATCTTATGTAGTTTTAGAAGATAAAATGTATTTAAGAGATCATAATGGACAATGAAATAATAATTTTGTATTTTAGTTTATTTTTTTTGTATTATTAACCTATTATTATAAAGATATTAGACCTCATAATATTTGGATTTTATTTTTTGGATGTTGGTGCTACAAATCATTTCATAATATGTGTAAAAGGTCGGGGTTTCTATATTTGGTATCAAAGAAGAACTAGTTATTTTTTGGGATTAGGATCATAATATTCTAGTGAGAATCATATGGGCAAGTCTAAGTATATTAAAATATTATAATATTTTTTGAATTATAGAGTGAGTCTTTCACTTGGTGAACAACAAAGAAGCCTTGATACACCCCTAGTTTGACACTCTTGGAGGATATGTTTTAGAAAACTCACAAACTCTTTATGAACTATTATTAAGGACTTGAATGTATTTTCAGGTTAGAAAACATAGTAGTAAAATTAACATGGATAACCTATATTGAAACCTAGAGACTCATAAGTTAGGATTTACATTTCATTTATAATTTATTACTTCTTTATTCGTATTTTACTTTTTTATATGGATTTTATTTTGAGTAATATCATCCCATTTTTATTTCCTTTATTTTAGTTAATTGAGGGAAATAAGGGGATCCATTCCAAAAACCAATTTTATAGGAAATGCAATTATTTAACTAATGATATTCCTAAAATTATAGGATAAGGAGATAATAACACCATGGAAGTACTGGATCAACTGACTCAAGTTATTAATAATTACTTGAAATCTATCGAACTCCCTCCTTCTCCCAAGAAATAGAAAGTGGCAGCTGGGTCATTTATGTGACAAAGTCCTCCAACCTTTAGTGTATATTCTTACCCCCTCATTATAAAAAAATTGATTAACTCAATTGAGAAGATATTTTTCATCCTTTAATGCTTGAAATAAGATAAAATCATGCGATATGCCTTTAATAGTTAAGGGGAAGCTGATTAGTGGTGGAAACTAATCTAGAAAAAAAAATCCAAGGAAGATATTGGTACCAAGGAATAGATAGAATTCAATAAAATATTTTTCAATAATAATTTCCATTAACTCTCTACATTAAAATGGAGAAGTATTTACTTGGGATGAAGCAAAAGGAAGAAGAGTCTATCAGGGAATATGAGTAAAACTTCATAAGGATTTTATGATATGCATATGGGTTTTCCATCAATACTGAGAATAAGGTGGACCATTTGTTTAGCGGGTTAAAGATGATTCTATAAAAAGATTTAAATATTCAAGACTTTGAAATCTATGAAGAGATTATTTTTTGCTCCCACAAGTTTGATATAGAGATTATATACTCTTATAGGTCTCATGATCCTAGATATAAAATGTGTAAAATGTATTTTAATTTAGGCGGATCAATGGATAAATCACTTTGTAGAAAGGAAACCAAACTACCCTTGCATAAAAAGTGTGGAAATAAGCCTCCTAGAAACTGTCTGAAGGGAACTAAGAGATTCTTGATGTGTGGAAAATAATGGAAAGAATATAATCAATACCAAAGGTATATGAAGAATCCCACTAATGTGACATAGAAAAATAAAGTTCAGATGAAAACTCATCCTGTAATACATTGTTTCAACTATAAGAAACACATGTATAATTCAAGATAATTCATTATTCCAAGGGATGTTGGAGATGATAAATAAAAAAAACCTCCATGGCCTAGAGTATAAGTAATATAATATGTTATCTCTATTATTGAGGTGGATAGAAATGATTTGGTGATAGGTACGTTGGTTATTCATTCACGAATATAAAATTTAATTTTTTATTTTGGTTCTAAACATTATTTCATATCTTGTATGTTTAGAAGAAATATTCAAAAATCATCTCAAAACATAGGTCTTGTGCTATCTGGGAGAATAAAAAACAAAGAAATTATTTCATCCCTATTATATAACTCTTCCCTAGTCAATGTTTGTGGACTGAACCTCTTGAAAAATCTTGTCTTACTTCCTTTAGTAGAGTTTAATACTATATTTTTCATGGATTAACTATCCTTATATTAATCCAACACCAACTATCGGGATATGGATATCACTATTCACATCCTGATTTATCTTACAATTTTGTACAAGTGTAAGGAAGAGGATGAATCAAATTTTAAATAATCACATCAAGTGTTGATATTATTCCCTTATGCGAAAGAATATCTAACTTAAATGATTTAGATAAAGGATATAATCATGATTGATTACATTACCATTGAGTGGGACAATACTGATGTACTTCTTAAAGAGTGTCCTTATCTTCCTCTTAATTGAGAGGTTTATTTCCCAATTAAACTTATACTTGAATATTTGTCCATAACCAAGAATCCCTATAGAATGTCTACTATTGATTTGGAATAAATAATGAATTAGTTACAAGAGAATATGGAAAAGGGTTTTAAGTTCTTGAGTGCTTTACCACAGGGTGTGACGTTCCTCTTCATCAATAAGAAGTATGTGTTAATGCACCTTTTCATAGATTATCATGAACTCAAAAAAAATCATAATAAAGAATATGTATTACCTAACACAGTTATATGTATTGTTAGATCAATTTTATGGGTCCCAATGATTCTATGAGGTGGACCTCTGGTTAGGATATCATCAATTAAACATAAATAAGGATGATTCTCCCAAGACTGCCTTTCAAACAAGGTATGGACACTATGAGTTTATAGTGATTCCATTCAGACCTATTAATGTTATAATAATAATCATGGACTTAATGAATAAAATCTTTAGATATCACCTTAATAAAATTGTGTTAGTCTTAATAAATTATACTATGATATACTCCGAAAGCAAGTATAAGTATGATGATAATTTTAATTCCAAGATAAAGACTTTGTGAAAGCAAGTGCTATATGAAATGTATAGTAAATGTGAGGTTTTGATAGAGGAATTATCATTCTTGGGGAATTTGAACAATGATAAAGAGATATATGTGGACCCTTATAAGATAAAAATAATATCAAAGTGTCCTGGACTTGCATCTGTAATGGAGATCCATAGTTTCCATGGACTTTCTAGGTATTGATGATGATTTATGAGAATATTTGAATGATTATCAAAATAGATAACCAAGAAGAATCAGAAGGGAGTAAAGTTCTTATGGACTAATGAATGGGATGAGAGCTTCAAGGAATTGAAGAATAGGCTTATTAATAAAACAGTACTATGATTCCCTCGAGTGGGTAAATTTTCATGTTATAGAGGGATACTTAAAATAAGGTATTATGTTTTATATTTATACAAAATAACTAAGTTATAACATTTTCCTCAAGGTAGTTAAATGTTCTTGATCAGAAATATATAATGCATGATCTGGAGTTGGCTGCAATAGTCTTCACATTGAAAATATGGCATCATTATCTCTATGAGGAGAAGTGTGAGATATATAGGAATCATAATAGTTTCAAATATATATTTACATAGAAGTAGATTAATATGAACCAATGAATATGGTTAGATCTTATCAAGGATTTTGATTTCCCAATCTACTACCATCTTAAGAAATAAAATAATGTGGTAGATGTTCTAAGTAGACAGGATCTGATAACCTTGTCAATGATGAGAATTGATAAGGATACAATACTATTTTACTTGAAAAGGATGGACATGGGAATCATAAAGGAAGGAACATCATCATTCCTTTCTCAAATAATTTCCCAATAATAATTTTTAGAGAAGACAAAGTATTCTCAATGTGATAATGTGGTAATAAAAAAGAAGGTGGAAACTATACGAAAGGTAAATCCTTAGGGCTTGAAATTAATGAAGAAGAAGTTGTAAGATTAAAGTTGTGACTGCTTATACCATCAAATCCTAATATAAAAGAGGATATTTTGAATAATGAACATATCTTGACCTTCTCCATCCACCCTGTGAGATTTAGGACGTATTTTGATTTCTAAGAGCATTATTGGTGAAAAAATATAAAGAAATATATTGTAGAATATACATAAAAATTCCTAGTATTTTTGTAAGAATAATATGATTGGAAAAATTCCAAGTTTTTATTCTACCATTATCCATACCTACATGGAAAGGGGAAAACATCACCATGTAATTTTTCACTAGCCTTCTAATGATATTAAGAGGAAATAATGCTATATGGTTTATGGTGGATGGTCTTACAAATAATACTCACTTCATTATAATTTGAAAGGAATTTTCACTCAATAAAATTGCAAGGATATACATCATAGAAATGATGAGGCTACATGGAACACCTCTATCAATAGTAGCTGATTGAGATCCAAGATTTACCACCAAGTTTTAGAAGAGTATCCAACATTATCTAAAACTTATTTTAACTTCATTACAGATTATCACCCCAAATTTATGGATAATATAAGTTTAATATCTATACATTAGAATACATTTTGATAGAATGCTTGGACATCAAAGGAGGATGGTATTAACATATCTATCTGGTTGAGTTATTATACAATAATAATTTTCACTTAAGAATCTAAATGGATCCATATGAATCCATTTACTGGAAGATATACATAACAACTGCATGATGGGGTGAAGTTGGTGAGCGTAGGCTGTTGGGACTTGAAGTGGTCAAGGAAATGGTAAAAAAGGTTTAAAAAATTCAACAACACATCGGGTCTTAGAGCCAAAAAATCTCTATACTAGAAATTGTTGACGAGACCTAGAGTTTTAGGTTTGAGATAATGTGTTCCTAAATATATATTTTTTAAAGAGATACATTATATTTGGGAAAAAGGGTATGCTAATTCATAGGCGCATAGACCCCTTTGAGATTCATGATCACATCAGAGTTGTGGCTTATCTATTATAACTCCCAGCAAATCTATATCAAGTAAATAATGTATTCTTCATATCTCCCTTTAGAAAGTATATACCTAATCTCTCACTTATAATAAATAAAGAGTTGGTATAGCTAGAAAATGATTTCTCTTATGAGGAGAAACCAATGAATATATGGGACCATAGATAAAAAGTTCTACACAATAAGAAAAATCGTCTAGTAAAAGTATTATTGTGAAACCATAAGTACAAGGAGGATACATGGGAACTAGAGGAAGCCATGGTGTATAAGTACCATCACATTTTTTCACCTTATTATGTGAATTGAAATTTTGAGGGAGATCTTTATCAAGGTGGAATAATGTAATGAACCATAATTTTGTAAATGGAATTTCCCTTATAATTATTTAATTATGTCATAGTTAGTAATATAATATTATACAATGCACACACACCACATGATAAAACCAACTACATTGATTTGAACATTACACTTAAAGAGTAAATATGGAGATAATAATTAGAAGTATTACAATTAGACAACAAATACAAAATAATACAAAAATAATAAGAACATTTGGATCTTCTCGATCCCCCAAAATAATCAGAATCATGAACATCATTATAGAAATGAAGAAAAATATTAGTAATGAAATATAAATTTTGAAAATGAAAATATATAACCCTGAGAGAAGTAAAATTTAACAAAAAATAAATTAAATATGACGTATTTACAGGAAGTAGGGAACCCATATGACCATTACAAAACTGACCATTGGAATAATAATTTGACCGTTGGAATAGTAACTTCACTATTGGAATACTAATATGACTCTGGGGAATAGTAACCTGATAGTTAGAATACTATCCTCACCTATAGAAGTGTAAACTAATATTTAGGTATCTTATAAAATGAAAATATATCTTATTTATATCATGATACAAGTAAATAAAAGTTATAAAAAGGATAAATTTGTTTTTTTATTTTTGTAAAAAAATTATTTTAATTGTATTTTTATAATAAATAAAATTATGTAAATGAAATATCATTTTCATAAAATGGATTTATAAATAAATATTAATTATTATTATAATGAAAATATAATTTTATGAGACCACAAGTAATTTTTCAAAGGGTTAGAAAATTAATCTTAATATTAAAATTGGTATTTTTCAAATAAAAAAATATTTTATTTAAAAATTAAATCTCTCATATTATAAAATAATTTTCAAAAAATGGATTTAAATATTTTAATATAATTGTTTAAAAATAGTTAGGTTTATTTTTTTTTCTATTTTTCTAAAATAGTTGAATTTTTGTCAATAGTGAAATATGGTAAAATACAGTATTTAACATTATAAATAAATACATGATTTTTTAAGTGATGGATGATGTAATATCCCATTAGTTCAAAATCAAATTCAACACTTATAGTTTATATTTTCAATAATAAATAATATTGGTAATCTTGAGGAAAAATAAAAAACTAATAAATATAATATTCAGAAACACCCCTCTCCTCCCATTGAAAATACCTCCCCTCACCATCCCTTCTCCTAAAAAAACCAAAGACATTTTTATTGAAAACTTTCTACCATATATTTCCCATAATATATCCCCCACATCCCTATAATCCATGTTCTTATCAAAATACCAATCCAATCTTTATTAAGTAGAAGCCTAAGAGATGACATCCAATGAAGATGGTAATTCCCTCAGGAGAACGGTTTAATTTTTCTTTCTCCTCATCCTCCAAAACAAATTCCATTCATAATGGAATAATAAATCTAGTATAATATATATAATATAATTTATTATGTTAATGGTATATCTTTCATACATTATCCTCCCTTTTCTCCTCATTCTAAAATGAAAACATTGTTTACATTATGGTTGGTTCACCACCTCCACGAACAACATACCTTTTTTTCTCCATCACCTTAAAGGAAGGACATAAAAATATTATTATGGTCAAATAATATAATAATAAGTATATTAAAACTTATTTCATGTAATGTAATATATATATGTCCATAATATTAAATAAAACAAAACTAGTTTGTGTGGCTAGTAAAACCACCTAAATGAACTAACCATTTATCATTAATATTTTTATATAATGAATCATAAATATGTTGGAAAAAATGATATTTTGGACCATTTAAATTTATGTAATAATATTAATACCATTTCATTTCACTTTTATAGTTTTATTCCCATTTGAAAAATACTTCAATAATTATCTATAAGCGATCCAACCATGGAACTGTGAAATGAACACTCTCAGAACAAAAAAATCAAACATTATATCTCATTGAAATGGTATTAACAGGACCTAATAAAATTATATTAAATAAAATAGATATTTAATAATTTATTATTTAATTATTTAATGAAGCTAATTTTATTATCCAGGACATTAAGTGAAAGTACAAAACGATCCTGTAACCTAAGCCAATGGATCTCTCTGAACTATCCAATTTCCTATGGGTTAAGATTTCTCTCAATTTACATCAATTTATATATCTATTATTCATTAAAATTATTATGTATATATATATATATTTATATATGTCTCATACATATATATTAATTCTAATTTAGCTTTATTTTCTAAGGATATACATGTTCTAATGGTTCCCTTCACAATTTCTCCCAATAAGTGAACCCAATTAAAGGGAACTTGTTTGTTCTTACCCCATTTCAAGTACCACTACTTAAAAGTTTTTAAAACACACATGTTTTATAAAATATAACATTTTAAAATATAAAACCATTTTTTTTCAATTCTAGTTTTATGTAAATTATTATTCCCTTACCCTCTTTATACACATGTTACTCATTTTCCTAAAACTCCTCTTAAGAGGTACATTTCCAAAGTGATTTCTCTACTTTTTTAAATTATTCACTTAATTTATAAATAATTTTTAATATAATATGTCTATTAACATATGATAATTATAAAATATAATATTTAATGAAAACCACTAGTTATTCTATGTTACAAGATTATGAAACCCATTTAATTCTATGGGTAATTCTTATGTTTATTATTTATGATTGATTTCTTTTTTTGGAATGCATAAGTGTTTACATGTTTTGATGGGTCTGACCATATATAACTCCAATTAATTGGATGATGTTTTTTTGTTTCATGAGATGTTATGTTTTGGATTAGGGAGTAAAGCTAATCCTTGACATGACTATGCACTCTATGTGATGTTGTCTTAGTAGTTAGCCTTGACTTATTCTTAAGTCATGTTTTATGTTCCTTACACATTCATATGTTTCCATGATATTATTATTCAATGTTATTTATATTATGCCTCCATATTATTATTCATGATCCTTGTCTTTTATGATATCATTTTATTCATTCTGACTCATATGCTATGTTTATTTACCATGTTTATTCCCTTACTAGGTTTTATATCTCAAACTTTTCTTTAATTTATTTCCCCAAGTTATCCTATGAAATTTTGGGAGATATAAGGTATTTAAGAGATCATTATAGAGAATAAAATGAAGATATTGTGTTTTGGTTTCTTTTTAATAAATTATGAACCTAGTATTCCAATTATACTATACCTTATGATCTTTGGGTTGTATTTTTGGTCATTTATATTAATAATATAATTATAATATGTGTAAAAGGAATGGGTAACTTTATATTCCTTAATTATAAATATATTCCTTGAGATACAAAGAACCTTATGGGTATTAATTGGATAAATATTTTCCTTGTAATAGAACTTAATATTGTTTCACTTATACTCATCCGTATATGAGAGAATGTTGGTTTAGAAATGGGTAGTCTGAGTAGTTAATAATGGAACCATGTGACTACTTAGATTCTTTGAGATTGTTAATATGAGAATGGAGTGAGAATTATTCCCTTATAGATGTGAGCATAAAGTTAGTGTGTTATGGGTAGAATTTATAGACAGGTTGGTTGTGTGAGAACTGATCTAGGAAGACCATGGAATTGAGGTGGTATTGATGAAATATCTCTAGAGTTGTGCTATATAACCTTTACTAGGAGGCCTATTAGTACATGTTATGATCATGATGATTTAAAGTGGTGTTATACCCTGTTAGTGACAGGTTATGACATTAGAAGTGATATTTATTCAAGGAAACCACGTAGGGTGCCCATGTTATTATGTGAGCTTGGAGACCTTGAAGGGTGAACTAGTGATATATTGACCCTGATAGGCTACATTATTTTTTTAGATGATTTTATGTAACTCCCCATAATTTCATTGTACATTATTTCATCAAAGTAATTCAATAACTTGAGCTACACGCAACATCAAGTTCGTGCGCACCACAACTTACCAAACTAGTTGTTCAAAAGCAGTTATGAATAGTGTTATTTTAATTTTTAATTTTATATATTCCATATAAATTTTAACATCCATATTATGTGTTTATTATACATAATATAAGAAAAAATTCATTTTGTTTAGATAAAGGAAGTATTTTTCAGAAATTGCAATTTTATCGCCTTTTAATGGAGAACACTTTTTAAATTCAATATTTGACACTTTTACATATTAACATTGACAAAATAAACTTCTTATTTAAAATCGGGACATAAAAATTTAGTTTTGATAAATGTTTGGTGTTATTCTAATAACTTTCATATTTCAGTGAATAGTTAAAAATACTAAATTTTAATTGAAAACAAATTTTTTAATAAAAATAATTTATAGTGTTAAATTATACATTTGAATTATTTGGAATTATAATTAGAATATATTTTTATCATTTAATACAATTTAGGTCATTATAAGTAATTTAACATTTATATTTGACATAAACACATGTCAATCTTTTGATAGTTTTTACTTTTTAAAAACCCATTTTTTGTTTTGACAATGGTAATTAATTTTAAATTAATAAATACAACTTATATGTTTTGAATTTGGTAAAATAGGCTTCATTTTTTAATTCATAATATAAAAATTATCTTAGGGTGATATTTTGGTATTTTTCTGAAAACATTCAATTTTTTATGAATAGTGAAAAACAATGTGTTATTGTTTAAAACTGAATTTTTATAATTATTTATTTTAATTAAATTTATTTTAAGTCAAAATATATATATAATACCCATATAAGTTCAATTTAATTCATTGGAGTTATTTTATAATAAAATTAGTTGTATAAAATTTTATTGAACTTTTTACCGTCTTTTTTCAATCTTCTAGGAGCATTTGAAAATTTGCATAAAACATAATTTTACCGCTTCTGTGAGTTGAATTTCAAAAATCCGAGAGACACGGTTAACATCAGTAAGTAAAATGTGGTTTAATAAGAGGAAAATAATTTTTGGTGAACATTAACTTTACACATTTATTTACCACGGTTAAAAGTAAATAGGGTAATTAAGGGTAAAAATGATATTTTAATTACCCTAAAACATGTCCTAATTATATTGGATAAGTTTAATTCAACCCAAAACACCCTTAGTAATAAAATATGATCCTTTAGGTCCACTTGTATTAGATTAGGACATTTATTATTATTTTATTTAAAGAAGAGTTAAAAGTGTTAAATTCAAAGTTTATTAACTAAACCATTTTGAATATAGGGTTATACATAAGAAAAATTCGACTATAAATATTAATTATAAAGATAAAAATATTTCATACATAATGGTATTTTATTTATAATTTTTATAGATTAAATAATTAAATTTATTTATGACACAATGATGATGCAGTAATTACCTTCTTAATGAAATATTAAAATAATTGATATTATAAATATCCATATGAATATAATTTCATACTTTTGATGAATTCAATTAATTTTATTGGTTAATATGACATGTTAGGGTTTATTATATAAATTTTTTTCGAAGTGATAAGGTTGTTATGACTTTCACAAGAACAAAATACCAAATAGTGTCAAAATTGACATAAATTAGTTTTTAAAACAAATACTATATTATTGGTTGATGTAATATTCCTAAAAATATAAGGATCATAAAAAGGGATTAAATAATATTATATATTTCATTAATTAACCTCTTGAGTTTCTCTTGGAAGTTTAGAGTATGTTTATTAACCATATAGTGTAAGAATACAAGAAGACATGGTAGAAGTTAAACTATTTAAGTAAGAGTTAAATCTAAAAGATAAGGTTAACATTGTAACCTAAACTTGTATAAAACCTATTGGTTGAGAGTATTTCGACCCATAACCACCTAAGGATATAAATAAATTCATTTGGAGTCATTATAAACCAAATATTATTGTGTAATAAATTAATATTTTAATCTTTTCCTAAAGTGACCCTCACCCCTCTTATAAAAGGGAACTTCAACTTCTCTCAAAATCACACCTCCAAAGCCATTCATCTTGGACAGAACCTTCCCAAATATCCTCCCGAATTCCCTCAAATAAACATAGAGTCCTTAATTTGATCATAAATCCAACCTAACGAGCCCTTTTGATCATCTCAAAAGGAAACACCCGAAGAAGAGGTAATAATTTCACCACCCTCTTTCAAGTTCTTTTCTACTTCCAATTCCTCTTTCTTTGTTGTTTCCATATCCAAAATAATAACTCCAGTACTTCCTACATACTATGATGTTATTATAAATATGGTATAACCATATTCGTTATTCTATCCAACCTATAAATGACAAAGTCACCATACGTTCGTACGTACGGTTTACCGTCCCCCCGTTGTGGTGTAGTTTGTTATTCAAACACTTAATTATTTGGATGGGTATAATAATGAGTATAAATGATGTAAATAATTAATATAACATTTTAATTATTATGTATATATGATATACCATCCAATTACATATGATTTCACCATCAATATAATGATATTGTCGCTCGTGCGTACGTACGGATTACCGTCTCCACGACGCGATGATATTCATTTCCACATTCACCATTCAACGATGATTATGAAAATATATATTATTGATAAGTATGTAATATATGACATAATAATGCTACTGAATAGATATATATATATATATTTATGTACTTAAATATATCTTATTCACTTACTTCCATTCAATACGATATGAAAATGGAAACAACGTTTATGCATACGTACGACCTACCGTCTCCATAAACGGTGTTTTCCATTTAATTTATCTATCTATTATACATATTTATATTCTAAATAAATATGACATATAAATCAAGTGTTATATTATGGAAGTATTTAAATCATGATCTAAATGATATTATCAAGAATAACAAGTTAAAACACGTTCGATAAAGAAAACGATTATTACCCGAAATGTTAATTTTACATGGAAATCATTTTTAAATGGGTAGTATAAAGTCATAAATGAATCATGTATGATATAATACAAATGAATATAGTTTTGGAATAATTTAATAACATACTACGGTCATTATACAGGAGGTTAAATGTACCCTCTACCAAAGGAATGTGCAAGGTAAGGGTTAATTCCTCAATCTCATTATTATTCAAGATTGTTTATGGGTAAGTTTTTACTGGGACATATTTATTATCCATGTCCATGTTTCATAAAATAGTTTTTAAAGGGATTATTTTTAATGTAATATTTTTTTAAAAAATCATTTTAAATATTTTAAATATTTATTCTTCTAAATCATTCTCATTAATTTCTATGTTTTCAAAATGGTTTTTAAGGATTTATTTATATGGACATGAATGTTTTTAAAATGTTAATTTCATTAAAAAGATTCTAAGTGGTATGGGACACTTTGATTCAAAAATGTCTTTAAATGTATTCCTTTATAAATTGTGTAAATAACCAAAGCTTGACGTACATGGATATTACAATAATTTTTCGGAATAATTAATACATAACAAAAACAAACACACAAGGACCGTAATAGTTTAGTGTCTTTGGAAACGAAGAGTATAATCTTCTAATCGTGGTGAAAAATCTTCAACATATCCCATAAAGATCTTCCCCTTTCTTTTTATTACCAAAAACCATTCTTTATATCCCGGGGAAAAGAAAACATAAAAAGGGTGAGCTCAAATGCTCAGTAAGGGTAAGCATTGAGAAAATAAAACAAACCATATAAATTTGAACATAAAAACAAGAACATAATTTTTAAACATCGAAATCTTGAGCAATGATATAAAACATGGTAGTACGTAAGGCATAGATCATAATATAACATCAATCCTGATAAAATAGCTTGAAAATAAAATTTTTAATTGTGGAAAAACATTAAGCACATCATATGATTTCCATAGTAGCCGAGGCATTGCTGCCAAGACTATCTTAGTGGACAAAGTCCCTTTCTGAATCGAGTTCACTCCTCGGTTCAGTCTTGTAACACTGAACCAGATTAACTTAACATTCTAGCCATGTCTATCTCATGAGATATAAATCTCTACCCAATGCATTGGAGGGAGATATAGGTCCCACCCATCTCATAATGAAATCATTCTTACTTGTGCCACAAAACAATCATACATCATTCATCATAATCCAAAGAAAAAATGGGTTTCATAAACATCACCCCATCATAACGTAATACATATAAAACAAATGGATATCACTTCATCACAAGAAGAATCAAAACCATGTAAATAATAGATGCATTATACTTGAAACATAATCATACTAAATAATGTCAATGTAGATAGAAAATAGTTTTGATAAAACACTTGAAATGAATTCTTGAGGAAAATATCCTTTCTTTTTCAAAATCATTTTTGTTTCACAAAATGCCTTTCAATTTTAAAACAAAATGATTTTGTTGAAAATAATAATGAAATCTTGTGGAGTAAAATTCACGAAAATGTGGCGTTATGAAACCGTAAAAATCCGTTCATGTCGTATAAGTTAAAAAAAAACATTCTCCTTGTACTTTTTTCAAAAAAGTCAAAAAGTACCTCGTATGGTAAACAAAAGAAATATTCCTTACATACCATGTGGTAAAAGTAAAAAAAGGGTAAAAATGACCTTAAATATACATGGAAGAAAATTCAACATTTTATGAAAACATTTTGAGAACATATGGACATGGATGATAAACATAACCCCAGTAAATACTTACGAATAAACAATCTCAGATAAGAATGAGATTGGAATAATTATCCATGAACTTAGGTCTGATATGCTTCGTATGTATTGGAAACTCCTGTATAATGATTTAAATAATTTTATTGACTTATTACATAATCACATTAGTTGTTATGATATCTTATATGGTTCACTTATTACTTTATATTACCCGTTCTTTTGTAAGTTCCATGTTAAAGCAGCGTTTTGTGTAAAATCATTTTATTTATCGTACGTGTTTGGATTTGTTGTTCTTGATATTATTACATATATCCTGATTTACTTAATTCCATAATGTAAAACATGATTTATATATAATATATATTCAGAATATACATATATATATGATAGATCGATAAATGGAATGAAATACACCATTCATAGAGACGGTAGGCCGTACGTACGCATGAACGCTGTTTTCGTTTCCTTGTTGAATTGAATGGAATTAAGTAGATGACATAAATATATATATACATAAATACAGTATCATTATTATGTAATATATTTCATGATTACTTATTATATATACTTTATAATCATTCATGAATGGTTAACATGGAGAATGAATCTCATCGCATCGTGGAGACGGTAGTCCGTACGTACGCACGAGTGATGATACCATTCCCATGATCGTGGAATTGTATTGAAGTGTATGTATAATATTTCAGAATCAATATCACTTAACAATAATCATATATAGTTATTTATTTACACCATTATACCTATCCAAGTAAGGTGGTGGTTGGAAACAGATTACACCACAGCGTGGAGACGGTATTCCGTACGTACGCACGCGCGGTGATTTCATTTTCCGTAGGATGGATAGAAGGTGAAATAGGGTTGTTTAATATTTATAATAACATATAAGTATATAAGTAATACTTATTTTATTACTTTATAATGAGATAACTAAAGAAGAAGAAGTATAAGAAGAAAGAAAGTTGAGAGAATCAGAAGAAGAGATTACCTCTTCTTCGACGCACCTCCTTTAAGATTCCTCTTAAGGAAGTAGAGTTGGTCTTTTGAGAAGACCAGAACCTCCATAATGTTGATAGTGAAGTAGAGAAGAGAAATGGTCAGGGTTTTTCTAAGCTTAAAGGCTCAAATGGGTGTGTAGAGAAGAGGGAAGGGGTGCCCTTTTTATAAGGGAGGAGAGGGGCACCTTTGAAAAAACTTAGAATATTATTTTATAATAAAGTCATATTCAGTTTATAATTGCTCCAAATTTATTTATTTCTAAGCTAATGTGGGTATTGGACGAAATACTCTCAACCAATAGGTTTTAGACAAGTTTAGGTTACTATTTTATCCTTATCTTTTAGATTTAACTCTAAGTTAAATAATTTAACTTTTACCGTGTCTTCTTGTTTTCTTACACTATATGGTTAATAAACTTACTATAACCAGAAAATTGAACCCCAAGTTGTTCATTATTAATATATATAACCTTATCTAAGTCATGTTTCCGAACCTTAGATTTTTAGGAATATAATAACAGTTAATAATATAATATTTGTTTTAAAAACTATTTTATGTGAATTTTGACACTATTTGGTAATTGATTTTTGTGAAAATCATAATAGCATGATTAGTTCGAAAAATGTTTATTAAATAAATACTAACATGTCATATTAACCTATAAAATTAGTGTAATTCATAAAAAGTCTCAAATTACATTTATTTGGGGATTTATAATATCAATTATTAATATTTCAATATTTAGGTAATTACTGCATCACCATTGTTTCATAAATAACATAAATTATTTAATGTATAAACATTATAAATAAAATATTATTAGGTAGGAAATATTTTTATATTTCTAAGGAATATTTATAGTTGAATTTATCTTATGTATAACTCTATATTAAAAATGTTTTAGTTATCAAACTTTGATTTTAACCATTTTAACTCTTCTTTAAATAAAATAATAATAAATGTCATAATCCAATCCAAGTAGACCTAAAGGGTAATATTATATTCTTAAGTTTGTTTTTGGTCTAATTAAACTTATCCAATAGAATTAAGGCATGTGTTAGGGTAATAATAATACCATTTTTACCCTTAATTACCCTATTTACTTTTAACCGTTGTAAATAAAAGTAAAAAGTTACTATTCACCAAAAATTATTTTATCTTATTGAACCAAATTTTACTCCTTGATTTTAACCATGTCTCTCAGATTTTCGAGATTCCACTCACAGAAGTAGTAAAATTATGTTTTATGTAAATTTTCAAATTCTCCTAGGAGGTGGGTAAAAGATGGTGAAAAGTTCAATAAAATTTTTATATATCTAAAGTTATTATAAAATGACTCCAATGAATTACATTGAACATATATAGGTATTATGTATCTATTTTGACCTAAAATAAATTTAAAAAAAATAAATAATTATTTATATAAAAATTTGGTTTATAATCTATAACTTAGTGTTTTTCACTATTCATAAAAAATTGAATATTTTCAGAAAAATACCAAAATTTCACCCTTGGATAATTTCGATATCCCGAATCTAAAAATAAAGTCCATCTTGAAATATAAAATTTATAAAATTTCAAAAAGTGGGTATTACTATTCATAACGGCTAGTTCATAATAATATTATAATAATATATCATTTAGTGAAACTTGGTATTGCGTACAACACACGCTATCGAAGAAGGTCTTGATTGCATGTAATGCAAGCCAAGTCAGGGCTATGTGTAGTGAAAGCTCTGTTTAGTGTTGCATATAACATAATCAAAATATTTTTTCATTTATACATTAAACAAAATCTATACATAATGTGGTGTAGAATAATTTCCACAAAACGAACTTGAAATTGTGTGTAACACGAGCCAAGAATAGTGTTGTGTATACTGCAAGCTAATACGGTGTTGCGTATAGTACAAGATAATCTTGGTGTAGTGTATAATAGAATACATCAAAGAAATTAAAAGTAATATATCTCATAAAATATCAGGGTGTTACATTCTACCCCCCTTAAAATGAATTTCGCCCTCGAAATTCGTCGGGGTTATAAATGGTTTATTACTTGAGAGTTTCTCTCATAGAAACCCACATCATAAAAAGGAATAATAAAACATACTTTTAAAAATGAATGTTAGAAAAAAAACGGAAACCCAAAGTATCTCATCACTTGTGTTCCCACATAGGAGATCATAGGTGAAAATATGGATATGGAAGAGAAATCTAACCGTCAAGTTCTGATGGAGAGTGGTAGAGGACATGGCTATGAAAAATACAACAATAACAAAGCCATAATTTTTTTATTATTTAAGGTAACATCTGATTCATCATATATAAGTGCACTAGGAAAATATTTTTTCTTTTCAAGATCATTTCCATAATGTTGAATATTTTTTTGAATTAAAAGAAATACTTACTTGATTTTGGTACAATCTCACTATTTTTTGTACCTTGAACAATTTCCACTTTATATATTAATTAAATGAAGTTGAATTTGTCTTCCGTGAAGTGTTAGAAAATCATGTGATAGAATGATAGGTCATTCCATCTGTCTCAAACATAAGGTTAGAAAAAGTTATCAAATATACATAAGTCCATCTATAGTGAGATTAATCATATATGGTTCCTAAAATGGACTTATACTTCATTTATCATACCGCTTAATATAATAAAACTAGTTTCTATTAACCAGGGACTTCTTGTAGGCCAGTGGTATGTGATAATGTCCTGTCACACTTCAGTTGTGGGTTCAATTCCCACAGCCTTGTCCGACGTGACGGGTTGTCGCTCGTCCTATGGGTTGTCCTTTTTCTAAAACTAAACTATTATAACATTCTAGAAATAGTATCGAAAAACGTTTTAGTCTTAAACAATTCTATTTGATGTACAACTTAATCCATTACAACAATTAATCTTATCGAAAATAATTCTATTGAATCTTATAGTATAAAGAATACGATTACTAGAAATGTCATCAACCAAGCATGTGAATACCATCATTTATCCCCCATATAAGATATATCTTGTTGGTCACATTACAAACATGTGAATACCTTAATCATGTATTCTCTTGAAAAATGAATACACATTTAACCTTAGTGAAAACATGAATATAGTTAAAAGTTAAATCTTTCCACATACCAAAATCCCAAAAATTCTATATACTCAAACCATGATATCTCTTAGTCCTTATATCAATCATGTGCTCATGAATACTATCAAACATATTATTTTCTTCTTATCTATTCATTATGCGCATACCATCTTATTTCCAAAAATATCTGAATAACCTTTCATGGTTACCAGTACCATTCAACATATACTTTCAAATACTTTAGGAAAAAAAATTGTGTAACAATCCTTATATGTGTCTTTATTCCATAGTAACATTACCTATACAACATAACTCTTGATAAAAATAAATCATTCCACTACCTTCTTAAAACATTGACCAAGCTTCAACACTTCTTTCATCTCATATATCATTTGTAGTCTCCTCATCATCATCCACATAAATACTACCCATATGACCATGCAGATTCTCTTAATGAGATTTCCCCTTAGGGAATTGGTTTGCAAAATTCCCATACATTTCACATTTAAAACATCTAATCATTGTTGATGTCATAGCAATACCATTATCCTTCTCCATGGTGTTAACTGAACCTTTTCTTTTGCACTTACTGGATTTGTGTCCTTATTTTCCGCACCCAAAGCATCTTCCAGTTCCTTTGAAATATTCTCCTTGATGCCTCATCCCACATGATTTACATGAGGGAAATTAAACTTTCTTTCCTCTATGATCATCATGAAACTCCATCTTTCTATTATTAGCTGAGTCGGGAAACTAACAGAAGTTGAGATTATTGATCATATTATGAGATTTATGATTAGGCATAATAACGATATGTGGACTTCTTGATCCAATTTCATTTGGTTTCTCATGAATAATATCATTCCATTGTCCATCATTACCTCTATTATCGTGAATCTTCATGTTTCCAGCCAATTTCTAAAACCCAAAAAGAATAGTGTGAGAGTAAAAAATCATAATCAAGGGGGAGTAAAGTCAAGATCTAACATCTTATGTTTAATTATAATATCGTTATTATAATTATAGTACTATAACCTATACTTATACTTAACCTTAGGGACATCCCTAGACATATCTTAGAAATATCTATAGGGAACTAACTAAAGTTTTCTCATCCTAGTTTCCAAAGGTTAACTAAACCTTTCCTCTGATACCAACTGTAAAGACCCAAAGCTTGACATACATGGACATTACATTACTTTTACAGAATACTTAATACATAACAAAAACAGACACACAAGAATCGTAATAGTTTAGTGTCTTTGGAAACTCAGAGTATAATCATCTAATCATGGTGAAAAATCTTCAACATCTCCCGTAAAGATCTTCCCATTTTTTTCTTACCTAAAAACATTCTTTGTATCCTGGGGAAAATAAAACATAAAAAGGGTGAGCTCAAATGCTCAGTAAGGGTAAGCAAGGAGAAAATAAAACAAACCATATACATTTGAACATAAAAACATGAACATAATGTTTAAACATTGAAATCTTGAGCAATGACATAAAACATGGAAGTACGTAAGGAATAGATCATAATAGAACATCAATCATGATAAAATAGCTTGAAAATAAAACTTGTAATTGTGGAAAAACATTAATCACATGATATGATTTCCATAGTATCCAAGGCATTGCTGCCAAGGCCATCTTAGTGGACAAAGTTCCTTTCTAAATCGAGTTCACTCCTCGTTCCAGTCCTGTAACACTGAACCAGATTAACTTTCTATTCCAGCCATGTCTATCTCATGAGATATAAATATTTACCCAATTCATTGAATAGAGATATAGGTCCCACCCATCTCATATTGAAATCATTCTTACTTGTGCCACTAAACAATCATACATCATTCATCATAACCCAATGAAAAAAATGGGTTTCATAAAAATCATCCCATCATAACGTAATCCATATAAAACAAATGGATATCATTTCATCACAAGAAGAATCAAAACCATGTAAATAATAGATACATTATACTTGAAACATAATCATACTAAATAATGTCATCTTATATGGAAAATAGTTTTGATAAAACACATGAAATGAAATCTTGAGGAAAATATCCTTTCTTTTTCAAAATCATTTTCTTTTCACAAAATGCCATGCAATTTAAAAACAAAGGATTTTGTTGAAAATAATCATGAAATCTTGTGGAATAAAATTCATGAAAATGAGGCGTTATGAAACCATAAAAATCTATTCATGCCGTATAAGTTAAAAAAACATTCTCCTTGTACTTTTTCCGAAAAAGTCAAAAACTACCTCGTATGGTAAGCAAAAGAAAGATTCCTTACATACCATGTGGTAAAAGTCAAAAAAGGGAAAAAATGACCTTAAATATACATGGAAGAAAAGTTAATATTTTATGAAAACATTTTGAGAACATATGGACATGGATGATAAACATAACCCCAGTAAATACTTACGAATAAACAATCTCGGATAAGAATGAGATTGGAATAATTATCCCTTACCTTAGGTCCGATATGATTCGTACATATCAGAACCTCCTGTATAATGATTTAAATAATGTCATTGACTTATTACAGAATAACATTCATTGTTATGATTTTATATATGGTTCACTTATGACTTTATATTACCCGTTCTTTTGTAAGTTCCATGTTAAAGCAGCGTTTTGTGTAAAATCGTTTTATTTATCGTACGTGTTTTGAATTGTTGTTTTTGATATTATTACTTATATCCTGATTTAATTAATTCTAGAATGTAAAAAATAATATATATATATAATATATATTCATTATATACATATATATATGATATATTGATAAATGGAATGAAATACACCATTCATGGAGACAGTAGGCCGTACGTACACATGAACATTGTTTTCGTTTCCTTATTGAATTGAATGGAATTAAGTAGATGAAATAAATAAATATATAACTAAATCCAGTATCATTATTATGTCATATATTTCATTATTACTTATTATATATACTTTATAATCATTCATGAATGGTTAACATGGAGAATGAATCTCATCGCGTCGTGGAGACAGTAGTTCGTACGTACGCACGAGCGATGATACCATTCCCATGATCGTGGAATTGTATTGAAGAATATGTATAATATTTCAGAATAAATATCACTTAACAATAATCATATATAGTTATTTATTTAAACCATTATACACATCTAAGTAAGGTGGTGGTCGAAAACATATTACACCACGGCGTGGAGACGGTATTCCGTACGTACACACGTGCAGTGATTTCGTTTTCCGTAGGATGGATAGAAGGTGAAATAGGGTTGTTTAATATTTATAATAACATATCAGTATATAAGTAATACTGATGTTATTACTTTATAATGATACAACTATAGAAGAAGAAGTAGAAGAAGAAAGAAACTTGAGAGAATTGGAAGAAGAGATTACCTCTTCTTCGACGCACCTCCTTTAAGCATCCTCTTAAGGAAGTAGATTTGGTCTTTGGAGAAGACCAGAACCTCCAGAATGTTTCTAGGGAAGTGGATAAGAGAAATGGGTAGGGTTTTTCCGAGATTCAAGGCTCAAAAGTGTGTGAAGAGAAGAGGGAAGGGGTGCCCTTTTTATAAGGGAGGAGAGGGGCACCTTTGGAAAAACTTAAAATATTATTTTATAATAAAGTCATATTCGGTTTATAATAGATCCAAATTGATTTATTTAGTAGATAATGTGGGTATGGGTCTAAATCCTCACAACCAATAGGTTTTAGACAAATTTAGATTACTATTTTAACATTATCTTTTAGATTTAACTCTAAGTTAAATAATTTAACTTTTACCGTGTCTTCTTGTTTTCTTAGAGTATATGGTTAATAAACTTACTATAACCAGAAAAACGAATCCCAAGTGGTTCATTATTAATCTATATAACCTTATATAAGTCATTTTTCTGAACCTTAGATTTTTAGGAATATAATAACAATTAATAATATAATATTTGTTTTCAAAACTATTTTATGTCAATTTTGACACTATTTGGTAATTGATTTTTGTGAAAATCATAACAGCATGATTAGTTTGGAAAAGTTTAATTAAATAAACAATAACATGTCATATTAACCTATAAAATTAGTTGAATTCATAAAAAAGTCTCAAATTACATTTATTTGTCTATTTATAATATCAATTATTAATATTTCATTATTTAGGTAATTACTGCATCACCATTGTTTCAAAAATAATATAAATTATTTAATGTCTAAAAATTATAAATAAAATACCATTAGGTATTAAATCTTGTTATCTTTCTAATGAATATTTATATCTGAATTTATCTTATGTATAACCCTATATTAAAAATGTTTTAGTTATTAAACTTTGATTTTAACCATTTTAACCCTTCTTTAAATAAAATAATAATAAATGTCCTAATCCAATCCAAGTGGACCTAAAGGGTAATATTATATTACTAAGGTTGTTTTTGGTCGAATTAAACTTATCCAATAGAATTATGACATGTGTTAGAATAATACCATTTTACCCTGGATTACCCTATTTACTTTTAACCGTGGTAAATAAAATTAAAAAGTTACTATTAACAAAAAATTATTTTTATCTTATTGAACCACATTTTACTCCTTGATATTAACCATGTCTCTCAGATTTTTGAAATTCCACTCACAGAAGTGGAAAATTATGTTTTATGTAAATTTTCAAATTCTCCTAGGAGGTGGGTAAAAGACGGTGAAAAGTTCAATAAAATTTTTATATATCTAAAATTATTTTAAAATGACTCTAATGAATTACATTGATCTTATATAGGTATTATGCATCTATTTTGAGCTAAAATAAATTTAAATAAAATAAATAATTATTTAAATAAAAATTCGGTTTTTAATCTATAACTCAGTGTTTTTCACTATTCATCAAAAATTGAATGTTTTCAGAAAAATACCAAAATTTCACCCTAGGATAATTTCGATATCCCAAATCTAAAAATGCTGTCCATTTTGAAATATAAAATTTATAAAATTTCAAAAAGTGGGTATTACTATTCATGACGGCTAATTCATAATAATATTATAATAATATCTCATTTAGTGAAACTTGGTATTGCATACTACTCACACTATCAAAGAAGGTCTTGATTGTGTGTAATGCAAGCCATGTCAGGGCTGAGTGTAGTGAAATCTATGTTTAGTGTTGCGTATAACATAATCAAAACATTTTTTCATTTATACATTAAAAAAATCTATACTTAATGTGGTGTAGAATAATTTCCACAAAACGAACTTGAAATTGTTTATAACATGAGCCAAGAATAGTGTTGCTTACACTGCAAGCTAATACAATGTTGCTTATAGTACAAGCTAATCTTGGTGTAGTGTATAATAGAAGACATCAAAGAAATTAAAAGTAATATATCTCATAAAATCTCAGGGTGTTACGTTCTACCCCCCTTAAAATGAATTTCGCCCTCAAAATTCATCGGGGTTATAAATGGTTTATTACTTGAGAGTTTCTTTCATAGAAACCCACATCGTAAAAAGGAATACTAAACTTAATTTTAAAAATGAACGTTAGAAACAAAACAGATGCCCAAAGTAACCCATCACTTGTGTACCCACATAGGAGATCAAAGGTGAAAATATGGATATGGAAGAGAAATCTAACCGTCAAGTTCTGATGGAGAGTGGTAGAGGACATGGCTATGAAAAAGCCAACAATCACAAGCCATAAATTTGTGATGATTTAAGGTACCATCTGATTCATCAGATATAAGTGCACTAGGACAACATTTTTTCTTTTCAAGATCATTTCCCAAATGTTGAATATTTTTTTGAATTAAAAGAAATACTTACTTGATTTTGGTACAATCTCACTGTTGTTTCTGCCTCGAACAATTTCCACTTCATCTCTTAAATAAATGAAGTTGAATTTGTCTTTCATGAAGTGTTAGCAGATCATGCGATAGAATGATAGGTCATTCCATCTGTCTCAAACATAAGGTTATAAAAAGTTATCAAATATACATAAGTCCATATATAGTGAGATTAATCGTATATGGTTCCTAAAATGGACTTATACTTCATAAATAATACCGCTTAATATAATAAAACTAGTTTCCACTAACCAAGTACTTCCTGTAGCCCTGTGGTATGCAATAAAGGCATGTTGCACTTCAGTTGTGGGTTCGATTCCCACACCCTTTTCCAATGCAGCGGGCTATCGCTCGTCCTATGGGTTGTCCTTTTTCTAAAACTACACTATTATAACATTCTAGAAATAGTATCGAAAAAAGTTCTAGTCTTAAACAATTCTATCTGATGTCCAACTTAATCCATTCCAACCTTTAAGCTTATCGAAAATACTTCTGTCAAATCTTATAGTATAAAGAAAACAATTACTACAAATGTCATCAACCAAGCATGTGAATACCATCATTTATCCCCTATATAAGATATATCTTGTTGGTCACATTCTGAACATGTGAATACCTTAATCATGTATTCTCTTGAAAAATGAATACACATTGAACCTTAGTGAAAACATTAATGCAGTTAAAAGTTAACTCTTTCTGCATACCAAAATTAAAAAAATTCTATATACTCAAACCATGATATCACTTAGTCCTTATATCAGTCATGAGCTCATGAATAATATCAAACATATTATTTTCTCCTTATCTATTCATTATGTTTATATCATCTTCTTTCCAAAAATATCTGAATAACCTTTCATGGTTACCGATAACATTAAGCATATACTTTCAAATACTTTAGAAAAAACAATAGTGTAACAATCCTTAGATGTGACTTTATTCCATAGTACCATTACCTATACAACATAACTCTTGGTAAACACAAATCATTCCACTACCTTCTTAAACCATTGACCAAGCTTCAACACTTCTTTCATCTCATATATCATTTGTAGTCTCCTCATCATCATCCACATAAATACTACCCATATGACCATGCTGATTCTCTTCATGAGATTTCCCCTTAGGGAATTTGTTTGCATAATGCCCATACATTCCAAATTTAAAACATCTAATCATTGTTGATGTCATAGCAATACCATTATCCTTCTCCATGGTGTTAACTAAACCTTTTCCTTTGCACTTACTAGATTTGTGTCCTTCTTTTCCGCACCCAAATCATATTCCAGTTCCTTTGAAACATTATCCTTGATGCCTCTTCCCACATGATTTACATGAGGGAAATTGAACTTTCTTTCCTCTATGATCATCATGAAACTCCATCTTTCTCTTATTAGCTGAGTCGGAAAATGTACAGAAGTTGAAATTATTGATCATATTATGAGATTGCTGATTAGGCATAATAACGATATGTGGACTTCCAGATCAAATTTCATTTGGTTTGTCATGAATAATATTATTCCATTGTCTATCATATCCTCCATTATCATGAATCTTCATGTTTCTAGCCATTTTCTAAAACCCAAAAAAAAAATAGTGTGAGAGTCAAAAATAATAATCAAGGGGAGTAACTTCAACATCTAACATCTTATATTTAATTATAATATCGATATTGTAATTCTAGGACTATAACCTATACTTATACTTAACCTTAGGGACATCCCTAGACATACGTTAGAAATATCTCTAGGGATATAAATAAAGTTTTCTCATCCTAGTTTCCAAAGGTTAACTAAAGCTTTCCTCTGATACCAACTGTAAAGACCCAAAGCTTGACGTACATGTACATTACATTACTTTTTCAGAATAATTAATACATAATAAAAAGAGACACACAAGGACTGTAATAGTTTAGTGTCTTTGGAAACCCAGAGTATAATCTTCTAATCGTGGTGAAAAATCTTCAACATCTTCTATAAAGATCTTCACCTTTTGTTTTCTTACCTAAAACCTTTCTTTGTATCCTGGGGAAAGGAAAACATAAAAAGGGTGAGCTCAAATGCTCAGTAAGGGTAAGCATGGAGAAAATAAAACAAACCATATACATTTGAACATAAAAACATGAAGATAATGTTTAAACATCGAAATCTTGAGCAATGACATAAAACATGGTAGTACGTAAGGCATAGATCATAATAGAACATCAATCATGATAAAATAGCTTGAAAATAAAACTTTTAATTGTGGAAAAACATTAATCACATGATATTATTTCCATAGTATCCAAGGCATTGCTTCCAAGACCATATTAGTGGACAAAGTCCCTTTCTGAATCGAGTTCACTCCTCGTTTCAGTCCTATAACACTGAACCAGATTAACTTACCGTTCCAGAAATGTCTGTATCATGAGATATAAATATTTACCCAATGCATTGGAGTGAGATATTGGTCCCACCCATCTCATATTGAAATCATTCTTACCTGTGCCACAAAACAATCATACATCATTCATTATAACCCAAAGAAAAAATGGGTTTCATAAATATCTTCCCATTATAACGTAATCCATATAAAAAAATGGATATCATTTCATCACAAGAAGAATAAAAACCATGTAAATAATAGATACATTATACTTGACACATAATCATACTAAATAATGTCATCTTATATGGAAAATAGTTTTGATAAAACACTTGAAATTAATTCTTGAGGAAAATATACTTTCTTTTTCAAAATCATTTTCTTTTCACAAAATGACATGCAATTTTAAAAGAAAATGATTTTGTTGAAAATAATCAAGAAATCATTTGGAGTAAAATTCACGAAAATGAGGCGTTATGAAACCATAAAAATCCATTCATGCCGTATAAGTTAAAAAAACATTATCCTTGTACTTTTTCCAGAAAAGTCAAAAAGTACCTCGTATGGTAAGCAAAAGAAAGATTCCTTAAATACCATGTGGTAAAAGTGAAAAAGGGTAAATATACATGGAAGATAAGTAAACATTTTATGAAAACATTTTGAGAACATATGGACATGGATGATAAACATAACCCCAGTAAATACTTACGAATAAACAATCTCGGATAAGAATGAGATTGGAATAATTATCCCTTACCTTAGGTCTGATATGCTTCGTACATATCCGAACCTCCTGTATAATGATTTAAATAATTTCATTGACTTATTACAGAATCATATTAATTGTTATGATATAATATATGGGTCACTTATGACTTTATATTACCCGTTCTTTTGTAAGTTCCATGTTAAAGCAGCGTTTGGTATAAAATCGTTTTTTTGTCGTACGTGTTTGGACTTGTTGTTCTTGATATTACTACTTATATCCTGATTTACTTAATTCCAGAATGTAAAAAATTATTTATATATAATATATATTCAGCATATACATATATATATATGATATATCAATAAATGGAATGAAATACACCATTCATGGAGACAATAGGCCGTACGTACGCATGAACGCTGTTTTCATTTCCTTGTTGAATTGAATGGAATTAAGTAGATGAAATATATATATATATATATATATATACATAAATCCAGTATCATTATTATGTAATATATTTCATGATTCCTTATTATATATACTTTATAATCATTCATGAATGCTTAACATGGAGAGTGAATCTCTTCGCGTCGTGGAGATGGTAGTCCGTACGTACGCACGAGCGATGATACCATTCCCATGATCGTGGAATTTTATTGAAGTGTATGTATAATATTTCAGAATCAATATCAATTTACAATAATCATATATAGTTATTTATTTACACCATTATACCCATCTAAGTAAGGTGGTTGTCGAAAACAGATTACACCACGGCGTGGAGATGATATTCCATACGTACGCACACGCGGTGACTTCATTTTCTGTAGGATGGATAGAAGGTGAAATAGAGTTGTTTCATATTTATAATAACATATCAGTATATACATAATACTGATTTTATTACTTTATAATGAGACAACTAAATAAGAATAAGTACATGAAGAAAGAAACTTGAGAGAATCGGAAGAAGAGATTACCTCTTCTTCGATGCACATCTTTTAAGCTTCCTATTAAGGAAGTAGAGTTGGTCTTTTGAGAATACCAGAACCTCAATAATGTTTTTAGGGAAGTGGAGAATAGAAATGGGTAGGGTTTTTCTGAGCTTCAAGGCTCCAAAGGGTGTGAAGAGAAGAGGGAAGGGTGCCCTTTTTATAAGGGAGGAGAGGGGCACCTTTGGAAAAACTTAGAATATTATTTTATAATAAAGTCATATTCGGTTTATAATTTCTCAAAATTTATTTATTTAGAAGATAATGTGGGGATGGGTCTAAATCCTCTCAAACAATAGGTTTTAGACAAGTTTAGGTTACTATTTTAAACTTATCTTTTAGATTTAACTCTAAGTTAAATAATTTAACTTTTACCGTGTCTTCTTGTTTTCTTACACTATATGGTTAATAAACTTACTATAACCAGAAAAACGAACCCCAAGTGGTTAATTATTAATATATATAACCATATATAAGTCATTTTTCAAACCTTATATTTTTAGGAATATAATAACAATTAATAATATAATATTTGTTTTAAAAACTATTTTATGTCAATTTTGACACTATTTGGTAATTGATTTTTGTGAAACTCATAACAGTGTGATTAGTTCTAAAAAGGTTAATTAAATCAATAAAAATATGTCATATTAACCTAGAAAATTATTAGAATTCATAAAAAGTCTCAAATTACATTTATTTGGGTATTTATAATATCAATTATTAATATTTCATTATTTTGGTAATTACCGTATCACCATTGTTTCATAAATAACATAAACTATTTAATGTCTAAAAATTATAAATAAAATAACATTATGTAGGAAATATTGTTATATTTATAATTAATATTTATAGTTGAATTTATCTTATGTATAACCCTATATTAAAAATGTTTTAGTTATTAAACTTTGATTTTAACCATTTTAACTCTTCTTTAAATAAAATAATAATAAATGTCCTAATCCAATCCAAGTGGACCTAAAGGGTAATATTATATTACTAAGGTTGTTTTTGGTCGAATTAAACTTATCCAATAGAATTAGGACATGTGTTAGGGTAATAATAATACCATTTATACCCTTAATTACTCTATTAATTTTAACCGTGGTAAATAAAAGTAAAAAGTTACTATTCACCAAAAATTATTTTTATCTTATTGAACCAAATTTTAATCCTTGATATTAACCATGTCTCTCAGATTTTCTAAATTCCACTAACAGAAGTGGTAAAATTAAGTTTTATGTAAATTTTCAAATTCTCCTTGGAGGTGGGTAAAAGACGGTGAAAAGTTCAATAAATTTTTTATATATCTAAAATTATTATAAAATAACTCCAATGAATTACATTTAACTTATATAGGTATTGTGTATCTATTTTGACCTAAAATAAATTTAAATAAAATAAATAATTATTTAAATAAAAATTCAGGTTTTAATTTATAACTCAGTGTTTTTCACTATTTATCAAAAATTGATTGTTTTCGGAAAAATACCAAAATTTCACCCTAGGATAATTTAGATATCCCAAATCTAAAAATGAAGTCCATTTTGAAATATAAAATTTATAAAATTTCAAAACGTGGGTATTACTATTCATAACGGCTAGTTCATAATAATATTATAATAATATCTCATTTAGTGAAACTTGGTATTGCATACTACACATGCTATCGAAGAAGGTCTTGATTGCGTGTAATGCAAGCCAAGTCAGGGCTACGTGTAGTGAAAGCTCTGTTTAGTGTTGCTTATAACATAATCAAAACATTTTTTCATTTATACATTAAACAAAATCTATACTTATTGTGGTGAAGAATAATTTCCACAAAACAGACTTGAAATTGTGTATAACATGAGCCAAGAATAGTGTTGCGTCTACTGAAATCTAATATGGTGTTGCGTATAGTACAAGATAATCTTGGTGTAGTGTATAATAGAAGACTTAAATGAAATTAAAAGTAATATATCCCATAAAATCTCAAGGTGTTACAAATTGTGTGACTTTTAAATGTTTTCATGAAAAATTGATATTTCTCTCAGAGAGTTTTACAAATCATTTTCATCTATGTTAACTTATTTTGATGGATTTTAAACTTGTTTGAAGTTGATTTATTATGATACAAATCTTCCATATTGTATCGAAGGTTTTTTGATATGTTTGACTGTGGTGTGTTATTTTAATACCATTCATGGTTTATGGATAAAGTATTGACATTTCATATTCTAGTTTTAATGTGAATGTTTATGTCATGTTTTAACATTTTCATATGAGGAATGTATTGGACATAGTAAGTGATGGGTGGAGCCCGCTCTAGCTCTTCGATGCATCGGTAGGTATCATGAGACAATTAGATGTGGTATTGGACGAGGCCTTTCCCAATTTGATATATGGTTTTGGTCGAGGCCTTAATCATTTTTATACGTCTTGGCCGAGGCCTTGAAAAAATGTTTCAGAATGTCCGACATTATACATTCCCTCATTATGAAAATAATATTAATGGTTCATGTGGTTATTCGACTTGTATAATACCCATGACTATGTTTTATTATGGAATTATTTAATCATATCATATTCCTCCCATAAAGAGTTCATGTTTATTATTTGCAAAGGCATGTGTTTTAAATTATTCACCATGTCTAATGTTCATGTTATCTTCTACTGTATTGATTACCCTTACTGAGCGTTTAAGCTCACCCCTTTCTTATGTTTTATTTTTCCAGGATTCCAAGAAGTGTATTATGATTGATAAGTAGGGTTAATCTAGGGGATTAATGGAATTATAAAAGGATCATTTATATTGTGTTTTATTTTCTAATGTGTAATGTAACGTTCATGTATGTAATCTATTTTCCAAGACTGCTAAACAGATCGGTCCTTTGGGACTTGATTCCTTATAGTCATGCCAATGTATGAAAATAATGCACCAGATTCGGGCTTCTAGGGTCGGGGAGTTACAGTTGGTATCAGAGGAAGTTTAGCAACAACGTTGTAAATAGATTTAGATAAAATCTGATTAGAGAACATTACCCTTATATATACTTTGAGGATTAGTATAGAAGAACTTCCTAGAATTTTGGTAAAGTAGAGATTTTTTTTATTTTCCAAGCTATACATACCTGTTTGGATACGATCAGATAGAGGAGGCTCTGGTACAAATGTACCTAGGAGTGAAAAATCTGATAAGGGGTTTCGGGCTTGACCTAGGGTATCCTGGTAGACGACAACGGGCCTTGCTGCACTCTTGGTTACAACACTCCCGGGGGATATGCTTAGGATAATTCACATTTTCTTTACAAGACATTTTGAAAGATTTATAAGTAAATACTTTCTCAAAGAATTTTTTTATGATTATAGATTATATGCATAATATTTTCAATTTATGTTAGGTATTTTACAAGTTTGGAATTATGTATTGTGATTCATAAAACTAACCTAGTGTATGTCATTGTTTAAAAATGGTGCCTAATATATGGAATGATAACTCCAAAAATAATCATGATCCAAAGAGTAAGAAGGATCATATATTTCATGGTATTAAGCCAACCTTGAGAAAGGAAATAGTATCCCTTTTGTTATCATCATATGAAGAAATAATATCATGTGTTTATAAGATAAGTAAAGAATTATCTGAGCCCTATGGATTTGAAGGGACGCTAGAGAAAAAAAGGATGGAAGAGATAAAGATAGATAAAGGGAAGAGGGGAAAGAAAGATTTTTCACATATGTGATAACTGTGGAATGAATCACCTTGGTAAATTCTTGAAGAGAATGGGAGTTTGTTATAAGTGTAGAAAAAAAGGCCACCAAGTATGTGATTTCAAGGGTAAGCAAAAGGTTTCAAATGTACAATACTTCATCTACAAGGTGTTGGGACACTATGCGAATCAATGTCCAAATCATCAAAGTATACCCCAAATGCTGTTGTTGGATAATAATCAAGTTATGATACCACTGAAGATGAAAAGGAATTATTAGAGTTCTTATATTTTTATTTAAGTTTTGTGTCATTTGAGTATTGTATTAATTATGTACATGTAATAATAATTATAGAGTATATAAGAATTGTACTATAGTACTGCTTCATCAAGGACTTGAGATTGTATGGAACCAAGAAAAGTGAGTCAATAGCAAGTTAAAGTTTTTAGAAAATATATGGTTGAGAGAAAGATAAACCATAAAATGGTTCTGATACCGAGGTAGTGATTTTGGAATAATATATGATTGATTTGGATAAATTATATTGGATATTCTTGACTACCTTGAAACTGATTAATTATTTGTATATTCCATCATTATTGGAGTTTACAACATTTTTTTGATAGAAGGAGTATATCTAGTATTCTATAAGGAATAAGGGAGCATGAATATAATCAATAAGGTTTTATGGTAATTCCGGGTGTTACAGTGTTTTAAAAGAATACATGATGAAGGTATTCACATGTTATTACGTGGAAAAAAGGATCTTCATTGCGTTTACCTTCCTTATAAATTTTGGACTATGAGTTTGGACAGAAGTATTTTGGATAAGTCTAAAGGTTGGAATCAATTAAGTTTGACATTGGATACTATTTTTAAGGTTAAATCATTTCTTGAGATTATTTTTGGATTGTCATAAAAAGGAAAACCCGGAGGTCGGGTGACAACCCGTCGTGTTGGGAAAGGCCGCGAGACTTGAACCCGAAACCGAAGAGCTAAAATGGTGCATCAACTACCAATGTCCTACGTGATGTCCTGGTTTGTATAATGTAGTTTTTTTAATAGTTTGAAAAATTAATTATAAATTAATTATTTTTAAAACCCTTTTATGATTATGATAAATAGAATATTTTTGAATTCTATTATCTTTTGGAGTGAAAGATGAGTTTGTGGTTGGAATTATTTGAAGGTTAAAGGTATAATTTTCAAGTATATTTTCCCTCTTATTCTGTGAATAAATTTATTCTCAAAATTTAGTGAAGGGATCTTAAAACCAAAAATGTGTTATCTTAATACCTTATATTTTGTTGAATCGACTATATTTTAAATCATCATAGATTGATGGCTTTGAGGCCCTCAATTTTACACATGTTTGTGATTGATGAACTCAATCACTCCCTATAAATATTTATGTTTTTTATCCAATTATGTGTCTCTAAATTCACCCCAATGTTCTCCTAATCGAGATCATAATTTGGTGGTGACTTTTTCATTTCCCTTTCCCTCTTATTAATACTAAATTTTATTAACCCAATTTCCGATGTGGGTTTTCCACAATGGTATTTTTCTATTTCTGAACTTTTAGTTTTGATGAAAAATTTCTAATTGTGAGGATGCAATTTATTGAGGGAGGGGATAATTTAACACCCCAAGATTTCATATTATGTTATTTCATCAAAGTAATTCAATAACTTGTGCTACACGCGACACCGAGTTCGAGCGCACCACGACTTACCAAACTAGCTGTTCAAAAGTGGTTATGAATAGTGTTATATGAATTTTGAATTTTATATATTCCATATAAATTTTAAAATCCATATTATGTGTTTCTTAGACATAATATAAGAAAAAAATCATTTTTTTCAGATAAAGGAAGTATTTTTCAGAAATTGTAATTTTACCGCCTTTTAATGGGGAACACTTTTTAAATTCAATATTTGATAATTTTATATATTCAATTTGACAAAATAAACTTCTTATTTAAAATTGGGATATAAAAATTTAGTTTTGATAAATTTTTTGGTGTTTTTATGATAACTTTCATATTTGGGTGAATAGTGAAAAATACAAAATTTAAATTGAAAATAACTTTTTTAATCAAAATAATTTATAGTGTTCAATTATACATTTGAATGGTTTGGAAGTATAATTATATTATATTTTTAACATTTAATACAATTTATGTCATTATAATTAATTTCACATTTAAATTTGACATAAACTAATGTCAATCTTTTGATAGTTTTTACTTTTTAGAAACCCACTTTTTGGTTTTGACAACGGTAATTAATTTTAAATTAATAAATTCAAAATCTATGTTTTGAATTTGGTAAAATAGAATTCATTTTTTAATTCATAATATCAAAATTATCTTAGGGTGAATTTTTGGTATTTTTCTGAAAACATTCAATTTTTGATGAATAGTGAAAAACACTATGTTATTGTTAAAAACTAACTTTTTATAATTATTTATTTTATTTAAATTTATTTTAAGTCAAAATAGATATATAATACCTATATAAGTTAAATGTAATTCATTTTATCCATTTGATAATAAAATTAGTAGTATAAAATTTTATTGAACTTTTTACCGTCTTTTACTCATATTCTAGGAGTATTTGAAAATTTGCATAAAACTTAATTTTATCACTTCTGTGAGTTGAATTTCAAAAATCTGGGAGACACGGTTAACATCAGTCAGTAAAATGTGGTTCAATAAGATGAATTTTTTTGGTGAATAGTAACTTTTGACTTTTATTTACCACGGTTAAAAGTAAATTGGGTAATTAAGGGTAAAAATGATATTATAATTACCCTAACACATGTCCTAATTATATTTTATAAGTTTAATTCGACCCAAAACAAACTTAGTAATAAAATATTGTCCTTTAGGTCCACTTGGATTCGATTAGGACATTTATTATTATTTTATTTAAAGAAGAGTTAAAAGTGTTAAATTCAAAGTTTATTAATTAAACCATTTTTAATACAGGGTTATAAATAAGATAAATTAGAATATAAATATTCATTAGAAAGATAAAAATATTTCATACATAATTGTATTTTATTTATAATTTTTAGAGAATAAATAAATAAATTTATTTATGAAACAATGATGATGGAGTAATTACCTTCTTAATGAAATATTAAAATAATTGATATTATAAATATCCAAATAAATATAATTTAAGACTTTTTATGAATTCCACTAATTGTATATAATAATATGACTTGTCAGGTTTTATTAGATAAATTTTTTTCAAAATGATAAGGTTTTTATGACATTCACAAAAACAAAATACCAAATAGTGTCAAAATTGACATAAATTAGTTTTTAAAACAAATACTATATTATTGGTTGATATAATGTTCGAAAAAATATAAGGTTTAAAAAAAGGGCTTAAATAATATTATATATGTCATTAATGAACCACTTTAGGTTCTCTTGGAAGTTTAGATTAAGTTTATTAACCATATAGTGTAAGAATACAAGAAGACACGATAAAAGTTAAACTATTTAACTAAGAGTTATATCTAAAAGATAATGTTAAAATAGTAACCTAAACTTTTATAAACCTATTGGTTGAAATTATTTCGACCCATAACCACCTAATTCTAGAAATAAATTCTTTTTGAGCCATTATAAACTGAATATTATTGTATAATAAATTAATATTTTAATCTTTTCCTAAAGTGACCCTCACCCCTCTTATAAAAGGGCACTTCCCCTTCTCTCAAAATCACACCTCCAAAGCCATTTGGCTTAGGCAAAACCTACCAAAATATCCTCCCAACTTCCCTCACATAAATCTAGAGTCCTTAATTTTATCAGCAAGCCAACCTAAGGATCCCTTTTGATCAGCTCAAAAGGAAACACCCGAAAAAGAGGTAATAATTTCACCACCCTCTTTCAAGTTCTTTTCTTGTTCCACTTCCTCTTTCTTTGTTGTTTTCATATCCAAAATAATAACTCCTGTACATCATATATACTGTGATGTTATTATAAAAATGTTACTACCATATTCATTATTCTATCCATCCTATAAATGACAAAGTCACCATACGTGCGTACGTACGACTTACCGTCTCCACGTTGTGGTGCAATTTGTTATTCAAACACTTAATTATTTGGATGAGTATAATAATGAGTATAACTAATTTAAATAATAAATATAACATGTTAATGATTATGTATATATGATATACCATCCAATTAAATAATATTTTTCCATCAATATAATGACATTGTCGCTTGTGCGTACGTACAGATTACCGTCTCCATGATGCGATGAGATTCATTTCCACATTCCCCATTCAATGATGATTATAAAAATATATATTATTAATAAGTATGTAATATATGACATAATAATTCAACTGAATATATATATACATATGTACTAATATATATCTTATTCACTTACTTCCATTCAATACGATATGAAAACAGAAACAACGTTTATGCGTACGTACGACCTACCACCTCCATAAATAGTGTTTGCCATTTCATTTATCTATATATTATACATATTTATATTCTAAATATATATGATATATAAATCATGTGTTATATTATGGAAGTATTTAAATCATGATCTAAATGATATGATCAAGAATAACAAGTTAAAACACATTCGATAAAGAAAGCGATTATTACCTGAAATGTTAATTTAACATGGAAATAATTATTAAATGGGTAGTATAAAGTACTAAATGAATAATGTATGATATAATAAAAATTAATATGGTTCTGGTATAATTTAATATCATACTATGGTCATTATGAAGGAGGTTAAACGTACCCTCGACCAAAGGAAATTGCAAGGTAAGGGTTAATTCCTTAATCTCATTATTATTCAAGATTGTATATGGGTAAGTTTTTACTGGGAAACATTTATTATCCATGTCCATGTTTCATAAAAGAGTTTTCAAAGTGATTCATTTTAAGGGTCTTTTTTATTAAAACATCATTTTAAAAGTTTTAAATATTTATTCTTCTAAATCATTCTCATTAATTTCCATGTTTTCAAAATGGGGTTTTAAGGATTTATTTATATGGACATCAATGTTTTTAAAATGTTAATTCCATTCAAAAGTTTCAAAGTGGTATGGAAAACTTTGATTAAAAAATATCTTTAAATGTCTTCCTTTCTAAATTGTGTGACTTTTAAATGTTTTCATGAAAAATGTATATTTCTCTCAGAGATTTTCACAAATCATTTTTATCTATGTTAACATACTTTAATGGATTTTAAAATTTTTTGAAGTTGATTTATTATGATAAAAATCTTCCATATTGTTTTGAATGTTTTTTGATATGTTTGACAGTGGATGTTTCATTTTTATACCATTCATGGTTTATTGATAAAGTATTGACATTTTGTATTATAGTTTTAATACAAATGTTTATGTTATGTTTCAACCCTTTCATATGAGGAATGTATTGGACATAGTAAGTGATGGGTGGAGCACGCTATAACTCCTCGATGCATCGGTAGGTCTCATGAGAAAATTAGATGTGGAATTGGATGAGGCCTTTCTCAATTTGATATATGGTTTTGGCTGAGGCCTTAATCATATTTAGACGTCTTGGCCAAGGCCTTAATCATATTTAGACGTCTTGGCCAAGGCCTTGAAAAAATGTTTCAGAATTTCCGACATTATACATTTCCTCATTATGAAAATATTATTAATGGTTCATGTGGTTATTTTACTATTAGAATACCCATGACTATGTTTTATTATGGAATTATTTACTCATCTCATATTCCTACCATAAAGTGTTCATTTTTATTAATTTTAAGGGCATGTGTTTTCAATTATTCACCATGCCAAATGTTCATGTTATCTTCTATTGTATTGCTTACCCTTACTATGCATTTGAGCTCACCCCTTTATTATGTTTTATTTTTCTAGGATTCCAAGAAGTGTATTATGATTGATATATAGGGTTAATCTAGGGGATTAATGGCATTCTAAAAGGATCATTTATGTTGTGTTTTATTTTCTAATATATAATGTAACATTCATGTATGTAATCTATTTTCCAAGACTACTAAAGTGATCGGTCCTTCGGGACATGATTCCTTGTAGTAATTCCAATTTATTAAAATAATTCACTAGCTATAGTTTTCTAGGGTCGGGGTGTTACATTTTACGTATCAACTTAGAACATAAATTGATGATGGATTCTAACGTTGATACTAAGGATTAGATTTTGAGATGGATATGAGGAACATAATACCCTCCATATTTATATTTATGGGATTCCTCAAGAGAATCTAGGATTTAGATCTATGAATGATGAATGGGGTTGCCTATGGAGCACCAAGGATCTGTCCTTGTTCCTAATGACATGGGATTCCTAGTATACTCCCCATGATCTATCTATATTCCTGATACTATAGGTTACCTGGGATACTCTCCGTTATCTAGACTTTTATCATGATATATGGGATTCTATGAATACACCCTAGGATCTAGCTATTATGACTAATATATGAGATCACTAGGACACATCCTAGGATCTAGTGGATGCACCTCATATATGGAATACCCAGGTTGATACCTATAATTCAACCCTCAAGTCTATATGGAATGCCTCGGTAATTCTATATAGGATTCATCAGTTGGCTATATGGGTTGCCTTGTATTTTCAATAGGATCCAACCCTTGGTCCTAACATTATTAGATTCCAAGTTCACTCTATAGGATTTTGTGGATCCACTTGATATGTATGGGATACCCAAGATAATACCTAGGATTCAGTGAGTATTCTAGATGAATCTTGTATTCCTAGGAGATTACATTAGATTTATAGAGTTTTCTTTATGTATTTGGATTTCCTAGGATTATATTCTAGGAATCATTTTTATGACTAATGCTACTGTAATGCCCAAGAAACCTTAGATTTTACCCTTGAGGTATATCTATATTTCCTAGGATTTCATCCTAAGAGTTGATGCATGCACTTGATACTTATGGGATGCTTAGTTTATTACCTGGTATTCATTAAATGATTCTAATACTAGATGGAATAGTATCACACATTCTCAAAGACACTTCAACCCGAATAAAGAGGGTATAATCAGTATCAGGTGTCATGTTTGAACATAAGGATAGATGATGATTAATTTATATATTCTTCTAAAATTTATTTATTTATTCATCTGACCATATAAAATGTATATAAACTATTTTACTAGTTATTTTTTTGACCCCGTTGGTGATTCCCTATAGTGTTTTACTCACACCTTACTCAGGTGGAATGGAACTTGGGTACCCTAACAGACACCATTGTTCATAGGTTCAGGTATGATAGAGGCCTATATTTCCATGATCGAGAGAGATAAATATGGTAGACATGAAGATTGAGATGTGACATGTCCCAGGGATGGCATTTGAGACTTATTATTTATTACTTATTTTTATATATATTTGTTTTATCTAATGAGAAATTATTTTTTATACACTAGAATGAACATGTGTCTATATGATTTATGTTTCTACATTTCATTTTTTGTAGAATTTTTTATTATTTATTTTATGTACCCTAATTATATGTTATAGATGATGTTTGGTTATTTGTTTATTATGCCAAAAACTGATATGGGGGTATAGTCCCCCCCATGGAAGCACCTTAGGCCCCCACTTCAAGTCGAAATCCTTGGGTGTATGGTGTGTTATGCTTGAGGCATGTTTGGAGTACCATGTTGGGCATTAGTCGAGTGGTTAATGGAGGCATGATTTTACGATTTATATTTCCACCCCTATATTATATATACTATATCTAGATTTTTTTGATAGAGTTTATGGAGGTCTATGGGGACTCTAGGTCAAATGTGAGATTTTCTGGTGGCCTTATTTTTAATTATACCTTTCTTAAGGAAGAGTATATCATTTTTGATTTATGGTTGTTTTTCCACTTTTTTTGTGGTTTTGAATCATTATATGACATGAAATGAGTTTAAAAATACATTATTCATTTATTTTTGGTAATGATATGATTTTTATACATAAAGTTTGTTGTGATGTTTTATTTGAAAAATTTAATGCCTTCAATTTCAATGATATTAAACTCTTAGTGTTAGTCTCCAACTCAAGGAATGTTGAAAAATACATGTGTAGTAAAAAAAATCTCATTTTTAGCTTAAAAGGAGGCCCATGAGGATTTTTTAATTAAGAAATGGTATCAAATAAATAGTTATATGATGTATTTTAGAGTAGGAATTAGTGATGACAACATGAGTTTATAAGTCAATTGAATTACTTAAATGTAGTATGTGAAATAATCCAGAGAAACCAATTGGATAAAAAATGGACCCTTTGATTAGAATAAAGGATTATAATAATATATAGATCATTACCATGGGAATAGTAAATGGAATATGAGGTATATTTATAGGGATATATTCATGCATCATGTAATTTTAATTCCTTATAATTTCATGTGATAAATTTTAGTGAAAATTCATGTGGGGAAACCTATGTGATAATATTATTAAAATTTCTAATATATATATATATATATATATATATACTTAGGATAAAGTTAGTTTATATACCATTAGTTATCTTTTTTTTGTGACCCCATTATGAAGCTCAGTATGTGAAGGTGTTATAAATACCATAGGTAGTGTTCAAAATGATAAACCTGCAACCAAGAAAATCTTAGATGATAACCATGAATGTCTTCCAATTTTTTTCCAAAGTATTAATGGAAACTCTCTATTCATAATATCTTATAAGAGTTTGAGATTTCATTTTAGTTGTTTCATATTGAGTACATGAACAATTATCCTTTAGTGGTGCATTTATTATGAGATTTAGAAAATCAGTGGTGGGTGATATGCTTGGGGGATCCTTATGTGCCCATGATTAGATAGACTTGGTCTTGGGAGTTGTTCAAGATGGATTTATTATATGAGACACATAGTGTTGAGTTAAAATAAGAGATGTTGGTTATTTATCAAATTAGTTAGACTATTTAGGAGTTTAGTATGAGGTTTATAAAGTTTTATTATTATTATATTGATTTCATGATCAATGGGAAGCCGAGACATCATCATTTATAGAGAGAATTATGTTCAAAGATCCATAGAAAATTAAGACTATTTTTTCAAGTTCTTTAATGGAGATATTGGGTAAAACTAAAATGAAAAGAAATTAAATATTATAAGAAATTTCAAATATATTTCTAACCAGATAAATTTTTAGAGTAAAGATAGTAGTGAGTCTTCTCAATTTACAAGGTAATATAAGATTAGTTGTAGTTAAGGAAATTGATTACCAGTGTGACATCATTTCTCTGGTATGGGTAGTATAAAACCATGTAATGGAAACCAAGGTATTAAATGTATTTATTATGGATGTATGAGCTATCTATATATATTAATCTAATATATTTTAAGTGAAAATAAGAGTATTGACAAGATTGTGACTATTTATGGTCCATCCCATCAGTTTTTTCATTATCCTCAAAATCAGTTTCCACATTATAAGTTGGATATATGACCATTGAGACTAATAAAATAGGGTGGTTTTGGAATAGAACATCATGTAATCACTCCATGTTCTTAGGTATAAAGAGATAACCAAATAGGTTGTTGATAAAGCTAACAGGGACAACAATAAGGAAGAGTTGGTAGAGGATAAACCCAAGTATTAAAAATTCAATAAGTAGAGGGTCTTGAGGTTTTTTGAGGCATAATTTTTATTTTATTTAATCCTTATTTTAATTTTATTAGTATTACTAATTCACATTCATTTTTATTTTGCAAATTTTTTAAGTGTTATAACATATAGTAGAAAAACATCAAAGGCCATGGGAGTGGAATATTCTAGGTCGGGTGAGGTTGTCTGAGGTGTGTTGTGCATGTGTGTTGATAGTGGGACAATATCAATTTTCATAAATATTAGAATTATTATAAATAAAACCATATGATTTTATTCATTTAATTTACTGGTTATATTCCTTATTATGTTGTGTTGATTACTATTAAGGGAGGTTTTTTTTAAATTTTTAAGAAATTAATTTAGTATTCCTTATCAAAAAAAGATTTTATTTTAAGAAAGAGATAAATCAAGAAACATAACATTGCATATATGTTTAATAAATTAATGGTTCATGTATTTGAAGAAAATATAGAATCAATTCATTGATCTATAATGGATTATACTAATTTTTTCTAAAACAAGTTATGAGTTTACATTTGAGGTGATAGATTGAATTTGGGATAGAATTAGATCAATAAATTTATCCAATTGCTATAGAAATTTTTTTAGGACACATCCAGATATCAATATCTGAAGAATAAAATTCATGAATTCTTAAAATATTTATTAACTTAAAATAGTGTATCATTATTGGAAAATCTAGTGTTTTAAACAAATAAGTCATATAGAATTTTAACAACATGTATAGATTATCAAAAATTAATTCATATAATGATGAAAAATCACAATCCATTTCTTAGGAGAAATGATTTTTTTGTCCATTTGAGAAGGGTGAGTTGATTTTCTAAGATTAGTTTATAATATAAATATAAGAAAATTATTTTTAAATATTAAGACATTGAAAATATGATATTTTGATATTGAATAATCTAATGGAATTGTTAAATAGATTCTATTTTTTGTTAGCTATTCATGAAGACCAGTGGAAAATGTTGATGATATTTTTCAGAAGGCATAGATTGTTTTTGAGTTGATATGAAGATGCTGGAGTTGTTTTAAAAATATTTTTTAGAAAGTTATTTTTATTTATGAGATAAAAATTATGAAGAAAAATAGATAAGTAATTACTATAATGGTTACTGCATACTCTATAAGAGTTATTTCCATATGAGTCATTTACCCTTATGAAGTGACATATGGAATAGAAAACATGCAAAGGTATTGAAGACCTTTGACCTTATAAGAGTCATTATAACTCTCTTTAATAGTTATTATAGCTCTATAAGTGTCAATTAGAGTTTTATAAGAGTCATCTAAACTCTATAATAACTATCTAGACTTCATACGAGTAATTTATTATATTTTATAAGAGTCATCATATACCATAAGATTAATTTCAATTTTTTGACATCTCATTTGAGGTGGAAATATGTAAAAGGAAATGAATATATGGGAAACAATAAGTGTCACTATTTTGTCTGAAAAAAGAACAAAATTGGTAATTTCCATAAGGATAAGATACTTTTTATCATTGTTGAGATGATGGATTCCTGAATAATAATTTTGGAAATTAAATCAGAGGATTCTTTACTAAACATAAAATCTTAAAAAATAATAATATTTTGGTCAAATCCATTATTCAGTAAAATTTTCATAAATAATTAGATTGATAATATCATGGATTAATATTTTTGGGAATTTAAAATTAAAATATTTTAAATTCATTATCATAGTAAAAGTTGAGAAATTATGAGGAGCTATTGACATGTTGTAATTTAGTTACCATGAATTAAAAATATTTTTCCATATTTTTTATGGAAATATTGTTCTTGATATTTCATGAATATAAAAGAGATAAATTTATAAAGATAAATTTATCATGAATTGAGAAGATGATACTTTTCTAGGTTTAATTATTATTGTTTCGAAGAGAGATTAAGAAGAGAATATCGACTAGTGCTTGCTACTGCATGCATCATTTATGTGAAGGAATGTTATCTAATTTATGATCATATAAAGTATTGATATTTATATGGAAGAATATTTATGTGTGTTTGTATTATCTCATGTATAGTTTGATCATTTTTAAATATTGAGAATAAAGGTAAACATACATGAAATCATATTAACATTGGTCTGGAAATCAAAGAACTTAGTTCAAGGAAAAAGATCTTATCTTGAAATATAGAAAAATAATAAAATACATTGAAGATATTTTTTATGTTGATAGAAGAATTAATTCTTATTTATTGGTGGTTCTAGTATAAATAATTCCCTATTTCAATTGGGAAGTGGATGATACTTTTCTTGTGAAATATATGATACCTTCACAACCAATGTGCGGGATTGTTATTAACTTATAATGACTAAAAACATGAAATAGTGTTATGATATATATTAGATATAAAAAAGAACACAATAATGAGTATATTTCATTATTGGAAATAGAATTTGTAAAAATGCATATGTTACTTTCATTATTTTTAATTTCATTTGAATATGGGTAAAGAAGATATAAAAGAGAATTGGATCACAACCTTAAAAATTCAGAGACATTTATTTAAAATATAAATTATAAAAATCCCACACTACTACTTCACCCCCCTCTCAGTTCTGTATCTTCTGAACCTGGGCAATTCAAGTGGTATTATCTAGGTTCCTTCTAAGTTCCTTATATAATAAAGATGAAGTATGGAGAATATGAATTATATAAACAAAATACGTGTGCAAATATTTAATGGGAATAAATTTCATTGATAGGATAAAATAATGCATCCCTATATTATATCTCAATTCCTTTTAATAAGTGATGTTGTGAAAATATATTTCCCACCACATATGAGAGATAGTACTATGAAAGATTTTGATAAGAGAAATATGGAGGTATATGCTAGATCAAAAAATGTAATTCTATAATCCTTGTCTAAATGTTTTTTTAAAAATGTATTGGGGTTCACGACAACCAAGCTAATGTGGTACATGATCTAGAAAATATATGAAGGGAATGTCAAAATTAAGAAGGTAAAATTTAAAATTATAAGATCTAAATTTTAATACATCTGAATGGATGAAGATGAGGTATTTAATTAATATTTCATTAGGGTGAATTAGATTCTAAATCACATTAGGGTATTTGGTGATACGTTGGAAGATTCAATTATTTTGAAAAAGATAATGATAATTTTTTTGAATAGATTTGATATAATGATATTATCCCTATAAGAGAAGTAATAATTGTCCATTGATGAGAAACATATCACACTTCTCAATTATGAAATGAGGAAATCACCTATGTTTAATAATAAAACTAATAATGAAATTACATTTAAATCCATTAACAAACTCAAGATCAAGGAGGAGAAAATTGAATCCTCTAGTGAATCATATGTTGATATGAAAAATGATACATAAAACAAGATGATATTGAATCGTGTCTCTAAAAAAATTAAAAAGGGAAAGGGTAAGTATTAAGTAAGACTTCCACTTAAATGATTTAAATTTGGAGTGCAACATCCTAGTTTTTGGAGTGGGATGAAATCTATTCCCAATATGAATTATTGGAGTTTGGTGGATAGAAAACTCTTTTATTGATTACCGAGACTTAATTTCGAGAGTTTATTTGACCCAAGACATTGATTTTAGATGAGTATTAATTCTAGACAAGTGTGTTGGGGTTTTGGTTGGGTTTCTAGTGTGTCAGAAGGCAAAAACCTATGTTTTTAGGTTGCATAGACTGGGGAGCACAATTTGGAAAACTCGTGCCACATCCTATGAGAAACTATGTGTCCCCTAAATGCACTGATCATGGTTTTGTAAGATGTGTAGGAGGGGGTGAAAAACCATGAAAAAAACTCTATAGTTTTTAACCGAGGGATCTGCATGGCTTGTGAAAATTTTGGGAAAACCATGCTCAAGTTGCACAGTTAGTGCCTCTTATAGAGTGACAACACATAGATTCAACATGTATTAGCCAAACCATGTAAGATAACCATGTATAGTTTGGATCTTAAGTAGTAGGAGATCCATAGTTTTCCAAAACATGTGAGAAAACCATGTGGCCCATTAAAGGTGTGAACGGTTTAAAATTACCTTTCCCTCTTTTATTATTTTTCCCTCCTATTTCTACTCCTTATGTCACATATTGTAGAGGGGAGCACCCATTTTACTCCCCCTTGGTATTGATCCACACCACTCATCTGGGATCCAATCCACCCGATATCCGGTGCGTTGGAATCATTTCGGTGACTGCTTTAATCCTCTTGTATATTTTTTTCTTTTCTCTCTCCATATGGAGTGCTAAATCTTGGCGAACCAATCTACCCAATATTTATGGTGTTAATATAAAACAATAATTTATTACAAATTGGATCAATTTAAAGGCTAATATTGGATGTTCTAATTCTTACCAACCCAATGTAGGAAATGATTATCTTTCATTATGGTTTTCGGTTATTTTGGGAGTGTGTATTTGAGTGCACCATTGTGTTGATTGAGTGAGACCCTAATAAATTGACTGATTGATGTTAAATTAATTTTATTATGTCATGGGATTATTTTAAGCATGCAATAACCATATTTATTCATGTAAGGATAGGTTAGAGTCTGTAGAACACTTGGGAAGGTTATAATGTGTGCATTAATTTCTTTAAATTGAATTTTATTATGATGCTGCTATGAATTACTGTGTTCCATACGAACTGAATGGGCTTGGACTAAGGATTTATGTGGTGATTACCACCTTATTTGAGGTGATGTGATCATCATGTTGGGATAGTCATGGATTCTATGGGTGATTTGGATCTTCAATTGGGAGACATAGCCATCGGGATGAGGTGACAATGTCATCAGGCTATGATAAAGGACCATGTGATGTTGGATGGTGTTGAAATTTGGATGGAGTGACATGGTCATAGGAGAAATACATTTATGATTATGTGTCTTGGGGATTTATTCATTTAATTATGCTCACCCATGTTGTCTAATTCACTATTTGGATTCATCTTGACATTGTAGGACTCAGATGATAAGGTGGTATTGACCACTCATGTGGGTAGAGGACTTTGTTAGTTACAACTTAATATTATGGTTGGAGGTTCTTTCCATATAAATCCATAGGAATGGTGAGGATACATTGGTTGATAGTGTTGAGACTATTGATTGGAGGATGAGTCACACCATACTTATGACCTTTGGGCGAGGACTATTTGGGATGCCGAACATCACCATTCCTTGGGATGTCAGTTGTTGATCCAACGATGTTATTATTTTGTAGAAAATATATCTCTATGCCTCAAAAATCGAGCTAAGGGCCGAATGAGTTTCTTTTTAGCTGAGTTTCAAGGGACCAAGATCATATTGTTTGGGCATGCATTCTGGATGTTGATTACTTGATTGATTAAACAAGGTTCGAGGTGACATTATAAGGTGAACCTGAGGGTTCATCTAGGATGACTTGTATCAACGGATGCCTCAAGATTATGCTAAGGATCCTCTTTGATACAGTATACTAAGGATAGTCAATGAAGGAGATTGCTTCATTTTTATTATTGATCACAAGGAAAGTAGGTTTATTTATAAAATGTGCATGTAATAATTTATTTACTTTTAAGTACACCTACTTATTCATATATGTAAGTAAGCACATGTTGGTGGTAGCCTACTGAGATTATTTCTCACACCCAATGTGGGACCTTTAGGACGTGAGTAGATTTTATGGATTTTCATTCAGGTAAAGGTTTGGTCTTAGGATCTATATCTTACTGGTTGATTTATTGTGGGTTGGAAGGAAAGGGACCCGGGGTTCTTACCTTAGCAGGAGTTTGCTTTTTTTTTTTCTTTCTATATCAACATGTTATTATATATGTACGTAATGAGGTTATCCACAGGAGGAACTCATTTATTTTATTGTAATGTATGACCTATATTGAATGAATGCTATAAAAATGTTACTTTTTTATTTTTAGTCATACAAATGATATGTTTGGTTCCACTATTTGTTTATTTATTATTGTTTTTGCTACTATTTCTTGGGATTCTGAGATGGGAAGGTTAATGGTCCAGTGTATGTTGGTATTTATTTTTTGGTGCTTTATATTTATATACAAACCATTATTATATCATCAAAAGAGGTTATAGTTTCCCCAATATAACTTATTTACACACTCACTGCTAGTCGACAGACTTTTGCATATGGGGAGGCATGCTTAAGTCCCACAAGTACTCTTCTCGAAGCACTATTTAGATGGAAAACCAGGTCAGGGTGCTAAATTTTTTATCAAATTATTTTTTATTACAAATTTATTGGTATTAATATTTAGGATATGGTAGAATGAGGATTAGTAGGTAGTCAGAACTGGTTCTAGAACTTCTGTTTGGGTGCCTGCAGCCCCATGTATGGGTGACAGACCAAGTTTCTAGGGGTGGGAATTGATATTATGCTTTTCTCATTTTATAGTTTAAATGATTTATAACATTATAGGTGCACTTGGATGTGATTATTATCTATTTTTATATGTGACCCTTGTCCTAGTATGATAAGGTAGGATCCTTGGACCCTTTGCTTAATATTTCAAGGGGATGTTTGTCTCTTACTTTTTAACTAAGCACATAGGATGTTTAAAATACATATGAATGTGATATGGAAATTTCTTGTGATTTTCATTGTGTACCTGGATTGCGATTAGAGGGGTTAGGTTGTTAAAAGTGCAAACAAAAGAAGCTGAGAACTGTTTTACAACCTAGCTGCTCTTTTGTGTCATTTTAATCAACCAACCAAGGCAAGTGGAGCCAATGAAATTTGTTTGTCATATGTGATATATATATTTATGTATGGACCTGGATCATATAATAGTGATAATAGATAATGATATTTGGTGATGTTGATCACCAGGCTGGGTGATGTGGTCATTGGATTGATATATGACACCAGACTTTAATGTGGGTAGGTGAGGGGACATGAGGTCGTACTTCTATGTGATACTTGGTTCTAATACGGGTTGGTAAGGGGCCTAGAGGCCAAAGTTCAAGAGACATGGTTGCGATGGGGGAGAGTAAGGGTAGTGATATTACACTGCCTATTACTAATTTTCTAATATGTGTTATATATATATATTATTGTTTTCTGGCCAGGTATTGGTATTTAGGGTGATTCCACCTAGACAGGCTTCGGTGGAGTGTCAGGATGGAGATGTTTTAGTGCCATAGGGGCAAGTACAGGTTGAAATCTATGAGGGTTAGTATGAGACCCATGAGGGGTAGGTAGATCATGAGAATTAGGTACATTAATAGATACAAAGTTATAGGTGTGAAAACTCTCATATTTGAAAATTTTTGGGTTGTGCCTCAATGGGAAACTCAGATCAAGTTTGGTACATGTCATCTTGGGGATTGTTAGGGGAGATTAGGTATTGAATAATTCCATGACATACTTGACTCAAGATTTCTATTCACAACACCCACAATTATTTCATGGGGAGGGTTGACCATAGGTGGCTGAGAACTAGATTGAGTCAATGAAGATGATCTTTGAGTAGATTGAGACACCCCTATGGTGGACGATGAAGCTGGAAACTTACAAGATCAGAGGACCAGAAAAGGGATGGTGGGAAATGCAGTTCCAGGTAGGAGGACATGAGGGACTAGACTAGATATTTAATGAGGTTAGGTTCTTCAAACAACTTTTCCTTGATATATTGATTATAGAGAGATCTCGAGATTTCCTGAGTCTTCTGCATGGTGACATGTCTGTCATGGACTTTGCAACGCCATTCAATGAGTTGTCTCGCTTCTCACCCGACATGGTGATTAGTGACACCTTGAGGGTGAGGCGTTTCAAGGATGGTTTATGGCATGCAATTTGGGTGAAGGTGAATATATTCATGTTGAATCATTATTATAGGTGGTGAATCAGTAACTCATAGATGAGGGAAAATTAACAGATCATTCTCACTCAAGTTGGGTGATGAAGTCAGGTAATTTTAGTGGTGATTCCTCATATAATAGGAAGCAAGGATGAGAGGAGTTCTAGTAGGGTAGTCAAGACAAGGGATCAGGAAAACCTCTAAGGAGTGGGTCTTCGATTGTGTACTTCTAGTATGGGAATAAAGGGCATTTATAGATGTAGTATGATCAGGCGTTGAAGGAGTTATAATCTTGCGGTTAGTTCAGGTATCTTGAGAGGTTCTGCATGACATCTTCTCAAATTACCAATAGTCAGGTACTGGGGAAAAATTAGGGTTCTGAGATCATACTGGGAGAGGTACCAGGAGATGGTAGTCGATATTCAACTACCTTTGGAGGTCATGACAGAGAGAGAGTGACCCATTTGTGGGGTTAGTGGTTTGTGAATAGTGAATCACTATAGGGAGGATAGTCCTTAGGTAGTAAAGCTTCAGTCTTGGTGCATACAGTAGACATTCTAGGTGCAGAGTAGGATGGGGAGTCAATTATGATTAGAGTTACTCCATGTCCGTGACCTGGGTTTTATTTTATTTTCTCTTAGACCTTCATGTAGGAATGTTCATTATTGGTTCATGAGGTGAACATAATGTATCTATGGACTAAATATACATTTGTTTGTTAGTTATCATCAGTTCATATGCATTATATATATAAGGTGCATGGTAAGGGGATATTTTATGAGCATCATTGGGTGAATGGATTTTGAGGTGTGTTGGCATCAAGGAAACATTACTATGTAATACTTGTTTGAGGTGTGAGGCACCAGGACTAATTTTGAGAATATTATGATATGCATTAAATCATAGGTTTCATGTACAACATGGACTTGTGGAGGGAATCTAATGAGATGTAAGACATGATGGGCATCAAGTATGAAACTGGGTAACCTGATGAGATACAGGAGTGGTTATGTATTATGGGAGGGCCTTGAGTCCAGGGCTGGTTGTTGGAACTTTAGTTTTACTTTCATTTTGGGATGGTAAGCAACCGAGATACGTAACTCCAAATGTGGGGAGAGCCCTGAGTATGTTTACCTATGGCATGATGACCCAGTTAGACTAGGGTATTGTTAACGGGATGGGTATGTTTGGTACCATCTCTAAGTTTTTTTGATAGCTCAGGAATGAGCTATGTTAAGATGGATAGAGATTTATGTCCCTGGTTTTTGGAGTGGGTTGAAATCCTCACCCATTTTTAATTTTCAGAGTTTGGTGGGTAGAATAAATCTTTTCATGATTATAAAAATTTAATTTCAAGAGTTAATTTGACCCCAATACATTACTTTTTGATGATTCTCAATTATTGGAATGTTTATCGGGGTTTTAGTTGGGTTTTAGGTGCGCCGAAGGATGAAAAACCATGTTTTCAGGGTGTAAAGACTAGGGCACGCAGTTTGGAAAAATTGTGCAGCCTCCGAGGAGAAACTGTGCATCCTCCAAATTCATTGATCATGGTTTGGTAAAAAATGTAGGACTAAGTGCATGACCATGTGAGGAACTATGATATTTTTAGTAGAGGGATTATTAAATCTTGCACATGGTTTGGGAACACCGTTCATATAAAGATCCGGTCTTGACATGCATAGACATTACATAACATTTTTGGAATACATAAAACATTATACAAAAAAACCCAAAGACCATACTAGTATAGTTCCTTTGGAAAAATGGAAACATAAACACTGGTTTATAAAGGAGAAATATCATCTCCCACCAAGTTCTTCATGACTTTCACCCTTCTTAGACACATCAAACATAATTCATATCTTTATAAAATGGATAAGGAAACATAAAAAAGGGCGAGATGAGATGCTCAGTAAGGGTAAAAAAGGGATACATGTAAGCATAAACTTGAGAATAGTGTATAATAAAATGATCATGAAAATATAAGAGCATACCCTCCATGTCAAAGACCATAAACATACCTGAATCATATTGAAATAAAGAACAAAATCCATGAAAGCATAACATAGGAATAAAACATGTAATTGTGGAAGACACATAAGCATATAATATTATTTTAATATTATCCAAGGAATCACTTCCATGACCATCTTAGTGGACAAAGTCCTTTACTGAACTCGGTGCGCCCCCATTCTAGCTCTATATTACTGAACTGGGTAAACCCTCATTCCATCCTAGTATTACTGAACCGGGTAAACCCCTATTTTATACCTGTATTTCTGAACCAAGTAAACCCCCATTACAACACTATCTATCTCATGAGATATAAATATTTATCTAATGAATTATAGGGAGATATTGGTCCCAACTGTCTCATAATGAAATCATACATACATGTTCTATAAGATCATTAAAAACACATCATATCTTAACCCTTGAAATGAAATGGGTGTCATAGACATGTAATCATATCATAACCTATGGATAAGGATACATGTTTCATAATCATTTCATCATAAACATAACCCATTAAATTAAGAGAGTTTCAAAAGAATATAACCCATGAAAGCGAAATGAGTTTCATAGACATCATTCCTTAAAAACATAATCCATTGAGATAAAAATAAAGACATTGAATAATTTCCTTATAAATGAATGAGTAACACAAAAGGATGTTATCTTATATGGGATATAATTTTGAAAGTTCTTTTAAAAATGTCTCTTGAGGAAAATATCCTTTCTTCTTTGAAAAATAATTTTTGATACATAAAACCATTTGGAAATTATTTTCTAAGAAAATACCTTGAAAACTTTTAAAGAATAATTGAAATCATTTTGAAAAACTATTTACTTAAAAATTATAAAAATAAGATTCAAAACATATTAGAAACCAATTTATTTGAAAACAATTTGAAACATTACAAATAATATTGAAGATGTTTTGAAAACCATTTCATTAAAGATACTTTTAAAACTTATAATGAGATCTTGAAAACATTTTGACAACAATTTCTCTAAAAATAACTTTAAAAACTTATAATTAAAGATTTTAAAACAATATTTTTTTTAAAATATCTTTTCCATGAAAATTATCCTCAAGGATCATTTTATAACATTTTTGAAAACATTTTTTTTGAAATAAGTTAGATTTCTGACCAAAGAGAGATATATGATCAGTTTTTTCTTAAAAATATTTTATTAATTACATTGTGTAACAAAGTGTGAAAAAATTGTACTAATACATTTATATATCCTGAATAAACATAGGATATGGAAAATCATTAATATTTATGAGTTATGGATCATAAAATTTCATCAAAGATGCATAATCATTAACAATCTCGAAATGCAGTGAGATTGTTTAAATAAACTCTTACCACTTGGTTACTTGGGATCATACTCTTCATGTAAGAAATGGAAATTTCATGAAGCATAAAAAATAATTAAAATAAGGATATTATTTATATTAAATGTAAAATGGATGCATATACACATTGAAAAATATTTTAGCTGCAGAATAAAACACGAGTCTCCAAGAATGAAAATTGAGAAAAAACATTTTTACTAATTTGGTAATTTTTGAAACTTAAGCCCTATGAAAGAAAGATAATAAAATATTCTTGTGAATACCCATAAATTTAATTATAATATACATATAATTAAATCATAGGAATTACATACACCATAGAAAAGGAAAGAGTGGTGAAAAAGTGTGTATCTCATGGAAACAAAAAGTGAGTTGAAATCCCATTACCATGAGTCTTGACTCTCATCGTAGTCATTCAAATAACCTGTATAATAAATATAAATTTGTTATAATTATTTTACATAACCATATTATTATTTATAAAAACATATTTTTTTTATTACAAACATATATTACCCACTTGTTAACCAACCTATTTTAAGGTTTCACTTCAGATAATATTCGCTTTGTTCTTCACACGTGCCTTAATCTGTTATATCATTGGTAATTATAATTATATCATGATTACATAATGTAAAACATGATATAAATATCATGTATATATGTTATATTTGTATTATAATAATCCATAGAATATATATGTATGAAACAAAATACACCGTTCATGGAGATGTTAAGTCGTATATACATATGAACACTATTTTCGTTTAATTATCATGTTGAAAGAAAGGAAGTAATATATATATATATATAATTATTAAATTAGATTTATTATATCATATATATCATATATATTCACTAATATCATACTTAAATCATTCCATGTAGTGTATGAATGAATCACATTGTTTTGAGGGGGCGGTAATCCACACTTCCTCAAATGAAATTATCATATTAACACCAAATGGAAAGTATAAACATATGTGTTGTAAAATAATTACATAATATTAGATACATAATAAATATAATATATAAAATTTATAAATATATTTTGAAACATAATTTCCACCATGATATGCAGTAAAAGAAAATTGAACAATCATCATTTAGTGAGGCGGTAGTCCGCCATACACGTAAATAGTATGTTTGTTGCCCATTAGATTGAACTGTGTGTAAGTGTAGGCAGAATAATTATCAAAAAATAATAATAGTATGTTTAATATACATGTTTTTTACACAATCATCTAATAATAATATTTTAGGGAGTTGAGAAAGGAAATAAAATAAAAGAGTTTGAGGGAGGGTGTTAGCACTTAATGAGGTAACTCCTTTCGGGTTGAGACAAAAGGATTATTTGGATTGATTTCTGCCCAAGGTGAGTCTTTAAGGTATAAGGGATGTACATTGGGGAGCTATTTGGGCAGAGTTTTATAGAACATAAATTGCTTCAGAGGTGTGAGGAAGTGGTAGGAGAGGAGTCCTTTTATAATGGAGGAGGGGTGGCACACTTGTAATATTATAAAAGAAAGGAACCCCACCCACGTTTTTTATTTAATGTGGTTCAATAAAGGTTAAAAGTAGATAAAACAGAGTATATTATTTAAATATATCCATCCAATGGGTTTATGACAAGTTTATAGGTTGTTTTGGGCCTAGATTGTATGGTTTGGTCCCTTAATATGCTTAATTTAACCTTAGTTGTTGTAATTAATTTTAATTACTTCACTAATATTTTTGTTCAAATAATAAGGTGAAATTATTAAAAATTAGAAATTATATTTATTCCAAATTTGGAATCCATTTATCCAAATTACAATAAAAAAATTGGCTTAAATTAATTTAAATACAATCCTCCAGTTAGGTCGACAATGCGGGTTTTTAAAGTAAAAAATGTTCAAAAGTTTGCTATGTTTTTATATTCAATTTCAAAGTAAAATTGATTCTAATAAATCGGATTAATTGGTAAAAAAATTAACTAATTAAACTTTTAAAATAATTAAAAATATAATTTAACCTTATAAATAAATTATATGAAAAACAAGTTTTGAATTAAAATCTAGTATTTTTTACAATTCATTAAAATATGAAACCGTATAGAAAAATATCAAAAATTTATCCTAACATAATTTTTATGTTTCTATTAAAAATATTAAGTTTATATTGACATGTTAAATATATAAAAGTTCTAAATTTTTTATTTAAAATGGGTTCCCCTCTAAAAGTCGGTAAAACTACCTTTATAAAAACATTGGTTTTAAGCATAAAATTGGGTTTGTTATTATCTTATGCCTATAAAATCTATTGTATAAATATAAAAAACATTTTATTTAATATATAACATATATATTGCATTAATATCACTACCTAATTGTAATTACTTTAATTTATTATGGTTAAAACAAATTTATGATCATAATAATAGTTTTCTATAAAAATAATCCTTTTATATTCAATTGGTTATTATATTAATTTTTAAATAATTTATATCTAATTAATTAATTTTATATTTTGTGAAAAAAAATATTTCAATAAGTTAGTTAATAATATTCATAAAATATAATTTAATGACTAGGTTATATATTATTATATTATTAATTTTTATAATATATTATTGCTCGGTAACACTCAGTATTGCATGTTACACAATCCATCGAGGAAAGTCTTGCATGAAACATAAGCTTACCCCAGTGTTTCATATAGATAATCCTAACCATTGTATTGTGTGTAGTGTATGATTAAATTGGAATTGTGTATTACAAAATCCAAACTTAGTTGTTTAATAAGTATTTTCAGTGTTTCATGAAATGAAAAATATCAAAAAGATTAATTTAATTTTAAAAAAATATTTCAAAATATCTCGGGGAGTAACACTATACCCCCCATAAAATGAATTTAAATCTCAAAATTCATCTTGGTTATTAAAGTTTAACACTTAAGATTTCATTTTATAGAAATCCACATCGTAAAAATGAATACAAAAACTTCCCTTAAAAAGGGAAAGTTGGAAGCATAATAGTTACCCAAAGTAACTCATAACTAGGTTTACAAATGGGAGAACATAAGTGGAAAGTGAAAATATGGACTTGAAAGAAAAGCCTAAATATTTATAGGGAGTGATTGAATTAATAAATCACAAACAAGTGAATGATCAATGAAATATTTAGGGCCTCAAATTTATAAATATTTGATGATTTAAATGGCCACCAGCTCAATGAAAATTAAGGTAATAGGACTACATTTTGTCTCATCATTTTTTCAACTTTGAGTAAATATTTTATTGACCATTAAAATAAGGAAATTTACATACTTTATATATTTATATAAATAAATTTCAATCTTTGGTTGTGCTTTTATCAGTTTATAATTCATCAATTACTTCATGTAATGGATTTTTGAAAATTAACTTTGATTTTGGAAGCACTAAAATACACTTTTAGAGGATCATAAGGCCCGTAAAAGAATGACAATTTGAACTATTTTCTAGAAATATTATTAAAAATAAATATAGTTAATACATTAATCTGTAAACATAAAAAGTAACTCTACTATTTCATCATTAATAATTATCAAATATATTTTTTAAATTAACCTGGACATCGCGTAGGATAGTGGTAGGCATGAAACCTTTATCATCCTTTGGTCATGGGTTCAATAACTATAGCCTAGCGAGAATTTATTGGTTGTAACTCAAAATACATGATGTCCTTTTTTAAAACTATGCTAATATAATTTCCAAAATCAATATGATGTACATCCTTAAAATAGGGTTGATCACTAAGTAGACTTTTAACTATGGTTTTAATACAAACATAATACACAAATACTTAATTTGAAGTTTAACTAAAAATTTTCATGAATGGTTAACCTTATAACCCTTCTAAAATATGAAAATCCAAAATAGTATAAAGAAGTTCACAAAATTTGCTCAACATTGATCACCCATATATCACAAAATAGATATTGGTTGTCACATTCCAAACATGTGAATACCCTCATTGTATATTCTCTTGAAACATGGTAATGACCTGAATTACCATAAATACTTTTGGAAACCATGCATTCTTCCTTATTCAAAATGTTACATGATATATTCATTAAATCCATGAATTATAAAAATTCATCAATGATGACATAGAACACTTTTTCAACCAATCAATAATCAAATATAGGGTAATTAGTACTGTCCAATTCACTTATCCATATCCCACAAATATTTATCCAAACAAAATTATATTAAAATAAATATCATATTAAGGGTTACCTTTAATTAGTCAAAATATCACCTTATCATTGAATCAATTCACCATTCCATTGGAAACATTTAACATAAACTTGTAAATACTTAGAGAAAAACATTAGTAGAAAAATATTTTATATTTCATCATTCATATAACATAATTTTTATGAGTCCAAATACATAAAAAAATCTATTACTTCATCCCTAATCCATTAACAAGGCCACCTAATCCTATTACATAATACCTCTTTCCTTTCACATTTCATATGTTGTATCTTCATCATCAGAAATGTAACCATTACTCACACCACCTTGCTGGTTCCCTTCAAGAACTTTCATCTTGGGGAATTGAGTTGTGTAATGATCATTTACTCCACAATTAAAACACTTAACCTTTAATGTTGTAATAGTGAGGCCAATATTCTCATCCATTTGATTAACCAAACTTTTCATTTTTTCCCTTGAAGTCACTTGCTTTGTGTATTTATTTTCCAAATTAAAAACATCTTCTTATTTCTCTAAGACATTAACTTAGGTGATTCTTTCCACATTCTTGACACATTGGAAACCAAATATTCATTCCTCCATGGTCTCCATTACCTAAACTATCATCGATCTCATTCATTATCTTCCTTGATGATTCTGATAGTTGGTTAACCTACAGGTTGTTAATCATGTTCCTAGAAAACTGGTTAGGCATGATCACAACATCCTTCAATCTAGTGATCATCCCATTTGACTTTTCATCAACAGATTTTACAACATAATCAATTGTAATCCAGTTCCTTCTGGTTTCTTCAATTGTATAAATCCATGAATAATTGAGTAATAAATGACCATCATAGTGAGGAATCACATAATCATGAATACAAATTATATGATACCTAATTTATGACAACTTTATTAAAATATTACTCAGGTTTATCCTAGGTTATTCATAACAAACTACTATTTAAATCCTTTATGATGGTTTGTGGAGAGTTTTTGAATTCCCAAATCATATCCCCTAGGAGTTTCAAACTAGGTGTGAAGCAATGCCCATTGTCGTGTAATAGATTTCCCCAAGTTAGGCCCAGAACATATTGTCGGAGTTGTTACTCCTAGGTGCATTTGTGCCAGATCCACGTCTACCTGTAGTATCCAAACTGGGATATATTTCTAGGAAACCACTTACCCTATCCTCTACCAAAATCCATGACATTTTCCTAAATGATAACACATACTTATACTTATCCTTATATACATACCTAGACATATCCTTATTAATATACATAGGGATCTCTCTAAAGTTTTTCCATCCTAGTTTCCAAATGTTAACTAAACCTTGAATCTAATACCAACTATAACGACTCAGTCATGACATGCATAGACATTACATAACATTTGTGGATTACTTAAAACATTATACAAACAAACACCCAAAGACCATACTAGTCGAGTGCCTTTGGAAACATGGAGACATAAACATTGGTACATAAAAGAGCTACATTATCTCCCACTGAGTTATTCTTGACTATCACCCTTCTTAGACACATCAAACATAATACATATCTTCACAAACTAGGTATGAAAAAAATTAGTGACTTTAGATGCTTAGTATGGGTAAAAAATGGATAAATTTAAGCATAAACATTTAAATACAGTATAATAATGTGATCATGAAAATAGAATAGAAAACCTTGCATGTAAAATATCATAAATATGAATCATGGTAGAAAAATTTACTGTTTAAATGACTTGAATCATAAGGAAATAAAGAACATAATCCTTGAAAGCATAACATAGGAATAAATCTTGGAATTTTGGTATAAATATAAGCATATAATATGATTTTTATAGTATCCAAGGCATTGCTTCCAATTCCATCTTGGTGGAAAAATTCCTTTACTGAACTGGGTACACCCTCGTTCTAGCCCTGTATTACTGAATCGTGTAAACCTTCATTCCATCTCAATATTACTGAACTGAGTAAACCCTAATTCTAGTCCTGTCTATCCCATAAGATATAAATATTGATCCAATTAATTTGAGGGAGATATAGGTATCGCCCCTCTCATAATGAAATCAAACATACATATACCACAAGATCATTAGAAACACATCATATCTTAACCCATGAAATGGAATGGGTGTCATAAAAATGTAATCATATCATAACCCTTAAATATAGATTTAGGTTTCATAATCATTTAATCATAAGAAACCATGAAAAGAAGCGGGTTTCAATAGCATATAACCCATTAAAGAGAAATGAGTTTCATAAACATCATGCCATCAGAACATAATCCATTGAGAGAATAAAAATAAATGGATACATTGAATAATTTACCCAAAAAGGAATGAGTAACACAAAATGATGTTATCATATATGGGAAATAATTTTGAAAGATCTTTTAAAAAAATTTATTAAAGAAAAATATCCTTTCTTCATTGAAAAATTATTTTTGATAAATAAAACCATTTGAAAATAATTTTTTAAGAAAATAAATTGAAAACATATAAAGAATAATTGAGATAATTTTGAAAACCCATTACCTTTAAAACTTTGAAAATAAGCTTCATAAAATTTTAAATACCATTTTCTTTTTGAACACTTTGAAAACTTATAAATAATTATTGAATATTTTTTGAAAATAAATTCATTGAAGATACATTGAAAACTTATAAAGAAGGATTGAAAACGTTTTGAAAATGATTTATTTGAAAATGGATTAGAAAAATCAAAATGAATGTTTTTTAAAACCGTAAAAAAATTTTAAAATTCTTTTCCTTGAAAATGATCTTTAATGATCAATTGAAAAAAATTTTAAAAACAAGGTTTTTAAATAATACAGATTTCTGACTAAAGAGAGATATACGATAATATTTTTTATTAAAAATATTTTTTCAATTATATTAAGTACCAAAGAGTAGAAAATGGTATTCCTCCTCCAATAGCCCGAAGTCCTTCATTTTTTATTGATTTTTGATAATCCACATTTCAAGGGGTGTGGTGGAACCCTCACAAGACCCATAGGCGTAAGTATTACATGCCCCGTAGGCCTTAGAGGAATTAATTTTCCCATAGGCTTCAAACATTACATAAAAGTCAGACTAACTACTTGGAACTGCTCCTCCCCACTATCTTCATCATGAAATTATCTCTCCACCTTCGCCTGGCTATTCGGCTAGGCATTCCCGTGCATGCACAGGCTTGTCCCGATGGCAGGTGCCATACCCTCTCATTCTTGCAATCCATTTATCTTCTGCTATGGTGAAAGCTCCTTTCTCATCCTCTTTATAGAGCTTGTTCCTTGTAGGTATTATGGTTTTCATCTGCACTTAAGGTGTTCTGAAGGCCTTGAGGTGGCCCTAATGCCTTACTGACCCGAAGGCCTGGGTGGCCCAAAGGCCTTAAAGGACTCAGGGACCAAATTGGTGGCCTGAAGGCCCAAACGGGGGAATATTCCCGGCTGCTATAGTGCCAAACAGTACTTGACACAGTTCCCACTATAGTACCTGCTACAATACTGCACAGTTCCCGCTATAGTACCTGCTACATTACTGCTACAATATCACGAAGTGATGATATTGTTTCAATAAACTCTTACCACTTGGTTACATGGGATCATAATATTAATGTAAGAAAATTAAACTAAATTAATCTTAAAATTTCATAAAAATAATGATATTAAAGGTATAAAATGTACAATTTAAGTATATAAACCTTTAAAAATAGTTTAGGTGCATAAAAAAACATGAGTCTCAAGGAAGGAAAATTGAGACAAAACATTTTTAACGATTTGTAATTTTTGAAACATAATCACCATGAAATAAATATCATAAAATGGAAATGTGAATACCCATAAATTTAAGTATAATATAAATATAATACAATCATGGGTAGTACATACACCACACAAAAGTAAAGAGTGGTGAACATATCATGTATCTCACAGAAATAAAAAGTGAGATGAAATCCCCTTACCTTGAGTCTTGACTCTCATTGTACTCATTCAAACCAACTGTATAATAAATATAAATTAATTATAAATATTTAAAATAACCATATTCTCAAATATAATACAATATATAGTCTGATTATGACCTTATATTACTCTTTTAAAAAAATCCTATGTTAATGTTTCACTTCAGATAGTATTCGCTTTGTTATTCGAATGTGTCTTAATTTGTCATATCGTTGGTTCTTATACTTATATAATGATAAAATAATGTAAATAATAATATAAATATCATTTATATATAGTATATTTGTATTATAATAATCCATTTAATATATAATTATCAAATGGAATACACCGTTCATGGAGACAGTAAGTCATACGTATGCAAGAATGCTATTTCTGTTTAATTGTCATGTTGAAAGAAATAATGTAAAAGTAATATATGTATATATATAATTTTATGGTATATTTATTATATAAAATTTATCATATATATTCACTAAGTCTATCCTTAATAAAATCTATGTAGTTTATGAACAAATCACGTCATTTTTAGGGGGCGGTAGTCCACACTTCCTCAAACAAAATTATCGTATTAACAACAAATGGAATGTATAATGATATGAGATGTAAATGAATTAAAGAATATTAAATACATAATAAATATAATATATAACATATAGAACATATTTTCCATCATAATTTACACCATTATAGGAGGTAATGGAAAATTGAACAATCATCATTTAGTGAGGTGGTAGTCCACCATACACGCAAATAGTATGTTTGTTACCCAATAGATGGAAGAATCTCTAAGTGTAGGTTGAATAAATATCATAAAAAATACTAATATATTTAGGATACAGGTTTTTTATACAATCGTGGAATAATAATATGTTTGGTAGTGGAGAAAGGAAATAAAACAAAGGAGTTTTAGGGAAGGTGTTACGTGCTAATCGGGTAACTCCTTTTGGTTTAATCCAAAAGACTACCTTGTATTTATTTATACCCAAGGGGAGGATTCAAGGTATATGGTAGGGAAGTTTTGGATCTATTTAGGTAGAGTTTGTATGAACTTAAGTGGCTTTAGATGTGTGATGAAGTTAGAGGAGAGGAGGCCTTTTATAATGGAGGAGTGTCGCACTTGTAATATTTTAAAAGAAAGGAACCCCACCCATGTTTTTTTATTGAAAGTGGTTAAATAATAGTTAAAAGTCGTTAAAATGGATGATATGATATAAATATATCCATAAAATATATTTAGGACAAGTTTATAGGTCGTTTTGGGCCTTAATGTTATGGTTCAGTCCCTTATTATGTTCAATTTAACCTTAGTCGTTATAAAAAATTTAATTACATCACTAAATTTTGGTCAAAAAATAAGTTGACCTTATTAGAAATTATAAATTATTTTTATTCCAAATATGGAATCCATTTTTCCAAATTCAAATCATATAAGTTGAAAAAACTAATTTAAATATAATCCCATAGTCAGGTCGATAATGGAGGGTTTTAAAGTAAAAATGTTCCAAAGTTTACTATGTTTTTATATTCAATTTCAAAGTAAAATTAATTATAATGACCTAAATTAGATTAATTAGTAAAAATATTATCAAATTAAACTTTTAAATCAATTAAAAATATAATTTAATTTTATAAAAAATTAGATGAAAAAATCAATTTTGAATTAAAATCCCGTATTTTTGATAATTCATTAAAAAATAAAACCTTACACAAAAATAAAAAGAATTATCCTAACCTAAATTTTATGTTTTGATTCAAAATATTAATTTTATTTTGAAATTTTAAATCCATAAATATTTTAAAAATTGGATTTAAAATGGGATCTCCATTAAAAGGCAGTAAAACGACGTTTATAAAAACAAATATAGGTTTTTAAGCATAAAATTAGGTTTGCTCATATCTTATGCCTATTGAATCTATTGGATGAATATCAAAAATATATGATTGAATATATATCGTATATATTACATTAATATCACTAAATAATTGTTATTTTTTTAAATTTTTTAGGGTTAAAACAACTTTTTGAGCATAATAATAGTTTTCTATAAAAATAATCCTTTTATATTCAATTGGTTCTTATATTCATTAAAAAATAATTTATAACTAATTAATTTATTTTATATTTTTTGAAAACAATATGTTTAAATAATTTAGTTAAAAATATTCATAAAATATAATTTAATGACTCATTTATATATTATTATATTATTATTTTTTATACTATGTTATTTCTCGATAACACTCGGTCTTGCATGTTACGCAAGCCATCGAAGAAAGTCAGTCTTACATTAAACATAATATTAACCCAGTGTTCCATATAGATAAATATAAACTTTATATTTTTTGTTGTGTATGATTAACTTGTCATTGTGTATAACGGAATCCAAACTTAGTTCTTTAATAACTATTTTTTAGTGTTTCATGAAATTATAAATATCCAAAAGATTAATTTAATTTCAAAAATATATTTCAAAAAATCTAAGGGTGTAACATTATTACCCCCTTAGAATGAATTTCACCCTCAAAATTCATCTTGGTTATTATGGTTTAATACTTGAGATTTAATTTTACAGAAATACACATCGTAAAAATAAATACACAAACTTCTCTTCAAATGGTAAAGTTGGAAGCATAATAGTTACCCAAAGTAACTCATAACTAAGTTTACACATGGGAGAACATAGGTGGAAAGTGGAAATATGGACTTTAAGGAAAAGCGTAAATATTTATAAGGAGTGATTGAAGTCATGAATCACAAACAAGTGAATGATCAATGAAAAGTTGGGGGCCACAAAGTTATAAATATGTTATGATTTAAAAGGCCACTAACTCAACTAAAATTAAGGTATTGGGACTACATTTTTTTGATAATTTTCCGAACATTGGGTATTATTTTATTGATCAAGAATATAAAGAAATATACATACTTGATATATTTATACAAATAAATTTCATTTTTTTTATGCTTTTATCATTTTATAATTTATCCATTACTTCATGTTATTGATGTCTAGAAATTAACTTTGATTTTGGAAGCACTTGAATACACTTTTATATGATCATAAGGCCCATAAAAGAATGATAAGTTTAACTACTTATCTCTAACTATTATTAAAAATAAATATGGTTAATACATTAATCTGTAGAAATAAAATGTAACTCTACTGGTTCATCATTAATAATTATGAAAAATAGCTTCACATTAACTTGGACATCGTGTAGGCCAATGGTAGGCATGAAAACCTTATCATCCTTCGGTCATGGGTTCAAGACCCATGACCTTTCTGGATTTTATTTCTTGTCACCCGAAATACATGATGTACTTTTTTAAAACTATACTAATATAATTTCAAAAATAATTATGATGGACATCCTTGAAATTAACATAATAATTAAATAGCCTTTTAACTAAGGTTTTCAATACAACCCTAGTAATAAATACTTCATCCAAAGTTTTACATAAACTTTTCATGAATAGTTAACCTTATAACCCTTATGAAAGATGAAAATCCAAAATAGTATAGAGAAGGTCAGAAAATCAGATTAACATTGAACACCCATATATATATTTATATATCACAAAATAGATCTTGGATCTCACATTCCAAACATGTGTATACCCTCACCGTATATTATCATGAAACATGAAAATAACTTGAATTACCATAAATAATTTTTGAAAACATGAATTCTTCCTTATTAAAAAGGTTAATGGATATATTCTTTAAGTAAAATAAATTTAAAAATTCATCCATGATTACATAGACCACTTTTTCCATTAATCAATAATCTGATCAAGGATAATTAGTACTATCCAATTATCTTATCCATATCTCAAACATCTTTATCAAAAAATAGTATCTTAACATAAAGAACATATTAAGGGTTACCTTACCTTAGTCAAAATGTCCCCTTGTAATTAAATCACTTCACCATTCCATTGGAAACATTTAACATAAACTTATAAATACTGAGAGAAAAACTAGTATAAAAATCCTTGTATATTTCATCATTCATATGAAATAATTATTTTAAATACAAATACATAAATAATTCGATTAAATCATCCTTAATATTTTAATTAGTCCACGTCATCCTATTACATCATACCTCTTTCATTTCACATTTGATATGTAGTCTCTTTATCATCAGCAATGTAACCATTACTCACACCACCTTGCTAGTTCCCTTCAGGAGCATTCATCTTGGGGAATTGAGTTGCATAATGACAGTTTAATCCACACTTAAAACACTTAACCCTCTATCTTGTATTAGGGAATACAATATTCTCGTCCATCTCGTTAACTAAACTCCTAATTTTTTCCCTTTCAATTACTTTATTTGTGTCCTTATTTTCCAAAGTCAAAGAATATTTTTGTTCCTCCAAGACATTCACATATGTTATTCTTTCCACATTATTGACACAATGGAAACCAAATCTTCTTTACTCCATGGTCTCCATTACCCTAACTCTCAATGATCTCATTCTTTATATTCCTTAGTGAGCATGAGAGTATGTTGACCTACACATTGTTAATCATATTCCTTGAAAACCGTTTAGGTATGATCACAACATCCTCTAATCAAGTGATCATCCAATATGACTACTCATAAACAGATTTACCATAATAGTCAATGTTAATCCAGTTCCTTCTAGTTCCTTTCATTGTCTAAAACCATGAATAATTGCGTAATAAATGAATATCCTAGTGAGGAATCACATAATCATTAAGATGACTTACATAATGTCTAAATTATGAAAACTTTCTTAAAATATGACTCTTTAGGTTTATCCTATGTTATTAATAACCAAATACTATTTAAATCCATCATGATGGTTTATAAAGAGTTTTGTAATTCCCAAAATATCCCCTAGGAGTGTCAAAATAGGTGTACAGTAAGGCCCATTGTCATGTACCAAATTTCCCCGAGTTAGTATCAGAACATCTTGTCAGAGTTGTTACTTTTAGGTACATCTGTGCTAGAGCCACATCGACTTGTAGTATCTAGACATAGATGTATTTATAGGAAACAAATTACTCTATCCTCTACCAAAATCTATGAAATTTTCCTAAATGTTAACACATCATTATAATTATCCTTAGAGACACCCCTATACATATCCTGAGAAATATACCAAGGTATATCACTATTGTTTTCCCATCCTAGTTTACAAATTTTAGCTAAACCTTCACTTTGATACTGACTTTAACGACCCATTATTGACATAAATATACATTACATAACATTTTTGGAATACTTAAAAAATTATAAAAACAAACACCCAAATACTGTACTACTCAAGTGCCTTTTGAAACATGGAAGCATAAACATTGGTATATAAAGGAGCTACATAATCTCCCACTAAGTTTTTCAAAACTATCCCTCTTCTTAGAGACATCAAACATAATACATATCTTCATAAATTGGGGAGAGAAACAAAAAAGGGGTGAGTTCTGATGCTTAGTAAGGGTAAAAAAGGGATACATGTAAGCATAAACATGAGAATAGGGTATAAGAACATCATCATGAAAATAGAAGATCATGCCCTACATGTAAAAGATTATAAAAATGAATCACGGTTGAAAGATTAGCAGTTTATAAGACATGAATAAAAAATAAATAAAGAACATAATCCATGAAAGCATAATATAGGGAAAAAACATTTAATTTTGGTAGACATATAAGCATATAATATTATTTCCATAGTATCCATGGAATCTCTTCCAATTCCATCTTGGTGGGAAAAGTCCTTTACTGAATCGGGTACACCCTCATTCCTGTCCTGTATTACTGAACCAGGAAAACCCCTATTCCATCCCTATATTACTAAATCAGATAAACATTCATTCCAACCATATATTACTGAACTGGGTAAACCCTCATTCCAGCCCTGTCTATTCCATGAGATATAAACAATTACCAAATGCATTGGAGGGAGATATAGGTCCCACCCCTCTCATAATTAAATCATACATACATGTGGCACACGATCATTAAAACCACATCATATCTTGATAATTGAAATATAATGGGTGTCATAAACATGAAATTATATCATAACCTTTGGATAGAGATACATGTTTTATAATAATTTCATTATAATCAAAACTCATGAAAAGAAGCAGGTTTCAAAAGCATATAACCTGTAAAAGAGAAATGAGTTTTATAGACATCATGCCATCAAAACATAATCCATTGAGAGAATATACATAAATAGAGACACTGAATAATTTTCGAATAAAGGCACGAGTAACACCAAATTATGATATCTTATATGGGAAATAATTTTGAATGATCTTTTAAAATATTTTATTTCGGAAAATATCCTTTCTTCTTTGAAAATTGATTTTTGATACATAAAACCATTTAAAAATCATTTTTTTAGAAAATACATTGAAAACATATATAGAAGACTTGAAATCATTTTGAAAACACATTTACTTTAAAAAATTTAAACAAATCTTAAAAATATTTTAAAAATCATTTTCTTTCAAAACACATTGAAAACTTATAAATAAATATTGATGATTTTTTGAAACCATTTCATTAAAGATACTTTGAAAACTTATAAAGAAAGATTGAAAACATCTTGACAACCATTTATTTGAAAATAACTTTGAAAACTTATAATGGAATATTTAAAAACCATAAAACATTTTTAAAATACTTTTTCTTTGAAAATGATCTTCAAGGTTCATTTGAAAACATTTTTGAAAACATGGTTTTTGAATAAGATATATTTTAAACTGAAGAGAGATATAAAATCTGATTTTTCTTGAAAACATTTTCTTAATTATATTAAGTAAAAAAAGAGTGTAAAAATGGTAGTAATAAATGGATATATCTTCAATAAATATAAGAGAATAAAACTCATTAATATTCATGAAAGATGGATCATAATATTCTCCTTTTCCTCTTTGATTCCCCCTGGCACTGATCTCTCTCGACACCCCAGCGCTCCTGCCTCCCCCTTCTATTCCTTTTCTCAGGCTTTTGCATTTACCTTCAGTGGCGAAGGTGCTCCTCGCTTCACTTCGCCTTGTTATATCTTCTTTTCCCCCGGTCCTCCTCCCCCTCTCGCTTGATTTTTTTCACTGGTGGGACTTTGTTCACCTTTACCGCCCCTCTTTCTACCTTTCCCTATGCATTAGAACCCCATTTTGGGTCTCTAGGTGGGTGTTTCAGGAGGCTTGGGTCGGCGCTGGTTGGGGTGTTCAATGTTCTTCTTCTCCTCTACCCATGTTGTCCAACACATTGTGCCCGAACCTATATTGGTCAGGATCGGTGTGGGTTTCGGGACATCTTGGGATGGTGTTGGTGGGGGGCTGGCAGTGGTCTCAGTGCATTTTTTCCACCGGAGTTGGTTTCTTTTTTTTATGTGTTCGTTGGTGGTTAAATTTTATGCGTGGCCTTGCGATGGATGCAGCGACCATTGATGATGGCACTATTTATTTCAGATATGTGCTAGGTGTTATTATGATGAAGAGATCAGAATGAATTTTGTGATAGTGTTCTAATGCTGTGGAGGGACGTTCACTGGCTGTGGTGCGTCAACGCTGCGATTGACAGTTCGGGGGCACGACTCAAGGTTTGGAACTCAAGTTATCGTATCCAAAGAAGATTTGATGGTGTTCAATTTGATGTGTGGTCTTTTGATTTTCATATTCATATTTTCTTTTTGCGGTTCGGGTCATGGTGCGCGACTCGAGGTGGTTCAGGCGCTATGGTGGTTTCTGTTTGAATTTTGAATCGTGAAGATTGTACTGTTTGAAGTTGTTCTCATCGGTGGATGTTTTTTTGGACAGGGACCTCACTGACGAGGTAAAGATGGGTGTGATGGGTTGCTGTATTCGTTTTATGAAGTGTGCTGTTATCACTTACCATAAAGTGGCTTCTAGAAAATTCAAAAAGAGATTTGGATGGATGGATGAAAAGCAATGAGATTGTTTCAATAAACTCTTACCACTTGGTTTCTTGGGATTGAACTATTAATGTAAGAAAAAAAAATTAAATTAAGCTTAAAATATAATTAAAAGAACAAGATTCATGATATAACATGTAAAATGGAATTATATACACCTCAAAAAATAGTTTAGGTGCATAACAAAACATGAGTCTCAAAGAAGGAAAATTGAGACAAAACATTTTTATCGATTTGGTAATTTTTGAAACATCAACCACATGAAAGAAAGATCATAAAATGTAAATGTGGATACTAATAAATTTATTTATAATATACATATAATAAAATCATGGTCAATACATACACCAAACAAAATGAAAGAGTGGTGAACATAGCATGTATCTCACAAAAATAAAAAGTGAGATGAAATCCTCTTACCTTGAGTCTTAAATCTCATCGTGCTTTTTCAAACCACGTTTATAATAAATATAAATTTATTATAAATATTTTACATATCCATATTCTTATATCTAATAAAATATATGGTTTTATTATGACCTTATATTACTCTCTTGTTAAAAATCCTATATTAAGGTTTCACTTCAGATAATATTAACTCTGTTCTTTGCATGTGTCTTAATTTGTCATATCATTGGTCCTTATAATTATATCATGATTCCAGAATTTAAAACATGATATAAATATGATTTATATATATTATATTTATATTATAATAACCCATTTAATATAGAATTATCAAATGGTACACCGTTCATGGAGACGGTAAGCCGTAAGTACACATAAACGCTATTTCTATTTAATTGTCTTGTTGAAAGAAATAATGTAAAAGAAATATATGTATATATATGTACATGTATAATTGTTATAGTAGATTTATTATATCATATATATAACACATATCCACTAAGTCCATCCTTAATACATTCCATGTAGTGTATGAATGAATCACATCATTATTAGGGGTGGTAGTCCACACTTCCTCAAACAAAATTATCTTATTTACAACAAATGGAAAGTATAAATATATGTGTTGTCAACATATTAAATAATATTAAATAAATAATAAATATAATATATAACATATATAAATAGGGTTTTTATCATTATTTATACTATTAGATATAGTAATGGAAAATTGAACAATCATCATTTAGTGAGGCATTAGTCTGCCATACACACGACCAGTATATTTGTTACCCATTAGATGGAAGTGTCTGTAAGTGTATATAGAATAATTATCATAAAAAATACTAGTATATTCAGGATACTGGTTTTTTTATAAAATCATGTTATAAGAAGATTTTCTGGAGCGTAGAAAGGAAATAAAATAAAGGGGTTTGAGGGGGCTTTTACCTCTTAATTGTGTAACTCCTTTTGGTTTTAACCAAAAGACTTCCTTGGATTGATTTTTTTCAAAATTTAAGGCTTCAAGAGATATGGTAGGGAAGTTTTAGATATATTTGGGAAGATTCTGGCCAAACTTAATGGCTTGAGATGTGTGAGGAAGTGGGAGGAGAGGAGACCTTTTATAATGGAGGAGGGGTGACACACTTGTAATATTTTAAAAGAAAGGAACCCCATCCATGTTTTTATTGAATTTTTTTAAATAATGGTTAAAAGTTTTTAAAAGGGAGGATATGATCGAAATATTCCCATAAAATGTCTTTAGGACAAGTGTATAGGTAATTTTGGGCCTCAATGTTATGGTTTAGTCCCTCATTATGTTTAATTTAACCTTAATCATTGTAATTATTTTTAATTATTTCACTAATATTTTTGGTGAAAAAATAATTTGACCTTATTTAAAATTATAAATTATACTAATTAAAAATATTGAATCCATTTTATCAAATTTCATTCACATAAGTGGTAGAAATTAATTTAAATATAATCTCGGAGTTGGGTCGACAATGCGGGGTTTTAAAGTAAAACCTTCAAAAGTTTTCCATGTTTTTATATTCAATTTCAAAGTAAAATTGTTTATAATGACCTAAATTAGATAAATTGGTAAAAATATTATCTAATTATAATTTTAAATAAATTAAAAATATTATTTAACCTTATAAATAAATTAGATGAATTTTTTTTGAATTAAAATCTTGTATTTTTTGACAATTCATTAAAAAATGAAACCTTACAGAAAAATATCTAAAATTTATCCTACCCTAATTTTTATGTTTCAATTACAAATATTAAGTTAATTTTGACATTTTAAATCTATAAATGTTCTAGCAATTGGATTTAAAATGGGTTCACCATTAAAAGGTGGTAAACCTACCTTTGTAAAAAAAATTACGTTTTTAAGCACAAAATTTGGTTTGGTCTTATCTAATTCCAATAGAATCTATTTGATGAATATAAAAAATATTTGATATAATATATAACATATATATTAAATTAATATTAGAAGCTAATTGTAATTAATTTAGTTCATTAGGGGCAAAACAACTTTTTGATCATAATAATTGTTTTCTATAAAAATACTCCCTTTATATCCAATTGGTTATTATATTCATTTCTAAATAATTTATAACTATTTTTTGAGAAATATGAGATCATGGGATTTATATTTATGAAATAAGAATAGATTACATTAGTAAAAAGGAAAGAATTTCACATTTTTCTCTTAGGAAAGCTTGGAACATGTCCCCAGGTAGAGTAGTTGAGTATGTACATCCTTCTTCAATAACACCTTTATTTGAAAGGATATTAGATAGGTAATTTGCCTCCCAGAATGTGTGAGTAATAAAGAAGTTTATTAAATAAATCTTTTCAATTCAATTAACCCACTTAGAATTTAGACTTTATGAGAGTTGATTCATTCCCATTCCAGGGGATTGGAAAATTGTTGTAGATTCACATAAAAACTGTATGTTGTTACAACCTCATCGACAGAAAAGATCAATTACCTTTATAGATCACATCATTTCTACTTCCAAGGCAGTGAAATGGCCAAAATATCCATAAAATAGCTCCACAAAATCACTATTATGATCATGGAAAATTATCCTATATCTTGAGGGTCCTAGATTTCCCCTAAAATCCCCATCAGTATTGCACTTCACTCATCCATAAGAAGGTGGATACCAAAAGACTTCAAGGGTTCCAGGTTGGTTTGGAAAATCTCCTACAATATTTAGATGCTTATGTATGGTGAAGTCCCTCACTAAGTTTTTTTAGCGATTCACATGCATGTGTTCTCATTCTGTGTATCTGTAATGAAAACAACCATCACCTGTTTAACATTGAAGTGATTGTTGCAATGAATGGACCTGTTTCTACCATTCCAGATAGTGTGAATCAATTTTAACAAGAAAATATAAAGAGAATGTAAATCTATTTAGAGAATTATATCTATATAATTTCAAATATAAAATGATAAATTAAGAGAGTTTGAGGTGTCTGGGTCTTGAAGAGGTCAAAGAGAGCCCTCCAAATGGATGAAACAGTTTCAAAAGATAAAAAATTTGATCAACATCTTCCTGATGCTGGTGAAAAAGCACGCACTTAGAGAACAATGAAACACCCACGCGCTGCACATTACCATCAACAGGTAGTTTATTAAATTTAAGTCTCTAAATCATTGTAAATATTGAAGGAGTAATCCAATTTTTTATGAAACATCCAATCCAATGTGTCTCTCCTTAGAAAATATATTTATAAAAAACCTTTGAGTTGCGATGGACAGTGGAATATTGCTCCAAATCATCATGTCATGTTGAAATATAAAATTGTGATTGGAAACATCAGATACAATGTCCTCGGGAAGGGATTCTATAGCAGCCAGCTGGTCCTTTATGGCCAGACTTTGGTTGAAATCAAAAGAGCTAACTCTGTTGAGTAGGGGCGCTCCCATAAAATTGGTATGCTAAAAATTGAGAGAGGAATTTCTTCTGACAATCCAGTGAGAATGAAGATTTATTTCATTGAAAACCTTTCTCAAACTAGCCCTAATAGAAGATTAAATATAGTTCTGATTACTTTCAATAAGACTTTCCAGGAATCTAGGTCTAAGAATGCCCAATGAGACTTATTTTTTATTGATTAGGCTCTAAATGAATTGTTCCTGAAGGGCCTGGTTGAAGATCTTCTTGTTGTTGATGCCAAGACCTACAAGGGCTTGGAGAATACAACAATTCTTCTAAAGTGATGTTAAGATCTTTATTTCATACAAATTTCCACTCCACATTAAATTAAACATCACTGAATTAATGAATCTAATGACAGATGAGGTCCATATATAAACCATAAATGAATAAACAAGTTTTGAGACGACAACATGTTTGATATAACATATTCTCCCTTACATTGAAAGTGTCCTTCCATTCCCTAAATCAAGGGTCCGTCTCACTTAAAACACCAAATTAGATAAATGAGAAGCATGGAGATTTCCCCATAACAATTGCACCCCTAGATAATTAAAGGAAATTGATCATTCCCTTATACCCAAGTCATTGATAATACTTATCTTCCTTGAGTATGAGAATGTTTTCCCAAAATAGATAATGGACTTACTCCAATTAGTTTCCAGAAATGAAACACTTTCATAGTGTATAAGATAATTTTTGATGTTGTTTATGTTATTCCTTCCACCATGAGTAAAAATAGTGATGTCATCCACAAAAAAGAGATTATAGAGAGCATAGATACCTCTTGTTGCTCTAATGGTTTCCATTTCACCTATGTCAACCATATGAAGAAGAAGTCTACTTAGGTAATCCTTAGCAACTGAAAAAATTATAGCTAAGAAAGGATCTCCCTATCTTACCCCCTAGAACATTTAAAATACCCTTAAGGGGATCCATTAATCATGATGGAGATGTTGGCAGATCCAAGAAGAGTTGTAATCCAGTTAATAAACCTTGTGTTGAATCAAAACTATTGAAGCGTAATTCCAATAAATTTATAGTCCATGGTGTAGAAAGCCTTTCTGATGTCTAATTTATGGGTGATTTTTCCACCCCTGGTGGATTTTCTGAGGAGGTTGACATATTCCGAGACAGTTAGAAGATAATATTGGATTCTATTTTCTTTCACAAATCCAAATAAATTCCAAGATATAATTATATCTGAGACATGGGAAATCCCAGTAGAAAATCTCTTTATTATTATTTTATGAATTGTGTTGATAAGGGACACTAGTTTTAATTGACTAATATCATTGGCATTATAAACTTTGGGAATGAGATAAATGAATTGATAATTGAATCCTTGAGTGAAGTATCAACCCTTGAAAAGGTGTTTGTCAAGCCGGCACACATCATCTGTGATGATGTCCCAAAATTTTTAGAAGAAGAGGTTATTAAAGACATCCGATCTAGGTGATATATCTTTTCTTAAACCAGAAATTCCCTCCTTGATTTCAGTGTCCATAGGTGAGGTTGTGAGAAATGAGTTATCCTCCTCAGTGATCATCTTGGAAAAAATATTTTCCTTGAGTACCACAATTTCTTAGGGCACATTGAAAATATTCCTTTAGATATTAACAATGTGATTGGAAATCTCATTACATCCATCAAGAATACTATCTCTATCCTTGAGTAAAGGGAGAGTTTTCCCCCTACTATTACTCTACAAATAATTGAATTTTTTTGTGTTTCTATCACCATCTACAAGACACTTAATTTTAAAATGATCATTGTAGATGTTTCCTTTAAGAGTAATGAGATTATGCAACTTTTTGGCCATATCAGTTTCATGGGAAGACTCTCTAGTGAAGTTATTCCTGGTTATTTCCTCCTGAATTTCATGTAGGGAGCACTCAATGGGATGAATTTTTGTGTCAAGTGAGCTAAATTTTACTTTACTACAATCCTTAAACTTTTTTATTGAGTTATTTGATCTTGGAAATAGAAATTAAATAATCATAATTACCTCCATTAAATGACCAAGACTCTTGGAAAATTTTTGAGCACCCAGGAAGGATAACCCATGCTTATTGAACCTAAAGGTAGGCAATTTTATTCTCTCAGTTTCAATAAGACTTACCGGAATTGAATGGTGATCAGAATTATGTATTTCCAAGGTGAAACAAGAAATTGACTTGAAATTTGAAATCAGTTCTTCGTTGAAAAAATTCATATCAAATTTCGTCTCCCTCATACCATTATGGTGCCTTTTATACCAAGTAAACTTAGCCCCAACAAGGTATACTTCAGCTAAAGATACATATTAAACACAATTTATGAATTCTCTAATGGAGATAGAATTGTAGGTCGTCCCCAGATTTGTTGGATCGGAAAAAGCAAGGGATGATGGCAAGAGGGGGTGAATTGCCTTTTAAAAATTGATAACAAATTAAAAAATCAAAGTAAAGAAATGCAGTGGAAATAAAGAAGGCAAGACACAAGAAATTGATAACGGAGTTCGGCCAAAACCCGGCCTACGTCTCCGCTCCCAACTCAACCGTTGAGAGATTCCTACCGCTTTCTTTTCAATGGTTTTACCAAGAAACCCACTAGGCTTTGAGGTAGCACTAGGACCTATTACAGCTTGCTTTTTGTGGTTTAGCAAGAACCCACTTGCTTTCAATGGAATAGCAAGAACCCACTAGCCTTTTTAACGGGTGAAGGCTAGCTCACCGAAACACAAGCCTTTTAAAAGGAAAGGCTTGAAGAAACCTCTTCACACCTTAGTGGTGGTGTGAGAACCCAAAGAAAGAGGGGATGAGAAAAGTTTGGGGTTTGTAGGTACAAACCCAATTTTAAGCTCAAAATAAATAAAGAATGAAAAACCGTAATGGAGGAAGACTTGGGCGCCAATTGGATGATGGAGTTGATGTAGCGTGCTCTCCCAAGCTTCTTGAGGTGCTCCTTGGATTGGAAAATGGTTGGAGCACTTGAGGATCCTTGAAGGTGGAGCGCCGGAGGTTCGCTAAAAGTTCAACAATGTGTCTGGTGGCTTGGATGAAGTTCCGGGGCTTCCTAGGCCTTTATTTATAGGCTAGGAACCTTCAAGTATCCTTTGGAGGGCTTTGGAGCCGTTGGGAAAGGCCTCGGAGCCGTTGGGAGGCTTTTGGAGTTGACTGGTCAAAGCCAACGGCTAGTTTGACCAGGGCTACCGGCTGGCCGGTGCAGGGCCACCGGCTGGCCGGTGCCTTGGCAGAGGCTGATCCTTCTTTTCCAGGCACCACCGGCTGGCCGGTGCCAGAGCCACCGGCTGGCCGGTGGTGAGACAGTAGCTGGCACTGTTGGGGCTGGATGCCACCGGCTGGCCGGTACAAGGCCACCGGTTGGCCGGTGTGGAGGCAGTGGCTCAACATCCTTCCCAGGGTCCACCGGCCGGCCGGTGGTGAAGCCACCGGTTGGCCGGTGGACTGATTTTCAGTCCACTTGTGTTCCTTTGCCACTTAAGCTTGCTTGGCCCAATTCCTTGGCCACCTGATTTGATTCCTATCAATCAAAAACACTTGAAAGAGGATTAGATAAATATGAGGGTGATTGTGATCATGAAAATAAAACCTTGAGGGGTACGAGAGGTACAACAATCTCCCCCTATTTTGATGATCACAATCACCAAAACAATTAATGCAAAATGCTGAAATTGAAAGGAAATACTAAGCATGATGAAAATGATTCTCCCCCAATAAATCAAGAAATTTCTCCCCCTTTGTGATTATCAAAATAGAATGGGGCATAAAACTTGATTGAGGGAAAAATTGAAAATCAAGATTTAAAACCAATTGAAAATAATACCAATTGTTGAAAATTTTGAAATGAAAAATTGAATTGAAAAATTTGAATAACAGTTTGAATTGAAAGTTTTGAATCAAAAACCAAATGAATTTTGAAATTTGAAACCAAATGTTGGAAATTTAGAAAATGAGAGTTTTGAATCAAAAATGAATTGAAAATTTTGAATACAAAAATTGAATTGAAAAATTGAAAAACAAGAGTTGAAATTGAAAGTTTTGAATTGAGAGTTTTGATACCAATAGTTGAGTTTGAAATGAAAAATTTTGAATAAAAAAAACTTAAAATATCCTAACTCCCCCTAAATAAAAACAAAAAGTCACCGGGGAGAGGGATTTTGAAAAGAGATGATTTTCGGCCCGGAGAGACTCGCAAGAAGGGATTTTTCAATCCAAACTTGTCTCATGGCGGGTCTTCTCCTATAAAATTCGTCCGAAAAGTAAAAAGATTTGGGTTGACCGTACCGGGCATTTTTACAATTACATTCATAGATTAAGTGCCCGGGCTTCTTACAATAATTGCAAAATTTAAATTCAGAGCTCCCCCTTACAAAAATAGTGGGTGAATGGGAGGAGGAGGCTTGCTTGGAATAGCCAAGCCCTTGGGTGGTTCGGGATATGCGTTGGGAACCTAGGATATTGTTCAAATTTTGTTCCCCTTGGGTGAACTTGGCCAAGGATTCCCTTAGGTCTTTGATGGTTGATTCCATGGAATCAACATTTGGGAAATTTTGGATTTTGAGGGACATCTCCTCCTTCTCTTTGAGAAGTTGTTCTTTTTCGGAAGAGAGTTTTTTGAAATTCTTTTTTAAAGCAACAAATTTTGACGAAAGCTCATGAAAACCTTTTTCTAGTTGGTCTCTAGCATGTTGGAGTTCTTCATAAGAAAGATGATTTAAAGAATTTGAATTTGAAGAACATGAGGAAGAGGAATCGGAAGATGTTACCTCATGAAATGCCATTAGGCATTTGTTACCGTTGTCACTTGAGGAGGAGGAGGAGGAGGAAGATGAGGAGGTGTCACTCCATGTCTCCTTAAGGACCTTCTTCTTTCCTTTTTCCTTTGGCGTGGCCCGTTTCTTGTTGAGTGGGCAATCGGGCTTGTAATGGCCCTTTTCGCCGCACCCGTAGCATTTTACCTTGGGCTCGGATCTTGCGGTGGGTTCTTGCTTTCGATGCTTGCGGGATTTTTTCTTCTTGTGCTTCTTCATAAATTTTTTCATTTGGCGGGCTAGATTCTCCATTTCGGAATCGCCGCTTGAAGATGAAGGAGATGAGGAAGATGAGGATGATGAGGAGCTTACTTCTTTTTGTACCTTGAGGGCGATGTTCTTTGGAGTTTTGATAGGGGTGCCCTCCTTTTGTGCTTGCCTCCTCATCGTGATCTCGTACGTCATAAGGGATCCAATGAGTTCCTCTACCGGCATATTTTTGATGTCCTTAGCTTCTTGGATCGCCGTCACCTTTGGTGCCCATGAGCTCGGAAGGACCCATAAGATCTTCTTGACCATTGCTTCAGCTGAAACATCATCACCAAGGGAATTTCTCCCATTGCACACGTCAGTAAATCGTGTAAACATATCGGAAATAGACTCATTTGGATGCATTGAAAATGACTCAAAATCTTGTCTATACATGTCTAACCGAGTATCCTTCACTTTATTAGTGCCCTCATGGGTCACTTCCAATAGTTTACAAATCTCATGTGAAGTGGTACAAGTGGAAACTCGGTTGAACTCATTTCGGTCAAGGCCGCAATGTAGAGCGTTCATGGCTTTGCCATCAAGCTCAAAGTTTCTAATATCGGCGGGGGTCCATTTGGATTCGTCGGGGGTAGATAAAGAATAACCTTGCATGACAATTTTGTAAATTGGATAACCTATGCTTCTTAAAAAGGTGGTCATGCGGGTTTTCCAATAATTATAGTCGGTCCCATCAAAAAATGGAGCCCGACCCAATGAGTAGCCCTCGGGGGCGAAAGAGGTAGATGCCATCAAAAAATAGGATCTTTAATTTGAAACCGGGTTAGGGAATTATTCAAATTTCCCTTTGATACCAATTGTTGGATCGGAAAAAGCAAGGGATGATGGCAAGAGGGGGTGAATTTCCTTTTAAAAATTGATAACAAATTAAAAAATCAAAGTAAAGAAATGCAGCGGAAATAAAGAAGGCAAGACACAAGAAATTGATAACGGAGTTCGGCCAAAACCCGGCCTACGTCTCCGCTCCCAACTCAACCGTTGAGAGATTCCTACCGCTTGCTTTTCAATGGTTTTAGCAAGAAACCCACTAGGCTTTGAGGTAGCACTAGGACCTATTACAACTTGCTTTTTGTGGTTTAGCAAGAACCCACTTGCTTTCAATGGAATAGCAAGAACCCACTAGCCTTTTTAACGGGTGAAGGCTAGCTCACCGAAACACAAGCCTTTTAAAAGGAAAGGCTTGAAGAAACCTCTTCACACCTTAGTGGTGGTGTGAGAACCCAAAGAAAGAGGGGATGAGAAAAGTTTGGGGTTTGTAGGTACAAACCCAATTTTAAGCTCAAAATAAATAAAGAATGAAAAACCGTAATGGAGGAAGACTTGGGCGCCAATTGGATGATGGAGTTGATGTAGCGTGCTCTCCCAAGCTTCTTGAGGTGCTCCTTGGATTGGAAAATGGTTGGAGCACTTGAGGATCCTTGAAGGTGGAGCGCCGGAGGTTCGCCAAAAGTTCAACAATGTGTCCGGTGGCTTGGATGAAGTTCCGGGGCTTCCTAGGCCTTTATTTATAGGCTAGGAACCTTCAAGTATCCGTTGGAGGGCTTTGGAGCCGTTGGGAAAGGCCTCGGAGCCGTTGGGAGGCTTTTGGAGTTGACTGGTCAAAGCCAACGGCTAGTTTGACCAGGGCTACCGGCTGGCCGGTGCCTTGGCAGAGGCTGATCCTTCTTTTCCAGGCACCACCGGCTGGCCGGTGCCAGAGCCACCGGCTGGCCGGTGCCAGAGCCACCGGCTGGCCGGTGGTGAGACAGTAGCTGGCACTGTTGGGGCTGGATGCCACCGGCTGGCCGGTACAAGGCCACCGGTTGGCCGGTGTGGAGGCAGTGGCTCAGCATCCTTCCCAGGGTCCACCGGCCGGCCGGTGGTGAAGCCACCGGTTGGCCGGTGGACTGATTTTCAGTCCACTTGTGTTCCTTTGCCACTTAAGCTTGCTTGGCCCAATTCCTTGGCCACCTGATTTGATTCCTATCAATCAAAAACACTTGAAAGAGGATTAGATAAATATGAGGGTGATTGTGATCATGAAAATAAAACCTTGAGGGGTACGAGAGGTACAACAAGATTTTCATATGTATGAAGAATAACATTGAAACCTCCTATTATGGACCAGGAATCCATGATTCTGTTAGATAGGTCCTTGATTTTCATCCAGACTATTCTCTTGTCCATGTAACTATTAATAGCATATAAAATTGAACGGTAAGATTTTTGACCAGAAATTTCAAAGATGCATGTTACAATCTGATCATCTTCATGTAGAATAAAAGTTTTTTCTACACTATAGTGAACCAATAACCATATTCTATCAAAAAATGAGGCACTTTGAGAAGTACCCAGCTTAGAATAGCCTCTATTTCTAAATACGGTAGTTTTTTAGTAAATAACCTTTGGTTTTGATATACCAATGATTTCAAGTTTTTAATTACCTACAAGGAGCCGAAGGGAACCTTCTGTGCTCAAGTTGGATATTCCATGGTAGTTCCAAAAAATGATCCTCATTTTGGATATGGTTTGGGGGTGACCCCCCTTTATTCTTTTCTATCTTCCTTTTGGACTTCCTGGATATTTCTGGTTTGGCATAATGTAGAGTGTCTTTTGACTCAATTGAGTTCTCAGCTATGAGAATGTATTTTTGGTCATGATCATCCTCTTTTAATGGAGTTTGAATACAGATAATGTTACTGTGTGTGTCAACTCTACCTTTTTTCTCATTCAACTTATCAGTCATGTGTACCTGCTGTGTAACATTATCACCCTTGTGTGATGAAATTTGGATAGGGGACCCAGTGATGGGCATTTCATCTCGATCACTGTTAGTTTCCTTGCCTGGTCATTCTTTCCTATCCAGTGAATTTTGATTTGCTGAGGGCCCATCTAATGTGTCATCAAAATTTATGGCCATGTTCATGTTTTAGAATATATATTAAATAATAAAGGCCTCAAGCTGGGAGGAAAAATAAGTTGAAGCAACTTCTGATGAAAGTTCCAGAAGGCCAGCTTCATCTATAGGATCATTAACTGGAGAAATTTCATGATACTTATCTTGTTCTTTGACAATAGATACCCAAAAAGATGTTGTGGGCACATAAATATTTCATGTAACTCATGTTATATTGTCATATAATTCATTTTTTCCTATAGATCCCTAGATTTCTCCTTTTAATTTATGATACTTCCTTCAAAGAATTAGATATGGGAGTTGGATTAAACAATTTTTAAGGACTTTTTTATTGTGAAAAGTATGCCCCACTATCTTTCAATGTTCAAAGAATTAGCAAGGTTCTCAAATTAAAAGTTAATATTCAAATGATGGTCATTTGCATCCAGATAGATCCTGCATGGTGGAGGGGATTCCATGTCAATCTCGATTAACACTCTATCATATAGACAAAGGTCTCCATTAAGAGTTACCTGGTCTATTTTTAGGGGAGATACAATTTTAGAGGATAAATCATTGATAATTTCGTGATGCCAGTATACCCACATAAGTCTATGGATCCTAGTCCACACCTGTGACATGGAATGTTTCTTTGAAAAGGGAGTGAAGTTAACATCCCAGTAAAAATGTCTAAAAAACCATGGTTTGATATTTAGATTTATATAAACCATTTTGCATCAAGATCCAACTACTTCTCCAAAATTATATGTAATTATACCTTCCCTATCAGTATGAGTCTCCACTTCTAGGATTTCTAGAAATTTGATATACAATCTTTTAGGTCTGCATATGACCATGGATTCATACCTTTTTCATAGGAGACGTAACCTATAACTGAATATATACAAGGGATTTATATATTATTATATATTTTTTATAATATATTATTTCTCAGTAACACTCGGTCTTGCTTGTTACGTAAACCATTGAGGAACACAGTATTCGATGAAACATAAGCATACCCCAATGTTTCGTATAGATAAATATGATCTTTATATTGCGTGTAGTGGACGTCTAACTTGGAATTGAAGATAATGTAATAAATAATTTGTTATTTAATAACTATTTTCAGTGTTGTGTGAAATGAAAAATATCAAAAATATTAATTTAATTCGAAAAAACTATTTCACAAAATATTGAGGTGTTACAATTCACAATCTAGATTCTTAGTGCCACTTAGACAGTAGATACACATGAGATAAAAATGTTTTGTCCAAACTATGTGAGATAAAAATGCAGGGTCTATCTCTTAAGTAAGAGGATCTACGTGGTTTTTTCATTATTTTCCAAACCGTGAAAGAAAACTATTTGGCTTATTAAAAGTGTAAAAAGTCAAAAATTCCATTTCACCATTCTATTATTTCTTCCTCCTTATTTCTCCTCCTTGTGTTGTGTATAATAGAGGGGAGATCCTATTTTCTTCCTCTCCAAGGTATTGAGCTACACCACTCATCCAGGATCTGATTTGTCTATCACTGAGTGTGTTGGAACCACTTCAGTGAGTGATTTAATCCTCTTTCCCCTTTTCTTATTTGGCCTCTCTATATGGAGTGATAAATCCATGTGAGTTGATGAACCCTATTTTTATGGAATTAATATAAAATGTTAATTTATTCCAAATTATATCATGTTAGAGGATAATATCGAACATTCTATCATCTAGCAACCCAAGGTTGGTGGTTCTTATCTTTCTCCATGATTTAGCAGTTTTTTTGGGGTGTAGCTTTGAGAACACCATTGTGTTGAGTGAGAGAGACCCTAATAAATTGAATGGTTTTTGTTAAATAAATTGTATGATATAATGTGATTCCTTTGAGCATTACCTAACCACATTTATTCATTCAAGGATGGGTTATAGGTTGTATACCACTTGGGTAGGTTAGTAAGAGTACTTTAGTTTCATTAAATTGAATTTTATTATGATGATTCTATGAATTACTGAGTTCCATGGGAAATGGATGGGCTTGGATTGAGTATTTAGGTGGTGATAACCACCTAAGTTTAGGTGAGGTAATCATCATGTTGGGTGATACATGGATTCTATGGGTGATGTTGATCATTGGTTGGGGGACATGGTCATCAAGATGAGGCAACAATGTCATCATGAAATAGGAAAAGCCTATGTGATGTGGGATGGTGTTGACCATTGGATATAGATACAAAATGAGAGGGACATGAGGTTCCTGATGACTTGTCTTAGGGATTTATTAAGTGAATTCTGATCACCCGTGATAGTGAATGTTCCATTTGGATTCATGTGCACACAGTAGGACTCAGTTAATGAGGTGGTATTGACCAATCATATTGGTAGATGACTTCATTAATTATAGCTTAAGATGATGTTTGGAGGTTATTTATATATAAATCCATGGGGATGGTGAAGATCCATTGGTTGATAGTGTTTAGACAATCGATTAGGAGCCGAGGCTCACCGTACTTGAGACCATTGGGCCTTGAATATTTGGGAGGACATACATCATCGTTCCTCAGGACATCAGATGTTGATATGATGGTGTTATTATTTTAGAGGGTTGACATCGCTGTGCCTCAGATTTCGGGTCAAGGGATGATGAGGTTTCTTTTAGACTGAGGTTTGAGGGACAAAGATCATATTGTTTGGGAATGCCTTCGACATGTCAGTTACTTGATTGACGATATGATGCACTGTGGGACATTTGGAGGTGGAACATAATGGTTCACCTGGGATTACATGTATCAGGGGATGACTTGGGCTTATACATAGGATTGTCTCAACCACAATATACCAGTGATGGCTGAAGCAGGTTATTTATTCCTTGAGTTTTTTGAGAGTAAGGGAAGAAAGTTTATTTATAAAATTCACATTTTTTTACTTTATTTACTTTTTATTATGCATGTTTATTCCCAAATGTAAGATATGAACATGTTGTGGGTGGCCTAATGAGATTCTTTCTCAAACTGTACATGGTCCTATTGGGACGTATGTGGGTTTTATGGATTTGTGTTTAGGTAATGGTTTGATCTCATGAGAAGGATATTATTGATTGAGTTAGCATGGGATGGAAGGAAAGGGTCCATGGGTTCTTGCCTCAGCTGTAGTTTCTTTTCTTTTTTTCATTCTACATCAACATGATATTATATATGTACGTACTGAGGTTATCCAATGAAAACCCCCTTTATATTTATTGTATTGTATGAAATGTTTTGGATTCATTTTCTAAAAATGGTACTTTGAGATGTTTAGTTCTAAAAATGGTATATTTTGTTTGATTATGTATTTATTATTGCATCTGTTGATATTGTTTGTGCTTATTCCATGGACGGATTACTAGTTTAGTGTCTGTTGGTATTTCTTTTCCACTAATTTATATTTATATATAAACCATTATTATATCATCAATAGATGGTATAGTATCTTCACTATCACCTCTTTATACCCTCATTACTAGTTGGAAAACATTGATTTATGGGGAGGCATGGTTAAGGCCTAGTGGCACTTGGTCCGAAGCATTATTTCGGTGGAAAATGATTTTGGGGAACTATATGGAGAAATTGGAAACATTATAGATAATTTCATAAGAAATACGAATATGGAATTTTAAGATAAGGAGGAAGAGAAAATAACTATAATAAAGAAATGGGGATGAAGTTCTAAATAGACAAAGAAGTCTAGTAAAAGAAGGAAAAATGCTCAAAAAAGAAATAAGAGGAGAATGTTGTGTAAGGAAGCTGATGAATTCTCTACCTAAAGTTGTAATTTTGAGGATTTATATTCTATAAAAGTTTTTAATTTCGTGGAACATTTTGAAAGAAAAGAAAAGGACTCAATCAGTGAGAAATAAAGATAAGAAACCCACACTAAACATATATGACGTGGATCTATTTTAATAGGTTTTTTTCAATATTATTCTAATGAAATTTTGATAAAAGTATGTATAAAATTACTAAATTTATTAATATTTGACACTCAATAACTTCTATGATGAAAAATATAATCCATTGAATAATTGATCAGTTTTTGGTAAATTTGGGGCTTAAATTGTCATGGTTCAATGTTTTAAATTTTACTTATCTTAAGAACCAATTTTCTAGTGGACTTTGGAAAATTTGGTTTGGAATAATATTTTATTAGTGATTGTTCTGAGTTTTTGGATTTAAAATTTATATATTTTATGTTACAAGGTTGTTTATGAAAATATTTTTTGGGGATGTTTTTTTGCTTCTCTTGAGTTAATTGAAATTTGTTTGATGTAGTTTAGATGATGTTTTTTTATATTCATGTTCCATGTTTCAAAATTTTAAATATAATTTTATGGAAATAAATTTTAATTCCGTTTGAGTTTGGAATTTTTTGGTTTTGTTTTTTTGATATGTTTAATTTTAATTTTAAATTCATTTTAATTATTTTCAGTTAATTGATCATTTATATTTACTATGGGCATTAATTAATTCACCCATATTATTTTGTAAATAATTTTTTTCTTCCCTAAAAGGGAAATATTTGATAGTATATAAGACAATTGGATCTTAGACATAAGAGAATTTATAGTATCCATAAATGGAATTAGAGTATTGGCCATCAAATTAATTTTATATCCTCTCATAAGATGAATCGTAGAATTACAATAAGATAAAATACAGCAGGAGATATGTAATAGAATTTATATTATAATTCTATATAAAAGAAATTGTCGATGGGATTTGAGTAAGATATTTTTTTACTATAAGAGAACCCCATGTGAGAGATTACTTGGGTACTCTATCACTAATAAAACCATTGAATCCTCCTCCAAAAGTGAAATATAAGATGGAAAATAATGTTGGGGACTAAACTTTCTATTGTCATCTGAGCTGAGATTGGGTTTTGAAAAGAGGAAATCCCCCATGTTTTTTGATGAAAATGATTCCCTGAGCTCACCAATAAAGTTTGAGTCTTATTACTAAAGAAAGTTTTTGAATCTATCATCCTAGAAGTGAAACGAAGAACACTTTTTAATTTGGATAAAATTAGTTTATTATTTGAGAAGAAAAAGATAATCCAAACTTAAGACAATGATTTTTGTCAATTTGATTATTTATAGGTATAAAGAAGAAGATGATGGGGAATTTTATGGTTTCCAATGTTGTAGTTTTGATGAAATGGGATGATGCACACCACTTGTTCCATGAAATATGTCAAAAAGTTTAATATAAGAGCTAGGATTCCTTCGGAGTTCGTGATGTTGATTACTTGACACAACATATTTATTTGATGATAGCGATGATTCAAATTTAAAAGGGTAATCTAGATCATATGAACAAAAGACTAAATGTAATTGGTTGAGGACAACATAAGGTGAATGATTCTTGTATTTTAGTGGTGAGTTTATTGAATATAGTAAGAGATTTAGTTTTTCTAAGTTTGAAGAAGATGTGGTGTCAAAATGAAAATTAGAAGGTAAATAGTTTATCTCCACCTAGATGATTTAATGCATGTGTATGTGGTATGAGTTAATACAATGGATTATGTGAGTGAAATGGGTGGTTAAGGATAGCCTAACTAAGTTAATACTATTAATTAATATAGAATTCTCAATTTAGAAAATAGATATAGTGCCTAGAAAATAAAATAAAATGGATAATACATTATTATTTTGGAGAGATACATTTTTTATAGAGAGACAAAGACACATGAAGACAAAAAGATATGATTTTTTTGAAAGGAATAGATATGTAGATGAGGAGAAGAGATGCAGATAGAAACATGAACTAGAGTCCGAGTTTCTCTAAAGAGATGATTCATTATCATCAAATGATTCTTTCACTTATTTCTATTTATGATGGAATTAATTTTTTCATTAATTCAAGAATGGGTTTTTCTTAAAATAATTTGGAAAATTGATTTTAATTTTATGTTAAATCACTTAATTAATGGTTTCTTATATGGTTGTTTTCTCCCCCATTAATTTTTAGAAAATATTTTTTTTAGATTTTAAGAAACAATTAAAATTTTATGGATAGAGTTAAATAAAAAACTATTTAATCAATATTTAATAAAATCCTAGAGAAGCATAATATGATCAATGAAAATTGATTATAATGATTTCTGATTATATAATTTCATGGATGATTGAGTTCATAGTTAGGATAATATCGAGTTAAATCAGAAACATGTTGAAAACAAGGCTCAGTTAGTTAACCATATTACATTCAGTTTTGATGAATTTCGTGAATCAAGAAAAAAACATTATTGTATAAAAATTTCTAATAAAATTAACTATCACATCAACAATTTTTTTTCTTGCTTTATATTATTCAGCTAATAATAAATTATCACAACTTTGTTTGTTATTTATAATTTCCTTCTCACAAGTAGTAGTATGTTGTCTTTGTTAGATTTTCTAGAGTGTTTTATTACTTAATTTGGTCACACACATACATCAATTTCATTCTCTATGGTATCGACTCATATAGCTAACTATACTAGATTATAATAGGGAAATTATGAATAAATTTGGACAATATATTAATGGAATATACAAGTCAAAATTTTGGAACTATTTTCGGGGTAGGTACATGTGACCAAGTTTAGATAAAAAAATCAATTAAAAAAAGAAATAGATTTCAAAAAAGCTTAATATTTTTAAAAAACAACTTCTGTGTGTTTGTTCACTAGTTATTCTTATAAAAATTAATATCCTTTCACCCCATAGATTAGAAAATAAATATGTTCACTTAAAAATAATAAATAAAAAACTAAAATGGAATATCATTTGGAAATTTTGAATAAAATTAAAAATAGAAACATCAATCATCCACAACTAAGAAATGAGTTGGCTGAGAGAGTTTTCCTTAGGGTGTTTTAAGTGCATAAAAGGTATATTAATGCATATTATATTAAGAAATATCATAGGTATCAGAATTATGAGATTAAATAATATTATTTTTATATGATTCCATCATACAATGGAGTTCCTAATGAAGACTCACTTGACTTCATTAGGGATTTGTATTGTGTGGTGCAATACCTTTTGTTAAGTTGGTTGAAAAAATAAGAACTAAAACTAAGAGTTTTCCCATTCTATCTCAAGGGAAATATAAGGAAATGACCTCAATATATGGATGTAATTTTTTATTATATAGGATCAATTGTTTAATGATTCGGTAATGAAATTTTATATAAGATGAATAAAAACTAAAATAGTCATAAAATCCCTAGTTTTCTTCAGGTTGAGGGTGAAATATTCCATGAAACTTGGGGTACATTTAGAGGTCTATATATACATTTTCCTAATCACCATTTCACTCAAAAATTATTTATAGAAACCTTTTATAATATTCTCACCCCATATCACCAAAATTTGGTTGATTAATATTCTAGAGGAGATTATAGTGACAAAGAAATAAATATTTGAACAAATTTTCAATACACTTGTGAAACAATATCAATATAGGTTATAAAGAATAAGAAACATAGTTAGGAATTAAAAAAATCATGTTCACCAAGTTGAGGTATAATATTCTAGGTATTTTAATGAAAACCCACAAACAATATTAAGGAGGAATTTCACCAATGTGCTATGTTTGGACATTCCAAATCTTGTTTCCTTAACTTTGATATACCTACCGAAAAACTTGAAAATGTAAAATGTAATGGCTAAAATCCTAGGATACTATTAAGGGATGATCAATATAATAATAACTAAAATCAAGGTTGTGTAGATTATTTGAACATTTTATAGAAAGAGTGGGGGTTTTTAGACATATTTTCCCCCCTGGTTTCCAACAGCAACTAAGGAAACCTTTCCAAAATCAACCAAGGGTGGAGTATTTAAATAAAAATGTAAAATTTTAAGGTATTATGTTTTCTAAAATGGATCAAATTATAAGGAAAATGGATTCTCAAGATAAAAGATTGAAAATTTAAATAGAAAAAACAAAAAAACCAATTTTATTTAGATAAATCTTAATCTAATGTAAGAATAAAAAACCTAGAATTAAAATAAGTCAAATGTCTAGGGGAATGAATTATAGGGACAAAGGTAAAATACTAAGAAATAATAAAGTGAATCCAAGGGAGGATTTAATGGGTATTACAACTATTATTGGATTAAAAACTCATCTGGATTTTAATAAATAACCGAAACTTACTCAAAAATGAAAATATGGTTGAATATAGAAAATAAAATCTGGAGAATCTAGAATATACATATTTGGAAAAAGACCACTGAAAATACCATGAACCCTACTTTTATAGTGGAAATTCATAAGTAAAAATACTTAACAAAACAAATAGAATAAAGGGAATACAAAGGTGGAAGAAGTTATTCAGGGAATGACAACTATTTTAAAGTATTTATCTCTTACCATTCCATTTATTAAAAGAATTAAAAATAATAATTAATAACCTAAATTGCCTAAATTTATTAAAATCTTTAAGAAAATACAAATAAAAATCCATTTTCTTGAGGCTTTAGTCGAAATTCATTTTTATTTTAAATCATTAATAAAAAATATCTAATAAAAAGAAATTGTAAGAATCTTATACATATAATATGTTAGAGGAGTGTGATATTTTCCTTCAAAATATGACAGCTTCTAAACTTAAATATCTAGGAAGATTTTTCATAACTTGTACTCTAGGGGGTATGAATTGTTTAATTTCCAGTGTGAACTTGGTGTGATTATAAATTTTATACCACTATCTTTTTTTAACACCAAAATCCACTATAGTTATCCTGAAATTGGTTGAGCATTTTATTACTAACCCAATAGGAAGGTTGGATATTTTCTAGTTAAAGTAGTGAAGGTTTATTTTATTTCTTATTTTATCATATTAGAAATGGAATTTAAAAAATCAGTTCCTATCATCCTTGGTATGACTTTCTTAGGAACTAGAGGATCTGTGATAGTTGTTTCCAATAGAATATTTATTTTAAATTTTGGATATTAATAAGAGGAATTTAATGTGTTTAAAATAACCAAATAACTTACCCAATATAAAATATATTCAATAGATGAGTTTCAAGAGTTTTAATAACTTGTTAATGAGGAAGAGTAGATTTTTTAAAGTGATTAATGAAATTAATAGTAAACCATATAATGATAAAACTTACACGGGAAATAACATGAGTAAAGATGAATATCTAGTGGATGAGTATGATGGAGAATTCATTGAGAATGTTGATAAGTTTTCTTTATAGAAAATTCACAACTCAACCATTAATTTTGGATATTAAGAATAGTTTGCTGATGATAGTAGTAATGGGGAATAACCCTTCTACCATGCCTTCTTTAAAAGGAAGCTTAAGGACCTTGGAACTCTTAGGCCCAAGAGTCTTCCTTCTAGTGGAAAACCTATTTTGGATTTCAAACCCCTTCAATCCCACAAGAAATATTATTTTATGGTTTTACGATCAATTTTACCTATTATCTTCTCATTTAGTTTAAGGAGGAGTCAATATGAATGTTTGTTGACTATTTTTGAGGAAGTATAGGTCTATCATTGGTTTTCCATAACTAATATTAAGGTAATTAGTCATTATTTATATATATACATAATTTTTATTAGTTCTTAATAATAAACTTATAATCAAGGGACAAATAAGATAAAATAAAAACATAAAAAACATCATTTAGAGAAGAATTTATCAAGATGTTAGATGATGGAATGTTTTCTCAAATTTTAGATAGTTATTGGGTTGGTCAAACATAGGTTGTTCCTAGAAGGAAGGTTTCACTATTGTTACTAGTTAGAAAAATGAAAAAAACTAGGTTTGAAAAGATGCCAAGTAGAGAGTCTGTATTGATGACAAAAAAACTAAATTATTCCACTATAATTTATCACATTCCAATACCATTTTCAGGTTAAATATTTAAGATGTTGACTAGAAATGATTTTTTTTATATTTTATGGATGGCTATTCTGGTTACAACCAAACTCCTATAACACTAGAATTATAGAAAAAACAACTTACACATTACCCTTGTGGGAATTTAATTACCGGTGAATACCATTTTGATTTTATGGATCTATGATTTCCAATCAAAGGTGTATGATAGAATTATTTTATGATATCATTGATATAATTACTGAATTATTCGTGGATGATTTTTCATTTTATGGTATAAACTTTTAATTCTCTTTTAAAAATCATGAAATGGTTTTCATGTGGTAACAAGAAACATTTTTTTTAATTTATAGAAATGATTATTTATGGTTACTGAATATATAATATTGGGTCATAAATTGTATAAGAAAAGTTTAGAGTAAATTTTATAACTAATGTCATTAAAAAAATAACTACACCATAAAATGTTAAAGTAATTATAAGTTTCTTGGGGAATGCTAGTTTCTATTCATCATTTATCAAGGTATTCCCAAAAATCACAATGCCCTTATGATCTCAGTTAGTTAAGTAACCACACATTGAGTTTCAATACAAGTGACTATAATCATTACATATTATCAAGGATAAACAAACTTTTTTCACTAATTATTTTTCCCCTATTTGGATGATTTATTTTTAGGTGATGTGTGATAACAGTGATGTTACTATGGGGAAGATAGTAGGTAAAATAAAAAAGAAAAAATTTCATTTGATTTATTATTTTTATAATATTTTTGATGATACTGAAAAAAATTGTCGTAAATCTAAAAAAATAGATTCTTTCATACTTTTTTTGACAATTTTAGGTAGTATTTGATTGGGAATAAGGTTATTATTTTCAATTATCATCTTTCCCTTAAATATATCTTGAATAATAAAGAATAAAATCCTGTACTTATGATATAGACCTTTTTATAATTTTATTTAGAGATAAAGGACAGAAACTGTGTTGAAAATGTGGTTGTTGACCACTTGTATAGGTTTTTTATTACCCAATATGATGAAACAATTGAAATTAATTCATCATTAAAATATGAGAAACATTTTATTGCTATAGTGAGGTAATTTTATTGGTTTCTATATTAGGAAAATTTCTTTGACACAGGTGTCATGCCCAAAAATCATTGACAACACTAAAGGAATTTTTTTTCATTTTTTGGCATAAGTATTACTTTTTAGATGTCCCTTTTCTTTTTTAGATATGTACTGATGTGATCCTTAGGATATTTGTTCTTGAGGAGGATATGGTCTTTTTCTTAAGAGTTTTCACTCTTCACCTTGGGGTGGATATCATGGGCATTACAAGAGTATTCAAAAAGGCTTTCATGCTGGTTTTAGTTGGATTTTTTTCAATTATTTTGGAAGATTTATTTTTGGCTTTGATAAGTGTTAGAGGATAGGAAATTCGAGAAGTAAGAAATAATTTCAAAAAAATTGGACTTTAGAGGTTGAAATTTTTGATATATATGGATTATAATTTATGGGACCAATTCCATATTACTATGGGAATGAGTATATTTGTTTTTGTAGTTGAATATTTCTCTAAGTGGTAAGTGGATGTAGAACTTCCAAACAATCTTACTAGTAGGGTTTTAAACTTCATAAAAAAGAATATTTTCTCTTGATTTGGTGTTCCCAGATAATTTATCACATATAATATTTCACATTTTAATACCTTTAAATTAAAATATTTTATGGAAAAGTAAATTTTTATTGATAAAATTATTACTTATTGTCACCCAAAATCATGTGAGAAATAAAAAATATATAAAATATGGAATTGAAAAAAATCATTGAAAAATAGTGTCAATTTCCAAGAGGGATTGGACTATTTAGATAATGGGGATTTATGGGCCTATATGACCTCTTATAAAACTTATATTGGGATGTATTCTTATATACTTATCTTTGTTAAAACATACCATTTGAATATATTTTTTTAGATAATTTATTTTTAGGTTGTGAAATCCATGAACTATTATTTTAATTATGCTGATGAAAGGAGGCTGGTGGATTTATGTGGGATGTAAGAAGTAAAATATAGTGTTATGAAAATTATAGGATTTATAAAGAAAGAACAAAAGATTTTTATTTCTACACCATTCAAAATAGAAATTTTAAGTTTGGATATAGGGCCCAACATTTTAATTCCAAATTGAATAATGTAGATTATTTCATTTCTTGATGCTATTATGATATTCATATTGTTTAATGATTGAGGTATATTTTGAGAAAACTCACTAGGGTAGTACCCTAATCATTTTAAGGTCAAAAGGATCGATATTTGGAAGAAACTTAATAGATACATTTTTAAAAATTAACTATGGTATTAATTATTTTTTAGGTTTAAACTATTAGAATGTATTTTTTGAATTTTTACCATTTTTAGAAAAAATATTGATACCGTTTCATGGTATTTTTGTTTAAATTGTACACCATTTAATTCTGTTTATATTTTAACAAATTATTATTCTTTTCCATTTAATAAATTAAAAATATTGGAAGTTCACTTTAAGGTGTTGTTATATTTTAGGATTATTTATTAAAATTACTGCAAGTTTATTCTATTCTTTTAGCGATTTTATTTATTGAATTTATTTATTGAATTATTATTTTATAATTCTTTTGAAAATCAGTTTATAACTTGTGGAATATTTTTTTAGAACTTACTAAATACCCTTGAATAATAATTCTCACTATTGAATGATAAAATATTTTTGATCTTAAACTTAGTTAAATTATTTTTTTCACCTTGAAGTTCAACATTAAAGCAAATTTTGGGTTTTAAGTGTGGGGGGAGGGGATTTAGAACTCTTCTATGATTTATTAATTGTATTACAAATCAAAATACCCATTTTTTAGAATTTATGTTTTTCAATCTCTTATTTTCATTCTTAGTAGGTCAAATTTTTTCTTAAAATTGAAGGTTGTTATCTCATAGTGAGGAGGTTAATCTCTATTAGCCAATGAATTGAACTAAGTTTTTAATGTTTACTTATATCTTGGAAGAAATTTAATTTATTAAATTAATGGATGAATTTTATAAAAGAAAATTGACTTTCAATTTTTTAGTTTGAATTAAACTTATAAGATATGCATATAAATGGTCTATGAAACGAAAAAATTAATCTAGGTTGAGCCTATATAATTATTTTCTTTTATTCTTTATGTTTTTGAATGATTTATTTATGTGTCCTTGTAATTATAATGTTTTCTCATTCAAACATATCATCTAATTATTATGGCTTGGTATTATGTGTGTCGGTTAACCAAGAGGTAAATAAAATCTATGAAGTTATAGTTGGATGAAAATTGAAGTGTGTTTAATTATTCTAAATATTTTAAATTTCAATTATTTTATTAAAACATGGGACCAAATTTCGCATAAAACTATTTAATTTTTAGTGGGTAATCATATTTTTAACTTGATATGATAAACGAGGGAATATTAATTTGAAAAATAATTCTTTTTGGATTCAAATTTTTCATGATTATGATTTATAATTTTCTACTAAAGTGGGTGAGTTGCTTTCTTAAGGAAAATAAAAATATTATGTGTGGGGAAATTTGATATGGATCTACATTAATATGTTTTATCCATATAATTCTAAAATAATTTTGATAAAACATTGTATAAAACTTACTTAATTGATTGATATTTGAAACTATCATTTTTTGGATGATAAATATAATTCATAAATGATTGATTTGTTTCATGTATATTTGGTATTTAAATTTACAGTTCATCTATTTTAAATTTTACTTATCTTAAGAATGAATTTTCTAGCTGTTTTTTTTGAAATTTTGTTTTAAATAATATTTTACCAATGATATTTATGAGTTTGAGGATTTAAAATTTTCATTTTTGATGTTCCTTGGTTGTATCTAAAACTATGACACAAGAATGATTTATTTATACTTATATTAAGTTAATTAAAATTTATTTAATTTATGATGTTTTTTAATGTTTAGGTTCCACATTTTAAAATATTAAACATGCTTTTATGAGAAAAAATTAATTCCATTTGAGTTCGTAATTTTTTTGGTTTTTTGGGACATTTCATTTTAATTATAAATTCACATTAATTTATTATAGTGAATTGATCATTTCTATTTCATATAGTAAGTAATGAATTCTCACATATTTATTCACAAGTTAAATTTTCTACTACCCAAAAATAGAAATATTGATGGTTTTTAAGATAATTGTATCTTCCATGTAAGATATGATGCAATAACCATAGGATAAATTCAATTATTGAGAATTTGACGAATTTTGGAGCCTCACATAAGAAAAATCCTCGAATTATTATAATATAAATTGTATCAAGATATGCATAAGATAATTTATATTTATTTCTATAGAAAATAAATAGTCACATGGATTTGTATAAGATATTAATTTTTAATAAGAGAACAATTTATAATATATTTCATAGGGCCTCCCTATATAATATTATCTTCATCTCCTTCTCCTAAAACTATAGTGAATTCCGAAACAAAGTCTAGATTTTTGAATCACATATTTCATTAGATCTATTCCCAAATTTTGAAAAGGGGAAAACACTGAATTTACTGATGAAAAATGATTCCCACAACTGAATGATGAAGTACGAGTGATCTTTATAAAGCTATTCCTTGAACCTATCATCATGAAAAAACACTGAATATCACTATTGATTTTGTGTAAAATTAGTTCTATTGGAGAATATAAAGCTAAGGAAAACTGAATATAATTATTTATAGAACATTTATTTTTTAGGCATGATAGAGAAGATGACGGGGCCTCTGATGTTTCTTAAATTTATGGTTGTGAATACATGGGAGGACACACCACACCTATTCAGTGAAATGATTAAACAAGATAGAATTATGATATTGATGTCCTGTGGAGTTTTCTCTATTGATGACTCAACATCACATATTTATTTAAAGGTGGTGTTGAATCATCTTTAAAAATTTAACGTAGATCATTTTTATGGAATACTAACCATAATTGGTTAAAGGTGACATATGGTGGATGAGGCTCTTTTTTCTGGTTGTGAGTGTCTTACACAATGAAATGGTTTCAATTGGTCTAACTTTATAGAAGATGTGATTTCAATTATAATATTAAAGGATAGATATGTTATTGAAACACATATCATTTAATGCCTATAAAATTGAGGGATCTATTATAGAGGATTACTTGAGTGGAATTGGTGGTGACTGAATGCCTAACTAAGTGAAGACTGTCAATAAAGACAAAATTTTCAATTTAGAAAAGTGAGATGGTATTTTTTATATAAAATAAAAAGGTATAATATGTTATTATTTGGGAAAGATACATATTTTAGAGAGATACAAAGAAACACATAAATAGATAGATATGAATTTTAAGTAAGGAACATATCCAGAGACGAGGAGCTAAGACATAGACCAAATCATGTACTAGAGTTGGATTTTCTCAAAAGATAAAACTCTTTCTTCTTACTCTTTAGATGTGATTATTTCTTTTTATAATGGAATTAATTATTTTCATTAAATCAAGAATGATTTTTATCTAATCTATTTAGACAAATCTGTTTTACAGGTAGGTTTAATCACACTATTCATGCTTTCTTCTATGGTTATTTTCTATGTCATAAATTCTTATATTTTTTTATAATTTCAAGAAATAATAAAAAAATCATTGATAAGATTTAATAAAAAAATCTTCAAAAAATGTTTAATCAAATCTAAGAGAAGTACAATCTGATTAATTATAATTAATTATAATTATTTTTTATCCCCTAATTTAATGGATGATTGAGTTTGTAGTTAAGAAACTATCGAGTTGAAAAATACAATGGTTGTGAAATTGACTAAGTTTTTTATCCTCATTAATAATTGTTCTAATGAATTTATGGAAGAATGATTGAAGGAAAATATTTTCTAACACCACCCATTTTGATTTTCTATCTCTTCAATCATTATTTATTTTTTTCTCACATATTTTTTATCATCTTCTAATCACCTATCCTAACATTGTTTTTTCTTCACACATTCCTTCCCACAATTAGTTATATGTTGTATTTGTTAGATTTTATTGAGAGTTTTATTATTATTTCAGTTACACATTCACAAATTTTTTATCAATGGGTTTAAATACTATTACTAAATATATTATGTTATAATATTGATATTAATTATATTTTTTCCCTCAACAATAATGACATCTATAAGTAAACACGATAAAAGTTGATATTAGATTATATCTTGAGAGAACCACACAACAAAAGAAGAAAATAATATCCTTTAAGAAGTTTTTTATAATGTTTTAGAGAAATGTTGATGAATTAAAAATAAAAAGGTGAGTATATTAAATAAATTAAGCGAATTAATGTATAATTTTCTGAGATAGATAGTATTTTTAAGGAGGTTGAGAAAGAATTTTCCATGAATTAATAAAAGATAAACATGGAAGAGTTATGTTTTCTTAAGGATGAGATGACCCTTGGAAAAATAAAAATATATCATGAAAAATTTATGGAAATAAAGGTCGATTCGTCTAAGGATGATGAGAAATACATTATAGAACCTTAGGTAAAAACAATATACAGTACACACAAAGATTTTAAATACACTTCATCTATTAGTGAGAAACTCTAAAAATATTACAACTATATTCATGAAATTTTAAATCATCTTGAAAAGAATTCATATTCTAAAATTAAATTAGTTGGAATATAGAGAATTACCAAGACAAAAAGATATAAATAATGGATAAAATAAACATTTTAGGGAAGTACAAGTTTTTAAGGTTGTTATTGGTGCTCTGGAGTTTCTGGGAATAAATCATATGTTTATTGTTACAACATGTCTCCTTCACAGAATGAGAGAAAGTATGAATTGAAGGGGAGATATCTAATGAATGTGAGAATCAATTTTGAAAAGAAGTTGATAGTGAGAATAAATTCATTAAAAGTTATATATTTGATTTTTTTTGATTTCATATAGACAATTTGTGTAATGTGAAACCAACAAGGTCACTTTTATGAGGGATGTATGAAAATGATTCTATGACAAAATCAAATGTCCATTAAAATTAATAAGATCCAGAAAAGGAATTAGATAGTAAAGGCACTTCTTGTTAAAATGGCTCTCAAAGACAATAGAAGGATCTAGACACAGATTCTGGATAATGGATGATCATCACATATGAATGGAGATATAAATATATTAAGGATAATTTAATAAAAAATAGAAACTTTATCACTATTTGAAATAAAATATTCTTAAAGATCAAAGGAATTGTTTCAGCTAAAATTGATCCTCAAAATTTGAAATTTTAATATATATTGTTTTTTGATAGGATCAAACACAACTTTCAGAGTGTGAGTTAGCTCTTTGATGTAGGGAATGGATTATATTAAAAATTAATAGTTTCTTAATCAACATAATAAAATATGAAAGGATAATTATAAAAGTTTAAATAGAAATTGGGAAACAAATTAGATTGATCTTCCAAGATATTCATGCCATCTTAGTAAAAAAGAATAAAACAGTCTTTGAGAATGAAGACTTAACCATCTTGGTCCAAAGATTTTGTGAAAAAATTCAAGTGAAAATAAAGTGAGATATTTTCCTCAATTAATAAGATAAAAATATTTTTTTTAACTTTTCAAAAGAATAATATGATTTAGTGAAAGTATAATAGAGTTGAAACAAAAGCAAACAGTGTACTTAAATTAATCAATGTGGATTTCTGTAGACCTATGAGGTATTAATATACTATTGGTGACTTATAATTCATAATATTTATTAATTTTTTCATAATGATTCCCAATTTACTATTTATGAAACACAATTAAGATACAGTGAAGATTTTTTAAATTCTCTAATTGAAAGATGAGAAATATATAGGGAACTATAAAAAATTTGGGAATAAAAAATTGAAAGGAGTTTACATGTAATGATTCGGAATAATATCAAACTAAAATTGAAATAAAGAACCAATATATCACTCATTATACTCCTAAATAGAATAGTGTTGTTGAGAGAATGGATAGAAGTCTTATCAATACTGGACAAAATATGCTTTCTGAGTTTTATAGGTTAATATTTTAATATAGAGAAATTGTGTGATCATCTTTTCATTTCCTGAATAAGTTTTTGTTGATAAATGATTATAACATGACTTTTTATGAAATATGGTATGACATAAGACAAACTATTAACTACTTCAGTGCCTTTGGTAGTCCCTTTTTGAGAAAAATTAAAAACAAAAATACAGGGAAGTTTGATGAGAAGTTCATGGAAGCTATCTTTAAAGGATGATTGTAAAATAGAAAAAGTTAAAAATTATAGAGCATGAATATTCATAAGGGGGTTTAGAGTTATTATTTTGTGGTCATTAAAAATAAACCCAGACTTACTGTTCCAAATGATATAGTTTTTGAAGATTCTGATAAATAAAGTGATCAGGTTCTGGAGAAAGTCGGCGTACAAAAGTAAGAAATGAGCAACACGTTTCCAATATTTATTTTTAAAAAAATATGAATGAAAATAAGCTTATAAATATGAAAATTAGAATTATTAGAAGATTAATAATCACATGTAAGATGAGAATATAATGGGATATAAAAATTTTAATGTACAAACTAGAATGAATATACAAATAAATAATTTAGTAGCCCTCTTCTCTTAGATTGAGCCACATTCATTTAATGAGGCTATTAAATATGAATAATGATTTGTTTCTATGATAGATAAACTTGATAAAATTGAGAAAAATTATTCTTGGGATATTTTCTATTGTCTGAAAGATAAAAATGTAATTGTTACTAAGTGGGAATTTAGATACATGGTAAATGATAAAGGATAAGTTAAAAGGAACAAGACCCAAATTATATGAAATGGTAATTCACAAATTGAGGGTGCTAATATTTAAGTGAATTTTATTCATATTTCAAGGTTGGAATCCATGAAAATATCCCTTGGTATTGGATCTCATAGAGAGTTTAAAATTTAACAAATAGAAGTAAAATCTTATTTCTGTAACACTGTGTTAGAAGAAGAATTATTTATTATTAATATTGAAGGTTTTTTCTTTATAATGTTAAACAAAGGGTTTACTAGATATATATGGATCTCTATGGGGTAAAATAGGACCAAGTATCCTGATAATCCAAATGTATGGTTTCCTGAGAAGTATGATGTAACACCCCAGGTAAATAAAGAATATGACATTTTCATATTTATCCATATTTTTGAATAAAGTATTAATGTGACTTTAAAGGGGACGCTATGCTCGATGGCGTACCCAACACATAACAACGAGTTTCTTGGGAATCTTACGTTGCACTCTAATAATAAAATTATATTATTTTAAATGGTAGTTAACATGTAGCCATTTTATTGGCGGGAATGGATAGAAATAACTAAAATATGATTATATATGTTTTTTAATGTTTTTACATTTATCCAATAAAAGATAAAGGCATAAAATATGGAAATAATTCGATTTTAGGCGTATATGCCCTAGTTTTCACTAAAAGATCACTTATCGCCTTTTGATGGAGAACCATCATTAAATATAGTTTTGTTCACTCTTATAACACCTTTTGGACCAAATAAAACTCTTTTTAAGAATTGGGACATCAAAATTTACTTTGTGTAAATTTTTGGCATCTTTCCGATAAAGTTCATTTTTTAATGAATAGTGTAAAATGTTGTATTTTAATTCAAAACCTCTTTTTAATCCAATTTATTTATATGATTAGATTATATTTTGAATTAGTTTTAGAGTGAAATTAGAATATATTTTTACCATTTAATCCAATAGTGGTCGTTGGAATTAATTTCATTTTGAAGTCAGACTTAAACTAGTGTCAATCTTTTAATACTTATTGTTTCATAAAAACACGCTATTTGCTCTGACAGTGGGAATTAATAATTAAATTAATTAATGTGACTTATATGTTTTGAATTTTGTAAAATGTACTTAATTTTTGAATTCAGAATATCAAATATAGCTTAGGGTGAAGTTTTGAGATTTTTCTGAAAAACTTCAATTTTTGATGAATAGTGAAACCACTAAGTGGTACTATAAAAACTGATTTTTCCATTTAAATGAAATTTTTCCATCTTTGTGTTTTGAATTTAAAAAATCCGACATAAATGGTTGTCATTAAGAAGTAAAATGTGGTTCAATGGGATAAAAATAATTTTTTGGTGAATAGTATCTTATTAAGTTTTTAATCACAATTAGAGGTAATTAGTGTAGTTTAAGGTAAAAATAATATTTTAATAATATGAAATGAACTTGACACATATCCTAACCTCATTGGATGTTTCATGGCCGACCAAGACAACCCATGGGTCAACTTGGGGACCCCATGAAGCCACTTTGGTTGGAAAATGACATTAATATCTTTTTATTTAAAGTTAAAGTAAAAATGAGACAAACATGAAATGTTTTACTAAAACAATTTTTACATGGGGTTATACAAATTGTTTTTTTGACTATAAATATTCATTGGAAAGATAAAAATATTTACTACATCATAGTATTTGTTTTATAATTTTTAGACATTAAATAAATTAAATTATTTATGACATCATGATGATGCAGCGATGACCTCAATATTTAACGATTTAAATAAAATGGAAAGATAATGTAATATCTAATACCTACACATGTCCAAAACCTATTGGATGAGTAAATTTCGAACCCTTATCACCTTATCCTCGAAATACATCAATGTGGGACCTTTAAAATACGAAACTCTTTTGAAAATAAAGTAACATTTTGTAACTTTAGAAGAGTGCCCCTCCTCTCCTCTTATAAAAGGCCCCCACCCCTACCTCCTTACCCACACTCCCAAAGCATTTGGCTCGGCCAAACTCTGACCATTTTGTCTCTCCACTTTACTCTATTACTCCTAGAAGCCTCACTTTGGGCATAAGTCTTCCCAAGGAAGCCTTTGAGCTCAAACCAAAGGGAGTTACCCGATTTTAAGGTAATGTCTTCACTTGAGTACTTTTGTTTTATTTTGATTCTCCAACACCATAAACTCTTTTTATTCATTTCATTTGTAACAAATCCAGAATCATAAATATACTAGTATGTTTTTATAATAAGTATTCGAGCTACAGTTTCACACCACCTACATCTAATGGTTAAAGAACATACTGTTTCCGTGGATGGCGAATTTCGGCCTCCCGAAACGATGATTGTTCAACATTCTTTTAACACCTTCAAAGGTGGCCATTAAGATTAAAATATATTTATATATGATATATAATATGTTTATGATTTCCTTAAGCTTCTGTATTTTTCATTTTGGGCATACCTTTATGGTTTCTATTATGGGTAAACGTGATATCTTCATTTAAGGAAGTGCGGACTACCGCCCCCTCAAAGTGATTTGATTCGTTAATACCATATGTGGTACGTATAAAGGATATATTTAATGATATTATATGTGATACCATACTAGAATTAAAATACTATTATGTATCGTTATGTTTTAATTCCATTAAATATGAAATAGAAATGGAAGTAGAGTTCATGCGTACGTACGGCTTACCGTCTCCATGAACGGTACATTTCATTTCTTATCTCAAAATGTTATGCAATACTATAAGTACATATATATAATGGATATATATTTAATATATTACCTAAAAATTATGGATATCATTCTGGAATTATAACAAATATATATCTCTCTCATTTTGTTTTAATTCCATTAATATGACAAAAAATGAAAGTAGCGTTCATACGTACGTACGGCCTACCGTCTCCATGAACGGTGCTTTTCGTTTTTTATCTCCAAATGATATGGAATAGTATGAAATGAATATTTAATGGATATATATGATATTTTAATCATTAATACTATTCTGAAAATTATTTACTTATAACTACATGGGCAATCTTTTTTCAAACAAGTTCATTTTTGACTCATGTACCAAACATCGGCAAAAACGTCTGATATGAACTAACATTATTAAACAATTATTATAAAATTATAATATGTGATATGAACTGAATAATAATCTCTAAAGGAGGTACTTAGGCAATTATTAATTGACCAAAGTTTATTATTCAGGAATATAAAGAAACGAACAAGACAAGTTGGACTTGAGGTAAGGGATCTAACTCCTCTCTTTCTTTTTAAGTACACTCTTTTATGTCATTCCCTCTAAAGCTCATATTTATTGTTATTGGGATGTTATGTTATATTAAACTTACTGTAATTTTTATGTTAATGTGATGAGAGACCCTATTCTCTCTCATCAATCCATTTTGGAAGTTTTGAGTGGCGCCGTTAGGCTGCCGAATTTCTGTAAGAGATCTAACCTCTCTCTTTCTTTTTATGTACTCTCCTTTATGTCAATTCTTTTAAGCTCCTCTTTGTTATGTTGGGGGATGTTCTTTTATATTACTCTTTCTATAAACTTTAAGTTAATATGGTGAGATACCCTATTTTATCTCATCAATCCATTGTTGTAAGTTTTATGTGGCGCTGTTAGGCTGCTGAGTTTTCGTAAGGGATTTTTCATCTCACTTTTATTCCCGTGAGATTTATGCTACATTTGCCACAATTTCCTTTGAGTGGTGTATGTACTGACCATTATTCTACTATTTGTGTAATATAATTTCGTTTATTAGTATTTACATCAATGATTTATTGTCCTTCTTTCATGGGGTGTATGTTTTGAAAGATACCCAAGTCGGTAAGGGAACCTTTCACCCTCCCCTTTTTTAAAAGACTTCTTTTGTTGGGTCTTTTAATTTACATATTGTTATGTTGGGATATGTTCTCATATATCCTTATTTATGTAAATTTTATGTCCAAGTGATGAGATACACTTTTTATCTCTCATCAACTCATTTTGATGTGACGCCGTTAGGCTGTCAAGGGAACTTCTTAACCCAATTTCGATTTCTTTGGGATCAACATGTAGTTATTGAATATTTCATCCTTTGAATATGTGTGAATGACCTCTGATTATTTTACACTTAATATCCACTTATATTTGGTGTATTCGTTTGTCACACATAATTATGTAATTGATTTATCCTTAAACCAAGGATACCGTCTTTGTATGGGACTTCGTCTCAATCTCCTTTCATTGAGGCATATTTTATTTTATACACAACTTTCTTTTATACGGTGTATAAACCCCTTTGACTTTTACGTTTATCCAAAAGGAATATTTTTTATACGAAGTGTTTTACAAAATGACAAAATGGAATGTTTTTGTCGTATGTATGCGGCGACAACGACTTCTCCGCCGCTGTGACCGTTATTTGGGTTTCAGCTTCCTCTACAAGCCGTGCCTTATTTTTAAAAGAAAAATAAATACCATGTTTTAATTTTCTTTTATTTTGGTATTGAAAATGGTTTTCATAATGTTTTTATATCAATGTTTTGTATTGATATCTTGTGATTGAAAGGTGGGAATGTTATGTTTCCTTTATGCATGTTTTATGTGATATGATTATGTTGAGCTTCTTGGGCATTATTATGAAAACGAGTGGTTCCGTGATAAACTAAGGGTTGGTGAGCCCGATATAGCTCTCCAATGCATTGGGTAATGCAAATGAGTTAAATGTTAAGGTTTCTCCGAAGAGATTTAGGGAATATACTGTGATGGGTATTCCAAACGTAACCAAGAGGGTTACTCCCTATGTAAGAATGTTATGAATGCCTCAAGTTACCTTTATGTATTTTGTTTTCTATGATTTATTCATGGTTTGATGAGGTATGTTAAAGTGCCTATGTTTTATGGGTAAAGTATGATTTCATTCTTATGTATATATGAACTCATGTTTCCTTTCCATATTTTTATAACCCTTACTGAGCTTTTAATGCTCATACCAAGTTTTTGAAATGTTTTTCATAGGTCAAGGGAAAGGTACATGATGTGATGATAGTGTCAAGGATGTGTCAAGAAATAATCCATGTTTTATTTTCAATATGTTTCCGTTGATGGGAAGAATGAATATTATCTTTTATGTAACCACTTAGTTTAAATGTTGAATGTAATGCAAGTTTCATGATCTAATTCTCTAAAACTCTAAACCTGAAAAGATCCTCAATGTGTAATCTTTTAATAACTCAAGATTACGTAAGGTTTAAGGCTGGGGCCTTATAGTTGGTATCAAAGGTCGTTTTAGATAACTTTAGAGGTTAGGGTATTCTTTAAGCATAAGTGACATTACCATAATGGTTAGGATTTCAGAAAGAGTCCTAGTTTTAGATAAAGTGAATGAGTAAGTGTATCTTAGTGTTTACCTTCCTCATTAGTACATGGTGGTTTTGTTGATATACTCACACTGACATTTCTATTTTTAGTGAATGGATGGATCTAGAAGGCACCAAAGAGACAACAGGTTTGAAGGAAACTGTGGTGGTTCTATGATTAAGATACTAGATAAAATGGGGGATTCAATGAGGAAACTCATGGTTGTTATAAACCAACTATCAAGGAGTCATGATCAACCACTAGAACCTTGGTATGATCTTTAATGCATCATGTACGAGATGACCAATCCATGTGGAAGTTCATGTAATAATTATAAAGGTAACCATTAGAGTTTATATGATCCTTACTTTTGAGGTAATTATGGGTTATTATATGATTTGCTGGAAAATTAAAGGCATGAGATAAACTTGAGGTTAAAATATGTTATGGTCATTTTTGATGATTTTATCTCTTTTTGGGGAATGATATAAGAATTATATAGTTTTAGAAAAAGGACAACACACAGACCGTGTGACAACCCGTTGCGTCGGACAAAGCTGCGGGAATCGAACCCACAACCAAAGTGCAATTGGTATTTATCGCCTACCACTGGACTACGTGAAGTCCCTGGTTAGTTTGACCGATTCTTTTTAGTTAGATGATTTTATGAATTAAGAGTAAGTTGATTTTGGGTTATTTATGAAAATGATTAACCTATCATAGAGGATATGTGATTAGGTTAATTACTTTTCAATACGAGACATTAGGAGCAAATGATATTGTTTGGAGATAAATGTTACGATTTAACTTGGAAGACTATGTGACTAAATCCTGAAAATATTTGGGTTTCAATATTATATTGGTTTGCTTTGAAGAATTTTATGAACAAATTGTTTATCGGATGGTCCTCGTTGAACTTTGGGTTTTGTTGGAAAAATTTTGGAGATTAAGCATAGAGTTTCTTTTTAATGGGTTATCCTTTTCTGGATTATCTGACCTTGTACTAACCTTTCTGGTTTTGGTTTTGGTTAAAGCCTAAAGACATGGGATGTATATATTTCTCTTTTGTGGATTAGGTGATTCTCTAGAAGTTGATTATAGTACTCTTAATGCGAACAAGTCTCCCTAAATACTCGTCTTTTGGAAAAAATATGAGTTTGATTAAGGAATCTAGTAAAAGTTGAAAGTCAACATGATAAGTGATTATGTTTCCTTATGAATAAATTCCTCAATAAAAAGTATCTTAAAACAAAAATTTTGTCTATTAACTTTTCCTACTGGGGAACCCAAAACCGTTTAACCCATCACAAGTTTGTGATTTTCTTATTGTTAACTTTCTCCTAGACATGTTTTCTATCACTCTCCATCAGAACATGACCCTATGTTTTCTCCTCCATGTCCATGTTTTCCTACATGGAGTCCTAGTATGGGTTAACTCGGGTGACCTCTGTACTTATCTTTCTTTATTTTAAAGTGATTGTTTTACCGACTCTTGTTCCGATGTGGGACTTTCAAGGATGTTTCCAAGCGTAATTTTAAAATTGCGAGGACACAATTCCCAAAAGGGGGGAAGGATGTAACACCCCAGGTAAATAAAGAATATGACATTTTCATATTTAACCATATTTGTGAATAAAGTATTAATGTGACTTTAAAGGGGACGCTATGCTCAATGGCGTACCCAACACACAACAACGAGTTTCTTGGGAATCTTACGTTGCACTCTAATAATAAAATATTATTATTTTAAATGGTAGTTAACATGTAGCCGTTGTATTGAAATGAATGGATAGAAATAACTAAAATATGATTATATATTTTTTTAATGTTTTTACATTTATCCAATAAAAGATAAAGGCATAAAATACAGAAATAATTCAATTTTAGGCGTATATGCCCTAGTTTTCACTAAAGGATCACTTATCACCTTTTGATGGAGAACCGTCATTAAATATAGTTTTTTTCACTCTTATAACTCGTTTTGGACCAAATAAAACTCTTCTTAAGAATTGGGACATCAAAATTTACTTTGTGTAAATTTTTGGTATCTTTCCGATAAAGTTCATTTTTTAATGAATAGTGTAAAATGTTGTATTTTAATTCAAAACCTATTTTTAATCCAATTTATTTATATGATTAGATTATCTTTTGAATTAGTTTTAAAGTGAAATTAGAATATATTTTTACCATTTAATCCAATAGTGGTCGTTGGAATTATTTTCACTTTGAAGTCAGACTTAAACTAGTGTCAATCTTTTAATACTTATTGTTTCATAAAAACACGCTATTTGCTCTGACAGCGGGAATTAATTATTAAATTAATTAATGTGACTTATATGTTTTGAATTTTGTAAAATTGAATTCGTTTTTGAATTCGGAATATCAAATATATCTTAGGGTGAATTTTTGGGATTTTTCTGAAAAACATCAATTTATGATGAATAGTGAAACCACTAAGTGGTAATATATAAACTGATTTTTCTGTTTAAATGAAATTTTTCCATCTTTGTGTTTTTAATTTCAAAAATCCGACATACATGGTTTTCATTAAGATGTAAAATGTGGTTCAATGGGATAAAAATAATTTTTTGGTGAATAGTATCTTATTAAGTTTTTAATCGCGATTAGAGGTAATTAGTGTAGTTTAAGGTAAAAATAATGTTTTAATAATATTAAATGAACTTGACACATGTACTAACCTCATTGGATGTGTCATGGCCGACCAAGAAAACCCATGGGTAAACTTGGGGACCCCATGAAGCCACTTTGGTTGGAAAATGACATTAATATCTTTTTATTTAAAGTTAAAGTAAAAATGAGACAAACATGAAATGTTTTACTAAAACAATTTTTACATGGGGTTATACAAGTCATATTTTTGACTATAAATATTAATTGGAAAGATAAAAAGATTTCCTACATCATAGTAGTTTTTCTACAATTTTTAGACATTAAATAAATTAAATTATTTATGACATCATGATGATGCAACGATAACCTCATTATTTAACGATTTAAATAAAATAGAAAGATAATGTAATAGCTAAGACCTACACATATCCCAAACCTATTGGATGAGTGTATTTCGAACCCTTATCACCTTATCCTAGAAATACATCAATTTGGGACCTTTAAAATCCGAAAATCTTTTGAAAATAAAGTAACATTTTGTAACATTACAAGAGTGCCCCTCCTCTCCTCTTATAAAAGGCCCCCACCCCTACCTCCTTACCCACACTCCCAAAGCCTTTAGCTCGGCCAAAATCTGCCCATTTTTTCTCTCCACTTCCCTCTATTACTCCTTGAAGCCTCACTTTGGGCATAAGTCTTCCCAAGGAAGCCTTTGAGCTCAAACCAAAGGGAGTTACCCGATTTTAAGGTAATGTCTTCACTTGAGTACTTTTGTTTTATTTTGCTTCTCCAACCCCCTAAAATCTTTTTATTCATTTCTTTTGTAACAAATCCAGTATCATAAATATACTATGATGTTTGTTATAATAAGTATTCGAGCGACACTTTCACACACCTACATCTAATGGTTAAAGAACATACTGTTTCCGTGGATGGTGAATTTCGGCCTCCCGAAACGATGATTGTTCAGCATTCTTTTAACACCTTCAAAGGTGGCCATTAAGATGACACTATATTTATGTATGATATATAATATTTTTATGATTTCTTTAAGCTTCTGTATTTTTCATTTTGGGCATACCTTAATGGTTTCCATTATGGGTAAACGCGATATCTTCATTTAAGGAAGTGCGGACTACCGCCCCCTCAAAGTGATTTGATTCGTTAATACCATATGTGGTATGTATAAAGGATATATTTATTGATATTATATATGATACCATACTGGAATTAAAATACTATTATGTATCATTATGTTTTAATTCCATTAAATATGAAATAGAAATGGAAGTAGCGTTCATGCGTACGTACGGCTTACCGTCTCCATGAACGGTACATTTCATTTCTTATCTCAAAATGTTATGTAATACTATAAGTATATATATATAATGGATATATATGTAATACATTACATAAAAATTATGGATATCATTCTGGAATTATAACATATATATATCTCTCTCATTTTGTTTTAATTCCATTAATATGACAAAAAATGAAAGTATCGTTCATGCGTACGTACGGCCTACCGTCTCCATGAACGGTGCTTTTCGTTTTTATATCCAAATGATATGGAATAGTATAAAATGAATATTTACTGGATATATATGATATTTTAATCATTAATACTATTCTAGAAATTATTTACTTATAACTACATGGGAAATCTTTTTTCAAACAAGTTCATTTTTGACTCATGTACCAAACATCGGCAAAAACGTCTGATATGAACTAACATATTAAACAATTATTATAACATTATAATATGTGATATTAACTGAATAATAATCTATAAAGGAGGTAATTAGGCAATTATTAATTGACCAAAGTTTATTATTCAGGAATATAAAGAAATGAACAAGAAAAGTTGGACTTGAGGTAAGGGATCTTACTCCTCTCTTTCTTTTTAAGTACACTCTTTTATGTCATTCCCTCTAAAGCTCATATTTCTTGTTATTGGGATGTTATTTTATATTAAAATTACTTTAATTTTTATGTTCATGTGATGAGAGACCCTATTCTCTCTCATCAATCCATTTTGGAAGTTTTGGAGTGGCGCCGTTAGGCTGCCGAATTTCCGTAAGAGATCTAACCTCTCTCTTTCTTTTTAAGTACTCTCCTTTATGTCACTTCTTTTAAGCTCCTATTTGTTATGTTGGGGGATGTTCTTTTATATTACTCTTTCTATAAACTTTAAGTTAATACAATGAGATACCCTATTTTATCTCATCAATTCATTTTTGTAAGTTTTATGTGGCGTCGTTAGGCTGCCGAGTTTTCGTAAGGGATTTTTCATCTCACTTTTATTCCCGTGAGATTTATGCTACATTTGCCACAATTTCCATTGAGTGGTGTATGTACTGCCCATTATTCTACTCTTTGTGTAATATACTTTTGTTTATGAGTATTTGCATCAATGATTTATTGTCCTTCTTTCATGAGGTGTATGTTTTGAAAGATACCCAAGTCGGTAAGGGAACCTTTCACCCTCCTCTTTTTTAAAAGACTTCCTTTGTTGGGTCTTTTAATTTACATATTGTTATGTTGGGATATGTTCTCATATATCCTTATTGATTTAAATTTTATGTCCAAGTGATGAGATACACTTTTTATCTCTCATCAACTCATTTTGATGTGACGCCGTTAGGCTGTCAAGGGAACTTCTTAACCCAATTTCGATTTCTTTGGGTTCAACATGTAGTTATTGAATATGTCATCCTTTGAATATGGGTGAATGACCTTTGATTATTTTACACTTAATATCCACTTATATTTGGTGTATTCTTTTGTCACACATAATTATGTAATTGATTTATCCTTAAACCAAGGATACCGTCTTTGTATGGGACTTCGTCCCAATCTCCTTTCATTGAGGCATATTTTATTTTATACACAACTTTATTTTATACGGTGTATAAACCCCTTTGACTTTTACGTTTATCCAAAATGAATCTTTTTTATACTAAGCGTTTTACAAAATGAAAAAAGGGAATGTTTTTGTCGTATGTATGCGGTGACAATGACTTCTCCGCCGCCGTGACCGTTATTTGGGTTTCGGGTTCCTCTACAAGCCATGCCTTCTTTATAATATAAAAATAAATACCATGTTTTAATTTTCTTTTATTTTGGTATCGAAAATTGGTTTCCTAATTTTTTTATATCAATGTTTTGTATTGATATCTTGTGATTGAAAGGTGGGAATGTTATGTTTCCTTTATGCATGTTTTATGTGATATGATAATGTTGAGTTTCTTGGGCATTATTATGAAAACGGGTGGTTCCGTGATCAACTAAGGGCGGGTGAGCCCGATATAGCTCTCCAATGCATTGGGTAACGCGAAGGAGTGAAATGTTAAGGTTTATCCGAAGAGATTTAGGGAATATACTGTGATGGGTATTCCAAACGTAACCAAGAGGGTTACTCCCTACGTAAGAATGTTATGAATGCCTCAAGTTACCTTTATGTCTTATGTTTTCTATGATTTATTCATGGTTTGATGAGGTATGTTAAAGTGCCTATGTTTTATGGGTAAATTATGATTTCATTCTTATGTATATATGAACTCATGTTTCCTTTCCATATTTTTATAACCCTTACTGAGCTTTTTATGCTCATCCCAAGTTTTTGAAATGTTTTTCACAGGTCAAGGGAAAGGTACATGATGTGATGATAGTGTCAAGGATGTGTCAAGAAAGAATCCATGTTTTATTTTCAATATGTTTCCGTTGATGGGAAGAATGAATATTGTCTTTTATGTAACCACTTTGTTTAAATGTGGAATGTAATGCATGTTTCATGATCTAATTCTCTAAAACTCTAAACCTGAAAAGATCCTCAATGTGTAATATTGTAATAACTCAAGATTAAGTAAGGTTTAAGGCTAGGGCCTTATATATGATGTTCACAAAAGGAAAAGTGGATAGTAAAATGTATATAGAATAAATGTTGGTACATACTCTCATTATAATTGTACATATTAATGTTTTTTATTTTTATGGTTGATCAATAGTATAATTGTAATCTATTTTTGAAAAATAAAGAATAATTTTTAGATAACCATCCTGATAGAATGGAGGTGATTTATGGGATTACATGTGATATAAGAGGAAGTATTTATTTTTTATCAAAATATAAGTATGCAAGTGGATTACTATAGAAATTAAATATGGAAGACTCAAAACTAGTATCCACATAAATACAAATTAGAATGAATCCTTCCATGGATGATGAAGGATAATGAGTAAATCAAAGATAATTCATAAAATTGATTGGTATTTTACTCAATAACACCACATGAATACTAGATATTGTTTATAACATGAGTTTTATTTCTAGGTAAAAAAGTTATCCAAAGGAATCCTTTTTGATGGGTTCGAAGAGAGTCCTTTAAAAAATAAAGGGACTTTTAGTTTTAGATAACTATACAAAAATAGTGATCATCTAATTCTATCTAGTTATGCTGATAATTATTGTGTATGTGATTGTGATAATATGAAGTCAACTTTAGGTGGGATATTTCTTCTAAAATGAAGTTTTGTGAGTTGGCATTATAAGAAGAAAAATTAATTTATATTGAGAGATATAGATGATGAATATATAGACGTTACAAGCTCTTATACCCTGATGATTTGGATGAAATAAAATCTTGAATATTTTTGGATGAGGATTGATATACCAATCATAAATTCAAATGATAATCAAAGAGTTGTTTGTCTATATAAAAATCATATACCATACACTTGATACAAGAACATTGATATCAGGTTTCACTTCATTAAATAGAGGGCTTACAATAAAGATATAATTCTAGAATTCATTCCCAAATGAGATAAACTTGTTCATATATTCCCCATAGAAAATTTTAAAGATAGATTTAGGAATTAGAGGATAAACATAAAGGTTCAACCATTATCTCTCATTTTAGTGACTTTGGGGAAATTCACTGTTATTCATTGGATTTGTTGGAATAAGAGGAGAATATGTGCAGTTCCACATCATACATATTTTGAATTTATATCTATGATAATGGAAAAAGGGGGATAAAAATCTAAATTAGTGTCTGGAATTAAGGGTAGATAATATAGATCAGTCAACCAAAAGCTACCTGTCAACGAAAGATGGAAGTATCTCTAAAAAAACTACTTTATCAAGTGGTGTGTAATAACGATTTTTCTCCTTCAAAAGTATAGTGATTTGGTGAGTCTTTAAGTGATTTTTTTGAGTTTTAAAACAAATACAAAGGATTATAATGAGTAACCCAATGGAATTGTTTGAACATATTTTATTTTTTAAACTATTTATAAAGAGTAGTGGAAAATTTTGAGATTTTATTAGTGGATTTAGAATGTTTTTAGATGAGTCAATACTACTTGGTTTATTCTCAAAACATTTTATAGGAAATTATATTTTAGTTATATGATATATAATTGTCAATAAAAATGGATAAGTCATTTGTACAAGGGCTATTAAAGACTCTGTAATATTTATTTCCATAAGAGTAATTTACCCTTATAAATTTCCATCTAGAATAGAAAAATGGAAAATAAAGTAATGAATTTTTACATTATAAGATTCGTGTGGATTATTAATAACATCCCTCCAATGGTACCACTACTATGATAAAAGTAGAGAAGGAGATATAATGAACACCTAGTTCTACCTATAGTAGGCCCTGTTTTCATAACTAGTACATAGGGTATAAAGAAGGTCATAAATATAGGAGGAATTAACCTTGACAAAAAAAAAGATAAATTAAGATATAGGATATAAACTACCAAAAAACATCATAACCAAGTTAAAATAAAAAACCAAAAATTTCCCACAATGCATGTAATATCATATGAATACAAATGAAACTCCATGTAAAGAACCAAAGTAAATATTATGATAACAACCTAAAAACTACTCCAATTTCCATGCTAGTGCTGTCCAACATGGTTATAAAGTCTCCTGGAATCCTAGAAAAATTATATATATATATATATATATTGGTTGAGAATAACATGTATACTCCATAGGATCATACTCAAGGACTCCCATGTAAATGAGAGAAGTGCATACTAATGACCCAGTTAATAGACAACACAATCAACAAGAACCTATCAGGTCAACTTTTTCATGGAATCACCATGTCTTATTAACTAAATAACAAATCCATGTATAGTAATATAAGAATAATCACATCAAAAAATGGGTACCTTGCACCACTCCCCACTAATTTTATGCTCATACGCCCTAACATCATATATCTTGGTTCTCACATTCTCTCTATATCGATCAACCTCATGGTACCATTTCACTCATCACAACGGGAAAGCCTCAACTATCAACCAATTCCAATCACCACATCACAACCCCATTTTAATCATAACACATTCTGTAATGATAAAATCCACATCATTCCATAACAAATTCCATAAACCAGGTTAATAGGGTATTATAAACATGAAATAAATCAACCTTGTTCCCTCCTCTTACCATGCACGACATCATCACCTCTCATCAAACACCCCATATCATTCACCATAACTGAAATCCAACTTACCTAGTGTATAATAACCTCACAAATAAGAGATAGTGAGTGATATTGGGTATCTATCCATACATCCTCTCCAACCTGAATGTTTCGGGAAAACACCCTGAACAAAAAACCTTTGGGATTCAGAGTAAATACACAAATCAAGTGGGGGTTCATATGGAAATCAAAAAGAAAAAATTATAATAATTACACACAGGACAAAACTATGGTTTCACACAAAAAAAAAGTTCTTAAATACCACAACCTACGCAACACCATTATAATACGTTAGTATAGTTTCTAAAACAATTGTATCACAACACACAACAAACACACACAATCCATACAATCCCATTACCAATTGCAAGTTCTGTTATTTCCATTATTATTGTGTTCTTATTAATTCTCATTCAAAAATCCATTTCACTTTACACTAACACAAACCATTAATTTATCTTTAAATTCATTTAATCTAATTACCACCCACAATTTTAATCCGATTATTATTTATTTACCAACCCAATTCATTTTAGTATTATCATTTCAAATTCAATCCATGGATAATTGGTAACCAACCACATCACATCATAGATCATCAACTACACATCAACCAATAATCATTAAGATATGACATTTTCTCATCCACCACAACAATCCAACCGTCTCAACACAACAACCACTCATCAATTTCATAATTCTCATTTAACCACATTAATTATGAATCATATACATGTTCATTCATTATCTTTACATATTCAAGTTGAACATCATTATAAAATTTACCCTTAATTTATTTGCATTCAGAAAGCATTTAATCCTACCCAAATTCATTTAATTATAACTCAACACATTCTAAGCATCCCATGACTACTATGTTACCACTAAGCTAACTCACAACGCCATCAAACATTCCCATAAAAATTCCATATTCCTGCATAACACATCCCCACTCTATAGACATAGAATAAAAAAGGGAATTAACCTTACATAACTCATGAAACCAAGGGTTACCCTTACGTAAATACTTTGAAAATGGTTTTACATTTATATAAGGCATGAATACTATGTCTTACCCTTACAAATAATTTATAAAAACCACCTTACCTTTATGAAACTTCAAAATCATGTGTAGGGGTAAATATGTTATTGAAAATATGAATTTTATAATTAACCAATGTTATAAAAAATTAATAAAAGTGATTATTATTACTTTTAAAATCCAAAAATAATCTTCTAAAATATGAGAATCATTTTAAAAGCATCATAAATTAATTTCCAAATAAACTTTTAAAACATTTAAAATACTTACTCAATTTTTTTAAAAAATAAAACTAATTTATAAATTATAAAAATATTTTAAAACAACTTCTAAATTTTATTAAATCACCCCCAAACTACCATAAACCCATGAATGAAGAAGGATAAACTTGATAAAATCATGACCCTTACATTAGATAGCCCTCAAACAATTCTCATCCTTGAGAATTAAATAACAACTAATAAGAAGAGGGAATAGACGGGGGTATAAATCTACCACCCTATGCGATACCTTTCAATGGCCTCTCTATATTCGAAACACCACTAACACATTATAGAAACTATGTAAATTTACATGAAACATCTTTAAAACACTCTCAGAACAATCTCTCAGGGAGATAAATCTAAAATAGGAAACAATCCATTGATAAAACATTACATCAATGATGAGAATCAATCTCTTATGACAACATGAGGTCATATACTTCATCTTAATAAAAATAAAGTGTTAAATAACTTGGATTTTGAGCACACATATGTGATTGTCATTCCCATGTAAGGTCACATAATCACATTAGAGGATGCACATATAGCCCAAAAAACCTGACAGACAATTAATATCAATCAAACTAACATTACAACAAAAAACACAACAAAAGGAGACAACTTAAGAAATAATAACTTCACATTGATTTAAATATAAATCATAGAACTTGATATAGTTGAAATAATTATTATATCCAACACTTTAATAATATTAATTATTCATGTTATTAAATAAAAAATTATACATTATTTATCCTGATTTATTATGCTTAACATGTCATGAATAAATTAGAATACCATTATTTCATAATAATTTTTTCTTAATCTCATACATTCTACATAAAATTACTCATTAAATCCTATCAGTAAAGGATATTAAACATTAAAATACTTCTATTAGGATTATTTACTCATTAGACATGTAGTATAAAATTTCAAATTAAAACATGTTAAATTCAAATCATACTGATAATACTTTTTAGTAAGTCTCTTGAATTTAAATTCTGAGAGGTTAGAAAACCATTAAATGAAATCTTTTTTAGTCCTCCATAAAAATCTATTGATTTATCTTCTTTATGAAAACAATTATAATGAATTTTAAAAAAATTATTTTAAAATAAATAAACGTTTCATAAGATAACTATTATCATTTATTTAAGAAATTTTTTTACCACAAAATCAATTTTTCCAAGTTTATATCATGTAATAGTATTGAACTGTTTAAAGAAAACTTCCAAGGATGACATACTAAAATTAAATTTTTCTTTTATAAAAACATTTCATTATTAATTAAAAAATAAAAATAGTTAATAAATCAATCAATTTTTTTTCATTCTATATAGAATTTAATTTATCCACCCACTACTTAATTAGAAACATAAACATGTTTTATGTTAAACCAATTTTATAATTATAAGAAAAATATTTAAATCATGATATTTAACCTTTAATATTTAAGATGGTTTTTGAGATAACTTATATATATATATATAAAGTTGTATTATTTTATTAAATTATTTTTATTTAACTAGCATAGTGATACAATGATATTTACCAGGTAAATATCATTACACATAACATTAAAATTGGAGAAACCAATTTAACATATGGCATACATCAAAAACCCAAACATGTGACTTAAAAAATTTACTCTATCCAAATATAAAATTTTCCAAGTTTGTTAACAAATGTACATTTACAATGAGCACACTCATACAAAAATTCCGAAGGATTTAATTTTCCAAATTAAATTTATCATAATTTCATTCCATCACTTACAAGTGTTTTAAATTTAACACCACATAACATTTCTCAACCAACATAGGCAGTAATCTCCATATAAATAGAGTTGTCACACACATACAAATCAAAGGACCCCATTCATTGTATCATGATATTATCCACTTTGCAAAAAATTTGTTGAGTCAATAAGGTTCTCCTTATGACTTTTCCATTCCTTCTTGTTTTAAAAATCACAAGCAACTTATACTTAAGAAAATGTATGTTTTACCTCCATTAGGAAAATTTTCTTTCATAAGGAAATTTACCCTAACCTAGAGTTTCTTATACATAGAAATATTTTTCTGAAGTACAAAAAAATGGATCGTAACCAAAATCCCGGAATCATATAATGAAAAGTATTGGAGTACTCTGTTTCTAGGATTCGAATTCTGGATGTGAAATATAATGAAGTTTCACTCTGAATGATGGATACAAACTTTCATGAGTTATACTCCGAACTCTTAAGTAGTTCGACTCCAAACTCTTAAGAAGTTCGACTCCAAACTCTTAAGTAGTTCGACTCCAAACTCTTAAGAAGTTCGACTCCAAACTCTTAAGTAGTTCGACTCCGAACTCTTATGAAGATTGACTCCAAACTTTTACCAGTTTGACTTTGAACTCTGAAATCTTAGATTCCGAACCCTGGTAAAACTATACTATGAATTTCCTTAGAAATTCAGACTCTGGACTTCTACAGATTTAAGGTTCCGAATTCCTATAAAACAGAATTCAAACATTTCATGACATAGACTTCGAATTTCATTTTGGTTAGACTCCGAACTTTTAATTTGTTTACACTCCGATGTTAGTATGGTTTTTAATTACAAATGATACATTTCAAAATGATGTCGTGCATTCAGTTACTTGGTTTATTATTAAACAATGTCGTCTATTCTATTTCAAACTAACCGTTGGATGAGTTACACATGTACAGGTCCCTCTGAATTTTAAGTGAAATATGAACATTGGAGTGGGGCCCGACCAATCCTATAAATAGGAGCTCATTTGAAAGAGCTCGATACAACACATGAAACGAGTTGATCGATCTAGATACCACACATTGTTAAGGTGATTTCTAGAGAGAGAATATTTTCATGCTTTGTGCATACTAAACCGCTCGTTTAGATTGCTTCGTGCGACTCCGAATGGCGGTGATTACATTCGAGGGATTCCGGGGATAGGAAGACAGAGGTGATGACTACCTTGAAGTTCGAGGGATTCCTTGCTGAGGGAGACAGAGGTTCCAACTACCTTGAAGTTGAGGGCTTGTTGGGATAACAAGATAGAGACTCCGATCTTCGTATCGAGTGCTTACCCTGGTGTGGGTAAGACAGACTTTCTTGAATGTATAAATCAAGGGACCTTTATCCAAGGTTGTTGGATACCCTTCTCTTTGGGACAAAAGACTTATATATTGTTACTTGTAGTTTTACTACTTGTTTTTCCGCTGCACTTTTGTATTATAAGGAAAGTATAATTCTCTTATATTTCCTTACACTTGTACTCTGATTAGTTTAGATTCTATATGCTTTAAGGTAGAATCTCATATTGTAAACTTTGATTCCAATTCTCCAATTGGTGATTAGAGGTGTTGTGAATTTTGTTAGTTTAACTTTGTTAAAATTAGATTCTTCCTTGTTTAAGGAAATTTTTTAATTATACAATTCACCCCCTCTTGTATATTGAGCATCTACATCGTTATTTCGATCCTACAATTGGTATCAGAGCATGGCTTTGAAATACTTATACTCACATATAAGTTTTTCTTGCTCATTGTTTTTCATTTTTCTTCATCCTTACTTAGAAAGGAACTTTTTCATTCCGAACTTTGTCATTCAGAACATTGTCATTCTGAACTTTTTCATTCTGAACTTTGTTATTCCGAACATTGTCATTCCGAACATTGTCATTCCAAACTTTGTCATTCTGAACTTTTTCATTCTGAACTTTGTCTTTCCGAACTTTGTGGTTACGAACTTTTTCTACTAACTAGTTTGTGTGCCAAGGTTTTTTTCCTTAGAATGGTAGGTATCAATGTTGGTTCAATTGTCAATATAAATCCTACAAGACCACTAATTTTTGATGGAAATTATTATGAGTACTGGATAGATCGAATGAAAACTTTCGTTATCAATACTAAAGTGGATAATTTCGTTATTCTTACTGGTGATTATAAAATTCCTGATAAGGAAGCTAGAACTTTCACTAACCAGGAAAAGCAAGAATATCAACTCAATTATAAGGTACATAATACCTAACTATGTTCAATGACTAGAAATATATATAACCAAATTTCTTCTTGTGAAGCATCTAATTGTATCTGGAAGATGTTAGAGGTTACACATTTTGGTACTTCTAAAGTGATTGAGACTAGGAGAGCTATGCTTAGAGCTGAATACCATGGTTTCAATTTTCCTTATGGTGAACCAATTTGCAAAGTTCAATAGAGATTTATGACTATAGTGAACAGTCTTCAGTCTATGGGAGATAAAGGGTTGGATGATGAAGATCTTGTGGATAAAATAATTGACATTTTGTCCAATGAGTGGGAATCCAAATGAACAGATATTGATGAAAATAGGAAGGTCACTCAAATATCGTAAGATGAGATATTTGGAACTCTTCTCCAACACGAAACAAGAATGAAGAGAGATGATGACAACATAAAGAAGAGGAATGGTAATGGTACTGTTTCTTTCACAACAACATCAAATCATATGAAAGCTGAGACACCTGAGAGAGTAACCAGATCCAAGTCTAAGAAAGTTATTATCCAATTGGAATCTAGTGAGAGTGAAATCTCTGAAAATGAGTTTTCAAATCTTGCTCGAAGGATGAACAAGATAGTTGGCCAGAGAAATTTCCAATCCAAGTATAAGAAAAAGGAAAGGAAAGATAGGAAAGATGGAGAAGTTACTTGTTATGAATATAAGAGAGCTGGACATATTAGACCAGATTTCCCTTTGCTCAAAAAGAAAGAAAGGAAAGAAAGGAATTCTGAAAGGAATAGAAAGAAGTATTATAAAGCTAAAGATAAGAATGTTCTGAAAGCTAATGATGCCTGGAGTGCCAGTGGTGGTGACTCTTTAGATGAATCTTCAGATTATGAAACTTTAGGATAGAAGAATCTTGGTCTTATAGCCATATTACCTATAAACAATCATTGTTTTATGGATAAGGTACGAAATGCTGAATCATTGACCAATGTTTCTTTAAATTATAATGATAGATAATGTTATAACTCTTCAGATGAAGAATCTTCTTCTGATGAAGAAAATACCTTACCTACCTATGAAGAAGTTTCTAGGTTTGCTGAACTTCTTGAAATTGAGAATTCCAAACTCAATAAAAAACTAGATAAAGAAAACTCTAGGAATACTATTCTTACGAAAGAAGTATCAGATCTTACTAAAGATCTTGATAGGAAAAATGATGATTTTATAAATATTTCAAAAAATCTTGAGGAAGTAAGTTCTGAAAAGAACAAACTTTATAAAGAATGAGAAAAAGTAATTTCTAAGAAAAGTGTCTTTGAGCCTAGATCTAGTTCTAAATCTAATGATTTTGAAGATAAAAATTTGGTTATAAAACTCATGTCCAAAATTGTTTCCTTAAAGAAGTGTTTATCAAACTTTACCCATGGTAAAGAAAATTTTGATAAAATGTATTCTCAAATACGACCTTTAAGAAACAAATCCGGATTTGGTTATACCCATGATAAACCAACTTTTAGTAATAATTAATTTGTTCCACAAAGTTCCCCATTTTGTACCAAGTGTTAATGTGGTGGTAACTGGGCAAAGAACTATTCTTTAAAAAAAACCCAATCTTTAGGTTTTCATAAGGCATATTTTTCGAAGAAGATGTGGGTGCCCAAAATTTTATTATCTGGAAATCACGGATCCAAAGAAGTTTGAATTCTGAAAGTCTAATTCTTTTGTTAATTTCAGGAAGATAAAGGAAGTACCAAAAACAATACATGGTACATGGTTAGTGGATGTTACCGGTACATGACTGGTAACAAAATCTATTTTGAAAAGATTATCAAGATGAAAGGAGGAAAAGTAACTTTCGGAGATAATGCTCAGGGAGAAATTTTTGGTATAGGTAATATTGTTCTTCTTGGTAAAACTTTGATTTCAAATGTTTTATTTGTTAAGGGTCTTAAGAACAACCTCATTATCATAAGTCAGTTATGTGATGAAGGATACCATGTGAATTTTAGGAATGATAAGTGCTTAGTTCACAATTCCAAGGAAGAATTTATTCTCTCAGCCAATAGGCAAGTGAATGTTTACACTTTTAACTTAGAAGACCTTAGATGCCAAGATTTACCTTGCCTTAGTGCAATGAAAGATCATTATTGGTTATGGCATAGAATATTAGGTCACTATAATCTTAGGAACTTATGTAAACTCTCTAAGAAGAAACTAGTTAAGGATCCACCAGAGCCTAGATTTGATTATTCTAAAGTTTGTGATCCTTGTCAATATGGAAAGAAACATAAATCTAGTTTTAAATCAATCAGTGAAGTCTCAACAACTGATGCATTACAGTTGGTGCACATGGATCTATTTGGTCCAACACAAACCGGAAGATTGGAGGCAAATACTACGTGTTTGTTCTAGTTGAAGATTACACTAGATTTACATGGGTCTATTTTCTAGAAAATAAGTCTGAAGCTTTTTCTTATTTAAAAAATTTTAGAGCCCAAGTTAAAAATGAGAAAAATATTCCATTGAAAACTATTCATAGTGATCATGGAGGAGAATTTCAAAATTCTTATTTTGAAACCTTTTGTAGTAGAAAAGGTATTACACATAACTTTTCAGCACCTAGAACTCCTCCACAAATGGTGTAGTTGAAAGAAGAAATAGAATTCTTCAAGAAATAACTAGAACCATGTTGAGTGAATATTCTATAGCTAGACATTTCTGGGCTGAATCTGTTAGTACTGCTTGTTATACTATAAATCAAGTTTTGATTAGACCTTTTTTTAATAAAACTCTTTATGAGTTATGGAATGGTAGAAAACCTAGACTTTCCTACTTCAATGTTTTTGGTTGAAAAGTATTCATTCTTAATACTAAAGTTAATATTCATAAATTCACACCAAAATATGATGAAGGAATTTTCTTAGGCTACTCCACAACTTCTAAGGCATATAGAGTTTTCAATAAAAATACTTGTACTGTTGAAGAAACAGTGCATGTAAAATTTGATGAATCTGATCCTTTTGTTTTTAAACCATCTCAACCTACATCCTCGGATGTGTTTAAAAAAACTGATTATCAACCTTTGATAGAAGATCCTTCTGATAAGGAAATTGTTCAAGAAGATACTTCTGAAACATTTACCCCAGAAGACTTTCTACCCTATGTTGATGAAAAGGCTTTACAAAACCCAAATCAGGTGTTTCTTAAGAATCATCTCAGTGATAGCATCATTGGTGATGTAAATCAACCTGTAAGGACTATGAGTTCCTTGAGAAATGAAGTAGAACATCTAGCATTTCTATCCCAATTAGAACCAAAAAGCACTGATGAAGCTTTAGGTGATGATGATTGGATCCAAGCTATGCAAGATGAACTAAATGAATTTTAAAGGAATGAAGTCTAGACCTTGGTTGAAATACCTAAGGAAACTTCTGTTATTGGAGTAAAGTGGGTCTTCAGAAACAAGTCTGATGAAAATGGAGTCATTGTAAGAAATAAAGCTAGACTAGTTGCTAAAGGCTATAATCATCAAGAGGGAATAAACTATGAAGAAACCTATGCTCCAATATCTAGACTCGAATCTATTCGTATTCTACTTGCTTTTGCAGCATTCTTCAATTTTAAACTTTTTCAAATGGATGTGAAAATGTAATTTTCTTAATGGTTATGTTCAAGAGGAAGTTTTTTTGAACAACCTCCTGGCTTTGAAGATACAAAACATCATGATCATGTGTTTAGACTTACCAAAGCTTTGTATGGCCTTAAACAAGCCCCACGATCTTGGTATGATAGAATTATATGATTTTTGATTCAAAATAACTATGTTAAGGGAAATGCAGATCCAACCCTTTTTATAAATAAAGATAAGAAAAATGTTTTGATTGTTCAAATTTATGTTGATGACATTATATTTGCTTCAACACAGCAATCTTTAACTGACTCTTTTGCAAGTCTGATGAAATATGAGTTTAAAATGAGTATGATGGGTGAGTTAACATTTTTCCTTGGTTTTTTGGATGTGAACTATAATGAAGTTTCACTCTGAATGATGGATACAAAAATTCATGAGTTTGACTCTGAACTCTTAAGTAGTTCAAATCTGAACTCTTAAGAAGTTCGACTCCGAACTCTTAAGTAGTTCAACTCTGAACTCTTATGAAGATCGACTCCAAACTTTTACCAGTTCGACTTTGAACTGTGCAAGTTTATATTCTGAACCCTGGTGAAACCAAACTTTGAATTTCCTTAGAAATTCAGACTCCATACTTCTACAGATTTAAGCTTCTGAATTCATATGAAACAAAATCCAAACATTTCTTGACATAGACTCCGAATTTCATGTTTGGTTAGAGTCCAAAATTTTAATTTGTTTACACTCCAAACTTATTATGGTTTTTACTTACAAATGCTCCATTTCCGATGTCGTGCATTCAGTTACTTGGTTTATTATTAAACATTGTCGTCTATTCTGTTTCAAACTAATTGTTGGCTGAGTTACACGTGTACAGGTTCCTCTGAATTTTAAGGGAAATATGACCATTGGAGAGGGGGCTGACCAAGCCTATAAATAGGAGCTCATTTGAAAGAGATCAATACAACACATGAAATGAGTTGATCGATCTAGAGACCACATGCTATTAAGGTGATTTCTAGAGAGAGAAGCTTTTTATGCTTTGTGCATGCTGAACCACTCGTTCAGATTACTTCGTGCGACTCCGAATGTTGGTGATTACATTCGAGGGATTTCGGGGATAGGAAGAAATAGGTACCGAATACCTTGAAGTTCGATGGATTCCTTGCTGAGAGAGACAGAGGTTCCAACTACCTTGAAGTTGAGGGCTTTCGGGGATAGCAAGACAGAGATTCCGATCTTCGTATCGAGGGATTACCCTGGTGTGGGTAAGATAGACTTCCTTGAAAGTATAAATCAAGGGACCATTATCCAAGGTTGTTGGATACCCTTCTCTTTAGGTCAAAAGACTTATATCTTTTTACTTATAGTTTTACTACTTGGTTTTCCTCTGCACTTTTGTATTGCAAGGAATGTATAATTCTCTTATATTTCCTTACACTTGTACTCTAATTACTTTAGATTCTATACGCTTTAAGGTAGAATCTCATATTGTAAACTTTGATTCCAATTCTCCAATTGGTGATTAGAGGTGTTTTGAATTTTCTTAGTTTAACTTTGTTAAACATAGATTCTTACTTTTCAAAGGAATTTTTTTAAATTATACAATTCACCCCCTCTTGTATATAGAGCATCTACATCGTTATTTCGATCCTACAAAATTGACTCGCCTATATAGTTTTAAAACGTGTCAGAATATAAAACATCTTGATGGGGTAAATGGTTTCCCTATCTTTATATTCTTGGATCCATAATACATATCACTAAAAAAGGATTGATCACAACAAGCCCAACCAAAAGGATAAAAGTCAAACACATTCATCAATTATTTTATAATAATTTATTTTTTGGAAATAAATTTTATATTAATCAAATCCATGATTTAAAAAAATATTCTATTTCCAAATTTAGGTTATTGAACTTTTATGAGAGGTGATTGGTTTCATCAATACAACCACAACACAATACACAATCGTAGTTGGTATACATATTCTCAATCACAAGAGACATCATCCCAAAGACAAAACAATATTCCAAGTTAAGAAATATAAAGAGTTCATGGCTTAGGCTTCATTGTGGAATATATTATTCTTAAATAGCATTTAAAACATCTTATTATAATTAAAAAACATGTTTTTAGCAAGGAATATAAAAAATTCAGTGAAACAATCAATAAAAAAGGAAATCGTAAAAAATATTAAATATTTCCCAGTTATTTATAGGGAAAAATAATGAATTTAATTTAGATAGATCTAACTTGTGTTCTTGTTGATGAAAAAACTGCACATGTTATGGTACTACAAATCGATCAACACATACTTAACCTAACCACTTGATCACAAGGGAATCATGATTCTAATAAAAAAAATCTGCACATGCGTTATCTCATGCATAAATATTAACATTTTTATACAATACATTATTGGATAATATTGTTACTAATGAAACAAAATTTAAACTTCATTTGAAAATTTGTACATTGTAGGTTCTTATGCTCAATTACATACCCAATTACATATGAAACATGATTTCAAAATTCTGAAAATAAAACATGCTCTTATATCAAATAATTAAAACTAAACATATTGTATCCCTATATTTTATGCATATCATGTTCAAAATAAACATTATTTAAACATTTAATTTCATGGGAAAACATTCTTCTACACTAAAATAAGGGTAACATGAATTTTCTTGCATTTTTGAATACAAAATGATTAGTATATGACATGTTTTCATATTCTAATTAAAACATAACAAACAAGATATGTGATCAAGATTCACATATTATAAATTTCATAGTTACCACAAATTTTTTTTCAACTTTAGAAATGTTCTCCATAACAAACTACTCGTGGCTTAACATGCAATCCATAATTATTTCATAACTAATTTTTTTATTAGTCTTGAAAAGAACATGTTTAATCATTTAAATAGTTTCGAATCACAATCAGTTACCACAAATCCTGGTTATCATTTCCAATAATTTAACACAAAAAATTTCCATCCATATAATGAATCCATACCATGTTAAAGTCATATATCATGATTATAAAGGTAACAAATGGAATAAAATTAAATTTTCAAGGATCAATATATATGTACAAAAAATTAGCATAACAATGATTTTAACCAAACTTGTAAGATGAGATATATTTTTTGATTTTAAAAATTTCATATTGTAAATGGTTATTATTAAGCATGTTTATCAATTTCCAAAATTTGAAAACAAATGAAACAAAATTTTTATCCTTGAAATAAAATTTCCAACACATGAAGACAAAATATAAATTGATCAATACTTCCATAATATAATCATTCAAAAAGGTGGGGAAATTTATTCATGTAAAAGTTTCCAAATTCAACTAAATTATAAATAATCAAGATGGTAATTATTCAAGAATATGTGAACTTGAAGTACCAAAAACAAATTTTACATTAAATCCAAAACACATGCATCCTAAATGAAAAACAACACATGGTATATAAAATTTCATGGGAATGAAAATACTCCTAAGAATGGTTTCCAAAAAACTAATTTCATCATTCCTGAATAAAACATACCTAAGGTAATATTTTTTTAATATTGGTTATAAAATTTATAAATATTTATAAAAATATGCATTAAGCTTGATTTATTAAGTAGTATGAATATTTATAAAATAGGTCAATAGGTCTTTCACTTTAACATTAGAAAAAAATAAATTTATGAAAGTTCGTGTTATAATAGGAAAGGGAATAACACATTCACATCTAGTTTTTTTAGAGAAATGTTCATTACAGTTAATTATATTTTTAATCCCTTTCATTTCAGGTTATATGACCAATTAAAGAAAAAAATAGGTTATCTAATTAAATTCAATTGAAATTCTTGAATTCACCCCATTAAATCACAAGTGCTAGAAAGAATTATTCATGTAATTTTTCTTGGTCTCTACCCTATAAGCCACAATACTTAAGTTGGCCATTCAATGATATTAGAGTCCTTATAACTGATCATGCGGGGGGGGGGATAAAATCTTATGCCCTTGTTTTTCTCCCTGGTATATATCATGAACGATGTTATGATGATACCATTTCCTTACAAGACCATTAACTCCTCAGAGGTTCTTAACCCTAATATCCATCCTATTTCTCAAAATAACCCTTTAATACCAATATTTCATGACGCAAACCTCCAAATATACCCCATATAGGATAAAAATAGATAAATGGAGATAATAAACCATGATTCCTACCTCTAGTAGGCCCTAGGTTGATGGCTAGCACTGATGGTATAAATAATTTCACATATATAGGAGGCATTATCCTCAATATAAAAAACGTATGACCAGGAAATAGAATATCGACAACCAAAAAACTCCTTAACATAAGGAAAATGAAAAACAACCAATCTTCCACAATACATGTAATTCTATAAGAATAAGAAAAACCACTCCAAGTAATTCCAAAATGGAAATACTATGTTAGAAATTCAATAATTTCTCTAACACCCATGCTAGAAGTGTCCATCAAGGTTCCAAAGTCCCCTAGAAACTTGAAAAAATAGTTTATATATACATAGAGTGAGTATAACATGTATACTCTATAGGATCATACCCAATACTCTTGTGATAATGTAATATGATCATAACAAAACCCTACTGAACAAATAATAGAATCAATAAGCACTTATGAGGTCAAATAGTTCCTAGCCTCACCTAGGCTCACTCGCTAAAAAACGCATCAAAGTATAGAAATATAAGAAGAAGAATATTGATAAAATGGTACCCTAAATTACTTCCCCTATGATTTTATTCTAACTCTCCAACATCGTATATCCTAGCACTCCCATACCTTCTATATCTATCATCCAAATTACATCACAGTCCTCATCACAATGGGTAAGCTCTATCTCTCAACCCGCACCAATCACCACATCAAAACCTCATTGTAATAATAATACAACATGAAGTAACCATAACACCCTTCATTTACCAACCCATTTTATTTTAGTTTCCACATTTCAAATTCATTCCTTAGATAATTGAGAACCAACCAAATCAAACCAAAACTAATCCACCTCACATAAACTAAAAATCATCATGACATGAAATATTCAACGATATCACCATAAACTAACGATCTCATCATAGTAACCACTCAATGATTTCATAGTTCTCATTTAACTACATTAATTAATAACCATTTAAATATTAATTTATTATATTTCCATACTCAAATTTATAATAATTATCCATTTTACCATTTATTTATTTCTATACCTAAACCATTTAGTCCAACCCAATTTAATTTAATTAGGACTCACCACTTTCTAACCATTCCATTAATACCAGGAAACCACTAAGCTAACTCATAATGCCATCAAATATTCCCAAAATAATTCACTGTTCCCGCATCAAACATCACCACTACAGGATAAAAAGTTAATCTCAATAAAAACCCACAACTATAATTCTATGAATCATACATACCATTACTTAAATAAAAATCATATGAAAATGGAAAAGAGAAATTACTTATTTACAAACATCTGGTTTAATTACCATTTTTATGGAAATTACCATTTTCTTGTGAGGTGATTGAAACAATTGTATTTTATTAAACTACAACATATTCATAGTAAAAAAAACATTTTTAATAAACAACACAAAAAAAAATCACGGAGAAGAAATATCATGAAAATATGTAAAACACATGTAAAATCTACCATTCCCTATAAATTTCTTTATTTCCAATTCATTATATTCATTAGTTCAATTCTGAATATACACCCAAAAGGGAAAATAATAATTAAAATATCACATATGAATATAAAATAAAGAGAGGAATCATATCCCCAACTTAGAGATGTTACTATACTTTCACAGCATACAAGTGATAAAGGAGAGGGAAGGAAATTGCAAATAGACTTGGAATCCATAAGTAGTGCTTGAACAAACATGAGGGTTGTATGGCTCTAAGGGGGATATTTTGGATTATCTAGACATCAATAAATAATAAAAAGTGAATATAGAAGTAGGAATGGGATTTTTAAAATTATAGAACTCATATATGAATTTCCCATTCAAAGAATTACATTATTCTCATTAATTTCTAATTTAATTTGATCTCAACTCAAATATTTAATGTGATCTCGTTAAAACCCTTTGAAAACATTAGATACAATTTTAAACCTTAAATAGTTATTTAAATATGTTATTTTCATCAATTAAAACTGTGAAAAAAGGTAAATAAAGTCACATAGATGAATCTAAGTAAAAATCATATTTTCTAAATTTAAAATGGTACCCTTACATATAGAGTATGCACTATGTAAGAGTAACATGGTTCTTCACTCACAAAACTGGTAAACTTATCCGATGAAGGATTACCCTTACATAAGATAATACAATTCAATTGTACACTAATAGGATAATAGAATAAACCTCACAGAACCTTTATAAATTAGGGATTACCTATATATAGTTCTCAAACTACCCTTACACGTATATAAGGATTCACATGATACCCATACGCAAGAATGGAAATAGTGTTTTCACCCTTGCACAAGGATGAAGTAGCCTTTAAAGAAACTTTGAAACCACATACTTACGTTTATGTGAGTTTGGTAGGGACCTTTATATAGTACATACAAGCTCTAGTTTACCTTCACAAAAATAAAAGAAAAATGGAATTACCCTAATGCATATCATTAATCCAAGGCATTCCCTTATACAGATAGATCAAAAAATAGTTTTACTTTTATATATGGAATGAAAACTAATTTTTACCATTAAAAATCTTTTAAAAAGACCTCATTACCTTTACAAATCTTCAAAATCATGCATAAGAGTAAATATTTTATGGAAAATATTGATTTTATAATTAACCTATATTATAAATAATTAATAAATGAGTTTATTGTTTTTTAAAAAATCTCAAAATAAATTCTAAATTATTAGAATAATTTTTAAAACTTCCCAAATTAATATCCAAATAAACTTTTAAAACTTTAAAATTACAACATCAATTTGTAAAAACATTTTAAAACTAATTTATAAATTAAAAAATAATTTTAAAAAACTTATAAATTTTATTAAACTAATCCTGAACCACTATAGAACACACAATGATAGCGTAAAGGCCCAATAAAATCCCAAAACCTATATGTTCTTTCCTTATAATCTATTATAACTTTATAATAGTCATTTATGACCTTTTAAGAGTCAATTATATTTCAACAAGAGTCATCCTAACACCATTAGAATCATCTAGACTAAATAATAATCTTTTATTCTATTTTGTAAGAGTCATTGCATTCCATAAGAGTCATTTTACTCTAATGATATATCATTTGAGGTGGAAATATATAAAATTAAAGTAATATATAGGAAATCATAATATCCACTCATTACTCTTATAGGAATATACATGGAATTTCTATAATGATGAGTTACATTATAAAATTATTGAGAAGTTACATTCTTGGATAATAATTCTCAACCTTAAATAAAAAAATTCTTATTGGAATTCAGATATTAACATATCATAAGTAATTTCAAAAATCTATGATTCAATATTATTTTCATGTAATTATAAATTTAGAATATGACATAGAAATATTTGTGAGAATTTTAAATTCAAATATTTGAAAATCATTATCATGGCCAAGTTTGAGAAATTATCAGGAGCTATTGACTAATACTAAATCAATTTCTAAAATCAAGGAAGTGTTTTACATATTTCATTATATAAATAATTATAATTATATTCTATGAATATAAAAGGTATAAATGAATTAAGAAAAAATATTCATGAATTGAGAAACTGACCCTTTGTTGACTCGAGTAACTACTGTATCAAAGAGTGATGAAAAAAGTGAAGATTGAACTATGTCAGTTTCTACATCCACTATCATCATCAACTAAATTTGTATAATTATTCACAATATGAATGAATTATATTTATTTGAAATAATATAGAGGTGTGTGTGCGTGCTCTCATAAAAGAAGATATCATTTTGGAATATTGAGAAGAAATTCCAAAATGTATATAATATTATTAACATTGGTCTCTTAGTTAAGGACCTAATTATAAATAATATAATATCATTTGATATATATACATCATGAAATACATTTATGATCTTTCTTATAAAGTTATTAGAGGAAATTATTGAGGTCCAATGTTACCTATATAAATAATTCCCCATTGCAATGAGAATGTGGATGATACCTACCCTGGGAAGTGGGTTATACATTCCCAACCATTATGTGCGACTGATATGCACTTTAAATCATTAAAAACCTAAAATAGTTATATAATCTATTTTTAAAAAAAAATAAACCACAAAACAAATAGTTTTCCTCATTAGATCTGAACCTTGTAAAAACCCATGTATGGATTTCATTATTTCCATTTTAGTTTCATATGGGTGAGGAAGAGATAAAATAGGAGTGGATCATGACATTAAAAACCCGTAAATATTTATTTATAAAATAAATTGTAAAAATAGTGTACCACTAATTCAACCCCTCTAGGTGGTGTATCTATTGAACCTGATATCATTAGATGTTGTTATTGTCATTTCAATCTTATGGTGATACCATTTTAATTTAAGAATTCACCAACCATGTTTATATGACTTATGAATAGTGTTTTTTTTGATAAAACGAAAAGGGGTTTTAACCTTATCTTGATGATTTTATTTTATTTTTCATCGATAACATTTTTATTTATTAAAATATGAAATATTATGATATAGAGAGTCTCATGATGGTGGTGGAGTTTACTATGGAAAGTCATTTCTATAGGAAAATGTTCTCAATTATATAAATGTGTGAAGTTCCCTTGGGTTGAAGTTATATATTTTCTTTCAAATGGTCTTGTTGTTCTTTTCAATGTAATCATGAAAGGGTGGTTAATTGGGTGATATAGAGAGTTTCCACCCTATAAAGTAGAGTTTACCCATTTATACATGGGTAAATGATAATAACAAAAGTGTTATTTCCCATGACAAATTTGGTTGGATAGATTCTAAGGTAATCCCATAAATATTATGAGTTTTTGAGATTATCTTCATGTTTATGACTATTTTTGAAGATGGATAATCCATATCTTCAATAGTTTGAATGGAAGAGATGTGAAATAAAGTGCTACATGCTAAACCATGTGCTAAAGAACATGTACATTTGTTATTAAAAGGATTTAAATATGTTAAAAGTGTTTTGGGAGAGAAATTTGAAGTTTTTGGAACTATATTTGGAGTACATATAATTTATTTTTTCTAAAAGTAATGTGAACATATATTAGATGAAGTTTTGATAAGTTTTGAGAAGCCTTGGAGATGTTAGTAGTCATTTTGAAGTGATTATACTATTCTTTATTTTTTTGAGATGAAGATAGTAAAATAGAAAAGTCCCAGAGTGTATGATTTTTACCAATAATTGTATGAATTTTTCCAACTTTATGACTTTGGTGTATGAATATTTAATTTGAGTTTATTGGGGATCACATTACTTCTACATGATACTTCCAAATGCATACAAAATGAAGAGCTTACATATTTGAGTTAAACATGGAACTTTCAGGGTATATTGTCAAACATTGAGTCACAACATAATTCTTCATCAGGAGTCTTAATCTAAATAATTGATCATAATATTTGAGGAAATTAATTAACCAAGATACTTTGAGATGATATTGTGTATGACTTCATAGTAATTGTAAGACTTCAAAAGTCTTATAAAGGGAACATTATATAAATTCAGCGTGTAAATTGACTAATCATATCACTTAAATATAGGGTGTATGCCTTTTAAAAATTAATAATAAATTAATACTATATGAATTTAAATTCATAGAATGCAAATTCATTCACCATGAAAAATTTGTAACTTTATACATAGAAAATTATTTAATTTACTCTAAGTAAAAATTGAGTTTAATATACTGTATAACATAAATAAAAAATCAAAATAAAATAATCAAAGAGATATTATATCATGTTAAAAACCTAATTAATCTCTTAGGAGACATGATACAAACTTTATAATATGAATATTGAATGAGTATAATATGAGTAGATCATATCCGGATAAATTTATGATTCTCAAAAGAGAAAAATAAATTCTTTGATTTTCAAGAATAATGTTGATGTTTATGAGTCAAAGATTGACTTGTTCATCAGTGTTTAAGTCATTTATGAACCAAGATATTTAAAAAATAAGATTATAATATTGAGTTTCTAATAGATATACACAGATTCTAAAATGTCAGTACATTTTCCACATGGAGGCACTCAAGTAGAGATAAGAAGACACCATTTCAATGAGCCACTACTTCTATATTTTTTATAAAACTTGGAAGAATATTTAAATCGGGATTTCTTTTTACGAATATGAAACTAACCCTATTATAGAATACCTAATGAATAAAAGAAAAATTATATTCTGAAGAGTTTCAAAAATGATAAAAAATAAATAAAATGGTATTTTTGAAAACCTTGTGAAAAAAAGATTCTTTATATTAAATTAGTGTATCGAAAAAAGATCAATGAGGTATATTTTTCTGTATGATCTTATAGAATGTGATCACATGGGATTCATGGTATCATGATAAAACAATATTTTAAAGAACCCCAAAATGCAATATTAGATTAACCATGGTAATTTCCCAAGGAGTGTGTTTTTGGTTTCACTACTGTAAATCACTTATTTATTTTTGTAATGATTATTTTTTATATTTTTAAATGAGTATATAAATGAATGATTGGGTTTTTTAAAAAAAATTAAAAAAAATTAAATCTAAAAGGATCCTAAATAATTGATAGTGGGGAAAAGGGGTAGTCTAGGTTAGGAAAATATATACCCTTCACTATCTAAATTAATTTTTAAAGATATTTTCATAATTCACTCACTATATTTTCTTACATCACTAACCTTATCATAGATTTTATGAAATAATTAACCATAAAAAATCTAGGAACATAAAATCTCACAAACTTCATTGTGTTGAGTGATGGATATGCCTTAACAATTGAAAATACAACACCCTTTACCCATTCCCAATTATAAAACTTTCATCCCTTGATCCACATGATTCTAACTATATGAAATGTGGACCAAGATAAGGGAGGGGAAATTTTATGATTGGGATTTGAATGGGGTTTTGGAAATCACAAGAGATATTGAGAAACCTCTTCATGATCCTTAGGTATTTTTTCCCTCATCATAGAATAATTGAAAACATGAATAAATAAAAATAGGAGAGACTTGATAACACCATGAAACCTCACCTAGAACATAACCTTATGTTATCACTCCATTATCATGGAGATCAATTTTTTGTTCTAAAACAAATATGTAAAGAAACAAAAATCTAAGAGAGAAAATAAGAATAGAAAAACACAAATAAACAAGTAACGATCATAATTTCAATTAACATAATAATAAAAAAAATAAAAATTACAAATATTATGAAAAAGAGTCAACTTTTATCATTCCAGGGGAAGGTATCTCTCACTCACCCTATACCCCCTTTATATAACTCCACATATCCCCTCCCTTAATAGATTTTTAAAAGGAGGAAATATGTTTTCCTGATTTTCTTGTGATTGAACTCTATACTCATTTCAAAAGAATCATAGGTGATGCACTTTACTACATTACAAATGTAGTGTATGGTGAATTTTAGTTGAGGTATTTTATCCCCTCATGATGTATAAAATTTAAATGGGTGAGGTTGATTCATGTGTTGGTTAGGGAAAGTTTTGGTGAATATAAGCTTGGAAATTAAAAGTTGGGATTTAATAGATAAGGCAATCACACAATTGGTTCGCTTTTGGACTGGTAGATTTGACTGGAATATGACAAACCTTTTATTTATTTCAAATTAATATATGATTTTTTCATAAAAATACACTTAATACAACCCTAAATATTGATAGTTCTAGTTTATTTGGGAATAGGTACATTAAATAACAATTTAAAATAGGGAATACATCATGTTTATTAAAAAATTCTTTAACATGATCATATTATAACATTATACAAAACAATTCATGGGATAACCTGGTGACATATACGAGAACGTATTGAGCAAAAAAACCCAGTCAGGTAATAAACATGGAATAACATAAAGAAAGTAATACATGTTAGAAAATACTCATATCAATGGGACATAAAAGAGGTGATAATCATAAAAATGAACAATGAGGCTTGATATAGCATGATAAAAAATTGGAAACATGATAAATGTGGAAACAACTTAAAACACTACATCATAAACATAGGTCAAGGATAATTTACAAGACAACATGATGGAAAAATTACCATTGAAGATTAGTTTCACTCCCTAATTCCTATCATGCCATATCATGAGTCTAAGAATTATCCAATGGATTATAGCATTATATAATTCTTGGAACACCCATCAATTTTATTTCATTCCCATTATTATGTGTGACACATATATCATAAAACATGGATTCAATAAAAATCATATTTTATTTCAATATCAAGGAGTGTTGAATAAATACATGCATGTTCCCAATAAAATAATAATAAGTGCGTAAAGGTGAACACCCTTGATAGGAAATGGGTACAGGTATTCACTACACAATCTTTTTTCATAGAAAATAACGATATAATTTATGTATCATAACGAGGCATATAAATGTTCATTGAAGGGATTGATGGGAGTGAAATGAGTGTATCATCATTTAGTAATTATAGGGGATGTAAGGGGGATATGGAATAACATATCCAAAAATTATAAATTAGGGAAAAGGGGAATAAGATAAGGAATATACTTGAATAAAGAGGAGAATGAAAAGAAACCTTACCTAGAGACTATGGCTCTAAATGATTTGGAGGAGCCTCTTAAGAGCATGGGGGAACCTTAGGAGGACTATATAGAGGGGATTTTAGAGTAAGAAAATTCTATAGGATTTTTAGTGAAGAGAAATGGGATCATGGGTGGGTTTAAATAGGAAAATAGAGGAGAGTTATTTATTGTTACACCCCAAGCTTCCATGGTACGTTTACCTTTGAATAATGCAATAGCTTGCATTGTACGCAACTTCGAGTTCTAACACACCACAACCAATCAAACTTGCTATTATGAATAGTAATACCCACTTTTTAAAATTTTAGAAATTTTATTTTTTAAAATGCACTTTATTTTTGTATTTTGAATATAAAAATTAGCTTTGGGTGAATTTTTTTAATTTTTATGAAAACTTTCAATTTTGGATAAATAGTGAAAAAATAGTGTTATTGTTTAAAACTGACTTTTTTATTTAAATAATTATTTATTTTAGTTAAATTTATTTTAGGTCAAAATATATAAATAATACCTTTATATGTTCAATGTAATTCATTGGAGTCTTTTTATAATAAGTTTAGATATATAATTTTTTTTTGAACTTTTTACAGTCTATTACCCACCTTCTAGGAGCATTTCCAAATTTCCATAAAACTTAATTTTACCACTTCTGTGAATTGAATTTCAAAAATCTGAGAGACACAGTTGAAATGAGTAAGTAAAATGTGGTTCAATAAGATGAAAATAATTTTTGGGGAATAGTAACTTTTGACTTTTATTTACCACGGTTAAAAGTAAATAGGGTAATTAAATGAAAAAAATGATATTATTATTACCCTAACATGTGTCCTAATTATATTTGATAAGTGTATTTAAACCAAAATCAGCCTTATGATTAAAATACAATCCTCTTGTTCCAATTGGTTTAGATTAGGACATTTATTATTATTTTATTTAAAGAAGAGTTAAAAGTGTTAAATTCAAAGTTTAATAACTAAACCATTTTTAATATAGGGTAATACATAAGATAAATTAGACTATAAATATTAATTATAAATATAAAAATATTTTATACATCATGGTATTTTATTTTTAATTTTTAGACCTTAAATAATTAAATTTACTTATGACACAATAATGATGCAGTAATTACCTTATTAATGAAAGATTAAAATAATTGATATTATAAATATTAAAATAAATGTAATTTGGTCCTCTTAATGAATTAAATTAATTTTCTAGGTTAATATGACATTTTAGGGTTGATTAAATAAATTTTATTCAAAGTGATAAATTTTTTAAGACTTTCAAAAAAATCAAATACTAAATAGTGTCAAATTTGACATAAATGAGTTTTTAAAAAAATAATATTTTATTAAATGATATAATATATGTAAAAATCAAAAATTCATCCAAAGGTCTTAGATAAGGTTAGATATATCAATAATTAACCTCTTGCGGTTCACTTGGAATTTTATATTAATTTTATTAAACATATAAAATAAAAATACAAGGAGACATGGTAAATGTTAAACTATTTAACTAAGAGTTAAATCTAAAAGATAAGGTTAATATGGTAACCGAAACTTGTTTAAAACCTATTGGTTAAGAGTATTTCAACCTATAACCACCTAAGGCTCAAAATAAATTCATTTTTATCCATTAAAACCCTAAAATTATTGAATAATAAAATAATAATTCCAGCTTTTCCTAAAGTGACCCTCACCCCTCTTATAAAAGGGTACTTCCCCTTCTCTCAAAATCACAACTCCAAAGCCATTAGGCTTAGAAAAACCCTATCCAAATCTCCTCCCAACTTCCCTAACTTTATCTTAGAGTCCATCCTTTGATCAGAATCCAACCTAAGGATCCCTTTTGATCAAATCAAAAAGAAACTCCCAAAGAAGAGATAATTATTTTATCACCACTTTCAAAGTTCTCTTCTTCTTCCACTTCCTCTTTCTTTATTATTCCCATACCAAAATAATAACTCAAGTAACTTATACATACTGTGATGTTATTATAAATATGATACAACCATATTCATTATTTTTTCCATCCTATGAATGATAATGTCACCATGCGTGTGTACGTACGGCTTACCGTCTCCACGACGAGATGAGATTCACTTCTACATTCACCATTCAATGATGATTATAAAAATATATATTATTAATAATTATGTAATATATGAAATAATAATTATACTGAAGATATATATATATATATATATTTTAGTGTGTTTATTTACACAAATATTATTTACTTAGTTCTATTCAATACGATATGAAAACCGAAATGGCGTTTATGCGTACGTACGACCTACCTTCTCTATAAACGGTGTTTTCCATTGCATATATCTATATATTCTACATATTCATATTCTAAATATATTTGATATATAAATCATGTTTTATATTCTGGAAATATTTAAATCACTATCTAAGTGATACGATCAAGAATAACAAGTTAAAACATGTACGATAAAGAAAGCAAAAATTACCTGAAATGTTAATTTAACATGGAAATCATTATTAAATGGGTAGTATAAAGTCATAAATGAATAATGTATGATATAATAAATATTAATATGGTTCTGTAATAATTTAATAACATACTATGGTTATTACATAGGAGGTTAAACGTACCCTCGACCAAATGAAAGTGTAAGGTAAGGGTTAATTTTACAATCTCTTTATTATCCGAGGTTGTTAATACATAATTATATACTAGGAAATATTTATCATCCACATCCATGTTTTATTAAAAATTTATTTCAAATTTTTTTACTATTTACTAGACTATGGGTTAAATTCTTTTATATCATTATTTGACCTTATATGTTTTGAAAGGAATCTTTCCATCATTTTCCAAACAAGGTACTTTATGAACTTTTTGAAAAAATTAAGATAAGAATGTATTTTTTTAAATTGAACGGAAGGTGCGGCTATTTTCGGCCTTTATAACATCTTTGAAGCTTCCCTTACAAACTTATAAGAATATTTTTAAAATAAATATTTTCTTTTAAAATTATGTGACTCATAAATGATTTCAAAATAGAAAGAGATATTTCTCTCAAATAGTTTTGGTTTCATCTATGTCAACATCCTTTGATAAATTTTACACTTCTTTGAAGTTGATTTATTATGATACAAATCTTTTATATTTTATTTAAGGCCTTTTGATATGTTTAACTGTGGATGTGTTAATTTTATACAATTCGTGGTTTATGGTTAAAGTATTGATATTTCGTATGCTAGTTTTAATATGAATGTTTATGTTATGTTTCAACCTTTTCATATGAGGAATGTATTGGACTTAGTAAGTGATGGGTGGAGCCTGCTAAATCTCCTCGATGCATTGGTAGGTCTCATGATACAATTAGATATGAAATTGGTTGAGGCCTTTCCCAATTTGATATATGTTTTTGGCCGAGGTCTTAATCATTTTTAGATTTCTTGGTTAAGACCTTGAAAAAATGTTTCAGAATGTCCCGCATTACAAATTACCTCATTATAAATATAATATTGATGGTTCATGTGGTTATTAGACTAGTAGAATACCCATGACTATGTTTTTTATGGAATTATTTACTCATCTCATATTCATGCCATAAAGTGTCCATGTTTATTATTTGTAAAGGCATGTGTTTTGAATTATTCACTATGCCTAATGTTTATGTTATCTTTTGCTATATTCTTTACTCTTACTGATCATTTGAGCTCACCCCTTTTTGTTGTTTCATTATCCCAGGATATGAAGAAGTTAGTTATGAGTGACTTTCAGGAATAATCTAGGAGGTTTGGATGTTTTTAATGGAATAAATCAGTGTTGTATTTCTTTTCATGTTGTAATGTCAAACTTATGTATGTATCTTGTTTCCAAGACTACTAAACGGATTGGTCCTTCGGGACTTGATTCCTTGTAATCATGAAAATGTATTAAAATAATGCACCGGCTCCTGGCTTCTAGGGTTAGGGCGTTACATTTGGTATCAGAGGAATTTTAGTACAAACCTTGGAAACTAGATTTAGAAAAAATCTGATTATAGAACATTACCCTAGGAAATACTTTGAGGATTAGTATAAAATAACATCCAAAAATTTTGGTAGTGTAAATATTATGCGGGTTTTCCAAGAAATACATCCCTGTTTGGATATAAGTAGGTAGTGGGGGATTTAGCATAGACGTACCTAGGAGTGAAAACTCTAACAAGGAGTTTCAGGCTTGACCCGGGGTATCCTGGTACATGACAATGGGCCTTGCTGCACTCTTGGTTATTACACTCCAGGGGGATATTCTTAGGATAACTCACATTTTCTTTACAAGACATTATGAAGGATTTAAGAGTAAATACATCCTCAAATAAAACATTTTTTTATTATAGATTATATGCATAATCTTTTCAATTTACGTTAGGTTTTTTAAAATTTTGGAATTATTCATTGCAATTCATAAACTAACCTAGTGTATTCCATTGTTTAGAAATGGTACCCAGTAGATGGAATGAGAACTATGACAATACGTATGATCCAAAGAGTTATAAGAATCATATCATTGATGGTATTAATCCTACATTTAGAAGGTAAATAGTCTCCCACACATTCTCATCATATGTAGAAATAATATCATGTGTTAATAAGATAATTAAAGAATTCTCTGAGTCCTATGACATTTAAGGGAAGCAAGATAAGAAAATGATGGTAGAGAGAAAGATGGATAAAGGGAAGTGAGGAAAGAAGGATTTTCCAATATGTGATCATTTTGGAAATAATCACCTTGGTAAATGCTTGAAAGATATGGGAGTTTGTTATAAGTGTATAGAAGAAGGACACCAAGTACATGATTACAATGGTAATAAAAAGGTTTCAAATGTACAATGCTTCATCTTCAATGAGTTGGGACACTACATGAATTAATGTACAAATCACCAGAGTATGCCCCAAATGATGATATTGGATAATAATCAAGTTATGATAATACCACAGATAAAGAGGAATGACTAGTGTTATTATGTTGTTATTAAAGAATTATTTCATTTTATTGTTGTATCAATGATGTAATGGTTATATAAATTATTGAAATAAATAAGGATTGTACTGCAGTACTATTTCATTGAGGATTTGAGATTATATGGTTCTAAGAAATGTGACTGAATAGAAAGTTAAACTTTTTAAAAAATATATGGTTGAAGAAAATATAAACCTTAATATGGTTCTGATACTGAGGTAGTGATTTTGGAATAAGATATGATTGATTTGGATAAATTATATTCGATATTCTTGACTACTTTGAAACTAATTAATTGTTTTATTATTCCATTATCATTGGAGTTTACAACATTTTTGGATATAAGAAGTATATCCTGTATTCTATAAGGAATAATGGAGAATGAATGTAATCAATAAGGTTTTATGGTAATTAAGTGTGTTACCATCTTTTAAAAGAATACATGATGAAGTTATTCACATGTTATTATGTGAAAAAAAAAGATCTTCAGTGTGTTTAATTTCCTTGTAAATTTTGGACTGTGAGTTTGGACAGAAGTATTTTGGATAAGTCTAAAGGTTGGAATGGATTATTTTTTACATTATATACTATTATTAAGGTTAAATCATTTCTTAATATTGTTTTTTTATTGTTATAAAAAGGACAACTCGGAAGTCGGGTGACAACCCATCACGTCCGTTAAGGCCACGAGACTTAAACCTGCAACCGAAGGGCGACAAGGGTACCTCACCTACCACTAGCCTACGTGATGCCTTGGTTTGTATAATGTATTTTTTTAAATAGTCTGACAAATGAATTATAAATTAATTATTTTTGGAACCCTATATGATTTGGATAAATAGAATATTTTTTTAATTCTATTATCTTTTAGAGTGAAAGATGAGTTTATGGTATGAATTAGTTAAAGGATGAAACACTTCTTGTCAAGTATATATATATATATATATTTTCCTCTTATTCTATGAATTAATTAATTATTAAAATTTAGTGAAGGGATCTTAAAACCAAAAATGTGTTATCCTAATACCTTATGTTTTGTTGAATCGATGATATTTTAAATCATCATAGATTGATGGATTTGAGGACCTCAATTTTACAATTGTTTGTGATTGATGACCTCAATCACTCCCTATAAATATTTACATTTTCCCTCCAATTATGTGTCTCTAATTTCCACCAATTTTCTCCCAATCGAGATTATAATTTGGTGGTGACTTTTTCATTTCCCTTTCCCAATTATTAAGACTAAATTTTATTAACCCAATTTTTTATGTGGGTTTTCAACAAAAGTATTTTTCTATTTTTAACCTTTTAATTTCGAATAATGATTTCAAATTTTGAGGACACAATTTATTTAAGGAGTGTAGAATGTAACACCCCAAGCTTCCATGGTATGTTTCCCTTTGAATAATGTAATAGCTTGCGTTGTACGCAACTTTGAGTTCTAACACACCACAACCAATCAAACTAGCCCTTATGAATATTAATACCAACATTTTGAAATTTAATAAATTTTAATTTTTAAAATGGAATTCATTTTCGTATTCAGAATATCAAAATTAGCTTAGGGTGAATTTTTGGTATTTTTCTGAAAACTTTCAATTTTTGATGAATAGTGGAAAAACACTATGTTATTGTTTTAAAATGACTTTTTATTTAAATACTTATTTATTTTATTTAAATTTATTTTAGGTAAAAATAGATACATAATACCTATATAAGTTCAATGTAATTCATTGGAGTCATTTTATAATAAGTTTAGATATATAAAATTTTATCGAACTTTTTACTGTGTTTTACCCACCTTCTAAAAGCATTTGAAAATTTGTATAAAACTTATTTTTAGTGCTTCTATGAATTGAATTTAAAAATTATGAGAGACAAAGTTGACATCAGTAAGTAAAATTTGGTTAAATAAGATGAAAATAATTTTTGATGAAAAATAACTTTTGACTTTTATTTACCACAGTTAAAAGTAAACAGGTTATTTATAGGTAAAAATGATATTATTATTTCCCTAACACATGTCATAATTCTATTTAATAAGTTTATTTCGACCAAAATCAACCTTAGGAATAAAATAAGATCCTATTTTTCCACTTGGATTGGATTAGGATATTTATTATTTTTTTATTTAAAGAATAGTTACAAGTGTTAAATTCAAAGTTTAATAAATAAACCATTTTTAATATAGGGTTATAAATAAGATAAATTCGACTATAAATATTAATTATAAATATATAATGATTTAATACATCATTTTATTTTATTTATAATTTTTATATATTAAAAAATTAAATTTATTTATGACACAATGATGATGTAGTAATTACCTTATTATCAAAAGATTAAAATAATTGATATTATAAATATTAAAATAAATGTAATTTATCCTTTTAATTAATTTAAGGAATTTTCTAGGTTAATATTAAATCTTAGAGTTGATTAAATAAATTTTATTCTAAGTGATAAAGTTTTTACGACTTTCACAAAAATAAAATACTAAATAGTGTCAAAATTGACATAAATGAGTTTTTAAAACAAATAATATTTTATTAAATGATATAATATACATAAATATATACGATTCTGAAAAAGGACTTAGATAAGGTTATATATATCAATAATGAACCACTTGGGGTTATCTTGGCATTTTTATAGTAATTTTGTTAACCATATAATATAAAAATACAAGGAGACATGGTAAATGTTAAACTGTTTAACTAAGATTTAAATCTAAAAGATAAGGTTAATATGGTAACCTAAACTTGTCTAAAACCTATTGGTTGAGATTATTTAGACCCATAAACACCTAATCCTCGAAATAAATTCATTTTGAGCCATTATAAACTGAATATGATTTAATAATAAAACAATAATTCAAGCATTTCCTAAAGTGACCCTCACCCATCTTATAAAAGGGTACTTCCCCTTCTCTCAAAATAACTACTCCAATGCCATTTGGATCAGACAAAACCTACCCAGATCTCCTCCCAACTTCCCTAAATTAAACCTAGAGTCCATCATTTTATCAGAATCCAACCTAAAGATCCCTTTTGATCAAATAAAAAGGAAACACCCAAAGAAGAGGTAATTATTTTATCACCTATTTCAAAGTTCTCTTCTTCTTCCAATACCTATTACATTGTTATTCTCATACAAAAATAATAAATCCAATTACTTATACATAATTTAATTTTATTATAAATATGGTACAAATATATTCATTATTTTATCCATCCTATGAATGATAATGTCATCATGCGTGCGTACGTACGGCTTACCGTCACCACAACGTGATGAGATTCATTTCCACATTCACCATTCGACGATGATTATAAAAATATATATTATTAATAAGTATGTAATATATGAAATAATAGTTCTACTGAATATATATATGTATTTACATATATCATATTCAATTATTTTCATTCAATTAGATATGAAAATGGAAACAACGATTATACGTACGTACGGCCTACCATCTCCATAAACGGTGTTTTTAATTTCATATATCTATCTATTATACATATTTATATTATAAATATATATGATATATAAATCATGTTTTATATTATGAAAATATTTAAATCATGATCTAACTGATACGATCAATAATAACAAGTTAAAACACGTACGATAAAAAAAGAAATTATTACCCAAAATGTTAATTTAACATGGAAATCATTATTAAATGGGTAGTATAAATTCATAAATGAATCATGTATGATATAATAAATATGAATATGGTTCTGGTATAATTTAATAACATACTATGCTCATTATACAAGAGTTTAAGCGTACCCTCGACCAAAAGAAAGTGCAAGGTAAGGGTTAATTTTACAATCTCTTTATTATCCAAGGTTGTTAATGCGTAAGTATCTACTAGGACATCTATGTCATCCACATCCATGTTTCCTTGAAAATGTGTTTATTTTTTTTACAATTTACTAGACTATGGGTTAAATTAATTTATACCCTTAGTTGACCTTATATGTTTTGAAATGAATCTTTCCGTCGTTTTCCAAACAAGGCACTTTATAACCTTTTTGAAACAATAAAGGTAGGAATGTATTTTTTTAACATATATAGTGGGTGTGGCTATTTTCCACCATTATAACATCATAGAAGCTTCTTTACAATCTTATAATAATATTTTCAAAATAAATGTTTTCATTTATAATTAAATTACTCTTAAATGATTTCAAAATAGAAAGATATATTCCTCTCAAATAGTTTTGATTTCTTCTATGTCAACATCCTTTAATAAATGTTACACTTGATTGAAGTCGATTTATTATGATACAAATCTTTCATATTGTATTTAAGGTTTTTTGATATGTTTGACTGTGGATGTATTATTTTTATACCATTCATGGATTATGGTTAAAGTATTGACATTTCATATGATAGTTTTAATATGAATGTTTATGTTATGTTTCAACCTTTTCATATGAGGAATGTATTGGACTTAGTAAGTGACGGGTGGAGCCCGCTATAGCTCATCTATGCATCGGTAGGTCCAATGAGACAATTAGACGTGGAATTGTCTGAGGCCTTTCCCAATTTGATATATGGTTTTGGCCGAGGCCTTAATCATTTTTAGGCGTCTTGGCCGAGGACTTAACAAAATGTTTTAGAATGTCCTGCATTATACATTCCCTCATTATGAAAATAATATTGATGGTTCATATAGTTATTTGACTAGTATAATACCCATGACTAAGTTTTATTATGACATTATTTACTCAGTTCTTATTCCTGCCATAAAGTGTTCATGTTTATTATTTGTAAAGGCACATGTTTTCAATTATTCACCATGCCTAATGTTTATGTTATCTTCTACTGTATTGATTTCTCTTACTGTGAGTTTGAGCTCACCCATTTTTTATGATCCTTTTTCCCAGGATATGAGGAATTTAGTTATGGGTGACTTGAAGGTATAATCTAGGAGGCTTGGAAGTTTCTGATGGAATAAATTAGTGTTGTATTTATTTTCAAGTTTTATTGTTAAACATATGTATGTATCTTGTTTCAAAGACTAATAAATTGATCAGTCCTTCCAGACTTGATTCCTTGTAATCATGCCAATGTATTAAAATAACGCACCAGCTCCAGGCTTCTGGGGTCGGGGCGTTACATTTATTATTTCCCAAACATTGATTTTGGACTCTATATAATAAAATAACCAAAAAAAAACTTACCATGGGTTTTCCAATGGTTTCTACCAAATAGTGGTGGTTTTAATTATTTTATAAGTATAATATCCAAAATTATTAAAATAATACCCTTATTGATGTGTAAGTGAGTCATACTCTTAAAGAAATGATTTTAAAACCTTAAAATATATTATATGGTTTAGAGGATTCACAAAGTTTTTATAAAATTTATAAATTAAACTTAAATTAACTTTATTTTAAGGGTAAAAATATATATTTGGTCATGTATACACATTACAGTATTTATTACTTAATTTTTGGTTTATTATGATGTCATAATACACATGATATATTTATATGGTATTATATTTTTACCAAAAAACTTGACTTTCTTAGAAAATTATGAAAACTTCCTTGTTGGATAATTTCAACAATCATATTACAAAAATAATATTCATTTTATAAAAATATTTTTCTAAATAATTTAATTTTTACTTTTAAAATAATAACAGATATTTATTGAGAAATGGTGTGGTATTTTACAATAACACTTTTCAAGTCCTTATAAAAATTACATTTGAATTCATAAAAATAATATGATAATTTAAATTTAATAAATTTTTTAACAATAATAATTAAATGAAATATTATTTATTTAAATAATTCATTAATTCATCCAAATAAATTCCTTGATTGAAATTGATTATTACCCGAAAATATAATTTTTGTTTTATTGTATCAAAATAAGTCATAAAGTAACAATAATAATATGAAACTATAATAATTATTCTATAAAATATATATATTAATATTATTATGGTCTTTATAAATATCCCTTTAATAGACTTGATAATTCCCTAAGGGTAAGGTGCCCGATGATGATACTTTTGTGGGATGATTCGGCATACGTGGTTTGGGTCATGATCTCGAAGAGCTTGAACTTCTCTCATAAACGGTTTCTCTCATGATTAAGTTGTTAGATCTCATATTGGTATTTGTAAAGGGAAAATAACAAAGATGCTATCTCTTTTGGAATCTCCAATAAATGGGATTCATAGGGTGTAATCCTACTTCTTCAGTCCATCACTTAATTTTTCTCTATCAATTGGATTTCTTAAAAACCTGTATTTTTAATAATCATATGATAACTATTAAATGACTATATTATAAATTGTTATGATGATTAATGGTATTTTAAAAACTATTGGATATAACAATACTAAACACGTGAATGTGTTTTCTATAACCATTATACATAATAAGACATTTAATTAAATTACAAGAAAAATTTTCTTTATAAAATTTTGGGTCGTTATAATATACCCCCCTTCATAAATTTCACCCCCAAAATTTTCATTTCCTACACTAATATAGATCAGGGTAATTTGGTTTTATCACTTCCTTTTCTTCCCACATCTCTTCTTCAAAATTTTGGTTTATGCACATCACTTTTACCAGGTGCATTGTCTTATTTCATAGAACTTTGTATCTATGATCTAAGATCTTCACCAGTTAATCCTAATAGGAAAGATCATTATCTAAAAGTACCACCTCTAGATTGATTACATGTGAGGGTTCTGGTATGTACTTTCTCAAGCGTGATATGTGGAACTTGTCATGTACTTGAGATAGGTCATGTGGGATTACTAGTTAATAGGCCACAACTTCGATGTGGCCAATAATCTCAAAGGGACTGATGTATCTTGGACTAAGATTTCTTTTATACCCAAATATGAAAACATTATTCCCAGGATATATTCATAGTAATACCATGTCTCTAATATCAGACTCTAGTTCTCATCAACTATTGTCATCATAGTTATTTTATCGACTCTTAGTAGCCTTAATTTTCTACTCAATAGTCTTCACATTTTCCACCATTTCCACAACCATTTATAGACCTAGAAATTTGTGTTCCCAAAATTCATCCTAACATGCAAGTGTTCTGCACCTCTTCCCATAAAAAGATTCATAGGGAGCCATTTGGATTTTCTATTGGAAACTATTATTGTATGAGAACTCGACTAGAGGAATATGTTGATTCCATCCTATTTTAAAGTCAATTGAGAATGCCCTCAACATTCCCTCATATTCTTGGATAATATAATCAGATTGGACAACACTTTGTGGGTAATAAGTCATTTTTAATTTCAAATCATTATTTAAATCATGTTTGGGACTCTTCCAAAACATGGAGGTAGATCTGGGATCTCGATCGTATACAATCGATGGTGGTGTTCCATGCAACCTCACCACTTCTATAATTTATATCCTTGAAATTTGATCGAGTGAGAAGTCACATTGTATCATAATGAAGTGGATGGTTTCTATAAGATAATACACCACACCTCCTATAGAATTATTTTGTCTTGATTTATTTAAAATTCCATTGGAAAAGTCCATTGTGATGTTTTCCCATTTCCATGTAGGCATGGGTAACGATTGCATCCTCCCAATGGTTTTTTTCCTTTCATCCTTCACTTGCTGACATGTAAGAAATCTTGATGTATATTTTTTTATATCCTTCTTCATATTGTCCCACCAATAGTTATATCAGAGATCTATATACATATTTTTGCTTCCTGGATAGATGGAGAAGGTTGAGGTATGTGCATCACCCAATAACGCCTTTAACTTAGGATTTGATGGCACACATAATAGTGACCCAAATGTCACAAATTCTTTATTAACATTGGACTTTGAGTATTTAATTTTTCTTATATCTTCCAATTTCTTATAAATTCAAACATCAACTATTTTAGAATCCATTACCTTATATAAAAGGGAAGATAGAGAAAACATTTATGAAAGGATTGATAATGTTCCTTCTTTTATGATTCCCATTTCCATCCTTTTAAAATATAATAAGATTGAATACTTATCAATTCTCATCAATGATAAAATTACTGGATCCTTTCTACATAGACAGTTTTCCACTTTATTCACTTTTCTAGGATAGTAGTGGATTGACCAGTCAAAGTCCTTGATCATCTCTAACCATTATTTCTGGCACATATTTAACTATTTTTGTGTGAATATATACTTGAGGATTTTGTGATCTGTATATATTTCAAACTTATTCTTGAATATATATTGTTTTTATATTTTAAACATAAGTATCTTTGTATCTAACTACATATCATGTTTTGGGTAGATATATTCATGAACATTAAATTTTCTTGAATCATAGGATATCAATTTGTCATTTTGTATTAACACACATCCAAAGCCCTTATTTAAATCATCTTTGATTACCATGTAAATTTATCCACTTGTGGGTAGTGGGGGTAAAAGTTCATTGATAAGATAATTTTTAAATTCCTTAAATTTCTCTTCACATTCATCATTCCAAGAAAACTTAACACCCTTCCAAGTTATATTGGTTATAGTGTTTGAAAATAGTGAGAAATTTATCACAAATCAATGGTAGTACCCAACTAATTCTAGGAAACTATGGATATCTATCATAGATGTTGACCCTGACCAACCATAATTTTATCCTATGTTTGAAGGGTACATAGATATACCATCACTTATGATAATATTCCCTAATAATTAGACTTACTTAAACAAGGAATCACATATTAATTACTTGGAATAAAGATTATCCTTTTATAAGGTATTTCACGTAGTGCTTAGATGCACCTCATGATCCTCCTTTAATTTAGAGTATATTAGAATATTGTATATAAAGACTACCAAAAATTTTCTGAGGTAATATCTAAAGTCTCTATCCATAAATTCTATAATTATTTCTAGATAATTAGTGAGAATGATTGAAATTACTATGAACTCATAGTGCCCATAACTTAAATAAAAAGTGGTATTGGGGAAAACCACCTTCTTCTCCCTAACTTGGTCATACCCCGAACAAAGATCAACCTTAGAAATGTAATTTTCTCCATGTAGTTGATCAAGTAATTCATCAATCTGTGGTATAAGATACTTGTTATTTAACATGATCTTTTGGATCCCATGATAATCAATGAAAAGGCACATTAACCCATCCTTTTTCTTAACGAAGTGGACTAGTCCACCCCAAGGTGAAGCCCCTGGGCATATGAAACTTTTATCCAGATTCTAATAAAGTTTTTTCTTCATCTACTAAAGTTCCAAAACATTTATTCTATAAAAACTCTTAGATAATGGAAATTCCCCAGGTATAATCTCGATTGAAAATTCACCCTTTGGTCTATGAGAAAGAATGGACAGTTCTTTAGGAAACACTTTAGCATATTCCATAATAATGGGAATGTATTCAAGGATGATCATTTCCATATAATCAATCATTTGATAGAGGTATTATTTATTTAAGGGTAATAATATCCATTCTTGAGATGTTGGTGCTAAAGAATATTCATCCTCTTCCTTACACTTATACAAAATTGGGGGTCAATTCATCATACAGGTAGTGATTTTATTCTTGCAGCAATTTATGTTGGCTCTATACATAGAAATACAATCCATACCTATAATTGCATCAAATTATTCTCAAGGGTGTACAAAAAGGATCTCTAGTAAGTTTAAAACACAAATTTTGATAGGGGAGGAGTTTTTTACCTGGGATGCAATAATTTACCCATTTTCAATTTTCACCAAAAACTATACTTCCATTCTTTATGGTGGTGCTTTTAAAAGTTCTATTGAACTTTTTTGATATGAATGAATTCATAGAACTAGAATCAAAAATTACATTCTATATTATTTAATGAATAAATATCACACCTTTTTCCACTTTTTTCTCCAGATCCACCTCAACAGTTTTGATAGTCTAAGCTCACCCTTTCTACCTTGGATGTTGTTGGTGTCTCTAAAAACCCTTGTATTAGTGAATTGGATTTAAAATTTCCTTAGTTATTTGCAGTTTAAGAAATGAAAAACAAGACGAGGGTTGAAAAAATCATTACTTTACTCCATCGCATTTGTGGGTTTCTCATATTGGTAATTTCTAGCCAGTTTTCCTTGATTCCCACACCCAATGAATTTCCTCATTCCCCTTAGGTAATTTCATAGGTGCTTCTTTCCACACTTTTAACAAGTTCTATATTGAAATTTATTAGCACCATAATATTTATCTATTAGAATATTATAATTAAACTCCAATTTCCATTTCTTATCCCCATGATACCCTTGAGATTTATTGATATATGTTTTGGATTTGAGGGAACATCGTAATATATCATCATAGCTATCAAAGTCTAGGATTTCTATGGATTTTTATAGAATAGGTTTTGGCCTACTAAAGAGGATTTCAACTTGGAATTAAGTGGCAATAATAAATCCAGAGGCATATTGTGCATGTATTGTAAAGATTTCATAGTGCGCCCTGATAGATTCATTATCTCTTTGCTTTAAGGAAAGGAACCCCCGTTCTATTTTTAGTCAGAGAGTATGAGGATAATATTTATTGAAAAACATTTTCAATGATTCCTTCCACCCCGTCACTTCGATCTCTTCCTCGGGCTTCATATTCTTGATATGTGTACACCATTGATCATATTATCCTTCTATATGATAAACATCTAGTACAAACGTATCTTGCTCGAAACATTGAAAGATGGATTAGATCTTCCGAATGGAGTTGATCTATTGTTCTGTGATTAAGGGATCATATGATCCATTATAAGTCAGATGTATTTATTTCATAAAGGTCTCAATTTTATGTTGTTCATTCTTAGGGGGATTTGGGAACTCCTCTTGATCTAGGATTCTATTTAGAACCTAAGTTAGCTGAGAGAGTTTCATTAAAAATTTCCCGATTCTTGTACCCATTGGGTTGGACATTTCATTGGGGAATTCATCACATGTCCCTTCACATAGGTTGTTTACCCAATTCCTTATATTTTCTACCATTTAATAGAATAAAGGGAAAATTAGGGATGATTATATTTGAACTATTAAACACATAACTGGGAATCAAATGATATTTATGATATAACTTATAAATTTTATATATTTTCTTAACTTATGAATTTATAGGATTCAATATATGTTATCCATGATCTATTTCCTAATATATATTCTTATGGGAATTTTATTATTCCAGTAATAATTTTTCATAATGATATTATGAATTTGATAAATAATATCGCTCGAGAGTTTCAAACTATGTGTGTATCAAGGCTCATTATTATGCACTATTTCTCAGTTGATTCTTACTCAACACAGTGTTTTTGGGTTTTACCCCTATATAAATCTGTTCTAGAGCCACATACACTTGTAGTATCCCAACATGGAAGTATGTTCTTAATAGAACTATCAATACATATGTAAAAAAATTTAGGGTTGTTTTCTTATACTTAGTCTTATCCCTAAGTCTTTCACTATAGTTTTCTAATCCTAATACCATAAATAACTAAACTTTTCCTATAATACCAACTATGACAACCTAATTATTTATGTCACATTAATACATGGATTACTACATATGACTATAATTAATAAAACACAGAATTTCATGAAGTCTAGTGCCTTTAGGGATTAGGTATATTATAGAACAACTTAAAATAAGGAATACATCATCTTTATTAGAAACTTCTTTAACATGATCATATTGTTCCTTCATACTTAACACTACATGGGATAATCTAGGGACATATATAAGGAAGAGGTGAGATATAAAGCCCATTAAGGGAATAAAAATGGAATAACAAAAAGTAATTAATATATTTTTGACAATAGTAATATCAATGTGACATAAAATGGGTGAGAATCATAAACATGAATAGTGAGGTATGATATAGAATGATAACATAACGGAAACATGGGAAATGTAGTAATAAATTAGAACAATGCATCATAAATATAGGTCAAGGATAACTACCAATACATCATAATGGAAAAAAATCCCATGGAGGGTTATGTTAATCCCCTAATCCCTTGAATGATTCCTCTTGATACTAATCATTACCCAATGTAATGGAGCCCTATATAATTCCAGGCACACCCGTCACATTCATTTCATTCTAATGCTTAAGTGTGCCACATATATCATAAAACATGGATTCATTCATCCTTAAATTTTATTACATTATAAAGGAGTGATGAATAAATACCTGTATACCCCCAATAAAATAAGTATAAGTTCATAAAGGTTAACACCCTTGATAGGAAATGGGTATGGGTATTAACTACACAATTGTTTAGCATAGAAAATCACAATGGAATTCCAACAGATCAATGGGGGAATATAAATGTTAATGGAAGGGCTTGATGATAGTGAAATGGGTCTATAATAATTAAATAATCTTGGTGGAAGTAATGGGGATATTTAAGAACATATACCAATATTATAAATTGGATAAAATGGTTATAAGACACTGAAGATACTTGAATAAAGAGGTGAAAGAAAATAACCCTTACCTTAAGAGTGTGACTCAAAATGATTGAGAGGAGCTTCTTGAGAGCTTAGAGGAACCTCAAGAGGATACTAGATAGTGGATGGAAGAGTAAGGATGTGATCCATGTATTTTGAGTGAATAAAAATGGGATCTTGGGTGGGTTTATATAGGAAAAATGAGGGGAGTTCTTTATTGTTTCCCAAACATAGGTTTTGTACTCTATATAATAAAATAACCAAAACCAAAAATCTTCCTATGTTTTTTAATACAGTTTTTGAAAAATAGGGTTTTTCTCATTATTTATTATTTTAAATAGGATAAATTATCAAAATAATACCCTTTATGATGTCAAAGTGAGTCGTATTCTTAAAGAAATGATTTTAAAACCTTAAAATATATTATTGGTTTTGAAGGATTCATAAAGGCTTTATAAAATATATAAAATAATTATAATATCACATTACATTAAATTGAAAACTTATATTTAGTTATGGATACCCATTATAGTATTTATTACATCATTTTTCATCATTATGATGTTATAATTCACACCGTATATTTATATTATATTTCATTTTTACCTTAAAATTCGTATATTAGAAAATTATGAAAAACCATCACTGGATAAATATGACATTATGATTCCAAAAATAATATTCATTTTATCAAAATAATTTTCTAAATAGATTATTTTTCACATTTAAAATAATAATTGACATATATTGAGAAATGATGGTGTTTTTTTGACAATAACAGTTTTCAAACCCATAAAAAATTACATTTGAATTCATTAAAATAATTTGATAATTTATATTTAATAAAAATTATTTATTAATAATATTTTAATAAAATATTATTTATTTAAAAAATATATTAATTCAACAAAATAAATTCCCTAATTGAATTTGAATATTACCCAAAAATATAAATTTTGTTTTATTATATAAAAATCAAAATCATTTATAAAGTGAAAATAATAAGATTAAAATATATTCATTATTATATAAAATAGAATTATTTATATTATTATGCTCTTGATACATATACCTTTAATACACCAGAAAATTCTCTAAGGGTATGATACGTGCCATTGAGACATTCATGGGGTGGTTTGACGTATATGGTTTGGGCCATGATCTCGATGAGATTAAACTTCTCCTATAAATGGTTTTGATCATGAATACGTTATTTTATCTTAGATTAGTATTGATCAAGGGAAAATAATATAGATTCTATCTCTCTTGGAAGATCTGATAAATGGGCTTCATCGGGTATGATCATAGTGGTTGTGGCCATCACATCATTTGTCTGTGTCAATTGAATTTGTTATAACCTTATATTTATACTAATCATATGATCACTGTTAAGTGGATATATTATAAATGGTTATGATTATTAATGGTATTTTAAATAGTATAGGGTATAATAAGACCAAATAAGTGCATGTTTTTATAAAACCGTAATACATAATAAGAAGCTTAATTAAATTGAAACATGAATTTTATTTATAAATTTTCAGGTCCTTACATGGAACTAGTGCATGAGTGTGGTATAATGAAATGATTCAATGTGGTGGTGATCTAGTTCCTATGAGGGATGTGGAATTGGGTATATCTTCTAGGATATGGAGGTTTTGGCTGCATTGTCTTGGGAATAATGTGTTCATTGAGGTCTTTTATTGAGTAGATGACTAGCATTTGCCTTCATCCATGAAATCAGAGAATTGGGAAGGTTGGAGGCCCCGTCATAATCAAAATTGAACACAATCATATCATGGATATGTTTGATTATGTTTTTTAGATTATTCATGGATTAAATCCACGCCAGATGTCTAAACTCAGTTCATTGAAGGGGATTTGAACTGGGTCTATGAGTTTTGTTGTCTTAAAGAGGTGGTGTAATGACTTATAGATTCTATAGATTTCCTAGTTGTACAACTATATTTGTAGGTAATTATGGTGATGGAAAGGGGGAAATCTTGAATTTGGGTATTATATTAGTGAAGTTGCATCAGGGAAGTAATGATGATCTTGAAAATGGGTTAAGGCATATTTACTTCATTTTGATGAGTTCCTAAAGTAGATCAAGTGGTGCAGTACTAAACAGGAATACTATGGAGAGGGGACTTGAAGTTCTTGGTTTGGTTCAAGAAGGAGCTTAAAGCTCAAAATTTCATTGGTCTAGAAAATATTTTATCAAGTATATGGTGTCTTCAACCATATAGCTAGTCAATTTTGAAGAGTCGATGTTCCCTCTTCTTTAAGGTTGAACCAACATTAGGGAAAAAATATTCTTCTTAATCACAAGAAAAAATTCATTATAATTCACTCCATCATAGAATCCATGTTACTTGAAAATCCATTCAATCCCAGGAATTGGCTATGGTTCACCTTTTTATAACCACTTAACTTTTTATTGAGAGGTGTAATGTTGTAATGTGGCTTGTCCACCATGGTTTGGGTCATTATTTTAAGCTAGTGATGAATGGGTGTTTGCTTCCATGGTGAATGTATATAAATGGTTATTTATGAATGTAAAACACCAATATTTTTAGGTATTCAACTTTTTAAAATAAATTCAATCTATTTGATAGCATACGTTGAATGGAACACAAAGGTTAAATGTACTCCAAAATATTATTATTTTAACACGACCATTATAAACTAGACATTAAATTAGTGGTGTAAATAAAATTAACTATATTGTTATATATATATTAAGTTCATGTTTAATACAAATTTTTTTATTCTTAGAAAATAAAAATATATTTTTTAGTAAATTCAATTTATTCTTCAAATATATGTTTTCTTCAAAAATCTATTTTTACTAATTACTATGAGAAAATAAAAATATTTAATTTTTAAAACTTTTATAAAATTTATTTTATAAGTGGAAATTTTTTTTTGGTTTCATCATGTCAAAATTATCTTAGGATTAATTTTTCATAATTTTATGAAAAGTCTAATATTTCAATGAATAGTGAAAACTATGGATTTTTATAAAACCCTCATTCTCTTTATATTTAAAATTCGTTTTATGATTTTAAATTGATCTCAAAGTAAATTAAGTAAATTTTATTTAGATATAACATAATTAATTACATTTAAAAAATATATGCACCATATTTTGGTATATCTACATTTTTGGGCTTAAAAACACGTTTCTCCAAAAAACTATTTGTAATTATGTTTTGAATATTTAATATTAAAAATAATTCTTAATATTTTGAGTTCTAAATTTTATAATATGGATTATATATTTGGAATAAGTAGTTCTAAATTATATTATAATGTCATTTTCATTTTTAGGGATAAAAAATTTACAGTGGTAAAAATAAAAGGATGTAACTCAGTATATGTAAAATAATAAAGCAGGTTAAAGTTAAAAGGTAAAAGATTAGAATAAATGAAAACTAAAACATTACCTTAGTGGTTGATGTGTTTCTATACCTTAAATATACTTTAAAATAATAATTTAAAACCAAAATGATTAGAATTAATTCCACCCAAATGTGTTTGGATTTAAATATAAAATAATCATTATTAAATCATTTAATACAACCCTTATCAAGTATAAATAGCACCCCTCACCACCCCTTTCTCATAAAAAGAAATTAATATATTCAAATACCTTAAAAAACCATTCCTCCCCAATCTTCCCACATAAATTTTCTAATGGTTTCACCCAAAGTATAATTAAAAGTTCCTTAAGGGGTATTTTAAGGAGGTGATATTCAAGAGGTAACATTCTCAAACAACATCGCTTAATTTATTTTCATTTTCTAACTTCTCTTCACATACTTCATCCATAAAAGTACAATAAATCTAGTATCATGTATATACTATAATTTTATATTTCTAATTTAATATTTTATATCCTCCCCTATTCTTATCTTCTCTTAACGAAACAAAAGCATTGTCGAAATTATCACGGTTAACCATCTCTGTGGATAATGATTCTTTATTTTCCATTATCACCTTAAAGTAAGGTCATAGAAGTATTATAAATGTTAAAAACGATTTTAATAGAAATATTATAACATATCTCATGTTCTGGAACAAATATATATACATAATATAAAGAAACTAGTTCTTGTTAGTAGGAAAAAACACCAAAATAAACTAAATATTTATCGTTAATATTTTATCAAATGAATCATCCTTATACCAAAAAGAAAAATGATATATGAGACCATTTAAACTTCTATAACTTCTTTAATACCATTTCATTTCACTTTTATATATTTATTTCCATTTTAAAAGAACATCAATAATTATACACAGATGAACCAACCATGTAATCCATGAAATGAACGAATTAGAAACAATGAAAATAATGAATTATTATTAATGAATATGTGGTTATATTTTATAAAATTATCTTATATGGTATTATAAATATGATTACAGTTATTTAATGAATTAATAACATTCTTTAGTACTTTATAATTCTGTTTAAAGTGTGAAAAAACTAAAGGGAAGCACGGGGTAACGGTTTATCATCTCACTTTTACTTCTATGAGATATATTATTTATTTAAAAATTATTTAGTTTTCATGGTGTAAATAATGCCCTTTGAAAAATAATATCATGAATTTAATTATCTTCATGGAATTAAATATTTCATTTGATAATTATTACTCCTTTGGGGCATATCATTTGACTGATTACAAAGTGGTAAAGTATTTTTTTTAATCAATTTTCATTCATTTAGTTAAACATATAATTCATTGATTATTCCATGTTAATATTCTTTGTGACATAAATTTTGTTTGTATTATATTGTATTTACATTTTCTATGTTTATTTACATATGATAAACATAATATATTGATTTTATTAATACTCACTTCAATGATATGATATTTATAAGGGAATTTATATTAAAAATTATCTTTTTAAAGTTTTCCTTAAAAATATATTTTTCTTCCATGCCCTTGTTTTCTTAAAATATTTCCCAAAACTTTTTTACTATTATATTATGATTTCTAAATTTAATTTTTACAAAATTTTTATTTTTTATAAATTAGTTTGAAAGGGTACATTTTTTTTAGTGTGGTTCTTTTTGACTTTTTTCAACAAAAATATAAAAGGAACGTTTTTATATTTTATGTAATTAGTATATTTTCCCACAGTCATAACGCATTAATGATTTGATAATTAATTTAAAAGTTTAAAAGTATATTTTCAAAGAATTTTTTTTACTTTATAACTACACTACCCTTTAAAAAGAAATGATTTTAAAATGGAAATATTATATTTCCTGAATTATTTGAAGTGATATTTCAAAATTATTTTCTATCTAAGATAACATTATTTGAAGTTACTTATGCCTTACTAGGGATATTATTCAAGGATAATATCCTTATCATTTTAATGTTTGGATTATATTTATTATGGCATGATATTTATGAAACCTCTTTCTTTTCCCTAGGTTATGCTATAATGAAATATTTATGAAACCCATTTCTTTTCATGGGTTCTGATATGATGAATGATTTATGTTTTTACAGAACTCATGTGTATGGTTTTCATTACATGATGGGTGGAAACTATATCTACGTTTGATTCATTGGGTAAATATTTATATCTCATGAGATAAAAATAAAAAACAAGTCAATGGGCTTGATACACTATAGGAAACAGGTGTGACCTGATCCACTATGGGAAGCAGGTTTGTCCTGACCTGCAATATTGATGGTCATGGTAGTTAACTTTGACATATGAAATTATTTTTCTATATTTATGATGGTTCCACACTTTTATGAAATGATCCTATGGATTATTATTGATTTATATGATTTCTCATTCTTATTATCCTTATTTTCCAAAATGATAATATTGATGCCATAAATAATGTCTATAATATACTAAATTTTGGGTATGAACTTCATAAGTTATGGCCATGAATACATATCCATATCCATATCTAATTCATTCATATGATCATGGATTTATATCTCTAATGTATATACTTATTAAGCATATGAGGCCACCCTTTCTTATGTCTCTTTTCCCCATGATATGAGGAAAGGCATTAAGTATGGTATATAAAAAAGGATTATAGTCATGAAAGAATATGTGGGGGATGATTTAGATTTTTTATGAACCAATTATTTATGTTTCCAAGTTTCAAAAGGTACTGAAACCATACATTTATGGTATGGTTTTGATAAGTTATGTAATGGATATTTATCTATTTATATGTTATATCTATGTATGAAAAAGTATGGGTTATTGTAGTTGGTACCATAGAAAGGTTTACTTAACCTTTAAAAACTAGGATGAGAAAAACTTAGTGAGAACCCTAATGGAAAGTCTACATTTCAATCCTACAGTTTTGGTAATAATCTTGAATAAACTAGGATTAAACCTAATGTGTCTTATATTGAAATTTTATAATCAATTTCTCTTTATTATATTGTTTCCCACTATGATTATTTTTTCTTACACTATGCTTTTTGGGTTTTAAATGATGGATGGAACCAGGATGATTCATGTTAATGGTAACTATGATTGATAATAGAATGACATTCCTCATGATTAACCAAAAGAGACTGGAGTTGGAAGAAAAAAAACTATTATAATTTCCAATCAGAAATCTCATAATATGATCAATAATCCAAAATTTGGTGTGTTTCCTAACCAATATAATAACATAAAGATGGAGTTTCATGGTGACTATATAGGAAAGAATGTCCAGGTTTCCTCATGTAAATCATGTGGGAAGATGAATCAAGGAGAATGTTTCAAAATATCAGGAAAATTCTTAGGGTGTGGAAAATAAAATCATAAATGTAGTAATTGTAAAGGAAAATTAAAAGGTTAATTTAATGCAATGGATTATAATAACATTATTCCTAAGGCATCATCTATAGTTAAATGTTTTAAATGTGGATAATATAGGCATTATGTAAATCGATTCCCTATAGGGAATTTTTATGAAGAGAATCAGCAAGGTTGTTTGTGTAATAGTTATATTGCTAACGATGAAGAGACTAATAATTACATATGATATGGAAGAAGTATTAACTAATAAAATGACAAATAATGGTTAATAGTTTAATAAGGAAGTTGAATGATTGAGTGTTTATGTATTGGAATTCCGAAATAATTTTATATAAGTAATTTTATGGTATTATTAAATATTGGAACATTTAATTATTGTTCCACTATAGTCTTTCCTTAAGTATTTGAATGTATATGTTGAATGGTACTGGTAAACGTGAAAAGTAATTGAGGTGGTAAAGTTATATTTTTAGAGAACACCTGATTAAGGGAAATATGAACCTTAATATGTGCATGATGTTGAGATAATAGCGAGATAAAGATATTTTTTTGTGATAAAATAAATGGGATATTATTTTTAACCTTGGAACTAATTAGTAATATGATGATAGGGTGGTTTATGGATTATGTTTATAGAAATTTAAGATTTATGTTATGTTGAAGGAGGTAATTTTAAAAATAATACATGTTTTCACTAAGTTTGTAGGGTAATTTAGGTTATTTTCATATTTCAAGATAATACATGATAATGACATTAAAAATTTTGGTGTGAGACAACTGAGAGATACATCATGTTGTTTGGGGGATTAATGAAAAGTTTATTTTGAAAATTTTGGGACTCTTATTCTAAATTTTTGGGGTTTCATATTTTTGAATGATCATAAGGGAGAAAATTCATCAAATGGTCTATATTGAACATTGGATAAGGTTTTAAAGATAAATGTATTACTTAACCATATTAATATTGATACTTATTGGATAATGGATGCTAACCATTTTGTAATAATCATAATTAGAGATAGAAGGAATTAATTTTCATCCCATTATGGATCTTATGATCCCCAATTTCTTTAGGCGGTACAATTTCAACTTCATTTCTTAGAGTATGAATGAAGTGGAAATTGACCAAGGAATATCCAAAAAGTGATATTGTACTTATGAGATGAAATAAAGTAAATATATCTTCTCAAAATAATTTTCAATAAAATTTTATCCTATTACCATATTTCTGATTATATTAATGAACTTTTTCAAACCTTTTTGATTTATGGTTTTGTAGTCATTAACCTTATATTGAACATGTTCTCTAATATTCTCTATGAGAACTTGAAATTTATAATTCTATTTAATTTATATAATTTTACTTTCCACTAATGTTTTCTTAACTGGAATCCTAGTTTAGATATGACCTCTACATTTTACTTTCCCTCTTTTTAAGAGGAAGTTTTATTGAACCTTTTTATGTTGTGAGTTTCCTAAAAAGGAATTTCCAAATATCCACCTTTGATTATTGAAGTGAAATTTCAAATCCCATGAATGATTTTTTTTAAATTCTTGATTATATTTGGATAATCGAATCTCAATTGAATCTTCCCCCAAACCTCTCTCAATTTAGGGATGTGTTCCATATATCTATTATGAGAAAGTAAATAGCTAATCATTTACATGTTCTAAACATAAAGTCTATACCATTGTATCAAGATATTTTTTATGAAGAGAAATTAGTAGATATTTTGGATCATTGAGATAAAGTTCTATGAAACAAAACCCCTCACCTGGTTAATGTTTTGTGTCAAAACTAATAATTTGACGAAGCTACATGGGAAGAAAAAGATGTAATGAGGTAGAGGTATCCTCACTTATTTATATTAGAGTTAAGAATTATGAGGGTGAACTTCATTTTAATGGGGTAGATTGTAAAACCCCAAGATTTTAATGTATGTATTTTTTTTAAATAAATTTAATCTCTTAGATATCTTCCGTTGCACAAAACACTAAGCTTAAAATAAACTCCAAAATATTATTATTTTAACACGACCATTATAAACTAGCTGTTAAATTGGAATGTGTGAATATGATTAACTATATTATTAAATATCTAATAATTTCATGTTTTATAAAAATTTATTTATTCTTATGAAATAAACACATAATTTTTAGTAAAGTCATTTTTTTCTTCAAATATATGTTTTCTTCAAAAAGTGGTTTTTACTAATTTTTATGAGTAAATACATATAAATAATTTTGGAATTTTTAGAAAATATATTTTATAAAATGAAAAAAAAATTTGGATTCAATATTTTGAAATTATATTAGGATCAATATTTTATAAATTTTTGAGAAGTTTAATTTTTTAGTGAATATGAAAAGATATCGATTTTTATAAAACCCTCATTCTATTTATTTTTAAAAGTAATTTTTATGATTTTAAAATGATTTAAAAGTAAATTAAGTACTTTTTAGTTATATATAATCTAATTAATTACATTTGAACAATATTTATACTTATTTTGGTATAAGTGCATTTTTGGACTTAAAAACACATTTTTCCAAAAAAAATCATTTTTCATTCTATTTTGACTATTTAATTTTAAATGTAATTTTTAAAATTATGTGTTTTAAATTTTAAAAAATGGATTCCATATTTGTAATAATGTGATCGAAATTATGTTATAAGTTCATTTTTAATTTTATGTATAAAAATTTACCACGGTAAAAAAAGATTTACCGTGGTATAGGTTAAATAATGTAGCGGGTTAAACTTAAAAGGCAATAGTTTAAAATACCAAAAAATAAAACATTAAGTTGGAGGTTTATGTGTTGATATAACATAACCAGACTTTATTACATTAATTATCATACAAATTAATTGTAATTAAATCCACCCAAATGTGGTTGTCTTTAAATATAAAATAATCATTATTTAATTACGCAAAACCACCCCTCCTCAAGTATAAATACCACCCCTCACTAGCCCCTTCATCCTCCAAATACATGAATATCTTCAAATATCTAACAAAAAATATCCTCCCAACTCTACCCATATACAATTTTTACTGTTCTCACCCAAAGACCAACTCCATGTTCCTTAAGGGGTCCTTCAAGGATGTGATATTCATGGTGTAACTTTCTCAAACAACCTCACTTAATTTTTTTTGTTTTTCTACCTTCACTTCAGATGTGTCATCTATAAAAGAATAATAAATACAGTATAATTTATATTATATAATTTAATATTTCCAATTTAAAATCTTATATCCACACATTGTTTTCTTCACTTATTCAAAGAAATGAGACCATCATCTAAATTATGGCAATTAACCATCTCCATGGACAATGATTTTTCTTTTTTCCATTACTGCATTCAAGGATGGTCATAAAAGAATTATTATGGTTAAATATTATTTTAATAGGTATCTTATAACTTAATTCATGTTCTTTATTAAATGTATATACATATTATTAGATAAAACAAAACTAGTTCATGATGGTTGAAAAAAACGACCAAAATACACTAAACATTTATCGTTAATGTTTTATCAAATGAATCATCCTCATACCAGAAATAAATATTATATATGAGACCATTTATACATTTTAAACTGCATGAATACATATTAATTTCACTCTGGAGTTTTATTTCCATTTGAAAAGTAAATCCATAACTATAAACAAATGAACTAACCCGGAAAACCATTAAATTAACACACCTGAAAAAATGAAAATAATGATATATTATTATTGAACATGTAGTAAGATGTTAAAAAAGTATCATATAGGGTCTTATAAATATTTTTAAATTTATTTATTTAATTAATAAAATTTATTAATCCTTTATACTATAGGTTAAATAGGAAAAACTAAAGGGAGGTGTGAGGTAAGAGTTTCACATCACACTTTTACTTCTCTGAGATATATTCTTTATTTCACCACTTATTTCTTTTGCATGGTGTATATACTAACATTTGATATATCATATCAATAATCTAATTATATAAATGGTATTAAATTTTTCATTTGTTAATTATTACTTTTATGGGGCATACCATTCAAGTGATTACAATGTAGTAAGGTATTTCTTAACTCAATTTCCATTTATTGGGTTAAACTTTTAATTAATTGATTATTCCATGTTAAGATTATTTGAAAGATGAATTTGGATTATATTATATTTTATTTATACTTTTTATGTGTATTTAAATCTTATACACATAATCTATTCATCTGAATAATGACCACTTCAATGATATGATATTTATAAGTTATTTTCTTTTAAAAATTAATTTTTAATGTTTCCTTTAAAAATATACTTTTTAATCCATGTCGATGTTTTCACATATTGTTTCTGAATTTTTTTTTTATATTCTATTATATTTGTTCAAATTAATTTTTACTCATGTTTTATTTTTAGAAAAATTATTTTAAAGTATTATTTTTGCTGTATTCTAAATGATGTTCTTTGTGACTTTTCTGACAAAACTACAGAAAGAATGTTTTTTAACTTATATACCATGATCCGATCATTCTTCCATCATGAAAACATAACTATTTGATATTTAATTTATAAGTTTACAATGTTATTTTAAAGTACATTTCTTTACTTTATAATTGAGAGTCAATTTAAAAATAAATTATTTAGAAATGGAAATGTTATTCTTCAAAAATTATTTCAAGTGACATTTCAAAATTATTTTCCATCTAAGATAAAAATATTTGATGTTTAATTTTATTTATAGGAGATATTATTCAAGGATAATATCCTTATTTTTTTATGTATGTTTTTTTTATATTGGAATGATATTTATGAAACCTATATATTTTTTATGGGTTATGATAATGAATTGTTTATGAAACATATTTTTTCATGGGTTTTAATATGATGAATGATTTATGATCTTGATACAAAAAAATATATAGTTTTCATTATGTGATGGCTGGGACCTATATATATCTATAATTCATTGGGAAAAAATTTATATCTCATGAGATAACATTGAGAAACAAGTTTATGGGATTTATCCACTACGGGGAACATGTGCGCCCAAATCCACTATGTGAAACAGGTGTGTCCTAATCCACTATGTTGATGGACATGGTAGTTAACCATGACATATAATTTTTTTTCTATATTTATAATGGTGAAACATATTTATGGAATTATTTTATTAATTGTGATTGATTTATGATGATCCATCACTCTTATGGTTCGTGTTTTCTAAAATTTAAATATTTATTCCACAAATCATGTTTATAATCTTTGATAGGTTGGGTATGAACTCTCTAACTTATATCAATGATCAAATAACCTTATTCATATATTATTATTTCATAGGGTCATAGATTTATATCTTCTATGTTTATCCTTATTAAGAATATATGATCAATCTTTTTTATGTTTATTTTCCACTAGATATGAATAAAGGTATTAATTATGATATGCCAAAAGGATTCTAGTTGTGTAGGAATAAGTGGGGGAATATGTAGATGTTCTCCAAACTAGATATTTATGTTTACATGTTTCCAAATAAAATAAAACCATATAATACTAGCATGGATTTTTAATGTTATGTAATTAATTTTCATCTATTTATATGTAATATCCATTTATGAAAAGTATGGGTCATTATAGTGAAAGTTGTGATAGTGTTTCAAGGGATGATCAAGCTCTGTGGGCTCAAGAATTATAAGGGTGTTGCGTGGAGGGAGGATGCTTGGGTGTGGAGTTGTGCTTGGGGGATTTTATTAATATTATGAGTATAATTATGTTATTACTTTGGATGAACTTTATACATGGATTGATACCTTTATGCAGCATTAGTTGGGCGACCTTATTGATTGTGAAGTCAGGACCCTTACATAGGTTTAAATTCCTATACTTAGTGGCACTGCTAGGTGCATGACCTTTATAAAAAAAAAAGGAATTTGAATGCTACGACATTGAAGTGTGTATAATTACTTAATTAAACTTTATGAATAACCTTTATAACTAGATGAAACGTACAAATGAATAGAAATAAGACCTACATAGGGATATCTTCACCAAATTTTGGACTCTACCTGCACATCAAATGAAAACACAATTAAAGTAGGATGTAAATTCAAATATGGAAAAAAATACATATAAAAATAATTAAAATAAAACACATGAAATTAAATATTAAATTATCAATGCATTTTTCTCACTAAAATCAATAAATTAACCTAGATTGATTTCATTGATAGAAAATTCACTAAAATATGAAAATGTGATTAATACCCAAATTTTAAAATGGTTTTAAGTGATTTTAACAATGAAATTTGATTAAAGTAAATATGATAATATAATTTTATAACTCACCACAGTTAAGAAAATTTTACCATAATAAATTCTCAACAATTTACTTCCAAAAGAATGATTATTACTAAGAAAAAATTCTAGATTAAACAATTCCATAACAAATATGATTTTTTAATCTGTAAAATGCACAAATCAAAAAGGAATTTTTTTATCCAAAATGTTCAAAATAAAATAACACTTCATTCAATTTTTAAAAAATTGATTGTATACTAATGTATAATAAACCATTAAAACCTATAATTTTAGTTAAAAATTCACCGTAAATGCTCATAAAAATAGATTAATGAAAAATAGTGATCATGAATTTTGTAAAAATTTATTTTCACTCAATTGATAGATTTTAAATTTCATGTCAAAATTCGTAAAAAAATGACCAATGAAGATTCAATTATTTCAAATGAATTAAAAATTAGATTTAGAAATTCTAGTTTAAGTGGCTTTAATTATAAAAAAACAATCAATGAACATGAAAACATAGACTTATGTAATTCTAAATAACCAAATTAAGAGTGAGAGTTATTTTTGGTTATTTCCATGTAAAATATTATCCTTCTTTATAAATTTACTAAATTCCAACTGTATAGTGACTGGAACCTAGAGAGCTCAGAGCTGATGGATACTACCATTATATTGGAGTAAGATACACGTAAATTGTATCCTAAAGTATGAAATAGTTATATATTATTGGTAAACCAAATACATACACGAGTCTTGTATTATAAATTAATACAATAATTACAACATATTTATTTATTTCTTTAGGATAATAAATTTATTACATATAGTGTATCCTTTTATATATTTCTTAGTACACATCTTGGATTCCTAGAAAAATGAAACAAAATAATGGTGAACACAAATGCTTAGTAAGTGTAAATTATATGGAAAAAAATAATGAATCAATGAGAATAATCAATATAGGAATATAATTAATTGAATGCACATTCCATTTAATCAATAAACTAAGAAGGAAGTGAATAAAAAATATGGAAAAGGAAATAACTAAAAACACATGATGTTTAGTCAATAAACTGAGAATTAAATGAATCTATAGATATTTAAATGCTAAATCTCTTGGATAAATATTTTAAAGACCCATAAATTTTGTGGAAAGTTTTTTCTTAAATACATGGGAATTTTACGAGCCCGTAAAAACTGACGGCGCTTGATTCCGAGCCCCGGTGTTCCCGAAATCAATTTCTGAATTTCCTTTGGGTACGTTTAGTAAATGTACGAGTGGGATTTTATAAGTTTTGAACCAGTGCTCGGAATTGAAATCTGAGGGAATCGATGAACTCGCAATGCCGGTGATTGCTTAGTGAGATCTTCACCGTAGTTACGTTCTAACGGGAATGGAAGTTAGTTTTTGGGATTTTAAACTAAATTAAATAAATATAAGATGAAAAATTATTTTTATTTTGTGGTGGTTAAAAACCTCGAAGAGGGGGTTAGGTGTGGGGGCCACCACACCATAACCCCCCATGAGAGGTTATGGTGGTGGGGCCCTCCCACACATAACCTCCCTTGGGAGGATATCCTTGGTGGGTCCCACATGGTCTTTAAACCCCCTTTTACCCCCCATTTATGTGGGATGAAACTCTCCACCTTCCCCCACTAATTAAATGTGCCAACCATCACAATTATTAATTGAACTCTTTCACTTAATTAATTGGAACCTTTTGAAATATTTTGAATTCAAGTGAACAATAAAATAATAGAAAAATGTATTATTTCATTTTGGTTGGAATATATTCATTTGGGGAGCTTTGGAACCCTTGAAGAATTATCTCTCAATGAAGAATGTGAAGAACACCTCTTCATCGAGCATCAAAGAACAATGAACTCTTTCTTTAATCATCGACCGGGCCAAAAGAGAAGGAGCCGACCATGAAGAATGCCGATGACACTTCTTCCTCGGTCTCCTACCCTGGACGCTTCCCGATATCAACAAATTGACGTCCGACATTTCTCTCCTTCCACTGTCAACGATCGACAAGAGAGGTAGGGGATTTTTACTTTTGAAATTGTAGACGCCCCTTCAACGCACAAATCATGGATTGTGTTTGCCAATTGTTATCACCATAACAAGGAAGGCTCGGGCCGCACAAACATGGCCCAAACCTCCCCATTTGTTTATCCTCATTTTTTGGTGATGGAGGTGGCACAAAGGTACTGCCGGAAGTGAGGACCGCCGCGGAGCAACGCGGCCGATGACGGGCTGGCCGCGAAGGTAACCGGTGGTACAAGGCCGCCGGGTCGTCAGAAGGGAGTGGCACCGTCGTTCCGCGTGGAGGAGAAAGAGGTCGCAACCAAGCCGGGCCGCGGCTTGGCCGGGCAGTGGCAGAGGTGGCGTGGCGGTGTCACTCCGCGCAGAGGAGAATAGGGTCGCGACCAGGCTGGGCCGCGGTGGAGGAGGCGCTGCGTCGTCATGCCGCACGATGGAGCTGGACCACAACCAAGGTGGGCCGCGATGGAGGAGCGTATGGCCGCTCGACCAGCCAGGAAAAGCGGGACCGACATCGTTTTGGGTCACCACCTGAACGCCTCAACCATTCAGGAGCCAGCGGGTGCGCGGTTCCCCCTCCGGCCGCGGCTAAGGCGGACAACCACCGGGCTGCCGGGTCGCCAGGCTGACCGGGCCGTCGGGCCAACCGGGCCACCAGGTCGCCATCGGGCCGGGCTGCCCCCTCGGGCTGGGCTGCCCCCTCGGGTCAGGCTACCCCTTCGGGCTGGACCACCCCCTCAGGTTGGGTCGCCCCTTTGTGCCGGGTCAGACCCGCGGACCTGGTCGGACCCCAGTCTAGACCCGTTTGACCCAAAAACACCTTTACACTCATAAATTGGGCTACGGGTGTCCGGACGACGAACGGTTTGCAATGACAGAGATATTAGAGCGAGAAGGTTCTGTTGTAATACCCCACTTGAGGGTTGGACATAGTTGGGGTACATTCAGGTTGGATTGAACCTAAAATCCAACTGGGCCCCAGGAACGGAAATGCCAAAAACTCATAGACCGGGCGTCCGATTGATGTGTCGTTGGTTGCGTTGGGACCCCTACAACGTGGAGGTCCTTTGAGATACTTCTACGTGATACTTCATGACACTTGGAGTATCGACTAGTAGCTCATGGAGTGGATCCTTCCAGAGACGAGAAAATAGAATACGGAGACCTAGTAGTTGGATGAGACCTGATTACTGCTTGACCGATTTGACTCGAAGTGACTCAACTAGACCAGTGGGGAGTGCCTCTATGTGAAGCGGCAAACCCATGGCAGAGGAGAACCTCTATGTGACGTGGCATACCTACAGTACTCGATAGGAGGACTACCTCTGTAGGCTATTAGGGGGAGTGCCACTGTGTGACGCGGCAGACCCATGATGGGGAGCGCCTCTGTGTGACACAACAGACCCATGGTACTCGACTGGAGGAGTGCCTCAGCAGGCTAAAGAAAGTGGGAAGTGCCTTTGTGTGACGTGGCAGGCCCATTGTACTCGATAGAGGAGGAGTACGCCACCATATATGGTTTCGATAATAAAAATCCTGGTTTGAGCTGAGTCAATGACCTTTGTGTTTTCCTAATGATTGAGATGGGTTACTAAATTACTTAGGTATATGTGTGGGAATATACCTAAGTAATGGTTATCCGTTGATTTCATACTTTGAGGTTTATCCTTGTTGGATTTAGTGAGACCTTGAGGGTCTCGAGGTCACTACTGAGTGTCGTTATACTCACCCCTGCACGGGCTATGCCCTCACCTCGTTGTGTTGGTCACAGACGACGGATAGCGCTGAATGAAGCAGAGAGTACCAGGACTGGATGGTACCCGGAGGTGGACCACTCGGCGTAACGGTACTCGAAGCAGACAGACGGACGTGGAGTGTTGAGGAGGCCATCTGTACCTACCCTTCAGGTAGGAACCCCGGAGGACGACCCAGTAGCTACTTTAATTATTTTAGTTGTACTTTTATTCATTTTTAATTTCTTTCAGTTGTACTTGTACTTACTGTTGGGATTGTATTTCCGACCCCTTTTACTTTTCGGTACTTTTTTGTATACAGTTTTACTTAGTGTTTGCTTCCAATTGTGTACTCTGATATGTTTGTTTACAGTTATAAAGGAAATGGCCTCCTAGTTTAGGGATTTAAGCCTTTGCTTCTAGTCACCAGCCCCTGGGATATGGAAGGCGGGCTTGGGGTAGTCATGATACGGTCCCTGGGGAAGGGTCGTGACAAATTGGTATCAGAGGAGTTGGTTCTACCACAAAAGTTATGACTCTGATAATTATTTTCTGTGAAGCAGTAGTGTTAAGGGTACTATGTGTGGTTTTCAGTTTAAGGAGTCCAGTGTTGGTGCGGCGGCTGGCGTATCCATACACCAAGACCCTAAATTCTGATTTTCGACTTAGTGAACGAAAACACTGAATGCATGAGTGTTTTAAAAAATTCACTTTAAGTCATCTCAACCTGGTCAGCTCACCAAGTATAAATGTTTTGGCCATGTCGCATCTGTTTCTTTCAGGATTCCTCCCCATAGATGAATAGTTACAACCCCGAGAGTTGTACGCACTAATATCCCGCTGAGTGACGAGGCCTTAGTGTAAGGCCCTCTTTTAGTTGAGGCAGCAGCGGTACTACTCCCTGTTGGGCCACCGATGCCACCAGCCCCAGCAGCAGGCGATGCACGCCGCTTGAGCGCGTTGCATGAGTTCCAGTGCCAAAGGCCACCCATGTTCTGAGGAGAGATGAACCCACCGATGACTGAGGATTGGATGGAGGCTGTGGTGAGAGTCTTCAGGTTTGTAGGGATGCCAGGAGACTACATGGTGATCCTTGCTGCCTGCCTCCTTCAGGCAGTAGTAGGAAGATGGTGGAGCCTGATGCTCTAGGTGCATGATGAGGTGACACTTTTATGGACAGAATTCAAGATCCTGTTCTGGGCGGAGTTTGTCCTATCCACCCTTCGAGCGGTGCAGATACAAGAGCTACTTCATCTGCATCAAGGCAGCATGACAATAACACCATACTCAGCGAGGTTCATCGACCTCTCGTGCTACTCCACAGATATGGTACGGAACCCATTCTTTAGGGCCCGGACCTTCGAGCATGGACTTAGGTGAGATATCAGAGCCTCGATGATCTCACTCAGTATCCCAACGCAGGCAGGGGTGTTAGAGAGAGCCCTCCTAGTGGAGAGTTTCTTTGCTGAGCAGTCTCCAGCCACAAGACCCACTAATAGTTGACATGTAGTGGAGTCTTCTACAGCTGGCAGTAGAAAGATGATGTAGAGGTCCAAGAGGACCAGACCCACGGGTGGTCAAACACATGACTCAAGATCGATTGTGCGGGGCACACAGAGCAGGGACACACCTGCCAGGGACAGGCAGTGATACTCATGCGGCAGGCATGGTCACATGGCTCATGACTGTCCGACCTGTCATTCAAACGATTAGCAGACAGTTGAGGGACCTCCCAGGAAGAGGTAGAGGTTCGATTGAGGCGGTCCATAGGGAGCAGGTGGACGTGGAAGAGGAGCTGGACATACATCTAAAAGTGGACAATGTTTCGAGGTGCTATCGCCACCACCACCAGGAGGTCCACCCCAAACGCAGGGAGTGGGTGGACAGGGGAGAGCTCAGCTCCAGGTAGCTGAGGCATACGATCAAGGCTCTCTGGAGATGATTCGAGGTATGATCTGTGTTTACTCCACCTTAGCTGCGGTTCTTATAGACATAGGTGATAGTCACACTTTCATTTCCACTACCCTCGTTCGGAGCTCGGAGATTCTGATGGAACTATTGGCTCGACCCTTACGGTTAGAGACTCCTACGGGAGAGGACTTTGTGATTACGCACTAGTGCCGGCAGTGTGAGATTACTCTAGGAGGCGAGAGCTTCTGCTGGTATCTCCTCGTAGAAGCGTCGAGGCCTTATGACGTCATCTGGGGTATGGACTGGTTATCTACAGTCCATGCTGAGATTGGCTATATTAGACGAAAAGTGCGGTGTGTCCGCACGAATGGGACCAGGTTCATCATCACCGGTAAGAAGGGAACCTTTGTAGCACAAGACAGACTTGATCAGATGAGGGTGCAGTAGATCACTCACCAGTTGGCTTGCCTTACCCTCAGAGCAGTTGATGTGGAGAGTCCGACTTATCCTGTAGTGGTGGACCAGTACGCAGATGTTTTCCCTGATGATGTTCCACGACTACCTCCTCATAGAGAGGTGGACTTCTACATTGACCTATACCCCAGGACAACACCGATATCTACTCCAGCATATCGGATGGCTCCTGCTGATCTTTGTGAGCTGTGAGTATAGGTATAGGACTTATAGGGGAAGGGATTCATTCGGCCCAGTGTTTCTCCCTAGTCAGCACTGATTCTGTTCTCCAAGAAGGTGGATAGGAGCTTGAGGATTTATGTCGACTACCGTCGCCTGAACCAGGTGAACGTGAAGAAAATGTACCCACTCCTGAGGATTGAGGATCTCTTTGATCAGCTGAAGGGAGCGCGGTGGTTTTGGAAGATAGGCCTCAGATCAGGCTATCACCAGCTAAAAGTTCTAGACGAGGATGTGCAGAAGATGGCCTTCTGGTGTCGATAAGACCACTATGAGTTCTTGGTTATTCCCTTTGGAATAACCAATGCTCTATTAGTGTTCATGTGTCTCATGAACATGATCTTATAGCCTTACCTATATCACTTTTTAGTGGTCTTCATCTACGACATACTGATCTACTAGACTACTGAGGAGGAGCATGCCTACCATTTGCAGGTAGTACTGGACACACTCTGAGAGCACCAGCTTTATGGTAAGCTCTCAAAGTGCTAGTTTTGGATTCGAGAGGTTCACTTCTTGGGACACGTCATCTCAGAGGCTGTAGTTGCAGTAGATCCAGTGAAGATTGAAGAGGTACTTCCTTGGGAGCCACCCTTGAGCGTGATGGAGGTGTGGAGTTTCTTGGGTTTGGCTGGATGCTATCAGAGATTCGTTCCAGACTTCTCTAGAGTTGCAACACCACTATTAGCCTTGACAAAGAAGGGGCAACCCTTCATGTGGTCGGATAGATGCCCACAGAGATTTTGAGGAGCTGAGGCAGAGGTTGACTAGTTCCCCCATATTGAGGCTTCTAGAGGAAGGCGTAGGGTACATAGTTTACTGCGATGAATTAGGGACCAAACATGGGTGCGTCCTGATGCAGGAGAGAGCAGTGATCACATATGGTTCTCGGCAGCTGAGACAACATGAGAAGAACTAAACTACCCATGACCTAGAGTTAGCAGCGGTTGTCTTCTCTTTGAAGACGTGGCAACACTATCTGATGGGTGAAAATTTTACCATGTACTCTGATCACAAGAGTCTCAGGTATATATTCTCTCAGAAGGACCTGAAACTGAGATAGCAGTGATGGCTTGAGTTCATCCATGACTTTGACTTCGAGATAGTCTATACTCCTGGAAAGGGGAATATTGTTTTGGATGCGCTCAGCAGGAGGACTGGTATACAGCTTCTAGGAGAGTCTACAGAGCAGCTGGATGCCTTGCAAATAACCTATGTGGATAGAGATGGAGTAGCCTATCGACAGTCTCTTACATTCACTCCCCCACTTCTTCAGCGAGTCAGGGAGGCACAGCATGGGGACGATAACTTCGAGACATGACATGCTCAGATATCCATAGGGTAGGCACCTAATGGATTTTATGAAATTGGGGAGCACGTCATCCTCTTCAGAGGATGTACTATGGTACTAATTTCACTTTAGGAGTAAGTGTTGAGGGAGTTCCACACTTCTCCTCTAGCAGTACATCCAAGAGTGGAGAAGATGTACCAGACCTTCGATGACAGCACTGGTGGCGTGTATGAAGAAGGAACTAGAGGAGTTTGTCTCTCAATGCCTCACTTGTCAGCAAGTGAAGGTAGAGCACCAGGTACCAGCAGGCTTGGTTTAGCCCTTAAAGGTCCCAGAGTGGAAGTGGGATGGGATATCCATGGAATTTGTGATGGGTCTTCCATGTACGTCGAAGAGTCACGACTTGATTGGGGTGATCGTCGACCGACTCACCATGTCGGACCACTTCCTACCGATTAGAGAGCAGCGCTTAGTAGAGAGCTTGGGATGCCTCTACATACAGAAGATTGTGCATCTACATGGTATACCCTTGACGATTGTCTCCAATCATGACGCACGATTTACTTCTTGGCTATGGAAGGGGTTGCAGGAGGCTTTTGGGACACAACTTCACTTGAACACCGCCTTCCATCCTCAGACATATGGTCAGACCGAGAGGACCATCCAGACCCTCGAGGACATGCTACATTCATGCATCCTTGATTTGGGTCATAGCTGATAGGATCATTTTCCTTTGGTGGAGATTGCCTACAAAAAATAGATATCACTCTAGCATCGGTATGGCACCTTTCGAGGTGTTGTACGGATGACCTTGTAGATCACCACTATGCCGGACAGACCTAGGGGAGTCAGCACTAGTGAGACTAGAGATGGTGAGAGCTACCACCGAGAAGGTTCAGATCAACCAGGAGCGGATGAAGACTACACAGAGCAGGCAGAAGTCGTATGCTGACAGGAGACGGAGACCTCTGGAGTTCGAGGATGGTGACTACGTCATCCTATGAGTCTCACCTCGACGAGGTCTACGGAGATTTAGCCGAGGCGGAAAGTTCTCTCCATGATTCATCGGACCTTTCCAGGCCCTCATCAGAGTAGGTGAGGTGGCTTACCTATTATCTCTTCCACCTCAGCTGCACAAAGTGCATGGAGTCTTCCATGTATCTCAGTTGAGGAGATACGTGCATGACCCTACACACATCATTGACCATGGTAAGCTGGACATCGATGACGGGGGAACTTTCACAGAGGTTCCAGTGGAGATTGAGGATCGACAGGGGAAGGTCCTATGTGGATGGTCGATACCTTTGGTGCACGTACGCTGGAAGCACATGAACCTCTAGGAGAGCACATGGGAGCGGGAGGCTCAGATGCGTGCTCAATACCCCGATTTGTTTCCTTAGTGTGAGTTGTTGCTTATGGGGACATAAAGCCCTGAGGTGGGGAGAATTTAAAGACCTAGAAATTCCATGGAATTTTTTTCTTAAATACATGGGAATTTTATGAGTCCTTTAAAACTGACGGTGCTTGATTCAGAGGCCCGGTGTGCCTAGAATCAATTTATGATGTTTTTTTCATGTACGTTCAGTAAATTTATGAGTGAGATTTTATATCTTTTGAACCAGTGCTCGGAATTTAAATCTGAGGGCACCGATGAACTCACATCATCTATGATTGCTTAGTGGAACCTTCATCACAGTTGTGTTCTAACGGGAATGGAAGTTAGTTTTTGAGATTTTTAAATAAATTAAATAAAAATAAGATGAAAAATTATTTTTATTTTTTGGTGGTTAAAAACCTCCAAGAGGAGGTTAGGGGTGGGGGCCACCACACCATAAACTCCCATGAGAGGTTATGGTTGTGGGGCCCACCATCACATGACCTCCCTTGGGAGGATATCCTTGGTGGGGCCCACACGGGCTTTAATCCCCCTTAAACCCCCCATTTATGTGTAATGAAAATCTCCACCTTCCCCCACTAATTAAATGTTCCAACACTCACAATTAATTAACTGAACCTTTTCACTTAATTAATTGGCACCTTTTGAAATCTTTTGAATTCATGCCAACAATAAAATAATAGAAAAATCTATTATTACATTTTTTTGGCATCTATTCGTTTGGGGAGCTTTGAAAACCATGGAGAATTATCTCTCAATGAAGTACATGAAGAACACCTCTTCATCGACCACCATAGAATGATGCCCTCTTTCTTCGATCTTCGACTGGGCCAAAAGAGAAGGATCTGACCGCGAAGAATGCTGACAATGCTTTTTCCTCGATCTCCTACCCCAGATGCTTCCTAGATTCAATGAATCGACGCCCACCATTTCTCTCCTTCCTCCATCAACAATCGACAAGCGAGGTTGGTGATTTTTATGTTTGAAATTGTTTCTGCCCCTTCAACGGACAAATCTTGGATTGTGTTTGCCAATTGTTATCTCCATAACAAGGAAGGCTCGGGCTGCACGAACACGGACCGACCCTCCCCCTTCGTTTCTACTCATTTTTTGATGACAACGATGGGGCAACGACGCCACCGGAAGAGAGGACCACAGTAGAGCAATGCGGCCGACGATGGGTCGGCAATGAAGGTAACCGGCGGCGCAAGGACCCCGGGTCATCGGAAGGGCGTGACACCGTCGTGCTGCATGAAGGAGCAGGGGTCCGCGGCCAAGCCGGGCCACGGCGGAGGTGGCGTGGCGCCGTCGCACCGCGCGGTGGAGCTGGACCGCTGTAAGGGTGGGCCGCGACGGAGGAGCGACTGGCTGCTTGGCCAGCTGAGAGAAGCAGGACCCAGCGGGTCTCGCGTGAGCTGGACTGACACCGGTTTGGGTAACCACCCAAATGGCGCAGTCATTCAGAATCCAGGGGGGACACGGTTCCCCCTTTGTTCGTGGCTAAGGAGAACCCCCGCCGGGCCACCGGGTCACCAGGCCGACCGGGTCGCCATCGGGTCGGGCCTCCCCCTCGGGCCGGGCCGCCCCTCAGGCCGATCCACCATTGGTCCGGGCTTCCCCTTCAGGCCAGACCACCCCCTCGGACTGGGCCGCCCCTTCGGGCTGGGTCGAACCCGCGGACCGGGTCGGACCCCAGTCCAGACCCGTTTGACCCAAAAACACCTTTACACTCATAATTTGAGCAACAGGTGTCCGATCGACGAACCGTCTGCGGTGATAGAGAGCTTAGAGATAGACGGTTCTATTAGAATACCCCAATTGAGGTTTGGACACATTTGGGGTAAAATCATGTTGAATTGAAACTAAAATCCAACCGGGGCCCTGGAATGGAAATGCCAATAACTCACAGACCGAGTGTCCGATTGACGCGTTGTCTATTGCGTTGAGACCCCTATGACGTGGTGGTACTTTGAGATACTTCTATTTGAGACTTCGTGATACTTGGAGTATCAACCAGTATCTCGTGGAGCAGATCCTTCCAGAGATGAGAAGACAGAGTACGGATACCTCGTAGCTGGCTGAGACCTGATGACTACTTGTCCGATTCGACTCGGAGTGACTCGACTAGCCTAGTGAGGAGTGCCTATGTGGGACACGACAGACCCTTGGTGGAGGAGCACCTCTATGTGACTCAGAAAACCCATGGTACTTGATAGGAGGAGTACCTCTATAAGCTATTCGGGGGAGCGCCTCTATGTGATGTGGCAGACCCACGGTGGGGAGCACCTCTGTGTGACACAGCAAACCCACAATACTCGATAGGAGGAGTGCCTGAGCAGTATAAGGATAGTTGGAAGCACCTCTGTGTGACGCGGAAAGCCCACTGTACTCGATAGAGGAGGAGTACGCCAGTAACCATGGTTTCAATAATAAAAATCCTAGTTTGAGCTGATTCAATGACCTTTGTGTTTTCCTAATGATTGAGATGGGTTACTAAATTACTTAGGTATATGTATGGGCATATACCTAAGTAATGGTTATCCGTTGATTTCATACTTTGGGGTTTATCCTTGTTGAATTTAGTGAGGCCTTGAGGGTCTCGGGGTCTCTAATGAGTATAGTTATACTCACCCCTGCACGGGCTATGCCCGCACCTCGTTGTGTTGGTTGCAGACGACGGACAGTGCTGACTAAGGTAGAGAGTAGCAAGACTGGATAGCACCCGGAGGTTGACCACTCGGCGTGACGATACTTGGAGCAGACGAATGGATATGGAGTGCTGAGGAGGACATATATACCTACCCTTCAGGTAGGAACCCCAGAGGATGACCTAGTATCAACTTTATTTATTTCAGTTGTACTTTTCTCCAGTTGTACTTTCTTTCAGTTGTACTTGTACTTACTGTTGGGCTTGTATTTCCGGCCCCTTTTACTTTCTAGTACTTCTTTGTATACATTTTTACTTAGTTTTTTCTTCTAGTTGAGTAATCTGATATGTTTGTTTACAGTTATAAAGGCAATGCCTTCCCAGTTTAGCGATTTACACCTTTGGTGCTTATCGCCAGCCCCTATCCTATGGAAGACAGGCTTCAGGTAGTCACGATACGGGACCTAGGGGATGGGTCGTGAAAAATAATCACTAAATGCAAATGAATTAAATGCTTAATTATTGATCATCATGTATCAGGCACATAAAAAACTCTATTTTTAAGATCCATCCTCTAAACAGTTTAACACTATAGGTAGAAAAATGTTTAATTTATGCAACATATTTGTCACATAAGAACCTATCAATGCATTAAGGGGCTATATAATGTTTGGGTCCCACCCTTAATTGCATGCCTAAATCACTCCTCATATCGAATAATTTATTTAATTAATAAAAAATATGCCTTATCAAATATCTGTATGGAATAAGGAATATCGACTTATCAATATTTTCATAGAAAATAAAATAACTATCAAATTAAACACCCCATGTAATGTGATGTATGAGTTACGTAATAAAAATATCAATGATAAATTTTATGGATAATTAGGGGAAATTCAATGTCTAATAATAATAAGAAATTGAATATTTCAAGGGGATTAACAAAGGAATCAAGGAAGTGAATGTGAATAATATCCTTGGAAAAATAAATCATAAACAATCGAGGGGAATAATAAGGATGGTATCAATACAACATAATCCAATTGATTAAAAATAGAGGGTTTTTTTCATTGATAAATATAAATACTATAAAAATAACTTTTAAAAACATTCTTGATGAAAATATCATTTTTTTAAAACCTTTTGAAAAACATTTCTTTTAAAATCACTTTTGAAAAAAATTTCTTTAAAAATTATGCTTTTTAAAATGAAAAATATTCTTCATAGAAATGATGGTGGGTAATTTCGTACATGTTGTACGAGGTAAAAATAACATTCCTTTTGTACGGTAAAAAGGTTAGAAAAATACCTTATTTGGAAAGAGATAAGGAGATTACTTTTCAAAAATTGGTAAAATAAAAAAGGGTAAAAATTATTTTAATAAATCATTTTAAAATGGTTGAAAAAAAATTGGAAATATTTTTAGAAAATAGGGGTTTTAGAAGAAAATATGATCTCTTACTAAAGAGAGAAATGAAGTTGGGTTTTATTAAAAACATTTTCTAAAAATTTTAAGTAACAAAGAGTGAAAAAATTGTGTTATTATTTGATATAGGTCATGAATGACAAGAGGAGAATAAATTGAAAAGTTTTATTATAAAATTATCAAATAATTTCCTTTGATGGAAATTCAGGTTTAAATAATCCTGTACAAAATTAGATTGTAATGTAAACCCTTGAAAAGATTATAACATTGAAGTGGTAATCAATAAATGAGTATATTATATGTATCAATTGTAAATCCACATAAGTGTAAATACATCAAATGATACTCAAAGTAATTATACACATAATCATAGAATATTAATGATAATGAGGTAGTAGTATAACTCAATGAAAAGAAATTATGTTATAAAATTCTTTTCTTCTTGGTAACTTATAACTTAAATCCCAATAGGAGAAATAATTAAAATTAAAACTGAAAATATACTGAATGAATGAATAATGATATTATATGAAAAAGTGGTAGTATGTACACTATATATAAGAAATTATATGCACAAAAATTATGTTATTTTCTCAATATAAATTTAACAATCACAATAGGACATGAGATTGTAAATATAATTATTAAAAACGTTCTTGAGGAGAATAATATTTAAACATTATAAAGAGTCCCATACCAAATTGAAACATTGAATCATAATCCACATCAAGTAATAACAATAAATTAACAACATAATATCATTATAATAAATATATTCATTATATAACATGTCAAAGGGCAGTATATAAACCATATAAAAGAAACTAGGTGTATAACAAAAAAGTATCAATAGAAACTAAATTAAATGAAATTACTTACCATTCATTTTATTTTTGAGTGAACATACTTTGACCTATTATATAATTGTTTTAGCAGTGTTACTAACTTATTCCAAAACTATATTAATTTTTATAATATCTTATACCCATTTGATAATAACCTTTCTTTATTTTTACCATTTTAAGTGTTAATTACAGTCTTTCAAGTATGTTTTGACTTGTTGCTTTTTGTTATTCTTTGATAGATCTTGATTTCATTATCTATAGGATTTAATCTATGATTTAGTTATATATATTCATTATATATGTATATATAATAATATTTTTTTATATTATAAATGAAATACATCTTTCATGTAGACGATAGGTCGTACGTACGAATGAACGCTACTTTCATTTCTTTATCAAATTAAAATAATGAAAATAAAATTATATATATGTATATTATAATTCTGTTATCGTATATACGTCATATATGTTACATATTATTATTAAATATATCCTTTATACATTCCATGTAGAGTGTCAAATAATCATATCGATTTGATGGGGTGGTAGTCTACACAAATGATTTTATTGTATTCCCACAAAATGGAGTGATAAAAGTTATGTGTTATAAAAGAATTAAATAAGTATAAATACATTATAAATATCATATATAACATATACAAATATATTATCTATCATAATTCGCAAACATGAGAGTTGGTAAAGTAAAAATGAAGAACTTCATTTTGTTAGGCGGTAGTTCGGCATACACATAAACGTTAAGTTCATTACCCATCAAATGGAAGTGTTTCTAAGTGTAGATATAACCCTTAATAAAACAAAATATTATTATATTAAGTATTTTTTATATAAACATGTAATTAGGATAGTTGAAGTGGTGTATAATAGAAATAAAACTTAAGATCATGAAGAAATATGTTACCTATTCTTTAGGTAACTCCATTTGGTTTGTACCAAAGGGCCTACTTGGATGAATTTATGCCTATATGGATGATTTTAGGATGAGTTTAGGGATGTTTAAGAGATATTTTTCAGATATTGGTTGATAAAAAGGGTTTTTAGGGGTGTGAGGAAGTGGGAGGGTTGTGTTTTTTTATAGTGGAGTATGAGTGACACTCTTGCAAATTTTGGAAAAAGGATTTCCAACCACATTTTTTCTATTAAAAGTTGATCCAATAATATAATTTCTTTAAATGGATTATTTGTCTAAATTATTCCATCCAATGGGTTTTTTAAAAGTTTATAGGTCATTTTGGCCCTTATGTTAATGGTTTATTCCCTTGTTAAGCTAATTTTTGTCTTTATCATTATAATTAATTTTAATCACTTTCACTAATAGTTTTTTTTAAAAAAATATGTTTGAATTACTAGAAATTATAAATTATTATAATTCCAAATATTAATCCATTTTTCCAAATTCCAATTATAGAAGTGGTAGAAAACTAATTTAAAATTAACCCCACAGACGGTAGGACAATGTTGGGTTTTAAAGTAAAAAAATTCAAAAGTTTGAGTAGTTTTTATATACAATTTCAAAATGAAATTGATTCTAATTAAATAAATATTATTAATTAATAAAAAATTTATCTTATTAATATTTAAAACCAATTTAAAATATCTTTTTACCATATAAATAAATTTGATGAAAAATCAGTTTTGAATTAAAATTCAGTTTTTTTATTATTAATTAAAAACAATTCATAGAAGTATTCCAATAATTCAAACTAACCTAATTTATTTCTTTCATATTTCAAATATTAAGTTTATTTTGACATATATTAGTTATAAAAGTTATAAAAATTTGATTAAAATAGGTTCTCCGTTAAAAAGCTTTAAAAGTTCCTTAATAAAAATATAGGTTTTGATGTGTAATATTGGTTTTGTTCTTATCTAATTCTTATATAATCTATTGTATGAATATAAAAAACATTTTATTGGATATATAATATATATTACATTAATGTCAATAAATAATTTTAATTAGTTTAATTTATTAGGATAAAACATCTTTGTGAGCATTAGAATATTTTTCTATAAAAACATTTCCTTTATATTCAATTGGTTCTTATAATCATTTCTAATTAATTAGTAACAAATATATTCATCCTATATTTTTGTAAAACATATATTTTCTTAAGTTAGTTAATACTGTTAATAACCACTAATTTAACTTCTAGGTTAAACCTTATTATATTAGATAATAATATTTTAATAATATATTATTGTTCGGTAAAACTCTATCTTGCATGTGACATAGACCATTGAAGAAACTCGTTATTGTGTGCGACATATGCTAAATTATTTTCACATGAATTTCAAGCTATAAAATGTATTTAATTTATTTAAAATATTCAATATTTTATAAATTACCAGGATATTATATTCCCTTAAGCGGTTGGTGTTTCGTGTCATATACGCTATCGAATACAATGTCCCTACTTCAGATATTCAGGGCGTTGCATTCTCCCTACCATAATTAAATTGTATCCTTTCACTTTAAAATATATCTTGGTGATAGGTTTTTTTTGATATTTCCTATGTTTGAAATCCCTCATTGTGAGAAGGGTTTATAAGAAATCCTCTAGAAAAGAGATAATGGGAATTACAAAGGTCACATGGAAAAACATATGACAAGGTCTATAAGTAGGATAAAATTAGTGGAAAATATAGACAAATACTTGGAGTAAGAGTGTAAATATTTATAGGGAGTTATTGAGTTAATAAATCTCAAACAATTTAATGATTGATGGAAGGTTTAGGGCCTCAAATCCATAAATCTTTGATAATTTATAAGACCCCCTGTTGAACAAAAATTACATTATTCAAAAAATATTTTATTTTAGGATACTTTTCATAATGTTGAAGAATTATTTTGTCATCCAAGAATATAATGAAATTTATATACTTGATATATTTATATAAACACAATTTAATCTTTTGTTTTTTCTTCAATCAATTTCAAATTCAACCATTACTTCAAGAAATGGATATCCAAAAACTAAATTTTATTTCTGAAGCACTAAAATGAAAATTTAACAGATCATAAGGCCCATAAAAGAGTCAAAAGTATTTTCATTTTCATATAAATATTCTAAAAACCCAATATGGTTAATACATTAATCTATAAACCTAAAAATAAACACTATAGGTTCATCGTTAATATTTATTCATAAAATTGTTTAACTAAAAACAATGATAATTTTACTAGGTCATCACGTAGGATAGTGCTAAGTAGGAAACCCTTATTTTTATTTTGTAATGGGTTCAAGTCCTACCAAGTTACTTCCATACTTGATGAGTTTTCACCTAGCATAAATATTTTCCTTTTCTAAAATGATACTGATATAATTTCCAAAATAAATATGATGGACATCCTTGAAATAAGGTTAATCTATAAATATACTTTTAACTAAGGTTTTCATTACCAAACCAATACATAAATACTTCATCCACTTATTTCCACATATATACTTCCTTGGTCTAGAGTTTATGCTCTATTATAGGTAATTGACTAGGGTAATTTATAGGTTCCCCACATTTACTGTAATGAATTATAAAGTATTCCTTAGGATGAGTTTTATTTATTTCTATCACACTCTTCATTTTTTCTTGTAAATTACTGGAATTATGTCATTCTTTACCAAATATAAAGTGTTTTTCCATTCCATTTCAAAACTTCCCTTGGTGTCTCTTTCCACATTTCCTGCATGAGGGAAATCTATTATTCTTCTCTCTATGGTCTCCACCACTTGATATTTTAGAAAACTCATTCCCTCTCTTATTTGTTGAGTTCAAAAGTTGATTAAGGTATATTTCATTAATATTATTTCAGGAAAAATGATTAGTCATAAACACGATATATTTCACTCTCATAAACACCTCATTTGGTTTCTCATTTTCACTAATTTAACATTCATGTTAAATGTTAACTTGACTCCTTCAGGGATGAACCATTGAATAAAACCAAAATACATAGTGTGAGTAAAAATATTCATAGAAAAACATATAATAATTTATAGGATATCTAAATCTCAACATATTATCTTCAATTTAAGATAACTTAGTTTTAACCTAGGTCATTCGTTCTCAAAATCATTCATAATGTTTTTTAAAGAAAATGTGAATTATCCAAATCATATCCCCTGAGAGTGTAAAACAAGGAATGTAGTAAGGCCCCTTTTCATGTACCAAGTTACATCATTCAAGCCTGACACACCTTGTCAGTATTGTTACCCCTTGGTACATCTATTCTAGAACTAGTTCTACTTATAGTATCCATACGTGGATGTATTTCTAGGAAGACCCACATAACCTATACCTTACCAAGATTACAGGATTTTATTTTATTATTACCCTCAAATTATACCTTATGGGTATGTTCTATAATCTATTTTTTCCTTAATCTCGTTCCCAAGGTTCATACTTAACTTTTTCTAATAACAACTATAGAGACCTGACCCCAAATATCCTGGAGTTAGTGTCTACTACAATTACGTTGTCATAAGAAACAAATAAATCACATCCCAAATGATTGAATAGTTTAGTAGTCTTGGTAAACAATATAGATATATATTTCTTGTATGACAAATTAATACACTAATTACAACATAATTTCTTTATTTATTGAGGTTAATAACTTTATTCCACATAGTTTATACTTTCATATCTTTCATAGTACACTTCCTGTATTCCTTTGAAAAGGAAAGAAGATAAGGGTGAGCTCAAATATTCAGTCAGGGAAAAGTACAATGGAATAAGTAATGAACCAATTAAACTGATAAATATGGAATGGTAATTAACTGAACACACATTCCAAGAAATCAATATACTGAGAAGGAAGTGCATAAATAACATGGTAAGGTAAATAACTAAAAACACATTCCATTTAGTCAATAAACTAGGAATGAAATGCATCCACAGATATGCTGACACAAAATATCAGGGCTAAATAATAACTAAATCAAAATGAAGTCAATTCTTAATTATTATATCCCAAAAGTCTAGGATCCGATCAAAACTAGTCCTAAGAAAAATTATTAAGCAAAAAGAAATTTGAGTTAGACAAACAAGGGGTTATTAAAAAACCAAGAGTACATGACACCGCACATGTCTGCCTCCACCAACTAGGAGTAGTAGTTAGGGGTCGTAGGAGACCACATCGTATCCATCACCAGAACTGATTTCTTGGACAAAACATCCACCACCTGATTGGACTCTTTATATGCATGTGATACTATCAAATTTAAATGAGTTACCTGATTGAGACAATGAACCCATCCAGGGATCACTCTCCAAGTCACATTGCGTGTTCTTGTTTCCACAGCTTTGACTGAAAGTTAAAAATCTGATTCAATCCATAAAATATTCTAGTTATGAAAGAAAACTTACCTAATTTTATGAATTATCATCTATAACTAAGTATCAAAAGAAACTTCAATACCAGTAAAATGATAAAAACACCCTTTCATAAAACCATGATAAGAGTGGAAAACACCACCACACCCTGATGGTCCTTGTTTACTATAATCATCTCCATCCACATTTTCTTTGAGCTACAGACTGATCGAGGGTATCCATAATATGTACTTAAGCATTCAAGGCTTCCTCAACTGCCCAGAAACACCAAGTAGCCGAATATTCTTCAATTCATAGACGTTATTGTGCATTGCACCTGATTTAACCTTTGAAGCAACATAATCCTCTTGGTGAATCACCAACATTCCACATAGGATAGGGACCTTACTACTATCAAAGAAGGGAGCATTTCAATTAGCCCATATGGCTGTAATCATAGCCGTAACTGACATAAGTAGAAGGTTATAGACCTAGTCGCTATAGCCAACACAGGATAGCCTTACCAGCAGGTCATGAAGTAGTATATTTTGAGTCATGTCCAACCCGAACAATATCCCAACATAATCCCACAGTTTCTGAGCATATGCACAATCCAAAAAAAGTTTTTGGGAACATGAAACCATCCATTATCAAGATTCTTCCTCTAGATATTTTAAAACTAATAGTAGAAACTTGTTTAATTTGAGCAACTAATTTGTCTCATGAGAACCTATCGTTGCATCAAGGGAATATATAAATTTTGTGTGCCACCCATAATTATATATCTAAATCACTACTCATATCTAATAATAAATTTAATTAACAAAAAATATTTCTTATCAAATATTTGTATGGAATAAATAATATAGATTTATCAATATTTCATTAGATAATCAAATAACTATCAAAGTAAACATTGTATGTAAAGTGATATATTATTTCAGAAATAAACATGTCAATCATATATTATATGTATAATTAAGTAAAACTAAATCTCAAATGATCATAGGAAATTGAATGTTTCAATAGGACTTAAAAAGGAATTAAGGAAGTGAATGTGAATACTATCATTCTATAAATAAATCATAAAACATCCAGACTAAGAATATTGATGGTGTGAAGATGAATAATAAGTATGGTTTTAATACATCATATCCCTTGTGGAGTAAAAATAAAGGGTCGTTGTCATTGATGAATAGAAATACCATATACAGATATTTTAAAAACATTCTTGAGGAAAATATACATATGTTTTGAAAAACATTTTGAAAAACATTTTCATTGAAATTAATTTTTGAAAACATTTTATTTTAAAATAAACCTTTTAAACATTAAAAGTAAAATTTAAATAAATAATGGAGGGTAAATCCATACAAGTCGTATGAGGTAAAAAGAACATTCCTTTTGCACAGTAAAAAGGTTTGAAAAATTCCTTGTTAAGAAAGTGACAAGAAGCATCCATTGAAAACATTTGTTAAAGAAAAAAGGGTAAAAATGTATTTAATAAGTCATTTTGGAATGGTTAAAAATATTTTTTGAAAACATTTTTAGAAAAAAATAGTTTTTTATAGGAAAGCAGGGTATCGTACTAAAGAGTGAAATGAAGTCAGGTTATGTTAAAAATATTTTCTAAAACATTTTATGTACCAAAGAGTGAAAAAATGTACTATTACTTGATAGAGGTCATGAATAACCAGAGGATAAGAAAATTGAAGTTTATATTAGACAATGATAAAATAATTTCCTCAATTGTAAATTCAGGTGTAAACAATCCTGTACAAAATGAGATTGTAATGTAAAGCCTTGAAATAATTATAATGTTGAAGTGAGAATCAATCAATGAGTATATTATGTGTATCAAATGTAAATCCACATAAGGAAGTGGAAATACATCAATATATTTTAAAATTAATTATAAAAATAATCATATAATATTAATGATAATAAAGAAGTATTATAACCCAATTAAAATAAATTGGGTTTTGAAATTATTTTCCACTTGGTAACTTTTAACTGAAATCCCCTTAGATGAAATAATTAAAATTGATACTAAAAATATCATGAAAGAATGAATAATGATATTATATAACAAAGTGATAGTAGTTAAATCATATATAAGAAATTTGGTGAAGAAAAATAAAGTTATTGTTTCAATCTAAAGTTAACAATCACAAAAGGAAGTGAGATGGAAATGACTATCATTAAAAACATTCTTGAGGATAATAGTCTTTAAACATTCCAAAGTGTCTGATACCACCTTGAAAAACTTGAATCCTAATATCAATGAAGTAATAACATTAAATGAAAGTTATAATATCATTAGAATTAAGATATTTATGATACAACATGTAAAACTAAACTATATACACTATATAAAAGAAACTAGGTTCAAAATAACAAATAAGTCTCAATAGAATGTAAATTGAGACCAAATCCATTACCTTGAATTTATTTTCTAGGTGAAAATAATTTAACCTAATTTATAATGGTTTTAATATTTTTACTAACTTATTTTATAATCATAATAATTTTTATAATATATTGTCACCCATTTTATAACAATCTTTCATTATTTTAAGTATTTCATGTGTTAATTACCCAGTCTTTTGAGTATGTTTTGACTTGTTAGTTGTTGTTCTTATTATGCCGATCATGATTTCAACATATATAGAATGTAAACAATTATTTAATTATATATATATATATAATATATTTTATTTATAATAATCTATAATATTTGTAGATATGAAATGAAATGCACTGTTCATGGAGACGGTAGGTCGTACGCACGCATGAACGCAACTTTCATTTCTTATTGTTTTAAAAGAATGGAAAAAATTATATATATGTATATTATATTTTTAGTTTTATATATATTTCATATACATTATATAGGTTTATTAAAACCCTCATTTATACATTCCATGTATAGTGTGATAAATCACATCGCTTTGAGGGGCAGTAGTCCACACTTCCACAAACGATGTTATCGTATTCCTACAAAATGAAGTGCATAAAGGTATGTGTTATAAAATAATTATATAAGTATAAAAAATTATAAATATCCTATATAATAAATATAAATATAGTTTCCATCATAATTCAAAACCATGATAGGTGTAAATAAAAAATGAACAACTTCATTTCGCGAGGCGGTAGTTCACCATATACATAAACAGTAAGTTAGTTACACATTATATAAGATTGTGTGTATGTTTTGGTAGAAATATTAACATAAAATAATGTATATTTAGGATACTTTTTTTTAATATAATCATGTAATATTTAGAGTTTAGGTGGTGGATAATTGAAATAAAACTAGATATCTTGAGGAAAGATGTTACCACTTCTTTGAGTAACTCTTTTTTGATTTGCATAAAATGCCCTCCTTGGATAGATTTATTCCGAAAATTAAGCTACTAGGATTTTGGTAGGGATTTTTTGGAGATATTTTTTAAGTTATTGGTTGATCCAAAATCTCTTGAGAGTTTTGAGTAAGTGGGAGGATTGAGTTTTTTTTAGTGGAGGAGGAGTGTCACTCTTACAAATTCCGGAAATGGGAATTAGACCCACATTTTTCCATTGAAAGTGGTTCAAATAATAGAACAAATTAAATAAAACTGAGTATAGTGTCTAAATATGGCTATAAAACTAATTTTTTCCATGTTTCTAGATCATTTTATCTTTGTAGATTAACATTTAGTCTCTTATTAAGATACTTTTTCTCTTAATTATTGTAATTAATTTTAATAACTTTCACTAAAATTTTTGGTGAAAAAATAATTTGAACATATTATAAATTATATATTATTCAGATTATAAATATGGAATTCATTTTTTTAAATTCAAATCACATAAGTGTTAGAATTAATTTAAAATTATTCTCACAGACGGGATGATAATGTGGGTTTTTAAAAGTAAAAATGTTCAAACATTTAAGATGTTTTTATAACCAATTTCAATGTGAAATTGATTATAATGAAATAAAATTGATTAATTAATAAAAAGTTGATCTTATTATTATTTAAAACCAATTTAAAATAATACTTAATTATATAAATAAATTAGATGAAAAATTAGTTTGGAATTAAAATTCAGTATTTTTCACTATTCATTAGTAAATGAAACTTCACAAAAAATAAAAAAATTATACCTATCATATTTTTTACGTTTTTATTTTAAATATTATGTTTATTTTTACATATAATTTTTATAAAAGTGAAAAAATTGGATTTTAAATAGTTTCTCCATTAAAAGGTGGTAAAATGCATTAAAAAATATAGGTTTTTATGTGTAGTATTGGGTTTGTTCTTATCTAATGCCTATAAAATATATTTGATGAATATAAACAATATTTTATTGAATATATAATATATATATTATATAAATATAACTCACTAATTGTAATAAATTTAATTTATTAGGTTAAAAAACTTTTTGGGCATACAAATAGTTTTCTATAAAAACATTCCACTTATATTCAATTTGTTCTTATATTCATTTCTAATTAATTAGTAACCAATGAATTCATCCTATATTTTAAAAAATATATTTTAGTAGGTTATTTAATACTATTAATAATTGGTAATTTAACGTCTTGGTTAAACCTTATTATATAAATAATAGTATTTTAATAATATATTATTATTTGGTAAAACTCAGTCTTACGTGTAAAGAAAGTCATTGAAGAAACATGTTGTTTTGAATGATGTATGCTAACTCAGTGTCACATGCATTGAAAGCTATAAAATATATTTAATTTATTTAAAATATTAATTATATTATATATTCTCTGAATATTATATTCCCTTACATGCTTGGTGTTGCGTGTCATTCATGCGATTCAATACAATGTCCCTACATTAGATTATTGGGGTGTTACAAAATGTTTGAAATTATCTTATCGATATAAAATAAAAAATTCAATATCAATTTAAAAACATTTCATGACTTACTTAATATAAAGTTCAATGTCACTCTCCTCTCATAAGAATGTATTTTTATGGAGTTATAATCATACTTGTCAAATAAATATTCACCATTGGGTTGTAAAAATTCTATTTTATCTACTCTGGGAAACCTAAAAATACAATCATTCATGACAGAATGAAAAGTTTTTTATATTTATTGAGGTTTTTGGGTAATAAATTTTAAAAAAATAGTCGGAAACTAAAATGATTGACTCTTTAAACATAAAAAATGATTTATTAGGAATATTTGATGCTGGACACAAGGATTCCACCAAACAGTTTTAAACCCTATTTTGTGTAGTAACAGAGATATTATGGTTGTCTCTAGATAAAAGAGGTTTATGGGTGATTTTTCTTATTTTATGGGTTTAGTGTGTGTGAAAATAGTGAGTGAATTTGGTTTAGAATGTAGCCTGGTTGGTTATAGATTTAATATTAAAAATAGTGATATAACATTGGATGACCCCCAAACTCTTTGGTTGAATCATTATTAAAATTTATTTCCCTACTATCTCTCTATTTATGTCAGATATAATTTATTACCCTCACATTATTTTTTTTATCTTGAATAAGGGAGTACAATAATCATAGTATTCCAAAATATATCATGGCCAAGTGATCATATTTTTCCAATCACTCTCATATCAACCCACTTCTTACCATCATAGGCATTGAAATAAATCTAAGTGTAATGAGTGTGAAAATATTAGAAAGAGAGAAAAATTATTGAAAAACAATGATAAGTGGAAGAATTTGATTGATTAAGAAATTAAACACATATGTAGAAATGAGTTGAAGAAATTTTACACTAACAAATAGAATTCAAAAATAGGGAATGGGGATATTATTCTTGGATTAACCATTGACAGTCTAATGTTTTATCATTTTATATATTTTAAAAAATAAAATAAATATAGGAAATAATATCACAAACTCAAGCTCGAATACTTTCATTAGTCATAACCCATTTTTTTAGTGATAAATTTTTTTTATAGAATTGGTATAGGGATCCTCACATGGTTTATCATATTTATCTCTAAGGTGAGAATAACTAACTTATTCTTATCCCTTTGGTGATTCTCATGTGTTCATAATTTTCTTTATTTTCAGTGTATTAGGTCTCATTTCATCGACGAACACCATATGGAAATATTAAGGTCCATTATGGATTTAACTAGGATCCTCTAAAATATTCTTATTAGCTTGAATCATTCCCATGATCCCTAGAATATTATTTATCTTGATAGTATCTATGTTATTTTTTTATTATAGATCACCTTGATTTTTCTAAATATTTGTAAATGGATTTTATTTTAGGTTGAATTTTTATATTTTAGGTATTTTATATTTTAACCCCCATTATTGACCAACCTCAGAAATTTATCTATGGGGTCACACCTATGTAGGTGGATATGAAACCTATACTATCCAAATGAAACTTATATAGGGCTCTATCACACATACTATAGCCACCATCACAACTATGTAAATGTTGAATGACACCGACATCGGTAAGAACTTTACAAATTAATCCTCCCTAACAAATACATTGATCATCGACACATGTACATAGGTAAGATGACACATACAACCTTGTTGAATGAGTTACACAAAGGGTATAAAATGACACATATGCTGGCAGTCCTTTTCCATTTTTTAGATTTGACCTATAAAAAATGATAACATAATTTAAATATAGGATTGTACAGAATTATATAAAAATGAATGAAAATAATGAAACATAGAATAAAAATCCTTTTAATAATTTAAAACCAAAACCTAATTAGTTTATGGATGCATCAGTTAAATCTAAATATAAACAAAACCACTAAAAATCATATTTTAATCCATTTTTCAAATAAAGTTTGGATTTATGAAAATATAAAAAATCAATTAATTACAAAGGTTGTATCTAATTTTGGGGGTTAATTTCTCTTAAATATCAGTTGAAATTTTGAAAATATTGGATCTCATCAGTCCCCCAGACTTACACCATTGCACTCTTGGATAATAGAATAAATTCCATTCATTTAAAAGAAAACTTGTACTAACTAGACTTAAATACTATAGTTGGGGAAAATATAAATCATAGATTTATTTATTAGTTAAAATATCAAGAATACTATTATAATTTAACTCATTTCCTTACTTCAATTTAGGTATAAGTTTTATTTCTAGGTTTTAAAACAAATATATCTTTGTGTATTAATGATTTTAACAAGTAGAACCATCCTAATTACCTCTCCCATAAGATTCATTTTCTATAGTTCATTTTTATACATTCTTAATACTTCTTAAATTAAATTTTTATATATCATATACAACTTAATCATCTAAGTTTATAATTACCTATATATTTTGAAACCCCTTTTCATCTTTCACTTGTTGAATTTTTCCTAGCCATGTATGTGAAAAGAACTTATTGGATGAATATAGCTAAATCCATAACTAAACCATCCAAATATTGAAGGTGTCCCTAAGGAATGATTTTAAATAGTCATGGAATGTATGAAACACTTTGTTATATGACTTAAAGGTTTATATAACTATTATTTAATGGAAAACACACCCACACACATACATTTTCATGTGTTAACTTAAATAAAATTTATATCCATTCCCATCTACTTGTTTTACTCTAGTTCATAATAAATATCCAAATTCATTTTAGGAAGTCTCCATGAGGATCTAATAAATCATAATGGGTAGGTAACCAAAGATAAAGTTCAATAGTCTAGTTTCCTCGTGTTATTATTTTGGTTTCACTCTATTCTTTTCTCCTGAAAAATACTTTCCCAATTCTAAATTAGAAATATCCATGAAAATAATGTTTAATTTTACTCATAAATCATCTAATATCAAAAATATCTGAACCAATGAAATCCATCCATATTAGAATGGTACGTTTTCTAGTCAAGGCAGTATTAGAGATCAAGTTTCCTATTGAAAACACACCAAAAATCTAAAAAATAAAAACAACCTTCGTGTATAATGTGATATAATGAACTCATACTTTTATATTTAGTATGAAAAACATGTTGTGTATTATTGTTTATAAAAAATTAACTGAAAATACACAGTACATTACAAAATATAGGATCTTTTTTGGTCTAAGATATTGAGGATTAAGAAAACTACCATACATAAAATCATATTTTACTAAAATAAAATAATATAAATAATTATATTTATTTGTGTAAGCTTTTTAAACAAATCCATCCATCATAGAATATTTAAATGTCCTGTGAAAAATATTTTCAAACATGGGGTGAACATAAAATTTCCTAATAAGGGGTTTTAAACCATTGAAATATGATTTTATGCATACGTATTTAAAAACTATTTTAAATCTTTTTATAAAAAAAATATATTTGATATCTAAAATAATTTTCAAAGACTTTTAAAAATATGTATAATTTTCAATTCCATTCAAAAATATTCTTTGAAAAATATTTGGTATATATCCTTAAAACAATTTGAAAATAATAATAATTTTATGGATTAAAATGATACGTAGAAGTTCTAAAGAAAACTATGTGGCCACTTGAAGTATCACGTGTAGTATATCATCCCCTTAATGTCATGGGTTTACTCCCTATACGTCATTATCATCTCATTCCATACTATAGGGATAGATTTTTAGAAAAAAAAGATGACCATCCTTTCTAATTAATAAGTGATTAGAAATCATTAAATATATTAAATATATTATTTTCATAGAAGAAAATAATTTAATAACTTCTAATCTTGAGAAAACCTTAGTTTTAAGAGAGATGATTTTTTTAGAAAATAATTACATACAATTAAAAGACATGAAGAGAAACCCTTTGAAATAAAAAAACTTTTTATTGAAATTCATAAAATGTATATAAAAATTATAGATGATTGAAATATCTATTATCATGATTGAAAATAAAAAATTTTACTTGAAAATAAAAAATTATATTATAAAAAATATTAATTTCAAAATAATCCCCTTACCTTGAGACTCACTCATCACATATGTTTCTTTATCTTCCTCTTCTTTGAAAAATCATTTTTCTTAACACATTAAGACTACAAAAGATGGTGTTCTTCATAAACTAAGACCTCTATAATGTGTTAATGGATTATAGTAATGTATTTGGGTAGGGAATTTCTGAAACCAAATAGTTTTGAAGTGTGAATTAATGAGAATAATATATTCAATTTTATAATAAAGGAGAGGGTAACTCTTGGAATATATCAAAAGATTAATTTATATTAAATTAAATATCAATACAAATACCCCCAAATGGATATGGATTAGAATATAAGGTGAGATATGGATGTAATCCAATAAAATAATATATTTTGGACATATTTTGGAGTAATTTTAAATCTTATTATTTTGGTTAACCCTTAGTTGACCTATTTTAATTTTAACTAATGTAACAACTATTTCAATATTAAAAGGTTATAATTTTTACTTATAAAATTTCAATTGAAATATAAATGGAAAATTTATGATATTTTAGACCATGAATTATCCCATTTTTCCTTATTTAGGTTTTTTATATTTTTTAAATAATTTAATAAAATATTATTTTTATAAAATATCATTAGTGTCAATTTTTACTATATTCATTACTTTGACATTAATAAAATAAAAAAACCAAGAAAAATTTGAACCACATCATTTAACACACCCCTAATTTTAATTAAAATCTATTAAATTCGCAGAGAAACTTAATTAATTCAAATTATATTTCTTTTAATATTTTTAATATCATTTATTTTACTTTTTTATCAATTGAATAATTATTGCATCATTATTGTATAATTATTTAAATTAATTATTTAATAACTAATTTTTTTTAAAAACACCATGATATATATATATATTTTATATTTCATAAAAATATTTATAGTTGAGAATATTCTCTATAAAACCCCATATTCAAAATGTTATGGTTATTAAAAACATCAATGTGAAATTTTGATTTTTCTTTAAATAAAATATTATAAACATCATAATCTAATCCAAATGGCCCCACAATTCATAAATAATTTTATATCATGAAAATAATTTTATTACGTTCCAAATAGACACTTATATTTTTTCATATCCTACTTTTTTCCTTATGTGGACACATAAGAGATATTTAAGACAAAGAGACATTTTGTGACTTCCTTTGATATGAATAATATATAATTCATTTTTATAGAAAAGTTTCCAATAAATAGATCCATTTATAATATTAGGTGTTAATAATCTAATTAAATTCATCCAATAAGAAATATTTTGAAAAAAGATGGATTTTAAGTGTGAAGAAATGAGAAGAAGAGGTGCCCTTTTATAATAGAGGGGAGAAGCACTCTTGGAATTTCTCAAAATACTAATTTACAATTAATTAAATATTAATACAAATATATCAAAATGGAAATAAATTATAAGATAAGGTTTTATATGGTTTTAATCCCATCAACCAATAAATTTTATGAAATGTTTTTGTGTAATTTTAAACCTTATTATTTTGATTAACTCTTAGTTAACCTATTTTAATTTTAACTTCTTTAACAGGTTTTTCAATATAAAAGGTTTTAATTTTAAATTATAAAGTTTCAAATGAACAATAAATGTAAAATTTATGATATTTTATACCATAAATTATCCCATTTTTCCTAATTTAGGATTTTTATAATTTTTAAATAATTTAATAAGATATTATTTTTATAAAATATCACTGGTGTCAATTTTGAAATTATTTATTAATTTGACTTTAGGAAATTCAAGAAAATAAGATAACTTCAAAAAAATATTTTAATACACCCATAATATTTCTTAATCATATAGATATTTTTTGGATAACCTTAATTGATTCAAATTATATTTCTTTTAATATTTATAATATCATTTATTTTATTTTTTTATTAATTGAATAATTACTACATCATCATTGAGTAATTTTTAAAGGTAATTATTTCATAGTTAAAAATTAAAATTAAATCACAATTAAGTATATATATATATATATATTATATTTCAAAAATAATATTTATAGTCGAACATATCCCTTGGATAACACCATATTAAAAATATTATAGTTATTTAAAACAACAATGTGACATCTTTTATTTTTCTTTAAATAAAATATTATAAAGGTTATAATATCTTCAAAATTAACCTAAAAGTTATATATAAATTATTGTCACAAAACTAAGTATATTAGTTTTAAAATTAATACTTTTATTCATTCATAACCATCTTTTTCCCCATATGGACACATAAGATATTTTTAAGACAAATAAAGTGATAATTTGTGACTTTCTTTGATTTAAATAATATATAACTAATTTTCCTGGAAAAGTGTACATTAAACAAAAAAATTTATAATATTAGGTTTTAATACTAGAATTAACTTCACCCAATAAGAAATATTCTTAAAAATTATAGACTTATCACTTATTTTCAATCCATATTATCATGATTTACCCTTTATTGAGGTAATATTTTTTACCCTAGTTACTATTCATATAAAAGGAATAAAAGGGCCCTATTTAATAAATTTGGACTTTATGATTACAAATATTAAATCCATTTTTAAAAATTCAGATTTCATAAGTTTCAGAATTTAATTCAAAATTGAACTGATAAAATGCAATGAAAAACAGTTTTCTGGAAAAATGCACTTTTTAAACATAAAATATTTTTATACTAAATTAAATTATAAAAACCTATTAAAAAGTTGAATTATTTTAAATAAAAATTAAAAAAATAAAATTTAAAAACAATATAAAATATAATTTTAATTTATAAATACTTGTAAAGAAAATACAATTTTCATTAAAAATCGGTATTTTCACTATTCATCGAAAAAATTATCTTTTCAGAAAATTCTAAAAATTGCACAATAAGATAATTTTGATATAATGATTCAAAAAATTATTTTCATGTTATTAAATATATTTTCTATAACATCCATAAAATAATTATAATATTCATTCATAAAAAGAAATAAAAATCATTTATAAAGAAAACATATTTCCAAAGAACAAAATAACTTTACTAAAAATTATGTTATTATTTTCTAATAATTTACAGATAAATTATATTTATCAAGACCTAATTATTTATTTAATAAATAATATACTCTTATCTATACTCTCAAAATTAACAGTTAGGTTATAACAGTCACATTTAGATAATAAAATTTCATTATTCGTTTATGTTCGGTGTTGGATATATTGTACATTGTCTAACATTGTGTTTAATTTAAAATATTAGGATATTACATAGAATTTAAAAAAATAGTATAGAAAATAGATTTTCGGTCACTTGGAATCTCTTTTTTTAATTCTAAAAGAACTTATAAAGAGATAAAGAAAAGTATAAAAAGTATTCTCATTATGAATTAATTGTTCTATCCCCCACACGTATCTTTAACCTCACTTATAATTATTTTAAATAAGAATTTTATAAGAAAAAACGGACCAAAAAAGTAACTATCTAGACTAGTGTGAAGGAAAGAGACAACCTGAGGTTTCTTTATTCAATATCATCAGGGAGGAGTTTGGACTCATCTATGGATTCCTTCCAAAAATCATCATGATATTGCTTTGTTTCATAACCACACACTCCAAAGATACCCCTCCAGGGATGAAAATAAAGAAATAGAGGTAATAATTCCCAATGCACTCTAACAATATGTTGTGAGTTGGAGACTATCACTAAGGGTATATCAATCACACAGAGGGAAGCTTGGATATCTATGGATTTAAGGAACAAGAGATAATAATGATAAAACCATAAAACAAATTTGAATGAATAAATATAAGAAAAAATCTCAATACATGAAATGTAATACATAAATTGATACAACCAAAATAAAACTATATATACCCAAAATAATCCGTCAGAAACAACCATGACCTATAACAACCCTAAAAGCTACTCAAAAACACCTCTAATCTAGTAACATCCTACTTAGTCACCAACGTATCCTTGTTGACCTGAAAACATTTATAATATACGTAGGGTGATCATAACAAGTATTCTTAGTAGGATCCTCCGCAAAACATATTGTAAAAAATGTAAAAGAAGCATACTAAATCGCAGTGAATAAAAAAATGAAACTAACTCATCACATAAGTAGTTAATACCAATTTCCATCCTCATAATGGATCACTCACAAAGTAATTCATAAAATTAAACCATAACATATCAAAAGCATAATTATAAAATTGGTACCCCTATTCGAATTATCCACTGGTTTTTCACTCTTATACTCTAATTCCACACATCTTGTACTCATACCTTCCAAAAGAAAATAATACCTAATGTTGGTCATGCCTTGAACCTACCTACCTTTGTCTTGTGTAGGTTCCAACATCTAGTTTTGGAATCAACACACATATTCATGTCATTTTCATCATCACCAGCACCATTATCTCATGTGTAACCAATCAAGTTATTTGAATCCAATATCACCTGTGTACTTGCATTATACCTCAAGCCATAGTATCCCATGCATTTACACCAATAGGAAGCTATAACCACCAGATCCAGATTAAAGTTTTTGCTATACCACAAGACTTAAATACCATAAATAAGTGTATAGTGCATACATGTTCCATCAAAACATTTATTGGTACACACCCTATGCCACAAGCCATTATATCCCAGAATACACCTACTAATGTATGTTTTAAGGGATAGTGGGGGATAGGTAGTAGTAAACCATCCATTCCCTTTCCATCTTGGATGTTGGAGAAAAAAACCCCAAAACCTTTGGGTGTCAGTTTCCCTATCGAAGTGGGTAGTGAAGTGTATAAAATAATATATTATAAATAATATTACACAAATCATACTGAGGGAAACTACCTAGCCTTAGAATTATCTACCACTAATGTTGCACATAACCCCAACTTACACTGTTAGGGAATAGGAATCAATAATCACACAAGAATATATTCAATATTAATTAATTAATTAGCAATTATTTAATTACACCACAATCTGATTCAACAATTTATACTTAAATATTCATAGCCAAGTGTCAGTGGAACTATGAATTCTTTACTAATATTCCCTTGTATGTCATCATTATTTGAGATTACCATGAAATAGAACCATTTATTTATTGATCCCTTTATCATTTTATAATTATTTAAGTACTCTAGGAATCATCCTAAGCAACCACTTAAAAAGAGGAACTTTAAGTGTATAACGTCAAATACATTGAGCAGTTAGAACTAATTATTAAAATATTAACCAGCCATTAAAACATTATGCAAGCATCAAGAGAGAAAGAAAATTTATGAGAAAGAATCACTTAGAACTCGACCTGATCACCTAGTTTCCCACACCATCATGTGTAATATAAAATCATCCTTTCATCACTAGAATCGACTATCACATGATTCCCAGGCTCCCAGACCTTATCATGATCAATATATCCCCAGGCTCACAAACCATTGAATAAACCGATTTTCATATAAATAACTCATGGTTTCCATCCTATAACTCATCAAAAGTTCCCCACTATATAAAATATCTCATAAAATAAAAAAATAAGGCTATAAATTCATAGGTCAATCATTCATGTCAAAAATCATTATTCTCTCATCGTCAAAGGAACAAAGGATGTGGAATCAATTTTTGAAGCCTCTTATAATAAGTATTATTATAATTCAACCCCAAAAAATTAATTCCATATTTAATAAAATCCAACATGATCGTAGAGAATTATACTCATGAAACTTATATTTAGTCATATTTATTATTAACTAGCTCCATATTGGTAAACATTTCCAAGCATATTACACATGCTATATAGATAACAGAAAAACCCATCCAAAACTACCACATAAAATCACACAGTAATATAACAATAGTCAGCATAATATCATTAAAATCACATGCAATCAGAAACCCAAACATCAACTTAATTATCAAAAATAATTATTAATTTATTTTAGAATAAGAATCATTACATTTAAAATTTCTAAAATTATTTATATAATTATTATCATAAGAATTTAAAAAATAATTCACTAATAAGAAATTATTGTTTTATTTACCCCTAATATATCCATAATGATAATTTTTTTTTCTTTTAGAAATGATTTTCACATTTCAATTAATAAAATTAATTCACTACATGTGATCATTCTTAAGAAAGATTAGCATTTATAGAATAATATTATTCTTTTTTAATTCTTTAAAGCATAATCAATATTCTAAAGCATGTGATATAAAAATGATCACAATTATTTAATAAAATAGGATAAGCTTTCTATTCTTGGATAATAGTTTTTTCCTACATGTGTTATATTATTTCAACATAATATGTATAAATAACTACCATATTAAGATAATTTAACATTTATTTTAAAATAATAATACTCTTGCATTTTTTTACAGAATATTAAAAATATTTTTCATTGGATTTACTTTGTCTAATTATTGTTAAATCAATAAATTTAAATAAAATAATGTAGGCATTCTAACTCTGTATATTTCACATAGAATAAAATAGATATAATCAGATCCTCTAATTGGTAGTGTTTCCCTTGTAACTTGCTGTAATAGAGAGGAATAGAGGAGTGGTAGATTTTACACATGCTTGGGAATCTCAAGAAGAAGATTGAATAAATTTACAAAAGATATAAAAATTTAATAAAGAATTTTAGGTATGTCTAGATTTGAGAGGAAAATAAGGTGAAATGGAGAGGGAGTTTCATGTATGTTTAAAATAGAAATAATTTGTATCAAAGTATCCATATATACACAACATTGAAACTGGATTTAAAATTTCTATTTAATTTAATTTTAGTATAAAATTATTTGTGGAGTGATTAAATATTCCAAAAAAATTATATTTAGGTTTAATCATGTAAAAAGGATTAATTCCCATGATTTTAGACATTAAAAATCACAAAAATGAATTTATGGGTCAATATAAAAAGAAGAAATTGAAAATATGGATAAATTTAGTTATCCTTACACATAAGGGGGTGTTTGAGTAAAGGTGAACTTGTTTACCTTTACATACCAACAACTTTTTAATTACCTTTATATAGAAAGAATGTTGCCTTTATGCATTATTAAGAAAATCATGTCGAACCTATGGGCTTATCATTTTGTTTTAAGATGTTTAGAAGTTTATGATCTTGATTAGGTTTCATGTTTTTTAAAATTTTGATTGATAGTTCTTTATTTTCCATAAAAAATACATATTTTAGTATTGTGGGAAATAATGTTTTATATTAGTGGTTATTATGAAGATGTTTTCAGTAGTGTTCTCTATATTTGTATCCTTCGCATTAAAAGTAGAAGAATAATTGGAAGGTTTGAGTAAATCATTAAAATAACTTTAATTTGGTTCCTCAAATATTTAACCACATCGAATTTTTTCTAGATCTAATTAGTTTTCAAAAATATATTCATCAAAAAAATTAGGTGATTCTAGAGTTACTCATAGTGAAATAATTTCCTCAATCATTCCAATATATTCGTAAGAATAATAAATTATTTCATAATGGTTAACTATAAAAACATATTGATCATATTGATGTTATTTCATTGTGTCTAAAATACTAAAATTCGAAGTTTCTTCCCCAAAATATATTGAGTGTTTTACTCCATTAAAATTTACTATGGTTTTAGAAGTTATAATAAAAAACCTACAAAAAATGACATGTTAATGAACTTTATCTCTTTATTATTCTATGTTTATGATGTATAATTCATAAGGGAATGATATCCCATTCACTCTTACAAAAATATCTAGTAGAAGTCCAACTGGGTTGGAAAGGGTTCAATTATATAGTTTTATAACCACCCTAGTTGTACCAAATCAACCTATTTTTAGTAGAGAAAAGCTTTGAAAGGTTTAAAAATAATTAATTCTCCTAAATAACACAACTTATTTGTAAAGATAATATCTCATATGATTCAACAGATGGTGAAAGTAACCAAGTCTAGAAATTTCTTAGGTAATTGTGGGGTTACAAGGCCATATAAATTTCTACGCAAACTTACTTTTTCATGTCCTTGAATTTTCCTCTTATTTGTGCACATTTACTTAAGAAATATTGCCTACCATGGGGCTTGGATAATAGAAACCACCAAAGGGGTATTGATCTAAACTCTTTTGAATTTTTCTAGAGCTCTTTTTTTAATTATTCTCCACTTGTTTGTTAAGGTGGTTTTATCATTATATAGAATGAATGTTGGGGCAGATGTAAAATATACATCTTGGACTTTCCCTTGTGTTTCATAACTTTGGGTTTCTTCAAAAGTAAGTCCTATTAAGGTTAATTTTCAGGTATATATTATTCATGTTTATTGGGACACATTTTTCGATAATTTTCTTCCAATGATGTTTTTTTCACTAACTTCCACCACCCATCCTTTTCATAAATAAATAAAAATGACTATTCCTTTTGGGTTAGTAATTAAATGAGTTGTGAGCTCACCAAAAAAATGGTTTACCAGGTTGTTTAGAGTGGATAAAACCAAGATAAATTTCCCCTCCACCTCTTTAAGTTATAAAAAATGATTGGTTAGGGTAGATTTTTGGTTGATTGGAGACTCCAAAAGTAGTTTCAATAAGTCCTTCATGGAGTGTTCTTGAGCTTATCCTTGTTGGCATCTTGTTTAAAGTTTAGAGGCATACCTTTGAAAATGTGAAGGTTAATTTTATTTGAAAATTATACTATAATGGGGGTGTTTAGGGATATTGGTCCCCAACTCTATAATGAGTTATAGAGTTATATTTAAACACTCTATTTATGATTGGTAACTATTCATACTACCATTGGTATATGAATTTATAGCTTTTTGTACTTGAAATTTTGGGAAAAAACATGTTGTGTTATAAGTAATGGAAAATTTATAACACTCTAGGTGGTGTGACAGGTGATACTTCTTAGAAAATGTTTAAATACAACTGTATCAAAATATTGGTTAGTTACTCAATTTTTTTTTCATGAAAAAGAGAGTTTGGAATATTTATCACATTTAACCCTCTAATTTTAAATCTTATAATAAATTGTTGGTAATTTTGAGAGATTCATTCTATATTATATCTATCTTCCTTAGGTGAAATTTCTATTAGTTATCCTCTAGAGGAAGCATCCAGTGATTTTTGGTCATTTTCCATCAATCATTATTAAAATAATATTAGGAAAATGTGTTATTTAAAGTGATGGTGTTGGTGGGATGTTATCAACCACTTTATCCTATCCCATAACTCATAAATAGATTCTATTAATTCTTATTTTATACCATAGATTTAATTTCATTTCTATGAGGCCATTCAGGTAGGGAAGAACTTATAGATAAAGCCCTTATAGAGTTCGTCCCAGTTGGTAACTTCTCTAAGAAGTAGTTTGTATAACCATTAATTAGTGGATCCATCACGGGAGAAGGGAAAACCTTTTAGATTATTTGATATTAAGGGAATCCTCTGGGTTTGAAATTATGGTAAACTCATACAAACTCTATCAAGGATTTGTATAGATCCTCTCTTACTGATCCATGAAACTTATGAAAGAGTGGGATCATTCCATTTTTAAGTTAAAATTCTTATTCATTATTTGGAAGTTTAATAGAATTATTATTTTTACAAATATCTTTATAAAACACAATAAGGTTTATATCCCATTGATCGAAATTATCATATATATTATCACTTCATAAAGTATATCTAGTAGTAGAAAAATAATATGGAGAGTTAGTTAGTGGTATTATGACAATCTCTCTCACTACTTCAATAGTGATTTTCAAGTTAATAATTATTTTTAGAGAAATTATTTGGAAATATTTATCCAAACCAATGAGGTGATTTGAACTAGACTTATTCATGCATCCAAACCAGTTTAAATTAGAAACCAAAGAAAAATAAAACTACAATACTAGCCACCTAAAAATGGTGTTAGGTTGATGAAGATCCTATCATGGGGATCTTATCAAACCATTTTAAACATGAATTAATGGAGAAGTAGAGGTAATCTATTTTTATCAATAGATGTCAGTGTTATGGGTGTGTTATTCTCTTTTTTATGGGTTTTGAGTATGTGAAACCAATTAGTTAATTTGATTTAGAATGGAAGTGGATTTGATTTAGATTGAGTATTAAAAATAGTTTTTTATCCTTGGACAATTACCTCATTCACATGTTGAATCTTTATTCAAATTTATTTCCATACTCTCACTTTAACAATGAAAGATATAATTATTTACCATTTCCTAGTTGCTTCATCGTGAATAAGTTAGTACAGTAATCATTATATCTTCTAATATTTCATATCATTCAGATTAGATATCTACAATCACTCTTTGATAAACCCACCACTCACCATCATATGTAGTGAAGTAAATCTAAGTGACAAATTTTTTAAAATTTTAAAATGATATGAGAAATATTTTAAAACAATATTGGTATAGACAAATTCTTGATTAATAAATTAAACACATCCATATAAATGAGGAGATGAAATTTACCATTAATGAATTGAATTCAACAACTTGGAATGAGACTATTATCCTTGGCTAAACTACTCATGACCTAGTATTCCATTACCATAGACATTGAAAAAAATGAAATAAAGAAAGAATGAAAATAACTGCAACACCTAAATATTGATCAACCTATAATGACAACATCTATTTTTTATCAGTGAATAATAGAGTTGTTATAAAAGTGTTCTAGGGATAATCAGGTGGTTTAACATCTTCATCACCCACATGATCATAACAAGATTTTTATAACCCCTTTAGAGATCCTCAAGTATTTGGAATCTTCCAAGATTTCATTACATTAAATATCATTTCTTTGATGGCTACTATATGAACATCTTGAGTGTCATGGTGGTTTTTTTGGAGAAAGATGTCAACAGATTCTGTAATATTGAAAAAGAAAGGAGTTAAATAATATGGAAGGAGGGTATTTTACATTTATCCCTAATAATAAGAAGCATCAAGTCATTAGGCATAATATTCAATTGTATGTTTCTTTTATCCAAGACACCTTTATTGGAAACACCATCTACAATATAGTTCCCTTCCTGGAAAGTGTGTGTGATAATATAGTTCATGTTGGAGATCATTTGAATGCAGTTGTTCCATTTACTTTCCAGCTTCCATGAGAGCTGGTTCTGGACCACCCTTATTTCTTGCAAGAGCATAGCTGAGTCACACTCAAACCATATTTTGTTACAATGATTTTTACAAACCATATTAACCTCTCTGATAAATGCCAACATTTCATCTTCAAATGCAGTAGCATGTCTACAAGGACCATAACTACACTCTACCACATCACCCTGCCACAATCCATTTTTTTATTTTCTTGAAGAAGCAACTTTAAGGGTGAGTGGGCACCAACATAAAAGGCATAAAAGACTCATTACAGATTTCAAAATTCAAAATAACAACCCTAACCATAAAACCACACCACAATCCTTCAAAACACGCCATTCAAAATTCAAACTATAGCCATCATCGTCGCCTTACTACGCACACCATGACACATTACCTTTTTCAATTTTCAAAAAAAGAGACCATCAACACGTCCACAAGGCTACCGCCTCATGATCCAACCTTCAATGAAACCATCCTTCATGAATTCAACAACTCTATACTAGATTTAAAAATTTAATACAAATCAAAAAGTAACATCGGATTCTGAGGAGGCCTCGATCAAAGAAACCTGCATCACCCTGGGAATCCCTAAAAATCACCCTAAAACTTGATGGTCCTAGATTTCACTGGGAGGCCCCATCTATATTACATTTCATCCATCTGTTGAATAGGGGAGTCCAAAGATCCTCCATTTCCCCCCTTGGTTTAAGAAAGTAACCTGAAACCTTTAGCCGTCGAAGTATCAAAACCTCCCTTACTGAGTTTCTGTAGTGTTCATTGAGCTTGGAGTTGGTAGTTTGAATGGCCACAAAGATTTTGGAGAGATTTGTGCATTCATGAAACCAATCCTAGAGATGCAAAATATTGTTTTGGGCCCTCCAAACAGAATGGATGAATTCAGAAAAGTCAATTCGAAGCAGTACATTAATTTGTTTGGATTGCTATACTCCAAGAAGGGAATCCAGGAAATCCATAATTGAAACAGTATTGGGGGGATTCAGTTTAAATATGTTGAGATTTGATTTCCATAGGGAGGAATCATTATTGAAAGGCAAGAATAAATTATCCACATCCTCGTGATACTGGTGAAAAAAATACACACCTAAATCATATAGATATCCCAGCCCTATGAATGTTTTCATCCATCAGTATCTTCTTATGAAATAGTCTCCAAAGTAGTGTAAATATGTTGGGGAGTAACCATTTTTTGTTCAAAGAACAAATCCACTTATAGTCATCCTGAATAAAATTATTGTAAAAATATTTAGATTCCAGTACACCACTCGAACACCCTTCCCATAACAGAAGGCCGTCCTAATTAATGAAATCATAGTCACTAACAATTGATGAAGGTTTATTAGAAAGGCCTTTAAGATGTTAAAGTTTCTACTTGATAGTGAGACTAATGTCAATATAATGATCCTCAGAGTTAATTATCTTAATAAGAGGGGTTCCAATCCAATTTTCATTCTAGAACTAAATTGAAGAGTTCACATTAACCACCCAATGGGAGTGCCTCTTTATTTTTTTTAAAAACAGAGCGCAATCCATGCCATATAGATGAGTCCAGATAACAAGGTTTCCATGCAATAAGTCTTGATAGAATCATATTTATTAATAAATTCAAAGATGAAGATTTATTATGAATAAGGTGCCAAAGAAAATTATCCTTCAAAACCTGATTAAAATAGCTAAGATTCCTGATTCCCATTCCTCCCAGCATGGTTGGCATACAACATTTTCTCCACTTCGTTGTGATGAGTTTCCTTTCCAAAAAATATTCACTCTAGATGAATTTTCTCATCATTGTTTTGAGTTTCTTAATGACTGTGGTTGGCCACATGTACACCATTAAAGGATACAAAAGCTATTAAATAACAATACTTTTGACAAGGAAAACATGTCCTACCATTTAGAGAGACTTTCCTTTCGAAGAGGAAATAGTTTTCTTGACATGGGATAATACCTTTGAAAATTTTGATTCCCTATGCATTCCCCAAAGCATTGGTACTCCAAGATAAATAAATATTAGAGATCCCTCCCTAAGAACAAGTTTATTGACGATTTAATTCTTCATTGAAGTCAAAATATTCTTTCCCAAGTAAATGAATGATTTTACCCAATTAATTTCCTGACCTGACACATTCACATAATGTAGAAGTTCCTCTTTGATATTAGAAATGTTCTTCCAATATCCCGGTGTAAAAATAATAATATCATCAGTAAAAAACAAGTGAGAAGGGGTAGAGATACCTCTGTCCACGTTGATATTGGAAATTTTCCGTTTTCCCACCATATTGATGAGAATTCTGCTCAAATAATCTTCAACAATTACAAAAATAATAGTAGAGAGAGGGTCCCCTACCTCACGCCCCTTGAACAAGTGAAGTAACCCTCTAGTGACCCATTCATCAGTATAGATATGTGTTCTAACTCCACCAGCTTTCTAATCCATTGAAAAAACATCACACTAAAGCTGAATCTAAGGAAAATTTGGCTAATGAAGCCCCAATCCATCATTTTAAAAGCCTTTATAATTTCAAGTTTAAGTGCCAAATTTCCTCCCTGTGTTGCTTTCTATTAGATTTCATTATTCCCATGATCCCCAAATACATATTTAGATTGATGATCAACACATGGTTTATGTTATATATCTCCTATATTTGGGCAGCTAGATGGAAAGAGAATTGATTTTATGTTTTACTATTCCATTTTATGTAATTTTAATTTTAATCTTCACATCTGACCATCCTTATAAATTATTCTAAGTGCAGGATCACACCTAAATAGGTTCCCATGAAACTTATGATAGCCAAATCGAATATATGTAGGTCTCTATCACATGTAATCTGACCACCATCACACCTATGAAGGTATTGGATGACACATAAAATGGAAATACTTCTAAATTAATGATCCCTAACACAAATGGTTAACATCCCCACATATATCATGGGGAAGCACCACATACACTAGAACATGAGGATACATGCAAAATGTATGAAATTAAACATATATCAGTAGTACTTTTAAATTTTTCTACTTTTTCTTACAAAAAATGAAAAAAACATTTAAATTAAGGCTTTTCATATTTAGATAAAAATAAATGAAAATAAATATACTCAGAAAAAAATATATTTTAATAATTTTAAACTATAAAAAATTAATGTATGGTTAATTCAATTAAATCCAAATATGAATGAAATAACTAAAAACCTATTTTTTGGAATTTAATACATAAATTTCATATTGTAAGAAGTATAAAAAATAAATTAATTATCGAGGTTTTATATAATTTTTGTGTTTAATTTACACTGAAAAATCATTTGAAAATTGTCAAATATTTTATTTAATCATGTGATCTCTGAGAAAAGTTAAAATTATCCATACATGGTTGTTATAAATGAGGGTAAACATTTAATACAGCTGCACATACACATGAAAAAATCAAGAAAGAATGAAAACAAATTATACCTGCTGGTGGGAAGAGAATATGAGTAACCAAGATAATAGTAGTGTTTTTGAGAAAAAGGAAGTGGAATAGCCACTATATTTTTTTTCAAGGAATCTAAAAGAATCCTAACCCTTTATGAATCTATAACTAGTTAGGTTTAAAATAAGAATAATAAGAATATCATCTTTAAGAAGAAGATAGTGAGAATATAAGAGAATAAAACATATCGAAGAATAATAGACGTGTAGTTAAGAAAATAGTGTTGAAGGGATAATAATTACTATTAATTGTGGAAATATAATAAGAAGTGCTAAGTGAGATGAACTATAGTGATGGTTAGATACAGTAAAGCAAGAAGTGGACTGGGTTTTTGGTTAGACTCTCGTCCCCTCAGTGGCGATGCCCTAGCAGAGCTGGATGTGGCTCCAGCTCCCTCCTCCCCGGCGGGGGGAGGGGGTAATGATTTCCCTTCCACCATCATGGATCAAAATTTCACCCCTTTCACTAACCCATACTTCTTTCCCCGTTTCTCATTGATCCCTCTTTGTCCTAAGGTTACTGACCTTCATGGAGGATCTCCCCAGCTCGTGATTTCTTCAATGTAGTTCAACGTAGTTGTGGACCTTCACTGATTGATGTTGGTGGCTCTATTTAGGGGCATTCATCCCTCACCTGACATGTTTGACAGATTTTTCTTCTCTTCATGGGGTCTTCAAGATCGAGCAGTGGTGGGTATTCTCGATCAGTTACAATTAATGTTCTACTTCTCCTCGAAGGACAACCTGATCGCTTCCTGGTCCAGTGCTCCTCGTGTCTTCAACGGTTGCGGTTTTCATCTTCTTCGATGATCTTCAGAGTTAATCATGAATCACGACCCACCTTCATCAGCGGTGTGGGTAAAATTTCCAAATTTTTCACTCGCTTTCTATACCCCTTCTATCATATGTATTCTAGGGAATTTGGTTGGAAGATTTTTGTTATCTAATGATCTCACGAAAGAAGTTTTCAACCCTATATTACCTCATATATGTGTTCAGGTTGATGTTTCAATTAAACCAATGGAGTGGATGTGGATTTTGGTTGGAGAAGAGTTTAGATGGAAGTAGAGGGTGGTTTTTGAATCATTGATAGCGTTCTATTTGGGGTGCCATAGGCTAGGCCATTTAGCTCTAGTTGACATCACGGGATCCGAGTGAGGCGAAATTTGATAAGTACATTTGAGGGGTTTTAGGTGCAGGTTGATCCCATAGTCTAGGTGCGGGAAAGTGATGGTTTGGGTGAGTATGAGGAGGTGTGTGAGGCTTTTTCAAAGGCAATAGATCATATGGAATTTCCAGTCGATGAGTCCAATATTCAGAAGTTTTATCTCCAGCAGTGGTGTCCCATGGTTTCTACAGTGTTAGCAAAGAGTGTGATGATTAAAGAGGCAGAGCTGCGGGTTGTGGATATTTTTTCTCATTTAAAATGTAATTGGGTCTAAATGGAGTTTAATAGGAGGGTTCCTTAGCAATGTCTATAGTGGATCCTCCAGTTACATCAAGCTCAATTGAGGAAGGTGTGGTGAGCTTGATTGGTAGTGATTCTAACCTAGATGTGGGAACTCCAATGGGAACTGAGAAAGGTCCAAAGGCCCCCAAGGCATCTTATTATAAGGATGATGTGAATAGAGGACTTAAGAACATGGGATTTGAGGGTCCTGAGGTTGAGGCATCTCCAGCGACCTGGTCTGGCCCGAGGAGTGGGTTGCCAGCTATTAAGTTGTGTAACCACTTTGGGATCTTAGAGGATGAAGGGAATAACCAGGAGGCTGATCAGAAAGTACCTCACAATGAGGAGCAGGGTATCCTGTAAGAGGAGTATAGTGATGACTCTTCTAGCCAGTTGTCATGAGACAGTGCTCATGCATTCTATTGTAGCGACACTTGTAGTCTGAGAAAGAGGAAGGGTTTGCATGGTGGGAAGAAAGGATGCAAGGATTATTCATACCTGCCTTCACCAATGGAGAACCTCTCTGACAAGAAGATGAAGCCCTAAGTGAGGTAAGGTGTTCTAAAACTAAATGGAAATGCAGTTCGAGTAGGGGTTGTGACCGATAAAGTCAAAGGGGATGTTCCCACCAGGGATGTACTGCAGAATACATGCATGGATGCTGAGCAACCGGTGGAGCTTCTACTGCATTCTGGAAAATAAATGGAGGAATCTCCAATGACCAATACCTCAATGGATGATGGTGATAAAATTTTGGAAAGGACCATTCGATTGGACACAAATATAGAACATAGGGACTAGATTGAAAAGAAGAATCATATCCTAGTAAGTGGTCTCAATTTGTGGAAAATCAACCCCAAGGAATACATGCAAGCATGGGATAGACTGGTGCGTCGATTTGCAGACCTTATAAAGGATGATCAAGAAACATTGGTAACTTCTTTTTCATGGGAACTTCTTAAGGATAAAATTTTCAATAGGCTTAAGTTATCCATTAACAACATTCTTTTCTCTTGGGGTTTCTCACTTTTTCCTTAAAATTGTTTTTGGTTTATAATAAAAAATGAAGTTGGAGGAGTCAAGAAAGAAGTAGAAAAAATATGGATAAGTTATTGAATCCAATGTAGAGTAAACAACGATAACTTTTTATACTCAAGATTATAGAATTGAGTTAGAGGGAAGAATATTTTATCTTAGTATTAAGTTAATATATAAAAAATATCTAGAATATTTTAATATTTAGATGTTGAGTTTCATGTGTGTAGATTTAATACTTCAATTAATTTTAATTCACACTGAGTTGATGAAGTAGATCTATTTTTTGATTTATAAACATCATCAAAAAACCTATCGATCTACTTCAAGAGGAGGAAGAAAAGATTGAATAGCTAGTTAGATGTTGTCTTGAAGGAGTGAACCTGGATGCTTCACTTCATCGCTTGAGTAATATAGTGATCTCATAATTTTGTTATATGGTGTCTATCGGTTTGGATTAAAAACCCCACAATCCACTTGTATTGATAATAAAATTCAGTGATTAAAATCTATATCCCATGCTATGAATGTTATATAAGAAGAGTAAGATCATATTGAGATCAAATCTTTTAAAAATTTAAGTGATGATATTTATTACTTTATTTGGGTGTATTCTAGGTTAAATAAAAAATGATACATTATATTTTACCAACAATATAGGTTCAAACCAAAGGGAATCCAGAGAATCAAAATAATATTTTGTATTTGGTAAAATAATTCGGTCACACATGATTCAACCTCACTCTCAGTTGTATCTATATGATCCTATTGGGACATGAAATTGGCATTAGATTAAAGTTAAATTTGGTTTTATGTACTTCTTAATACCTAGTTGTCTTTACAAAGATTATATGATGTATAAATTGAGATGCATGAAGAGGTGACTCTGATAAAACAATCAGTTTTCAACCCTATTACAAAATATTATGAATTATCTATGAAGAACTTACTTAATAAGAACAATAAAGTGGATAGAAAGTAAATAAGATCTTTAATAAAGGAATAGGAATCACCAATAGCTGGTGGAAGTTAGAATAGTAAGGATTTATCTGTTAAATATGCAGATTATTATTCATTTAGTAAAGAAAGATCAAGCTTTAATGATGGTTTCATTGAATCTTTCAGAGGCCACTACCTTGAGGTTAAGGGTTATTTTAAGGATGTCCATAATTAAATGGTGACTTATATATTCAAATTAATTAATATAATTCCTGATAATATGTAAAAACTATAGGTAGAAGTTGATTCAATGGAAGAATCATTATAAATTAAGATGATCTCCAATAATACTATCACAAAGCTAGTGAATGTCTTGTATGAAACTTCTCTACTTTGACATGAATGTTTGTTTATGGATGATGAAAAATTAAACAGGTATTTTTGTGAGGAAGAATTATTTTCATTAATTTTCATGTAAATGATTCATGACTTAGAAAATCTACATAAAATTTACATTAGTGTTACAGATTTATGGATTGATGGTAAAGATAAAAATATAACCGATCTCGACAGTTATCTAAATAGGAGTAGAAAGATAAATAATGATAATTTTTTTAAAAAGAATTAATGAGTGGAAATAGAGGTTATGATTAGTTGAGGATAAAAAACACCCTCATCTTAAATTTCATAGAGTTGTAAATCAAACTAAAATGTCTTTATGAATCTAAAGATAAAACATCCCAACATATGAAGAAGATAAAAGTTATTCCATAAGAAAATTTAAAATTAGCCTAGTTTCTAAGAAGACTAAAAATAGTGGAAATATGATCTTAGTTTATCTATAGAATCCTCTGAGACTATTTTACAGAAAAATGTATCCCACAACCTTGAAAAATTTGTTTGTTCTAAATATAGATCAATTGAACATGGTGATTTCAAATAAAACAACATAAAAATTTGGAGGAGTAAAAATTACATTAAAATTAGTACAAAATTAATTAAGAATATTGGAATATACAAGACTTTTTTTCCCTAAAATGGTTCCCAACTAGATGGGGTTCCCATGAAAAAATAGAAAGGCATGCAAATTGGAAAACAAAGTTAGATTGCACCTAATGTGAAAATAGATATATTAACTGGGATATGGTGATGTTGATGGAGGTTTGGATACTTAGATATTTATTTATAGAATAATATGTCAGTTTGAAAGACATATAGAATCCCTAAATAAAGGGTGTGTAGAGAAAAAATAAATATATAAACAATTATATGAAAAATATCAACATATAAATGAAAATATACCTAGTAAGAACACGTTTGAAAGATTGGAAAACTTCTATGAGTTTTGAAACAAAGTTAGAAATTTTTATGAGGAGTGTTGATATCTAATATCTAAATCCAACTCTTTTGAGGACCAAAAGTGAAGGAAACAATAGAGAAAAAAATAAGTGGAGTAAAATGGGATGCGAGGATTGGGTGGGAAATATGTGAAGAAGACATCTAAATCAAGTGGTCATAATAATTTAGGGAAGAATAATCATATGGGTGTCAAATCTATAATAAAGATATTATAATATTCAGGAAATATATTTCACATCATGAACTATTAAAAAATTCCTTTAAATGTCAAGATATAAGGGATAAAGCTATAATATAAAAGAGAGTCAATCCAAGAGAGAGATAACCATATTGGTATGGTTTTTGAAACTCATATTAAATAGATTTAATGTAAAATAAGAAATGGTAGCTCAAAGGTGGTCGAAGAAGTATCTTAAAGTTTATAATAGGTAGGAAACATTTTTATTAGATGTATGACTATCCTACCTATAAAATAAGAAATAAAGGGAAAGTACCAATTACCTCCAGTGAAATTATTTTTACTACTAGAAAGGAATACAAAATCAAATAAAAGTATTTTTATGATATTAAATATTTATTAATTAAGTCTAGAACATTTGGAAGATTCTAGGAATATGGAATAAAATAAAATGAATTAAAGTGCTTTGTGAGATATAATTGAGAAGCTCATTCCATCTAATAAGAAATACCATGAATGAAATAACCACTTGTTTCAAAAATAGAAATAGATTGGTAAAATCAAGAAGGTTGAAAACATAAATAATATAAGAAATTTTAAAGCATCATGGAAAGAAGTAACTTGGAAGAGGATGAAAAATCATCTCTCTTTCTCTAACTAAATATACTATTAAGCCTAATTTATTCCCATATTAATTAGTTATCTTCAAATGATGATAATTAAAGGTGATTAAGTTTGGATATTATCCCTTTAGGGGGAGCTATCAAATAATGAAGTCTTCATAGAGGTTTATTACTACCTATTAAATGTGGAAATATAGAAAACATTGAATAATCATGAATTTTGAGGTATTATTTTCACTCTCCTATTTCTATTATGGATCACATTAAAGATAATTATCAAGATAAATGATTAAAAAACTATCAACATAGACATAATTTAACTTTAAATGTTTTAACATGCATGTTAAAGTAATTTTTAGGTTGGAAATATCATGAAAAAATATTTGTAAATCTACAGAGTAATAGGTTTCAAAGTTTGTATCACATGGTATGTTTATTATGGAAAATTTTGTTGTATAAAATTTTCACCATTGTTTTCTATAAAGGGTTATCTCATGTAGTCTTAGAGTTGACGGGTTGATAGAACTTTTATAAGTTAAAATATGATACCTCCCTTCTATCAGGGAAATTGATAGACTCTCTCAAGAAAAGGGGAGCTTATGGATAATGGAAGAAAAAAATTAATAAAAGATGTTATTTAATTAAGGGGGGAAGAATATTCTCATGGAGAACATTACCTACCCACAAGGTATCATTGACAGGGAGAAAAATATTTCCATATTAATTAATTTATAATTAGGGGGAGAATAATTACATTGATCATGGGAGTAAATTTTAGATTTATAGAGAATATAATGGAGGAGATTGAAACTCACATGGGTTAAAGATTCATTTGTTTCCAACTAGTATTGTGGTTATTTTCATTATAATAATGAAAAAGTAAATACTTGGGTGATAGAGAGAGTATCCAACCTATAAATTAGAGGCTTACCATTTGTTCTTGGGTATAAGAGATTGATGAAAGTTCTACTTCCCATGAAGAAATATCATGTACAACATTAAATGGATTCCCATACATCTATCAAATGTTTTAGGTGATATTAATGTATATAATTAGTATTGAATATAGATAATCCTAGTCTTAAATATTTTCAATTAAATAATATATAATATAAGAGATGTCTATGAAACCATATGTCAGAAAAATTGTATAATTGTCATTAAAAATACATAAATAAGTTCAGAGTGTTTGGGAGAGCTAGTTGAAGTTATAAGAATCATACTTAGAGTTCATTGAATTTTAGTTGAAAAACATAATGTGAAGATACCTTTGATGAATGTTTGAGAAGTTTGGATAATCTTAGTGACATTAGAATCCATTTGAATTAATCTGGAGTTTAGGAGCTAAAGTGGAAAAAATTGAAATGTTCCAGAGCGTATGACTTGTCCTTTAGTTCGTTTGAATTTTACCGACCATCTAAATTCAACATATGAATTCATCATCTGAAATTTTTAGATATTATATGAATTTTTTCTGGAATTATACTTTCATTTTTGACTTCCATCCAAATCAGATGAATTTTTCATGTCACTTACAAAGTCATACAATGTGAAGATCTTATGAATTTGGGATACACATGACAATTTGAGGGTGAAACATCAAAATTTTAGTCCCAGCGTCAGTCTTTATCATGAAAATTTATCATCAGAACTTATCATAACAATTGAGCATATGACTTCGACATTAGAATTTGAGATGATATCACATATGATATCACTCAAACCAAAAAACTTTTAATATCTTATGAAGGGAACGATGTATGAATATAATGACCATAAAATTTATATGAATAATGTTTTAATTTGATAAATTCATAGAAAAATGTATACCATATGAATTTGAAGTCATAAAAAATAACGTCCTTTATAAAAAAATGTATTACATTATACTTAAACTTTTTTTGAGTTCCTATTGGGTGGAAAATTGAGTTTCAAGATTTTATAATTGGAATGTAAAATCAAAATGGGATTACTCATGACTTATTTTATCTTGTTCAAAACATTTTGAAACTATTAATATATAACATCCAAGCATGAGATGAGTAAAAATGAATTATTTAGAGATGGGAATACCATAGTTATCTAAATTTACGATTCTTAAAAGATCAAAATAAATTATTGTATTATCAAGAATATTGTAGATGTTAATGATTAAAAAATAGACCAATTCATCATAACATAATTCAGTTATAAAGTGAGTTGTTTGAGAAAGAGGAAGATAATGATTAGTTTCTAACTGATATACAAATATTCGACCATATTCAGTATATATTCGACACAGAGGCACTCAATATGAGAAAAGAATACTTTATATCCATGAGATACTACTACTATATTTATATAAATCTTGGAAGAATATTCAAATGTATAAATATTATGAAGAAGATGAAGTTAACCTTGTTATAGAATATCAAAAGAATAAAATAAAAGGTATATTAAGTCGAATATAAAAAATTAAAGGAAATAAAAAAAATTGTATTTGAGGAAACTCAATGAATACATGAGGTTATATATTAAATGAGAGTATACAAAAATAGGCAGTCAAGTTATATTTTGGTGTAGGTGATTTTTGTGTGTTCTATGAGAAAATAGATATTATCTATTTATGGAAATAGTAAATAAGAGGAAAAATTTAATTCAGCCACACATTCCCATGAAAAAATAGAGAAATAATGAAAACAAGCTGCAACTGCTGTTAGTAAGAGCATGTGAGTACTTGAGGGAAAAGTAGTTCTCTCTAGGAAGAAGAAAGAGATGAGCCAATTCATGTTTTAGGAAGGAAGTTAGAATAACCTAAACATATCTTGATGATGTACACTAACATGGTATGGTATTAATATGACAATATAGAAAAGAGGGGGTGAATTGGGCTTCTTAAAATGAATTAGTCAATTTAAAAGTTAGGTCAGAATATAAGATTTATTAAAGTCTATGCAATAGAAATAAAAGAAAACAAAAATATGATATTTTTATTATGGTTTGGATCTAAATGATCCCAGTCCACCCTTCACCCCTATCATGAACTAAGAGATATGGAACCCCCTATAATAACTATAATGAAATCTTACAATTAAATTTCCCACCTAAAGTCACAACGCAATTACAATTCTTTTTTTCACTTGGAGGCTTAACCCTAAACTAACCTACTTTTTAATGGGTAGTATAAAATTTTATAATTACGCACATATAAGAAGAATAGGTAGAATTAAAAAAACATAGAACCAGGTAAATGTTCATAGTTTAAGAGTCTAGGCATAAAGAAATTCTCTAGCGGCAATGGATTAAATGATTTCAGTTCAGCTGAGAGCAGTAGTTGATTACACCATAAGAATGAAGAACATGTATCGTTAAAGAATATACCCAACCTTGTGTCATGCACTAGTTATTTCCACTCTATGAATACATTTCTTCCTTTTCCACAAAATTATTTAAACTTGAAATCCATTTATTCATTCCCTTTATAATGAACTAATTTTTAGTTTTACATGTTCATTCCCTTGGTAAAGATCCATGTGTAAATACTTAATAAATTAATAATAGATTTCTTGTATGTTTTCCTCGATATATTTCAAAAAAAGACTATATGGTGGAAATAATTAGAAAAATTAATAAAATAGGAAGTAATAATAATTAATATCCTTGGAATACTCCATGATAATAATAACTATTGGCCATTTGTAATTTAGCCGACTTGAATTCAGATATTCCAATTCCTGAAATTTCAGCCCGAAAATCAACACACACTTAATCCCATGTGACTCATATTTAACTCATCATTAAACAACATAAAACTTGTTTTTATGGATTCTAAATAATTAAATGAGTAATTATGGAACAAAAAAACACTAATTATATCTATACTAAATAAATAGTAAATTGAAATGTGAAATATTACATAAAAAAGATAATATTTCTCTATTTTAAAATATAATCTAGAAATTCATAAAATCAAATAGGAATATCAATGTAGGTGAATCACATAGGTGAATTTCATAGGAAATTTATATAGGGGATTCATGTAGGTGATTTTTGTAAGGGGTTCATGTTGGTGAACCACATAGGTGATTCACCACAAAAGTGAATTCATCACATATCCAAAATTCAATGTATCTGAATTGTAAAATTAGTAAACAACTTAAATGAAAAATTTTAGACTTAAAAAATACCATCAAAATGGTAGAATTAACATTAGATCTAGTTTAATTATATTTATATAATTTAATTATATTTCCATAGAATTAAGAATCACCTTAATGAAACTTAATAAATACACAATACAAAGTTCCAAGACTCTTAATGAAAAAAACAAATACCTTTTCTTAATTATCAAAATATAAAGTGATTCAAGGAGCCACTCAACATTATAACCCATTTATATAATTAAAAAAATAAGTATAATTTCAAAAACATCTTTCCCTCTTCAAAATTATAAAAAAGATAAACATTAAAAAAATACAAAAATGGTGTATAAATAAAAAAATATCACTTTAAAATGAATTTAAATAGTGTACAAAAACATATGTTAAGAAAAAAATATAAATACTTCCATTTTAAAAATATGTGACAATTATCCTCAATACATCAAGAAAATATTTAATTGTTTTGGGTGAAAAAAAATGAAAATCACTTTATAAAATACACTTTTATGTAATTTTAATGTTAAAATAGTGAGCTAACCTCATCTAGTATATATGAAAAATATTTAAATAATAATATAATAAATAAATATGTAAAGAAATTAAGCAATATTAATCTTAAAAAATGATTCAATATTTCAAAAATCACATGTAGATATGAAAATTTTAGCTTATAAAAACACACAAACTCCCCATAAATTCATTTTATATAAATTTAAATTTAAATTTACATCATACCAATTTAAAAGTTGATTTTCTCAAACTTATTAAAGTCTATGGGATTAGAAAATATATCTGTTAGTTTATTTTAATTAGAAATAAATTCCAAACTTATATTTCTATTTTTCACATGGTCTCTAAGAAAATGAAACTTAATATCATTATGGTTAAATCTAGAGCGTTTTAAGTAATTTTTAGAAATATAATTATAAAAATTATTTTCAAAAAAATATGAATATTTTAAAAATAAAAACCAAATTCATAAAGAGTTTTCTTAATCCATAAATATTGATCACATCATGACGCAACAAATACATATTTAGATTCAATAGTATAAAGTGCTGCATATTTGTGTTTCTTTGAGGCCCATACAAATAAATATTTACCAATTAAATAAAAAATACCTAAATTTATATTCCTATATATCTTAAATAATATAAAATTATAATTATAATATACTAAAAATTAAAATTAGATTTATTAGTGTAAAATAAACCAAGATTTAAAGATCCTTTGACATATTTAATAATCCTTTTAACAAATATAATGTGACTTTCCTTTAGATCAATTTTATATCTAAGACACATGAAAAATGAAAACATTAAATTATAACTAAAATAAGTAAAATATAAAAAACTTGTGATAATCACTCTTTAAGTTTTAGCATCAACTAATTTTCTATATTTATCTAAATCTAAATTACAAGTAATACTTATGAGAGTATTTTCACTTTTAGAAGATTATAAACCAAATTTCTTAACAAACTCATTATCATAATTCATTTTATCTAGAAAAATACCATTATCTCTTTGAAATATTTGTAAACCAAGGAAGAATTTCAACTCCCTCCATCATACTCATATCAAACTAAATAGTCATAAATTGAGAAAATTCATTACAAATATTTTCATTTTATAACCCATATATAATATCATCATCATTGATTTTTACAACCAAAATATCATTTCAATTTCTCTTAATCAACAAATAGGATCAAAATTCCTTCCAAAAAATTATTTCTAAAAAACTAGTTTGTCTCTCAAACGAGGATCGAGGAGCTTGTTACAAACCATAGAATTACATAGATAGTTTTAAAAAAGGATTATGAAGATTATTATTTTAAAAAACTAGGGGGTTATATAAAATATAATTCTTCAGATTTATATCCATTTAGAAAATAATTTTTGACATACATTTGAAATAATTTGAATGCATGAAAAGCATCACAAGCCTATAATATCCTAATTACTTATAATCTAGAAATGGTTGACAAATATTATTCAAAATCAAAGTCTACCTCTTGATAATAACCTTGAGTGACTAATATAGTTTTATTTTTAAATATATTTTTTGGTTGATCAAGCCTATTTATAAAGATCCATTTTTTCTAATAACATGATAATTAATTAGTGGAACAACTAAAGCCCACACATTATTCTGAGTAAACTGATTTTAATTCATCTTACATAGCCAATATCCAATAAACATCAGCTAAAGCCTCATCAATATTATTTAGAACAAAATAAAAATAAAATCATGATAAGAACAAACATTCATAATAGATTTTCTAGTTAGAAATTTTGATTCAACATTACCAATCACATTATCTATATGATGATCTCTATGAGTCTTACATGAAATTTCATGACTTGGTTCAAATTTAGATGAAAAATAATCCTACTAAATATAACAATATTTATCTTGGGTTCCTTATTCTTTGAAGTTAAAATCTATAAATTCTTCCTCAAGATTCTCAATATAATCATCTCTTTTATTAAAATAATTTTTATCAAACATTACAAGAATTTATTCTTCAACAACCATGGTTCATTTATTGTACTCTGTATGCCTTACTATTATTTTAATATCCTAAAAAAATAACTTCATTAAATTTTTAATCAAATTTATCTAAATTATCCTTTGAATTAAGAATAAAAATAATTTTACCCAAATACTCTAAAATAACCGATTTTATGTTTTCTTCCCTTCTATAGAACATTAGGTTACCTTTTCAAAAACGGTCTTAAAATAATTCTATTAGTAACATACCAATAATTATTCATTGATTATTCTTTGAAATATTTAGGTAAGTTAAACCCATTTAATATAGTTGTAGGCCTTTCTTGAAGTGTTCTATTTTTCCTTTCAATTAAACTATTTTATTGTGGTATCCTAGTGGCTGAAAAATTATGAAAATAACTATTTCCTTCAAAAAACTGGATACATCACTGATTCCATAATTAACCACAATGATCACTTCTAATGGATTTAATTAAATGACCTTTCTCATTTTTAACCAATTTAAAAATATTAATAAACAACGATAATGTTTCAAATTTAAGAGTAATAAAGTAAACCCTTGTGTATCTTGTAAAATTATATACAACAACAACAAAAAATATTTTACCACCAAAACTAATTGATATAATTAGACCAAATAAATATAAATGAATTATATCAATATTTATTTCAATTTTTAGTTCTTTGATTGAATTGAAACCCCTTTTTCATTGTTTACCTTTCAAAAAAGAGCCATAAACAAAGGTGTTATCCACTTTACGTTCTGAGAACTATAGAATAGTTTGGTTCTTGGATATCTTGTGTATTAACTTGAAATTAGTATGTACCAACCTTCTATTCCACAAAATGATATCATACTGTACAACATTCAATCATTTTACAATTTGATCAATTATTTTAACAAAATTAATTGAATATATGTTCTCTTTTAAGTTTTAATAAAACAAAACAAATTTATCCTTGAAAATAATACATTTACCATTCTTAAATTTAACAAATATTACATCATCAAAAAGTTATGAAATTATAATTAAATAATATTTCAATATTTCAATATTTTAAACTATTGAAATAATAAGATAATTCGAAGTTCTCATGTCACCAAAAACTTTTACCTTAACATTGGAATTGTCACCAAACGTAACATTACCTCCATCACATTTGGTAAATAGAAAATTTGACACATCACTAGTCAAGAGTCTTTAAAATAAAATTTCTATATACCAAATATTATTTTTAAGGCTCTCAAGACATAATTCCTACACAAAAAGATTTAATAATGCTTTGATACCCATGTGGATTTGGTTTTGATGGGATTATCATATGATTTTTTAGGAACCCAAATAGATTTCATACACCAATTTATAGTAAATATTTATTATAATGATTTATATATAAAAATCATATTATTTACAAGATATTTTGGAAATATAAAAATAACACTCATTGTCATAGGGACCATTATAAGTTATATAAAACAATTAGTAGTAGATGTACTTCCATTTGTGATTTTAATAAAAAAGTATTTTAAATTTTATTTAAATTTTTATCAGAACCAAGAATGAATATTATTTTTATTTTATTTTATTATAACTCATCATTTTATGAAATTTTTCTATGCCTTGAATAAATGGACATATTTTCTTTTAAATTTTTAACTTATTTTTTGAGCTGTTAATTTTCATGAAGAAAATTATCAAAAATCATTATTTAAGCTTCATGACACTTATTAATTAACTCATACTCTCTCTATAAATTACCATTTTCACCAAGATTATTTTTATATTATATTTTGAAATTTCAAGATCTGAATAAGAAGAAATATTTTCATCTAAAAAATATATTCATATTTTCACTCTCTTTAAGAACATCCTTATATTGTCTCTTATGGTTCTTATATAAACCAGTGCCTTTTTCAACGTTATATTCATGTCTATCAACTTATTTAAAAAATATTTAATATTTGGTATTTTAGATTCATATTTAGATGATGAATAATAAATAGAGTCACTTACTTTATTTGATAAAGCCATTAAACACAAGTTTCAAACATCCCTGTCAAAACGATATTCTTTTGTAGTACATGATTCTTGAGTAAACCTATATCTGATTACTATTTACTTCTTTTCTTTCTTGTATTTCTTCAACTTATTCATTCCCTTATTTAGCCTTGGGAAATCAGGTTTGATGTTCCACCTTTACTATACTCGTATAAAATTACATCATAACCATTATTAGAAATGAAATTACATTTATTTTTCTTCATTTAATCATACTTAAGATAGTCTTTTTGGGATCTACAAGAGTAACCTTTCTTCATTATATATCCACCATTTGTAATAGATGAAATATCATTATTGTCACTACTCTATAACTCATAATTAGAATATTAAGTTAAAATATTTTATTTAAATTCAATTCCCTTATTCTTTGAATTACCTTATTCAACAAAAGTTTTAAGCTATAAATCATATTTTAATTGTGATTCAATATTCTCACCCAGAGTGTATTCATTTGAGTCATTATTTTTATCTATAACTACCATTTTAGCATTCCAGTTATTAGGAATTTCCCTAAGAACTCTCTCAACAAGAACAATTTTTTCCAAAGTCTCTCATAAAGAACTCATACCATTTAAAATAATATTAAATATATGAATCATTTGATTTACAATATCATTTGCACTCTTTTTTAAATTCTTGATATTCATAACTTAACATACCCAACTTAGTTCTAAATATTTTATCTGAGCCAATATGTGTAACTTGAATAATTTTATATATATCATGAATAATTTTACATGTTGAGACATGACTATATACATTTTTATTTATCACAAAATATATGATATTCATCAACTTATAATTCAGAACATACTTTACTACATCATTTCTATTTATTGATTCATGTTAACATTCATGAAACATGTATGAATTTTTCATGATTATCCAATGATCAATGATAATATTCTTTAAGAAATATTCTATTTATTATTTCTAGTATCATTAATTAGTACCATCAAAATGAGGTGGTTTCTGGGGTATCCCTTCATCATTTGAACTAATTATAAAAATATTAAATAAACCTTTTCTCCTAGAAGATTAAGTTAGTAAGTGGTTAGTGCAAATTAAAAATAAATATTGGGGTCAAGTTATGAACCAATTGTTGGTATAGTGTTAAGATGAAAATATATCCCAGAGGGGGTGAATGGGGATTTTTAAAATGAATTAATGAAAATGGGTATGTGAGAATATCAATGTTATTAAAGTTATTGTTGTAGAAATAAATGAAATAGAATAAAGGATATTTTTTAGTGGTTCTGATATAAATTATCATATTCTACTATTCAACCATATCAAAAAATTAGATAGATGTAACCCACAAAAACCACTATAATTAAAACTTACAATGAAATTTTCACACCTGGAGTCACAACCAAATTATGAATCCTTTTTTCCTTTGGTGGTTTAATCCCAAAATGACCTTCCTTTTTCTACTTGGAGGCACAACCTGAATAACCTTCCATTTCCCCTAGAGTAACAACCCGATACATAACTATTGGTTAAGAGTCACAACCTAATTACCTAAATTTTACGGGGTAGTATAGCCTTTTTATAATTATGTAGTTAAAAGAAGAATTGGAAGAAGTTAAAACCAAAGAACCAGATAAATTATTTAGAGTCTAAGAGTCAAGGCAACAATAAATTATCCAGTATTAACGCCCCAACCCTAGTTACCCAGAGTCGGTGCATTATTACATAACATTTTCATGATCACAAGACATTATGTCTCGAAATATTGATTAGTTTAGTAGCCTTTTAAGTACGAGATACATACATAAGTTTTACATTACATCATGAAATAAAAAAACAACAACATTGTTTCCCCTTTTAACACACTCATATCACTTAGCCTATCAGTATAGTTCAATCATAATATACTTCTTTACATCATGGGGGAAATAAAACATAAGAAAGGGGTGGGATCAGATGCTCAATAAGGATAACAATATTGTAAAAACTATCATAAAGAAGCATAAACATTTACAAAAATGTATAAGACAAAAACACAAGCCTTTTAAACGTAAAATTTAGCATAATATGGAAAAGAAAAATCAAATAATTCCATTTACTTGTTCATATTGATATTATACTAGTCAAATAATCACATGTAATATCAATAGCTAATTTTATAATTATGGAATGCATAATATCGGATATCTTTACCACAAATTCAAGGCCTCATGCCAAGACCCTAAATATAAATTTTGTCAAGGCTTTGTGCCAAGACACTAGTTTGTCTCATGAGACCTACCGATGCATTGAGAGGTTATAGCGGGCCCCGCCCATCACTTACAAAGTCCAATGAGTCCAATTCATTCCTCATATGAAAACGTTGAAATATAATCTAAACATTTTTATTAAAACTAGCATATGAAATGTCAATACTTTAACGACAAACCATGAATGGTATAAAAATAGCACATCCACAGTCAAACATAACTCATTCAATACAATATGGAATATTATATTATAATAAATCAACCTCAATCAAGAATAAAATAAAATTAAGTATATTGACATAGATGAAAATAACCATTAAAACTATTTGAGAGAAATATCCCTTTTTTTCTTGCAAAACATTTAAAAGTCGCGCTATTTATCAATGAAGATGTTTAAAAGAGATTTTTGAATCAAAGTGTCTCATACCACTTTGAAACTTTTGAAAGGAATTTTAATTTCAAAAAATTCATGTCTATATAAATAAATAATTAAAACAATTTTTAAAACATTTACATTAATGAGAAAGATTTAGAAGTATAAATCATTAAAAAAATTAAAACGATATTTTAGTTAAAGAGTTCCAAACCAAATGCAAGACGCTTGAAAACAAATAACTGAGTAAAAACATTAATAAAAACTTTATAATATCATGATAATAAAGGTATTCATGATATACTATGTCAAAGGACATTATATACACCATATAAAAGTGAATTGGTGCATAACAACAGAGAAGTCAAAATGGAATGTAAATTGAGATAAAATCCATTATAAAGACTGTATCCTTAGATTAATAATAAATAAATGAAATAATTATGTGTGAAAAATATAAATACACTCAATACTATTGAATATTTAGGGTAAATAAATTGGGGGACATTCACACATATTCTTGTAAAAACAAAACCAATGACTTGGATGTTTAACTCAATGAATGGAAATTGAGTTAAGATTACACTTAACAAGTTCATATCAATGACTTGAGAATTTATAAATGGATTTATTATGTGTATCAAAAGTATATTCACACAAATGGGAGTGTAAATTACTACATAAATAAATAAATAGGGATTCCACACATAATATTGGAGTAAAATAATCAATGAAGTATGCGTAAAACCCAATGAGTGGAAATTGAAATTAGAAATTCCCTTACTGATTTGCTAACTTACGAAAAATTGACCCCATGAAAGAAGGATAATACATTTAAGATGAAAATACCCATAAATTAAATTATATTACACAAAGAATACAATCATGTTCAGTACTTACACCACACAAAAGGAAATAGTGGCAGATATAACATGAAGCTCACGGGAATAAAAAGTGAGATAAAACCCCTTACCTTATACTTTTCCTTAGTCAAGGGTACGTTAACCTCCAATATAATATTTAAATCTCTGTTATTAAACTATAAAAGAACCACATGCCTAAATATGATCTTATATACGATCTTATAATATTTCTTTTTTAATAGTATTTCAGTAGTATCATTGTTTCGGGTGTTAACTGATTCTTTTCCTTTATAAGTTTTTTTACATAAGTAATGTTTTTTATGGATATGATGTATTTGATCAATATAAAGAATGATATTAAGTTCTTAAAAATTATTTTTAATCATAAAATGAAAATTATCCTGGAATGGTTACGATGGGGAATGAATCTTGTCGCGTTTGTGGATACGGTAATCCGTATGTACGCATTAGCGACAATATCATTCTATTGATGGTGAAATAATATGTAATTGGATGGTATATAATATATATAGAATCATTAACATGTTATATTTATTATTTACATCAGTTATACTCATTAATATACTCATCCAAAAAATAGAGTGTTGAATAACAAACTACACCACGACGTGGAGACGGTAAGCCGTACGTATGCACGTATGGTGACTTTGTAATTCATAGGATGGATAGAATAATGAATATGGTTGTAAGAAATTTATAATAACATAATTTTATATATAAGGTACTTGTGTAATTATTTTGGTATGGAAACAACAAAGAAAGAGGAATTGGAAATAGAAAAGAACTTTGAAAGAGGTGATGAAATAATTATCTCTTCTTCAGGTGCTTCCTTTTGATTTGATCAAAAAGGATCATTAGGTTGGCTTTATGATCAATATAAGGCATCTAAGTCGAAGTGAGGGTATTTGGGAGGATATTTGATTAGGGTTTGGCTGAGACAAATGGATTTGTAGGTGTCAAATTAAGAGAATGGGAAGTGCCCTTTTATAAGAGAGGTGAGGGTCACTTTAGGAAAAGCATGAAATATTATTTTATAATAAAATAATTTTCGGTTTATAATGGCTCTAAATGGATTTATTTCTAGTATAAGGACGGTATGGGTCTAAATATTCTCAAACAATAGGTTTCAAACAATTTTAGGTCACCATATTAACTTTATCGTATAGATTTAATTCTTAGTTAAATGGTTTAACTTTTACCATGTCTTCTTGTATATTTATATTACATTGTTAATAAACATACTATAAAATTCCAAGAGAACCTCAAGTGGTTCATTAATGAAATATATATAATTATAAAAGTCCTTTGGTGGATCCTTATATTTTTAGGAATATTATATCATTTAATAATATAGTATTTGTTTTAAAAACTCATTTATTTAAATTTTGACACTATTTAGTATTTGGTTTTTGTGAAAGTCAACAAAACTTGATTATTTGAAAAAATACATTAAATAAACCCTAGAATATCAGATTAACCAATAATGTTTTTGGAATTCATCAAAAGTCTCAATTTACATTTATTTTGATATTTATAATATCAATTTTTTTAATCTTTCCTTAATAAGGTAATTACTGCATCATCAGTGTGTCATAAATAAATTTAATTATTTAATGTCTATAAATTAAAAATAAAATATAATGTTGTATGAAATATTTTTATATTTATAATTAATATTTATAGTCAAATTTATCTTTTGTATTACCCTATATTAAAAACAGTTTAGTTATTAAACCTTGAATTTTACACTTTTAACTCTTCTTTAAATAAAATAATAATAAATGTCCTAATCTAATCCAACTAGATCAAATAGGATCATAATTTATTCCTAAGGTTTATTTTAGTCGAAAAAAACATATCCAATAGAATTAGGACATGTGTTAGGGTAATTATAATATCATTTTTACCTTTAATTACCCTATTTACTTTTAACCGTGGTAAATAAAATCCAAAAGTTACTATTCACCAAAATTATTTTCATCCTATTGAACCTCTTTTTACTTACTTATTTCAACCGTGTATCTTGGATTTTTTAAATTATATTCACAGAAGTGGTAAAATTACATTTTATGCAAATTTCCAAATGTGCCTAGAAGGTGGGTAAAACACGTTAAAAAGTTCAATAAAATTTTATACATCTAATATTATTATAAAATGACTCCAATAAATTAAATTGAACTAATATAGGTATTATGTGTCTATTTTGACATTAAAATAAATTTAAATAAAAATAATTATTATTTAAATAAAATTTAGTTTTAAATAATAACGCAGTGGTTTTCACTATTCATAAAAATTGAAAGTTTTCAAAAAATATAAAAAGAATTTACCCTAAAATCATTTTGATATTTAGAATTTAAAAATAATGTCTATTTTAACAAATTCAAGACTTGTAATTTACCTTATTTAATTTAAAATTTATTCCAGTTTTGAAAACCAGAAAGCGAGTTTTTAAGTAAAAACTATCAAAAGATTGACATGTGTTTATATCCAATTTAAATGTGAAATTACTTCCAATTACCAAAATTATATAAAATGATAAAAATATAATCTATATATACTCTAAAACCAATTAATAGGATAATATAACAATATAAATAAATTGGGTGAAAAAGATGTTTTGAATTAAAACAAAGTATTTTTCACTATTCATTTAAAAATGAAACTTCTCATAAAATTACCAAACATTCACCCTAATCTAATATTGTTATTCTGAATTCAAAAAAATAATTCATTTTCACAAAATTTAATTTATAATAGTGTCTCATATTTTATTATTGTTCACAAAAGGACATAAGAAGTAGTTCTTTTATCAAAATAGTACTTATATTTTAATGAAACTTATACATTTCCTTATAAATATGGTTTATTTATGTGATGGAATTATAAAAGACATTTAATTTTTTTTACTATTCATATAACTATATTTAATTGTTATGTTATAAATATATCTTTTGAATAATTAATGTGTTGTTTCGCAGAAACTCAATCTTCCATATAATGTAAGCCAAGTCAGTGTTGCGTGTTGTATAAGCTATTGAATTACTTTAATGATTTAACTTACTATGAAATCATGGGGTGTTACATTGTCCCCTCCATAAAATAATTTCTTCCTCAAAATTTAAACTCAGAAACAAAAACTAGGGGTTTGAAATTTTGAAATATCTTTTTTGGAATCCTACATAAGAAAAAGAGTCAATAAAATTATCACTTTAAAAGAAAGAAATAGAAGTACAAAGTTCACCAGAGATAAACCATACTAGGGTTCCATGTAGGAAAACATGGATATGGAAGATAAAATAAACTATTAATTTCTGATGGAGAGTGATAGAAAATATAATCAAGAGAAATTTAACTACTAGAAAACCATAAACTTGTGATGGGTAAAACAATATTTGATTACCCGGTAGGAAGATTAAACAGACAACATTTTTGTTTTAAGTTCCTTTTAATTAATTTTTAGAATTTATTTATGATATTGAATAAAAAAATTAGAATATATAATTACTTTTCAAATTGAGTTTCATCCTTCAAAAAATTTCTACCAAAAAAGTCATCTTTTCTCCAAACAATGAGTATTCAAGAAGACTTGGTCACACATGAAGCACTAGAATCATATTCTAGAGAATCACATGATCCATAAAAGATGAACTATATATTTCCCTTCTCTTTACACATTAACCAAAACCAAAATGGTTAGTACAAGATTTGATGATCCCTAAAAAGGATAACCCTTTATAAAAAGAAATAATACTCTTAATCTCCAAAATTAAACAAACAATACCCAAAGTTCAACAAAGACCCTTAAAAAACAATTGTCATTAAAATTCTTCAAAATAATCCAAAACTATGTTTGAAACCCAACATTTAGAAGGATTTGATCACATAGCCTTCCATGATAAATCTTAACATTTATCTCCAAATAACATCGACTACTCTTAAAGTCACATACTTAAAAGTAGTTAACCTAATAACATATTCTCAATGATAGATTAATAATTTAAATAAATAACCAAAATCTCCATAAGTCTACAATAAAAACATATATTCTTCTAGAATAAAAATCCACCATTACTCCCCAAAGTTAATTCCATAGTATTCTATCTTCCTTTGGCATATAGTGTTCCCAAAATCGAGAATGTCTTTCGAAATAAAATTTATTACATAATAACCATATCATTTTCCTATACTAAGGATAAATCATAAGTTATAAAAATCAACATGTTATTGGTCTGTAAAATAATCTAACTAAAAAGAATTTGTCATACTAACCCGGGACTTCACGTAGTCCAGTGGTATGCGATAAATCCCAGTCACACTTTGGTTCTGGGTTTGATTCTCGTAACTTTGTCCGAAGAGATAGGTTGTCACAAGGTATGAGTGTTATCCTTTTTCAAAAACTATATAATTTTATAACATTCCCATAGATAAGATAAATTTCTCAAAAATAATAGTAACATATTTTAACCGCAAATGTTATCTGATACCTTTCATTTTCTTCCCAAAAATTAATAACCTATAATTGAATCAAACTCAAGAATCATATAAAACCAAATGGTTCTTTATAACTATATCCACAAAAGAAAATATAATTCTTCTTCAAATATAATTTTCACATAACAAACGGCAGGGTTACACATACAAGGGAAAAGTTGTCCAATGTAATCCCATCAACAAAGAGCATTAATACTTTTAAACATATCCCCATCCATTTATTTCCACATAGGTTCTTCTGAGACTTAGAGGTTATCCTATTGAATAGGACATTGACTCAGGTAATGCCCAGGTCCCCTGAATTTATGGATAATTACTATAAATTGAGTCTTAGGATCATTTTTATTTTCTTCCATAGTACTCTTCATTTTTCCTTGACAATTCTTTACTTTATGTCCTTTCCCACACATTAAGCATTTCTTTGTTCCATTGAGACACTTTCCTAGATGTCATCTTCCACATTTCCTACATGATGGAAAATTAGCTTTCTTTTCTCCATGTTCCCCACTATTGGAGCTCTTATCATTATCTGCCTTTCTCTTCTATGTTGAGTTCGGGATTTGGTTAATATATATGTTGTTGATCATATTTTTGGAAAATTGATTCGGAATGAACATGATATCTTTTAAGAATATCAACATTCCATTTCATTTCTAATTTACATCACTGTTCCCACCTTGTACATCATGTTTAATGTTGCTACGAATTCCTTGGAATCCATCCATTGACTAAATCCAAAAAGCAGAGTGTGAGTAAAAATATTCATAAAATCATTTAAAGAATATCATGGCAGCTTATTTTCAATCTAAAACACCTTAGGATTAACAAAGGTTATTTATTCGCATCTTATATTAAAATCATTAAAATAATTTTGCAAAGAAAATGAGAATTATCCTAAGCATATCCCCCGGGAGTGTCAATACAAAGAGTGCATCAAGGATCGTTTTCGGGTACCAAGATACCATGGGTTAAGCCCGAAACTCCTTGTCAGAGTTTTCACTCTTAGGTACATATATGACAGAGCCACCTCTACCTGTTTTTATCCAGACAGGGATGTATTTTCTTAGAAAACCAACATAATATTTAAACTACCCACATTTTTTATGTTCGTTTATACTTATCCTCAAAGTCTATCTTTGGGTAATGTTTTATAATCAGAGTTTCTCTAAATCTAGTTTCCAAGGATTGTACCAAACTTCCTCTGATACCAACTATAATGCCCCAACCCTAGTTACCCATAGTCTGTGCATTATTACATAATATTGTCATGATCACAAGATATAAAGTCTTGAATGACCGATTATTTTAGTAGCCTTATAAGTACTAGATACATACATAAGTATTATATTACATCATGAAATAAAACAACAAAAAATTATGTCACCTTTGAACACAGTCATATACCTTAGCCTATACCTGCAATTCAATCATAATATACATCTTCACATCCTGGGAGAAAGAAAACATAATAAAGGTGTTAGCTCAGATGTTCATTAAGGATAACAACAGAGCATAAACTATCATAAATAAGAAAAAACATTTAAGGAAATTTATAAGACTAAAACACAAGCCTTTTAAACTTAAACTTCAGCATGATATGGAAAAGATAAATCAAATAATTCCATTTTCTTATTCACTTGATATATTATAATAGTTGAATAATCACATGTAATATCAATAGGTAATTTCATAATGATGGAATGTATAATGCCAAACACCTTTACCACAAAGTCAAGGCCTCATGCCAAGACCCAAAATATAAATTTTATCAAGGCCAGGTGCCAAGACACTAGTTTGTATCATGAGACCTAATGATGCATCGAGGTGCTATAGAGGCCTGTGCCCATCACTTACTAAGTACAATACATTCCTCATATGAAAATGGTGAAACATAATCTAAACATTCATATTAAAACTAGCATATGAAATGTCAATACTTTAACCACAAACCATGAATGGTATAGAAATTGCACATCCATATTCAAACATAACTCATTCAATACAATATGTAATATTTTTTTATAATAAATCAACCTCAATAAAGAATAAAATACAATGAATGATATTTAAATAGATGAAAATAATCAATAAAACTATTTGAGATAAATATCCCTTTTTTCTTGAAAACATTTAAAAGTCGCACTATTTATCAAAGAAGTCATTTAAAAGATATTTTTGAATCAAAATATCCCATAAAAATTTGAAACTTTTGAAAGTAATTTAAATTTAAATTCATTCATGTCTATATAAATAAGTCCTTAAATTTTTTTAAAACATGTACATTAATGAGAAAGATTTAGAAGTATAAATCTTTAAACATTTAAAATGATATTTTAGTTAAATATTTCCTAACCAAATGAGAGATGATTTAATACAAATAACTAAGTAATAACATTAATAAAAACATTATAATATCATGATAATAAATGTATTCATGATATAATATTTCAAAGGACAATATATACACCATATAAAAGTGAATTCGTGCACAACAACAAAGAAGTCTCAATGGAATGTAAATTGAGATGAAATCCCTTATAAAGACCGTATCCTTAGATTAAGGATAAATCAATCACATGATTATGTGTGGAAAATATAAATACACTCAATATGATTGAATATTCAGTGTAAATAAATAAGAGTACATTCACACATATTCTTGTAAAAACAAAACTAATGACTTGGATGTTTAACTCAATGAATGGAAATTGAGTTAAGATTACAGTTATCAGGTTCATATAAATGATTTGAGAATTTATCAATGGAGTGATTATGTGTATCAAAAGTATATCCAAACAAAGGGGAGTGTAAATTACTACATAAATAAATAAATAGTGATTCCACACATAATCGTGGAGTGATATAATCAATGATGTATGCGTAAAACCCAATGAGTGGAAATTGAAATTAGAAATTCCATTACCGATTTGGTAACTTACGAAACATTCACCCCATGAAATAAGGATCATAAATTATAGATGAAAATACTAATAAATTATATTATATTACTTGAATAATACAATCATGGGTAGTACATACACCACACAAAAAGAAATAGTGGCAAATATAGCATGAATCTCACGGGAATAAAAAGTGAGATGAAAACCCCTTACCTTGTACTTTTCCTCAGTCGAGGGTACATTAACCTCCTGTATAATAGTTAAATAATTTTTTTTAAATTATAAAATAACTACATACCTAAATATGATATCATATATGATCTTATAATATTTCTTTGTTAATAATATTTTAATAGTATCATTGTTTCGGGTGTTAACTTATTCGTTTTCCTTTATATGTTTTGTTACGTAAATATTGTTTGTTATGGACAGGATGTATTTTATTCATATAAATAATTATATTAAGTTATTAAACATTGTTTTTAATCATACAATGAAAATTATTCTTGAATGGTTAAGATGGGGAATGAATCTCATCGCGTCCGTGGATACAGTAATCCGTACGTACACACGAGCGACAATATCATTCTATTGATGATGAAATTGTATGTAATTGGATGGTATATCACACATAAAGAATAATTAACATGTTATATTTATTATTTACATCAATTATACTCCTTATTATAACCATACAAAAAATGAAGTGTTGAATAAGAAACTACACCACGGCGTGGAGACGGTAAGTCATACATATGCACGTATGGTGACTTTTTCATTCATAGGATGTATATAATAATGAATATTGTTGTACCATATTTATAATAACATTTCAGTATGTATAAGGTACTGGATTTATTATTTTGGTGTGGAAACAATAAATAAAAAGGAAGTGGAAGATGAAAATATCTTTGAAAGAGGTGATTAAATTATTACCTCTTCTTCGGGTGCTTCCTTTTGATTTGATCAAAAGGGATACTTAGTTTGGATTTCTGAGAAATTTAAGGCCTATAGTTTGAAGTTAGGGTAGTTGGAAGGATATTTGAGTAGGTTTTGGATGAGAAAAATGGCTTTGGAGGTGTGAAATTAAGAGAAGGAGAAGTACCCTTTTATAAGATAGGTGAGCGTCACTTTAGGAAAAGCTTGAAATATTATTTTATTATAAAATAATCTTCAATTTATAATGGCTCCAAATGGATTTATTTATAGGATAAGGTGGGTATGGGTTGAAATATTCTCGAACAATAGGTTTTAGACAAGTTTACGTCACCATATTAACCTTATCTTTTATATTTAATTCTTAGTTAAATAGTTTAACTTTTACCATGTCTTCTTGTATTTTTATATTACATGGTTAATAAACTTACTATAAAATTCCAAGAGAACCTCAAGTGGTTCATTAATGACATATCAATAATTATGTAAGTCCTTTTTCTATACCTTATATTTTTTGTAATATTATATCATTTAATAATATAGTATATGTTTTAGAAACTCATTTATGTCAATTTTGACACTATTTAGTATTTTCTTTTTTTGAAAGTCAAAAAAAACTTGACTAATTCGAAAAAATACATTAAAAAAACTATAACATATAATATTAACATATAAAATTAGTGTAATTCATCAAAATTCTCAATTTACATTTATTTTGATATTTATAATATCTATTATTTTAATCTTTCATTATTAAGGTAATTATTGCATCATCAATATGTCATAAATAAACTTAATTATTTATGTCTAAAAATTATAAATAAAATACCATGATGTAGGAAATATTTTTATATTTATAATTAATATTTATAGAAAATTTTATCTTATGTATAACAATATATTAAAAATGGTTTTGTTATTAGACTTTGAAGTTTACACTTTTAACTCTTCTTTAAATAAATTAATAAAAAATTTCCTAATCTAATACAAGTGGATAAAAGAGGATCATAATTTATTCATAATGTTTATTTTGGTCGAAAAACACTTATCCAATAGAATTAGGACATGTTTCAGGGTAATTATAATATCATTTTTACCTTCAATTATCCTATTTACTTTTAACCGTGGTAAATAAAATACAAAAGTTACTATTCACCAAAAAATATTTCCATCATATTTAACAAAATTTTACTTACTTATGTCAATTTTTTTTCTCGGATTTTTTAAATTCAATTCACAGAAGTGGTAAAATTACTTTTTATGAAAATTTACAAATGTGCTAAGAAGGTGGGTAAAAGACGTTAAAAAGTTCAATAAAATTTTATACATATAATATTATTATAAAATTACATTAATGAATTAAATTAAACTAATATAGGTATTATATATCTATTTAAACTTTAAAATAAATTTAAATAAATTTAATAATTATTTAAATAAAACTTGTTTTAAACAATAACACAGTGTTTTTCACTATTCATCAAAAATTGAAAGTTTTCAGAATAATACCGAAAAGTCACCCTAAGATAATTTTTATATTTAAAATTTAAAAGTGAATTCTATTTTACCAAATAAAATACATGTATGTTGCATTAATTAATTTAATATTAATTCCCGTTGTGAAAACCAAAAAGTGGGTTTTTAAGAAGTGAAAGCTATCAAAAGATTGACATGTGTTTATATCCAATTTAAATGTGAAATTACTTCCAATTAAAAAAATTATATAAAATTATAAAAATATAATCCATATATACTCTAAAACCAATTAAGAGGATAATCTAACAATATAAATAAATTGGGTGATATAACAGTTTTAAATTAAAATGCAGTATTTTTTACTATTCATTAAAAAATGAAACATCTTATAAAATTATCAAACTTTCACCATAGTCTAATATTGGTATTCTAAATTAAAATATTAATTCCATTTCACTGTCATGACCCATCCCCTAGGGCCCGTGCCATGACTACCCAAAGCCCGCCTTCCATAGGCCAGGGTCTGACGACTAGCACCAAAGGCGTAATTCCCTAAAACTGGGAAGGCATTGCCTTAATGACCTGTAAATGCACACAGATAGATACAAAACACTAGGTAAACTGTATAACAAAAGAGTTCTTAAAAGTAAAGGGGGTGGAAATACAAGCTCAACTGTAAAGTACAAGGAACTGGAAGTACAAGTACAACTGAAGAAAGGAAAAAACGATGTTGGGTCGTCCTCCGGAATTCCCACCTGAAGAGTAGGTACAGATATCCTTCTCAGTACTCCACATATATCAGTCTCCTCTGTGTACCAACTCGTCAAAAGGTCCTTCTCTGGGTACCGTCCAGTCTTGATACTCTCAGCCTCGATCAGTGCTGTTCATCGTCTGCATCCAACACAACGAGGTGCAGGCATAGCCCGTGCAGGGATGAGTATAATGATACTCATTAGGGACCCTGATACCCTCAAGGTCTCACAAAATCCAACAAGGATAAACCAAAAAAGTATGAGATCAACAGATAACCCCACTTAGTTATATTCCCATACATATACCTAAGTTATCAAGTAATCCATCTCAATCACGAGGTAAACACAAAAGTTACTTACTCAGCTCACATAGGTATACAACTTATGTATAGAGAATTAGATGTAGCCACTGAATCATCTTCTCTGTCAAACCCACGTAGGATCCTGGTACAGTAATCAGAGCTGTCAAACCCACGTATGATCCTCGAACAGTAGTCATAGATGTCAAACCCACGAGGGATCCTGGAACAGTAGTCAGAGCTGTTGAACCCACGTAGGATCCTAGAATAGTAATCCAAGCTGTCGAACCCATGTAGGATCCTGGAACAGTAGTCAGAGCTCTCGAACCCACATAGGATTCTGGAACAGTAGTCAGAGCTCTCGAACCCATGTAGAATCCTGGAAAAGTAGTCAGAGTTGTTGAAGCCATGTAAGATCCTGGAATAGTATTTAGAGCTGTTGAACCCACATAGGATCCTGGAACAGTAGTCAGAGCTATCGAACCCATGTAGGATCCTAGAAAATTAATCAGAAAGCAGCCAACCACATGGTTCCTGCACAAAGAACGCTTGATTCCGGGAGGGTCCACTCCTCAAGCCAAGTTTCGATACATAAAATACCAAGAAGTCCCACAAATAATTATCCCAAAGGTCCTCTATGTCATAGGGGTCTCAACGCAACTGACGACACATCAATCGGACGCCCGGTCTGTGAGTTATTATTCTTTTAGTCCCGGGGGCCTGGTGGGATTCATGATCAATACAACCTTACCGTATCTCAACCATACCCAAAACTTCTGTGGGGTATACAAAAATGGGCCATCGTGCTTCAAAAATACCAGCACCGCTAATAGTTCGTCAAACGAATGTGCGAGGGGCGCATGAGGCTGACTCTGCCAGGCGTGCATGGGGCACGGCTGGATGGATCGACCCCGGAGAACGGGGCTAGTTCAGCCAGCGCTGCGAGGGGCGTGGCTCGGAAGGCTCGGCCCTGATGGTCGAGGCTAGTTCGGTCAGCAGCGGCGCGGGGGGATCAGGGCGCACGGAGGCCGGATGCCGATGCAGATCGGGCCGGAGGGGGGGGGGGGCGGCGCGGTTCAGTCGGGGTGCCGAGAGGGGGGCCGCGGGTTGGCGCGGTTTGGTTGGGGTGCCACGAGGGTGGCCGTGGGCCGGCGCGGTTCGGCTTGGGCGCTGCGAGGGGGGCCGCGGGCCGGCACAGTTTATTTTAGTGGGACCGGAGCGGTTCAGCCATGGTGAGATGAGCCAGCGGGGCCGGGAGGCACGAGCGGTCTATAGGGGGCCGCGGTTCGGCCTAGGGCAGCAGAGCCAGTTCGGCCGGTGGATGGGGTGGCCAGGACCGGTTTGGCTGGTGGATGGTGCGGCCGGCGGGCAGCACAGGTCGCGGAGGTCGAGGGTAGCATGGTTGTTTCCTGCGTCGCATTTGTCGTCTCATCTCCATGCCAAAGAACATCACAAACAAGAATGGCAGAGGAGTCGGGCCATGTTGTTTTTGCCCACACCCTCCGCGTTTAGGATGGTAGGAAGGAGACCAATTCTTTCTTGAATTACAATGAATTAACAAGAAAAGATGATAGAAGAAGAAAAGTCTATCAACACCCCGCATCTTCCCACAAAAACAATTCCCAACCAACAAGGAAAATCGTCCACAATAATTCTATCTTAGAAGGGATGAATTAAAAGAAATAATATCATATTCAAATAAAACTCCTACTTGTTCGTTGTTCGTTAATGGAGTCGCGGGGAAGAAGATGGAGTTGTCATCGTTTGTCACAGCTGTCGCACTCTTCCAATACCGAGCTCGTGTGTCAGTGCATTGATGATGATGAGGATGGAAGGTCAGTCATCGAATACGTCCCACGTCGGTAGGAGTCCAAGGATGAAGGTCTAAGGAGAGAGTTCTTCATTGTTGAGGTGTTCCTCTTCGACGTTCTTTGTCGGGAGCATTCTTAGTTGGGAGCTTTCTCCCAAGCTCTCTTTCTTCTCCCAAATTCCACCAAAAATGCAAAGAGGTGCCAAAATAATAGATTATGCCATCTATTATTTTGTTGGTGAGAATTCGAAAAGCCAAATTAATTATGGTGGGTGGCATAATTAATCAAGAGAAGGGTTGTCACATTTAATTGGTGCGTTGGCACAATTAATTGAGTAGATGAGGTCAAGAGACTCTCCCTCATTTATGAGGGAGTTGAGTGGTTTCCCTCATTTAATTGGGGGGTTTAGTCTTGAGTGGTCCCCACACTGTAACCTCTAGTGGGAGGTTAGGTTTGGGTGGGCCCCACCACCATAACCTCTCATGGGAGGTTAAGGTGTGGTGGTCCCCACCTCCAACTTCCACTTGGGTGGTTATAATAAAATAAAACATGCATCATTTTGTTTTATTATTTCCACGAAAAACCCAAAAACTATCTTCCACCCTCGACCAACTTTCATTGAGGTCAAAGTCTTCTTAAGCGAATATCGGTGTTGTGAGATCAGTGGTACCCTCCAATTTTAATTCCGGGCACCAGTTCAAAAGTTATAAAAACCCACTCGTACGTTTACTAAACGTACCCGAACAAAACTTCAGAAATTGATTCCGGGCACACCGGGCCTCGGAATCACACGACATCAATTTTTACAGACTCGTAAAACTCCCATGTATTTAAGAAAAAAAATTCCATGGAAATTCTAGGTGTTTAATTTCACCAAATTGAATTTATAATAGTGTCTAAAATTTTATTATTGTTCACAAAAGGACATAAGAAGTAATTCCTTTATCAAAATAGTACTTATATTTTAATGAAACGTATACATTTCTTTATAAATATGGTTTATTTATGTGATAAAATTATTTATTACATTTAAAATATATTTTTTATTATTCTTATTACTATATTTAATTGTTATGTTATAAATATGTCATTTGAATAATTAAAGTGTTGTTTCACAGAAACTCTATATTATATATAATTTAATCCAAGTCAGTGTTGCGTTCATTATAATCTATTAAATTACTTTAATTATTTAACTTACTATAAAATATTGGGGTGTTACAAATTTAGTTTAGGTTAGGATAGTAGTTTATCACCATAAAAATGTAGCAATTGTATAGTTCAAGAATATCTCCAACCTCTTTTCATGCACTATTTATGTCAAATCTATTCATATAGAGTTTCCTTTTGCCCAAAAACATTCAAACATGAAGTAAATTACTTATTTATTTTTTCAATGAACTAATTTTTGAGTTTTACATGGTCATTTCCTAGATAAGTATCAATATATAAATCTATAAAAAATAAAAAATAGATTTCCTATAAATATTACTCAATATCCTATATAACAAACCAAATGGTGGAAATAATTATAAAAATTAATTTATTAGAATATATCAAGAATTAATATCTTTGGAATACTCCCTAATAATAATAAATATTGACTTTGATATTTCAACTATTTTGAATTTGGATGTTCTAATTCCCAAAATGTGAATGTGAATATCAACTCAACCTAAATCCCATTTGAATCATAGTTAATTCATCATTAAACAACTTAAAACAAGTTTGTATGGATTCTAAATAATTAATAATAAATTATAGAACAAAAAAATATAATTATATCCACAATAAACATACATAAAATTGACATGTGAAATATTGCATAAAAAAGATAATTTTTTCAGGTTTTACAATATCCTGTAGAAATACCTAAAACCACATAGGCAAATCAATGTAGGTGAATTAAATAGGTAAATTACATAGGAATATTTACATATGTGATTCACATATGGAATTCATTTAAGGTATTCATGTAGTTGAATCACATAGGATATTCCCTACATAAGTTAATTAATCACATATCTAATATTTGATGTATCTGAATTCTAAAATCTGTAATCAACTTGACTTATAAAATTTAGTCTTAAAACATTCCTTCAAAATGGGAAAATTAACATTATATCTATTTTAATTATATTTATAAAATTTCATTATATTTCAATATAATCAAGAATCACCTTAATTTAACTTCTATTTCTCAAGTTATCATCAAAATACTGTATAAAAGAATTCTAGAAAACTAAATAATATAGAATGAAAGATTTCAGTGAATTATAACCTAATTTATAACATGATAGATATATATTCATAAATTTATAAATTTGAGTTAAATGTATATAATTTTTTTAGATTTCCAATTCAACAATAATCACTCAATTTAGATATTTGTAACCCAATTTATAGTCAAAATATTGAAATTAACTGATTCATGGAAATTGACTACATGAATCGACTATATGGGAGAAACACATATACAAATCAGATATGTGACATAATTGGGAATGTGAATTGGCTATATGGGAATTTTAAAAATTATCCAAAATTTAATTTAATTTCCCCAAAATGTTCTTTATCCTAGTAACACTATATGTAACTTGTAAGACATATTTTGACCAATAAAAACATGAAATAAAAATATATTTTAAGAAAATATTATTCTGATATAATCAATGTAAATAATAATTTAATCAATAAAAAAATACAATGTATAAAGACTCTGAATGGATATAAAAAATAGTTATTTTTAATTATCAAAACATAAAGTGATTTAAGGATCCACTCAACACAACTAGGTTTCAAATAAGAAAAACATAAAGATCCTATCATGAAAGAATACAATGAAAAACTCATAGAAAAAACCTCTTGAAAAAGAATATAAATATAGTTATCTTAAGTAGTGTGAAGAGATAATACCAAATACATTTTAAATTAATAGAAGAGTAAGAGCTCAACAATCTAAGTTCTACCATTAGTTTGACACAGTAGAGGAAGAAGTGAAAAGAAGGAGAATTATCAGAAGTCAATATAGATTGAACTATGAAAACATTTTATATCCAAGATTATATTACTGAGTATAAGGGAAAAATATTTTATTTGAGTGTTAAATGAATAGATTCAATATATTTCAATGATATATAGATTTAGAGTCTAGGATAAATGTTTTCTTTGAATACTTTAAGGCAGTCAGACACACTCTGAGTTGAAAAAGAATATTTATTTCATGGGTTTAGAGACATTATTGGATAGACTATTGATTTACTTCGAAAGGAGGAAGAAATGTTGGAATAAATAGTGGGATTCTATCCTAAATGATTTAAATGGGATATTATACTCAATCACTTTATTAGTATTGTGATCTCACAGCTATGTTATATGGTCTCTATGGGTCAGGATAAAAACAACCCACAATCCATTTATTTTGATAATAATATTAATAGTATAAAATTTGTAGTCTGAGATAATAATTGGATGTAGTAATAAGTAGAATCACATTAAAAAGACCTTGTAAAGAAACCTATTCAAATATTTACTGCTTTATCTGCATTTCATATAGGTGTTTTCTAAGTTAAAATTCCAAAGGAACCATTTCCTTTAACCAACATTAGAGGTTCAAAGAAAAGGGGGTTTAGAGAATCAAAATAATATGTGGTATTTGGTAAACAAATTTGTTCACACCATATTCACACCCCCCATCAGGTATTTCTGCATGATCTTACTAGGATAAAAAATTTGAGGTTAAATTCCTAGGTCATTTAATTTTAGAGCATGTTTTTGTAATGGATCCAATTAAGATTGAAATATTTATTACATGTAATAAATCAAAGAATTATATAAATCTATAATGTTTTTATGGATTATATGGTTATTACAAGTTGTACATATACATTTTATCTCAGATTGTGAATCAGCTATTATATTTAACTATTAATGTTAATATTTTTATTCATGAGAGCAAATTCATTTCACATGTATTTTGATAGTTTTGTATAAATCAATGTGACTATACTACTCATGATTTGGATCATTCAGGAAAGGTATTTTCACTTGAGGTATGGAGGAAATATTTTCTTGGTGAATAATTTATGGTTCATACTCATCATAATAGTTTATGATATATCTTATCATAGAAGGGTTTTATTTTTCTAGATAACATGAGTGAAATTTCTACATTATTTTGACTTTGAGATTACATATACCCTATAAAAAGGCAATGTGGTAACTAACTATTTGATTCCAAATTCATATGGTGATATTACTCACCAACCAAGTGAAAAATAGAAATATATGGACTTATTAACAACTTTATATCATGATCTCATGATATTAATTAGTTTGAATATATTTTTTAGTATACGTTTCATTCAATTTTGATTTAATACGTGGAAGATTATAGAATGGGAGACCATGAAGTGAAGGTATTGAGAGATTGAATAGTAAAAAATGATGCATATGATGGTCAGATAGTGGATGTGATACATCTAGTGGTATTCTTTGGAAAGCTATATTTTTATTAGATAATACAAGAAATTATTTTAAAAAGTAGTACACCAAAAATTTAGTAGCACACCTGGGTATTAAAATTACAAATCATGCTTTAAAAGGGTAGTTTGGATGGAGTAGGAAGAAGAAATAAGTTACTGATTTTGTATTAAGGTGTCTTATATGGCCCGAGATAAAGTTGGATATTTTTTTTTCGTAGGTTTTTTCATCCCTTGGATATTTTTTAGTGGAAGTGGGACAATAATTCTATGGATTTTGTTATGAGATTAGGTCATTCATTTATAGGGCATGATTCTATATAAGTTATTATATATAGATTAATGAATTAATCCTAATAATTATCAGTCAATGAATCAATATTAGTGTATATATTAGAAATAAATTATATGGTTGAACTATTTTGTTTCTAGGGAGTAGAACGGATGATATTATCTGATAATAATTTCAAATTTACCTCCCATATATAGAGGGGATTGTAATATTATTTTGCTAATTAGTTATGACTTAGCACCTAATTCCACCCAGAAACACATAGTAAAATTTATTGAATAACCCAAAAATTGAAGTATTTATTAAGTGAGTGAATTTTAGATGCTGGTGGTTTATGTGGATATCATTTACTATTGGTTGAATTTTCTCATAATAATAATACTTCATTTATTTTGATGACACCTTATGTAGATTAGTATGGATTTCCATTCTGTTTTCCACTCTATTGGAATATAATTGGTGAGGTGACTATTATTACTCTATAGATAGTGAAAGATATGATGGATTGTGTATATATAATCTATGATCACATGAGATCTACTCAGTAGAAAAAAATGTTATGTGAGATGAAGAAAAATACCATGTTTGTGGTTGGAGATAATGTATCCTTGAAAGATTTTCTTTAGTATAGATAATGAATGTTTATCAAGGGAAGTAAGTTTTTTTAGATTAATTGGAACATTTAAGGCACGGGTACGTATTTAAAAGTATCATATTGGTTGTTGGTAACTCCATGGTTATAAAATATTCATGATGTATTCTATGTGTTCCATATTTAGATACAATATCACAATCCATCATATTTGATTATTTTAGATGAAATTGAAATTAAGAAAGATATAATTTTGTTTGAGTATGATATTATAATTAAATATCCAAGAGATAATTATTTTCATAGATGGTTTATTCCATTTTTGAATATTCTTTAGAAGAATGGTGGAATATAGAAAATCACTTGGGAAATGGTATCTTGGATGAGAGTGTAATATCCTGAGTTTTTAAATTCATTATATTATATTTTAATATAAGTTTTTATAGTGAAAAAGGTTAGCTCAATGATAATTCACATGATATTTTTCCATTATAACTATTTTTAATATTTTAAGGTTGAAAGGTATTTAAAGGGGAACGTAATTTAGATACCCAAAAATGTAAAATTTCAATGTTTGTGAAATTTATGAGGTTATTTTGATTATTTAGTCTATGGAGAATAAAATATTTAATTTTTTGGTCTATGAATAAAACTTAGATTTCACTATTAGATTCAGAATAAAATATTTACACTATGGTGAGTTTTAGTAATTTTATATTTTAGTTAAATAATTTTAAATATTCACAGTGTTTAAATTATTTATTTATTTGAATAATTCTATATGAAATTTTAATAAATCAAAAAAGACGATGCTAAATTGAGGATGTTGAAATGGGATAATGAAAGTTGGTGGATATATATTCCTTATTTAACAACATAAAATTTTGTTCAATCAAAATTTTAATGAAAGTATTCGAATTTAAAAGTCAATGAATGAATTTAAAGAAATGCTATGGATGCTAATGGACTATTATGATTATACTTTTAATAGATGTGGATTCTACTCAATCAATTTTTATTTCCTTACCATAGGGATAATTTCTCCTTTTACTAAATATAACTCCTTGGATCCATTATATCATGGAAAAACAAATTAGTTTGATGAAAAACTAAACTAGATGAACAAAGGGTGATGTTTGAGGATTAGTGAATGTGAAGAAAAATTAATTTAAGTGATTTAAAATCCATATATATTTTTATTTATATAAATTTACCAAGATTTTATATCCAATTATTAGTAAATAATTCAAAATAATATGGGTTTAAATATTTTAATTCAATTTTAAAATTACATTTGATGGAAAATTATTTTATGGATATAGAAAATGGTTCATGGTTGAGTTTTGGTGAGTAACTGAGAAATTTTAAATAATGATAGAAATTTTTAAAATTATTTAAAAATATAATTTATGACTAATTTTTATGATGAATTTATTTTTGAAATTTTATTATATTTGATACATAAATATTTTTTAATTTAGAGCCTATGGGTGATTTTGATAATAGATTATTGATAATATTAGAAAATTTATTTATGAGGAATCAAATTATAATTTACAAATTTTGCCATGGAACCATGGTAAATGAAATTTGTTATTTTCCATGTTATAAAAGTTTCCCCTTGATGATGTTGCACCTACAGATAATGAAGTGGTGACTTACACAGGATCCATGGAATGTTTCATGAGGGGTATGTCACATATCAATGAATACATACTATCACCAGGTGATTTACAAGGGGTTTGTGTATATTCTACAAGGTATCTGAAAAATTAAGTATATGGTTATGCTTAATTAACACAACTGATGTCTTGCTTGGGGTGATTTCTTCCTTTCATCTATTCTTGTTTTTTTTGGTGTATAATAAAATTTGAAGATCACACAACTTACTTATATGACATGTAAATTTTCATTAAATCATTAGATAAACAACATTCATATTTAAATAGAGGTGTGATCTTTAAAGGGTGATGTGGATTTGGAATTTATACTAAAGGGTTTTTCTTATATTAAATGGATAATGAAGATATTATAAAACTTATATATTCATTGGATATATGGAATGACTAAGTAATAAAGAGAGTAACTCTTTATGACCAGTATTACATGTGGAAAATGTTATAGGGTAGTTTGGTTTTTATATTATGGTTATTGAATCTATTTGATATATAGTTAAGTTCTCGTAGGAGGGAGTGTAGTATGAAATATCTATATAGATATTAACTCCATAAGACCAATATATATACATGTACTGATGGTCAAGAAGGGATAGAGAATATATGGTTGGGGTGTGTATACAATCATGATAACTAAAGAAAATAATGATTTTGTGAAAAATTATAGTGTTAGAACAAGAAGTTTGTTGATGATGATTTATATTATGGCGGGGTGTCCCTCAAAGGTGGACAACTAGTAACAGTAATGTCTATATGGGTAGAAAACATTCTAAACATTATATTCAGTCATGTTGGGTTGAGTTGGGGAGGTGTTTAATGATTAAAACATAGTAAAAATAAGTTCCATATGGGTATACAACTACCCAACCATTATCTTATAGCAAGGTCCCTAAAAATGGACAACTGATCAGTGCTATTTCAGTGAGGTCCCTATGGGTGGACCGTAATCAGTTATAATTTAGTGAGGCCCCATTTTGTGGATAACCACTCAAGATTGTGGAATTCTCCTGGTAATATCAATTTGATATAGAAAGTACATTTTTTATGAGGTGTGATATAAAAAGGGATTATATGATTTACTTTTGGAATGGATGAATAATTTTCTAATTTGTTCACTGCATTCATAGATTCATTAAACTTATTCATTAACTTAGACATATGGGAGTTCTGGGTAGAAACCTGTTGATTATATTGGTAGGATTAACCCTACTATATATATATAATTTTTTTTCAAAATTAATAGATATATTTTTTGGATGTTTTTGGTGACCTTAGCTTGAACATTAGATTTATTGGTGGCAGTGGTTTTCATTGTACCTTACATGGGGTAGGATGGCGTTTTTTGAAATTTTGGTTATTATATCACTTAAATTTATGGTTTTTTATATTTATATGATGTAAACTTCATTTTACTATACATAATTAATGTATTATTGGTTAGAATTTGAATTATTATACTAAATTGGTGTAATTTTATTTTAAAAGAATATTTCCTTCCCTTTGTGTGATATTATGTTAGGCCTAGGTGAGAAATACATAACCACTAAGAAGTAGGAAAATATATGGTTACATTAATTCCAAATTTGAAAGGTATTATTCTTATTTTTATTAACTATAGGATTCATGAATAAAACTAAGAAATTATATGATAAAAATAGAAAGAACGAGCATTACATAATTTATTTTTACAATGTTCGTGCAAAATTTTTATTTACCTGAAAATACTTGATGTCTAATGATTAAGATAACTTTGTTCACATTCAAAATTTTTTATGAAAAAAGATAAAGGAATATAGTCATGAACTCTAAGTAGAATAATGATCATGATGAGTTTCAATAGGTTGATACTTCTTCCACTTCTCTTCGTAAGTTCTTTTAGATGTTGGATTAAGTGTATACCTTCATTCTTATCCTCAATTCCTACCAAATTCTCTCTATAATTCTCTATAGAATGTATGGATTACTATCTCAATGTTGTATCATATTTGTAGTTTGAAACACAATATTTATTTATAAATATAACTTCACAACAACATGTTGGGATCGACCATGATGTATTTTGAATAACATTAGATAGATCTAAAATCTATGTCTAGATATATCCCTATCCCCATGTTTCTTTAACTCAATTTTTCTCCTTTAAATATATCTTTAATAAAAACCTTCACATATTGAAACATTCCACTGTGTAGTGCTCCTCAACTCAGATTTAAAAATGGTCACCTCCAGCGATCATTTTCCTCCATGATCATGGTGTATAATGATTTTTATCTACTATATAATATTCACTACACCTGTTTCAATAACTTATTCACATGTCCAGACTTTAGCTTCATCTCTATATTTTCCAAAAAAATGGCCAACCTCAACTTGGGTGTTTCCACCTTTTTTCCAGGATATAATTATAGGTTAACACATCCATTTTAATATATTTCATACCCTACCACCAAGAATTCATTATATAGTTATCACTTCTTATTTTTTTATACAGTCTATTTTAACACATCCACCACATCATGGATCGAAGTGAAATATGACATAAAGTTTGAACCATCAAAATTTTCATTAATTTTCTTTCCAAATCATCTCCAAACAGATTCTCACTCATCTATGAGTATATCTTCAAAACATATAACACAAAACCAAGATCAAATGTTTTTTTTATTTTTTTTAATAAATAATCATTGATGGGTTTTATCAGGGATAATACATAGCCAAAATAAGTGTAAAAAACTAATAAAAAACTATAAATTCACAATATCATTCCATTCATATTAGAATGAATAAATAAATAAATAATGGTGTACATGGTTCTCATTCGATCCAGTTTATCCAAACTCCACCACATGATCTTGATAGTGATTTCTAAGAAAAAATCAACAAAATATTTCTTCCTAGGATTTACCTAGGGTGAATGACTCTCCCAATTATTTAGAATGATTCCCTCTTACACATGTTTTTCGATAAACTTAGGATAAAGATAAATAGAGAGAGAAATAGAGAGAATTAAAATCAGCATGCAGAGTTTCACATAATGAATCTAGTATTAAATTTATACAATAATCACATAAAATACGATCCATTATATATCCATCCAAGGATAATTCTTGAATTCCAAACATTAAACTATTAAATGAGACATTTTATATACATTTTATATGTTCTAATTATTTTTAACTTGAAAAGAATCATTGAGATTTATTTTATAATGTTTAAAAAAAGTTTTAGTCATTCAAACTCATAAAATAATCATATAATATTGATCAAACTGAGTCTGATATCTTATAATAGGAGAATAAGGATTGAAGACATAATATCTCGTGATATTTAAAATGCTATGTAATATAACAAAATGTGGTGATATTCCGGATGAAACAAATATATGGTTTATACTACCATTGCATAGTCTTTATTTTAAAAATTAATTCTATAGATCACCCACTTACACAAAGTTCCACATATACGTAGAACACTTTCACCATATATAACATAATATGTAAGAACTTGTGAAACTACATACAAAAAAATGTTATATTTCATATAAAACATAATTTAGAAAAATATCATTCATTTTCACCATAGGATACATCATATATCAAAACATGTGAAAATATTCCAAAAATATCTTTTATATATCCTCTAAAAAAACTTTTGGGGAAGCTCTAAAAGTACAATAAAACCCACTTTTAAAAATAAATAATCATCTTTCACATAACCATTATGTTTGAACCTACTTTTCTTTATATGAGTAATAAAAATTTTAAATTTCCTAATCTATAATTATAAGAAAAGAGTAACCTATAGAAAATAATCAATTCCACTTAATCTACAAATTCATTTGGCATAATCTATATCAAATACATGTATCTTTATACCTATTTCCAATAGCAATCATATACAAGTATTCATAATTATATAATCTCTTTTTCTAAGCCATAAACTAATTCTAAGGCTTGAATTATGTTAATGCTATATAATTAACTCATATATTCTCGATTCTCTTAGTATAGACTGGATATATAGATGAAAACATTGCATTCGATTCACTAAAGTAGATGATCAAATCACATAAAACTAATATAAAAAGATAATAACATCAAATATAACTTATATTGGTATGGATATATATATTACATTAGTCTATATTAATCAATATCCTAGATGTCATACTTATCATATGAGAGGATAAATCCTATTTTGGTTAATAATCAAAAAATGACATGATCAGAAACATACCCAACCGGCCCTTGATTATAAGTATGTAAGAAAGTTATCATTGAATGGTTGTTATCATCCTAGGTATATTACCAATCATAGGTATAATGAGTTAATATGAAACATTAACCCCTGGTATATTAAAGACGTAGTGTAGGGAGATCCATGAGGTATGCTTGGTGATTCATCGAACAGACAAAACTCATTTTGTGTCTCATGAGAATAATCTGTATATCTATATAAAATCCTACCCACACTAACTTTAATATCTCATAAAAAACTGTAACTCTACATGTTGAACATTTTTTATGGATAACTAAAAGTCATAGTTTGAGAGTTTAAATGTCATTTTACTTCATTCAATATATACAACCAACCTGAAAGAATTATAAATTGAGGACTACATTTTATATAACATGATACATTTATTGTTATTAAAATAATTAAAAATAATTAAAAAATAATATAAGATATCCCATCTAATCATATCAGATAAGATAGATCTTCAAAGATTCCTTATGTTTAATATACTTTCAAGACCTTTTTAAACTCATTACATCTATATGTAATTCCTGGTATATCTCTATGTGAAAATCTAATAATATCCTCACATTGAACACCTTAAATGGATAAGATATATAAATAATGATTTGTTTGAATAATAGAAAAACTAGGAATCATATTCCTAATGATAGGCTCTTTCAACATATATTCAAACTACTTTACTGTAATGAACCAAAGTTTTGAATAAAATTTTGTTTCTTGAAAATGTATGTTTCACTGTGTCTCATTAATTAGAACTATATAAGTATAAATTGAAATGTAACTATCAGTTTTAGACATTTATATTACATTGGTCAATTTTTATCAAATATCAATATCATCGTTGGAAATAATAATAATTTTAAAGTCATAATTATTGTTTATAAAAAGAAATGATAATGGAAAAATTAATTCAGAAAGAAGAGTCGATGGCCTCATCCAGTAGACTTGAGCTATATGAAGATCATTTTTTAGAGCTTTGAAAGGAGGTAGCATCACTAGGATTCTCTCTTGACCAATATCATGCTAAGCTTCAACATGTTAATCGTGAACATAATCGCATATGGGATAAGTACAAGTTAATGGAGATTACCACTCAGGCGATGTTATCTGAGTCGCCTCAAGAGTCCATCACCATCACAAACCTTAAGCTTAGGTATTATGCAGGTGCTATAAGGGGTTATTTAACAAGATATTAGTTACATTTTATGTAATACCTTTTATAAATAAAATTCTTATTCCATCAATTCCTTTTTGAGAGTAGCTTTTCTTCAAAATATAAGCAATTAGATAGATTGATTTTTCAGGTAAAATGGTACTTCTTAGAAATATATAAATTACTGTATTAAACTAATGTTTTATTAATACTTTTATTATAATAGTTTTATAAGAACACTCCTTTTAATTATAAGTGATTATTGTATTTATTCCTTATTTTTTTCACTCTATAAATTATTAAGTATTCAGTTTGATAAAAATTATATTTTTATACGATAAAACTAAAATTTTATTTTTTAATTAAAGAATTTATTTTGATGAATTAATGATTTTTTGGAATAAATAATATTTTAAAAAAATATTATAAATATTATTTTTAAATAATTTTTATTAAATATAAATTATCATATAATTTTTATGAAGTCAAATGTAACTTTTATTAAGGTTTGGAAACTATTTTTGTCAAAACCCGTCAATTTTTAATAAATGATGTTTTTTATTTTCAAAGTGAAAATTAAAATATTTAGAAAATTATTTAGATAAAAATGAATATTATTTTTGGAATCGTGATTTTTAAATTCTCCAATGATGAATGTTTCATAATTTTCTAATACAGTCGAATTTTTGGGTAAAAAATAAATAACCAATAAATATATAATGTGTTTTATGACATCATAATGACCCAATAGTAATGTAATAAAATATAAGAAAAGGCCTATTCGTCCAATATATGTTCGGAATTTAAAATATTGTGATTTTATATTTTTTTGATTAATTTTATAATGCATTAGTGGACCCTCCAAGACTTATAAAATATTTTAACATATTTAAAATAATTTCCTTGAGAGTGTGACTCAACTCCACATAAGAAAGCCTAATATTTTAATTATTTCGGCCATTGAAATTACAAAATAATTTTTTCCACTCCCCTTTGGAAAAAACCATGGGCAAAAACCATGGGTTGGTTTGTGGTTTTAAATATTTAATTATATAGATTCCAAAACCTAATTTTGTTAAATATTAAAGAATTTCCCTCTCTTTTCCTATATAAACCCACCCAAAAGCCCACTTATATTCACTAAAAACCCTTGGATCATGTCCCTACTCTTCCCTCCTCTCTCTAGAATCCTCCCATGGCTCCCCAAGCTCTCAATAATCCCCTCCTCAATCTCTTGAAGTCACACATTCAAGTAAGGGATCCTCGCTTTCCTTCCTTATTTATGTTCATGTTTCCTTATATTGTTATTCCCTTTTATTTTCAATTAAAAATGTTGGGTTATGATTTTTAACCTCACCTATACTTCCATACTTATCTTTTAATTATGATATACCCTTTTCTCTCACATTAATGCCTCCCATGAACACTCGTTACCATGTCAAAATTCCATAAGGGGTTTCTCTCTTCTTATTTACATTCAATCAATTATTTTATATTATGCATCTAAATTCCATTACATAAGTTTGGGATGTTATGTTCTAGGACCCCCTTACTGTCCATTTTATGTTTAAATTATGAGATACCCCTTTCTCTCTCATCAACCAATTTAAGGATTTCTATTTGACATTGTTATGCAGCTGAAGTTACACCACAATTTCCCATGCCAAAATCATCGTGTAAGTGAATACCATACCCATTAATCTATTAAGGTTATTCACCTTTATGAATATGTACTTGTTGATTGAGGACTTACAATTATTTATTCCACATATATTACTCATGGAATAAATTATGATGTTTAATAAATCCATTTTGTATGATCTATGTGGCACACTTATGCATGAAATGAAATGATTAAGAAGGGTGTGACCTGATAGCGCTCTAATGAATTGGGTAAAGAGTTGTATCATGATACATCATGTGTTTACTCATGCTAATTCATGTGCAATGAGTGTTTACTCATTCTAATTCATTTTCAAATAGGGTTACTCATGTTCCATGTGCAATGAGCCTTGGATCATGATAATATCATGTTAAATGTTGTTACCACATTTCCATGTTATGATAATCATGTTATATCATGACTTTATGTTACTATTTATCTTATGCTCCATTTATATGCCTATTGCCTAACATGTATCGTAATATTCATGTTATTCCTTTTTTACTCCCTTATTGGGCTTTATAGCTAACACTTTTCTTATGTATGTCCTCAGGTTATCTCACGCAATGCTATGTATAAAGGAATGTTATGGTCTTGTAAAAGAAGTTTTCAATAAAGATGTTGTATTTTATGTCTTAAGTTTTCATATAATGTTCCTAATTTCCCAAGACACTAGACCTATCGATCGTCAGAGTTTTCTTAAGTGCAAGTTTATGTAATAAATCATGTTTAAGTGTGTAATAAAGAGTAGGGATGTTATATTTACTTCACAACATTAAATGTTAGGATGTTATTAAATTCTATTGTATACTAAAACTCTTTCTAAATTCTTCATCATCATATGAAACCATTCTATTCAAAATTTCTCATTGATATTATTTAGTAACAAAACAAAACTAATTACTTTAACATCTTTCTTTACTGAAACTTCTTAAATTGTTTTAGGATATAATGTGATTTTCACTTTGATTTTGGCTGGTATAGTCCTTTATGTGGTGCAATTTAAAATTATATATATCTAAACATACTCCCACTAGCATATTGAAAAATATATTTTCTCTAAAATATAATTTTATGATACATACAGTCCTTTTTATAAAGAAATAAAATTTATTTTCTTTAATTGGAGAATTTAGAAAATAAAATAGTAATAATTATATCTTATATAGTATTCTATTTGTTTGGATAATTATTTTACAAAGAATATTTTATTCCTTAAAATATAATACTTCACAATGTATTATGTTAAAGAATCATTATTCCAAACCATTTTATCATGATTAATTAGTAAAGTAAAATTTATAATAATATTTATTTATCTAAATCCAATCTTATAAGTATCTAATATATACAGTGTATAACACCGTAACCCAAAAAAACTACACACCATTACGTAACTCCAAAAAACTGACCTATGTGTGGGTAGAAAGTATTTACCTTTATATAGTGTATATAGTCTATGAAAGGGTAAAAATAAAGTTGAAAATTATTAAATTATCAAATAAAATACTTATAAGTTATAAAAAAAGGTTCTATGTAACCTTATAAAATAAGTATGTTACTATTCTCCACCTTGAATGACTTATCGTCCTCGAGAAGTGTCTCTAGTGGTCTTTCTCAAACAGCTTGGTATATTAAGAGTACACATCAGATTACCATATCCAAGTATCTTATTGAATAATTCTATGCTTAAAGAGGGCTCTAAATGTGGCACTAACTTTCCTCACAATACATGCTCACTCTAGTCTATGATCCAATCCAGGCACCCCACAAATGATGCATCAACATCAAGATCAATATACTTGTAGTCGATCACATTAGTATGATCAAGTATGTATCTTCGAAGCTGAGAGTCATGGAACACATCAGACATACCTCTATACCAAATAGGAAAATATAAATGGAATTCCTTTTTAATGACATGCTTGATAATCTTGAACAGTCCATAAAATCTTTGAGTTACATTCTTTTCTTTCACAGTCATTGATTCCCTAGTTTAAGAGTCACCCACAAGAACTCATGGTTTCCTAAAATGAACTCTGAGGTACACCTCCTCCTATCGTAATATGATAATTTTCAATTATTTGTGGTGAATAACCAATTACATATCAAATACACTATCTCGGAGGTCTCATATATCAAACTTGGCCCCACAACCACTACCTCACTAGCCTTATGCCAACATAATGGTGATAAAACATAAGGAACCATAAAGTGCCTCAAAAGGCACCATATGTATTTAAACCTATAATATATTGTTGTAAAAAAACTCAACCAAGTAAAAGTGATCATACCAAGCTATAATAAAATATAAAAAGCATGCCTACAACATATCCTCTAATATCCAGATCATCATATCTGACTATCTATCCATCCATGGATGATACACAATACTCAATTTCAACAAAGTATCAAAATACTTTTGTAATATCTTCTAAAACAATGATGTCAAATGTGTATCTATATTTTATAAAATTATAAAATGTTCTCCATGTATATATATGATCCACCATATATAAAATATCCCTAACTCATCCCTGGAAAGGATCTCTCACATCGAAATGAAATGATCCACTTTTATCAGCCAATCAATCACCACCCATAAAATATCACAAATCCTCAGGATCTAGGGTATCTTTGGGAAACATTCCTTCATAACATCATCCCAATTCCATATAGGAACTGTAATTGGATAAATAAAACCACTATAATGTTAATGCTCAGACTTAATCCTCTGGAAGGTGAGGCACTATGAAAAAAAACCGGTGGTGTCTCTCTTCATACATGGAAACTATAAATAAATTAGGATATTTTGTTATGTCTTCCTGTACACTAGATACATTAACCATGTCTAATCATGATAGTGTATCACTATCCCCTCCCTGAAGGTAGATAACACTACAAACCTCTAATTATTTTAGATAATGTCATCATCATCTAAGGACCACCATGGAAGAGTATCATCCCCTACGAAGCACCCCAACATCACTACACACTCATGATATGACTACTTGATAGAATTTACCTATTACACTAAATAAGTTGTGATAATTAAATGTGAGTATGTCTTATCTCCATGATCCTCTGATTCATCAACTATCACTCCACCATCAAACTCGTAATATGTTATTCTTCGAATGAAGACTTCTCTCCAAACTCTTATATCTCAAATTTTTTTCTAATTATAGAATGTTCAATTGAATTACCTTTCCTTAGATTATAAGATATTTCAAAGTAAAATGTCAACATATACTTCCTCAAATGTATCTAACTCATATTAATATCCCACTAAGATAATATGAATGACATGATCTTGTAGTTATATAGATGATCAACCTCTCACTGAAGAGATAGTAACACAAAATCTTTTGGGAATAAAATAAAACATTATAATCAAACTCTTGCGCTAGGTAGTAATAGTTATGGAGTTTTAGTTGTAATGGACCATAATCAACCACCAAATCTCTTTGTAGAAATATATTTCCTAACCCAACACCCAAGGCATCACAATACACATATAAAGAAATCACAATCTATGAAAGAATAAAAACTGTAGATGTCATCAATATCCTCTTTAGCTCAAGAAGGCCTCTTCACACTTATCATACCAAAAAAAACTAGTCTCATTTTTGTTCAACTCTATCATCAGCACTACCAAATAAGGGAATTCTTGGATGAAATTTCAATAGTACCCTGTAATACCACTGAATATCTTGATCTCAAACACATTCTTAGGTTTTCCCAATATATCATATCTTCTACCTTATCTAGGTCCACTAAAATACCTATGTCGGGAATCACATTCCAAAAAAAACACACCTCTAGATTCCAAAAGTGACACTTCAAGATTTTTTTATCTAACTATTGTGCTCGAGCTGTACTCAATACAATTTCATGGTACCTTATATGCATGTCGGCTGTATTAGAATATGTAGGGATATCTTAAATGAATACAAGGATGAATTTGATAAGATATGGATTAAAAACATTATTCAAGAGATCTATTGTCACTAATGAATGATTTATCAAACGTAAAGCTATGAAAAGATAAACATACATTCTATATATACACCTAAACATTGTCTTGGAAATATCCTCTTCTCTAACCCACATCAAATGGTCGCCTGGATAAAGATAATTCTTAGAAAATAACAGGTATCCCAATAACTAATCAAATAGATCATTAATACTAGGTAAAGGGTAAATGTTCTTCACTATTATCTAATTCAACTTCCTATATTCCATAAAGAGCCATATACTATTTTCTTCCTTCTTATAAAACAATATTGTACCACCTAATGTTGATGTGATCAGTTTGATAAAGCCAGTAGACACCAAATATTATATCTACACCTTCAACTCTCTCAACATTGTTGGTTCCATATGATAAAGTGGAATCAATATCAGTTTCACCCAAGGAACAAGCTCAATCTAAAACTGAATTCCTCTGTCTAGAGAAATACATGAGAAGTGATCTGGGAGAACATCCTGATAATGATCCTTTTGATAGAAACACAATTGGACTTTTTGCATGTTGTGTTTGTTTAAAATTTATAGAAGGGTTCTCAATTAATTATTGGAAGATTGTTTATGGTTCTATATTGATCCATACTTTCTATAAAGTGTATGGAATCTGAAGAAGAATAGATCTATTTGGAAGGAAAACCCCATGTCATAGACCCTTCCTTATGTTATAGAATGTGTTATATTTTTGAAGTCTATATCAAAGTAAATTAATCTATGCCATAGATTAGATACTATTAGACTATAAAGGGATCATTAAAATGTATTCCATTCCATATTTCTCTTAGTCTTGCAACAATAAAGGCTAGAAAGTATGAATATTATTTACAATCCCACTAAAGGTTAGTACCTGAGAATCCTCTAGACAATGTGGTGGACAAGATGAGGCACCATGTAATGTCCTGGAAATTCCATATAATATTTTTTAATTATGCAGAATTATTTCAAGACCGCGAAATCTGACGGTGCGTGATTCCGAGGCCCGGAGTGCCCGGAATGAACTGTCGAAGTTTTGTTAAGCTTTAATTAAAATGTGTAAGCAGTTTTCCTGAAAAAGTGAAATAAATCTTAAACAGTTTCTTGGATTAGAAATCTAAGGTCACCATTGCGCTCAAGATGGTGGGTTTACCTTAGGTGCGAATTAAGTTTAGTCGGCGCATTCCTCCTGTGAGAAAAATAAAAAATGGCATAACTGTAAATAAAACAATTAAATAAATTATTTTCTTTTTCAAATGATTATAACTCACAAACGGTAACTTGATTTAAAATCCGAGACCACCATTGAACTCATGAGGGTATGTTTTCTTTAGGTAGATACTAACATTGTCCAGTGTGGGTAACTAGTGAAAGTTAGTTTTTGTCCGTAAATAAAATAATTAAGTGACAATTATTTTATTGTAAAATCCATAACTTTTAAATGGTAACTCGGATTGGAAATCCGAGATTATAGTTGGGTTCCTTGGGGAATGTTTCACTTAAGCAGATCCTATCCTCGACCGGTGCAGATCGAGGGTGACTGTTGTTAATTTTCTAAACTTTTTTTGGGTACATTCAGTAAATGTGCGATCAACATTTTCAAAATTTTGAAATGGTGCTCGGATTAAAAATCTGAGGGCACTGTTGAATCCGTAGTGCCGAGATTCGCTTAAGAGAGGCCTTACTTTGACCGTTTTAGGTCCAGAGAAGAAGTTATTTTTTGTTAATTTTAAAAGGAAATGAAATAAAATAATCTCACTATTTTATTTATTTTCCACCAATGGACAAGCAGTAGTTTGGGACCAGCGGTGAGTCAAGTCATTAAATGGTTTGACCCTTCAAATACTAAGTAACAGCGTCGTTGTAATTTAGGAAGGTTCCTATTAAATGAACCTTTATAAATTTCACGATAGTTACCTATCATCCCCCTATACTATTTATATGGAGTTTCGAGGGAGGAATTGGCACGGATTCACCAAGAAACGAAGCTCTGGTAAAGTGTCATGACGCCCAACAATTGGAGGACGGAGCCGGTTCCAGTGGGCGGTGACAAGCGACCTAGAACCACGAACCGAAGAATGACGATCGATTGGTGTCGTTGGAGGCTTATTGCAGGGACAACGAACGCCAACACTTCCTCAAACGTGGACACTCTCCAACAAACTTGAGGTTGGGGGTTTATTCAATAATTCTTTTAATTGATTTCCTCTTCCACATTCTTGAATAACACAAAGAACGCGAGTCAACTGACTAATGGGTTGACCCACGATTCATTCATCATTATGGGAGGTCATTGCGGGGAATCTTGTGGGTTTTATCTGGTTGTTTAATTCATTTCTTATTAAACCCTTATCCCCCCTTGTGTTACGAGCTAACACGGAGGGCGCCGGCCTAACGAACCCGACTTGAACCATCCTTTGTATTTGTTACATCCTTGTGTCTGCATGGAATAATGACATCACGATGACACTGATCGGCTACGTGGGGGGTAGTGCGTCAACTCACACCACAAGAGGAGGTTGTGATAAGAATCTGCAGCGGTCTTCGGAGCGGCTGACACCAGTTTTCCGCAGAGGAGGCATGGCGCACCGTCGTGTGCCGCCGATGAACAAGGAGGGTTGTGGCTCGTCAGCCGCGGCGACTGGAGGAGAGGTTGTCCGGCCACGATGGAACTGGCGGAGCGGAGGTGGGGTACGACCCTGGCGGCGCACCCATGAGGAAGCAAGGCCACGGCCCATGTTGGCTGCGGCGGGAGCAAGGGGCCACTGGATCAACCGGTGGCCAGTGGACGAGGTGCACGCCAGCGGCACGCCCGACGACAATGTCGCGGCCTGCCGACCACGGCACGGAGAACCTGCGTCATCCCATGGTGCCGCGTTGGGGTCAACCCCCACGGTTTGACCCATTGACATCTTTACATTCCACGTCATCCCTACCCAGATGCACCATCTCTGGGTATCTCTGGCGGCCTGCGCCGCCAGATGGGTGGCACCGCTGGGTTGGTCCAGTGGATCGGCCCGCCGCTCAGCGGGCAGACCCATGGCCCAGCAAGGTCGTGCCAGGCCCAATGGGCCGGGTTGATCTGAGTCGGGCTGGTTTGACCCATGTTGACCCGGTTCGGCCCATGCCAAACCAGGTTGGGCAGGTTCGACCGAGGTAGACTGGACCCGGACCCAGTGCTGCCCACAAACACAAAAAGGTCCTTATCTTGAGAACCGGACATCCATTTGATGAACTGTCTATGGCGTTGGGATCCTTGGTGTGAGACAACACTTTTGATTTACTCCATGTGTTTTTTTAGAAATTTGGAGTACATCCGGGTTGGATCGCACCCAAATCCATCCGGGCCCTCGACACTGAAATGCCAATAACGCACAGACCGGGCGTCCGATTGACGCGCCGTCTGTTGCATTGGAAACCTTATGACATAGCAAAACATTGGGTTAATTCCTTTTGAGACTTTATACTAGTTTTAATAAGACCTATGCCTTGAGTAGCGGTTCTCCCAAGCGCCCTACATACATAACCCTACAGCAGGATGAGACCTGGAGACCGCTTGACGATGGCCCGGTGGGAAGCGTCTTTGTGTGACCCAGCAAGCTCGTGATGGGAAGCGGATCTGTGAGACCCAACATTCCCATTGTACGAATCAGGGATGAGTACCAAAACTATTCAAGGTTAGTGGGAAGTGGCTCTATGTGACCCGTAATGGCCACTGTACTCGATAGAGGAGGAGTTCTCCAGCAGCTGAGGATTTCAAGTTTTGTGACTGAAGATTCTATAGTTACTACCCTAGAATATACCTTATGGTGACTTGCATGGATATCAAGATGCGTTGAGTGGCTTGAAGAGCTATTCTCCCAAGCAGACTACGTATGAAACCCTACGGTTGGCTAAGACCTGAAGACTGCTTGATGATTGGCCCAGTGGGAAGTGGCTCTATGTGACCCAGCAAGCCCATAGTGGGGAGCGGCTCTATGTGACCTGGTAGACCCACGGTGCTCGATTGGAGGAGTACCTCAGTTCGGCCAAGGTGGGAAGTGGCTATGTGTGACCCGACATGCCCACGGTGGGAAGCGGCTCTATGTGACCCGACATGCCCACGATACCGATCAGGGATGGGTACCACAACAGTTCAAGGTTAGTGGGAAGTGACTCTATGTGACCCGGAAGGGCCACTGTACTCAATAGAGAAGGAGTTCTCCATTACCGAGGAGTTCAATGATGTGATAACCCTTCTATACTTGACCTAAAGTGATAACTGGTGTGATATGGATTGTGTTGTGTACTTTTACCGTTGTGGTGTACCTATGTAGTACTTCTACTTGTGTGGTGTTACCTGTGTGGTACTTATACCTTCTCGGTATTACCTTTGTGGTATTATTTCCTCATGTATGAGATGAGTATATCTTGATAATTAAGGTATATGTATGGGCATATACCTAAGTGGAGTAGATGTCTTGATTTGTGGAATTTCCTTTGTGGAACTCTAGGAGACCTATGGGGGTCTCGGGGTCCCCTATAAGTATCTTCATACTCACCCCAGCACGGGCTTTGCCCGCACCTTGTTTTGTCCTGTGCAGACGATGACCAGTAGAGCTAAGTCTAGAGGGATCCAGCACCAAGAGGTAAACAGAGGAGACGAGCTGGCGTGGAGTACTGTGGAGATGATCTGTACCTACCCTTTAGGTAGGATCCTTAGTGGAAAATCTAGGAGATACTTGTACTTTTAGTTGTATCTGTACTTTCCAGTTGTACTTGTACATTATAGTTGGTCTTTTATTTCCGGCCCCTTTACTTTCAGCACTCTTTTTGCTTTAACAGTTTACTTCACGGTTGCTCCTTGTTGTGTTATTTGGTTGTTTGTTTGTACAGGTTTAAAGGAAATTCCTTCCCATTTTAGTGATATGCCTTTCCGGTGCTAGTTTCCAGCCCCTGGCCTATGGAAGGCGGGCTTGGGGTAGTCACGACATGGGCCCTGGGGGACGGTTCGTGACCAAGTGGTATCAGAGGAGTTCGGTTCTACCGAAAAACTAGGACTCTGATATTTCCTGTGAAGCAATAGTGTTAATTGTTTTGAGTGTGGTTTTCAGTTTGGGGAGTCCAGTGTTGGTGCAGCGACTGACATATCCATACACTAGGACCCTGAATTCTAATTTCCAACTCAATGAATGAAAACACTGATTGCATGTGTTTTTGAAAGGTTTTTTTTATTTCTTTGGAGTCAGCTCACCAGGTATAACTTAATGATCATGGAACACCTGTTCTTTATCAGGATTCCACCACATAGAAATCCATCTAGGATTCCCGAGAGAGTACATGATGACGACCCACCGAGAAACGAGGACACGGTGCAAGGCCCTCTTACGTCATTAGCACCTTCAAGTGGTGTACCAGTAGCACCAATACCCATTAGACGAGCATTTCCACTAGCCCCACCAGTTGAAGATGCACGCCAACTGAGCACGTTGCATGAGTTCTAGTGACAGAGGCCTCTATGATTTTGAGGTGATTCAGATTTCCCAGGCAGCTAAGGGTTGGCTGGCGGCAGTGGCTAGAGTTTTCCCCCTAGTTGAGACACTAATAGAGCATATAGTGATCTCAGCTTCTAGTATTTTACAGTGAGTGACCATTAGGATGGTCCACATAGTGATGAGGCTTTGGTATGTGGACCGTTGCCGGATATAGTACCTTCTGGTAGTGTCTCAGCTATATCAATGCCCGTTGGTCAGCAGTTAAAATTGGTGGTACTGATAGAGGACACATGTAGGCTTAGTGCCTTACATGTGTTTCAGTATCAGATACCGCTTAGGTTCTGAGGTGAGCCTGACTCACATGTAGCTAAGGACTGTCTTGAGGATGTGGTTGAGTTTCCATCATGCCAGGGCACCATTCGATTAGATGGTGGTCCTAGTAGATAGCCTTCTATGTGGCTTAGTGGGATGATGACATGGATTAGGTTACCTTGATCTTGCGAAGAGGTTACTTTTCTGTAAACAAGCTTTAGAACCTTCCTCAACAAAGGGGTTATCTTTCCATAAAGATCTATGGGATGAGAGTTACCTATATCTTCTACAACTTCGGTAGGATGACATGACGGTAACTGATTATTCATCGAGGCATACCAACCATCCCATGTACTCGATGAATACAATATGGTCAGTGCTTCAGGGATCGAACCTCTGAGTGAGGTGTGTTTAGGAACATCCATGCCATCACTATTCCTATATGCATTCCTACTTATGTTAGGGTGCTAGAGAGAACCTTTGTGGTTGAATGTTCTTTGGTTGAGTGGATACATCCAGTGAATGTTAGATGTGGGAAAGCAGAAAACTGATTCCATTCTCAGAGACCTGGGCATGTGAAATGTTTCCGAAAGAGGAAGTGATAGGTAAAGATGAATCTGTAGGGAAGTAGATGTGGAAATGGAGCTAGGAGAGTAGCATGAGGTGGTATACATTTCTACATGTTACAACCACTACACCAATGTGGTCCCCACCAGGCTAAGGAAGCTAGAGGACATGGGAAGGGAGTAGCTGCATGCAGTCAATGAGTGTGACCCAAGGGATCTAGGAATGGTTAGAGGTACGGTCTATATATGAAACTAGTTGCTATATTAATAGACTTAGAAACTAATCATTCATTCTTACCACATATCTTGTTCAAAGAGTTTCTGGTTAAGTCGCTGACTTGACCTTCATGTCTAGAGATACCGTTGGGAGGAGACTTGATAATCACACTTATGCCGACTGTGTGATCTAACCCTTGAGGTGAAAGTTTCGGTTGGAACCTCTTGATGGAAGTGTCGAGGACTTACAACGTTAGTTTGGGTATGACGGGAAATCCATAGTTCATACTCAGATTGACTATATTAGGAAAAAAGGTTGCGGTTTATCTACAGCATTGGGATGGGGTTTTCCTTAGTCATAGAAAAAGGAAACCCAGGTAGCATAGGAAAAAATCATGCATAGGAGGGTGCGGCCATTCACTCGTGAGTCAGTCAACCTTACCCTTGTGGAAACAAGAGTTTTGAGTTTTCAGTTCCCAACAGGAGTGGCTAGTGTTCCTCCCGGACTATGACTTTGAGATAGTCTACACCCATGGGAAGGGGAACGTAGTAGCAGATTCACTCAGCAGGAGATCTGGTCAACAGCTACTGAGTGAGGTGTTAGAGTATCTAGTCACGCTATAGATATCCTTCATGGATAGAGAAGAAGCTTCTTACCTCTAGTCTATGACTGTAAATCCCCCACTCCTTCAGCAAGTCAGGGAGGCGTAGTTTGGGGGAATTTACTGTGAGGCTTGATGTGCTCAGATATCCATAGGACAGGCACCTAATGGAATTTATGAAGGTGGGGAGCATGTCGTCCTCTTCAGAGGACATACCATGATATCAGTGGAACTTCGGGAGGAGGTGTTGAGGGAGTTCCATATTTCCCATCTGTCTGTACATCTTGGTGTGGTGAAGATGTACCAGGACCTCCGACATCAATACTGGTGGCCAGGGATGAAGAAAGTAGTGGCAGAATTTTTATCACGGTGTCTCACTTGTCTGCAAGTGAAGACTACATAGAGTTGGAAGAAGTCTTATGCCGATAGGATACAGACACCCTTGGAGTTCCAGGAGGGGGGCCATGTATTCTTTCAAGTCTCTCCTAGACAGGAAATACATATATTTGGTCAAGGTGGCAAGTTATCACCAAGGTTTATCAGATCATTTCTGATACTTCAAAGGATCGGTGAGGTGGCATACCACTTGAGACTACCACCATGGTTGGAGTGGGTGCATGACGTCTTCCATGTATCCCAGCTGAGAAGATACATGCATGACCCTTCTCAAGTCATATACCATGGTGAGCAAGACTTAGACGATGGGGAGACGTTTACAGAGACTCCAGTACAGACTGAGGATCGACAGGAGTGGGTCCTTTGTGGGTGGTCGATACCTCTGGTGTGCATTCACTGGCAGCACGAGAACCTCTAGGAGAGCACAAGGGAGTAGGAGTCTCAGATCTGTGCTCAGTACACCCATTTATTTCCTTAGTCTATGTTGTGGATTTTAGGGATGTAAAGCCCTAAGGTGGGGAGAAGGTAATGTCCCAGAAATTCCGTATAATTGTTTTTAATTATACGGAATTATTTTGAGACCATGAAATCTGTCAGAGTGCAATTCCAAGGCCTGAAGTGCCCAGAATGAAACGTCTAAGTTTTGTTAAGCTTTAATTAAATCGCATAAGCAATTTTCCTGAAAAAATTGGAATAATCCTTAAACAGTTGCCTGGATTAGAAATATGATGGTACTGTTGCGCTCAGGATGGCGGTTTTACCCTAGGTGTGACTTAAGTTTAGTCGGTGCATACCTTCTATGAGAAAACCCAAAAATGGCATAACCGTAAATAAAATAATTAAATAAATTATTTTATTTTCAAATGCTTATAACTCACAAATGATAACTCGGATTAAAAATCTGATACCACTCCTGAACTCAAGAGGGTATGAATTCATTAGGTTCATACTAACATTAGGTGGCACAGGCCACCAGTGAAAGTTAGTTTTTTGTCATAAATAAAATAATCGAGTGAAAATTATTTTATTGTAAAATTCATAACATTTAAACGGTAACTCAGATTGGAAATCTAAGAGTACCTTTGTCTTTGTTGGGGTGTGTTTCACTTAGGTAGAGCCAAACCTTGATCGGTGTGGGTCGAGGCTGACTGTTATTAATTTTCCGAACTTTTTTTCGGGTACATTTAGTAAATGCGCGAGCTGTGTTTTCTAACTTTTGAACCAGTTCTCGGATTAAAAATTTGAGGGCACCATTGAATCCACAACACCGAGATTCACTTAAGGGAGACTTTAATTTGACCACAGTAGGTCCAGAGAAGAAGTTATTTTTGTGAATTTTAAAATGAAATGAAATAAAATAATCTCACTATTTTATTTATTTTCCACCAACGGACAAGCAGCAGTGTGGGACCAGTGGCGAGTCAAGCCATTAAATGGCATGTCCCTTCAAATTCTATGTAAAAATGTCATTATAATTTTGGAAGGTTCCTATTAAATGAACCGTCATAAATTCTATGATAGTTACTTACCCTCCCCTCTCCTAGTTATATGGACCTTGGGGGGAGGAATTGGCATGGATTCACCAAGCGATGAAGCTCTGGTAAAGTGTCGCATTTTCCAACACTTGGAGGACGTAGCTGGTTCCAGTGGGCAGTGACGGGTCACCCCAAACCGCGAACCGAAGAACGACGATCTAGCAGTGTCGTTGGAGGCTTGTTGCGGGGATGACGAATGCCAACACATCCTCAAACACGAACGCTCTCCAATGAAATTGAGGTAGGGGGTTTATTTATTTATGCTTTTAATGGATTTCCTCTTCCGTGTTCTTAAATAACATGAATAGCGTGGGTCAACTGACTAACGGATTGACCTGTGATTCATTTGTAATTGCGGGAGGTCGTTGCGGGGAATATTATGGGGTTTATCTGGTTGTTTAATTCATTTTTATTAAACCCTTAACCCCCCTCGTGTTACGAGCTAACACGGAGGGTTCAGGCCTAACGAACCCGACCCTAACCCTCCTCTATATTTGTTACATCCTTGTGCCTCCATGGAATACCGACAGCGCGACGACATCGATCAGCTATGTGGTGGATAGCACGTCAATGCACATATCAATAGGAGGCTGCGGTTCAAAGTTTTGGTGGTCGTCAGAGCGGCCGGCACCGGCTGGCTATGGAGGAGGTGTGGTGTGCCGTTGTGCACCGTTGATGAACAAGGAGGGTCATGGCTTGTCAGCCGCGGTGACTAGAGGAGAGGTCGGCCGACATGCTGGACGGTCGTGACAGAGCCAACAGAGTGGAGGTGGGGCGTGACCCCGGCGGTGCGCCCACACAACAGCAAGGTCGTGGCCCATGTTGGTCACGGTGGGAGAAAGGAACCACCAAATCGACCAGCAGTGAGTGGATGGGGCACGCGCCAACGACTCGCCCAGCAGCAAACCTGCGGCCCACCGGTCGTGGCACAGAGGACCCGCGTCACCCAGTGGCGCTGCATTGGGGTCAAACCCTGTAGGTTGACCTGTTAATGTGGCTCCATGCCACATCAGCCCTACCTGGATGCATCATGTCTAGGTACCCTGGTGGCCCACGCCGCCAGGCGGGTGGCACTGCTGGGTTGGTCCAGCAGACTGGACCGCCACTCAGTGTGCCAGGCCCAGCGGGCTGGGTTGACCCGAGTCGGGTTGGAACCAAGTCGGGATGGGTTGACCCAAGTCGACATGGTTTGGCCCATTCGAAACCAGGTTCAGCTGGTCTGACCGAGGCAGACCGGACTCCGACCCAATATTGCCCAGGAACACAAAAAGGGCCTTATCTTGAGAAGCAAACATCCGTTTGACGAACCGTCTACAGTGTTGAGATCCTTGGAGCAAGAAAACCCTTTTGATTTACTCTATGAATTTTTTTGAGGAATTTGGAGTATAGATGGGTTGGATCGCACCCAAATAGAACCGGGCCCTCGACACTGAAATGTCAATAACACACAGACCAGGCATCTGATTGACACATCATCTGTTGCGTTGGAACCCTTATTATGTGGAGAAAAATCGGGTAACTTCATTTTGATACTTTGTACCAGTTTTAATGAAAACGATGGATTAAGGAGAGATTCTACCAAGCGCGCTACGTACAGAACCCTGAAACTTGCTGAGACCTGAAGACAGCTTGACGATGGCCTGGTGGGAAGTGGCTCAGTGTGACCCAGCAGACCCACGATGTGAAGAAGATCTGTGTGACCCTGGATGCCCATGGTACCCATCAGGGATGAGTACCACAACGGTTCAATATTAGTGGGAAGCGGCTCTGTGTGACCCAGCATTCCCACTATACTTGATAGAGTACGAGTTCTCGAACAACAAAGGAGTTCAAGTTTTGTGATAGAAGATGCTATGGTTACTACACTATAATATACCTTATGGTGACTTCCATGGATATCAAGATGCAGAGAGTGTCTTCAGGATTGGTTCTCCCATGCAGACTACATATGGAACCCTGCGGTTGGTTGAGACCTGAATACTGCTTGACGATTGGCCCAATGGGAAGCAGCTCTGTGTGACCCAGCAGGCCCATGGTTGGGAGTGGCTCTGTGTGACCTGGCAGACCCATGGTGCTCTATAGGAGAAGTACCTTAGTTCAGCCAAGGTGGGAAGCGAATCTGTGTGACCCAACATGCCCATAGTTGGAAGTGGCTCTGTGTGACCCAGCATGCTCATGGTACCCATCAGGGATTGGTACCACAGTAGTTCAAGGTTAGTGGGAAGCGACTCTATGTGACCCGATAGGCCCACTGTACACGATAGAGAAGGAGTTCTCTAGAATCCGAGGAGTTGATGATGTGATAACCCTTCTATCCTTGACCTAAAGTGATATCAGGTGTGAGCTAACTTGTGTTGTGTACTTTTACCTTCGTGGTGTACCTGTGTAGTACTTTTACTTATGTGGTGTTACCAGTGTGGTACTTCTACCTTCGTGGTGTTACCTTTATAGTATTCTTTCCTTATGTATGAGATGAGTATATCTTGATAACTTAGGTATATGTATGGGTATATACCTAAGTAGATTTTATTTCTTGCTTTTTGGTATTTCTTTTTTGGAACTCTAGGAGACCTACGAGGGTCTTGGGGTCCCTACTGAGTATCGCCATACTCACCCCTGCACAGGCTTCGCTCGCACCTTGTTGTGTCTTGTGGATATGATGACCAGTAGAGCTATGTCTAGAAGGATCCAGGACCATGAGGTATACAGAGGAGACAAGATGATGTGGAGTGATGTGTTGATGATATATACCTACCCTTTAGGTAGGATCCTCGGCGGACGGTCTAGGAGCTTATTGTACTTTTTGTTGTATCTGTACTTTCCAGTTGTACTTGTACTTTATATTTGGGATGTATTTCCAGCCCCTTTACTTTCAAAACTCTTTTTTCTATAGCAGTTTACTTTGTGGTTGCTACTTGAAGTGTTATTGGGTTGTGTGTTTGTACAGGTTTAAAGGCAATGTCTTCCCGTTTCAGGGATACACCATTCCGGTGCAATTCTCCAACCCTTGGCCTCTGGAAGGCAGGCTTGGGGTAGTCACGGAACGAGCCTCAGGGGATGGGTCGTGACACACCACATAGATGAGTGAGAAGACAAGGAGTATATTCATTTGATCACCCATGTTTAAAGGAATAAATTCATTTGAAGGAAGGCCATAACAAATGGAGACATCACAGTAAAGTGGTCATGGCATGGGTCGGTATGTCACGACCCCCTCCCACCAAAGATGCCCCTCCTGAGCTGGAAATGGTTAAAAGGAGATAATGAACCCTGAGCCCCGCCTCCAGTAGGCCCCAGAGTGGCGACTAGCACCAAGGGTATGAGTTTTCACAAATATGGGAGGCATTACCCTTTTTATTTTTTAAGATCAGAAAATAGGATGAGTCAAACACCGAAAGAAAAAAGAACAAGTAAATGAAAATAAACCCAAAACCAAACCCATATGCATGTTTTATACAATACTAAAACAAAAGTACCAGTACAAGAAAATCCCCAAAGTACGATAAAAAAAGAAAGCAGAAACTACAACCAGCAAAACTCCAATTCCCAACTAGGAAGGTCCCACATGGACCCTGAAGTCCTCCTGAAAACCTATAAGTAAACGTAGGGTGAGCTTACAAGTATACTCAGTAAGAAAACCAAAAGCTCTCGTGCATAGGTGGGGACACATCCTAATTACCCGTGAGAAAAAAATAGGAGGAACCAAAGCCTAACAAGGAATATATCCACCCAACCTCACAAGCCACACTCACCAAATAACGCAAGTCAATAGATTAGTATAGTAATATTATCAAAGTATGGGTACCCCGCACCACCTTCCCACTGATTACTTATCAATCCCTCATGCCTAACGATCTGATGCTTCCCCCTATTCCTGAGCTAGTGCCGCAACCTGGCCATACGAATCTCATAGTATCCCGCCAGCACTCAATCCCCGGATATAACCACATCTTATCCTGAAGACACCTGGGAACCACATCTCATCTCTTCCCAAAGACACCTAGGAACACATCACATCCTCATCCTGAAGACTCTTGGAAAACATCTATTGTAACCTTCCCAAAATATCGTGGGCTATAGAACCCGGAAGAGGGAGCATAGGGAAGAATAGTAACCAGCCATCCTTTAGATGCTTGAGAATCTCTCCCCCCGTCCCATGGGTGTTCAGCATGTAGTTGTCAATGTGGGTGGGGTGCGTAAAGAAACATAAAACATACAGATTTATATAATTATATCAACCACTCAGCCCATCCTAAGGCTTCTACACAAAAGATCTGAGCACATGCCTCGACACTGCTAACTTGAAGGTACGCACACAATAAAAAGCCCCAAATCCCATTAAGATTTTCATGTTTCAACAGTTTTAGTTTATCAGTTCCTTAACTACCAAGCAACTAACAACAACCAAACCAGATCAATCGTTCGTAAAACATATCCCTGCCAACCACAAATAAAGTTAGGGAAAACACAAGCAACACAATACCATTTTATTTTATCAACCAATCAATTCCATTTATTTTACATATTTAATCAACTACCATGCCCCGCGATTCAATAGTTAACTCTTCCACTTTTATTCAAATGCAAAACCCATCCCCCCATCCCTGATTCCAACCACTATAACCACACACACATCGGAAAAAATACCCGTACAACATCATCATTCATTTGATACCATTTACTATAGCTCCGCTACACATCACAACCATATCATACATGCCAACCCACAACCAAGCCAACCGCAGCCCCGCTGGTCACTCGGTCCACAACAACCCACGAAACACCCATTCACATAATTAAACCCCGACTAGCACCCACAAAATTCATTCTTTCATTTAGTTTAACCGCGATAATCATACAAGGGTTCCAGGTATTCATTTAATCAGCCAACTTTACATGATTAACTAATTTCCACATTCAATGATGTTCCATCCACAAAACAATCCAGAAAAATAGGGTAATATTTAATTGTGCAAGCAAAGGCCCCCAACGACTATGATTTTCAGTAGGCATAAGCCTATTCAATTCACAACATTATCAAAGGATTAACATTGATGAAAAAAACAACAATATCAACAAAAATTTTCTAAAACTGTTCTTTAACCAGTTAATATCTTTATTTATTGGTTCAACCGTATCTCACGAAAACAAGAGGATACCCACCCCGCATGATGCAGAAAAGAGAGAGATACAATGGTAAGATCCCTACCTCAATGGTTTTTGACGGAAACCACAATTGTTAAGGAACGCTCAAGGAACCCAGGTCGATTCTCCGAAACCCTGCCTTAGATATCTCCTACTAGCAAGATCAAGACCAAGACTCATCATATTCGACATCCACACACTTAGATATACCCATAATTGGGGTAGATTTAAGAAACCGAGGGAAGAGAAGGAGTATATCTAATAAGATCTAAGAACCCAACAAGAACGATCACATACCTTGAGAAACCGGCTTTGATTTGCGAAGAGAAGCCTCCTTATCGCCTCCAAAGCACTTGGGAGAGGGTCTCTTAACTACAAGGAAGATTAATACTAGGTTATGGCTGCTTAGGGGATTAAACGAACCATTTAGAGTCAAAACAGTTCAGATACGAAATTTTAGGATCTAACTTTAAGTACCTGCACGGTTAGTCCGCATGGTTTAACAAACCGTGCGCTAACCGTGCGTTAGATTCTGCCTTGACAACAATCCTCGCACGGTTAGGCCGCATGGTTTTTCAAAACTGTGTGGCTCCCGTGTGAGGGATACTGCCTCCAACACCAACCTTGCACGGTTTGGCCACACGGTTTGACAAACCGTGCGCCTCCCGTGCGAAGTCCATTATCCCTTTTGTTTTCCTTAAAGGTCCACGCAAACACACCCCCAAGTCACCTTGATTTACCGAAACACCTTTAGCCCCACATTTCACAAAGTAATGAACTGTAGAGGTTCGGGAAATTACATCATATAACTCTCAAAACATTCTCGTCCCCGAGAATTGAAAACCAACTCATAAAAAGGGGAAGGGTCCAAACAACCACCCCGCAAGAGACCTATTAGGGCTCTCGTTATTGCAGGTATCCAACCACTATCCTAATTATATGAGTCAGGTAATTCCTTACCTCATGTCGAGATATTATCCGCTTTAGGCGGCACTTGCTCGCCTGCACGGGTTTAATCGCATCCACATTAATGCATCTCTATTAGGGATAGGTCCTCCCACCCCCATATTTTAGGATTTATCATACACATACTGCCCCAAAACCACACAAAACAAGAAACACGCTTCCCCAACACATATATTGGAGAATTATTTCTCCCATTTCAAGATACTATCTGATTTAGTTGGCACTGACTCCCCCACATGGGTTTAATCACATCCACATTAATGCGTCTTGATTAGGGATCAGGACCTCTTCTCCCCATATGTTAGGACTCTTCACGCACATTTAAAGGAAAGAGGGAAACAACATAGAATTATAGACTAATGAAAAACAAGGTCCAGGCCAAAAGAATGGGAAAGAATGAGGTTCAACAAAGGTGTGTGATGCTCCTGAACAACGCATAAATGAGAGAATTTAAGTAAAACCAAAAACATCTGTCTCAATCTCTGGCCTTTCTAGGGTTGCCGCTTCTATTGCTTGGAACTGTACGCATCCCAATCCCATACCTCTCTACTGACGTCCACTTCCTTGGACACATCCTAGTTGGGGTCCTTGAGGAACTCTCTGTGGTTGGCCACCACTTTCTCCAGCTCCCCTTGGGAGGACTGGAGCCTATTGCTGCTGGAAGGGTCGGGCTGGGAACTACTGTTGGGGCTGGGGATGAACCTGGCCATTCCCTCCATACTAAGTCTAAAAAGGGAAATGTCTACTAATATGCCCATTATTCCCACATGAAAAGAACCTCGGTCCCTAGCCAATAGAAAACAGGTAGAAAACGTGAGATTAGTAGGGGATCTGCTGAAGTCTGCTCCTCACTGGTCGAAACTTAGAAGGTCCTGTTGCTGGGGATCTACTGCTGACCACCACCTTCTTGGATGAAATTGGATGAATCCTCTCTTACAGTGGACCTACTTTCGAGTGCATCATCTCGATCATCTACGCCTTATTCTATACTTCTAGGAGTGTCGGTAAGGTGAGATGGGTCACCGCACATCGAATAGAGGGGTGAAGTGCCTCCTCTAAATGTCTGGCTCGGGAATCTTCATCCGAGAAGAGATTTGGGGAAAAACGGAGGAGATCCTTGAACTTGACCCCTAGTACCCACAATGACATGATTCCTTTCTAGAGATACAACAACGCCTGCCTCTTCTCGACCTTCCTCATCGAGGAAAGAAATTCCTCGTAGAAATCCTTCTCGAAGTTGGCCCATATAACTTCTGTTTCCTACCCCTACCCAAGGTAAAGCATCCACCACAGACGCCCCGCTCCTCATAGCTGGATTATTGCTAGAGGAACCCAATACTCTGATGGGGCCCTGATCAGCCCAAAGGTGATCTCGAGTTCCTCCAACCAACTCTCTGATTCTGTATCTGAAGTGCTACCTTCATACATCTTCAAGCTCTGTCATTGGAAAGCTCACAACGTGCGCTGCCACAAGTCGTCTTCCTCCTCTCAGCCAATCCTCAATTGGTCAACCATCTGAAACTGTTGGACCTCGACTGCCCGAGTCACCTAGGGATGACCTCTAGGTGCCATATCTACACGGTAACCAGAGAACTCCTAAGCCCAATTAGGAAGGGAAATTTTCTCAAGGTTTAATTTTATCATTTTATTTTGACTTCTTTCCCAGAACACCCAAATCAAGTAAAACTCAATCATGATGATGCATGTACCTTTCATAGGGTATCTACCCTACAATCAATGTAATCTTAATTGGTCGTTTGGTAAGCTCATAGTCCTTGCATCGGATCACGAGGGGCCCTAAAATCCCATTTCCTAGCTGGTGTTCCCTGGCCTATGTCATGCACCAAGATCAGCCAAAATTGTTTCCCTATCATCCCATGCAATCATCACTGTGCCTAACTCCAGATTCCATCCTATCTCTCAACCTCCCACTGATACCATTCTGTGATGACCCCCTCCCCCCAAAGATGCCCCTCCTCAGATGGAAATGGTGAAAGGGAGATAATGACCCCAGAGTCCCACCTCCAGTAGGCCCCAGAGTGGCGACTAGCACCAAGGGTATGAGTTTTTCCAAATATGGGAGGCATTACCCTTTTTATTATTTAAGATCGGGAAATAGGATGAGTCAAACACCAAAATAAAAAGGAACAAGTAAATGAAAATAAACCCAAAACCAAACCCATATACATGTTTTATACAATACTGAAAAAAAGTACCAGTACAAGAAAAGCACCAAAGTATGATACAAAAAAAGCAAAAACTGCAACCATCAAACCTCCAACGCCCAACTATCAAGGTCCCACATGGACCTTGAAGTCCTCCTAAAAACCTAAAAGTAAACATATGGTGAGCATACAAGTATACTCAGTAGGAAAACCTAAAGCTCTCGTGTACAGGTGGTGAGAAATCCTAATGCCCCATGAGAAAAAAAGGAGTAACAAAAGCCTAACAAGGAATCTATCCACCCAACCTCACAAGTCACAATCACCAAATAACACAAGTCAATAGAGTAGTATAGTAATATTATCAAAGTATGGGTACCCGAACCACCTTCCCACTGATTACTGCTCAAGCCCTCACACCTAACGCTCTGATGCTTCCCCCTATTCTTGATCTAGTACCGCAACCTTGCCATATGAAGCTCGAGCTAGTGCCGCAACCTGGCCATACGAAGCTCATAGTATCCCGCCAGCACTCAATCCTCGACTATAACCACATCTCATCCCGAAGACACCTGGGAACCACATCTCATCTCATCCCGAAGACACCTGGGAACACATCACATCCTCATCCTAAAGACTCTTGGGAAACATCTGTCATAACCTGCTCAAAGGATCTTGGGCTATAGAACCTGGAAGAGGGAGCACAGGGTAGAACAGTAACCAACCATCCTTTAGATGTTTGAGAATATCACCCCCCCCGTCCCATGGGTGTTCGGCATGTAGTGCTCAACGTGGTTGGGGTGCGTAAAGAAACATAAAACATACAGATTTATAAAATTATATCAACCACTTAGCCCATCTTAAGGATTCTACACAAAAGTTCTGAGCACATGCCTCGGCACTACTAACTCGAAGGTATGTACACAATAAACAGCCCCAAATCCCATTAAGATTTTCATGTTTCAACAGTTTTAGTTTATCAGTTCCTTAACTACCGAGAAACTAACAACAACCAAATCAGATCAATCGTTCGTAAAACATATCCCTGCCAACCACAAATAAAGTTAGGGAAAACACAAGCAACACAATACCATTTTCTTTTATCAACCAATCAATTCCATTGATTTTCCGTATTTAATCAACTACCATGCCCCGCGATTCAATAGTTAACTCTTCCACTTTTATTCATATGAAAAACCCATCCCTGCAGCCCTGATTCCAACCACAATAACCACAAACACATCAGAAACAATACCCGTACAACATCATCATTCCATTGATACCATTTACCGCAGCTCCGCTGCCCAAGTCACCTTGATTTACCAGCCATCATTTAGATGTTTGAGAATCTCACCCCCCCATCCCACGGGTGTTCGGTACGTATTTCTCAATATGGGTGGGGTGCGTAAAGAAACATAAAACGTATATATTTATATAATTATATCAACCACTCAGCCCATCCTAAGGCTTCTACATAAAATAACTAAGCACATGCCTCGACACTGCTACCTCAAAGGTACGTACACAATAAAAAGCCCAAAATCCCATTAGGATTTTCATGTTTCAACAGTTTTAGTTTATTAGTTCCTTAACTACCTAGAAACTAACAACAGCCAAACCATATCAATCGTTCGTAAAACATATCCCTGTCAACCACAAATAACGTTAGGGAAAATGCAAGCAACACAATACCATTTTCTTTTATCGGCGAATCAATTCCATTGATTTTCCGTATTTAATCAACTACCAATCCCCATGATTTATTAGTTAACTCTTCCAATTTTATTCATATGCACAACCCATCCCTGCAACCCAGCTACCAACCACCATAACCAAAAACACATCAGAAACAATACTCGTACCACGTCATCATTCCTTTTATACCATTTACCGTAGCTCTGATACCCAACACAACCATATCATACATCCCAACCCACAACCAAGCCAACCGCAGCCCCGCTACACACCCGTTCCACAACAACCCACGAAACACCCCTTCACATAATTAAACCCCAAATAGCACCCAAAAAATTCATTCTTTCCTTTATTTTAACCGGGCTGATAATACAAGGTTTCCAGGTATTCATTTAATCATCAAACTTTACATGATTAACCAATTTACAAATTCAATTATGTTCCATCCACAAAAAAGTCCAATAAAATAGGGAAATATTTAATTGTGCAAGCAAAGGCCCCCAACGACCATGATTTTCAGAAGGCATAAGCCTATTCAATTCACAAAAAAATCAAAGGATAAACATTGATGAAAAAACAACAATATCAAAAAAAATTCCCCAAACCCATTATTTAACCAGTTACTATCTTTATTTATTGGTTCAACTGTATCTCAGGAAAACAAGAGGATACCCACCCCGCATGATTCACAAAAGAGAGAGAGAAGAAGGTAAGATCCCTACCTCAACGGTTTTTTATGGAAACCACAACGGTTAAGGAACGCTCAAGGAACCCAGGTCGATTCTCCGAAACCCCACCTTAGATCTCTCCTCCTAGAAAGATCAAGACCAAGAATCATCATATTAGACATCCAAACACTTAGATCTACCAATAATGAGTGTATATTTAAGAAATCGAGGGAAGGTAAGGAGTATATCTATGAAGATCTAAGAACTCAACAAGAACGATCACATACCTTGAGAAACCGACTTTGATTTGCGAAGAGAAGCCTCTAGATCACCTCCAAAATGCTTGGGAGAGGGTCTATTACCTCCAAGGAAGAGTAATCCCAGTTTATGACCACTTAGGGGCTTAAACGAACCATTTAGAGGCAAAATATTTCAGATCCGAAATTTTAGGATCTAACTTTAAGTGCTCGCACGGTTAGTCCACACGGTTTAACAAACCGTGCCCTAAATGTGCATTAGCGTCTGCCTCAACAATAATCCTCGCATGGTTAGGCCGCATGGTTTGTCCTAACCATGCGCCTCCCGTGCGAAGGCTACTACCCCCAACACTAACCTCGCATGGTTTGGCCGCACGGTTTGACAAATTGTGTGCCTCCCGTGCGAAGGCCATTACCCCTTTAGTTTTCGTAAAAGTTCCATCCAAACGCACCCCCAAGTCACCTTGATTTCCCGAAACACCTCTAGCCCCACATTTTCACAATGGAATGGACCGGAGAGGTCCAGGCCATTACACGGTACCATAAGATATTTTTGAAATGATGTTGGGGAAATGTAGTTAATATGGAATTAGAATTTTAAAGGAATTTATTATGTGGGATTCATTATTTTTAGGCTATACCAAAATTAGATGAACGATGGTGTATGAGGCATCCAAAAAGTGTTTTCATGAGTTTTAGTTCCATAGGAAAATTTAGGGTGTCCATTTCATGGACAGATAATAACACCATAGTCATATTGAATGGAAAATGTCCCCCAAAACAACAGAAGTGGCTATAGAACATAATGTTTGGTGAGTCAAGGATATTTGATGAATTCATATGAAGATCATGGGAGAATTTAAGAGGAAAGAATTTGTGTGGATATAGTCAACTATAGGTTCCCACACCATTGTATGTTTAACCACGCCACAAAAAGATGATAAATTTAAGGCAATGCCATAGTGGAGGTAAACACATCATATTATGTGAAAAATGAGAATGTTACACCATATAATAATATACCATGAAAGAACATGGTAGTTTTTTTAAGCTTGCAATTTTGGTCAGAAACTAAAAGAGAGAGATATTTCACAGATTTACAAGTGTCAAATTCAGAGTTAATGGAACTTTAAGGTTATATTAACAAGTAACACTTATCACAATCTTAGGAATATGGAGATTAAATACCAAATGTTGGATTGAAATTAAAAATAGAGGAGAGGCTCCAAATAAATATAGATATTAATAGGGGAACTCAATACTTTTGATTGAAGATAGAGTGAAATGAAGAATAAGGGAATTCTAGGAGCATTATCCCACTTGAACATAATTATATTTTATAGAAAAGAAACACCATTTTAAGTTTATTATCTAAATATCAGTCTTGTGAAGAAAATAAATTTTCTAACAAAGGGAATAATGAGTTTATTTCTTTGTTAAAAATCAGGTACCTTTCTCGTATTGTTTGAGCAATGAGTGCAGAGGGCCAGTGGGACTGCTCCATTGTGTAAAAAAATAAATTAGTGCACTCTATTAGTTTGGTGAAATAAAAAACCATTAATCACATGATCCTTCTATTATCCCATCTAGGGAGAACCATGTAGAATTCTCTATGTTTCATTTATTTATTTTAAAACAATTCAAGATAAAGTAATAGAGGTGACACTTTGATCATTAAAACCTTCAAAAGATTAAAAATATTTAAACTTATATTAACTATAATATAGTTTTAATAAGGTTAGTACCCATGTGAAGGCTAAAAAGTTTTTAAGTGGAAGAAGTTTCAAAATAAAACTCACTATTCAAAATAGTGGGTGAAAATATTTTTAATTTTTTTATAATTTTGATGAAAGAAGTAAAATGAAAAATGATTTTTTAGAGAAAAAAATGAAATAGTTGATGTTATGAGTAATAAGAAACAACAAAAAATATGGTCAAGAAACAAGATCAATCTCATTGATTGATCTTGATGTTTGGAATTGAAAGAATAAGAGGTGAATTTTTTTTGATTAATTTCTAGAAATGATCTTGTCGGTCAATTCTAAATCATTAAAAATGAAATTTTGTGAAGAAGAAAATTATTAACTAGTGGAATTAAAATAAACTGAACACAAAGGTATTTATCCTAGAATAATATTCAATACATAAATTGAAATATTTAAATTATATACTGATATATTAATGAAAAAAATACAAAAAAGTGATCTCCCTCAAGAAAAATGTCAAAGTGCTTCTTCCTGATGCTGGTATTCAAGTTTCTCTGCTACCGCTACTCTCCAAATGTAAGAATTGAATGAATCTTCTTGAATGAATGAAATCAAATGAAAGAAATTGTCCTTTTTCTACATACCCTTGAGTTTAAAGCTTCTTTTATACTCTAGCAGGTCACCGGAGTCATACACTGACTTCAGTAGGTTTTCTCCCTATTCACCAAACACGTCAAACATTGCCCCTAAAAATCATCCACTACATGTGAACATAGTAGAACCCCTATAACTGAATGATCAGCTTTCACTTGGAGTTAATTCAGGTGATGTACTACAAAGTGAAAATAAACAATAATTAATAAATTATATAACATTTATTATAAAGATTTAACTATTAAAAACAAATTTTTATTCAATTAATTATTATTAAAAATATGAGATCAATGTAAAAATTAAATTATTAATTTATTTTTATTTATATAATTAGTTGTTATTATAATATTCAATATTATATATTTATTATTTAAATTAATTATTTTAATTATTTTATTTCATTTATTACATTATTAGTTATTATTATTAATTAAATTCTTAAATTATAATTATTTTGAATATTTTTATATCTTAATAAAAGATAATAAAATTAATTAGTTTTTAAAGATAATTAAATTTTATTAATTTATTAAGTTAATACATTTATAAATATTTATTTTATTTGATATTATTATTATTGTTATTGCGATTAATTAATTTATTATTATTATTAGATCAATGTTAAATTATTAAGGTTATAGGTTTCTATTTATTAATTAGATTAAATTATTATTTTAATTATTATATTTAATTTATTACTATTATTAACTATAATTATTATTTAATTTATTATTTTTTTATTGCTTTATATTTTATTTTTTTCTATAATTATTCTTATTTTTATTTCGTTTGTTTTTTTATGCGCAGAGTTGTACGGGGGGGGGGGGGGGTTATGGCATCATCCAAAAGCTTCAGCTTCCTCCAGTGGAGTCGGTCCCTTCAGTGGGTCTCTACATTATTCCAAGGTAATGACTCCTTTGATGGTGGTGGAGTCAGTGGTCTCCTTCACTCGGAATGGTGAGAAACAATATAGGTTCGAGGCTAGCTGACAATGATGACCAACAGTGAATCACGGTTTCCTCAGTCAGCTTCTTGGTCCAGCTTGTGGCGACTGCTCATTTTCCTATGTTGGTGGAAACATATTGGGGTCTTGTCTTAGGAAGGCTTTAATGGCGAATGACGGTGATGGGATTTTTCTGGAAGCTTCAATGGCTTCAGAAAGTCAGATATGAAAGAAGATATGACTCGATGACTCAGTATCCCATTCAAGTAGTGATGATGAATTGGGAAGGTGATGTCAAAGTTATCTCAATTTCAGTGGTGGCTCAGATCTGGTGGGATTTTTATTTTCAAGTGGGTTGAAACAGAATGTTTTTCTTATTGAAATAGTGGTGAATTCACCACTGGTAGTGAAATGATGGGTAAATCTAGGAGGATTAACCATTGTAGATAGAGGAATGGAGGCGTGAATAGAGAAAGAGAGTGTTGGTGATGACTTTACTGTGGCTTTAACGGTGAGTCCTGAGAGTGATTTTGAGACAGAGAGATGGTGATTTTTGGTTCTCTACTGTAGGATGGAGGTGAGAAGTGTCGACGATGGGTAGTGGATTTGATCTTCAGTGGTGAGAAGATTGGTGGTCAAAACTGCAACGATGGGTGTTGTGCTAGTCAATGACACATTTCCTTGGTGGTGAGTAGAGGGAAATGTCTCAACATTGGATTGTCCTTCTGGTGGTGAGTAAAGACTCACCGTTGGGTTCTTCCCAATGCTGTAAATGATTTTTTTGGAAAACTGAAAACCAATAGTGGGCTAATTTTTATTCTAAAAACTTAAACTGAATGAACAATTTACCAACAAAAAATAAAATTATAACAATTAAGAATAAAATAAAATAAAAAATAAAAATAAAAACATTTAATTAAACAAAGGAAACTCAAATTAAAAATTGACTCAATTTAAATTTGAAACAAAAGAATATTTAATAAATCCAGAATATAAAATTGAAAACTAATAACTAAACTTAAATTAAAAATTCACAAACTTTATAAAGTAGAGCAATTAAATATTTCGATACTTCATCAATTAAATTTAAATAAATCATAAAAATTAAAGATTTAAATTAAGAATTGAAATCAAATTAAATACTTAAAATGATAATTAATGTTAAATTATATTAAAAATACAAAACTAAAAGATTAAAAATTAAATTAATTTTTGAGTTAATTAAATGAAAATAAATTGTAGAAATTATCAATCAATAAGAAGAAACAAAATATAAAATTATAATGTTATGAAAAATTAAAATTTAATAAGTATAATAGAAAATAAAATATAGAAAAACAACTATAGAAAAAATAAATAATTTTAATATCTAAAAAAATAAAAAAAATTACAATTATGATTAATTAAAGATTTAAGCTATGAATATTCTTAAAATGCCATTAATTAATGAAAAAGGAAAAATTAATCAATTAAATGATTAAAGAATTAATAAAAATATGTGAAAAAACATGTGATTTCAAGGCCACATCAAATTCCAACACACTTAATAATTGTTTTTTATCAATCAATTCCATGGTTTTTGTCTTTTAAAAACAGAAACAATTTTTTTAAATAAAGCTCAAAATGAAGAAATAAGGATGATGAAAAACAGAGGAACATAAACCGAGATTTAGGATTTTAAAATGAATTATTCAAATGATGTCCTTCCTAATTTAAAATACCATCTAGGATATCAAGGAAACAAAGAATCATTCACAATTGAGGATGTCATTCCTCTTATATGAAGACAATAAATGACTTACTTCAATTAAAGATCAAGATCTAAAACAAAGAGTGATAACATGTTACATAAAAGAGGAATTAAGAACCTAAAAACAATCACCTTCTACTTTGAACTTATGCTAGGTTCAAGAAAGAAAAGTTTCAATTATTATTTTTTGAATCACCTTTTTATTACAAATTAAATAATTTTCATATAAGTCAATTGTCCCCTTCTTCAATTGGCATTTAAAATTCACCTCATCTTAATGAACTGATTTTTTACAAATAAGAAAAATATTTTTTTTTGAATTTTACCCAGCCATGTATCTTATAAAAGTCATTGTGCATATGCACTTATTTAAAATTTACAGAGGTATTACACACACACACACACACTATTCCTAGTGTCTCATACGTTCAGCATGGGTTCACATTTTCTCATTTTACTCTAGTTTTAAAGGATATATATTAATACCATTTAAATTTACTCCCTAAGGTGATTATTTTTTATTAATCAAAAATATAAGTGAGTTCATAAGGATGAAGTTAAAATTTCAAATTTACTAATGTTAAAATCATAACTACACAAAAATATATCCTTTATCACACCCATTCTTAGTTCCTAAATAGAATATTCATAAAAGAATTAAGCATCTTCAATCAGAAATCATTGATTCTTAATGATTTCATATTCAAATAAACCCTCAACAACTAGTAAGTTATTATCCATTAGGAAAGAATATTTCTTAGAATAAATCCTAAATAATCTCATATTATGAAGAAAATTTGGAAAAAAATTGGCCATTTTTTTACAAAATGTTTAGAGGATTTTTATGGGCTTACTTTAAAGCACGTATTAGTTCAAAATAAGGAGATCCTCTCCCTCACACATAAAACTCAAAATTTTCCCCAAATTTGATTTCAATGTTTTAGAAAACAATTTAAAATTTAAAGATCAAAATAGATTTTTCAATTCATAATATTGATGACATAAAAAAAGGGCATAGTGAAACTCAAATAGTGTGATTTCCACAATAAAAATGATAAAAAATCAATTACAAAAAACTCATTCATTTTCATTAAATATAGTGATAAAATTTTCAATTTTGTTTAAATAGTTTCATATAAAACATGAAAGTATATAGTTAATTGGGTGTAACAATTTAACAGATTATATTCAATCAAAATTGACAACATCACATAACCGATTTATGCCAACAACCCAATACAGAGAATTACATTCAATTAAAATTAACTGCTAGAAATGTGGGTATTACACCCCTATAGATAATTACAAACAATGAATTAATTGAAAAGAAATGAAGAACCATTTTTCATCAAACCATCACATTCAACAAATATTTCTAGTAACAAATAGATACAATACAATTTCGAGCAGTAGTAAAACATCACGATAGTAATAAAAAAGAGAATAAAAATGATGTATAAATATAAATAAGGAACATTCTGAATTAAATTTTATCCAATGATGCTCCAACATGAAATTCCATGTGAATTGAAGAGAAAAGGGAATTCTTATCCTCTCTTGGTCCTAATCAACATCCTTTTTAAATAACAAAGACTAGGTAGACCAAGAACTTATATCTACTAGAAATGTACAAAATAAAGAGTAAGAGACACCTTATTCAAAAAAATCAAAAAAGTAAAAACAAATACAAACCAAGGGTTAACTCCCAAGAATCACTAACTTTAAAGTCTCCAGTTAGATTTTAGTGAGAATCAATTTTCAATCATAGAGATGGAAACCAAACCCTTTGGATTCCATTAAAAATAAAGCTTGACTCATTTACCATTCAAAAGAATTGGATTGTTATCCTCTCCTAAAATGTATACAGATCCATTCTTCTAGACTCTAATGGTAGTGAAGGGTCCAAACCACATAGATTTCTATTTTCTAGGAAAGTGATTATGTTTGGAATTAAAGAGAAGGATCTTCTATTAAGGTTTTAATTATCTATTTTAAATGATAGAATCATGATAAATGTTTTACCTATATTTTTAAATCCTAGAGTTATCATAATACTCTCTCCTAATCTCATCCATCTCACTCAACTCAAGTAGTCTTCTCTTTACATCACACTTAAAATAAAAATTTAAATCCTTAACTTTCGAATATGACTTGTGATGAAACTCATTGGGAAAATGGAAACATTACCAAAATAATAACTGGTTTGGAGACATAATAATTGGATTTTTAAATCCTTTATATAATCTCATAAAGAATAATATAACTTAAAATAAAATTCATTCCTTGAGGTTGAAATATTTTTCTCTAAAATCTGTTTAAGCTCACTATTTGAGATATTCCACCTATCCACTAGACTGTGGATGGTAGGTAGTTCTAGTTCTATGAGTGTATCCATATTTCTGCCTTAAATATTTAAATTTATAGTTTTTAATGTAGGTACCTTTACCAGTTATGAAATCTCTTTTCACCCCAAATCTTTAAAATATTCTCTTTTTGATGAATTTTATCACACTATCGACTTGATTGTTGGGAAGTGTTACTACCTCAACCCACATGGTGACATAGTCAGTCGAAACCAAGATATAATCATTCCCATGATATTATGGGAATATTACTATAAAGGTTATGCCCCCAAACATAAAAAACCTCAACTTCCATGATACCTTTCTATGGAATTTCTTACTTCCTTCCAACATTCCCAATCCTTTTAAATCTATCCAAAAAAAGTGAAAAACTCCTCAAATAATTGAATAATGTGGGCCAGTAAAATCCATCTTGAAGGAATTTTTGAGTTGTCCTCTCCCCACCATGATTTCTTCCCCAAGGATTGGAGTGAAAAATGTCCAGTATAGGTATCATCTATTCTTTTGGAACACAAAAGATTAAAATTCCATCAACACACCTCTTAAAAATAAATGGGTCATCAAAAATGTAGTACATAAACAGAGAAATAAATTTCATTCATTGTTTTCTTGAAAACTCCATAGTAATGAAACTTTCTCCCAGGGAATTAGAAAAGGTTGTAAACCAAGTAGACTACCTAATAGAGATATTGAGTAATTTATCATTAGGAAAGGGAGAATTTATCTCCCTTAGGTCTTCACACAGGTTGTTACATATCCTTTAAGGATGGATGAAAACTAAATTATCATCTCCCTTATTATCTCTTATTTCAATGTAAAACTCTTATTAAAAGAGGATCCATCTAATGATCCTTGGTTTTTCATCCTTCTTAGACATTAGATACTTTAAGGAAAAATGATCAGTGAATATAATGAATTTAGATCCTATAAGGTACTAAATACATTTTTATAGAGGAAACATCACAGCTAACAACTCATTCTCGGTAGTGGTATAATTGTTTTGTGCCTCATCAAGTAGTCTTCTAGAATAATATATCAAATGTAACCTATTGTCTCTTCTCTGTCCTAAGAAACTCCAACATCCATGTCACTTTCATCACACATTAGTTCAAAGGGTAATTTTCACTTAAGTGCAGTAATGTTAGGTGACAAAGTGATTTTTTAATTTAGTAAGTAAAATAATTCCAAGAAGTTTTGATAAAAAAAGTAAGGGTTCATCCTTAATTGGAAAAACACACAAGGGATTTGTTATTTTTGAAAATTATTTTATAAAAATATAGTAAAATCAAGTATTCCCTAAGAAACTCCTAACTCCCTTAACATTTTATGAAGGGGTTATCTTTTGAATAACTTTAACCTTGGCAGTTTATAAGTCTAAACCCCTCTTGGAAACCTTATGTCCCCAGGCAATCCCTTTAGGGACCATAAACTATTATTTTTCCTAGTAAAAAACTAGTTTTGTCTATAAGAATATCTCGAAAACCAATTTTAATTTTCTTAAATAGGTCTCAAATGTGCTAGCAACTATAGAGAAATCATTCATGAAAACTTAAATGATCCCTTCGATTATATCTGAAAATATATCCATCATATATGTTAGAAATGGTACCTAGCGCACCACATGATACAAATGGAATCCACTGGTAGAAAAATGACCCAAATGGGCCAGAGAATGTAGTTTTATCTCGGTCCTCTCGAGCTACATGAATCTGGTTATAACCAGAATACCCTTCTAGAAAATAAAAGAACTCATTTACATGAATTATCTCAATAATTTGATCAAGGAATAGCTTTGTAAAATGATCCTTCCTTTTGGATGAATTGGGATTCCTATAATCTATAAAACTCTCCATTTGGTTTCTTTAATCACTTAAATTTCTTCATTTTTTTCATTGGTTAGTATAGTGAAACCCAATTTTTAGGGACTACATATACCAAATGAACCAAAGAACTATCAGATATTAGGAAAATAATTCAAGTGTCCATATGTTTGATAACTTCCTCTCCCACACCTTCTTTAATATTGGGGTTTAGGCTCCTTTGGAACACTATTATAGGTTAGTGGTGTGCTTCCATAGGGATATTATACTTGCAGAAGCAAGGGATAATAACTTTAATATTATATATGGACCAAAAAATAAAATATTTATATATATTAGGAATACTTAATAAGTTTTTTTATTGGTTATGTTATAGTTCAGTGAAAATTATAATAGGTAGAGTTTTATTTTCCACAAGAGCTGAATATTTCAGGTGTGCTGCGAGTAGTTTTAGCTCCAAAGTGGGTATCATTTTTACTTAAAGGAAGGATCTTGGGCCTGGTAGGTCCAAGATCTTCAACATGTTTCTTTAAAGGAGTCTGAAATGTGGTATGATTTTGAATTGTAGGACCATATTTTAAATTTTCACCACTATTATCCAAATTCGACATCTCACTTTCATAATTATCAAGATCAAAATTTAAAATAAATAATAATGAAGAGTCATCCAGTTGTTTTATCATCTCCCCCTCAATCAAATAAAAATTTTCAAAAGTGTTTTTAGCAGTAGAATCAACCTCCTCCAATGTCCCAAAGGCCTTCATTTTTTATTGATTTTTGATAATCCACCTTTCAAGGGGTGAGGTGGAACCCTTACAAGGCCCGTAGGCGTAAGTATTACATGGCCCGTAGGCTATAGAGGAATTCATAGCCTGTAGGCTTCAAAAATTACATACAACCCAGACTAACTACTTAGAACTGATCCTCCCTAGCATCTTCATCGTGAAATCAGCTTTCCACCTTCACATGGCTGTTCGGCTAGGCATTCCCATGCATGCACAGGCTTATCCCGATGGCAGGTGTCATACCCTTTCATTCTTGCAATCCGTTGAGATTTTGCTGGGGTGAAAGCTCCTTGCTCATCCTCCTTGTAGTGATTGTTCCTTTTAGGTTGTCTGGTTTGAATCTGCACTTAAGGTATCCCGAAGGCCTTTAGGTGGCCCTAAGGCCTAACTAACCCGAAGGCCTGGGTGGCCCAAAGGCCTTAATGGACTCAAGAACCAAATTGGTGGCCCGAAGGCCCAAAATGGGGCATATTCTCAGCTACTACAGTGCCAAACAGTGCCTACTACAGTTCATGTTACAGTACCTGCTACAGTACGGCACAGTTCCCGCTACAGTACTGCTACAGTACTACTATAGTACCCAGATATTCTACCTCCGCATGGATTTTATCCCTGGTCTCTTGGATGCAATTACAGTGTCCTTACCAACCGGTCTAAGGCTAATGTGCATAGTATAATCAACCTCAATTTCTCTCAGGATACCCTTAAGATTAGAAACAGAAGAAACAACTATAGCTATAGAAAAAACAGGACAACTGTCCAGTTATAGAAAATTTTACAAATTCATAGTTTGAGAAGATTCAACAGAATGTGAAATTTCATTATTAGCTTCCATAATTAATTCTTTATCAAATTATTATTTTTCATATTATTCTAAATTTTCAATAGTGTTTTAAGCTTATAGGTTCTATAACATAGAAAAGTTTTCATAGAAAGTTTGTCCCTTAATATTTTTGAAGATATTGAATTCTTATTTTTGTTCACCTAATTTAAAATTAGTCGACCCTTAGAGACATCTATGACTGATCCAATAGTGTCCATAAAGGTCTTACCCAAAATGATGGGCACTTCTTGGTCACACTCCATGTCTAGCACTAAGAAGTCATCTGGCAGAAAAAGTTTTCCAACACCCACTAGCAGGTCATCTACCCTTCCTACAGGATGTGTGAATGAGCAGTCATCCAATGATAGGATGATAGTGGTGGGTTGAAGATCACCCAATATCAACTATTGAAACAATGAGAAAGGGGGAAGTTTGATACTAGCACCTATGTCACATAGAGAATTGAGTTTACCAATATTCCCCAAAGTATATGGAATGAAAAAGCTTATTGGATCTTTTAAATTTGGATGGATTTTATTTTGAAGCACAACACTACACTCTTAAGTGAGAGTGTATGTAGAAAATTATTTATGTGCCTTTTTGTTCGAAACATTTTAAAGATATTTCATATATGATGGAATCTGAATCAAGGCTTGGATGAAAGGAATATTCACTTAGAGATTGGTCAAAATCCCAAGGAACTAAAGAAGTGAAACCTTATTGTTATTTTTTTGGTTTTATATTTTATGGGAAAGGGATGGGTGGGGAATAATTCCTATTAAATGATGGAATTTCCCATAATAATTCTAAATCTTTTTTCCTTACCCTTATTCTTCTTATTTTCATAAAATTTTTCAGATTGAATTTTAGGTGTAACAATGAGATTTTCTTGATTTTCAGAATTTTTCTCTATTTTTTTAATTTGTGTGCACCAGATTTTTATTTTCATACTCATTTAGTTTTTCTGTTTGGGAATTTTTAATATCTTTTTCTAGATCAGTTTGAGAATTTTTAATATCTTTTTCTAGATCAGTTTGAGAATTAAGCCCACTTATAGTGACAATATTTATGAAATTATCCCGAGTGTCGATTTCATTTGTGATAGGTAGATTTACCCTATCCCTAGAAGTCATGTATCTAGATAGTTTTCCCATTTGTAGTTCCAAATTTTTTATTCTTACATCTGGTTTATGTTTATCAGATTTATTTTGGGGTTTGGAGATAAAAATTTTCTTCTTGACAGTCGAATATTTTTAACATTAAATGCATTCTATTCAGCATTTGACCCTCAAAATCCCCTAGTGATTTGGATGGTTCACCCCTCTATTGGTTTTGGTTTTGTTGCCTGGGTTGGTTTTGGTAGGCAGGGGCAGAAGGTCATCTAATCACACATTTTTCTTCCCATGAGAGATTATAATGGTTCTTGTAGCTTTGGTTGTAATTATTTGATAAGAGAACTTCCTTTATTTGAATCCTAGGGTCATAAGTAGAAATTTTTTTATTTTATTGTTGGGATGGTATGTAAATGTTAGGATAATAGTTTTTAGTGTGACCAAACATGCCACATTAAGAACAATGTTACCTAAGAGATTGGTTTGGGTTCTGTCATCCCACTAGGTTTACAGAGTTCTTTGAATTTTGGTTCATTAATGATTGAAGTTTATTTGTGATTTCAGTATGTTAGTCATGATTATGTACTTATAAACCATTTTTTTTAGAGTTTATGTTCACTATTTTACATCTTAAATGTTTTTTTGAGAATTTAAAGCAAGGTTGTTAAACATTTGTCTCAAATATTCACCATTTTTTTCATTTTAATTACCCCCAGAAGATTAGTCGACAAGGTTTTACCTGAAAGAGGAAAATCCTTCATAGAATGTGTCTTTGAGAACATGGTATGGGATTTGATAGTGGGGACACTACTTTAGAAGGTCCCTTAATATGTCCCAACCCTCGTGAAAGGATTCCCCATCCTCTTGGTAGAGACTTGTGATTTTGGTTCTCAATTCTTATTTAAGTCTTTGAGGGAAACATTTAATTACCAAGGAGTTATAAACTTGGTCATAGTTTTCAAATATTTTCTCATATAGTTTCGAAAACTAGTTTTGAGCATTTCTTTTATGGAAAAAGGGAAATAATCTAATTCTATGTTCATTTTTAGTGATTCATAAGAGTGGAATTTGTTGTATTATGTTATAAAATTCACTAATAATGGATAGTGGGTCCTTATTAGAGAGCCCATTGAATGAATGAAACATTTAAATATGGGACTCTTTGAGTTCATAGTTTTTGTATCTAGGAGATAATCTAATGGATGGTGGGTTGCTTGAAACTTGAGGGAGTTGAAACTACCTCATTCTAGGTCTCCCAAATTCTTCTAAGAGTTTAGGTTGAATGTTTTGGAGGTTATTAATAGGAACACACTCTCCTAAATTTTCCATTTATAATTTGTTTTTCTTTTTTAGGGAACTTATTTGTTTTTCTATTTCAGAATTTAGGGGCTCTATTCTATTAGCATAAGACACTGTACTCATATAGTTGGAAATAACAACAATAATTCAGCACTAAACAGTTAAAAATAGCAGAAGACAATAACAATTGTAAGAAAAAAATATTTAAAGAAACATAAACTTCTACAAAAATAGATACAAGCAGTAATGACATAATTTTTTTAACAGTTTTTAATTTTCATTTTTTTGAGAAATTTATTTATATATGAATTTTTTAAAACTAATTTCTTTATGTTTATAAACAGTTGTTCCCTCAAAGCCTTCCTAAAAAACGGTGTCAAAAACATGGCACGTTCATCATTAAAACATTCCAATTCTTAAAAAATTATATGCTCCCACTAATTAAAATATAGTGGTATGTAGGGTCAAACCCATGAGAAGGCTAAAAAGTTTCTGATCTACCAAATTTCAAAACAAAACCCACTATTCAAAACAGTGGGTGTAAATATGTTTTTAAACTTTTATCTTTTTTTATTTATTATTTTGATTAAAATGGTAAGATGAAAATTTATTTTTTTAGAGAAAAAAAATGAAAAAGGTGATGTGATGAGCAAGAGGAAACAATAGAAAAGATGAGAAAGAAATAAGAATAGATATTAGGAAGAAATTAATCATGATAAATGCCCGAGGATTGATAATACTACTTGTTGAATGGTTATCATTTTCGCAAAAAATATTTTGAATTCACAACCTGAAAAAAATTTGATTAATCTACCTTTATAGTAGATTATTCATGAATATTAATGAATCTTGAAGTTCGACACTCCAAGAAACATCAAACTACAAATTATTTTAAAAAAAGGAAGTTGAAGTAAAATTCTCAAAAAATATTTCAACATTTTGAAATTAATGAATAAGAAATTCAATAAAGACCAATCTCACCGATTGATCTTGAAGTTTTGAATTGAAATAACAAGTGGTTCAAAACAACTATGATTATGCCTTAGAATTGATATCAGTGATCAATTCAAAATATTATAAAATGAAATATCGTGAAGAAAAAAAATATTAACCAGTAGAAATGAAATCCACAAGGGACAAAGGTATTTATTCTAGAATCATATTCAATACATAAACTGAAATAGTTCAATTACATTCCGATAGATGAAAGAAAAAGGATATGGAGAAGTGATCTCCCTCATGAAAAATATCGAAGTGATACTTCTTGTTGCTGGTCTCTAAGTCTCTCTCCTTCTACGGCTCACAGGGATGTATGAATCAAATGAATGAGATCGAATGAATGAAATTTTCCTTCTTTCGGTCTTCCCTCGAGTTTAAATTTTTTTCCATATTCCAACAAGTCACAAAAGTCATACACCGACTTTAGTTGGTTTCTTCTGAATTCAACAAACGCATCATACATCATCACTTAAAATCATCCACTCAATGTGATCGTAACTGAACCCCTCTAACTAGATGATCTGCTTGTACCTTGAATTAATTCGGGTGAGGTTCTACAAAGTGAAAATAAATAATAAATAATAAATTATATAATATTTATTATAAAGATTTATCTCTTAAAAATATTTATTTATTTATATAATTATTATAATAATTATTAGATCAATGTAAAAATTAAATTAATAAATTATATTTATTTATATAATTATTTGTTTTTATAATATTTAAAATTAATTAATTATTATTTTAATTAATTATTTTAATCATTTTATTTCATTTATTATTTAATTAACAATAATTATTAATTAATTAATTTAATTATTATTATTGGTAAGATTTTAATATCTTAATAAAAATAATCAAATTAATTATTTTTTAAAGATTATTAAATTTTATTATTTTATTTAGTTAATACATTTAAAAATATTGATTTTATTTAATATTATAATTATTATTGTTATTGTGATTAATTTATTTTATAAGTATATTTATTATTGTTATTAGATTAATATTAAATTATTATGGTTATTGGTTTATATTTTTTTATTTGATTAAATAATTATTTAAATTATTATATTTAAATTATTACTATTACTAACTCTTATTATTGTTATTTAATATTTATTATTTAATCTATTATTTTTTATTCTTGTATAGATTTTTATTTTTCTATTATTCTTATTTTTTCATCAGGGGGGGGGGACGGCTTCATCAGGATGCTACAGCTTTCTCCAATGGAGTCAGCTTCCTTGAGTGGGTCTCCATGTTCCTCCAAGCCATCAGCGACCTCGATGGTCTCCTTCACCTGAAATGGTGAGTGACGATGTAGGTTCGAGGATAGCAGACAACGACAACCGATGGTGACTCGTGGCAGCCTCAATTGGCTTCTTGGTCTACCATGAAGTGGCTTATTGTCTTCCCACGGTGGCGATAGTTGATGTGGATCTTAGCTCGTGGCAACCTCATCGGCAGATGGTAGTGATGGGCTTCGTTCGGAAGCTTCAACTACTTCTGAATGTCATATCTGAATGTGTGGGGACCACTCCCAATATGGGGTAGATTTTTGCAGGGGAGGAATTATTTGGGTGGCTGCAGGTTCTTCCTTGGTTGGCAGAAAACACAACAGCATGGTGGAGTTCTCCTTTGGTGGGATGTCAAGATGGTGGACTGCAGCAGGCGGTGGGAGGAAGGTTCAAGGGTTGACGAGCTACCCTCCACCTACCATAGACAAGCTCATTTATTTCTTCCTCTATTTAAAGGGAGAAATCAGCAGTGTGTGTAAGTTGTGTGGTGTAATTGTTGGTAATCCTCCGATGAGATCTGGGAGGAGAGAAATAAAAGTGATGCCCCCTTCTCCCGTGGACATAGGTCATACAACCGAACCACGTAAATTGTGTGTTTCTTCGTTCGTTCCGGTTTTTGTGTGTTTGAGGTACCACGCACCTCCGCTGCGCCCCAACAAGTGGTATCAAAGGGAGGTTTGGAGCGAACGGAGGTGAATCGGTGCGACGAGGTTGAATTTTCCAGTGGCCGGAAAATTGAAAGTGGTCGGAAAAATTTTCCAATGTCAGATCCGTGAAGAGGGCGGCGAGACGATTCTAATGGCGCAAGCGACGTTGAAAACAGAGCTAAAACGAAGGAGATATGGCCGGTCAAAGTTTGGTTAAACCCGTGGGTGATCAGTAACCCCGTGATAGAGAAGAAGGCACTGTTCATGCCGCCGACAAAAATTCCGGTGAGATTCCGGCAAGAACTCCAGCATGCCACGTCAGCGCCACGTCAGCACCACGTCAGCGTGTGATCTGGACCGTTGAACGTATTTTGACCATATCTTAGTCAATTGGTGTTCGATTTCGGCGATCCAGGAGTTGATTCCGACTATTTCGACCGTTCCGGACGTATCCGAATGGTTAGTTTTTAAAAATTCGCACTATATCAGGTGGTTTCAGAAGGGTGAGACATCAACGGTGGTGATCGCATTTTGCGACGACGACGATGACAGGTGGCAGAGCACTTCCAAGATTTGACATCGATAAGTTCGATGGTCGAAATAATTTTCGTTTGTGGAAAAGAACTATGAAGGATCTTTTGGTGCAGCAGGGCATGATCAGACCGTTGATCGGAGAAAAGTTCATGACAACCAGTAAAGATGATTGGGAAGATCTCGAGATGCGAGTCGTCAGCACAATTCGACTGTGTTTGGATAATGAGGTAAAGTAATCGGTGTTGAATGAGACATCACCGAAAGAGATCTGGAAGAAGTTGGAGCAGCGGTATATGGTGAAGTTGCTCACCAACAAGTTGTTCCTAAAGATGAAATTGTACCAGTTGCGCATGGACGAGGGAACGAATTTTTTGGATCACACCAACGAATTCAACAAGATCTTGACACAGTTATTGGGGCTCGGTGTGAAGGTTGGAGAGGAAGATAAAGCGCTTTTGCTTTTGTCATCACTACCAAGCTCATTTGATGGGCTTGTGACTGCATTGCTCGTGGGGAAGGATACATTGAAGCTGGACGATGTGATGACGTCGCTTCAAGATTCGGAGGCATTCTGAAGACCTGCGATGCATTCAGGCGAGCAAATCATGGCGATGTGAGATGATCAGCGTGGGAGTAGCTGACATCGACAGTTAGGAGGTAAAGAATGGCGGCCAAAATCCAGGGGGCGTGATCCTAGCGAAATCATGTGTTTCTGGTGCGAGAAGAAAGGTCATTATAAAAGTGACTACGAAGAGCGCAAACGGTACATTGCTGGGAAGAAGAAAATTGAAGAGTATCATGTGAACATTATAGGATTATCATAAGATGATGAAATCTACGTGATAACGGGAAGCATGCACTCAAATGAGCGAGTTGAACGGGGATAAGTGCAGTGTCATTACTGCAAAAGATACAAGCACATGAAGCAGGAATGTCGTTTTCTGAGAAGGAAGAACGAGCGGGCTCAAAATCCAAAGGAAGATGGATGGGTTTTGGATTCGGGGAGCTCGACACACATATGTACGACGAGATGTACATTTGATACTTTTCAGCAGGTGCAGGACTCGGTGAGACTTGGTGATGGGTCAACATGCGAGGTTCGAGGTGTCGGGATGGTGAAATTGAAGTCACCCAGTGGAGCAATTCGTAAACTGGCTGACGTGAAATTCGTTTCGAGGATGAGATGTAACTTGATATCATTGAGTAGGCTCGATGTGAGAGGATACATGATTTCCATAGCAGGTGGAGTGTTGAAAGTCTCACGTGGGGATGCAACGATGTTTACTGGGAAGGAGTCCCAAGGGTTGTATCATTTGATGGAGACTGCAGTCAACCCGAGATTGACTGAAGATGATAGAAGTGCCACGTCATCTGGCATGAAGAAGAGTTTTCGATTTGATGATGATGTTTTCAAGGAGACTACAGGTCAAGCTTCTACACCAAATTGGTTGTGAGGGGGAGATTTGTGGGGGCCACTCCCAATATGGGGTGGATTTTTGCAGGGGAGGAAGTCTTTGGGTGGCTGCAGGTTCTTCCTTGGTCAAAAACAACCACAGCAGCATGGGGGAGTTCTCCTTTGGCGGGCAGTCAAGATGGTGGACAACAGCAGGTGGCGGGAGGAAGGTTCAAGGGTAGAAGAGCTACCCTCCACCTACTAGAGACAAGCTCATTTATTTCTTCCTCTTTTTAAAGGGAGAAATCTGTTGTGTGTGTAAGATGTGTGGTGTAATTGTTGGTAATCCTCCGACGAGATCCGGAGAGGAGAGAAATAAAAGTGATACCCCCTTCTCTCGTGGACGTAGGTCATACAACCGAACCACGTAAATTGTGTGTTTCTTCATTCGTTCCTGTTTTTGTGTGTTTGAGGTACCACGCACCTCCGCTGCGCCCCAACATAATGAACACATTATTCAACGACTCATTTTCCCTTTCAAGCGGTGATGATGACTTGGGAAGGCAATGTCAAAGTGAGATCAATTTCAGTGTTGGCTCAGATCTGGTGGAGTTTTGATTTTTATGTGGGTTGAAATGACGGGATGTGCTAGTTGAAACAATGATTCGCTATCGGGATGAGCCTGTAAGGGGCATTGTTCTGCTAGGGTTTCCCCCTGTCACCGCCTCCCTTCTCCTCCTTGGGGTAGCTCGTCTCTTCCTCGGCGTTCGCTCGGTGACCTGGTTGTCGTGGTCCTCTTTCGCGACGACATCGTGCAGCATTGTGGTCTTGACCATCTTGGTATTTCCTATTGCTCTCGGCCTGCTCCCACCTCACTCCACCGTTACTAGAAATGGATTCTCATGGTGGCGCGATGGTGGTCCAGGGGCCGAGTTCCAGTTTCCGCTTATGAGGGTTGCAACATCTTCTCCGGCATGTGCGTCGTGTTGTCCATTGTGGTCTCTGTGGATTTTGATGGTGGCGACGGGTTGAGGTTTTGGATTGTGGTGGATTCCGATGGAAATGGCGCTCGGCTGGCCGTCGATATGGTGATGGTCTCTTGAAATTGGATATTTGCCTTAGTTTTTTTATCTTTGTTTCGCTCTTCTATTCATTTACTGGTTTTTCGGATTCTCTGCATTTTATGCTTCGGTCAAATCAGTTGTTCGTGCTATGGCTTCAGTTGAATATGTGGTGCGATCTCATTGTGAGGTTTACGGGGTATCCGTTCGGGTTGACTTATGGTATCTGGGACATTGCAGTCGTGAAGGATCCATGGAGGGGAATCAATCAGGTTGCTATAGGTTTATATGAGTTGCAGTGTGTTGGAGATGATTTTGTGAATTCATTGAAGGATTTTTTGACGTATGTTTGATTTGTGGCCCTACTGTCCGCGGTTTATGGAAAAATGCATTCAGTTCATCTACAGGGGATGGCATTTGTCATTGGTACCAGGCATGTGTATCCTTGCATGATACAAATAGCCAAGCACCCAGGCATGTGTATCCTTGCATGAGACAAATAGCTGAGCACCAATGAGAAGGTGGTTATTAGTTTCGGGGCCCGCAGCAGAAGCCGGTGGGTTGGAGATTTTAAAATTTTGGTCGGCAGATCGACAGAATTTGTCATCGCTAACGATCTGAGCCTCGGTAAAGTCTGAGGACCTCACATAGATTATAAAAAGCACAAAATAAAAACAAAAACATACCCATTTCAAATATGAAGTCGCAATCAACTGCAACTCGTCGCCGGCAATCATTTCATGAAGAATCCATAGAAGGATCACTCTAGATTGTCCACACGCACTTCTGGAATCTGTGGGAACATCGATCGTCAAATTTCAGGTACTATCACGGCGATCTGACGATGTATTTGACGTCCCGATAATTACGACATCGAGATACCTTTGATTCTTGAGGAAGATCTTGATCCGTGGTCTTAGATCAATTGCTTTGTCTCTCTATGCAGCAGGAGGAGAGAGAGGCTCTCATTTTCATTTTCATTCCATGAAAATGAATGAATATTTAGAATTTTCACATGACAGAGAGAGACTCTTCCTTTATTTGTAGTGGAGTTGATAAATACAAAGTTGGGTTCTCCAACCCCTATTTATTTCAACATCGACTAAGTAAATAATTATGGAGAATTAAACTGCATCAATATTATTTATTATTTTATCACATACTTGAAATATATATATAATATATTATGTGATAAAAACTAATCCATTTAAGTCAACTCGTTGTCCCGATTTATATTAAACGATCATTGAATATTAAAATAATATTTGTTCGATTAATATTATCTTGTATTTACTAAACTTGTAAATACATTAAATAAATTCAATCCCAAATATTTATAACTTGAATAATAATGAATTTATTTAATTCTTTTGATGATTGTTAACTTAGACAACACTCGGACCCCATGGTGGGACTCACCATGTCTATATACATATTCAACTGAATAGGGTGGATTCTTGAATACGCTATTGTGTATGACCCTCTAGGCCCTTATCTCAATAACACTGAATAAAATCCTTAGACCAAGAGCGGAGTCTATTAACCCATCATGACCCCTAAAGAGAGAAGGATTGTCATAACAATGACAACCAACATACGAACACTGATTATGTACTATAATCTCTTTGTCACTAAATATGTGATAAAGCAGGACGCACACTTGTGTCATCTTCCTTTTCTTTCTTTATTATTTATTGATCTTAGCGGATGAATTTTCCTTTTTACTACTTTGGCCAAAAACATATGAAGGCATCACTATCCTGATCAACCAGGTCTGAGATATACAACTTCCTAAACATGGAACCAAAAATCTTTTCTTGACCATTCAACCAATGTAATTCCACCTACAATGCACCCAACAGAAGCTACCTCGCCACGATTTCAATACCATTGTTTTTTCCTTGCATCAAAGTATGCAATCAAATGATACACATTGATAATGGTCTAAAGTCAGGACCCCAATACACATGTCCATAGATAAGAACGACCAATGACACCCAAAACATGTGGTGTTCCTATTGGCGGGTTTGTCGTCATGAACTCACTACTAGAGATCACCAAGTGTGAGCTTCATGAGAAGAAGTCTCAATGATTATGAGCCCCCAGCACCTGATAGTGAAACATCTACTTTTTCAAGTCATTAAGATGTATCTATACCATATAACATATATTTAAGATTAATGTCATAGTATCTTGAGGTTCCCATTATATCATGGGATCTACTATAACCTCTCTACACGAAAATTAATATATGGAAATTACAATTATAATAGAGGATGCAAGAAAATGCTACACTATAATGGTAAGATGACACCATGTATAACTAACTATACACATGATATGGTAATAAAATGTACTGCATAGTTGGGTCTAGGGCACCCACTTTTTCAACAGGTGGAAGTTGGTCTTAATGTTTTTGGTGCTAGGGAGGGGCCTTTCTTTGTATCCATGTAATGACTTGTTTTGGCCTTGGTCTTTGGAATGTGGGCAATTATGATCATCTGATGTCTTTGAAGCCATGTTGGGTTCCCCCTCTTTCCTTAAAAGGGGGTCTTAATAAAAAATTAATTTCAGTCAGTGCTTGTTGAAACAACAGTGAAGTTGTCGATTCAGAAGTTTTACTTCTCACTTTTCTATTCCTTTTTATTTAGGGAATCACAAACAATTTCTTTATACTCACATTACTGAATTTTTATGTCCAAATTATTTTAGAGTGTTTTTGTAGAAAACATTACTTTTTTACTATACTTATCATAATCTCTAAATTATTATGTTTATAAACCTATATTTTTCATTACATTAATCGTAATGAGTCCAGATCCAATCCATCAGACTCAACTTTTATCAGATAGATGAAAGACTTTGTCTTGTCTTTTTACTGACAAAAGTATATATCAACTGGTTAATATTAATTCCAATAAAACCAGATTTACCCAGATTTTGATAACCGTATTGACCATAGTAAGGAAGTCCATTGGACTGAATTATTTTTTTAATCAAAATAAAATATAATTTTTTCTAATATACAGAAACCGTTTTACACTACAATGGGGTAAAACAACACGACATCATAATTTCTGTTATAAGTTTCAGGTGTCCAAGTCGTTGCAACAATGATTATAAATACCTAGTCATTCAAAGAGTTTTCTGTTGATTGATATCATTTTTGAAATTTCACATTGTGAAAGAGTTCTAAAGATTAAAAAGAATGAAAAAAACTTTCTTAGTTTTTGTAATTATTTTATAGTTTTGTATTCTTAAGGGAACCTTGTTTGGTTATCTGCTTTAGAATAATTTTATATTGAAATCATGCTTCTGATTTTTGATTACGATCAAGGCCTTGTTGGGGTAGGAAGATAAAGAATCCAATCTTCTGATTGAGGGATTGTAGGGATAGAAATACAGAGATGATCCATCAGATTGAGGTCTTTTGGGGATAGGAATCCCCAAAAAAATCCAATCATCATATTGATGGGTTTCCTTGTCGAGGAAAGACATACTTTCTTGTAAGTATAAAACAAGGGATACCTTCTGCCATGGTTTGTGGCTACCATACATTTAAGGTTAAAAGTGATCTGTTTTTTTGAAATAGTTTTAAGTAATTGTTACATTTTAATTATTCTATTAATTTTTTCTTACAATTATTTTATTCCAATGTGCTTGCTTTGTAATTTTTTTCTTATAACATATCTTAATATGATAAACCTTAATATGTTAATCTAATCTTATATGAATCCTATTTACATTGTTTTAATTAAATCTTATGTGATTGCGATTATCTCACTATGATATAATCATATCTACACTGATTATGATCTATTATAATCTGATCTTTATGATTACGATTCTTTTACTCTGATATATTGAAATCAGTATTGATTATGATATTTTGGTAACTAGATTGAGGGATAAAAGTCCAAATCTTATTTTTAACTAAAAGATGTTTTTTTGAAATTGTTTTGTTTAATTATTTTAATCTATGTTTTAAACTACAATGCACCCCCTCCTGTAATTAATCCATCAAAAACATATTATTTCAATATTAATATCAACACATATCATATTGATATATAAAAATTGGTATCAGAGTAGGATTATATTACTCATGTACTTGCTAATGTTTTTAATGTATTTACTTTTTCCAGTTTTAAGTATTGTTATAAACTTTTTTTATAAAACATTACTACACTAACATTTTTTTTTGGAAAAGAATGTTATTCTATTAAGATGGTATGACTTAATATCAGATGCATTGATAAGCTCAATCACAATAGACCACCAATTTTTGATGGTGCATAAAACAAATATTGGAGAGACAGAATGAGGACTTTTGTTATCAACACTCAGGTTGATAATTTTGCAATGCTGACTGTGATTACAAAATACCCGATAAGGAAGTTACATGTTTCATCCATAAAGAAAAGAATGAGTATCAACTTAACTACAGTGTAAGGAACACTTTTTTATATTCTATAAAAATATATATCCATATATCAAATTCTAAAGATGTTAATAGTTTTTCTGGAAAACGTTAAGGGTCACACATTTTTGTACTTATAAAGTTGTTGAAACTAGATGAGATATATTTAGAGACGACTATTATACTTTTAAATTTTGACCTGGAGAATCTGTTTCCAAGGTGCATTAATGGATTTTGACCATCATAAATAGTTTATAAGCTCTCAGAGAAAATTATTATATAATGAAATACATATGAAGAAAATAATAAATATCATTCCTAATGAATGAGAGTCTAAGAGGACAAATGTTGATGATACAAGCAGGTTCACAAATATTACTCTTGGTGATCATATTAGAAACCTTATGCAGTATGAGGGAAGATTGAAAAGAGAAGATGAAAAAGAGAAAAAGAAAAAAAAGAAAAATGCCAGTGTTGCCTTTGCAACAACATCTACCTTATCCCCTAAAGTTTATTCTACTAATAAAGTAGTGAAATAATATAGAATTTTTTTTGTTATATTACTAGACTTAAGTTCATTAGATCATTCTGAAAATTAATTTAAAAATATAGTAGGAAGGATGACCAAAATATCTAGAATGAAAGATTTATAATACCATTACAAGAAAGGTAACAAGGATATGAATGATAAGAAAGATGAAGTTACTTGTTATTAATGCAATAAACTTGGACACATCAGACTTGATTGTACAAAGCTAAAAAGGAAATATAGGAAAGAACGAAATGATGAATGGAATCAGAAAAAGTTTTATATGTCAAAAGGAAATAAATTACTTAATTCTAATGATTATTGGAGTGTTTTTGGTGGTGATTATTTTTAATATAAATCTTTTGATAATAATAGTTTGGGATATAAGATCATTGGTCTCATTTCCAAGGTACCTCAATAAAATATTAATCTTATGGCTAAGGTATGTACTACTGAGAACCAAAAAAACTTTCCTTTAACTATTAAGTATACTGATGAGAAGGATTCAATATCCTCATATGAAGAATCTTCCTCAACATAATATAATACTATTCCTTTTTATGATGAAGTATCTCTTCCTACTTAACTTATTGAAAATTAGAATTGCATAGTTAAAAAAAACATAACAAGGGAAATTCAAGGATAAGTGTTCTAGAAATAGAAGTATAATATAATTATAAATAAACTGATAAGAATTTTTTTGAAAAAGAAACAATTTCAAAAGATTTGTAAGAAGTGATTTCTAAGAAAAATGTTTTATAAACAAAACTTGACACTAAAACTAACACTACTAAGGAAAAATATTTAGTTTTGAAACTAAAATAGGAATTTTCTTACCTGAATAAACTTGTATAAAAATTTACAATTGGTAATGAAAATTTTGACAAAATGTATAACCATATAATACCTCAAGGTACTATTTTCTAAATGAGAAATAATAATAAAATACTAGGTTTTACTAACAATTATTTTGTTCCAATGAGTGCACCATTTTTTACAAAATGACAAAGTGGTGGGAATTAGAAAAGGAATTATTCTATTAATAATGTTCAATATTTAGGTTTCAAAAAATCATATTTTTCAAAACAAATGTTAATTCCTAAATTTTTTTTCTAACATTATCGAACCCAAGAAGGTTTAGGTGCACAAACTCTATTTTTTTATTTCAGTAAAGGAACGAAAGTAACAACAATAAGAATACATGGTACATAAATAGTGTATGTTCTCAGCATATGATAGGTAACAATTTTTTTTGAAATTATTATGAAGATGAAAGGTGGAAAGGTTACTTTCAGAGATAATACTCAAGGATATATTATCAATATAGGTAACATAGTTCTTCCTAGTAAAGCTATAATTTCAAATGTATTATTGGTTAAAGGTCATAAGCACAACCTTATAAGAATAATACAATTATGTGATTAAGGTTACATTATGAATTTTTAAAATGATAAATGTGTAGTACAAAATTCCAAGGATAAATACATTATTATGGCCAATCATCATGATAATTTTTATAGAATTAACTTTGAAGACCTAAGGAGCTGAGACTTAACATGCCTTAGTGTAATGTGAGATAAATCACAGTAAGGACATAGAAGATTAAGACATTTTAACCTTAGAGACTTAAGTAAGTTGACTAAGAAAATACTTGTTCAGGATCTATTAGAATATAGGTTTGATTCATGAAAAGTATTCGACCCATATCAATATGGTATGAAACATAAGTCAAAATTTAAATATATTATTGAAGTATCATCTACTGATGATTTAATGTCCGTGCACATGGATTTATTTGGTCCTAAAAAAACTTGGAGTATTAGGGGAAAATACTATGTATATGATGAGGTTGATGATTACACTAGATTCACCTGGGTTTATTTGAACATAAGGAAATAATAAGCCGTTTATTATTTTAAAACATTTATATCCAAAGTTAAAAATTTGAAAAATATTCCCTTGATAACATTTCTTAGTGATCATGGTTGATAATGTGTAAATTATGATTTTGAAACTTTTTTAGTAAGAATAGTATATAACATAAGTTTTTATCTCCTAGAACCCCTTCGAAAAATGGTGTTGTTGAAAGAAGAAATCATATTCTTCAAGAAATAACTAGAACCATGATGAGTGAATACTCAATTGATAATATTTTTTTGGGATGAAGTGGTTAGTATATCTTGTTATACTATAAATTGAGTTTATATTAGAATTTTTCCTTAATAAAAAACCTTATAAATTATGGAATAGTCGAAAACCAAAAGTTTCTTACTTCAGAGTCTTTGTTTGAAAAGTATTTATCCTGAATTTGAATGATAACTTACATAAATTTTCACCCAAATCTGATGAAAGAATATTTTTATGTTATACTACTACATTTAAGGCATGTAAAGTTTTTAATAAAAAGTCTTACACTTGTGAGGAAACAATAAATGTTAAATTTGATGAAACCAAACCTTTTGCTTTTAAACAACCTCAACCAACATCCTTAGATGTCAGTTTAAAAACTAATTTTCGACCTTTGTTTGAATATCCTTCTTATATGGAAAAAACTACAAAAATAGTTTTTCAAGTATTTCCTTCAGAATATTTTTACCCTATATTGAAGAAAATCCTTTTGGAAACCCAAGAAATTATTTTTTTCATAGGAGTCATCATAGTGATAGTATCATTGCTGGTGTTGATGAAACTGTTAGGACTATAAGTTCCTTAAGGAATGAATTAGAACATCCTAATTTTCTTTCTCAATTTGAACCTAAAAATACTAATTAGGCTTTAGGTTATGAGGATTGGATTATGTTTATGAAAGATGAACTAAATGAATTGGAAAGGAAAAAATTCTGGACACTTGTTAAATAAACTAATGAAACTTCTATAGTAGGTGTCAAAAAGAGATTTAGAAAAAAATGTGATGAAAATGGAATTATTATTAGAAATAATTCAAGACTTGTTGCTAAGTTTTATAATCAACAAGAAGGAATATATTGTGAATATACCTATTCACTGGTAGCTAGACTAGAAGCTATTCTTATTCTATTCGCCTTGGCATCATTATTTAATGTAAAGTTTTTCAAATGGATGTGAAGTGTTATTTTAATAAGAGATATGTTTAGGAAGAATTTTATATTGAAAAACCCCATGGGTTTGAAAATAAAAAACATCCTCAATACATTTATAAACTCACAAAAACTTTATAAGAACTTAAAAAAGCATATAGAGCCGAGTATAATAGGTTAACATGATTTTTATTAAAAACAATTATGTTAAGGGAACTACTGATCCAATTATTGTTTATAAATAATGTTATTAAAAATATTATGAATATTAAAATCAAAGTTGATGACATTATATTTTGATCAAATCAACAATATTTAACAGATTCATTTTCATATCTTATGAATCTGAGTTTGAGAAGAGCATGATGGGTGATCCAACATTTTTTTTAGGTTTTTTAATTTCTAAAAAACAAGAAGGAAATTTTATATCCCAACATAAGTATATAAATTATCTTCTTAAAATTATTGAATATGAAAATAAAAAAAGTAAATGTATGCCAGCCATAACATCAAACACACTTTATCATGATGAGGATGGTCAACCAGTTAGTCAAAATATTTTTTAGAGGTATGATAAAAAGTTTACTTTACTTAACTGCTAGTCGCCAACATGTAATATTTTCACTATTATTATGTGAAAAATGTCAAGGAAATCCAAAATAGTCCCTCCTTAATTCTGTAAAATTAATTTTTCATTATCTTATGGGAACTTTGGATTTAGGGGTTTTCAATTCTTAGGGAAATGTTTTGGAATTAATTTTTTTGGATGATGAATTTAGGGGTCGAAAATTATTGAAAAATTACATTAGGAACATATTATTTCATAGAAGACTCACTAGATTCTTGGTCATTAATGAAAAAACACTAAATAGAACTTTCCACTACTGATGCAGTATATGTAGTTGTTATAAGTTTTTGTGCTTAAGTGTGGTGGATGCAAAATACACTCAATGACTATGGAATGAGTTTTACTAAAACTAAAATACTATGTGATAACACTAGTTCCATTACATTAAGTAATAATCCTACACATCACTTCCATGCAGTACACATATATATTAGGAATCACATTCTTAGGGATCAAACACTTAAAAGAGTATCATTTTATAATTCATCGAAACACAAGATCAACATGCAGATATTTTTTCAAAACATTTACCTTCAGATAGATTTGAATATATTAAACAGAATATAGGAATGATCAATGTAAAATTATCCTTTACATATACTTCTTGTTTACCCATATCCTTACATTAAGTTACTCTTCTTTATAGGGGGATTACATATGTTTTTTGTTTTTCAAAACTTTTAGTATTTCATTATTTTTAATTTTCTTAAATTTTTATTAATGAAGCTTTGGACTCATATTTCATTATAAATTTTTTTGTGTTAGTATTATAAAAAAATAACTGGACTTAGAAAATGTTACAAAGTATCTAGATTCATTGTTTCTAAAAATTGTTGGATTTAGAAAATTTTCGTAATGAGTTTTTATTTCAAAAATATCTTATTCAGTTTTACCTCTAAAAACTATTTTATGTTTTCTTTTAAAAACCTATGAATTTATTTATTGTATTAAAACTATCATTTTTAGTTTATTAAAAATATTAAAACCTAATTAGTTTACAAAAATCAAGAAGAAAATGTTGTTCAAACCAATGACATTTTCCAACTCTGAAAGGTATTCATCTTATCTGTTTAATTTTTGATGTATCCTACAAAGATTAGTCATATATGTTTTTGATATTTTTTCAGTTTTTATAAAAGCTTTATTATGTTTTTTTTATTTTTACCTTTCAAAACAATTTTTAGTATTAATATGATAATTTTTTAATCCTTAAGAGTTTAAAAATACATTAAATCATTATTCATAGTATTTTCAACTATTAGATCAAAATGCTTATCATATGAACAGTTGGATATATTTTGAAAGATGAAACATCTCCCCTTTCACCTATACAAAGGAGGAACCCCCTATCCCACATCTATTTCTTGAATGTTTTTTCATCGACCTACTACTTCATACAAGTTGATTTGTTTGAAATTTTTTCTTTCTTTTCGATCAATTGTATTCACTCTCCTTACAATGGATAATTTTTTTTATAAATATTAGTTTGTTTTCATAGAAATTTTTGTACAAAGGGATTTCTTTGTGAAATATGATTCTTATCTTAAGAAGGATATAACTTTTCAAGTTGAGGAATCAATTTGTGTATAAAAATGATCAGGAAAATGATAAGTACTTTCCTGAACTTTATCACTAATTTTATGCCTCTCTAAAATTTATCAAACAAAAGTATAAGTTTTCATTCAATATTTATAGAAAATGATAAAAATTATCACTAATAAAATTATCAAAATTATTTGGAGTACCTTCTATAGGTGATTCAAATTATCCATCACACAAAATTCTTGATACACTTGGAACCTTTTACAAAAGAAGAGTTGAAGATTTTTTGTTTTCTCATGAATAAAAATTTAGAAAATCTTCTCATCTTACCCCAGATAATCATCTCATTGGTTTATGGATGCAAGGTTTCTTAATACCCAATAAAGGAGATTGCGATACTCTCAAAGCAACAATATCTTTGTATTAGACTATTTAGTTAGCAAGAGAAATATTTTCCTTGTAAAGGTTTTTCTATTAACCTTCCAAAACATCAAAAATAATTACATCAAGTTAAAAATTATAATGGTTCTAGTATTCTTGTGTAAGATTACTATTGAGTGTTTTATTTTTATCAAATTTGATAAAATTCATATGAAATGAGGGAAAATGTTTCTTTCATTAGTGAATATAGGATAAAAATAATGAAGCTAATGTTTGATGAAAAATCCAAATAAGTATTCTGAAAAACATGGGGATACTACATCAGAGGCATATCCAACATGAAATTCAAAGAAGAAGAAGAAAAAGAAAATAAAGGTCGATATCTCACCTCTTAAATAAGAGAGAAAAGAAAAGAACCAAAAGATACTACTTGATGATGTTTATGATGAATGGATGAGACTAAAAGATAAAAATAATCATGTTATTCCTAAATTAGGATTAGATACTACTAAGGCTAAGGCTATAAGGGTGGGTGGTGCCAAAAATATTGAGGAAGAATAAAAAAATAACAATAAAAAAAAGAGACTCTGAGATTCTGTTTTATGTCAAAATTTGGTGAAATGAGTAGAATTTTCTTTTGAGAAGGTTGGAAAAGGAAACATGTTTGTAGTGTTAGTATTTAAAGATACTTTACTCATCCTTGATAATGTTCCCTATATCAAAGGAAATGGAAAATTAAAACAATATCTTGAAGAATCAGACACTCCTTCAAAAGAAAAATAGTTTGTTCTAGTTGTGATAACAAAAAAACAATCAGAACCTCTATCAATACATAAAGAATTAGTACCAGTTTCTTTAGGAAAATAAATACTCAAAAAAAATTACTATCTTGAAGAAAAACTTAAAAAATCCAGTGACTTGGTTGAAGGTCATCCAAAAGAAATTCTTGATAAGGTTGATGAGAATCAATTAAAACTAAAAGATCATTATGAGAATGAATAAAAAGAATATCAAGATGGAAAACGAAGGTGGAAAACAAGATGTATAATAAAAATACATTAAAAAAGAAATTTTTGTCCAAGAAAGTGAAGAGGCTAATGAAAAATTTAAGGAGTAAAAAGTGAAATGATAAAGTGATGAAAAAGAAAAACCAATCTAAAAAATAATGAGAGACATTATTATAGACATTATATTCATCAAACCTGACTTCAAAATACAATGATGATGAATCAGAAAGTTCACAAGATGAATCCCTATTAGTAGAGGAATAAGACACTTCATATAAGATTAACAAGGATGATAAATTTTTATAAACCAAACTTTCTAAAAACACTAATATTGGAGTTGTTGAAATTATGGAAGTATTTTATGATAATGTTATTTATCAGAAAGATGATAATGTTGTTAATAAAGTGTTAAAAGTAGATAAGAACAAAGGAAAGGATATTGTTGTTGGAACTAACTAAACTAAGATTCCCCAACCTGATCTAGAGTTATCAGAGTTATCAGGAACCATTGTACAGATGGGTTTTGATTACATAATTCAATCATTGAAAAGGTTGGATGGAATTATACCTTATTTTATGAGATGGGGAAAAAGTGGAAAATTTATTCAGGATAGTCTTTCCCTAAAAAACCAAACACTATTAAAATGTTTAAATAATCAATAATATTAATTGAGGAATATTTTAAAACATTACCAGAAAGTTCTATTTCCCACATAATTTATTGTAATTCAATGTTGAAATGGTCAAATGATGTTGATTCTAATGTTTGGTATCTTGATGATTAGATTCAAGTGATAAAGTAGTTGATGATTGAATCAACTAAATCATTTAATCAGTTATCCATGGATATGGATGATATGGTAAAATATGTTGAAGAGTTCAAATACTAGACATATGATCAGATTGAAGAAGTGGATGCACTCAAAATCAAAGTCTAAGACTTGTTGTTAGAAATGTATTGAGTACACGTTTTTGAAGATGATGTGTCCATTCTCAAATATCAGAACAAGGATCTTGATGGGGATGAAAAAAACTCAAAGATTAGAATGAGAGTTTGAAAGATAAAATTGTGAAGTTGAAGAAAGATCATAATGAATTCTAGAAGATAAATTCATTCATAAAACCCCTTATGAAGAAATATTAATTAATTTTTAACTCTTACAGTAATATGTATTTTGATAAAAATATTAAATGTTTCTTTTATGAATGAATTACTCTTCTATAAAAATATGATTTTTTGAATATTTCTCCAATATGATTGGTTTAATTTTATTTCATAATTTTTTGGATGTTTAGTTAATCCGTTACATAATTTCATATACTTCTCTATTAACTAATTTTTTAGGTACATTATATTTAGTCACCAATTATTTTTTAAAATTAAAAGGGGGAGATATTACTATCAATAGTGATTTATTTTAGAAAGGGGAGATATTTTAACAAAATTTGGCGAATTTGTTACTTAGGGGGAGATGATACTTTATATCATATTCAAAATTCTCTCTATCATATCTAGAATACTTATAAACTGAGTGGGAGTTAAGTATCATGATTTATTTATGAATACAATGTTTTTCAATGACTAGGACTATAATTTTTAATTTTTTATTCAATTTAATGTTTTAGAGTTTTTAATTTAAAAAAATGGGGAGATTGGTGAGTTGGATGTTTTATTTCTCAATTTTCTATTCCTTTTTTGTCTTGGAAGTCACATAAACTTTCTTTATACTTACATTACTAACTTTTTATGTAAAAATAATATTAGAATATTTTTATAGAAAAAATTAATTTTTATCATAGATAGAATATGTTCTAAATTATTATTTTTATAGACTTATATTTTTCATTACGATAATCATAATGAGTATAGATATGATCCATTAGACTCATCTTTTTTTAGAAACATGAAATACCATGTCTTGTATTTTTACTAAAAAAGTCCCCATCATTATAATAGTATTAATACCAATAAGATTGTATTTACCCAGATTGTGATAATTATATTGACCATACTTATAATGTCCATTAGATTGACTTAAGTTTATAATCAGAATACAATAAACATTTTTCTAATGTAAGGAAACCTTTTTACACTATAATGGTGTAATACAATATGATGCCATACTTTCGTTTATAAGTTCAAGGTGTCCAATTCATTGTGAAAAAATCAGAGAAAATAGGACTATTGAATGATCAAAATGCCTATTGGAGAAATGCCTATAAATACCAAGTCATTCGAAGAATTTACTACTGATCGATTTAATTTTTTCAATTTATCCTTGTATGCGATCTTTGAAGATTACACAGTGTTAATGACTTTTTCTTAGTCTTTTATAATTTTTATAGAGTTTTTTCTTCTTAATGGAACCTTGTCATGTTTTCCCATTAAGAATAATTTTTCACTATAATCATGTGTTCGATCTGTGATTACGATTGAGGACTTGTTGCAATGGAATGACGGAGATTCCGATATTTTGATTGAGGGATTTTGGGGACAGTAAGATAGAGCCAATACATTAGATTGAGGGATACTGGGGATAGGTAGACAGAACAAATTTTATCATCATATCAAGGGCTTCCCTCCTTGAGGAAAGACAAACTCTTTTTAAGTATAAAACAAGGGATACCTTTAGCCATGGTTTTTGTATACCTTACTATTAAGGTTTAAAGAGATATATTCTTTTTAAATAGATGTAATTAATTCTTACATTGTTATTATTTTATTAATTATTTTTTAGAATTATTTTGTTCTCTTGTGATTGTTTGTAATGGTTTCGTCAGTAGGTATATGAATATGGTAAACATTAATCTGTTAATCGGATCTTCAGTGAATCTAATCTCCTTACATTGATTTAATTTAATCTTATAAGATTATGATTATCTCAATCTGATATAATCATATGTACTCTAATTATGATATATTATAATCTAATTTTATAGGATTATGATTCATTTACTCTGATATATCAAAATCAATACTTTGGTAATAAGACTGAGGGTTAAGTCTGAATCTGATTTTTTAACTAAAAGAGCTTTTGTGAAATTGTTTAGTTTAATTATTTTAAACTAATTTTTTAAAACTTCAGTTCACCCCCAACTTGTAATTTATCAATACAGAACAGATTATTTAGATCCTAATGTTAATATATAACATATTGATATCTAATAGAAGTCACCATTGGTAGTGAAATGGGGGGTAAATTGGGGAGGATTCATAGTTTCATACATGGGAATGGTGGTGAGAATAGAGGAAAAGAGTGCTAATGGTGAGTGTGCTATGGAGGTGATAGTGAGTCATGGGAGTGGAGGTGAGACAGAGGGATTTGATTGTTTCTTCTCTACTACTGGATACCAGTGAGAAGTATTGATGGTGAGTAGTTGATCTGGTCTTCAGTGGTGAGAGGAGTGGCAGTGAGAACTGCAACGGTGGGTGGGGTGCTCGGTTGTAGGATAAATCCTAGCTCTGAGACATTTACTTTATGGTGAGTAGAGAGAGATCTCTCAAAACTAGGTTTTCCTCCTGATAGCAAGTAAATACACACCATTGGGTTCTTCCCAATGATGTAAATTATCTTTTTTGGAAAATAAAAAACCAGTGGTGGGTTAATTTTTATTCTAAAAAACTAAAGAAAAACGAAAAATTTAAAAATAAAAATAAAACTATAACAATAAAGAATAAAAGAAATTAAAAATTTAAAACTAAATAAATTAATTAAATAAAATAAAATAAAATTATAAAATGAATTAATATAAATTTAAAAGAAAATAATTTTTAATAATTTAAAAACGGAAAACAAAAAAGATAAATTGAAATTAAAAACTGATTAACTTTATAAAGGATATAAATTAAATACTTTAATACATCAAAAATTAAATTTAAATAAAACATTAAATTTAAAAGAGTTAAATTATGAATTCAAATCAAATTAAATACATAAATTGATAATTAAAATTAAATTATATTTAGAATACAAGATTAAATGCTTTAAAATTAAATTAATGTTTCAGTTAAATAAATGAATATAAATTGAAGAATAGATTAATTAATCAAAAGAAACAAAATATATAATTATAATGTCAAGAAGAATTAAAATTAAAAAATAGTAAGGAAATAAAAAATAACAAAAAAAACTATAGACAAAATAAATAATTCTAATAGCTAAAAATCCAAAAATAATTCTAATTAGTGATTAATTAATTAATAAAACTATGAAATTGTTAAAAAATAATTAATTAACAAAAAATAAAAAATTAAATGATTAAATGATTAAAATATTAATAAAAATATGTGGAAAACATGTGATTTGAAGTCAACATTTCGGATGGAAAAGGTGTGTTCCTTGTATCAAGAGAAGAGGGTCATGATTGAGGGTTTCTAGGGATAGAATCTCTGCTAACCTAATTCAACCCATCTCAAGGCAATTCCCTTGAAAAGAGACAATAAGTTGTATCAAAGTGTAGTCTTCTAGGGTGAAATTTTCTCACACAGATTAAAGGTAGCAGTAACCGTGGTGATTCATAAATGCATAAATTTTTTTAAAGGTAAAAATTTAATGTTATGGAAGAATATGATATAATAATACTTCGTATTATTTGTAATTACATTGTACTCATTATATAATCATGGAATTACAGTGAACATGGAATGTAGATCCTTATTAAATGAAACAAAAAAGGACCAAATATGTGTTAAAAGGTGATCCATGAATTAGAGGGAGAATTATCCAATAATATATTACCCAAGGAAAAGTATTTAAAATCCTCTCATTCCATGTGAAAAAATATATTGAATGTTTATAGAGGTAATTAAAACATTTAAGATGAAATAATTCAAGTGATGTGGAATAAATATGAATACCTAAGGATGATTTCAATTTAAACCCTTCATGTATTTTTCAATAATATAGATGCTCAAATTGAACACATTTTAGGTCACAAATAAAATAGTAAAGATTTCATGATCTTGAGGATACTTGCTCCAAATTCTAATTCCATGGTGTATGTACATGAATACAAGGATCTAAAGGATGTGTCACAGAACAATCTTCATAAAACATTTGTCATATATGAAATGATAAATGATGATAATGAGTCCAGATAAAATGAAAACTCAATAAAGTTTCAATGAATGTTTAATTCAAGTAAATTAATACAAACTCTATTAAATTATATCCAAATAAATATGATATTGATAATTTTATTACCTTTATTTAATCTAATCTAGGGGGGAAATAAAATTCAAATAAAAGCTTCCACTTTTCTATTTTTGATGTGGTAAGGAAGATCATCTCAATACTAGGAGTTTTAAAAATATTTAAGATGATGAAAATGAGGGATAAATAAAGATAAAATTAAAATAGGTAAAACCAAGAGAGAACCATAGTGACAATTATTCCAAAGTAAAATCTAATATCTCATGAAGATGAAATTTTAGATGAGTCCTACATTAAATAAGTTTAGGATTATAGGTATAATATAAAAAATACCTTAGTGTATGTTATTAACATACCATAAATAGATGACAGTGATGTGGAAGATAATAATGGTTTGTGGATATTTTTTTAATGAAAATTGATCTTGAAGAATCCCTCAAAGAACTAAAAAAATGGGGAACTATCACCAAGAAGGAAAATTAATTTATTCACAAATAAAATCATCATAAGTAATAATAGGAGAAAGATAATTAAAAAGTAAAATTTGGGAATGAAAAATTGAAATATGTAATTTATAGAAACATTGAAAAGGAAGTTGAGATAAAGATAAAAGTGTAAAAACAAGTGTGAATCATTTATGGATTGACCAATAGAATTAAATAAAAGTTTATGAGGACTGAATAACTTTAATAATTCATTGATTGGTGATAAAAGTTCAAGGAACATAAAATACTCCTTACACTGGAAATATTATTAGGTTTCTCAAAGAAAATGGTCCTAGTTTTTCCAAAATAATTCCTAGAAGTAACTAAGAAAGTGTGTATTCCCAATCCAAATGTGTAACACCATAAAAATAAAGAGAAAGCGTTTCTAGTTCATGCTCAAAAGGATAAGCAACTGCACCATTTTTTAGGGCATAGATATAAAATATCTATAGAAAAGTGGATTTTGTAGAAGATCAAAAGCCTAATTGTCATGTAGTGAGGAATGTGGGAATAATACCAAATATTAGTGGTTATTTCATTAGAAAATTGATAAAAATTAAATATATATATTTTTTCTATTTCAAAAATATTTTTCATTGAGAAATAACACCAAAAACATGCCATTGGATTTCCATCATATTCACAATCTTTTAGGGGTTATTGATTTTGGTGTTAAGGCCATGGACAAATGGTGGCTGATTGTGTATTAAGGATACAATTAGAGGTGAGTCATATTTCATGGAAAATAGGAAATAAAATTTTATGAACCACATCTAACACATTTAAAACAAGAAATATTTTTTTAGTTTAACAAGATGAATGATAAATTATTGAACCAAAATACCTGTATGAGTATCAATCAGTATCAATCTTCAAAAGAAGTTCCTAAATGATCATGGATGAATAAGAAATGGGATGAGAAGGAAAATGCTGCTGAAGTTTCATTCAGAGTAATGAAAAGGTCTATTTTTTGGGTTCTGAAAATTATATGTACCTCACATATGAATGAAAATAAAAATCTTATTACTAACATCATATATAACAAAGGTGGAGTGGTTTAATTTTAAAATGATGTGTTACTCAATTTAATTGGCTCCAGGAATGGAAAAATTATTTGAAAAGATCACTGGAGATAGATTTTATCTTGGTTGAAGGAATTAGTCACAGTTTTTCAGTGTGAGTTAGTTATGTGACTCAATACTTATGTGTAATTTGGAAAGAAATTGTTAACTATTAAATAAATGTATTGATCACTTGTCCTTGAAGGATGATAAAAAATGGGAATCTATATTTAACTTCTTAATAACATATGTGCATGTTATATTAAAATGAGGAAAAAAATATGTGGAATAAGTGTATTAGGAACCAAAGACAACGATATTTATAAAATATGATGAAGACTAAGGGAGAAAATGACTTTTCCAATATCACATGTGACAAAACACATACATGTGATTCTTGAAAAATGGGGAAGGAAATCCAGAAGATGTACAAAATAAATAAAGTAAAGTCATCAAGAGTATTGAAGCTTGTTCATGTGCATGTTTGTGGGATAATTACTCCTAGATATTCGGATGAAAAAGGTATTGTGTTTTGTATATTGATTACTTCAGTAATATGTCTTGGTTTATGGTGACTACTCATAAGTTTTAAGTATACAAGTGAATCACTCAATACCTAAGATAAGATGAAATATTAATTATGATTAAAACATAAAAGTTATTAACCAAAAATGGTACAAAATTCACAAATTCATTGGTGGATAATTATATGGAAAATAATATGACTCAATTTCATGTTTCAGTGGTAGGATATCCTCAAATAATTAGAGTTGCTGAAAAAATAAATCATATCATTAACAACATATATCAAACTATGATCATTGAAAAATAATAACTAGTGAAATATTCAAATAAAGTGGTCTTAACAGTTGTGTATATATCCAATTAGGTGTTTATATGTCTAAATAAAGATAAGTCACTATATGATATGTGGTATGGAAATAATCCCACACTAAAATACTTCTGAGTTCTTTGAAGTAAGTTTTTCATTTTGATCAAGGAATATAATAGAATATTAAAATTATATGGATTTTAAGGGATATTACTAAGATATTCATCCAAGAGAAAGTCCTATCAATTATATAAGAAACAAATATGAAAAATATTTGAAATTTATTTTTTTAACAAGACTTAAAATGAGAGTACTTTAGCTTCTAATGGGTAAAACTTTTACAAAATTACTATAGAATGTGAAGTGGATATAAAAGATGATGTGTCTGGTTCAAGGGGTTTTAGAGCAATGAAACAAACTCTGATGATATATTCAATGATGAGGAGAATAAAATAGTAATAATTAGTACTAGTAAACAATCCAACATAGTTGAAATCACTGATAACAACATATTGGGTGACTAGAAATCCTTAGTCAAAACATGAATGATGAAGGGCAAACAAAACACATCATTCTTATGTCAAGTAAAACCAAATTATTTTGATGATGTTTCTTTATATGCATGTTGGATAAAATCCATGATGAAAACCATTATCAAATTGAGAAAAACCAAGCTAGATAAGTTGTCTCAAGGCTATAAAATAAAAATATTATCATAACCAAATGATATTTATAAAAAAACTCAATTAAGATGAAACAGTGACAAGGAGTAGGGCATGTCTCATGTGAAAATTATATTCCCAAATATATTGGATCTATTTTTATGAAACATTTTAATCGATGTTATGACTTGATTCCATTATATTATTCCTAGTAACTACCTTGAAAAAAGGAATTAATTTGTACCAAATGGATGTTTAATTAGTGTTATTGAATAAGTTCCTTGAAGAGTAAGTCTACATTGATAAAACTGATTGGATTCTCATATATGATGACAAGAGAAAGGTTTTATAATTGATTAAATAATTATATAGGTTGAAATAAGTGCCATAGACTTGGTAATAAATGCTAAATATATTCCTAATGAATCGATGTTACAATCGGGGAGGGGTTGAATGAAAAAGATTTAGGATAGTGGGTGGTGGTACTTATATGTATTAATAACACCATTATTGTAGGCTCATATGAAATATAATGAAATTAGTTTTCAGAATTAAGGAGTTTTGAATTTGAAATATATTTAATCGGTGAGTTTTCATTCTTTATTGGGATGCAGGTGATTCAAAAGAAAGATGACACATTTATATCTCAAAAGAAATATTTCGAGGAGGTGTTGAAATCATTTCAAGTGGATGATTCCAAAACCAATAGATTCTCTGATGGAGACCCATATGAAATTATTTAATTATAGAGAAGGTGTGAAAGTGGATGTGAGACTTTATATAAAAATTATCAACCAACCAATTTAATTGAAATCCACTCAACCATACATTGTATTTTCCATATGTCAATATGAATGATATTAAAGTTGTCTCAAGTAAAGGCACATGAAATTTTTGATATAATCACTATAATATATAAACCAAACAATGGATTTTAGGTTCTACTATTATATAAATACACAACATCAATTGGTGGGATATATATATGATGATTGGGTATGATTAGTGGATGACCAAAAATCCAAATCACGAGGTGTGGTCTACATTGAAATATCTTGTATTTATTAAAAATGTAAAAAAATCATTACTTTATATATTTAATCACTATAGAGGTGGAAAATATAGAGAAAAATCAAGCATTTAATTAGTTGACATGGATAGAACAATAAATTGAAGAAATTGGTGTTGATGTAGTATCTCTAATTCCAACTATATGTGAAAACTCTTGTGTTATAAACATTAGGAAAAATCCTATTCAAAACTCAAGGACAAAACACATCAAAATAAAGTACCATTTATTTATGGTTACAGTGAATCAATAAGCTGTCAATATGAAATATCTATCAAAATGTGATCAAGTTACAAATATCAAGATAAAGTATTTCCCAAAATTTCATTTTTAATGACATTGTTTATCTCTTAGAGTCCAATTGAATCCATATTTTTAGTTAGACTCATGGTTAAGACCCAAAATCATCCATTGGATTTATATCAAGCATAAGGTATGAATTCTTCCGTCAGCTCACGTTATGTGTTTCTAATTATCCTTTGTGAGTCTCTAGGGAAGTGGTCTTTAGGTTCATTAACCATGGGGGAGAAGTATGTTTGAAAAATGTGGAGAATCACCACTGAGGGGGAGAGTTTATTGTTCATATATTTATGTGTTGAAGTCATGTGATGGAGGTTTACAACATGGAATGAAATGGTGTGTTATCATTTGATAATTCATTCATTTAACTATTGTTTCATAGATTAATCATTATCTCCCATTATATTAGAGTTTATAATCGATGAATCTTTGATGAACTCTTTGATGGAAAAATATCAACAAATAAAAGTATCATTGAGATATTCATGTGTGTTTTGTACAATGAAATAATAGGATTGATTGTTTTGTTTGGAATTTTCAACAAACCCAAAGGAGGATAATTTTGGAATAAAACCTTATGAGGTTGTGTGGGGTGTTTTTATTGAAGGTTTGTATAAGTGTGTTAAATTAACTCATTGATAATTTTTTTAAATTCATGTTGATCCATCCTTTCTATGGAGTATTTAGAAGATCTTGAAGAATATATCATTCTAGAAGACAAACCCCAGTCCATTGAACCTTCCTTGCATTGTATAATGTGTAATCTTTAGGAATTATATGAAATAGTATAGTTATATACACTATATAGGATATCATGATAGACTATAAAGGGTCCCTTAAAAAAATTTTCCCACGTTGTATTATACCTAGCTGTGTTACAATAATGACCAGACGGTATGAAAAATATGGCTAATCTCACACAAGGCTAGTACTCGAGCAACCTATAGACAATATAGTGGTCAATCTCGTGAACCACATAGATGAGTGGGCTATAAAGGATTATATTAATGTGATCACATACACATGAAGGTATAGGTGCGTATGAAGGTAGGACATGACACGGGGAATAATTGTGATAAAGTGGTCATGACATGGGTTGGTACAGTAGGATAATTTTGTAATGATTTTATGGAAAGGTAGTTGATATGGAAATGAAATTCTATAGGAATTTATGATTTGATATTTAGAATTTTTAGGACATGTCACAATCATATGAACCATGATATAAGATGTATCCATAATGAGTTTTTGATGAGTTTGAGTTCCATTGTAAAATTTGTGCTACCAAGTCATCAGTAGATGGATATGCCAGAACTCTATTGAATGGAAAATGGACACACCATAATGGAATTGTCAATGCCACAAGGAGTTCAGTGAGTCAATAATTGTTAAGAAATCCAGTCAGAGAATGTGGGAGAATTTAATGTGTTTTTTTGTGAGGATATGGTCAACTACAGGTCCCCACACTACTATATGTTTTGTTATTACAAAGAAAAAGTTGAGTTATTTAAGGATTCAAAATAGAAAAGGTAACTAATTTAATGTATGTGAAAAAATTATAATCCCATGAAATAGAATAACTGACCATGCCATAACTAGGATATTTTAGTCACCTGGTAGTTTTGGTCATAATTTCAATGAGGGAGTTATTACTTGGATTTCTATGTTTTTAATTCGGATTCAATGTCACTTTATTATTCTATTAACTATAGGGAACACTTGGTAAATTCTTAGAAAAATGGATATCTAATACCAAAGATTGGATTTAAAAGAAAATGAGAGGATATGATCTAGAGAAATACATAGGTTTAGAGTAAAAATCATGGTTTTTTTCAGGAAGATAGGGAGGAATAAAGAATAAGGGAATTCCAAGAGGTTTGTCTCACTAGAACATCATCATATAGTGTAGAAGAGACACATTGTGTTAACTATATTATCTAAATCATAGTCTTGTGATAAAAATCAAGGAGGATAGAAGGGGGATTATGAGTTAATATATATTTTTGGAGGAAGTGAGCTTTATCATCTTGTATTAATAGTGAGTTTGGATAATATTTGAGATAACTCCATTGTGTTAAAAAATATAGCAGTTCACTCTATTATTTTAGATCATTGATACATCATCAATTTAATGATCCTTGGACAAGCCTGGTTATGAAAAACTAAGTACAATATTCTATGTTTTGTTTATTTCATTTATCATATTTTAAGAGAAATTAAGGGAGAGAAAAGGAGTGTTCCTTTAATGGAGAGAATAAGATCATTATAATGGGTTTCATGTTTCAAAATAAATGATAAATTGATTCACCCCCCCCCCATATCAGGGTAATTACATTTGTAAGAGACTAATAGATCTACCAATATAGGGAAGATAGTGGGGGATAGATATAATTCTACTATAAGAACTGAGATCGGAACCTCCACTATTATCTCTCTAACCAAAATCAAATAATTTCTCATCTTTTCTGATCTGATATCCCACTCTCTAGTCAATACATTCCTCTCTCCCATAGATGTGGTGAAAGACACACGTCTTCGATAGTAGTAGATATGATCTCTATAATTGGTCATCCAATTTATTCAAAATATAAAATTGGAACTAGTCATCTCTAAGATAATGAATTCAAAAAAAATCTATATCTAGTAATAACTATAAGAAATTTATGACATTAATGATTATTACCTACTTATTTTCCTAAGGGTGTTTCAAGAGTGAGTTACTCATAATATAACTTAATCAATAATTCTAGGAAAAAAACAACATGAGAAGATATGAAAGAATGAGAAGATATTATATAATAAAAGTAGTAGATATTGTAGAGGTAATTGGGAAAATACCTCTAACTTTATAATCCCCCTCTCTATTGATGGATGTAAGCTTATCCATTTTATAAATCAAGCCTACCTCTAGAGAACGACCCTACATATATAGTGCATGACTCACCTGAGTCACCATAATCTATGGTGTCTGAGTCTTCTGTCAAAAACCTCTGACCACGTCCTAAACAAATCCCCATGAATCTAGATGTGGTATATTAGAAAAAAGAATTGGAGATGACCCATATTTCCACATTAGTGGAATTTCTTAGGGTACCTAACAGATGATGTAATAAAATATCCATTCCATCCATAGTTTTAGAACATAGTTGAACCACCACCTATATAATAAGTATAAGATGCCTTACTCTTATACCCCTTAATGGACACACAACATTATATCCTCATCCATTCTATTCCAACTACCAGAAGAGGCTCTCACTACAACACTGGGTAGTCTAGTTGTCAACGCACTGTAAGGTGTAAAAAACCTTGTAATCTCATCATCCTCTAGTCCATTCTCAAAATTTAGAACGTTTCAAAGAACATGAGCATACAATATTAGGTCAAATACCCTAACATAACATATTAGATCTAAAATAAATCCAATATCACACTTGTTATTCAATTGTGTCTCATTACAAGCCAAAATAAGATAAAAAATAACTTCTCTATGAAATGTGTTGAGTAAGAAGAAACTGGAGTCACCCCCTAATGATGTTCTATAAACTCCTAATATTAGTCTAGATTCAATGTGTCAAGGAATAAATACTTGTGGAATAGCTCATAAAAGGAATCCTACGTAATCCCATAACTTCTGCCTACCCATCCCATGATTCACCAGCACTTCTTACTAGGCCCCTAAAGTATAAAGGCAAATAGATTTACTTTCCTATCCCTATGAGTCCCTACTAGGTCAAATAATCCCTCAATGATTTCTATCTAGTCCCCAACATCATGAGGGAAACCAATTCTCTGATATGCTAGAAAATTATGGATTTGAAAGTGTTAGGCATAATAAACCATTATACTTTGTGCCCATACGCCTTGAGTAGGTGCAATATGTAAGAGTATATGATGGGGTGGGTCTACCTCTTATAGCAGTGGATCCTATAAGGGGGAACACTTTTTTGTGTCCTCTTGTATAGAATGCAGTGGAGTGGGTGTGCTATTTGATGTAGGGGGATTCTGTCATCTCTAAGGAGGCATTTTTATAACATTACAAACAAATTATGAAAACCCCTGTAAAATGTTTTTCATGAGAACAACCTATGTGGTTATAAGGAATACATAGGGAATTTCAATTAGAATATATATCCTAGGAGATACCCAACATAAAGGATAACCTTCCTAGACCTATCCATTGCTCAAGATTTTTACTACGTACCTACACATTTATGATAATCATATATATATAAGAACAATATGCTCAAGTTGAACTAACTAAATTGAAACATATAAATAAAAAAATATATGATACAAATATATCACACAATTGTTAAGTGAAATCAATAAATTTAGTTTAATAATTATTAAATAGTAGATTAAATGTATATGTGATCCCACTTTCCTACTCATGCTATTGAAACAAACCAAAATCAATCAAAATGTAACAATAATCCCATCACTAGTAATTCAAAGGTCCATTACACATGAATAGGCCAGATGCATGGAAACTCCCCTACCATAGTTCCACATTGCCTATCTCTTTTCTACAGTAACCCAAAAATAAAATATGGAAAGTCTCAGACATTTGATACCATTTTGTAACACCCTAACCTGAAAATTCGAATTTCTGTTACAGAACAACCAAAAACCATCCTATATAAAGGTATAATGTATTTATCTTTACATAGATCATAGGGTATATTTATGTGTAAAGATAAAGTTGGAAATTATTTAATTTTCACAAAAAAGACTTATAAACTATAAGTAAAATGGTCTAAAGAACCATAAAAAATGAAGTTGTTATAGAGTGTGGAGACCCATCAAAATAAAATTATATGAGTTAGTATTTTTGTTAATGGATGTTTATACATTTTAGACCCTGAGGAAAAAATGGTAAATTTAATCATGAAATGGATTTAAAAAAAACATTAACCACAACATCAATTTCAAAATAGTTGTTATTATAGTGTGATTTTTTTTTGGGACTAATCAAATATAGTCAAATTTTTTCCACTTTTGTGGGTAAAACCTATAATAGAGAGAAAATTCTATAAATATGTTATTATATAATATCTACCTATAATACCCACCTAATTATTAAATCATTGGACTTTATATTATGATAATTTTATATTCATTTCTTGGATGAAGATTGAAAAACATAGGCCCTAAGAAATGATAATCATATGTTTGATTTATTTATTCTACCCTTTCACTACATGTTTAATATTTGTATGAATTTTACTTGTTTCTGATCCATAAAATAATTTTATTATTCCTTTTTATTCTTTTTGAATGAAATTTTTGTGATTAAATATTTTTCCATTGAGTTTCAAGAATTAAAACAAGGGAATTAACATATCTAAAATCTAATTTGTGGTTTATTGAAGAGAAAAAATATTCTCATAAATTTGTTTTTTATTATATTAAAATTAACTTATTTATTACTTAATTATGATACATTTAGTCATAATGAAAATTAGTTGTAAATTTCTTTACATGCATATTAACACCCTGAAATGTATGTTGATAAATTTTTTATTTAGATCCCCATTTTTATATTTTGATAGAAATTTTTATATTCAAATTGATTTATTCTTTTAATAGTTTTTTGAACAATTTTTTCATTAAATAAAAAGTTTATTTATGTTTTTTGGTACATGGGCTTAAATTATAATATTTAAAACCTGAAAAAATGCATTTTATTGGGATATCCAAGAAAGAGTGAATTTTCATCATACACCGATCCCCATTTTTACTTGATTTGTCAAATAAGAGATTCAAGTGGGGAAAATTCCCAATTAAAATTCAAATTATTTGGTAGTTTAATGGGTTTACATGATTATAATTCTAACATAAGAGATACACGATAAAATTCTAGAAATTATCTTTCTCCCATGTGATGGATCTTAATTACTTACGATTTTAAACCATCACCTATGTATCTAATACGTAGACGATGGAGACCCATAATATTTTATTTTTATGAGTTATTATTATTAGATAATTTTAGTAAATTATTACCATGAGTTAAAAATGAAAATTTAAATTAGGAAAATGGATTTAAAATAAAACCTCAATTATTCCATAAATTTTTAAATGGATGTTATACAGTAGTTAATTGTTTTAGGTCTAACCAGTAATAAAACATCTTAAACCACTTATTTTGGTTAAGCCTATATTAGAGGGAAAATTCTATAAATATGTTATAATATATTATTTCCCTATAATAACCACCATATAAATTAATGAATTGACATATATATCTTAATAATTTTAAAATTCTTCAATTGATGAAAACCAATATAAATTAGTTATGAGAAACCTTGATTAAATGTAAGTTTTCTTATTAATATCCTTGTTATTTTAATTTAAGCCTAAAAATTATGTATCTTTCTGTAGAAAAATAAAATAATTTCATTCCTATAATTCTATATCTCAGATCACTTGGTTCGAGACAGAGAAGTACATGACCTCATATATTCCTCTCTATAAAAAATTGGCCTCTAGATTGAATAGAGTTATTGGACCATAAATTGAATAGACTATAACCCCAGTATTAATTAATCCAATCATAAATTAAATAAGAATAAATAATATTCAAAATATAAACAATATAGAATCATCGTAGTATTACAATTATACAAATCATTCACATTTAAAAACAAAATTATACCAAGAATGTAATGAATAGATAATCAAAAGATTCTCATCATGAGTAGTAGATCAATATATGAGATGTATAGAAAGAATAAAAATATCCTTTATGTATTGATATAAAAATATATATATTAGGTGCTTGGGGGTACAATGAATTTGAACACACACACATACACCACAAACACATAGGACTAAAGGAAGGGCATAACCCCCTAAGGGATAACCCACCCAAGAAAGGGGGAAGAAAAGAGGGGATCCCCACCACTTTCAAAACCCTAGCGAAGAGGAGGGAGCTCCAAGTCTTGATATAAAAATATCATAGCTTATATCTTGGTATTAATTCCATCCCAAGATAACTCCCCGTACTCAAGAACTTAAAATTGGGATCATCCTCTTTCTTAGATCATTGAATAGAAAGTTTTAATACATACTAGGGTGCTTATATATAGTGTGAATATATAACCCAATAGAAAACCACCAATATGTCCTTATAATAAATAAGATAATATATATATTTGTGAATTAGATAGAAAAAATAAATAAATAATAAAAAATCATGCACCAATGTCAGATAATTGTTTTCTAACTAGACCTCTATGAATATTGATCATACTTGGTGTGGTCAATTCCAAATGAAGAGGGTTTTAATATATGAATAATCCATAGTATTTTCATAGGAAGTGGTCTGATGATGGTGTAACATAAACAACCTCACATACAAGATGAAAATCCTTATGAAACTGAGTGAGGTCACATGGATATATCTCATGTAAACTGCATAATAAGTGGTCTAAGGATAGTGTAAAATAGACAATAAATAGATTAATATAAACCAACACCCACATCAATGTTCGGGCCCATAGATAAGTCACACATACATTAAAAATCATAGAAAATGGTGTGAGGAGGGAGTAACATGGCCAACCTCCCATGTGAGATGAAATAAAACCCTATTTAGTGGTAAGTTACCATGGATATACTCCATAATAATAAAATATAAAATAGAAAATAAGATGACTAAAACTTCACCCAAACTAACCATGTTTAAACCATTCATGCTCAAACATCATCTTAATTAGAATACCACAAAGAGTTATCCTTTTGGAGAATCCTTCAACTTAACTCTTCACAAACCCTCATACTTTCTATTCCCAACCATAATTCCAACTCAGTAAAATTAAGTTGTAATATATACCCATAATTTAAGCTAGATGACTTTCATTACCACTAACAATCATTTAAATATCACTTTATACCAAAATATATAAAATGGAAAACACTATAAAAAATCACTACAAAAGCTATGGGTAGGCCACACTCAAACCATCCCACCCATATCTATCCCCCATAAGGCCAATTCCATATATTCAGACCAACCCTATCACTTTTATAACTTTAAAAAAATAAACACATGTAAATACATAATCCCACATGCTTTATAGCCTATCAAATTCCTTCAAAATGTCCTAATATGGTAAGGACTTCCTACATCAGGCCATAAAGAGATAAATTTCTTGGATACATCACTCAATCCAAGATTGGTCAATTGAAACTCTTAAACTAAAAAACCCATTAAAATTATGGATTTGAGACTAATATGAAAAAATAGTGGTTTTTTCTCATCAAATAATTTTTAGAAATTGTTACTATTAATCAAATATAATTAAAAAAACTAAAAAAATTCCTATTGAGAAAGGGATTAGAGTTATAGGAGCTTTAAAATCCAAATGGGAATAAAAATGTTAGTTTGATCATGTTGGTGTTAAGGATGGATAATGTTATGGTTAAAAATGGTTTTGAAAAAAAATATAAATTTCCTAAGTGGACATGCAATCTGGAAGACCACTGAGTACCCTTTTTACCATTATTGGGTACTCAGTCCTCCAACTACTAATTGATCAGAATTTACTAGTCAACAAGTGTGGCTACAGGGGCAATAATTACCTTTTAATTTTCATCGGGAACCTGATAGCCTCTGCTACTATTTAATAGTAACAAGGCCCTAACTACACATCTCCAAATTCTTCCAAGATTTAACACCACCCAAGGACATCACAAAAAAAAATTCTAAAATAATTTAAAAATAATAATTATCTCTAAAATACAACTCAAAATTTAAGGGCCATTTAAAATACCCCTCCAAGGTATTATAATACTTTAAAAGTGCCTCTAATTCTTTTATATAAACAACCTTGGCCCCTGATCTCATATATTTTACACAAGCACCAATGTCTCTCCAAGATATGAAAATTCTATCACAACACACACACACACAAATGATAAGTACTATCTTCCCACACATCATCTTCTCACTTCAATTTATGAAGTACAAGGGTCTCTCCTCAAATGTAGAATCAACCAAAAACTCTACATCCTCACTATCAATTACACATTTCAGGTTCAATTTTTATTTTTAAATCTGCGATACGTGAAACTAACCAAGCATGATATGATGTCTTAGTAGAATATTTAACCAATAAAATCAGTACATATCTCCTCTATAATATTGAATGTACTGATAGACTAGGTAAAGAGATTTCCCATCTTCCTTAACCGATGATTCTCAAAATTAGGTAATACTAATAAGAATACATAATAACTTCTGGTGAACTCTATGGGTTATATCCTTCAATTATAATATAAATTATTCCCACTCTAAGGAATAACCAACCATTTCTTTATCAATTTAACCATATCGATGGTGTATTATACTATTCTCAAGATGATGATAAAAAACTCACCCACTTTTAACAACATGAGGGTGAGTGGAATGATTGACCATATAGGCCCTCATAGAGATTCACTAGGATTAAAGTAGAAAATATATTATTTCACATGAAGTTGAACATGACTATATTTTTATTGCATGCTCTATAAATGTGTAGAACACATTCCCTAATAATTTCCTTGAGTATTTGAATCTTTATCTCCATCTTCCAGTATATTTGGTAGTGAAATACTGTACTTATATTCATCTATGTTACAATAAATTTCTTTAATAACTTTTATAATATGGATGTGAAATAGGAATATCAATATGATAATGTTCTCATAGTTATGATATAATGTCATATAATCCCCTACAAATATAACATGCTTAGTATTTCCACTGAATGGGTCTCCTAAATAAAAATTAAATGAGTAATATTCCTCAACCAATCTACTATAACATAGAATAAATCACAAATGACTATAATTTTTAGAATATAAGTGAAAAATTATATAATCACCTTATACCACTTAAATATATGCATTGAGAGTGGCTGAAGTAATCATTCAGGCCACTAGTGCTCTTCCATCACCTTATGGAGGCTAAAACAATGAGCCAAAAAACCTGTAATGTACCTCATCATACCAATACATTATAAATGACACATGATATCATGACACATCTTTATAAACCAATGTTTTAAAGATAATCGAGATCTGTGGTAATCCATCTTTACCTCCTCCATCATATTAGTAATAATCACCACCATACTATAGATGTATAATACATCATCCTCATCCTAGATCTATGATTGAATAAGATCTAGACTGATAATAGAATTCCACATCACAAAAAAAATTAAAATCTAACTCATAGTTGTATTTTACTCACTCCATTAGTGGGGGAGTAATGATAAAAGTAGAAAATGTCATGGAAACCTAATCCACGATCATGTACATCATATATTCCATGAAAAATCAAATCAACATCCACTCCTCACCAGATTCCCAAATTACCTTATCGTATGTTTTATTACTATGATATTCCACAATGATGTTCCTTTTTCCAAATGCATATTCCATTAAAAAAATTAATATCAAAAGATACTCAATCTAATTACTCTACCAGAAGTTTAAATGCTACTGGGAGAAAATTTGTCATAAGATTCTTTATTACATATAAATAAAAAATCCTCAAAAAATATATAATGGTACAAATAATTTTGTTCCTGGACCATTAAAACTAGCTTGGAATCATGGTTAGGTAATTTATACACATGAATACATAGCTGATGTGACCCATAAGATATCACTCAATCGTATTGCATCAAGACATATCCCATACCAATCTCAGAGGCATAAAAATATATGGTATAACTATTCCAAAAGTATAGAAGAATAAAAATAAGAGTGGATGTAATCCTTCCTTTCAACTCTGAAAAGGAAGCTTCACACTGAACAATCCGCTTGAATTTCAATCCATTCCTATATAGGTTGATCATAGGTGATTCCAAGTGAGAGAAATTATAAAGGAAACTTCTTTAATACCCTACCAAATTGAGGATAATTCTGATCTCAAACAGCTTCTTGGTTTTGTCCCATAATTTCACAACCACCTGTTTTACAAGGTAAACAAAAATTCTTATCTCATATATAACATGTCCAAGAAGGAACAAATTTTGAATTTACAAATGTAACTTTAATATATTGGAAAATAATTTATGTACTAAAAGTATGATCAGTATATTCTTAAGGTTTTCATTATTTATCTCAATTTTTCATGAATATAAAAAAATGACATTAATGAAAACCATGATAATAGAGTCTTAGTTGTAATTCAAGATTAGATTCATTAAGAATATGAAGATTGCTAATGTATTTTTCAGACTGAATGAAAAAATACTCATATAGCCCATACCTTCTTCTAAACTTCATCTTTGATATTTAGTCCACCTTGGCTCCCAATTGGTGGGAGTGGAATCCTTGAACAACCATAGAGAACTATTAGGATCCTCTCAACTGATAAAATAGACTCTCTATTTAAAGTAATGGATACCTATTCTTTACCATAACTAGGATTAGCTTCCAATAATCCATGATAAATATCACTCTACAATCAAAATTATTGGTAAAAAAATGGGATCACTGTAATGATAGATATATGGAGGGATAATCCCTTCACCTCATGATACTCGAGATGCATTTTCAGGCCCCATGTCCTGACTGATTCTAATGATAAAAAGGAATTGATATAGGCTCAACACTCAACATGAAATTTACTATAAAATTGATCTTCATATTTGGAGGAAAAATAGTTAAATTTTTATTGAATACATCCTGAAAATGGTCCACTATTTGAAGGAATGTAGACATAATTGTCATTGACTCAGTTATAAAATCCATCTTGGATATTTCTATATTGATGTATCCATGTTAGGTCTCACTCTACCTACCTTGAAATAAAATTAAACTAGAAATAAATATTCCTCTATGATAAGGTAAGTGAAGTACACATGCCATTGATAGTAATTGATACTATCCCAAAAGTGTATTATCCAATCCATCCTAAGGATGAAATCAATCTATTCATATTCCAAGGATTAAATTCCCATAGGTGACCGTATCCTCTTCCCATTGTGGGAAATAAAAAAAATATCCTTATATGGTCTAACCTATTCCCAATAAGAATATATATAGATATAAATTCGCAATAATGATCCATAGTGATCCTTAAACCAGATATATAATGCATAAATAAAAAGGTTCATATTCTTATATTTTAAATAAAGAAACAAAATGTGTAGAAGAAATTAAAACTGTAACTCTCATTGTATAAGGAACCCATTCCCTACAAATTAGAACCTAAAATATTGAAAAAAATCTAACCACATTGGATACATGGTCCAAACCCTATAATCCCAGAATATCTTAAATAAGTAACACATGAGGCATCAAATTTTGTTTCCCCTAGGATAGTCAACTAGTATATTGACCTAACCTCCCACATCAAGCTCAACTTTCAATATGCAGAGGTCCCATTGACCATGATTGAGAACCTTACATATACAATGAAACTCCAAAAGATCCATATTAAGGAATACTCATACAAAAACACTATATGTGTTGTGACTCTCATATTCTTTAATTTTTATGATAATAAATACTCTTGAAAGTGTTTCATGGTTTCATTTAAGTGATTGTTTATTAGAATTGATTGCATCATATTATAATCTTTTGAGAACCATGAAGTAAGCTTTAAGAGTATTAAGTAATGCATTAAATCCTTATATTGAGGCTGGAAGATATTTAGAAGAATTTTGAAGGATATGGTGATATCACTTATTAAAATAGATAATAGATGGCTGAAAAGGCTAGCCCATGTAGGGAACATGCTACCCAGTTCCATATGTATAGAACCTCTTATGTGTAGAATACCCATTGACTTGTTGGTGGATTCCCACTAGCCAGCCGATAGTAAAGATAACAGTAGCCAAATTTTTAAGAACTCCACTGGCTACCTAGTGGAGGTTATTGGGTATTTGGAGGCATCGAGACAGCAGGTCTAATCCATCAATTAATTACGGTCAAATTTATTTGTTATATGTATTCTTTTTTATTTATTACCCCAATGAATTATGGAATATTTTCATAGTTTTTTGAGTCTATAAATAGACCTCTTTGTGGTCTTATAAATTTCCCTTCTCATCCATTCTCCAACAATAATGTGTTAAGATATCCAATTAACTCTCAAGTGATCTCTTTATCTATGTGATTCCTTATCAAATCTATAGTGTGTGTTTATTTTAAAAAAATTCCCACTCTTATTTGTTTAATCAATATCTCATATCTATTCTTCATATAATTTTGAGAGAATCGATATTATACTAAAATTTTCTTTATCCTAGAAATACCCTCTTATTCATATTTCCTCTATTATCACTTATCACTACCTTTAAATTGAGGGCTCAAGTTTTCTTTTTCATATATAATAAAAGGAAATAAACTATTTCTCATTGTGTTTTCTAATTATAATTGTTTAAAATCTAGGGTCGATTTTAATTTCTATTTCTTTCTAAAAATTAGACATTAATGGATTTTTGGAATCTTGGATACTATTAAGGCCAAGGGTCTGATATATTAAATTGTTAATCTATTGAGGTGGTAGACATAGGTATATTATTTATCTATTTAAAAAACATCCTTAAAAACTTTTCATCCTTATTTTCTTTCTTATTTATATATATATTATTTAAATATTTTAAATAACCAATTGTTAAATACATCAATATGCTCAATCATTTAATGCAAAAATAAAAATTTCTTTTATTCTAACACTTTTATGATACTATAAAGTTTTATGGTTTCACCTTTAAATTTATTTTACTTTTTTTTTCATTTTTTCACTTTAAAGCATTCAAAAGGTTTTAATTATATTTTATATTTAAAAAATGAGTTTTTAATCCTTATGAAAATGATTATTTACTTTGTTTTTAAAGAGGAATTTACTCATATCTTTCCATTTTACCCTACTCTAACCAACATTTTGCACATAAGGGTTCTAGAAATACATTATTAAATTATTTTAAAATTATTTCAAAGTTAATTTTTTTTTCAAAATATTAAACTGATTTTCCAAGAAACATTATTTTAAAAAAAGGATTTTTTAAAAACCTATGGTGCTTCTAAAGGACACACTATGGGTTGTGCTCACTTTTCATATCATAATAATTATTGTGATCATAAATCACACATTTTTATATTTATTATATCTATTGGTTATCCCATATTGAAGATAGATATGTATGGTTATATCTCAACTTCTGAAAAAGAAGATAAATGGACCCCTAATGACATGTCTTCTTTTGATTTAGATGGAAAATAAATGAATTCCTTGTATTTTTTTAGATAAAAATTAATTTAATTGAATTTATACAAGAAAAATTGCCAATTAAATATGGATATTCCTAGAAGTAACACATGTAGTAATGAAAAATTTCAAAGAAACCTGATTGGATATGTTTAATAAAAGCCTTGGCAGTTTATCTATACATCAAAGTGAATCTTTTACTGAAATGTTTAATCGATAAACTGATATCTATAGTGGTTGAAAATATCTCGGTGATTCTACTTATATATAATGTATTTTAAATAAAATCATTTAGGTTTTATTAATAAACTGGGCACCAAAATTCACCGTGATCTAATAATATATAGAGATAATGAATAAGATAGTTAAGGAACCCATTATATCTCTCATGACATATGAGATTATTATGAAAAGTAAATATGTAAAGGATGAAAATGAGGCCAAAGAAACTAAAAAGATAATTTATTTCAAATAAATCAAAAATGAAACATCCAAAATTGAAGATTATGTTTCTAATATTTCTAAATGGGTGAACCATTACATGAACAAGAAAATATTTACTCAGCGCTTCAAAAATAAAAATAAAGAAATGAATGTTTCTTTATTTGGTTATAAAGAGATGGGTCACATAATACTAGATTTTCATTTCATAAAAAACTATAAATATATTAATAAAAGTAAGAAAACTAAAACATTTCAACTTGGAGTGCAATTGATGACACAATTTCAACATATGTATCAAGAAATAAAAGTCATAACTCCCTCATGGCCAATATCAAGGTATATAATGATGTAAATTCTATATGTTCTAGTTCTTAAACTTCTAATTGTTCAAAAAAATATTTAAGATATGAAGTTATTATTTATTATGTAGATCAACATTAATATTTTTTTGTGAACATGATTCAAAATCTAAAGATCTTAAAAAATTAAAATCTAGATATTTTTGAAGACAATAAATTTTTTAATGAAAAAGATGATATAGTTTTAAAACTAAAAAACAAAAAAAAATGTTGTAAATTTTAAATTTTAAATTAAAGATAGAAAAATTACACTTTCCCATTTTACCAAAGGGGAATAAATTTAATTTATTTTTTTGGGATCTAAATATGTTGTTAAAATTAATCCAGTGATTGGTTTTTTTCAAAACAATAAATATTTCAAAAAAAATTCCAAAAGCATTATTTTTGAAATTTAAATTCTCAAAATAAATCTTGTCAAAATTGTATAAAAATTGGTCACATTGTTTATGAATGAAATTATAAAAATTAAAGATATGTTTTATATAAAATCATTCATCACTTATCCCATATTTCTGATGAAGAAACTCATTCTAAATAAGTTTTGATTCCAAAGCGTTCATTGGCTTACTTAAGTGGACCCAAGATATGGATACCAAAATAATTAGTCTCTTAATATTTTTTAGGAAAATTTTCTCATTATAAAAAATCCATAAGATACTTGGTATATTTAATGTGGTTTATCAAGGCACATGCATGGTGATCCTAATTAATTCAATCATCTTGAAAACATTAATGAAGGGAATGTTAGATTTAGAGGTGATTCAAAAGAAAAAATTACCAGTATGTATATGATTAGTTTCTCCAACTCTAATTTAATTAATTATGATTTATTTTTTAATTTAATTAAATGAAATTTACTAAGAGTTAGTTAATTATATGTTCTATCTTTTATAATTACTTTAAACAATTATTTTAGTAATTATTTTAATTATAAGGTAAATCTTTTATTTACTGAATATCAATTTAAAAATTTATATATTAATGATATAAAATCTATTAAAAGTCAAAATGTAAAGTTTTTAATTGAAAAAGATAATTAATATTGGATTTATAATGGGCACCGAGGTGATTATAATATTAACCCTCTTTCCAAAATCAGCTGTAACTGAATAGTATGCTAATTATAGAAATATTGTTTCAGAGAAAACATATTTTGTTAAACATAAAAACTTAAAAAATAAGACTTTTTTTCAAATATAAAAATGTCCCCCCTCTAAATCATTTAAATTAGTCCACCTTGACTTTTTTGGACCAACTCAAGTTGGTAGTATCAGAGGTAAAAATTACACCTTTATAATTATCAATGAATATACTATATTTTTATGGGTTTTCTTCTTACATCATAAAAATGAGGCTTATAATGTCTTTATCAACTTTCCAAGTAAAGTTGAAGATAAAAAATACCACAAACTCTATAGCCTTATAACTGACCAATTATGAATTAAAAAAAAAATACTTTGATGAATTTTCTTCTTCTCAAGGTTACTATAATTATTTTATCACTCTTAGAGCACCTAAAAAATGCGGCTCTCTAATGACGAAATATGACCCTCCATGAAATGTCTAGGACTATGTTGAATGAATTAAACCTTCCTAAATTATTTAAAGATGAGGTGATTAATACCACTTTCTTTATCCTAAATAGTGTTTTCATAAGACAAAAACTCTCTATGAACTTAGGAAATGAGAAGTTCATTAAGTTTCCTTCTTTAAAGATTTGCGCTGTAAATTATTTGTCATTAATACCATGGATAATATTGGAAATTATGACCCTAAATATGATGAAGTTATTTTTATTAGGAACTCAAACTAAGGTAAAGACAACTAAGTCTTCAATAGGTGGAACAAGTTATTAGAAGAGTCAATTCACATCAAATCTGTTGAGAATATTCCTTTATCATATCCTAAAATTGATGATGATATCGACCAAGTTAGTTTGAAATTACCTAAACAATAATATTATATAATAATTGAATTGGTCCTAGAACCACCTTCAAAACCTTTACCAAAGGAATGAGTTAAATTCAAAGACCATCCCCTTTATAATGTTATCGGTGAATTACAATCCAGAACTCATACTAGAAGGATGATCTTAAATGAGGTTGAACATAAAGAATTTATCTCTCACCTAGAACCACATTCCATTGATGATGTTATTAATGGTGATAAATGGATAATTTTAATACAATATTAGATGAAAATATTTCAAAGTAACAATTTTTGGACTCTCATGGAATGAGTCAATAATCATCCAATTATTGGAACCATGTGTGATTTTCAAAAATAAGATGAAAATCAAAGAATTATCAATCATGAAAATGATTAACATATTAATTAAGGCTATAATCAAGACTTATGGTGATACATTGGAACCTATTGTGTATCTAGAGTCCATTATAATATTTTTTAGAATTCATAACTCTTTCTAAATTTAAAAATTTTCAAATTGATGTTAAAAGTGATTTTAAAAATGAGTTTTTTATGAAAATGTTTTTGTGGATAAACAACCCCATTTTGAAAATACTAAATTTAAAAATAATGTTTTCTATTAACCTTAATCACATTATAGTTTAAAATAAGTCCCTTCGGGAATGTTATTAGTGGTTAAATAAATTCATTTTATCAATTTTTTAAATTGGGTGAATCTAATTCTTTTTGTTTCCCCCCAAATAATACAAATTATTTTTTAATTATTCAAATTTATGTTGACGATTTTTTTTCGGATCAATGAAAGAAATTTTTTATAATGAATTTTCTAATTTAATTGAGAAGGACTTTGAAATTATTTTAATGGAAGAACTCAAATTCTTCCTTGGTTTCAAAATTCCAAAATTTCTTATAGAAATTTTTTGAACCAATTTAAATACACTAATGAACTTATAAAGAAGTTTGAAAATCATAAAGATAATTAAATAATAAATAACAATAGAAAAAATTATAAGATAACATTGGATGAAAATTAGTGTATAAATTTGTGTTCGTTTTCAATAAAATACAAAGTACTCTAACATTACATCTCTTGAAATATTTTTTGGATATCTAAAAGGAACTAAAAGACTTGGATTATTTTATCCAAAGTAAACTAATTTTTAACTTTCTCTTTTTTAGATTCTAAATTTAGAGGATATGAAATAAATAGAGAAAGAACTAGTAAGACTTTACACCTACTAGAAAAATCTTTTGTCCCCTAGGGTAGTAAGAAAAAAAACCCTATTTATATTTCTTCAACCGATGTATAATACATAAATTCTAGGAATTTTTATGTTCAAATCATATTGATGAAACATACTCTCTTATAATTTAGGTGAACATTTTATCATGTACCTATTAAGTGTGACAACACTAGTGCGATTGGCATCTAAAAAAACCATATCTAAAACTCTCTCACTAAGAACATTTATCTGAGATATAATTTTTTATGAGATCACTATCAAAACGGTTATGTGATTCTTGAATTTGTTTTCAAAAACCATAAACTTCCCATTATCTTCAATAAACCCCTTTTTTATCAATTTTTTGAGAACATTTTTATTCAACAATTTCATTGATTTCTTTTCAATTTTGATACTCACAATAACCCACATTTATATTGGTAATAAAGTTACATTATGTAAATTTTATGATATTAATTAATGGAATAATAATTTTTATTCTTTTATTATATTCAGTATTAATCCAAGTTAGGATATTTGTTTTCTCAAAAGAATATTATTTTAGATATGTTTTATAAGTAATATGAATACACTTCTCATCCACTATATTTTAAGTAGAACATATGGTGTATATACCATATGTTTAGAGAAAAAGTATGGATCATAAACCCTAATTTTGGAAGAAACTCTACATTTTAGGTATAGAAATATGGTTCATCATCCCTACTTTTTTAATTAAATATATGATCTCAATCATAATTTTGGAGTCTATCTCTAGACTGTCAAACCCTACATTTGACTTAGTCAAAGATGGAGTTTTGAATTATGGTTTATTTCCACATTTTTTGTATAATATTTCTAGAATTAAATTTACCTTCAAAGATGTTTAGAGATTGATTAAAATTATCATTCTCAATATATTAGATTTCTCACATTTCCAAGGGATGTTATGACTTCTTTGAACATCTTGAATTCAAATATTTATTTTTTATCATATGATATTTATGGGCCTTATTGACCTAAAAGTAGTTTTAACATTATGATAAATACTGGGATGTTATTCTATATATATATATATATTATTCTAAAGATAAAAATAGATGCATTTTTTAAAATAAAAATGTTTCATTGCCTTCAGAGCTAAACATTGTAGACATATAAGTTTTTAACCCTGCTTGTTTTACTATTGTTGTTGTTGTTGTTGAATTTCATTGTTAATATCTTGATGGAGTCCAAAAAAGTAATTATCAGAGATAAAATTTAGATACATACTTGTTTTATCATATTCTATGTTTTTTATCTACTTATCTCTAAATAAATCATGTTTTATATTGAAGAATATTTTTTTGATACTGTACTTATTGAAGAACATATTCAAATTTTAGTTTCTCTTGAAACTATGTGACAAAGATATTTCAACATCTATATTCTAATCTATTATTTTGTAGAGTATTGGATGCTCATACTCATTCATTTGTGGCTTTTCATATTCTCATACTAGTAGTTGTTATTTAAGTTCCTAGTAAAAGAACAAAAAAAAGACCTATAAAATCATTGACTGTAAGCTTTCGACTACCTACATTCAGTTGTAGAATTCCCTAGAAATACTATTTTCTAGTGAAAATCACCAAGATCATGGATATATTTTAGGTGGTGTAGACTAGGGGATCGTTGTGTCCTGAACCACTATACATCACTATGCTATATTTTTATTTTTTATTTTTGATGCGCCCTCATTTTTAAGAGATAAGTAATTAGTTACCTTAAAATCAAGAGTGAATACAAGTTTCTATCATGTTTAAAAATGAACATAATTCAGCCCCCCCCCCCTCTTATGTCTATTTCTTTTCCATTTCGACTTAACAAGTGGTATTATATATTGAGATCTTGCGGAAAATTGAAGATTGATGCTTGGATCTAAGAAGATTTAATTAAAGATACAAAGTTAATTCATAATTTTTTATCTTAGAGAAGGTATTCTGATGATTTGTACACCTTATTTTAATTGTGATAATTATTGATGATAAAAAACACGAGATTATTTATCTAGTAATTCTTGGAATATGAATTTATTTGAAGGTTGTCAATCGTTATAAATTTACTAAATATGATCTATAAAAATGGAATGATGATGAAGAGGAAGGTTATGATCTTAATTTGAGATAAATGAATGCTATTTTATTTAGATTAAGAACTGATGAATTTAATCGAGTCTCTTAGTACACTACTAATAATGATATGTGGAATACTATTTATGTTACTTATGAAGGTACCAATAATGTTAGAAAACTATGATATAATACCTTAAAATTGAAATTTTATACTTTTAAGATGCATTAATATGAGATAACTACTAAGATAAATGGAATATACATAGAAGTTTTCAATGATATTTCAACATTATGAGATCCAATTAAACAATCAAAGAATTATTTAAAAGTTCTAAGAGTTTTACCCACTAAATGGAATGGGATAACTGCTGTAATCAGAAAATCCAATCTAGTATTAGACCTGATAATGAATGAATTTATTGGAACCGTGATGATGCAAGAAGCTGAAATGAAAGCTGAAGATAAAAATAATATTTTTGTCGATAAGGAAGATGCTTCATTTAGAACAACTATAAATTAATCCTCTGTTTCAATCTATCTAAATACAAGTGAATAATTATCAGATATTTCTAAAATATTTGAAAAACTATACAATGGGAGGAAGAAAATAGATAAAAAAGATAGATGATATGAATATAAAGAGATAGGCGATAAAAAGTATAATTGTCCTATAATCAAATCTCAAATGAAATTTAATTAAAAAATTAATGTAAATAAGGTCATGATGACTAGCTAAATTGTTACTTCTAATTCATTTGGTGAATCTAGTATAAAATATGAAGCTAGAATGGAAATAAATTCGTAAATCTTTGTATTATAGATCATTTTTGTGAATTACACACTTTTAACTCTCACAATTATGATTCCAAAAAAAAAATATTATAATAAAAAATGATAAATATTATTTTACGTTTGATAAAAAAATTGAATATTTAAATAAGTAAAATATAAGACCTACAAAATATTATAATATTATTCTGAAATATAAATTATGGTTAACAAAACATATTTGAGATTTAATATCTAAATGTTCTTGTATTTGGTGTGAAAATAAAATTAAGGAACTGTTAAAATAAGTCATTACATTAAAACAAGCCTAGAGTACTCTTAGTAAAGGAAAAAAATATTTAAATAAAATTCTTGGAAAAATTAAAATTCATAAATATAAATTACGAATAAGTATTAGTAGAGAAAATCCAAAACTATATAGAAATTATTTTATTCCTAGTTCTAAATGGAAAGGCATGTATACAATATTTTTTTATGGTGGAATAAATGGATACAATAAAAATAACTTTTACCTTACAAAACCTCAATTTTATTGTATTAATCAAGTTTATTATTCAAAATAATAATCTAAATTTAATTATAAAGTATCTTATAAAGAAAATATTTGGTTACATAAAACATTAATTTGTAACACTTCCATAACCAAAAGTATATAGGTAACAAATGGAACTTTTATTTAATATATTGTAGGTATGCACTAGTCAAATTTATTATTATATCATTCAGTTTCTGATTAAAGATTATAGATAGATCTATTTATATAGAAACTTCATGAAAACTAGAACTGTTAATCAATGATGTATTTAATTTTCATCTTATTATTTTATCAAAATGAATTTACTATTTTAATAAGGTGGATAATTAAAAAAATTAATTTTCACTCTATTATATTATGAAATAAATAAATCTGTTAAAAATTTAATTATATTATACATACTCTTTACATTTTTAAGATATGTAGAAATATTAATGAAATATTGAAATATCTATAATTTTTTTCTATGTCTTACTTAATAATGTTCATTAGGAAATGGATAATTTTGGGGGAGGTCTTAGAACTTTTTTATTTTATTTTAATTTAAAATAATATGATGAAATATATGTTAATGAAAAACTATATTTTTAATTTAATATTTCATCTTGTAAAACCTAATTTTTAAATTTATTTTTATTATAAATTCCATTTATTTAGGTAATGCCTTATTTTAGAATATTTTTCATACATAAAATTTTCTTTTCAAAAATTAATATATGAAATGATTAATCTATATTTCATTTAAATAGAATGAAGCATCATCTATTAGTTTCTAGAATGAAATGTATCTTATTAGACATTAGAACCCTAGAATATTATTCTTGAAATCTCATAATTTTTTTTATTCCTTATTTTAAATAAAAATTTCAAATACATCTAAACAAACAAGTCTTATTGGAATGAAGTGATCTAGAACTTCAAGCTCTGATAAAATTATTTCACAAAATGAAAATCAAGGTAATTATTTTTCTAATCTGTTTGGAGGGCGTCCAATTTTATTTGTTATGTATTCATTGTAAAAACTTTTTTTTAAATATTAATATATTATTTTTGTAAAGAAAAATAAGTTTTATCTTATCAAATAATTAAATATATAATTTCTTATGATTATCTTTTGTTAAAATTTAATATTTTAAATGATGAAGTAGTAAAGCTACATTAAGATCTAAACGAGTCTACAAAATCCTATGAAGATATAAAAAAAATTCAATTTCAAAAAAATTAATGATAAAATTCAAAGGGGGTATTGAAATATGAATAAAATCAAAATTTCTAAAAAATACATCAAAATGTTTAAAGTGTAGATGATAAGTCACATAGAGACACTCAGACAAGAATCCGTTACTATGATAGGTCTTGCTAGGTCAATATTTTTTTTAGTGGTTCTCATCATCTTCATTGATTCAATGGTATTAAAATATTTAAAAGAGAATAGAACAATTGTCAAGAGTTCTAGCAACATTGATTGAATAAGATAAAAGTTTGTAGAGTGAGATGATTTGTCTAATCCTTCCAAAAACACTGAATCTTATTCATCTCTATATCTTATTCAAAGTTAAATCTATGTATATATATTTCTATTTTTATTAGTTAAAATATAATTTTTGTATTCTCTATGTTAAAAATGAAATAAAATATTTATTAATTCCTTTTTATGTCATAAAAGTGGGAGAAATTTATGGAAATTACTATATGATAAATATTTATTTACACAAGTTTATTTAAGGAGGATGAATGTGCTTCAAATTTATTTATTCTCATATTTTTAAAATTTCATCTATTATGTGTTTTAGTTTTAATATTTGTTTTATAGGCTTCATAATCATCAAAATGGGAAGATTTTTTTAGCATGTGTCAATTCAAAAAACATTTTAATTTGTTTTATTTTTATGCTTATAATAACCCACAATTATGTTTTTAATGAAGTTAATTTAAGTGAATTTTAGGATATTGAGTTATAGAATAATTATTTTTATTATGGGAGTATATTAAATCCTTAATCTGTGGGAGGATATATTTTCTTCTGAAAAGAAAAGAATTCTGAATGTGTTTTATAAGTAATCTGGAAACATTGTTTATACCCTACATTTTTAAAAAAATGTATGGTTTTTATACCCTATGTTTGGAGTAAAATTAGGGATTAAATACCCTACTTTTTGAAGAAACTCTAAATTTGGGTAATAATCATATGGTTCATCATCCCTATTTTTTAAATCAACCATATGTTTCCAACTATTCTTTTGGATTTTATCGCTATATAGTCAAACCCTATGATTGACTTAGTCAGAGGTAGAGTTTTTAATTATGCTTTATTTCCACATTTTTCTGCAAAAATATCATTGGGATTAAATATAAATTAGAAGTTTTTTAAAAACTGATTAAAATGATCATGTTCATAAGATTAGATCATTCATGTTTCTAAGAGAAGATATGAATTTATTTGAATATCTTGAATTCAAATAATCATGATTTATCGTGAGATATTTCTAAACCAATTTGACCAGAAAGAAGTTCAACCATTGTGATATATACCAAGATGTTCATCATCTATATATATATATTTATGTTATTCATCTAAAGGTAGAAATATATGTGAAATTTAAAATAATAATTCTTAATTTCCTTCAGAACAACACTTTGGATGCACAAATGTTTTCATCCTTATTTTTTTGATTTCATTTTCTTCTTCTTTATTTCACTATTAATATTTTTTTTCTAGTTTGACAAAGTACTTATCCATGATGCAAATGGGAGACATATATGTTTTATCAAATTCCTATTGTTTTCTTTACTATTTCCTAAATAAACACTATTTGATGTTGTAGAATATTTTTCTATTGATGTGTTTAGTGATGAATATATACAACCATCAGTTGCTATTGAAATTTTTTCCAATTATATTTCAACATCTAAATCTTGATCTATTATTTTTTTGGAGTGTTGACTACTCACACTCAATCATTGGTGGTATTCCATCTTCTCATACAATTTCATGGTTATTTTGGTTCCATATAAAAGAGATATAAGGCATAGTAAAAGCATTTACTATAAGGTTTCAACTGCTTAAATGTAGTTTTAGAAGTTCCTATAAAAGGGGCTTGCAAGTGAAAATCACCAATCTATGGAGAGAGCATTGGTGGAGTGGAAAAGGGGATCATTGTACCTTGAAACACTACACATCGCTATGTTATTTTACATTATTTATTTTCACTTCTCACTCATTAGTAATAGAGAAGGAAAGATTCACCTTAAACTCAAGATGGAAGTTTGGCTTATAAAATGTTTTTAATGGAACATAATTCAACCCCTTCTTGTGTCCCTTTATTTTTTTCAACCTAACCTGTTAGACTTTTTTAAAGGGGATGCGGGTATTATTACCTTGTGATACTTACATTTTAACCATTGAAAAATTGATAATTTTAAAAAAAAAGTATATTTGTAATTTTTTCTTCAAAAATGATTTTCAAAATAAAATGTTTTTCAAACTTTTCATGATTTTGGTAAAGTATAATTTGTGTGATACTCAAAGTAAAGGATTCCTATTCAGATACAAACAAGTGGATGTGATTCTTGAAAATATGAACCTAGAGGTTATTACCTTAAAAATGGTAGTTTTGATTTTTAATCTGATCTTAACCATAGTAATGAGTACTAGGTCTTTACTGAAAACCTATTTTGACACTCTAGGGGAGTTTTCTATGGTTTATTAATATAAAATTTTCTAAACCATAAGTATGGAATGTTTTTTTACATATGTAATTTCATTATTTAGTTTTTTTTAATGATTATGATCCATTAATCTCACCTATTTCATTATTTTATATGGTTATAATATTGTTAATTTTGAAATTATCCTAGAAGAGACAATATTTTTCTTAGTTTTTTTAAAATTTTATTTTACTCTTTATATTTTTTTTAAAATCACCTTTTAATGTTTTATTTTTCTTTTTAAATATATTTTTAAATAAAAAATATTATTTTATTATATATTTATCGTTATTTAAAATCATCCTTTCTAAATTTTTTGTATTCTAATTTTTTTTATAAACATTATTTTTATGTCTCTCCAAAGACCATTAATGATGATAAACATAGTTTTAGATGTTACATATTTTACACTAACATCATATATGTCTCATTTTTGATAAAATCAAAGGTGGAGAGGTTTTATGTTAAATGGGATATGTTTTATGTTATGGGGGAGATGTTTTATGTTTAGGGGGGAGATTTATTGGGGGAGAAATATTGGTAATAATAGAAACATAGGGGGTTTTTATTCTTGTTTTTTAATTATGGGTATAAATAATGAAATTATTATGGAATATAAATGATGTTATATCTTATCATTCTTATCTTGATATGATTGTCATATTATTTTTTAATTCATTTATTATTTAAGTTTTTTTTTATATTCAAAAATGGGGAGACTATTGCGTTTCTCACCTTATTTAGTTTTAATAACCACAAACACTCTTCAAATTATGTAATTGTTTCATTTAAGTGATTGGATATTAGACCTGATGACATCATTTTAGAATATTGTAAGAACCATGTGGGATCTTTAAATATTCTTAATGGGTGTATTTAAGCCTTGGATGGATTCTAGAAGATCCTTAGAGGATTTTAAAGGAGGTGGTGATTCCACTAGTTAATGTGAATATTGGTAGGATGAAATCGCTTACTGGTGCAGGGCCTTGACCAGATGGTGCCATATTTATAAAACCCTCTTAACTATAGAAGACCCACTAATAAGTAGATGGAGTCTGACAAGACATCTGATTGCGAAGATAGTAGCATCTAGATTTTACAAAAGTCCATGAGCTACCCAACATAGGTGCACTGGCTAGCTAGTGGGAGTTTTCCAATAATAGTGGTTTCGAGGCAGACCACCAGCTACCTAGTGGAGGCTACTAGGAATCCAGTGGGGACAGGATGGCAGGTCCAGTATAGAATTTAATAATGATAAAATGTCATTATTTTTTATGTTCTTGATATTTTTTACTCCTAATAATTATAAAAGGTTTATTTATGGTTTTAAGTCTATAAATAGTGCTCTTACTGGACTTAGTAAACAACCTTATCATCCATTATAAAATTACATCATTCTATGAATACCAATTCACTCAAAAGTTATCTCTTTCTATAAGTGATTCATTCTATAATCTATAGTCTGTGCTTATTGTAAAAATCCTCTCACCATCATCCCTTTTCTCACTCCCTTATAGTTTTTATTTAGATTGTTTTGAGAGAATAAAGACTGTACTAAAACATGATCTCTCTTAGAAATCCTCTCTTCTTTACCTTTCTTATATTATTGGTGATCACTACCTTTAAATTAAGTGGCTCAGGTTTTCTTTATAAAACTATGAAATGTAAATTGGATATTTTTTAGGTTTCTAGCTATACCCATTAAAAATCTTGGTTTCATTATAATTTCAAATTCTTACTATAACCTAAAAAATTAAGGGAGTTTTAGTTTATTGGATATTATTGTTTCATAATTCCTTAGGATGTGTTTTCTGGTTAGGAATCACTACTTTTGGGCGGTTTCCATTGGATTTATTTATTGAACCGGAAACATCCAACAGCTCTTTATCAAAAAGGGACCTACTTTCCAAAGGAAAGAATTCATTATGTTTGAACTTACAATTTTTAAGAACTTGCATTGGTCGATAGGATGTGAGGTTGGAATCATCACACACATTTGGGGGGAATTATTTCCCTCATGAATCCTTATTAATTCTCCAATTATAACATAGGTTTCCCTTGAAATTTAAAATCAATTATTTGCATGTGTGAAATTTAGAATCATCCGTATGTATTCGAGGTTATTCATTAATAGAGACCCATGTATATATCTTAGGTTCTCCGTCAATGGTATCCTCTCATATACTATTTAGAGATTCATTTAACCATCATTATGATAATACTGGTTTTTAAGCTACTCAGTGGGGCACTCTAGAATTTATCATCGTATAGGGAGATGAAAGTTTATTTTGATTTTGGGATCGTACCCATAAATGGGCTACCTACATATCCTTGTGAATGGAATCAAGACCCTAATAGTTCAGTGCCAATTAATGGGACACATCATACCTTTTAAGGTCATGTGATATGGACCTAGCCATACCATTTAATGTCATGTGGTAAGGACATCTAAGAAAAAGGTGCTTACTCATGGTTTGGTGTGGGACTTATGCCTAACCTGCCCAAAGAACTTGTAAAGAGTATGGGCTTCCAAGTTAGATTAAACCTTGTTGGGAATATGGCCCATAAATAACATGGTTGATTTTAAGTGTTGGGTTTAAACCTTAGAGAGGCATCCTACGTATCCCATTTGGAGGGGAATCAAATCCCATGTAGTTTGATTAGTCTCATAGGAGAGTATAGGACTTTGAAATAGATGAGTTTGGGATTACATATTGAAAATGATTTCTTAGTGATTTGGGGGGGGGGATTAATTTGGGGATTAATCCTAAAGAGGATGCCCATTTATGGATAAAATGAGATAGAGCTCGGGAATTAGGAAGGCTTCCTACGTATCCCAATTCTGGTGGGAATCATAGTTCTCATAGTTCAATAAGGGGTGTTTGTGAAAATATTGTGATCATGACAAATCTATAAGCCCACGTGAGTCATTCTTGGTGCGAGAAACAAGAGGATGTTAAAGATTAAACAAAGGAAAGAACTTTTCCTCCTCCATAGGTGGAAGAGGATGGGCCTATAGAGGTGAGGGTGGACGAGGCCAAGGTGACCGGGGAAGAGGTAAAGGTGGCGAGTCTTCCCTATATTCTCTTTACATTAGAAAAGGGTCCAATGTAAGGAAGAAGTGAAGGTGAAGGATATCGATAGGAGAAAGACTGCAACCTCCTACTCTAATGGTCAGGGGATTACACAAGGATGACTTCCCTAACATTGGTCCTGGTAGGGGAGGGATACCTTCCATTTGTTCAAAAGAAAAATTAGGTGTGAACCATACCTTCCCTAACAGAGAACCAAGGTTTCGGGTTTTAGAGAAGAGAAGGGGAGGAAAAAACCCAAACCCTAATCCTCCAGACTGAGAACTTCCCAACACTATTCCTAGGAGAAAGGTCTATGTGAATGCAGATTTAAAAACCCACAGACACTCTATGAATCCTAACCCCATTGAAAAAAAAATGTGGGAAACCTCTAACCGTGGATATACAAACTCAAATATGAGACATGATAATGTTCCCTTACTAAAGGTTTGATAAGTCTAGAAGTTTTGGTAGAGGTTTCAATGTAATCCATTTTAGATAAGGGAGACAATGAAGAAGGATTCTGTCCATGAATGTATTTTAATAAAGATTGATGAAAGGAATTGTAGACTAAAGGGATTAGGTGAATCAAATAAGGGATCCCAAGAAAGTATCTGGCACACAGGTACAGGCACACAAGTAGTCTTGGGAAAAATGATGTCAACTTATGTGATGAACAACCTAGATTTTAAAACTTGGGTGAGACTTGACTCAAGACTTCAAGAGTATTCAAAGGTATTCCCAGATGTGGGGTGCTCAAAATCCTCTTATAGGAATATGTGGCACTTGAGTGTTTTTGATTCAGGGAGGTTTGGCACTTCGGGCATGAAAGTGTCATGGATTTCAAACACTAAAAGGACTTAAGTCCTATAATAATCCTTCAATTACTCTTCTCTCAGTGTTAAATAACTACCTTGAAGGTTTTAGAAGACTTGGGCAAAGCACTAGGGAGACAAGAGCAGTAATTGTGCTTCAAGGAAATTCATCAATACAAATGAAGACCCTAATGGTCCATTTATATGAAAATAGAAGACCCTGGGTGAATTGAGATCGGGCGCGCAAGTATGTTGTGTGCCAGAATTGTGGCTTTCAAGTGGCTTCTATGCCGCTGGTTATTTGGCCTAACTTGGGTGCCACTTTGGGGACTTAGCCAAAATTATTGATTCATTCAGCTCCAGCATGTGGGCATGCCGGTACCATGGGTGCGGTTTTATGGACTTATCCGAATATATTGCTACATACCATAGGGGCTGTGCCCCCACACCACTACTTGAAATTAGTTCCAACCAGCTGTCTTGAGCCTTCGTGCCAAAATCTTCGCTACCATCAATGAACCCCATAAAAAATACAGAGTCTCATTGTGAACTTTCCGAGCTCGGCTGAGGATAATTTGTAAAGAAGTGCATGAAACACATTTCATGGTGTCTAGAAAAGCCCCCTTTAGAATCTGACTTTTTCGGAATTAAAATAATATTTTTCTAAGGTATAATAAGGGAACTTTGACACATTCCAACATCATTTGGTTACATTTGGAGTTACTTCATGTTTATAAGGATGCTATAATTTCTTTCTAATCCATGAGGCCTAGTGAGAATAGTTTTATTTTTACTAGGGTTTTATTAAAAACCCCACAAACTTTGTATCTTTTGGATTTTTATTGCTCAATATTTCCTAGAACCTACAAAAGTAAGTCTAGCGAGATGATACTTCGACTTTTTGATAGAGTGCCTATTGAGGGTTTTCAATCTTGTGAGTACTATGTCTTTTAGTTATTGGTAATTTAGAGTCATGAATGTCAGAATATAAAGTCTAGTGTTTAATTTCAAATATATTTGACCATAATTTCTTGAAATTAGATCCCAAACAAGGCTTAGTGGCTAGGAATTGCTCTAATATTCTTTAAATACTTTCATGGGGAATTTTGAGTCATGAATTTTTTTGTCACAAAATCTAAAACTTGTATAAAAATATAGAGGGTCCTTTCCAAGAATGAGGTTACCATTATTTGAAGAAATTATTATGGGGGTTGTATTATACAAGGCCAACTAGGGAATATACTGCATAGCCAAATAGTGGCATCTTTTGACTGGATGGCCTGTTATGTAGGAAAATTTTATTCAAGGCCTTTGGGGGCACATACTGCATAGTAAACCAAAAGAGCTATCAGGAATTTAACATTTAATTGTTGATAGATAAGGGAAAATAATATTTGTGTGAATCAAGACCAAAGTGGGTGGTTTTTATAAGGAAATGGATTTTAATAATAAAGGGTTATCTATGTAGACATATGTTAGGAATGGAAAAACCACTGATACACAAATTTGGTGTATGAAGAATAGTAAAAAAAATTTAGAAATAGGTATTTTTGATATCATGCTATACAATTTTAAAGTCATCCAGTGAGGAAATTGGGTGGCTTTAAGTTAAAGTTTTTAGCTTTGACTATTGGTTTGAGACTTTCCAATTTCTTGATAATTTGTTTGGAAACATACTACCATGTTCAAGTATAGAAGGGAAAAATTTTAAACTATGATTTGGTAATTTTTGTATCCGAAGAATGATATGGGAAAAGGGATAAAGAAATTAGAGGAAGTTTTTCTAAGATCAAAGTTACCATTATATGATGAACCCATTATGGGGGTTGTATTATACAGTGCTAACTAGGGAATATACAACATAGAGAAATAGTGGCATATTTTGACTGATATGACTGTTATGTAGGCAACTTAATCAAGGCCACCTAGGGACACATACTTCATAGTCAGGCAAAATCGATCTCAAAAGTTTAACATTCTGTTGATAAAAACTGAAGAAAATTTATAGAGATTCATATTTTCTATAGCATAGAGTTCAGTTTATGGAGAAATGTACCTGAATACAGAAATAGTACATCCAATCATATTTTTCCAATAATAATAGAAATAGGATCTCTACGAAGGTCTGACCCAAACGTAGGAAGTATGATGTTTGTAATTTTAGTTCATACAACTAGGGCCACATTGGAAATAGTAGATGATATGTGGTCAAATGATCCAAGGTTATTTCATATTTCTTTGAACACATGAAGAGAGAAATATGTAAACCACGGTCTTGAAGACTTTCATATCAAGGGAAAGGTAATGGGACAAATATAAATGGATGAAGACTTTAAGATATAGGTTCTTTCATATTGTCATCAAAGTTTTAAGGGGAAAAAAGACACTTTAACCAAGAAGAAAATTACCCTTATTTGAAAAACCCATTATGGGGTTTTTATTAGGCAGGGCCAACAAGGGCATATACTGCATATCCAAATAGTGGTATCTTTTGACTGAAAATACTTTTATGTAGGAAACTTATTCAAGGCCACCTAGGGGCACGTACTGCATAGTTAGGAAAAAGAGTTCTCAGATATCAGAAACTATGCCACTAAAAACTATAAGAATGATAATAAAGAAATGAAAATATTCAATATTAAGAGCGTGAAATACAATAGGGGGTAATTCTCAATGCACATGAGAAATATTTGAATCAATATTGGACATGATATTGGAGTCTCTTACATAGATATGACTCATATATAAAATGGGTACATTTCTTGTTTCATTAGTGGGATCTCTAAGGAGAGGACCCAAAATGAATACCCCCACATAGATTTTTAATTACATGAGGAAGAGAGATAAAAATTTATCCCATGGCTGATACTAGGAGTTAAGGCTTAGCTTTCACTACCTATCTCAATGGGATGAGGATCAAGCTATATGTATTTCTTTGGGTGCTTTTCATTTTAGTGTCATGCATCAAGGACATTATGATGAGAAGTTTATTGTCTTGTAGTGAGGATATGAAGTGATTCTGACATAAAAAAGGAATATTGCGGCTGGACCAGAGGATTGAACCTGAGTGTCACTACATATCTCATATAGATGATAATCAAGCCACATGTAGTTATTTGAAACATTCCATATGCAGGTTTGATTCATACACATAGGGAATAAAGGGTTTTTTTATCATGGATGGTCCCAAGTTTAGAGATCTAGGCATATCTACATATCTCATATGTGTGAAAATAAAGACAAATGTAGTTCTTAAAACAATCATTTCCCACACTAATTGAGTTTGATGTAGGAGACATGTGATTCTAACAAATTTTGGAAGAATTGTTAAACTTAAGACACAAAATGGTATGAAGATCAAACAATGTATCCTGAAAGAGTACTCTGTATAGATGTGATTCATATACAGGAAGAGAAAATGGAAATATTTTTTTATGGTTATGGTTGGGCCCAAGATTGGAGATCTATGTGTCTCTACATATCCTATTGAAAATGAGAATCAATCCATACATAGTTCTTGAAATGATATCTCTATGAAGATCTAATTCAAACATAGGGAGAAATAGAATGCATGTGTCACTAAGGTGTAGTAATGATATAAGTGATGCTTGATCATGGAAGCTCTTAACGTAAAATAAAGAAGATATTAACTATATAGTTTAATGTCATTTAACAAGGACAAATGATGTCATGCAGTTTAACGTCATGCGACAAGGAAAAATATGCTACACATTTTATCATCATACAACATGGACACTTATGGTTGTTATGCAGTTTAATGTCTTACAACTAAGAAATTGTGTTGTTCATTTTAGAGTCATGCAGTGAGGACATTGTACTATTCAGTTTTAATTCATAAAGTGAGGACATTGGATGTGAAATTACACAAAGTATTTCTTCAAGAATATTTCATTGGTTGGAGTTGTAATAAGTTCTCTATCCATTGATATTAGGGAATAATCTACCTTAGATTATACCTTATGTATATAGTAATGTCCTACCCAATTTGGATCATGTTTTAGAGGCTTCTTTCTTGGTATCATTGGAGTTTTGAGAACGAATACCAATTCTCCTTGAATAAATGAGGAGAGGTGAAATTTTTTGTTAAAATCTCTTGCTATTCTATTATGATAGACTTCTAAATGATGTAAAGAATTCAATATACATTAGTATAATAATTTCAACTCATCAAATCATTTCTGAGACTTCTCATATGTAGATAAATGATTACATATTTCTACTTAGAGTGAGGGAAATTAAATTTTAATTGGAAAAAATGCTTTTGTTCCACACACCAATGAATATGAAACATCCTGAGTGAAAGTGCAGGTAGTAGTATGATAAGACCATAAATCATGTACAAGTTTATCGAGACAATATTTCTTATTGTTATCCACCATTTTATGGAGTATGTTTGATAGGGTCTTATTAAAAGCCTCTATCTGGCCATTGGCTACAGCATGAGAGTAATATGAATGGTTGAATTTGATATTGTGATCCTAGTATAAATTTTTTACTTTCACATAATATAAATTGGTGCCGTTGTTCGTCAATATAGTATGAGGGACACCAAATATGGTGATGATATTAGCCTTAAAAAATATAACAATTCTTTTGTCTCTGACTTCTTTACGAGGTATTTCCTGAGCCCATTTGGAGAAGAAATCAGTAAAAGTAAGAATATACTTGAACTGCTTAGCCATATCTAGAGGATAAGGTCCTACTATATCCATTCCCTATGTAAAAAATGGTCTGGCATATTTAGATATTTGTAGCAACTCTAGGGGTTGATGAATGAAGTTGACATGCACTTAGTAGGGATGACATTTCTTGGTAAAATCTATGAAATCTTATATCATTGAAGTCTAGAAGTATCCAAGCCTTCATATTTGATCAGAAATTTTATGCCCAAACTGGTGAACACCATAAGCTCTTTCATGTACTTGTTTCATGACAACTACGGTTTCTTATCCATCAATACACCTAAAGAGGATTCCATCAAAGCCTCATTTGTAGAGGATCTTCTGGTGATCTGGACTATCATAAAGAGTGAAATTGCCCACTATTCATCATATATGTTCCTTTTTATCTCTAACTAATTAAAGTACTCCATTTTGAAGGTATTCTATGATGGGTTTCATCCATCCCAAGGTCTGACCAAATGACATGGAAATAGATCTTATTTCATTAGTTTTTTTCTAGTCTAGTTTGAATAAAAAGTGAGAACACACGATGATGGGAAATAATAACGATTGAATCATCTCGATTTGGATCTTCTAGGGCTATGGATGCATTATACAATGTATCATCTTGGGTATTTTGTGATTGCGGGACATACGATAATGTGGGCTTTGAGGGAAATTCATCCATTAACCCTCTTACATAATTAAACAAAGGGACTAGATTTTCTTTTCTCATAGCATAATCCCCATTGATCTATTTTATTACCAACATTAAAGCACCTTTCACTTTTAAGTGCTTCATTTTAACCTGGAGCTCCAATTCTAGGCCTGAAATGAGAGGTTGATATTTTTCCTCATTGTTGGTACCGCCTTCTGACAATAGGAAGTAATATGGAAATACTACCTTTTATGGGGAGATAAGTAAAATTCCTAACCCAAATTTGTTGATTTCAGGGATTTCCATTCTCTTCCCCATTGGACATCTGGAAGCACCATCAAAGTACATTTCCCATATTTGGGGATTATCTTGAATATATAAGATTTCTTCATCAGGAAGTTCAGTATTCAAAGATGTATCTTCAACAAATGGATGATCCTCAAGGAAATCTACCAAGGCATGGCCTTTTATTGATTTCTAAGGCATGAACATGATATCAAAATGATGAAAAATAACTACACACTATGATAAACGTACTATAAGAATAGGACTAATGAGGATAAATTTGATTGGGTTATTGAGAGACACCAATTGGAACTCATGATGTTGCAAGTAGTTCCTCAATTTATGAACTCCAAAGATTAATGCAAGGCAGCACATCTCGATAATTGAATATCAAGTCACTTTGTCAATCATAGTTTTTCTTATATATTAAAGGCTATTTTCTTTCCCAACATCTTTATTTTGTGCAAGTAAGTCACCCAATTATCCTTCAAAAGTAGTCACATAGAGAATAAGGGGATTTCCTTTAATAGGTGGAATTAATACCGGTGGACTAAATAGATATTTCTTGAGGGAATCAAATGCCTATTGGAAGTCTTTTTTTCCATTGATAGGTGACTCCATTCTTCATTAATCTGGTGAAGGGTAAACACTTGACTTATAAATTAGAGATTAAGTGCTAGATATAGTACAAGTTTCCTTGAAGTCCTATTAATTATTTCAAATTTTGAGGAGGTGACATGCCATGGATTTCTTTTTTTCTTCTAAGGATCAACTTTGATGCCACAATGACGTACATCATAGCCGATGAATTTTTCAGAGGATACCCCAAAAGAACATTTCATGGGATTCATCTTAAAATTATTTTTCCAATGTTTATTGATTATGATCTCCAAATTAGTCAGGTGATCATAATGTTGTCTGGGTTTAACTACCATATCATCCACAAAACATTATAAAAACTTTCCTAAGAAGGGTTTGAATATATGATGCATGTCACGTTGATACAGTACACCGACATTATTTAAGACAAAGGGAATTTACCGATATAAAAATACACCTTGAGGGGCTATGAAGGATGTAGACTCCTCATCCACTAAGCCATTAGGATTTGATTGTACCCAGATAATCCATCCATTAATGAGAGAGATTCATAGGCAACTGTTGTATCAATTAAAATATATGTGATTGGAACTGGAAAGTCATATTTGGGACAATGTTAGTTAAGATCTCAGAAATAAATGAAAAGACTAATTTACCCATTCTTATTTTTCATTAGGACAATGTTGTCCATCCATTTGGGATATTGCACCTCCCTGAAAAATTTTTCTTTAATAATCTTGTAAACTTCAGCTTCAATTTTAGTGGCATGAGTTGGGTGTGTTCTTCTTACTGCCTACTTGAATCCTCGATGCTCTTCTAGAAATCCCAAGTGATGAGTGGCTAAATCGGGATTAGGGCCTAGAATTTCTGTATAGATCCAAGAAAATATATCTCAATGTTTCTTTAGAAATTAAGTATACATGTCTTTCTCTTCAAAAGTCACGGCTACACTAATTAGAGTGGGTTGTGGATCTTCTTTTATACCCAGATTTATTTCTCTAAGATCATCTATGGTGGTGGAGATGCCTTCCAAAAATGATGGAGGAGCTTACATACGATATTCTTATTCTTATTACTTATGTTCCTATTCTTCTATTTATTCTTTCATAATAGGTGATGATGAAAAACTTTCAAAGATAGGGTAGGAGTCAGTATTTCAACATCATGAAGAAGAGGCAACCATTTCTGACCCTACTGATGTTGAGGGGTCTTCCTGGAGAATTGAAGAGGAGATGATGGGTTGGTAATCAACATCCTTGTCTTCCTCTAGTATTGTGACAACTTATTCTAGCCTGATTGAGGAATTAGAGACTTTCTGAAGTTGTATGGATGAAACGAAGACATCTCCATTTAACCTTTCACCACTTCTTGGTAAATAAAAAATTTATCCCATACTATCAGGATTGATTTCCACAATTGACATTATAGAATTAATAGGATGAGTGCTTATATTTCAGTTTATCCTTTAAATTTGATTGATAGGAATTACAAAATGTAACGCCCCGAACCCAGTTACCCAGAGCCGGTATACTATTTTAATACCTTGGCATGATTACAAGGAATCAAGTCCTGAAGGACCAATCGATTTAGCAGTCTTGGAAAACATATTACATACATGAATGTTACATTACACTTTATAACATACAAAACAACATAAATAATCCTTTATGAATGCCATTATTCCCTTGGCATAACCATACGTATCAATCAAAATACACTTCATGGAATCCTGGGAAAAATAAAACATAGAAAGGGTTGAGCTCAGATGCTCAGTAAGGATAACTATATAGTAGAAACTTTCATAAATAATCATAAACATTTAAGGCAATGTATAACTAAAAAAAATCCTTTTAAACTTGAACTTCATCATAATATAGAAAAAATAAAATGAAATAATGACGTTTAATTATTCACATGGATATTATACTAGTCGAATGACCACATGAACCATCAATATTATTTTCATAATGAGGGAATGTATAATGCCAGAAATTCTAATTTTTTTTTCAAGGCCTCGGCCAAGTCTTCTAAAAATGATTAAGGCCTCAGCCAAAACCATATATCAAATTGGGAAAGGGACCCGGAAAATTCCACATCTAGTTGTCTCATGAGACCTACCGATGCATCGAGGAGCTATAGCGGGATCCTCCCATCACTTACTATGTCCAATATATTCCTCATATGAAAAGGTTGAAACATAACATAAACATTTGTATTGGAACTAGCATACGAAATGTCAATACTTTAACCATAAACCATGAATGGTATAAAAATAGAACATCCACAGTCAAACATATCATAACTCATTCAGTACAATATGGAATATTATATTATAATAAATCAACCTCAATAAAAAATAATATCTAGTAAAGGATGCTGACGTAGTTGAAAAAGATGAGTAAAACTTTTTTAGAGAAATATACTTTTTGTAAAATCATTTAAAAGTCACACATTTATAAAGGAAGTAATTTAAAAGATATTTTTGGATCAAAGTGTCCTATACCACTTTGAAACTTTTGAAAATAATTATTATTTCAAAACATTCATATCCATATAAATAAATCCTTAAAATCATTTTGAAAACATGGACACTAATTAAAAAGATTTAGAAAGATAAATCCTTAAAACATTAAAAATTCTGATCTTGATAAAGAGTACCTTTAAAAAGTCTTTATAATACTCATTTTGAAATCATTTTTATGAAAAATGGACATGGACGATAAAAATGTCCCAGTAAATACTTTCACATAAACAATCTCAGATAATAATGAGATTGAGGAATTAACCCTTACCAATTTGGTAACATACCAAACATACACCACATGAAAGATGTATCATACTATGAATATGTAAATACACATAAATTAAAATTTATTACACAAAGAATACAATTATGGGCATTACATACACCACACAAAAGGTAATGGTGGCAATAAGGCATAAATCTCACGGGAATAAGGACTGAGATGAAAACCCCTTACCTTGTAATTTTCCTTTGTCGAGGGTAGGTTAACCTTCTGTATAATGGTTAAATGATTTTTATTAAATTATATAAGAATAATATACATTAATATTATATCATATATGATCTTTTAACATTTCTTTGTTAATAATATCTTAGTATTATCATCATTTCGGGTGTTAACTTACTCGTTTTATTTTATATGTTTTGTTACATAAGCCACGTTTGTTATGGATAGGTTGTATCTTATACATATCCAGAATGATATAAAATACTTAAACATTATTTTTAATCACAAAATTAGAAATATACATGAATGGATACAATGGGGAATGAATCTCATCGCGTTCGTGGAGACGGTAGTCCGTACGTACGCACGAACGCTACTTCCATTTCATTTTTCATTTTAAAAGGAATCAAAAAAAAAATAATAAATTGGTATATTATTATTACAGTATAATATAATATCTTATATGTGTTACTTATGTTCATTAATACCATCCTTTATATGTTCCATGCATGGTATAAATGAGTCATATCACATTGATGTGGCGGTAGTCCGCACTTCCTCAAATGAAATTATCGTATATATATTCAACATGAAACGAATAATGGTATGATATAAAATGGAATTACAGAAGCTTATATATAAAATAAATATTATTAATATCATTTTTAATTATAGTTCCATCATAATGGCCACCATGAGAGGCGGTAGGTGATAATTGAACAATCATCGTTTTGTGAGGCGTTTGGTTTCCATCCACAGAAACATTATGTTCTTCACCCATTAGATGGAGGTGTGGGTAAGTGTAGTTCGAATACTTCTCATAAAAATATCCTAGTATATTTGGGATACTTTTTTTGTTACAAAATAAAATAATAAGAAGAGTTTAGGAGTTGGATAAGTAAAACAAAATAAAAGAAGCTAAGAGAAATCGTTACCTTTAATTTGGGTATTTCTCTTTGGTTCGAACCAAAAAGGACTCTTAAAGTGCCTTATTCCTAAGGTAAGGCTTCTAGGAGGAGTAGAGGGATGTTAATAGAGTATTTGGGAATCTTTTGGCCTAACCAAAGGGCTTTGAAGGTGTGAATAATTTGTTATAAGTTGTGTCCTTTTATAAGGTGGAAGAGGGGCTCTTTTGGAAAAAATTAAAGTATTAGTTTATAATAAATTCATATTAGGTTTCTAATGGCTCCAAAGAGTATTATTAAAAGTATAATGTTGGTATGGGTATAAATCCTTTCAACCAATATATTTTAGACAGGTTTGGGGCTTTACATTAACCTTATCTTTTAGTTTTAACTCATGGTTAATTAGTTTAACACTTACCATGTCACTTTGTATTTTTATAATATATAGTTAATAAACTTACTATATATATCCAAGAGACCCCCAAGTGGTACATTAATGATAAACCTATCATTATATAAGTCCTTTTTCTGAACCTTATATTTTTAAGAATGGAATATCATCCAATAATATAATATTTGTTTTAAAAACTCATTTATGTCAATTTTGACAATATTTAATAATTGATTTTTGTTAAAGTCTTTGAAAAATTATTAATTAGAATAAAATTAATTTAAGAAATCCTAATATGTAATATTAACCAATAAAATTCTTGGATGTCATAAAAAATTTCATATTATATTTATTTTATCATTTATAATACCAATTATTTGATTCTTTCATTAATAAGGAAAATACTGCATCATTATTGTGTCATATATATTTTCAATTTTTCAAAGTCTAAAAATAATAAATAAAATACCATTATGTATTAAATATTTTTATCTTTCTAATTAATATTTATAGTTTAAAATATAATATATATAACCCTATGTAAAAATTATTTTTCTAAAAGATATATGCTTATGTCATTTTTGTATTTACTTTAACTTAATTAATATAAAGTGTCATTATCACATACAAGTGGATCCATGGGGTCCCAAAATGGTCCCAAAGATGACCATGGTCTGACATGTATCATCCAATAGGGTTATTACACGTTTTAGGGTAAATTAATAATATTATAATATTATTTTTTACCTTTATTTACCGGATTTAGCCTTTAACCATGGTAAATAAAATATTTACCGAAGTAATTATTCAAAATGTCTAAAAATAAGAGATAACTATTTACATAATTTGGAAATCCTGATTACAAATATGGAATCCATTTTTCCAAATTCAAAACACAAAAGTGGCAGAAATTAATTTAAAAATAATTCCCACTGTCAAAACCAAAAGCGTGTTTTTATGAAATAATAACTATCAAAAGATTGACAATTGTTTATGTCTGGTTTAAATGTGAAATTACGTCCAATGACCAAAATTTTATTAAATGGTAAAAATATATTCTAAATATACTTTAAAACCACTCAAATTCATAATTTATCACTATTAATTATTTTGATTAAAAAAGTTGTTTTTAATTAAAATTTAGTAATTTTCACTATTCATCAAAATATAAAAGTTATCTGAAAAGTATCAAAAGTTCACCCTAGGCTAATTTAGATATTCAGAATCCAAAAATGAAGTCTATTTTGAGAGATAAAATTTATAAAATTTCAAAAAGTGGGTAATACTATTCATAACGGCTACTTTGATTGGTTTTGGTGTGTGTTAGAATTCGAAGTTGCGTACAACACACGCTACTGTATTATTAAAACAGAAGCATATCATGGAAGATTGGGATGTTACATTCTACCCTCCTCCAATAAATTTCATCCTTACAATTTATGCTCGGTATTGGAAACTTGGAGTTGACATTTCAAAATATCTTAGTTGAAATCCGACATCAAAAAATGGATTAATGAGGCCTCTATTTAAAATAAAGAGTGGTAAGTATGAAGGTTACCAAAAATAACACATACTAGGGTTCCATGTAGGAAAATATGGATATGGAAGAGAAATCTAACCATCAATATCTGATGGAGAGTGGTAGAGAACATGGCTATGAAAAGGCCAATAATCAAAAGCCATAAATTTGTGATGATCTAAGGTACCATCTAGGACAAAATTTTGGTTCTAATTTCCTTTTCATAATGTTGAGGATTTTATTTATGATATTGGATAAGATCATAATGAGATATACTTACTTTAAAATTAGAGTTTTATCCATTAATAAATTTCTACCTCAAACTCATCTTTCACTACAAAACATAATACAACTCAAAAATACTCTATTTATCCTAATCGTATTGGGTTCCAAATATAATGAATGTATAATTCACATATCAGACCCATTAAAAAAACTACATTATATAATCCAGGGACTTCACGTAGTCCAGTGGTAGGTGATAAATTCCAATCGCACTATGTTTGTGGGTTCAATTCTTGAAGCTTTGTCCAACGCGACGGGTTTTTACACGGTCTACGTGTTGTCCTTTTCTAAAAATCAAAAAACAAACTTTCAGACTTAATATATTCCAACCTTTAGACTTATCCAAAATAATACTATCCAAACTCATAGTCCAAAATTTATAAGGAAGTTAAACACAATGAAGATCCTTTTTTCCATGTAATAACATGTGAACACCTTCACCATATATTATTTTAAAACATGGTAACATCTTAAATTACCATAAAACCTTATTGATTACATTCATGCTCCCTTATTCTTTATAGAATACTGGATATACTCCTTATATCAAAAATGATGTAAACTCCAATAATGAAAAATCATTAATCAGTTTCAAGGTATTCAAGAATATCCAATATAATTTACCCAAATCAACCATTTCTTATTCCAAAATCAGTACCTCAATATTAGGACCACATTAAGGTTTATCTTTCCTTCAACCATGTAATTTAAAAAAAATTTAACTCGCTGTATAGTTACCTTTCTTAGTACCATAAAATCTCATATCCTCAATGAAATAGTATTGCAGTACAATCCTTATTTATTTCCAAAACATAATTGATATAACACATAAATGAAATAATTCCAAAATAACAACATAAGAACACTAGTCATTCCTCTTCATTTGTGGTAGTATCATAACTTCATTATTATCCAATAGCATCATTTTTGGCATAGTCTAATGACTGGGACATTGGTTTTCATAGTGTCCAAACTCCTTGCAGATGAATCATTGTACATTTGAAACATTTTTCTTACACTTGAAGTCACATACTTGGTGTCCTTTTTCTCCACACTTATAACATACTCCCATTCCCTTCAAGTATTTTCCAAGGTGATTCTTTCCACATTTATCACACATGGGAAAATCCTTCTTTACCTTCTTCCCTTTATCTATCCTCTCTACCATCCTTTTCATCTCTGGATTCCCTTCAATGCTATAGGACTCTAATAATTCTTTACTTATCTTATCAATACATGATACTATTTATTCATATGATGATAATACATTGGAGACTATTTCCCTTCTAAATTCTGGATTAGGACCATGAAAGATATGATCCTTCTTACTCTTTGAATCATGTGTATTGCTGGAGTTCTCATTCCTTCTACTGGGTGCCATTTCTAAACAATGGAATACACTAGATTAGTTTATGAATAGAAATACCTAATCCCAAACTTGTAAAACACTTAACATAAATTAAACAGTTTTTGGATATAATACATAATCATAAAAATGTTTTTTTGAGTAAGTATATACTCATAAGCCCTTCATAATGGTTTTTAAAGAAAATGAGAATTATCCTAAGCATATCCCCCGTGAGTGTCATAACCAAGAGTGTAGCAAGGCCCATTGTCATGCACCAGTTCCCGTTCAAGTCTAGCTCAAAGCGGTGTTTTCGGGTTTTAACCCTAGGTATATCTGTGCCAGAGCTTCCTCTACCTGCTCGTATCCAAACGGGGATGTACTTCTTGGAAAACTTACAAAATCTATATAATACCAAAATTCTAGGATGTTATTCTATACTAATCCTCAAAGTCTATCTTTGGGCGATGTGCTCTAATCAGAGTTTATCTAAATCTAGTTTCCAAGGTTATTGCTAAACTTTCTCTGATACCAACTGTAATTCTCCAACCCCAGTTACCCAGAGATGGTGCATTATTTTATTACATTGGCATGATTACAAGGAATCAAGTCCCAAACGACCGGTCGATTTAACAGTCTTGGAAAATATATTACATACATGAATGTAACATTACACATTATAACATACAAAAAAACATTAATAATTCTTTATGAATGCCATTATTCCCTTGGATTAACCCTATATATCAATCAAAATACACTTCATGGAATCCTGGGAAAAATAAAACATAGAAAGGGGTGAGCTCAGATGCTCAGTAAGGATAACAATATAGCTAAAACTTTCATAAATAAGCATAAAAATTTAATACAATTTATAACTAAAACAAAAACCTTTTAAACTTGAACTTCAGCATAATATGGAAAGAATGAAATGAAATATTTACATTTATTTATTCACATGGATATTATACTAGTTGAATGACTACATGAATCATCAATATTATTTTCGTAATGAGGGAATGTATAATGCCAAACATTCTAAAACATTTTGTCAAGGCCTCGTCCAAGACGTCTAAAAATGATTAAGGCCTCGGCCAAAACCATATATTAAATTGGGAAAGGGACACAACCAATTCCACATCTATTTTTCTCATGAGACCTACTGATGCATCGAGGAGCTATAGCGGGCTCCATCCGTCACTTACTATATCCAATACATTCCTCATATGAAAAAGTTGAAACATAACATAAACATTCGTATTAGAACTAGAATACGAAATGTAAACACTTTAACCATAAACCATGAACGGTATAAAAATAGAACATCCACAGTCAAACATATCATAACTCATTCAATACAATATGGAATATTGTATTATAATAAATCAACCTCAATAAAAAAAATATCCAGTAAAGGATGCAGACATAGTTGAAAATGATGAGTAAAACTTTTTGAGAGAAATATACTTTTTGTAAAATCATTTAAAAGTCACACATTTATAAAGGAATTAAGTTAAAAGATATTTTTGAATCAAAGTGTCCCATACCACTTTGAAACTTTAGAAAAGAATTATTATTTCAAAACATTCATGTCCATATAAATAAATAATTAAAATATTTTAAAAACATGGACATTAATTAAAAAGATTTAGAAAGATAAATATTTAAAACATTTAAAATTCTGATATTGATAAAGAGTAGCTTTCATAAATCTTTAAAATACTCATTTTTAAATCATTTTTATGAAAAATGTACATGGATGATAAAAATGTCTTAGTAAATACTTTCACATAAACAATCTCGGATAATAATGAGATTGAGGAATTAACCCTTACCAATTTGGTAACATAAGAAACATACACCACATGAAAGAGTTATCATACTATGAATATGTAAAAACACATAAATTAAAGTGTATTACACAAATAATACAATTATGGTCAGTACATACACCACACAAAAGGTAATGGTGGCAATAAGGCATAAATCTCACGGGAATAAGGAGTGAGATGAAAACCTCTTACCTTGTAATTTTCCTTTTTCAAGGGTAGGTTAACCTACTGTATAATGGTTAAATGATTTCTATTAAATTATATAAGAATAATATACATTAATATGATAACATATATGATCTTTTAACATTGCTTTGTTAATAATAACTCAGTATTATCGTCGTTTCGGGTGTTAACTTACTCGTTTTATTTTATATGTTTTGTTACATAAGCCATGTTTTTTATGGATAGGTTGTATCTTATACATATAAAGAATGATATCAAATTCTTAAACATTATTTTTAATCATAAAATGAGAAATATAATTGAATGGATACGATGGGGAATGAATCTCATCGCGTTCGTGGAGATGGTAGTCCGTACGTACGCACGAACGCTACATCCATTTCATTTTTCATTTTAAATGGAATAAAAAACAAATAATACATAGGTATATTATTATTCCAGTATAATATAATATCTTATATGTGTTAATTATTTTCATTAATACCATCCTTTATATGTTCCATGTATGGTATAAACGAGTCATGTCACATTGAGGGGGAGGTAGTCCGCACTTCCTCAAATGAAATTATCCTATATATATACAACATGAAACAAATAATGGTATGATATAAAATGGAATTACATAAGCTTATAAATAAAATAAATATAATTAATATCATATTTAATTATAGTTCCCTCATAATGGCCACCATGAGAGGCGGTAGGAGATAATTGAACAATCATCGTTTCGTGAGGCGTTTGGTTGCCATCCATAGAAACATTATGTTTTTCACCCATTATATGGAGGTGTGTGTAAGTTTAGTTCGATTAATTCTCATAAAAATATACAAGTATATTTAATATACTGGTTTTGTTACAAAATAAAAGAATAAAAATAGTTTAGGGGTTGGATAAGTAAAATAAAATAAAAGAAGCTAAGAGAAATCGTTACCTTTAATTTGGGTAACTCTCTTTGATTTGAACTAAAAAGGACACTTAAAGTGCCTTCTACCTAAATGAAGACTTCTAGGAGGAGGATAGAGATGTTTAGATAGTATTTGGTTAGGTTTTGGCCAAACAAAAAGGCTTTGAAGGTGTGAAGAATTGGTTAGAAGTTTTGTCCTTTTATAAGGGGGAGGAGGGGCTCTTTAGGAAAAACACAAAGTATTAGTTTATAATAAATTCATATTTGGTTTCTAATGGCTCCAAAGTGGATTATTAAAAGTCTAATGTGGGTATGGGTCGATATACGTTAAACCAATATATTTTAGACAGGTTGGGTCTTTACATTAACCTTATATTTTAGTTTTAACTCTTGGCTAATTAGTTTAACACTTACCATGTCACTTTGTATTTTTATAATATATAGTTAATAAACTTTCTATATATATCCTAGAGTGTGGTCTGTTAATGATACACCTAACATTATATAAGTCCTTTGGCCGAACAATAGATTTTTAGGAATAGAATATCATTAAATAATATAATATTTGTTTTAAAAACTCATTTATGTCAATTTTGACTATATTTAATAATTGATTTTTGTTAAAGTCTTGGAAACATTATTAATTCGAATAAAATTAATTTAAGAAATCCTAATATGAAATATTAACCAATAAAATTCGTGTATGTCATCAAAACTTTCAAATTATATTTATTTTAACATTTATAATACCAATTATTTGATTCTTTCATTAATAAAGAAAATACTGCATCATTATTTTGTCATATATATTTTTTATTTTTTAATGTATAAAAATTAAAAATAAAATAAAATTATGTAGTAAATATTTTTATCTTTCTAATGAATATTTATAGTCGAAAATATAATATTCATAACCCTATGTAAAAATTGTTTTTCTAAAAGATATATGCTTATGTCATTTTTGTATTTACTTTAACTTAATTAATATAAGGTGTCATTATCACATACAAGTGGATCCATGGGGTCCCAAAATCGTTCCAAAGATACCCATGGTCGGAAAAATATCATCCAATAGGTTTAGGACATGTTTATGGTAAATTAATATTATTATAATATTATTTTTTTACCTTTTCTTACCGGATTTACCCTTTAACCATGGTAAATAAATTATTTACCGAAATAATTATTCAAAATGTCTAAAAATAAGAGTTACCTATTTACATAATTTTCAAATCCTGATTCCAAATATGGAATCAATTTTTCCAAATTCAAAACACATAAGTGGCTAAAATTAATTCCCGCTGTCAAAACAAAAAGCGTGGTTTTAAGAAATAATAACTATCAAAAGATTGACAAATGCTTTTGTCTGGTATAAATGTGAAATTACGTCCAATGAAAAACATTTTATTAAATGGTAAAAATATATTATAAATATACTTTAAAACCACTCATATTAATAATTTATCACTATTAATTATTTTGATTAAAAAAGTTGTTTTTAATTAAAATTTAGTAATTTTCACTATTCATCAAAATATAAAAGTTATCCGAAAAGTACCAAAATTTAACCCTAGGATAATTTTGATATTACAAATCCAAAAATGAAGTCCATTTTCAGAGTTAAAATTTATAAAATATCAAAAAGTTGGTATTACTATTCATAATGGCTACTTTGATTGGTTTTTTGTGTGTGTTAGAACTCGAAGTTGCGTACAACACACCCTACTGTATTATTCAAATAGAAGCATATCATGGAAGCTTGGGGTGTTACACATAATCTATACTCAGATGTTTGAATGTGTTAGTCACAGACCTTGTTCCCTTTGTGTGATATAATTCTTCTTCAATATACTGAGATTCACATGTTTTTAATGGCTCCTTGTAACCATATAATGTCTCAATTTTACCATTGAATCAATACTTGAGACATTGGTGATATGATGAAGGAATGGCCGCATGTTGATGTAGCCAAGGCCTTCTAAGAAGAATGCTGAAGGCTGTGTCCTAACTGAAAATCATAAAATGTGAGTTGGTTAAAAGATCTCCAAACTCAGTTCTAAGTCTAATATTTCCTAGAGGTTCTTATTAATTATTTTCATAACCGTGCAACGTTAAAGTGGAAGGAGGTAAGTTAGATTCAGTGAGACCTAATCGATGAAGTTTACAGATTGGAATGAGGTTGGCTATTCATCCATTATTAATGAAGGCTCGTTGGATGTTTATATCAATAACCCTTCTAGATAGATACAAGGGCATGGTGTGTCCATTCACAACATCATATTAATCTTCATCTATAAAAGATATGACTTTCTGAAATTATAGAGGATCGTTCTCTATATGGTAAACCTCTGTAGCAGGAACCTCAGTTTCAAACACTTGAGGACATGAAAAATATTTAATAAGTGCTTCTGAATGATAAACATCATAATTTTGGTCTAGAGGTCAGCATTTTACAACATGGAAATGCGATTTTTCAAGTAAAGGTTCCGGGTGCAGTAGAAGCGTGGTTGGGCCAGCACCCAACTTTGATTTTTACCATGATCAGTGATTATTCCAAATTCAATACAATGATGAATGCCAGTCCACATGGAATAGAATCAAAGATTTAGATACATAAGGAAGTGGCCAGAAACCTTTTAAGAGGATCTTTCACATCATGTTTATAATTAATTTAATTAATTTCATAAAGAAAATAATACCTAGATATTTGATATTTTCTTCGTTGATGATGTTGATCAGCCAGAATGACCCTTCAGGATTATCTCATTGCGCTTGCGAGGATCCAAACTAGAATCCCTCTAGTGGTGATCCACATGTGCTCTGATGACTTCTGATCGACACCAATCGTTCTCCGGGTTCTAGCGTGGTGAAGCGAGTGTCTTGTGTAAGTAGTTCTTGATCACTTGTTCTTAGGCCTTGAAGAATGTCTCTCGTTATTGAGAGGGGCAGGAAGATGATTCAAGAGAGAATTTTTTTAGCTCAACAATTCTCAATTCGCCAGCCGTGTAGTTCAGAACATGGCATAATAGACATTTGTGTCTATTTATTGAAACAGGGATTCAGTTACAATATTTAATTACGTAATAAAAATTAAATACACTCATAACCTTAGAGAAAACCCATGCTATTAATAATAATACAATTTCATTATTTATGGTGTGACAAATTTCACAAAACAGAATTATAAATAAAATTACACATCAAAAAATAATAGTAGTGTTATTTTAATTTGTTCCAACTAGTTAAATAATTATTTATCATCCTTCAAATAATTATTTTACTATTATACCAGCCTTGGTCCGCTCGAACTCCACTTCAATTTATTGAAGACCCAAATTTATAAATAAATAATTTATTCTCTTAAATAAATATTTTATTTAAAAATGAGTAAATAAATATTTATTAAAAGTTCAATAAAATAAATAAATAAATTTTACCCACAATCAAGTGAATACATATTTATTTAATTCACACAATAATTTTAACTTGAATAAAATTATTCTGCCTTCTCAAGAATAATATATTTTAATTAAATTAAAATAGAATTTAACTGAGACCACCAGAAACACTTAGTGTGTGACCCTCTAGGATTCTTTATCATTCGCATTAGGTGGGTTTTCTTCAAGTCCAAGAGTACTGTCTAGCAACGTGTCAAGGCATCCAATAGAAAGAATTTAAAGTCACAAAAACGACATCCACATATGAACACTTATTGTGTAATATAATCATTTTGTCACAATATCTCATTAAGTATGTTTCATGATAGTGTCATTAACTTTTATGTTTGATAAAATGTTTCTTTAAGTACATGAAATAAACTCGTTGTTACACCAAGACCATGGAATTTCACATGATGGTTCTATTTCAATCAAAGGGATAAGATATCAACTTCCATAAATGGAATGGAAAAATCCTTCCTCGACATATCCCTTAATAATATGCCTCTCGTGATGCACCCAACATACCTTACTTCCCACCAACTATCTATGTAACAGTTTTCATTAGTAAATCAAAGTTCGCGAGTCGTGACACATATTAATTATAATATTAAAGTCTTAGGAACATTACTCATGCTCGCATATAGAAATATCTGATTACACCAAAACATGCGGAATTCATACTAGCATATCTGTTCTCGTAATCTCTTGTCTTGGAGATTACCAAGTGAGAACTTCATGAGAGGATGTCTCACCTGCTTAAGTGTACTCACACTTGACGGTCTTCATGCTATGTGTCCCATTATAGTATTTTATCCAACCACAGAACTATATTTAAGAATATTTTTATAGCATTTAAAGGTTCTCATCATAGTGGGGAACTACCATGACCTTATCAATTCAACAAATAATCTAGGACATTATTACATCATAGTCATGCAAAAAATGAACAATATGTAATAAAATGTTAAATATTTAAATACATTAAATATACATGTTATCAAAGTACAACTAGTTGGGTCTAGGACACCAACTCTTACAAACTCCCACCTGGACTAGAGTCAACTGCCTATGACCTTCAGTCCGCTAGACCTCACATGGTGATCATGTTTCTGCGGAGTCAAGGATTTAGTCAAGGGGTCTTCCACATTGTCTTATGTGGAAATACTATGCACTAAAACTTCCCCTCTCTGAGAAAAATACCACAAGAGATGATACTTCCAAAGCATGTGATTCATCCGCTGATGTGACATTGGATATTTTGTGAGAGCCATCAGTGCAGTATTATCACAGTACAATGTTATGAGATCTTTACTGCTAGGTATCACATCCAGCCCCTAGACAAAGCATCACATACAAATAGCTTCTTTAGATACCTCAGAAGCTACGATATACTCAGACTCTGTTATATAATCTGTGACCAAACTCTGCTTTAAGCTCTTCTATCACACTGAACCTCCATTCAAAGTGAAGTTGTATCCCGTTTGTGACTTCATATCATCTTGATCAGTCTGGAAAATAGCATCTGCATATCCTATGATGAATATTTCCTCATCTCCTCCATAAACTAGGAACATATCCTCAGTATGCCTCAGATACTTTAGGATAGTATTGAATGCCATCCAATGGCAGTCACTTGGGTCAGGTTAATATATGTTTACCACACTCAATTCATAGGCAACATCCAGCCTATTACATAGCATGGGATACATGACAGAACCAATCACTGATGCGTATGGAGTCCATGCCATTATCTTTATTTCCTCTTGTGTCTTAGGACACATTTTCTTGGAAAGATGAATGTTGTGTGATGCTGGCAACAATCGCCTATTGGATTGTTCTATACTGAATCTCTTCAGTATCTTATCAATGTATGTACTTTTAATTAGGACCAAAAATCTCTTGGATCTATCATGATGGATCTTGATCCCAAGAATATATGCTGCCTCTCCCAAGTCCTTCATGCAGAAGCATTGATTCAACCATGCCTTAACAGACTGTAATACTGGTATCTAATTTCCAATAAGTAATATATCATCAACATATAATATTTGAAAAGTGACTACACTGTCACTAAACCATTTGTAGACACAAGGCTCACATTCATTCTTGATAAAACCAAATTTCATTATAGATTCATCAAAATGAATGTTCCAAGACATTGATGATTTCTTTAATCCATAAATGCATATCTGAAACTTGCATACATTATTGGAATCCACTACAAAAAAATGGAAATAACGCATCGATTTTTTTGGCTATGGCGGAGGTTTAAACCAGCTCTATATGTTTCTTCGGTGTTTTCCAAAAACTGCCTCTAAATTTCGTTTTGGATAACTATTTTAGGCGGTGAAAGTGGTTTAGGGGCATTTCATGGGAACCGTTGTAGTCGGTGCATTTTTGTGGCAGTTATATTGTTTCTCGCAACGGTTTTTTCAGGCATGGGATTACATTTTTTAGCGGTGGTTAAAACCGCCACTAAAAAAAGTAATTCCCTTCTAGGAAAAAACCTCACGACAAACAATATAACTGCCGTGAAAATGCATGGAATATGGGGTACTATAGCGGCGGTTAAAACCACTGATAAATTTAAGATGGTAGTGGCATTTAAAAATGCTGCTAAATATACCTTTTATAGTTAGAGGCAGTAAAAACCACCACTAAAGAGAAGATTTAGAAAAAATAACTAGTTTCTGGAGCCCCTCTACCAGTGCCCTGAAAAAAAAACCATTCCAAGAATACCAAAACACCAACAGAATACATAATACAGTCAATATGAAAATAGATTCTTAACTAAGGACAACCAAATTCATCGTTCAGTGAGTAAAGGGATGTAAATAAACATATAAAATGGCATAATCCTAGTATCCAATAAAATTTAGTGGTGAATTTATGTATTTAAAATTGACCATTAAAGACTCATATATACTAGTTGATCCTTGATTGGATATTCACATGTTTTGTGCAACTTATATGGTCACCCATTGGGTGATCTAGGTGAAATGGGACAATATGATATTTTTTTCAAATGTTGGTACTCCCACATATCTTCTGGAACTATTCAAGAATATAATATCCCTTTATATATTATTATTTTATAGAACCCAAGGAATCCCTTAGGTGTTTGGACCACTTATAGTTGGAATTTATAAAGTATAAAATTTCATAGATTAACATGTCACCATCTAAGTGACTCCATTGACATTATATATTGGTTTCCCATGTTTTAATGAATTTAATGAGTTAAATGTAACTGATAATGTGAAATGGAAAATTAATTATGGGTTTCCTTTCTTAAAATAAATCAATTAGTTTTAAATGGAATGACCCCAAGTAATTTTAATGTCATGCTCTTTATTTATGCTTTATAACATGCTTCATACGAACTGTAATATTTTAAAAGGTAATTGAACATTGATATAGACATGAATAAGAGGACATTCCTTATCTATTACGACACAAATGATTATGACTTTATTAGGTATATGGTATAGATCGAAGAGATGGATTTGATGAAATTACCCTTGCTAGTTATATTTAATATAGGCCTTTATAGAGGTTTTGGTATGATGGTATGTGATTGTTGAGCAAGGAGATATCACAATTCCTTACATCAGGTGTCGAGCATGGCGTATCACAAAAATGTTACTATATAAGTATTTTGATTTACTCACCACATTCCATGACTAGAATTTTGACCTGATGGTGCACTCAACATCCCATGTGTTGTATCATGGCATCTCTCACTCTATTGGGATATAGGGCATGTACCCAATTACATGAACACATAGGCTCATTAGACTGGTTAGGGATGTCTGAGTTATGCCATGGTCTATTCATTAGTATTATTATAATTATATGGCTACATACATCTTCACATACCTTGAAAATATAGGTGGATGAAATCTATATAAACTATATATATTACTACTATATATATAGTAACTATTTAGATTTCTATTCCATCTATGTGTCGATAAATTTAAACCCTCCAACAGTCCTTTAGGAACACGATTGGGTGGTTATTTATTTATTCCTTAGTTATTGAAAAGATGTGGGTTATAGTATATTGGGGGTAGAACTTTTATCATGGGAATAATGATGTGGTAATATTTTCTTGGGATAAATTTATGTTGGTGTTCTGTGTGGAATTATTATAAATGAAACACAATATAGGAATTATGTAAAATCATCTCTTGCTTGGGCTATTCCATGTGTAATTATTAAACTTGACACTAAAGATAGAAAAAAGGTAAAATAATCTATCCTATGGATAAGGCTTCCTAATTTTTTAAGAGTGATGGATTAGTTTCAAGTATCATATTTGTTTCAATCATGTTATTTCTTTGGAAAATGAGTCTTTAGTGTGGTTTCCTTAAAAGTAATGGAATCTGGATCCTAATATACTGTAACTCCCATTATGAATCCTAGTTATTTTGATGTGCGGAATATAATAGAAGTTATTAGGCACATAACTTAAAAGGGAAGAGTGTCTCATGAATGGGGTTGATATATTCAATCAAGGAATAGGGATGCTTATAATAAATTATTTGTTATAGGGTAGTTGATGTTATGAATGGTATGTAACTGATCATGTAGTCTATTTAACATTTTTCTAGGGAAGGTGGTTCTACAAAATCTAATTAGAGTTTCCCATTGGAATGTCATGCCTATTGAGATAATGGACACTGTCATTCACACTGCCTTACTATTCTTGGAGTCCACTTTGGAAATGGTGGGAAAACCCCATTTCAGACATTGTAGAAAAATTTACCCTAATCTCATATCAGTATATATAGATTCTAACTATTTTTTAAAATTTTGGATACTAGGATTATTCCACACTAATGGGTGATCTATCTTAAACATGTTAGAAACACACACATTCTCATCCTTAGGGATTGATACAAGATCATAAATAAGAAGTAATTCTTAGAAATGGAAATGTAGTGGTAAATGCATTGGGCTATAAAATGTAGGATATGTTATTATAATGAAAAAATTAATTTAGTAAAAATTAATCATAAAAAAGGAATCAACACAATAATAAGACGATATATATGGTGCATACCACACTTGAGAAATCAAGACATAGAAGGAAACATCAGAAATCAATAAAATACATAAAAGCAAACATGAGAAATCAAGAAAATGTTAGGTCCTGAAAATGATTTGAGGTAACTATGTGCCACACATGATACATATACAAACCGACTTTAAATATTTCTCCACAAATAAACAATACTACTAATAATTGTCTGATGATGAACAGATATCGTCACCCTCTCCTCCTCCATCTCCACTTCCTGTTACCACCTGTAAGAACATTATATTGAAAATTAAATAGTGTTGCATATTTATATTTAAACGTAGAACCAATAAAAGTTTGAAAACTAAATGATTTTGAATTTTTGTGATTTACCTTCCCACCACCAGTCGATGAAATACCACTGGTGGATATCCGATTATCTGCTGACGTATATCAGTCAACGCTTTCTACAAAGCGAAATCTGATCCCCCTGGTCTTGAACTGTGTTTTGTAGGGAAACAATCTCTCTCTAGGAATCTCTGGGTATGGAAAGACTACAACAAGGAGTAGATGCAGGTGAAATCCCTGATGGCTTGCTAAAGACCTCAGAAGGTATAGGTCTCCAACCCATCCCACTCACTCTACCAAGATGCTCCTTCCCAAGGACTTTAGCAAACAGGTCATCCTGGGATACTGAGTAGGAATGCCCAGGATTGGAATCCCATATTTCTTTATTTTTACCTATAAATAAAATATAAATATATTTAAACACATTTAAACTGATAATAAGTTATTATAATTAAAAAATTAGTTCATAGCCCAACTTCTTTTTTAGGCTCATTAACAAAACTTCCATCAAATTTTTTGTGAACATCCAACTACACTTCAGTTTGGGATTCTTCATTCCCAAAACTCTGTGACTGCACTAAACAATGATAAATCAATAGTTTAATATATTAAATATATAATATTTACTTATAAATATGTAAACTAATGAAATGATTAACAGAGTCGATCGACTTTTAGAAATGATTTTTGACCCCGTAGTGTGAGGGATGAGTTGCTTAGCCCGACTTGATGCATTATTTCTTGAGAGATCCTGAAATAAATAAAATGAAATTTAATAGTAATGTATTCAATTTCTTCTCATATTCATATACATGTATAAATGTAAAATGAGTTTAATATAATAATATATATTTAAATTCCATCTTCTTCTCATCACGATCCCTGTCAAGAAAAACTTTCCAATATTCCTTGGGTTCCCCATTGGGTAGCTTCTCGTACATTTTTTGGACGGTCAATGAAGTATAGTTTACATCTCTCCATAATCTCCATTTAAAGTCTTTCCATTTATTACCAAGATTTTTCAATGTCCACTTTCGTGATATCACATCAGCAACTGTAAAGTGGAAAAACATCTGTATACAGAAATTAATTTTGAACATATTAATACCATGAAATTCAATTACACCATAATGTTTTAAAATTACCTTTATTTGGGAATCAAAACTTTATTTTTCCAACTTGGAGACATATGTCTTCAATCATCGTAAGAAATAGGAAGTGAAATGGGCTCCGCTACTAGCTGTCCTAGAATTTGGCCAAGTAATCCCGCGACGTCATCTGTAGGGACCCCATATGAATCAAATGGGAAAACTATATTCTCTCCATTCATATTCCATACATTTTCACTTTTGAAATTTTTCTCCATAGTTTTATTTTTTTTCATCTTTAATGAAAAAACAATTAGTATAAAAAAATTGCAATAAATTTATTTATATTAAAATTTGTACCTATAACAGTGACCCTCCAGTATGCCCGTGATGAACTAGAAGTGGTGTGCTGCCACCCCGCTACTGAGGCTGCTGAAGGGGGAGTCAATGAATTAGCCTCTAAATGGATGCTCGTAGAGGGTGTGAGAGATGGTGCAGGGGGGCAGGCAGCTGGTGGCTCAGATGATGTAGGGAGGGAGACAGATGGATCGTCATCTGTCGCAATAGTACATGAAACAATGTATCACTTTCTCCTTGGAATTCATGTCATTTAATCAAATAAAATTATGTTCTGAACATATATTTCAAAAAAAATATGCAGAGAAAAATTTAAAAATGATAATAGAAGCCCAGTACTAACAAAAAATATATACATAATAATGATAATCAATGACTGCACAAATGAAATAAGTGGTTGCTGAATAAATAAATAACTATACATACAATCATTTTCCACTTCAATCATGTCGCTTACCTGCTCCATTACTTCATCCACTTCTTTCAACCTTTCTAGAATAACATTTTCAATATCATGATGGAAAAATAATTCTACTTCTTGTTGTTTATGAGATTCAATTTCAGAGGTCAAATCTTCCACTTCATCACCCATATCATACAAATCTATTTGTATTACATGCGAAACTACAATCCACCCTTCATCCACAAAATTATTCACCTAATATACCATTTTTTTTCTTGAAATGATAAGATATATAGATCATGTAGTACACGATCACCAATATCCATCAAGTGAGAGAAGTTCATAGAAGTAAATTGCAAGGAAACAATTTTAACACCTATGATAATATCGACCCAATTGAATTTGAATAAAATAGCTGAAAAATTCCCATGGTGGTTTAATTAAAAAATATCAATAATCTTTCTATTGTATCCCACTTCAGTAATTGTAAATATACCACTATTCTGTGTTTTCAAACCCCTTTCTCGACCGACTGTAAGAAATCTAAATCCATTCACGTTGTAAGCGTCGAACTTTCTAACTTGTTTTAGAGGACCTCGAGGAAGTAATGATAAAAGATGTTTGTTGCATACACATCCATAGAGGTAGATTGTAAGGGATCAAAATAACTGCCAAATTCTATAACTGGTACTCAAAGTCCCAAATGGGTTGAATCCATCGGCAGCCAATCTCAATCGATAATTCCTAGGATTAACTAAAAAATCTAGATGTAATGAATCAAATGCATTCCACGATTGTGAATCGCATGGATGTCCCATTTACCAATCATTGTTATTATCTATAGAATGGAACTTCATGTGTTTGGAAATTTTTTATGACATGAATAATCTTTGCAATCGAAGATTTAAAGGAAAGTAACACAAAACCTTTGTAGGTGTGTTCTCTTTCTTCTTCTTCATGAAAGTATGTTGATTCAAACTTCCAACATCACCCATTGACTAACATCTAGAAGAAATTTTTTTTTAATTATGTCTACTTGAATCCTCTCTCCAATAAAGCATACAATCATTGGGACACACATGTATTATTTTATAATTAAGACCAAGCCTGTTAAAAACCTTTTCATATCATAAAAAGACTCAGATATTTTTTCTTCAGGAAATGCATCATGAAACAATTCCAATATCATGGACATTTCCTTATTTGTAATTCCACATAGAAATTTCATATGGTATAACTTCAACATAAAACCAAGCTTTGAATATTTCAAACATCCACTATTCAACTCTAGATTTCCATCGTCAACTAAATCATGAAACGTATTTTCCTCAGTGAACTTTTCTCTTACATTTGTCTCCACAAAATTAAGAGGAGGATCCAATGATATGTTACAATGTTGATCTGGTTGTGTTAGAGTCTCAAAAACATCACTTGTCATGTTGCAATTTGTTACACCCTCATCTGGTTGTTCTGTTATGTTTTGATGTTGGTAGTGGTGTCTTGAAGTGCCAAATGCATCATTTATGAGGATTTTCATTTCATTTTCCATTTTCGACAAAGTTGGGATCTCATTCTATGGCTTAACATCAGTGCTCAAACATTCTATAATGTTTGATACTCCATGCCAAATCCAACACAAATATTGATCAGGGAATTTTTCAGTATTAAATGTTCATAAACTTTATCTCTCTTCAACCATCTTCTAAATTTACATTTAGGACATATACACCTGATTCTCCCTTCAACAGATTGATTGGAAATTAAAAATCTAAAAACTCCTTCAAACCCTTAACACACTGGGGTGTGTTCCTTAGTAATGTTATCTAGATTGTATCCATGTATATCAAAATGTTCCTACACAATATTAAAAAAAATTAAAACACAAAGTTACACTACTACAAATAGGTCTTATAATATCACTAAAAAATGATTTTAACAGCACTAAAAAAGTGTTGTTAATCTCAGAGAAGACAGGGGGTACCCTTTATCAGTGCTAAACATACCACCGATAAAGGGGGACCTTTATCAGCGCTAAAAAAATGATGATAAAGGTGGACCTTTATTAGCACTTGCGTAGTTCTGATAAAGGTAGTATTTATCAGAGCTATTTTCAATGCTGATAAATGGATAATATATCAGCGCTGGAAATAGCGCTGATAAATACTACCTTTATCAGCTCTATTTTGAGCGTTGATATATTATCCATTTATCAGCGCTTAATTAGCACTGATAAAGGCCAAATTTTTTGTGCAAACCCAGAACCTGCACAACACCTGCACACATATGACAACACCTGCACATAGCACAAACAACACCCACACACAAAACACAGTAGAAAAAAATGCAATATACATTTACTTGAAATCATGAATACAAAACAACACACTGCTATATACATTTCAAATAGTTTTTAATTTGGTTAAAATTACAATTATCCAACAAACAGTTAAAAAACATTTATGTTTCATCCTTTTTGTATCCATGATCTGCTCTAAAAAATTGTCATCCATGTTATTAGTTTCTGAACAAAGCATTCAAACTCAAGAAAAATATTTCACCTATATAAGAAAACAAATATTATGTTAGAAATACAATAATGAAATAAAGTAAACATTAATATGAAAGAATACATTAATAAAATGTCAATTTTTACCTATTAGAACCTTTACATGTCCATATTTCCTTGGAGAGCACCCCCTCCCTCCCCTAGACGGCACCCCATCCCTCCCCTTGCAGCCTTCCCTTTCTCTGGACAGCCCCCTTCCCACCTCTTGTACATCCCCCCTCCCCTACTGGACACCCCCTCCTTCCTGGACAACCCCTCCCTCCCCTCCCCAAGACAGCCCCTCTAGATAGCCCCCTCTATATCCCTGGACAACCCCCTCCCCTCCCCATGCAGCCCCCTCCCTCCCACCACTCCACCTGTAACCCCCTCCCTCCTCCTGGACAACCCCTCCCTCCCCTTGCAGCCCCCTCCCTTTCCCTAGACAACCCCCTTCCCCCTGGATAGCCCCCTCCCCTCCTGAATAGCCCCTTCTCCCCTCCTGGACACCCCCACCCACCCTCCCACCTGGACACCCCCTCCCTCCTGGACACCCCTCCCTCCTAGTTCTTTAGTGTATACCCATTAATAACCTTCTTTATCTAACTATATTTTCATCATCTATTTGATAATGGAATAAGTATTAATCATACACCATCATTCAATAATATGAATTATAAAATCATATATATTTTGAAGAGATACAGTTTAACAAATCATGGAATAACACCAAAAAATATATATTAGAGGAATAGGAATGAAATTTCACAAAAATATAATGTGAGAAAGGTAAAAGATGCATATGTTGTGTTTTTATGACATTAAATAAGATATATTGGGCCTCAAATTGAACTGGAATATAATTCTTGGGCCTTTACATGGGCTTGGAATTGGTTTGGTTGGTTGGGGCTTTTGGTGCCTCACTACGGACCCACATCAGGCTACTCTATAAGTGATCTACCCATTGTATATTATCAGTATTTAATTGAATTGAATGGATCTTTGTCTAGAAACCCCTCCCTTATAGACACACCCTCTCCCTCCCCTCCTAGACACCCCACTCATGGACACCCCCTTCCTCCCCTCCTGGACACCCTCACACCTGGACACCCCCTCCCTCCAGGACACACCCCCTCTTGGACACCCCCCACTCCTAGACACACCCTCCCTCATGTACACCCCCACCCACATATAAGGGAAACTAAAATTAGAAAATTGAAAATCCAAGATATTGGTTCCCATCAAGCTTTTAAGATGCTCGTGAGTGGACTGAAAGACTATACATCCATCGAATTCCACACTATCGACCAGGGTAGTCCAATGAGTTATGCTTTACTAGAAAGACCAATCATTTCTAAAACCATTCTTTATAACCTATGGATATAAAACATAATAAAGTGTGATCATATATACTCAATAAGTTTAAAAAAGAGAGATATCAATGATCATATATGGATAACATAAGTAGTAGGAATTCACCTTCATCCTATTTGTGTACAATCTTCCATTAGGTATGCTGCCCATTCATTTCTAAACACATCTATACCATTTTCTGAATATGAGTTTTTGTGACAGTCATGGTAGTACTGAAAAAATATTAATACACAAAGGATTAATAAATATTTTAAATGAACTCATAATTATTTTCGAAAATACCTCTTTAGGGATGTTAGTTTGTTGATGAAATACGATCTCTTTCATAAATTTACAAACATAATAACCACAATCCTTTCCATTTGTTTGTTTTGGACACTACAGAAACATCAAAAACAATAAGTAATTTGTTTTGATATGTGTTTGGATATTTCAAAGTTATTATATATACCAGGATACTTTTAAAGTTGTAGATATTATAGGTTTTATTATCTTTAGGCCCTGGATTCATTCCATGTAGTAGACGATATTGATGCACCACCCTATCATAACAGAATACTCATTAAAAGATAACATAAATTATATAACTAGATGTTTAGTTTTAAAATTTTGGATCTAGTGTATCACAAATTAACAAACGCCATAATGTGTGGTTGGTTTGTTGTATATCCATGAATTGAATCCAGTAAATAAATCTTTGGAGTATCCAAATTGACTGCAATCAGAATCCAATGCTTCCTAAAAATACAAAAAGGAATCAGTAAAGAAAGAAATGAAAATATAGTTGATATGATTAAATTGTTGTGTTTTACCCCTACATCATTGGTATTAAAAAGAGTCTGTCATCCATAATTATGTTTTCAAACAATTTGACCAGGGATGACATTATTCCTTCCTCTTTATCAGAATCTATTTAGTATTTTGAAGAGGTGGTGTGAGGACTAACGATTCCAACTTTTTATTCATGGGGAAATCCCTTCAATGTTTTTCATATATACGCCTACAAAAAATATAAAATGTATTTAGTCATAATTATCAGAGTATACCAGATTTTGTAAAATAAAATATTGAAAACATACCTCAGGTATACATTTATAACTAAGGTTCCTAGACATTCATACTTGTGGATTTCATTTACATTTTAAGAACTAATGAAATCTGATGCTTTCTCTCCGTACATATTTTTTTTTCAAAATCAACTGTGTGAGAATTTTTTTCTATCAACTACGTATCCACATGAGCCTACAATGATATTAACTGTGGATATAGAATGGGCAGGGTGAAGGTGCTCTCAGTAGACCGTTTCAATCAGTTGGTAGATCCTTGATATAGTTTTGGGATGATATTTCATTTCACCCCCTTCTCTTTGTCGTTATGTAATAACATTCATCAGTTTAGGCCTTTTTTTATTAAATGTTAAAGGTCCATCTTGAAATATAAATTGGAAATGGATACCTCCTTGTCAAAATGTTTTTTACAAGAATTTTTGGTCATGCGATGAATGTTCCAACAGCTTGTTCAACCGTATGAATGTATTCATCGTCATTTGGAACAAGTATCTCGACACTTGGACCATTAGATACATTAATTGACACTTTGAGATGATCTGTTGGAATCTGTCTATTATGTAGCATGTCGTTCTACGTATTGAACACCATAGCCCTCACTTCAAGGCGATAGGTGGGAGTTTATAGATATAAATCACAGTCATTTTTACCATGTATAATATTTTTATAGGAAAGGTATCAGTGTCTATGTGAATCAAATTTCACAAAAAACATTATTAAAATAATGATTAACTCTGCTAATTCAAGGTTTTTAGGGGAATGTCCCACCTCAAAGCTGGTGGGGGTGGGGCGGGATCGTCAAGCAAGGGTTGTTGTTGAGTTTTTTCTTCTCTTTGCCTCTCCCCCATCAATGTTGCTATCATCTCTCTCTGGTATTGTAATTATTCTTGAAAAATAGCTAATTTTTCTTGCAGCTTTTCCATTTTTTCATTTTGATCCTTCCCTTATTTTTTTTGAAAATATGTTCAGGGTGTCACCCCAAAACCCGCACCTCTGACATGACCATACTGTTCTGGCTGCTTCAAGGCTGCTGAAAGTATGTATGCATCTGCTGCGGCTATTGTTGATTCTTGTGACTATGACAGATATAAAATATAGAAAGAGAAGTAGTCATGGTAATGTAATAGTGATTTAAAGCAAATAAAATTTATATTATGTCATACTTACACATGTTTCCCACACTTTTTCTGGGTTTTTCATCGATCAATATCCCCTATTTATTTACATGAGCCTCCTTCCATAGCAAATTGCGTGGGATGGATATGGCTTTCAATTTTGATTCATCAATCTGCATATAAACATAGAAACATGGTAATGGTTTTTTTTTATGTCACATACAAGTAGTACGGTAGATTTAAAATACGTACTAATTTTTTATCAAGTGAAGTATACCCCATCCATGATTTATAGTAAGGGTATGCGGGTTTTGTTGCTCTTTTTTTATTTTCAGCACTCGGTTGCTATTTCATAAATAAAAAACTGTCAATCAAAGTGATGAATAAAAGAAATGTCAAACAACATATTACCCCACACAATGTACCTGAAAATTCTGCTCCGCACAACAGTTGCTAAACGCATCCCACACTCCTTGGGATATCAAGTGCGTATAAAGAGGAGGTGGGTGCATCTTGATTTTCCTTTCAGCATCTTTAAGATGATATTTCATTAAAATTGTGTGAAAACCTCTATGAATCCTTCCTTCAACTCTTAATACATTTTTATTGTGAAAGGAATCTACTATAAATGCACTATTTAATGATATCATAATGTTACCATAATCTCTTCCCACATTAGTTTCTTCATCCCGGTGACAACATAGTGCCATGACTGTACATCAATCGGCACGCATTTTCGAGTGATGATTCCAATGTAGCTACTAAAGATGTCTATGTTGGGGTTAACATGTCGACATAGCTTATTCCATCCCAGAACAAATTTGATGCCTTTTGCTTTTTCTTTAAGGATTTTCGCTAACATTGTCAAACTACGATGCTCTTATTTTATTTTCACTTTGATGGATTCATTTCCTAACATTTCCTCAGAAGTATCATCAATATGTTCCTCCGGAGTGCTAACATCAGCACAAGGACCAACAACAATTGGTTGAGAAAGCTATTCTACCTCAGCATTGGGACCAGCAACAATAGGTTGAGAAACCTGTTATTGCTCTTCACTAGGACCACCAACTACTGGTTGAGAAACATGTTGTTGCTCTGCACTGGGACCACCTACAGCTGGTTGAGAGACCTTTTGTGCCTCAGGATTGGGCGCATCAGCAAGTGTAGAAGTTATTATTTGCAGAAGTGGTTTAACATTTAATTTAGATAACATAAAAGTAGCAGCCAATAGATAATAACATAACGTAACACAATGTATATTACAATAAACAAATAACTTGATTATTGTACTCTATTTTTTTCTTTAATGGTTGAAGATATTTGACTCCTCTATTGACTATGTAAATCCCTTTATTGTGGTCTCCTCTGACATACAAAACACCATCTACATTGGGACCACTGCAAAATGATTGTGAAGCCCCTATAAAAGGGTCATCCTCCGTTGAACCTTCATCTAACCCTTCAGATGTTTTTTTTCGATTACAGAACAATTGAACAATTTCAGTTTGCAGGTTCTGGAACATAAAATACTTGTACTACTTGTGATGCCACTATAAATGGTTCATCTTTACCTCCTTCCTTACTGAAATCAACTTTCACAAATCCTAATTCATCTATTTTAATAGCACTCATGTTATCAACCCACTTGCATTGAAAAATAGGCACTTTGAATTTCATATAATCCAACTCCCATATTTATTTGATGATGCCAAAGTTTGACATATTCACATAAATTGGATTTCTGTCCTTAGCACAGGAAACATGCATCGCCTCACCCACAAGTGTAACCCCACTATTCTGCATTGTACTGTCTTCATCATGTTCATTAGTATAGAATGTATAACCATTAACTGCATAAGCATTGTAAGATAATACATACACACTTGCTCCTCCGGATTTCCATTGAAGTCATTCTGAAATTGAGTCTGTATTTTTATCTAACTGCTTAAAAATATGGTCTCGAAACCATCGTATAAACTGTCGATTATGTGTATCTGATATCCATTTTTCAGCCCTAGAAGGATTCAAAAGCCTAATAATTTCTTTGTGGGTTTGAACATATGGGTAAACGTCGAAACTGTTATGAAAAATGTAAAGGTGGGCCTGCTCCCGATCTGTAATATTGATTGTGACAACCTCTCTTCCAGAAATTCCTTCACCCTCAAGACGCCCAATTTGATGAGATTTCGGTTGGCCAATGTTTTCCACACCAGATAGGTATTCAGTAAAAAATTCAACGGCTTCCTCAACAATATATTTCTCCGCAATACAACCCTCTGGCCGACATTGATTTTTGACATACCCTTTCAAAATCTTCATATACTGTTCAATAGGGTACATCCATCTATAATGTACAGGACCACAAAGACGAATCTCTGTCACCAAATGAACCATCAAATGAACCATCATATCGAAAAATGTCGGCGAGAAGAACATTTCCAATTCACATAATATGACGGAAATTTCTCTTTCCATAGTTGGCAATTTCACCGAGTCTATAACGTTTCCGGATATAGCTTTGAAGGAGAAACAGAGCTTTGTTAATGCACGTTAGTCATTCTTGAAAAAAATGCAATGTAAATCTATAGGAATTAGATCTTGAATAAAAACATGGAAGTCAGGTGATTTCAGACCCTTTAATTTTAAATCTCTCATTGAAACGATGTTCTTGATATTTGATGAATACCCCTATGGTACCTTTAGGTCATTCAAGAAGTTTCAAAAATGATATCTCTCCTTCCTGGAAAGAGAGTAAGCATCAAGAGCAGGAAATGTTCATTTTTCACCCTTCACTGGTGCTAACTCTTCTCTTATTCCCATCTCAAAAATGTCCAATATAGCCTTAATTACATCCTTTGTTTTTTGGGATGCATTTAGCAACGTGACGATGACACTATCACATACATTTTTTTAAACATGCATAACATCAAGAAAATTTCTGACATATAGACAATTCTAGTATGGTAATTCAAAAAAAACTGATATCTGTTTCCAACCAGTTTTCGTAAGGTTTTTCAAAAATGGTTTACCAAAAGTAGTGTCCAAATCTTTTACTTTCTCAAAAAATTGATTACCTGTTAGTGGAGATGGTTTTGTACGTTCTTCTGAACTTCGGTAGAATGATGTCGTCCAAGATCGGTACTTATGCCATCAGGGTAGAAATATACGATGTCCTAGAAACACGGTTTTCAATGAATGATTCAACCTAATTGACTATGTACCTTGTTTGCAAACAGGACACCCTTGAGTTCCTTTAATGCTATATCCTAAGAAATTTACATAAGTAGGAAAGTCATTTATCATCCCATACAACATGGATTTCATAGTGAAATCTTTATTTTTGAAAGCATCATACAATTTAACACCTAAATCCCACAATATTTTCAAATCCTAGATCAATGGGGACAAGTAAACATCAATATCATTTCCCAGTTGTTTTGGTTCGGATATAAGCATAGATAACCTGATGTATTTTTGTTTCAAGCATAACTACATTGGTAAGTTATAATTTACCAACATAACCAGCCATGTATTGTGACTGCTTCTTTGAAGACCAAAACGATTCACCCCATCTGTAGATAACTCCAGATGAAGGTTTCTCGGCTCATTTCCAAATTCAGGATACTCGTGATCAATTCTCTTCCACTGAGGAGAGTCTGCTGGGTGACGTAGTTTCCCATCTTTAATTCTTGTATCTGCATGTCATGTCAATTGTCCTACAGTCTCTTCACTTCCATATAGGAACCTAAACCTTGGAATGATTGGAAAGTACCATAAAACATTTGTAGGACTAGAATCATCTTTCTTGAATCGAGAAGCACCAAACATTGGGAATTCTATAAGTGATTTGTGGTCCTTTAAAACAATATACAATCATTCAAGCAGGCGTGTTTACTTTGAGATATCATACCCATCAATCGTAGCATTCGTTTGGCATCGTATGTTCGGCTTGGGATTTCATTATCTTCTGGGATCATGTCATTCAGGAGAGGAAGTAGTTCCGTAAAACTGGAATCACTCCACACGTTTCCTTATTTCAAATTATACTGCTTCAGTACGGCTGACAATGTGGTATATTTAGTGCAACCAACATACAATGGTGTTTTTTCACAACTCTTTAACTTCTCAAACAATTTTGTGTAATCACGAAGTTCATCTTAAAATATCCTTGTTATTTACTCAACACGATCTTCATCATCATTCACATCTGTCATCACACCCTCCATACGATCGTCTTCACTGTTAATTCTTTTAATCATATCAGATGATCCATAAAACGTCGTTTTATCCAAGTCACTACCTACATTCGCTTTTCCTAGTGTTTATTCCAACATGTATAACTTCGATCTATTCCGTGACAGATCAGCTGTTCTTCCAACTCCTCTGGGCTTATTTGTCTTGAATAACAACAGCGTAAACACGGATAAAAGATTTGATAAGGGTTACATGCATGATCTTCTAAAAACTTTAAAAACTCTTTCACGCTATCTTTATACTCTTTTGTCAACCGATTGGCATTCATCCATTATTTATTCATATTCATCGTCTTTATGGGTTCGATCTCAAACTTTCCTAATATTATGTTTTAATTAATCAAGTAGCATTGTTTGGGTTTTATAAAAACAATCATGGTACAAATTCCTCTACAATGAAATAGAGGAACATACCCCAAAACATGTGAAAGTATTTGAACTCTATCTATATACAGGGGATTATTCCCTGTATTTTGTATATCTCCATGGATCATGTAAAACCTATACATGGAGGACTCTTTGAAAAAACATGGGGGAGTACCATACTCTATATTTTCTCCATACAACTCACTTTTCACTTGTCAACTCTCAATCAGAGTGAAGATAATTAAAATATCCAAACCACATCGTGTGAAATTTCCAATGAATGAGGGAATCATACTATTGTTATCTACATTAGAAGATATTTATAATGGGCTAATAATACATTAAATACTTTCATCTTAGTGAATAATAATAATAATATTGAAAATAACATAGCACACAATTTGTTCAATGGATACACAGTGTGTACGGTTCTCAGTCAAGGTTGGTTATATACTACAATTTCTAAACTCATGTGAAATCCATATACATGGTGTTTCCAGTAGGGTGAAAATCATGTATGGATAAGATACCTAATTTAATCTGACATATATCAAATTAATTCCATGTTATTCTTACAAAGACTGCATGATGCCTTGGAAAATACATGAAATATAGAACAACTTGAGCTAAAGGCATGTACTTTAGATACATATTGAGTCACCTCACCAGCTATGCATCAAATTTTTGTGGAATACATGGTGTGTAGTCCTTACCTGACCACTAGGGGTGTATAGTCTATACACATCAAGTTTCTATGGTATCTATACATGGTGTGAGTGAAGTAAAACACATATCATATGGTTCTACCATTATTTCATGGAATGTACAAGGTTTCATGCTGATGTATATATATTGGAGATAAATTTTGTGTGACTTAGGTTCACATGCCATTTAACATTTAAAATGAAACTTATTCCAAGTTTGAGTCTGAATATGAGTCATGTGGTGTAAATTTTGGAGATAAATGTTGCATAGCATTAAAATATATATAAAATCCATGTATGGTGAAGCATGATCAATTTAACAAGACTACAAACCATGTATTTTAAAAATATATAGAATCTGAAAAACATCATCTTCACACCATAAAGTGTCTCATAGAGTCCTCTAGAAGTGGTTTTCTAGGATTCAGTGAAATTTCACTAGTAACAAAGTGGTGGTGCCATTGAAATGGGTAATGTTTGGATTGATATTTAATGGTTGAAGAACTACAAGATGGAAACAAATGGCATATCGATCATGCCAAAAACTACAACACCATACAAAAACACAATCATGCCCACAATCGCAACACCATACAAACCAAACAATCACAATTTTATATTTTACAATGCATCCCTTATTCAATTTTGTTTGTTATTTCAGGGGTTATCACAGAATTTTTATCATTTAGGGGAGTTTATTCATAAGTCAAGTATACATAAATTACCAATTTTTATATTCAAATGTTCAACAAGAACCAACCAACATGAAATTCATTTAGTGCGCAAACAAGGACCACCAACAACCACAATTCTTAGCAGGGCATTTAGCATGTACATTTAATATTATAACCATCAATATCAAATAGTAATAATATATGAATAGGAGGAAACCAACGAGTAATAGGAGGAAGCTCACCGTGAAGGTGTCGTTAAGCACACGGCAGAGGTGCGTTCGTGGAAGAGGAGAGGCGCACATCGGGGGAGATTTCCAACTGAAAATAAAACATAAAATAGGGGAAACCTATGAGAATAATGTAATCTAAAACCGATTGCACCATTTACCACATCCCACAAAACCCAAGAACCCACTAAAACTGAAATCAACCCACACCATGGTTAAACACACCTTAAGATAACAAGAAATTATAGAACCCACCTTCGATAGAACGAGTTCAACAGAATTTTAAAATATAAAATATGAACATACAATGGGTATTCCCTGACCAATAGGTCCTCCTTACTATGTATAATACCCAAGTTTATTCGATATAGTATATCCCAAATGATTAAGACCTGATCAATCCTCTGTTATCACACCTTTCACAACATATACATACTAATCACATGACTTTAAAATTCATGGAACAATATTTTCAAACAAACTTAAACTATTTCCCTTAAACTATGTGGACTTTGATTCCAATTTTGATAGGATATGTAATATTCCATCTTGATTTCTAAACATATATTCATATTTCATACCCATCCTCATGAATCCGTCTTCCTCATGAGATCATCCACAGCCTTCCCTTTCCTAACTTACCAATGTGTAAGACATTTGGTGTTTCTAGTTATATGAATAATCCCATTGGAAATTTTCTGAAAAATAATCATAACTTAACAAAAATATTGTGCTACCATAATCATTCCCCATTACAACCAAGAATCTGGCTATGTTGTTTTCATTTTAAACAAAAATGATGAAACTAACATGAAATTATTCATTAATTAAATAAATTAGGTTCCCCTCATATCAGGAAATTTTATTTGCATGTCACATACAAAAAAATAGTGAACCCAATTTGAATTCTTCAATTAGAATATAATGGTGTTCCAAGGATGTTAGGCTATTTTGTTTCATGTTTTCCACATATTTTTTTTAAAATAAGATGAATCCTTACTTGTTAAAATTATTAATCAAATATACTTATTTGTAATAATTCACTAATTAGTATTCTTTTTTTGGTAGTTTTTTTTATATAGGTACCCTTTATGAGCTCCATTCAATCGAAAGTTAAGGTCTCTTCATCCACTAGATGTTCCCATGCTTAAATTTCTGCCAAATATGTGTCCCCCATGATCCAAAGGAATACATCACCTATTCAGAGACCTGAAAACTAGGTGGATGACATGATGGTAAGGGTGTACCACTAACACAGTACTATCCCTACTCTTGAAGTTTCATATGAGGGTCTTTACGTGTTGAAGCCTCACAACCCACCCCATTATTGGGAAACAATAATAAAGCAAGTGGCTCCTACCACCACCATTAATTAATTCCGAATTATATCCCAAGAGAATGATAATCATTATATTACTTATCTTATGAAGGTGGATCACGAAGTCATCCATCACCTCAACTCAGTTCCAGGGTCACCTAGTAGGGCTCCTAACAATCGCCACTATCGCCAACATAATGTGACCACCAACCCTTAGAATCCTATTGAGGGAACTACAATGCAGAACCCTTCCCTAATCTCTTTGATCCAAGAAGCTATGAGTTCTCTCTAGGAATTATGATCTATTGATCATAGGGATAAGGTTCATATCCCCACTTCCCCATAATAAGTTTTCGAACACAACATGTGGTATCTAGTGAGTAGGATCGTATACCTATTCAAACTCAATGATCCTACCCATACATCTTGACAAAAATTAAGGGGAATGCACATATTTCCACACCCATGCCTAAATTACACCAGTTTCTTATGGAAGTGGATGAGGGGAAAGAGTAGGTATATATCCCCACTCCTACAAAAAAACAGGCTCATAATCTTATTACAATTATAGAATCCCATCAATATTACTTGGAGGAAATATAAAAACAACCCTATATCCACACCCATGTGTTAAATGTTTGTCAACATATATTGAAAGCATTATTAGAAAGTGGTAATAGAAATATATCAAATATAACATAGGGGTAAGCCCATATTCATGCTTCCACAAATGCTAATCAAGGTAACATCATATCCCAATTTCCATATGATACCTAGCCTATATCCCCACACCCCTTCAAGAGGAATGTTAGTGTATCCCAACAAAAACATAGGATTGAATTCATATTCTCACATATGTCTTGAAGGAGAACTAGTATATCCTAATTGAATCTTTGAATTAATCACATATTCCTACTCCCCTCCAACCTAAAGATGGATGATGACATAACTCAACAACAACTAAAAGGTAGGAACATAATCCATTTTGGTTTGAAGGGATCCATTAGCAATTTTTAGTAAAACATAAGGTACATGCCCATATTCATATCCCTTGATAAGAATCCCATCAGTTAGCTCTATTAACGGCATGTGATTAATCCATGAACACTCACATTAGGTAGGGTCACCAATATTCCCCAAGGATAGAACCTAAAGGAAGGCCATTATAAAGGAATATAATAACCCAAGATAAGGAAAATACTCATACACTGACCAGCGGTGATAGAGGCAGCGGTGGTCACGGTGGAGGAGGAAAACCCAGCGACGATGACGGAGGGGGAGGACAATGAGGAGGAGGAGGAAGAGGAGGAGGAGGAGGAGAGGTCGCGGTGGAAGAGGGGCCTGGTTCAGCTTCCGCGAAATCTTGACCGCGTATGAGAGAGGGGGGGCTATTAGGGTTATTAAATAAAAACAGCTGGAACCTTTATCAGTGCTCATTAAAAGCACTAATAAAGGTATGTTTTATCACCGATAAAATAAGAGCACTGATAAAACATACATTTATCAGTTCTTTTTAGCGATGATAAATGTATGTTTTATCAGTGCTTTTATTTTAGTGCTGAAAAAACATACCTTTATCAGTGCTTTCAACGAGCACTGATAAAGGTTCCAACGATTTTTATTTAATAATTTATTAATATTCTTATATATTTATTTAAAATGGAATATAAGATAAATATATATCTATTTATTAAAAATTATAACAATAAAGAGTATATTTTTATAAATATTGCTATATAATTGTTAATATATACAAAAAACATTAATTTTTATTATAAATTTTATAATTTTATATAAATTAAGAATGAAAACATTTATCAGGGCTAAAATAAGCACTCATAAATGTGACATTTTATCAGCGCTAAAAAAAGCGCTGATAAAGGGTACACCTTTATCTGGGATTATTTTAGCGCTGATAAAGGTGAGATTTATCAGCGCTTTTAACTAGCACTGATAAAGGCATACCCCTTTATCAGCGCTTTCTATTTAGCGCTGATAAAGGGCGGCGCTTCCCTTGCCCTATTCTGTGGTAGTGTTACTACTAAATAGGGAAAGAGATTAATATATACTAGTTGAAAAAATATATAAATATGCTTCATAAGGTTTTCCTATATTAATACATATGGTAAATCTCCCACTAGAAAACCAAAGCATACAAATTAAAAAGATCTCTAAAAGAAGACAAGAACAAGGATCCCATCCTTGTAGTTTTTTGTATGTCATGCTCCAATAAAATAGATGGACAAACTAATGATGCCATAACTTTGATATCACTATGTTAAGGTCTTGATATATCATATAATAATTGAATAGAAGTTAGGAATATGAAATGGAAAAAAACTCTTACCTTAATGTGGAACTTTATTTAAGTAGATAGGTAAGTATACAATGTATATTTGACCCATTGGTGAGTAAGTATAAGTAGAATAACAAGAATATGAAAAATTCATGTCATCTTTGAAATATAGAGGTTGGGTTGTCTTCTTTGTTTCTCTTGGTCCTAGTGTGGACTATCTCGGCATGGTAGTGAAGACAATAATGAGATATTTTGGGTGATGAAATTGTTGTTAATGTTATAATAAAAGTTAAAGATATACCCTTCTCATTTCATCCATCATGGTGATTATAGTGGATCATACAGGCTTAGGTGATTTTGGATTATGCCAAGGGTTAAATTATCAATTTGGGTGGTGAAACATATATATCAAGTGTATTTTTCTATTTTGTTTCCATAGTGTGTGTGATTTAAGCAGTGAGTTTTCTCACTCTAATAGGTAAATTAGGTTTATTTTTCAAGAAATGAAAAAAAAGAGAAATTAATTACTGTTCACTGGTTCAAACCCATCTCGCTTAAACAACTCTATACCCAGTTTCAACACATGATGTTCTTGAGCATATTTTATTCGCTCATAGAAAAACTACACCTTCTTTATCATTCTCTTCACCAAATTTGGTCTAAGATTAATTAACTCTCGAACCTCGTTCCAACACAATAGAGATATGTAAGAACACTCATACGATTATTTAAATGGAGTTTTACCAATGGTTAATCGATAGTTATTATCATTTTAAAACTCAACCAAAGGTAAATGATTCACCCAAGAACCAATAAAATCAAGAATAAACATCTTCAATACATCCATTAGAACATGGATCATTCTCTCTATCTGAACTTCCATCCAAGGATGAAAAGTACTGCTTAGAAAAAATAATGAAAAAAGCATGCTACAAAATCTTCTACAATTGGGCGGTAAATTAGATCTTGATCAGAGATGACCATTATTGAAACCACATGAATCCACACCACAATGGGAACCTCCAAATGGAAGAACATACCACAACAATCAAGATTTAAAATAAAGAAGAAAGATTCAACCAACATTAAAGTTCAATAATGAGGTGTTTGAGGATAATGTTTTATAGCTTATGGAGTTACAATGATTAATCAAGTTGATTGTGATTAAAATAGAACATAATAAGATAATTATATTGATAGAATTATTCTTTATATGGAGTTTTATATTTTTGTTTTTTTCATTATGCGGAGTTAAATTAATCGACTTTCTCATCAAGAAGAGGATATCATCTGGACTTGAAGAAGAAGTGCACAAAAACATCGAGATCGACACCACATAAAACTTGGGATTAAATAAGTACAAAAAATAAGCTTTCTATACTAATCTGGAAGAGAAATTAAATTGTATAAACAATTTTTTTCCTTGAAGTAGTGTGTGTAGAATGAAGCAAAGGGAGTTTCACTTGGGTGAACATTGATCAAAAACCAAATAATTATAAAGGAAGTGTTCCATGGAATGTAGTGGCCACAACTAAAATATTTATATCTAATAGAAAAATTATTTGATAGGGAATTTTTTTTATTTTGAAACTTCTTCATGTGTGATCCATTTAGATTAAACCTAGTGCATGTGAAACAAGTAAAAAAACATTATTTTTTTCTGTGCATTAAGGTCTATATTTGTTTTTTAAATTCAATGCCAATGACTAAAAAGTGCTAGATTAATCATGATCTGGGTCACACAAGAATAATATTTGATGACTCGTGAGGGTTAAATATTTAAATTAATGAAAAAATAAATTTGGAAAGAACCTTGATTCCGCACCCCACCTTGCACACAATCACATAGGGTTCCACAAAACTCTTGTCAAAACCGACTAGTACAAACTACTTTTCACCTACTATTTTAAGGTCATCAACTACTATATTAGTCATCCATGATTATTTTCACATCCCAAGACTTAGAATATTATATTATTTTTATGTTATCATTTTTATATCATGTTATAAACAATTTTCATGTTCATGAGTGATGATATTGTGTTTATAATAACAATTTATAATCATAAAACACTAAAATGTTTATGATTATATACTCTTTCATTATCATATATCCTATGATACAAGAATGTTTTAAGTTTAATAATTACCATTATAATTCCAATTAAAATTATTTGTAATGGAATAGAGAATGTGTTTTATCATTTCCTTATATAATACATGTATCTTTTGTAGTGGTGGAATAAAAACTCCCTCTATTCTATGCAGAAGAATACTTGTATGTAATCGGTCATCTACATTGGTATGGGATAAAATTAAAAGTGTAATCTATTAAGAGTTAAAACAAATATTATAGGGTGGAAAAGTGAGAATGTTTGAATATGTAATAGATGGTCAATTATTATTATATATAACCTGATCTAAGTTGAAAAATAGAAAGTTAGATCCACTGGAAGCGGTAAAAACATACAGTTAATGAGGATTATTCTAACAAACATAAATCATCTCATTTTCAAACTATTTTTATTGACCATACACCACTAGTTATTTGGAATTACCGCTCAACATAGTCCATGACCATTTTAGTTAACTGTACACTCACCATAGGGATGCCTATCAATACAAAACTAGAAGCATTTTGTTTACCACTCATTGATGTGAAATTTTACCACTTCCATTCTCATATTGGGTGACCATATAAGGTATCTCAAGCATTATTGGTGTGGTTTTCCATGTTCTTTTTGGGTTTCACTCCATACAAAACTCTCTATAAGTTAGAAATTATCTCTCTAAAAAGATAAATGTTTTCTCAACTCTTGATCATTTCGTACACTCATAGATCAAAACATCTAATATTAAATTAAAATCATGGGTTTAATCCAATTCACAATCCTAATTATTGTTTTCCTAAATCAACACATATGTCTTGTTTGATGAGTGTTGGTGATGAGTATGATATGAAATTGTTAAAACAATTTTCAAATTCTTTTCATGTATAATTGGAACTTTTGAAACCATACATGGGAGGTGAGCTAGGGCATCGACGGGTCGGCAGCGACGGGTGGCGAGGTGCACTGATGGGCGGCGGGGCACGCTTATGGGTGGAGAGGACACCGACAACATGGGTGGGGAGCCGATCTACGGTTCGGGGTTCTCCTGGGGGAGAAGGCGATGTTGCGGGGGTCGGGGCCTGCCGGGGTCGAGGGGATAAGGTGGCGTCGTGGGGGTCGGGGCTCGCCGATGTCAGGGGGAGAATGCAGAGTCGCGGGGTCGGGGGAAAAGGCAGCGTCATGGGGTCTAGGGGAGAAGGGGGGTTAGGGAGGGGGGTTAGGGTCAAGTTGGGTTGGGGGAGCATTGGATCTGTAAAAAAATGTTGGGTTTAGCGGTGGTTTTTAATAAACAGCCCCTAAAAGACCGCCATTAAAGGTGATTTATGTTGTAGTGATCCTTTGGAGTCATAAAACATTCAGGTTGTGTCATGTAGACATATTCCTAAAGGTTCTCATTAAGGATGGCTATTTTTTACATCCATTTTCCAAATCTCATAGTCATGGTAAGCGGTAGTGGCCAATAGAATTTTGATGAATTTCAGAATTGCAACAGGAGAAAAGGTTTCATCATAATCAATGCCTTGACACTATTTGAACCCTTTTACAACCTGTCGTGCATTATAGTTACTGAATTTTCCTTCCATGTCCATTTTCTTATTGAATACTTATTTGCAACAACATTAATTTACATCAACTGGATGATTTACCAAAATCTAGACATGGTTTTGGTACTTGGAATCCATTTCAGAATTCATGTCCCCTTGCCACATGGAAACATTTGTGCCACTTACTGATTCCCTGTAGGTTAGGTGATCATTATTATATACAAATAATAAGTCACCATCCTCGGTAAATAGAAAATTGTACCATTTTGGTTCTCTAACCTGTCTTGTAATTTTACGTATCTCTTGTGTCTCTGTAATAGTTCTTTCTTCCATGGGGCTTTGTGGAATCTATTCCTATAAAAACTCTTGTTTACCATTAGCCTCAACTTCATTGAAGTGTATATAGCTCCCACTATCTATTTTAGAGATGTGATCCCTCTCAAGAAATATGGAATGTCCTTCCACTTTAACCTTTTTGTTTGAGTTGTTTTATAGGTAATATCCCCTTGTTTTCATAGGGTATCCTATAAAGGTACACTTTGTGCCTCAGGGTGCAAGTTTGTTACCTAAATATTCCTTATCAAACACATCACTTCCCTTCACATGTAAATTCGATAATATGGCTTTCTTTCCATTCCACAATTCCTATAGAATACCATTTATTGATTTAGTTTGAACTTTGTTTATTATGTGTGCCGCTGTTTGTGACGCATATCCCCAAAAGTATAATGGAAGGCTCGCATGAATCATCAATGATCTCACCATGTCCAACATGGTGCGGTTCCTCCTTTTTCTCACACCGTTCCTCTAGGGCGTGTATGGAGGAGTGAGTTGGGATAAGATCCCAAACTCCCATAAGTAATCAATGAAATATTGATTAAGATATTCTCCACCTCAGTCTGAGCGGAGTTTCTTAATCTTATTACCAAGATGGTTCTCAACTTCATTCTTGTATTCATTTAACTTATCAAAAGAATCCAACTTATACCTCATTAAGTAGATATTTACATATCTACTAAAATCTTCAGAAAAAGTTATGAATTATGAGTACCCACCCCTTTCTTCAACTAGAAATGGTGCACACACATCAGTATAAACCAATTCAAGAAGTTTTTTTATCCCTTTCACCTTTCCCACTAAATGGGGATTTGGTCATTTTTCACTATAAACATGCATGAAATATGCCAAGTGGTTTTAGTTTAAAAGAATCTAAATATCCATCTTCATATAACTTTGTTAAGTGTTTCTCATTTACATGACCTAGATGGTGATGCCAAAGTTGGGTGTGGTAGGAGTCATGTTAAGTATCTTTGTTATCGATTTCCATTACATGGTTTGTGTAATCCAACATGTAAATACAATTGTATAAATGTTCCCTAAAAAATGATATCTTTGTATAAGAAGAATAATTCAATTCCAATATTAAAAAAAATCCATCTGTATTTAATACGGATATAGAAATAATGTTTTTAGTAACAGACAACACATAATAATAACCCTTTAACTCCTAGATCATCCCAGTTGGAAACGTGAGGTGGTAGTCCCCAATAGCTACAACAACAAGTATGGCTCCATTGGATGTTCATATATCTACTTCCTCTTAGTCAATCTTCCGAAATCTACTTGGTTCTTGTATTTGGATACATATGTGAGCACTAAAATCTGTAACCAATACCCAATTTGTAGAGACAGATAGATTTAATTCAATAAAAAATGCACATAAAGCTTCCCCTTGATTATTAGGCCTGGTGCAGTTCTTCTTCTAGTGTCCCTTCTTTCCACATGTGAAACAAAAAGACTCATATTCCCTTTCCTCCCCTTCGATCTTCCTTTTCTTTGAAGGTTGTGAATAAGCTTTTGGCTGGAATCTCTTCACGTTCACTTTCTTCTTTTTCACCATAAGGATAAAAGTATTTTTTCTCTTCATATCATTTTCCACTTAGAAAATGAGGATAAGAAGACCAGATAGAGAATTCCTAATGTTTTTCATATTGAAATTGACAACAAATTTAGAGAATATCTGAGGGAGTGATGCATGAATGAGATTGGTTCCCAGCTCTTCAGGGAGTTTAAACCCTAGAACCTCTAGGCGCTCAATGTAGCCACTGAGATGGACTACATGAGGCCTAGCTGGGGCACCTTCTCCAAGCTTACATTGAAAGAGTTCCTTAGAGATCTCAAACCATTCTTATCTTGGCCTCTCTTGGTAAAGACCACCAAGGTTCTCGAGCATGCTATAAGAATCCATGTTTTCATGAGTCTTCATGAGCTCATTAGACATTGATGATAGCATCAAACACTGAACATCAACCGTGTCATTCATATCTTTCTATAGACCATGAAATCCCCATCACTCGCCTCTTTGGAAAGCAGATCAGGTAATGCTGACTCCAACACGTAACACTTCCATTCAAGGTGTTGGATAGCCCTATGTCATCTATACCATTCCTGGAAGTTAATACCAGTGAGGATTTTTTCTTTATCCAGAATTGATTTCAAGGATAGTATGGTTGACGAGCTTGTCATTTTTATTCTATAATTAAAAGAGCAGACTATTAGTACTTTCTTGATTAAATTTTATGAGAAATTATAAATTTTATTAAGTCCCCCACTATTTTATCTAGTCCCAATAACCCTCCCCATTGAACAAAGAATGTCCATTTTCCATGAATATCTAGTGACAAGGATCCATATTCCCCTTCACATTACCCCAAAAAGGGTTGTTCAAGCTATTAAAAGTTATTTATATTGGAAGGTGTTTTCCAACTGTGGGATTGCAGCTCCTGGATATGTTTAGTGGACTCCCCAATCCTGAAATCACGACTTTGGATTTCTTCAACTCTTGCCTCTAATATTACACCAAGTATAGAATGGGATACCCATATTGATGTAATATGGTTAAGTCAACCTGAAACCTTTCATAACGACTTCCTTTATAAAAGTAAGTGTCCCAACAAGGGTTGGTCAAACACATATTTTTATTGAGTTTTTCCCGTAATCATGTAACAGAAGGCTTGGTCTGACATTCTATTTTATTAAATGGGTTTTCTATATTTTATGCATGAATTTATTATTATCATTAAAACATGATTGTTAATATTAAGTGTAACTTACTTAAGTGATTAATCATGTCTTGATAATATTTACGCATAAGTCTGGTTTATTTTAGTTCCACATTGCATGCTTGTTTAGTTCATTAATTATGTGATTGTGTCAACACATCCAAAATGATAAACCATGCAACTGAAAAAAATAAAATAATTTAAAAGTCATGATCATGATATTTTCTAATGGTTAGTTTATCTAGTAGTTGAGAAACTAACCCTGACCGAGGGGAGAAACATCTTGAAGATTTTGGGTTTGTGTTTACAACTTTCCACCTATCCACCTCGGTATCTATAACAACCCATAATTTACATACATTTTTATTACTTTAGAATTGACTCATACTTATTACAACATATAAAAAAACCATGAAAGGACCGTATAGGTATAGTGTCTTTAAAAACTGGGAAACATAAACAACTGGTTCATAAATCATCTACATTGTCTCCCATTTATTTCATCATATCTAGACTCCCTTTTAAAATATTCTATTTAATACCCTTCTTCCTTACCTGTGGAAAGAAAACATACAAAATGGTGAGCTCAAATTCTCAGTAAGGGTAAACAAAAGAAATATCAATCACATCATATTCATAAGAACATAAAATTTTGGACAACTTAACCTGCAAAAGAGATCATAATATCATAACATGGGATAAATCATAGTGGTGAAATGTAATCCCAAATAATCATAACTTAAAACATGAAACTTTTTTTCATACACACATAATCATAGAGAATCATTTCTTATTAGTCAAGACTCATTGCCAAGACTATCATAGTGGACAAAGTCCATTTCTGAACTGAGTTCACTCCTCGTTTAAGTCCTGTTTCACTGAACCGGATTAACCTGTTGTTCCAACCATATCTATCTCATGAGATATAAATCTTTACCCAATGCATTGGAGGGATATATAGGTCCCACCCATCTAATAATGATACCATTCTTATGTGTGCCACAAGATCATAAATCATACATCATAGCATAACCCATGTAATAAAAATGGGATTCTTAAACATCGTGACATCATAAAACAATTCATATAAGATAAATAAATTCATAAAAATAATTCCATCAAAAAATAATCAAATCAATGTAATAATAGGGATATAAATAGAGCCCTATATTATCTTATATGGAAAATAATTTTGATAAAACACTTGAACTCCATTCTTGAGGAAAATATCCTTTATACTTCAAAAACATTTTTCTTTTCATAAAATGTCATGCAATTTTAAACAAAAAGGACTTGAAAACTTTTAAAGGAAGCTTCATGGAAATAATTCTCTAACAATCCATTCAGGTCGTATAAGTTAAAAAACATTCTTCTCGTACTTTGGCCAGAAAAGTCAAAAAGTACCTCGTACTAAAAATGACAAAAGATTCCTTTCATATATTTTACTAAAGACTCACCGAAGAGTAAAATTGGTTTTAAACAATTTTAGGAGGATAGAAATAATATTACATATTGAGAAAATATGGATGTGGATGATAAATATGCCCCAGTAAATACGGAAGTATAAACAATCTCAGATAAAAATGAGATTGTGAGATTTTACCTTACCTTAGGTCCGATTTGCTTCGTACGTGTCCGAACCTCCTGTATAATGATTTAAATAATGTTATTGACTTATTCCAGAATCTTACTCATTTTTATGATATCATATATGGTCATATTCTTAGCTTCTTATTACTAATATTTCATTGCTTCTTGTTATTCGGGTGTTTATTGCTTTTTGTTCTTATGCGTGTTTTTTCGAATAAATTATTATTCTTCTTTTTAGGTTATAGATACCTCATTCACATAATGTTATTAGTGTAATATATATTATATTTATTAATTCAATTCATTTATATAATCATCATGCAATGAAGATCATGTAGAACGAGTCTCATCACATCGTGGACACGGTATTTTGTACGTACGCACGAGCGATGATATCGTTCCCATGATCGTGGAATTGTATTGGAGTGTATGTATAATATTTCAGAATAAATATCACTTTAAAATAATCATATATAGTTATTCTCAACACCATTATACCCATCCAAGTGAGGTGGTGGTGGAAAACAGATTACACCATGGCGTGGAAACGGTATTCCGTACGTACGCACGTGCGGTGATTTCATTTTCCGTAGGGTAGATAGAAGGTGAAATAGGGTAGTTTCATATTTATAATAACATATCAGTATATTAGTGATACTGATGTTATTACTTGAAAATTAAATAACTAAAGAAGAAGAAGTAGAATAAGAAATAAAGTTGAAAGAATCGGCAACAGACATTACCTCCTCTTTGAAGCACCTCTTCTTAACCTCCTCTTTGGGCACTAAAAATGGTCTTTGAAGAAGACCAGAACCTCTAGGATTTTTATAGGGAAGTGGAGAGGAGAAATTGGCAGGGGTTGGTTGATATTTAAGGCTCAAAGTGGTGTGAGGAGGAGAGGGAGGAGGTTCCTTTTTATAAGGGAGGAGAGGGGCACCTTAGGAAAACTTAAAATATTATTTTATTATAAAGTCATATTCGGTTTTCAGTAGCTCCAAATTGATTTATTTCGAAGTAAAGGAAGGTATGGGTCTAAATCATCTCATCTAATAGAATTTATACAAGTTTAGGTTTCTATTTTAACCTTATCATTTTTATTTAACTTTAAGTTAGATAACTTTACTTTTACCACGTCTTCTTGTTTTCTTACACTATAAGGTTAATAAACTTACTATAACAAGCCAAAGGAAACCCAAGTTGTTTATTATTAATATATATAACCTTATCTAAGTCATTTGGAAGAACGTTTGATTTTTAGGAATAAAATAACAATTAATAATATTATATTTGTTTTACAAACTGTTTTATGTCAATTTTGACACTATTTGGTAATTGATTTTTGTGAAAATCATAACAGAATGATTAGTTCTAAAAAAGATAATTAAATCCATAATAACAAGTCATATTAACCTATAAAATCATTGTAATTCATAAAAAGTCTCAAATTACATTTATTTTGGTATTTATAACATCAATTATGTTAATATTTTATTAATTAGATAATTACTACATCATCATTATGTCATAAATAAATTAAATTATTTAATGTCTAAAAATTATAAATAAAATACCATTATTTAGGAAATATTTTTTTATTTCTAATGAATATTTATAGTCGAATTTATCTTATGTATGACCCTATATTAAAAATGATTTAGTTATTAAACTTTGATTTTAACTATTTTAACCCTTCTTTAAATAAATTAATAATAAATGTCCTAATCTAATCCAAGTGGACCTAAATGGTCATATTTTATTTATAAGGTTGTTTTTGGTAGAATTACACTTATCCAATAGAATTAGGACATGTGTTAGGGTAATAATAATATCATTTTTACCCTTAATTACCCTATTTACTTTTAACCGTGGTAAATAAAAGTAAAAAGTTACTATTCAACAAAAATTATTTTAATCTCATTGAACCAAATTTTAGTCCTTGATATTAACCATGTCTCTTGGATTTTCAAAATTCTACTCACAGAAGCTGTAAAATTAAGTTTTATGTGAATTTGAAAATTTTCATAGGAGGTGGGTAAAAGACGGTGAAAAGTTCAATAAAATTTATATATATATCAAATTATTATAAAATGAATCCAATGAATTACTTTAAACTTATATAGGTATTAAGTATCAATTTTGACCTAAAATAAATTTAAATAAAATGAATAATTATTTAAATAAAAAGTCGGGTTTTTAGTAGTAACCTAGTGTTTTCACTATTCATCAAAAATTGAAAGTTTTCGGAAAAATACCAAAATTTCACCCTAGGCTAATTTCAATATTCCGAAACCAAAAATGAAGTCCATTTTGAAATATGAAATTTAAAAAATTTCAAAAAGTGGTTATTACTATTTATAACGGCTAGTTTTAATAATATTTTAATAGCATATCGTTGTTTAGTGAAACTCTGTATTGCGTACGATGCAAGCTATCGAGGAAGGTCACGATTACATGTAAAGCAAGCAAAGATAGTGTTGTGTGTAGTGAAATATTCCTTTGATCATGTATATAATATAAAAACAAAACATTTCTCATAAAAATCTCGGGTGTTACATTCTACCCCCCTTAAAATGAATTTCGCACTCGAAATTCGTCACTTCGTAACAAACAGATGAGGATACCTCTCCCTCATTATATCCTAAAGCTCCCATGTAGCTTATTCTAATTGGTGTTTCCTCCATAAAACTTTCACCAAGCGAGTGGTCTTATTCTGTAGAACTTTTTCACTATGATCCAGAATCTCTATCGGTTGTTCTTCATAAGAAAGATCTTGCTCCAGCGGTATAACATCTAAGAGTAGTACATGGGAAATATTGGGTATGTACTTTATGAGGAGAGATACATGGAACACATCATGAACTTGAGAGAGATTTTGTGGAAGCGCCAATCGGTAAGTTACCTTCCCCACATGATCCAGTATTTTGAAAGGACTGATATACCTAGGGCTCAGCTTTCCCTTCTTTCCAAATCTCATTACTATATTCCAAGGAGATATTCGTAAGAACAGTTTATCACCCACTTAAAACTCTAGGTATTTTCTTCAGTTGTCGGAATAACTTTTTTGTCGACTCTGAGCTGCTCTAATGTGTTGTTGAATAGATCTGACCTTTTCTGCCATCTCATCAACAAGATCAGGTCCCAATAGCTTTTTTTCCCCAACTTCATCCCAGCAATTTGGAGTCCTGCATTTATTTCTATAGAGATCTTCATAAGGAGCCATCTGAATACTGGAGTGAAAGCTATTATTATAAGAAAATTCCACTAATGGTAGGTTTTGATCCCAACCGACTTTGAAATCCATAGAGCAAGCTCTTAACATATCTTCTAGAGTTTGAATTGTCCTCTCAGACTGACCATCTGTCTAAGGATGATAAGCAGTTCTAAAGCTCAACTATATATCCGGAGTATGCTAAAGAATTCGCCAAAAAGTTTAGGTAAACCTCAGATCCCGATCAGATATAATGGATAGTGGAACTCCATGAAATCTTACCACTTCTTTTACATATATCCTGGCAAGCTGATTGAGAGAGAAATCCTATCTAATAGCAATGAAGTGTGCAGACTTTGTAAGACAATCAACTATGACCCATATAGCATTATTTCCTTTGGATGTTTTAGGAAGTCCAGTGACAAAGTCCATAGTGATGTTTTCCCATTTCCATTCGGGTATGGGTAATGGTTGTAACATCCCCTTAGACTTTTGTCTCTCAGCTTTAACTTGCTGACAAACCAAGCATCGAGAGACATATTCAGCAACATCTCTTTTCATGCCATCCCACCAGAAGAACTCTTTCAGGTCCCTATACATCTTTGTGCTTCCAGGATGAATAGATAAATTAGAACTATGAGCCTCATCCAGTAGCTCTTTTTTTAATTCAAGGATGGGAGGAACACAAACACGATTTCTGAACTTTATTATCCCATCACAATCAAGGTTGAATTCAGGAACATTTCTCACCTTCTTTTGTAACTCTACATCTTCTTTCTGTGCCTTTCTAATCTTCACATGTATATATGGTTGAACATTCATTTGATAAAGATAATATTTTTCCCCATCCATTATAATTCAAAGATCTATCCTTTGTAAATCCATAAATATTGGATCTTTTGTGATCCTCATCATGGATAAGCTAGCATGGTCTTATCGACTTAATGCATCTTCCAGCTTGTTTGCTTTCCCAGGGTGGTAATGAATTGAGCATTCATAATCCTTAATCAACTCCAACCATCTTCCCTGGCGCATATTCAGCTCCATTTGTGTGAAAATATACTTTAAACTTTTATGATCAGTATAAATATCACACCTTTCTACATAAAGATAATGCCTCCAAATCTTTAATGCAAAGATTTCCGAATCTAACTCTAAATCATGAGTTGGGTAATTTTTCTCATGTATTTTCAACTGTCGTGAGGCATAAGCTATCACCATATCATTTTTCATAAGAACACACCCCAGCCCTTTCTTGGATGCATCACTGTAGATCACAAACCCTTCTCCACTATAAGGAAGTGTGAGTACAGGTGCACTGGATAACCTTCTTTTCAAATCCATGAAATTCTCTTCACATTCCTCCATCCACAAGAACTTAACTCCTTTTCGAGTCAACCTGGTGAGTGGATTAGATAATCGTGAAAAATCTTTCAAAAAATGTCGATAATATCCAGCCAAACCAAGAAAACTTCATATATCAGTTACTGTTGTGGGTCTCGTCCATCTTCTGATAACCTCTATCTTTGCTGGATCCACAAATATCCCCTCTTTTGAAATTATGTGACCCAAAATGCAACTTTTTGAATCCAAAATTCACACTTGGTAAATTTGACATAAAGCTTCTCCTTTCCCAGGGTCTTCAATATAATTCTTAAGTGATCTTCATGTTCTTCCTTTATCTTTTAATAGACAAGAATATCATCTATAAAGACTACCACAAACTAATCATGATAGTCTCTAGAGACTCTATTCATTAGATCCATAAAGATAGCAGGAGAATTAGTAAGACCAAATGGCATCACTATAAATTCATAGTGTCTATACCTTGTATGGAAAGCCATTTTGGGTATATCCTCCCTTTTGACCCTTAATTGATGACACCCTGAATGAAGATCAATCTTGGAAAAGTATTGAGCTCTGTATAGTTGGTCAAATAAGTCATCAATGCATGGGAGAGGATATTTGTTCTCGATAGTGATATTGTTAAGTTCTCGATAATCAATGCAGAGTATCATTGATCCATCTTTCTTCTTAACAAATAGAACAGCTTCTCCCCAAGGTGATGTACTAGGGCGTATGAAGCCCTTATCAAGATTTTCTTGGAGTTGCTTCTTCAATTCCTACAACTCAATTGGGGCCATTCTATAAGGTGTCTTTGAAATAGGTAAAGCACCCGGTACAAGTTCTATTGAAAACTCAACTTCAGGATTTGGGGGAATACCCGATAATTCCTCCAGAATGACATCATCAAACTCCCATACAATGGGCATATTATTAATCACGAGTTTCTCTCCAACCATTTGAGATAAATAACCTTCATTTAGTGGAATCAAGACCCATAAGATGGAAGAAATTTCCACTGGACGGTTATGTTCATCCTTGCATCGATAGACGATCATAGATTGATCTGGAATATGAAATGTGAATTCCCTTATTTGGCAATTGACATGAGCTCCATATAAAGAAATCCAATCTATGACAAGAATCACATAGAATTCCAATATAGGAAGGATCACAAGATGTTCAGGAATCACTTTCCCACAAACATCAATTGGAGAAGAATTATAAACATTTTATGCGACAGTTGTGCCATTAGGGGTTGTCACAGCTAACTCAACATCTAATTGTTGAGGTAATATGGTGATACCCTTAGAAAAGTCTTCTGAAATAAAAGAGTGGGTGGATCCAGAATCAAATAAAACATTTTCTACTTTAGAGTGGATGGTAAGTGTACCTTTCACGACTTCGTTATCATACTCCACATCACAGATAGAAATTGCATGTGACTTTCCTTTGTCTTTAGCCTTAAGAGTTTGTTGACGTCGATCATCATAAAAAACCCTTGGATTGGGGCATTGATTTGCATAATGCCCCATTTCCTTGAACATGTAACATTGAAGTTTAGGAGGTTCACTCTATGTAGCCTTTTATTTGTTCACATCACTAGACATCTTCTTCCCATAATTGAGGCATTCAAATGCCCGATGACCTTCCTTTCCACATTTGAAACATTTACTAGTCCCTTTAAGACAACTCCCTCCATGTTTCTTTCCACACTTTGAGCATAAGGGAAAACTCATATTTTTTAGTGTGCTATTTAGATTTTCCTTTGAATTCCATTTTCCTCTTCTTATCAAATGCATATGACTGATGGGTTACTCCAATATCCATATCAACCTTGAGAGCACATCGAACGATTAGCTCGTAGCTATTGAAGTCCCTTATGGCTAACACCCTTAGAAGACTTTGTTTTAAGCCGCTAAAGAATCAATCAATCTTACTCTTAGGGTGGATAATAATACCAAAAGAGTACCTTGCAAGTCTTGTAAAATTTGCTTCGTAGGTACCAACAGATTCATCATCCTTTTACTTCAGTTCAAGAAACTCCTTCTCCATCATTATTTGAATAATACGAGGTAAGTACTTATTGAAAAATAAGTTCTTGAACTCGTCCCATTCCATGGACTCAATTTCATCTCTTGGCCTCGTATTCTTAATAATATTCCACCATTGATCAGCATCACCTTCGAAACGATACACTGCTAAGATGACTTTGTCATGTTCAGAACATTGAAGAACTAAAAATATCTTTTCAATGGTACTGATCCACTGTTCAGACACTAATGGATCAGTAGACCCATTGAATGAGGGGGGACGCTGCCTCATGAAGGATTCAATAGAATTTCGCTCCTTACTTTGCTTGTTTGGAAGTCCTGCATGATTAATAGCTTGATAAAGTTGTGTGAGCATGGATACAATATTTTGCATTCCAGATCCCATAACATTTGGTTTCTCAGGGGGACAATCATTGCATTGCCCATCGCAATCCGCTTTAACATGGTTCCTTCGGGTTCCAGCCATTGACTAAAACCAAGAAGAATAGTGTTAGCAAGACTAATTATAATAGGAAAACCAAATAATCAAGAATAAAATTTCAAGCTTTAGGTCTTATCATAGGTTATTCATGGAAATTTCTAAAACACTAAGATTGTGTTCTAGGTTTAGACTTATCCTTAGGGTTCTTACTAAGGCTTTCACATCCTAGTATCCAAAGGTTGACTATACCTTCCCTCTGATACCAACTATAACAACCCATACTTTACATACATTGTTATTACTTCAGAATTAAAGCATACTTATTACAACATATAACAAAACCATGAAAGGACCGTATAGGTATAGTGTCTTTAGAAACTGGGAAACATAAACAACTGGTTCATAAATCATCTACGTTGTCTCCCATTTATTTCATCATATCTAGAGTCCCTTTTGGTATATTCTACTTAATACCCTTCTTCCTAACCTAGGTAAAGAAAACATACAAAATGGTGAGCTCAAATGCTCAGTAAGGGTAAAAAAAGAAATATCAATCACATCATATTCATAAGAACATTACATTTTGGAAAATTTAACCTGCAAAAGAGATCATAATATCATAACATGGGATAAATCGTAGTGGTGAAATATAATCCCAAATAATCATAACATAAAACATGAATCTTTGTGTCATACACACATAATCATAGAGAATCATTTCTTATTAGTCAAGACTCATTTCCGAGACTATCTTAGCGGAAAAATTCCATTTCTAAACTGAGTTCACTCCTCGTTTCGGTCCTATTTCACTGAACCGGATTAACCTGTCATTCTAAACATGCCTATCTCATGAGATATAAATATTTACCCAATTCATTTGAGGGAGACATAGGTCTCACCCATATCATAATGATACCATTCTTATGTGTTCCACAAGATCACAAATCATTCATCATAGCGTAACCCATGTAATAAAAATGGGATTCTTAAACATCATGACATCATAAAACAATTAGTATAAGATAAAGGACTTCATAAAAATAATTCCATCACAACATAATCAAATAAATGTAATAATAGGGATAGAAAAAGAACCCTATATTATCTTAGATGGAAAATAATTTTGATAAAACACTTGAACTCCATTCTTGAAGAAAATATCCTTTATACTTGAAAAACATTTTTCTTTTCTTAAAATGTCATGATATTTTAATCAAAACTAACTTGAAAACATTTAAAGGAATATTCATGGAAATAATGTTCTAACAATCCATTCAAGCCATATAAGTTAAAAAAACATTCTTCTCGTACTTAAACCGGAAAAGTCAAAAAGTACCTCATACTAAAAATGACAAAAGATTCCTATCATATCATTTAATAAAGACTCATAGAAGGGTAAAATTGTTTTTAAACAATTTTATGAGGATAGAAATAATATTACATATTGAGGAAACATGGATGTGGATGATAAATATGCCCCAGGAAATTCGGAAGTATAAACAATCTCGGATAAAAATGAGATTGTGAGATTTTCCCTTACCTTAGGTCTGATTTGCTTCGTACATGTCCGAAACTCCTGTATATTGATTTAAATAATGTTATTGACTTATTCCAGAATCTTAATTATTGTTATGATATCATATATGGCATATTCCTAGCTTCTTATTAGTAATATTTCATTGCTTCTTGTTATTCGGGTGTTTATTGCTTTTTGTTCTTATGCGTGTTTTGTCGAATAAATTCTTATTATTCATTTTAGGATATAGATACCTCATTTATAGAATGGTATTAGTGTAATATATATCATATTTATTCATTAAATTCATTTATGTAATCATCATGCAATGAAGATCATGTAGAACGAGTTTCATCACATCGTGGAGACGGTATTCCGTACATACGCACGGGCGATGATATCGTTCCCATGATCGTGGAATTGTATTGGAGTGTATGTATACTATTTCAGAATAAATATCACTTTAAAATAATTATACGTAGTTATTCTCTACACCATTATACACATTCATGTAAGGTGGTGGTGGAAAACAGATTACACCACGGCGTGGAGACGGTATTCCGTACGTACGCACGCACGGTGATTTCAATTTCCGTAGGATGGATAGAAGGTGAAATATGGTTTTTTCATATTTATAATGACATATAAGTATATTATTGATACTTATGTTATTACTTTATAATGAAATAACTAAATAACAAGAAGTAGAAGAAGAAATAAAGTTGAAAGAATCGGTAACAGACATTACCTCTTCTTTGAAGCGCCTCTTATTAACCTCCTCTTGGGGCACTAAAGATGGTCTTTGAAGAAGAGCATAACCTATAGAATATTTCTAGGGAAGTGGAGAGGAGAAATTGGCAGGGTTTGGCCGAGCTTGAAGGCTCAAAGTGGTGTGAGGAGGAGAGGGAGGAGGTTCCTTTTTATAAGGGAGGAGAGGGGCACCTTAGGAAAACATAAAATATTATTTTATTATAAAGTCATATTCAGTTTTTAATAGCTCCAAATTGAATTATTTCGAAGCTAAGGTGGGGATGGGTCGAAATTCTCTCATCCAATAGAATTTAGACAAGTTTAGGTTTCTATTTTAACCTTATCATTTAGATTTAACTTTAAGTTAGATAATTTATCTTTTACCGTGTCTTCTTGTTTTCTTAAACTATGAGGTTAATAAACCTACTATAACAAGACAAACGAACCCCAAGTAGTTTATTATTAAAATATAAAACTTTATCTAAGTCATTTTTCAGAACCTTAGATTTTTAGGAATAAAATAACAATTAATAATTTAATATTTGTTTTATAAACTATTTTATGTAAATTTTACACTATTTGGTAATTGATTTTTGTGAAAATCATAAAAGAATTATTAGTTCAAAAAAGTTAATTGAATCAATAATAACATGTCATATTAACCTATAAAATTAGTGTAATTCATAAAAAGTCTCAAATTAGATTTATTTGGGTATTTATAACGTCAATTATGTTAATATTTCATTAATAAGATAATTACTCCATCATCATTGTGTCATATATAAATGAAATTATTTAATGTCTAAAAATTATAAATAAAATTCGATTATGTAGGAAATACTTTCATCTTTCTAATTAATATTTATAGTCTAATTTATCTTATGTATAACCCTATATTAAAAATGGTTTAGTTATTAAACATTGATTTTAACTATTTTGACCCTTCTTTAAATAAATTAATAATAAATGTCCTAATCTAATCCAAGTGGACCTAAATGGTCATATTTTATTTATAAGGTTGTTTTTGGTCGAATTACACTTATCCAATAAAATTAGAACATGTTTTAGGGTAATAATAATATCATTTTTACCCTTAATTACCCTATTTACTGTTAACCGTGGTAAATAAAAGTAAAAAGTTACTATTCACCAAAAATTATTTTCATCTCATTGAGCCACATTTTGTTCTTTGATATTAACTGTGTTTCTTGGATTTTTGAAATTCGACTAATAGAAGCGGTAAAATTATGTTTTATGTGAATTTGCAAATTCTCCTTGGAGGTGGGTAAAAGACGGTGAAAAGTTCAATAAAATTTTCATATATCTAAAATTATTATAAAATTACTCCAATGAATTACTTTGAACTTATATAGGTATTAAGTATCAATTTTGACCTAAAATAAATTTAAATAAAATAAATAATTATTTAAAGAAAAAGGCTGTTTTTAAATAGTAACCTAGTGTTTTCACTATTCATCAAAAATTGAATGTTTTCAGAAAAATACCAAAATTTCACCCTAGGCTAATTTCGATATTCCGAATCCAAAAATGATGTCCATTTGGAATGATGACATTTAAAAAATTTAAAAAGGTGTTTATTACTATTCATAATGGCTAGTTTTAATAATATTTTAATAGCATATCATTGTTTAGTGAAACTCGGTATTGCGTACGACGCAAGCTATTAAGGAAGGTCACAATTGCGTGTAAAGCAAGCCAAGATCGTGTTGTGTGTAGTGAAAGATTCCTTTGATGATGTATATAACATAAAAACAAAACATTTCTCATAAAAATATCAGGTGTTACAGTATCTCCTATGATTGGTTTCATCTTGGCTTCAGCTTGAACCGAATCCATTGGCCTTGGAGTTCCATCCATTACATATACCTTTTTTTAACTCACATGCAGGTGAGGGGTAAAAAGGGGTTTTACATAAGATAAAACTTGTGCATGCATTCCCTACATATTAATGAGGAGAAGTCTCGTATGCCAACAAATTTAATTTAAATAAATAAATTAAAAGAAACCATCCACATACAAAGGTCTTGGTCTAGCTCATGATCATCCATACATGAAACGATATTAATGCATAAATAAAACTAGTATTCAATTATTTAATCTTTTTTATTTAAGATAAATCACACTCGAATCAATTAATTATCATATTAAATTAATCAATCCTTTTATCTTAAAACCTTTTCTGAATTTCCATGAGATTCTCATCCATCATAATTTTAAACAAATAAATTCATTTAAAATTGTCTTTGTACATAATTTGTACCTTGGAAGAAACCTTGTGAATTCCTATTCATAACTACCCAATGAGTAGAAATGAACATTACACAGATGTTAAATTTAACACATATATATAAAAAACGTATCACATATTGTGCCTCAGCTCTACACCCGTATGATGGTACATGTCTGAAGGGTTTGTATAATATAATAATAATTTTTAATAAATCTGCATAATTTGGATGAGTACACTACATGTAGATTCAACTACATGGAATGTACTATTTTTAACCGTCCATCCGAAGTACACGCTCGGGGAAACGACGTGTGAGTGTACTTCAGAAATCTTCAGAGTACACGGTGTGTCCAATGGGCCACATGTTGTGTAGTTCCTCGTTACACGATCTCTAGCCGGGAAAGCCATGTATGGGGTACACAGTCCAACCCTAACTTGAAGGGACTAAAAATTGTGTACAGTAGGCCACCCAACGTGTAATCCAGAAACCGCATGCCACCTATTCCTGGTCAACACATGAAGTCATTAAGTCTTAGACAAACTCCAATGACACAGATTTTTTTGGTAGACTAGACTTGGTACATTGAACCTTGGATACACTGTGTGTACTTCCGAATACACATCATGTGTTTTGGTGTTTTACGGACAAGAACCTTTGGCACCTTCATATGAGATCCTCTATTTTATTTTAATCAAAATTAAAAGAAAAGATCATTTCTTTAAGGTGAATGAGAAATGAAAGAGGAGGAATAAATATCAAGATTTAGATTTGTATAATGATTAACTTGAATTGAAATAACAAAATTATTAAATGCAAAAATCAACAGCGAAATATTTAAATAATTATAAACTATGATGTAACCCCTCAGATATCACTTGAAGGTTCCGGGCACAACAGAAGAACAGTTGGTCCGACACCCAAATTTGATTTTTACCAAGATAAATAGTTATTCCAAGATCAATACGATGATGAAGGCTAGTCTCTATAGAATAGAATCAAAGATTTAGATAAATAAGGAAGAGGATCGAAACCTTTAGATAAGATCTTGCACATCATGTTTATAATTAATTTAATTAATTTCATAAATAAAATAATACCTGGATCTTCAATATTTTATTCATTGGGGATGTTGATGGTTCGAAATGACACTTCCTGATTATCTTCTAGTGCTTGCGAGGATCGAAACTAGAATCCCTCTAGTAGGGATCCACACGTGCTCCGATGGCCTCCGATCAACACCTATCATTCTATAGGTGCTAGTGCGGAGAAGTGAGTGTCTTGTGTTGGTCGTTCTTGATCTCTTGATATTTGGACTTGAAGAACATCTCTCGTTATTGAGAGGGTCAGAAATAGGATTCGAGAGTGAAATTATTTAGCTCAACAATTCTCAATTCGCTAGCCATGTAGTTCGGTACATGGCACATTAGACGTATGTGTCTATTTATTGACAGGGACTTCGGTTACAATATTTAATTGTGTAACAGAAATTAAATACATTTATAACCTTAGAGAAAACCCATGATCTTAAATATAATACCATGTCATTATTTATGGTGTTCCAACTTGTGAAAAATGGAATTATAAATAAAATTCTGAGTCACAAAATTATAGGAGCGTTATTTTAATTTGCGCCAACTGGTTAAATAATTATTTACCATCTTGAAAATAGTTATTTTACTATCAGACTGTCCTTGGTCTGTTTGAACTCCACTTTAATTTATTGAACACCGGAATAAATAAATAAATAATATATATTCTTAAATAAATCATTTATTTACAAACTAGTAAATAAATATTTAATAAATATTCAAAAAAATAAATAAATATATTTTACCCACAATCTGGTGAATAAATATTTATTTAATTTATGTAATCATTTTAACTTGAATAAAATTATTCCACTGTCTTGAGAACAATATTGATTAATTAAATTCAAATAAAATTTAATCGAGACCACCATAAAAACATAGTGTGTGACCCTCTAGGAGACTTTCTCGTTGGTATTAGGTAGGTTTGCCTAAAGTCCAAGAGTAGTGTCTAGAAATGGGTCAAGACACCCAAGAGAAAGAACATAATGTCACAACAACAACATCCACATATGAACACTCACTGTGTAATATATTCCCATTGTAGCAATATCTCATTTAGAAGGATTCATGATAGTTTCATCAACTTTTATGCTTGATACATAATCCTTTGACTACCTGAAATAAACTCATTGTTACACCATGTACGTGGAATTCCGTGCGATAGTTCTATTTCAATCAAAGGGATGATATATCAACTTCCATAAATGGAAGAGAAAAATCCTTCCTCGACTTATCCCTTAATAATATGCCACTCATGACGCACCCCACATACCCTACTTCCTGCAAACTGTCTATGTGACAATTTTCATTAGTAAATCAAAGTTCATGAGTCGTGACACGTATTAATGATAATATTAATGTATAAGGATCATTAAACATGCTCGTAGATAGAAATATATGATGAAACCAAAACATGTGGAATTCTTACTAGCGGGTCTGTTCTCATAATCTCTTGTCTTGGAGATTACTAAGTGTGAACATCATGAGAGGAAGTCTTATCTTCTTACGAGTACTCACACTTGACGGTATGCATGCCATGTGTCATATCATAGTATGTCATCCAACTGTAGAACTATATTTAAGAATATTGTTATATCATTTCTAGGTTCTCATCATAGTGGGGAACTACCATGACTTTATCAATGCAACAAATACTCTAGGCCATTATTACATGATAGTCATGTAGAACAATGAACATCATGTTATAAGATGTTTAATATTTAAATACATTAATTATCCATGTAAGCAATGTACAACCGGTTGGTTCTAGGACACCAACTCTTACAATAGGTGTGTGGTAAGTTGATTCTATTGATGTAGAAGTACCTTATGTTGGGGTAGAAGATGGAAATACTTATTATTTTGTAGATTATACTGACTAGGTCTATCTACTTACTAAGAGAATGATGGCATAACCTCTAATCGGTCCTCTAAGATAATCAGGTTTGGGATGATCTTATCATGTGTGGGAGAATTCCCTTGTTCTTATTGAGCCTACTGAAAGTCTCTCCCATGAGTTTCCACCACATATACGGTTCAAGGATGAGTAAAATTAAAATAGTGGTTTGTAACATGTCCACGTCTTCCCATGTATCCTCAAACATGGATTATTCCTCTTGTTACCTTGTCAAGTATAGGGAATTTGTTCCCATCATTACCAAAATCATTATATTCATCGGGATCCGTTAAGTGGATAACATTTACAGAACCACATATCAATTCTTCATCTGATGAAAATTCTACTTGATAGGTCTCTTCTGGTTGTGACGTTTGGCGGGGTGGTGCCCTTTCTTTTGAAACATATGGCATGAAATATACCAAATTCAAGGACAAATTTGGCTTTGACATGAGATCGTTCTCTTCTAACTGCTCTTTATCTTTCTGATCATGTCGCTTCTACGAGGATTGAACTATTGAGAAATGATCTTTTGATGAAGAATAATTTGTTGTGGAGGAAGTGGAAAAAGACACAACTAGATGTTTCAACCATTTTTGTAGAATAAAAAGAGTTCAGTTGATCATTTTCTTAATCATACAATCATCATATTTTTGCGAATTTTTGTTTTTGACTTTCTTCCATTCGCCTTCTTTCCCTGGATCAATAGAAGTAACACATGATACATGTGGTGATTAACTTTTTAGTTTCACTTGTATAGATTATAACATTTTTTTCAAGAGGTATTTGAAAACAAAACACTCATGAATGGGATTCCCCAACATTTGGTGAAACAGACAATAATTTATAAGATCTTCATATCCTTTTTTGTTTGGTTTCTTCAGCCTTGTAAACTAAACAAAATTATTTTCCAAAGATGAAATGAAGTAATTGGGAACCTATTCATTTTGAAAAGAATAAAATTTATTATTCAATTACTCAAACTATATCCACCTATGATCATTTTGATCATCTTGACAAGGTGTTTATTGCTGAAAATACGACCAGTGGTTTTTCTTATCATCACAACAGTTCAAGCTCCAGCTAGAATACCTGTACTGGTCCCAGCTCATCCAGATATTCCAAAAATTATTATGAACACAATCTATGAATTAAAAACTCATTTGGAAGCTATGGAAGAATAGAATGCACCTGTATAGATAGAAAATATTGTCTACCAAGGATGGGTGGATCTGATCCACGCCCCAAACTTTGTGAATACTACATTTCCAATCTTTAATGGTTTGGGAGATCCGGAGTAGCACTAAATGCATTTTTTTTCTTTTTGTGATCCCATTATGGGGACCCCTCAATAATAAGAAGCAATAAAACTTAGATGCTTTGTGAAATCATTATTGAGTCAAGGTTTTGTCTGGTATACAGGTTTTCAGTCTAAATCAATTACTGGATGGGAAGACCTCTGTCAAAAATTCCTTCTACAATTTAGCTCAATGCTGCTGATGAAAATAATTTTTGATATTACATATTACAAAAAAAAGAGAGAATGAAAGAGTTTTAGAATTCATTTCACAATGGAAAGTATTAACATATTCCTTAAATCTGGAACTCCCACAAGAAGAGTTGCTGCTAGTTTGTGTGTAAAATCGGTGTGATGAGTTACACACACCACTAATCCCTATGAAATACATAAGAGGGTTTCAAGACCTTGCATCAATATCCAAACAAGTGGAGTATTTCATTTTGGAAACTAAATCTAAATATTGTGTAATTACCTTAGCTCTTAGAAGGAGAATAGGGAAAGAAGAGTCTGCTACAGTCAAACTCAAACTAGCACCTATACTCGCTTCTACTTCAGAACCTTCATCATATTGAAGGGCTCTACCTCCCGAGAATTAGAAGCAATGAACGCCTCATCAAGATGATAAAAATGATCAAAGGTTGAGATAATTTGGGTAATTGAAGAATAAAGTTTATTCTTTTCAAAATGAATAGGTTCCCAGTTACTTCATTTCATCTTTGGAAAATAATATGGTTCAGTTTACAAGGGTGATGAAACCAAACAAAGAAGGATATGAAGATCTTATAAGTTATTGTTTTTTTCACCAAATGTTGGGGAATCCCATTCATGAGTGTTTTGTTTTCAAAGACCTCTTGAAAAAAATGTTAGACTATGTACAAGTGAAACTAAAAATTTCATCAACTCAAGTAGAATGTGTTACTACTACCGATCCAGGGAAAGAAGGTGAATGACAGAAAGTCAAAAACAAAAATGTGAAAAAATATGATGATTGTATGATTAGGAAAATGATCAAATGAACTCATTTTACTCTACAAACATAGTTGAAACATCTAGTTGTGACTTTTTCCACTTCTTCCACAATAAATTCTTCTTCATCAAAAGATCATTCCTCTAAATGTCAATCCTCATAGAAGCGACATGATTGGAAAGATAAAGTGAAGTTAAAAGAGGACGATCTCCTGTCAAAGCCAAATTTGTCCTTGAATTTGGTAGATTTCATGACATATGTTTCAAAATCATGGGCACCACCCCACCAAACATCATAACCAGAAGCGACCTGCCAAGTATAATTTTCCTCAGATGTAGAATTGATATGTGGTTCCGTAAATGTTATCCACTTAACGGATCCCTATGAATATAATGATTTTGGTAATGATGGGCCTGGATTCCCTATACATGACAAGGTAACTAAAGGAATAATCCAAGGTCAAGGATACATGGGAATACGTGGACATCTTACAAACCATTATTTTAATTCTACCCATTCTCGAATCGTATATGCGGCAAAAAATCATGTGAGATCCCTTCAGCAGGCTCAACAAGAACAAGGGAATTATCCCACACATGATAAGATCGACCCTAACCTGATTATCTTAGAGGACTGATTAGTGGTTACTCCATAATTCTCTCAGTAATTAGATAGACCTAGTTAGTATAATCTAAAAAATCAGAAGTATTTCCAGCTTCTACCCAAACATAGGGCACTTCTACATCAAGAGCATCAACTTACCAGGCACCTGCTGTAAGAGTTGGTGTCCTAGAACCAACTGGTTATACTATGATTACATGTATATTTAATATATTTAAATATTAAAAAGATTATAACATATTTATCATTGTTCTACACGACTATGATGTAATAATATCCTAGAGTATTTGATGCATTGATAAGGTCATGGCAGTTCCCCACTATTATGAGAATCTTGAAATGATATAACAATATTCTTAAATATAGTTCTACAGTTGGATGACATAATATGATGAGACACATGGCATGTAGACCGTCAAGTGTGAGTACTCGTAAGAAGATAATACTTCCTCTCATGAAGTTCACACTTGGTAATCTCCAAGACAGGAGATTATGAGAACAGACCCGCTAGTAAGAATTATGAATGTTTTGGTGTCATCATATATTTATATCTAAGAGAATGTTTAATGATCCTTATACTTTATTATTATCATTAATATGTGTCATGTCTCATGAACTTTGATTTACTAATGAAAACTGTCACACTGAAAGTTGGCAGGAAGTAGGTTATGTTGGGTGCATCATGAGTGGTATATTATTAAGCAATAAGTCGAGGAAGAATTTTTCTCTTCCATTTATGGATGTTTATCTATCATCCTTTTTATTGAAATAGAACCATCACATGTAATTCCATGGAGATGGTGTAACAATGAGTTTATTTCAGGTAGTCAAAGGATGACGTATCAAGCAAAAAAGTTGATGACACTATCATGAATCCATCTTGATGAGATATTGTGAAAAAGGGAATATATTACACAACGAGTGTTCATATGTGGATGTTATTGTTGTGACTTTAAGTTCTTTCTCTTGGGTGGATTGACCCTTTTCTAGACAGTACTCTTGGTCTTTAGAAAAACCTGCCTAATGCCAACGAGAAATTATCCTAGAGGGTCACACACTAAGTGTTTCTGGTGGTCTCGGTAAAATTTTATTCGAATTTAATTAATCAATATTATTCTCAGGATGGCAGAATAATTTTATTCAAGTTAAAATGATTACATAAATTAAATAAATATTTATTCACCAGATTGTGGGTAAAATGAATTTATTTATTTTATTGAACATTTAATAAATAATTATTTAATAGTTTCTAAATAAAATATTTATTTAAGAGAATATATTATTTATTTATTTATTCGAGTGTTCAATAAATGGAATTGGAGTTCAAATAGACCAAGGATGGTTTTATTGTAAAATAACTATTTTCAAGATGATAAATAATTATTTAACTAGTTGGCACAAATTAAAATAATGCTTTTATTATTTTGTGACTCAGAATTTTATTTATAATACAATTTTTCACAAGTTGTCACACCATAAATAATGACACGGTATTATTATTAATAGAATGGATTTTCTCTAATGTTATGAATGTATTTAATTTTTGTTACGCAATTAAATATTGTAATTGAATTCCCATGTCAATAAATAGACACATACGTCTATTGTGTCGTGTACAAAACTACATGGGTAGAAAATTGAGAATTGTTGGGCTAAACAATTTCTCTCTCGAATCCTATTCCTGTCCCTCTCAAGAACGAGAGAAGTTTTTCAATACTGAAGAACAAGAGATCAAGAATGACCCACACAAGACACTCACTTCGCCATGCTAGCACTCATAGAATGATTGGTGTCGATCAGAGGCCATCAGAGCACGTGTGGATCACTTTTAGAGGGATTCTAGTTTGGATCCTCACAAGCACAAATAGATAATTAGGAAGGGTCATTCCAGACCATCAACATCATTAATGATGAAAATACCGAAGATCCAGGTTTTATTTTATTTATGAAATTAATTAAATTAATTATGAACATGAAGTGAAAGATAAGGTTTTGATCATATTCCTTCTTTATCTAAATCTTTGATTCTATTATGTGGAGACTGGATGTCATCATCGTATTGATCCCAGAATAATCATTGATCATGGTAAAAATAAAATTTGGGTGTCGCACCAACTGTGCTTCTGCTGTGACCGGAACCTTCAAGTGGTATCAAAGGGGTTACATCATAGTTTATAATTATTTAAATATTTCATTGCTGATTTATGCATTTAATAATTTAGTTGTTTCAATTCAAGTTAATCATTCTGAAAATCTGAATCTTGATATTTTTTCCTCCTATTTCATTTCTCATTCACCTTACAAAAACGATCTTTTCTATTAATTTTGATTAAAATAAAATAGAGGATCTCATCCGGAGGTTCCAAAGGTTCCTATCCATACAACACCAAAACACATGACATGTATTCAGCAGCACACACCATGTAGCTAAGGTTCAATATACCATGTCTAGTCTTCCAAACCAATCCGTGTCATTGGAGTTTGTCTAAGACTTAACAATTCCATGTGTTAACCAGGAATAGGTGGCATGCGGTTTCTAGATTACAAGACATGCACAAGGTTTCTTTTATGTGAAACCCCTTTTTACCCCTCAACTACATGTGAGTTAAAAAAATTTATATGTAATGTATGGAACTCCCAGGCTAATGGAGGCGGTTCAAGTTAGAGCCGAGACGAAACCAATAACAGGTGATACAGAGGTGGATAGGTGTAAAGTTGTAAACACAAACCCAAAAGGTTCAATATGTTTCTCCCATAGGTCAGCATTAGTTTATCAACTGCTAGATAAACTAACCATTAGAAAATATTATAATCATACCCTTTACATTTTTTTTTTCAGTTGCATGGTTTATCATTATGGATGTGTTGACACGATCACATAATTAATGAATTAAACAAGCATGCAATATAGAACTAAAATAAACTAGAATAATGCGTAAATATTATCAAGACATGGTTAATCACTTAAGTAAGTTACACTTAATATTAACAATCACATTATAATGATAATAATAAATTCAGGAATAAAATATAAAAAACCATGTAATCAAATATTAAGTCAGACCAAGCTACCTGTTACATGATTAAAGAAAAAACTCAATAAAACTACGTGCTTAACCAACCCTTGGTGGGACACTTACTTTTATAAAGGAAGCAATTATGAAAGGTTTCAGGTTGAATTAACCATATTACATCAAGAGGGGTATCCCTTGCTATACTTGGTGTCATATTGGAGGCAGGCGTTGAGGAAATCCAAAGTCATGATTTCAGGATTGGGGAGTCCACTCAACATATCCAGGAGCTTCGATCCCATAGTTGGAAAAGACCTTCCTACCTAAATAACTTCTAATAGCTTGACCAACCCTTGTTGGGTTTATGCGAAGGGAAATATGGATCCTTTACACTAGAATTTCATAGAAAATGGACATTCCGAGTTCAATGGTGAGGGACATTGGGAATTGATAAAATAGTGGGAGACATAATAAAATTTATTATTTCTCATAAAATGTAATCAAGAAAGTACTAATGGTTTGTTATTTTAATTGTAGAATAAAAATGAAAAGCTCATCAACCATACTATCCTTGAAATCAATTATGGATAAAGACAACACCCTCACCGGTATTAACTTCTAGGAATGGTTTAGATGACTTCGGGCTATCCAACACCATGAATGGAAGTCTTATGTGTTGGAGTCAGCATTACCTGATCTACTTTCCAAATAGGTGGGTGATGATAAATTCATGGTCTATAGAAACATATGAATGACAAAATCGATGTTTAATGTTTGATTCTATCTTCATTGTCTAGTGATCCCCTGAAGTCTCATGGAAACATGGATTCTTATAGAATGATCGAGAACCTTAGTGGTCTTTACCAAGAGAGGCCAATATAGGAATGGTTTGAAATCTATAAGGCACTATTTCAAAGTAATCTTAGAAAAGGTTCCCCAGTTGGGCCTCATGTAGTCCAGCTCAGTGGATACATTGAGTGCCAGGAGGTTTTAGGGTTTAAAATCAATGAAGAACTGGGAACCAATCTCATTCTTGTATCACTCCCTCAGAGATTCTTTAACTTTGTTTTCAATTTCAACATGAACAACATTAGGAATTCTCTATCTGGTCTTCTTATCCTCATTTTCTAAGTGAAAAAAGATATGAAGAGTGAAAATCCTTATATCCTTATGGTGAATAAGAGGAAAGGGAAGGTGAAGAGCTTCCAGGACAAAGCTTACTCATGACCTTCCAAGAAAAGGAAGATCAAAGGGGTGGAAAGGGAATACAAGTCTGTTTGTTTCACATGTGGCAAGAAGGGCCACTGGAAGAAAAACTGCACCTATCCTAATAATCCATGGGAAGATTCATGTGCATTTTTTATCAAATGAAATCTATCTATATCTACAAATTTGGTATCAGATATAGCTTTTAGTGCTCACATATGTATCCAAATACAGGTACCAAGTAGATTCAGGAAGATTGACCGAGGGGAACTAGATCTACGAGCATCCAACGAAGCCATACTTGTTGTTGTAGCTGCTGGGGACTACCACCTCACATTTCCAACTGGGATGACCATGGTGTTAAAGAGTTATCATTATGTGTCATATGTTACTAAAAACATTTTTTCTATATCCATCTTAACAATAGATGGATTTTTCTAAGATTGTAAATGAATGTTTATTCTTTTATAAAGATAACATTTATTTTTTAGGGCACATTTATATGACTATATTTACGTGTTGGATTACAAAAACCATGTAATGGCAATCGATAACAAAGATACTTAACATGACTCCTACCACACCCAACATTGGCATCACCTTCTAGGTCATGTAAATGAGAAACTCTTAACAAAGTTATATCTAGATGTATATTTAGATTCTTTTGAACTAAAAGCACTTGGCATATGTCATGCATGTTTACAGTGAAAAATGACCAAAGCCCTATTTAGTGGGAAAGGTGAAAGGGATAAAAAACTTCTTGAATTGGTTCATACCGATGTGTGTGCACCATTTCCAGTTGAAGCAAGGGGTGGGTACTCATACTTCATAACTTTTTCTGATGATCTTAGTAGATATGTAAATATTTACTTAATGAGGTATTAGTTGGATTCTTTTGATAAGTTCAATGAATACAAGAATGAAGTTGAGAACCATCTTGATAAGAAGATTAATAAAATCCGCTCAGACTGAGGTGGAGAATATCTTAATCAAGACTTCATTGATTACTTATAGGAGGTTGGGATCCTATCCCAACTCACTCCCCCATACACGCCCCAGTGGAATGGTGTGAGAAAAAGGAGGAACCAAACACTCTGGACATGGTGAGATCAATGATGAGTCATGCGAGTCTTCAATTATCGTTTTGGGGATATGCGTCACGAACAGCGGCGCACATACTAAACAAAGTACAAACTGAATCGATAAATGGTATTACATATGAATTCTGGAATGGAAGGAAAGCCATATTATCAAATTTACATTTGTAGGGAAGTGATGTGTTTGTTAAGCCCTCTTTAGGTTACAAACATGCACCCTGAGGCACAAAGTGTACCTTTATAGGATACCCCAAGGAAACAAGGAGATATTACCTATAAAACCCCTCAAAAAAAGGTTATATTGGCAAGACATTCCATATTCCTTGATAGGGAGAACATCTCCAAAATAGATAGTGGGAGGGATATAGACTTATATGATGTTGGGGATCAAGGTACACAAGAGTTGGTATAAGAATATATTCCATAAAGACCCATGGAAGAAAGAACTATTACAGAGACATAAGAGCTGTGTAGGAGTACAAGACAGTTTAGAGAACCAAAACAGTACAATTTCTATTTACTGAGGATGGTGACTCATTTTTAGTTTAGAATAATGATCATCTAACCTACAAGGAAGCAGTAAGTGGCACAGATGTTGCCAAGTGGTAAGGGGCCATGAATTCTGAAATGGATTCCTAGTACCAAACCCATGTCTGGATTTTGGTAAATCCTCTAGTTGATGTAAATAATGTTGGTTGAAAATGGGTATTCAAGAAGAAACTGGAAATGGAAGGACAATTCAGCACCTATATGGCACAACTGGTTGGAAAAGGGTTCAAACAATGTCAAGGCATTGATTATGGCGAAACCTTTTCACCAGTTGCATTGCTAAAATCCATCAAAATTCTATTAGCCACTGCCACTTAACATGATATGAGATTTGGAAAATGTATGTAAAAATAGAATTCCTTAATGGGAACCTTCAGGAAGATGTCTACATGAATCAACCTGAAAGTTGTATGACTCCAAAGGATCACTACAACATAAATCGCATTTAGTGGTGGTATTTTAGCAGCTGTTTATTAAAAACGACCGCTAAACCCCACATTTGTTTTATAGTTCCGATGCTCCCCCCCCCCACCTGACCCCGAACCCCCTCCCCGACCCCCCTTCTCCCCCCTGACCCCACGACGCTGCCTTCTCCCCTCGACCTCGCGATGCCGCATTCTCCCGCCGACCCCGGTGAGCCCCGACCCCCAGGATGCCGCCATCTCCCCTTGACCCCGCCTTCTCCCCGACCCCCGCAACGCCGCCTTCTCCCCCCGATGAGCCCCGAACCCTAGATCCTCTCCCCACCCATGCCTTCAGTGACCTCTCCACCCATAAGCACGCCCCTCCGCCCATCAGTGCGCCTCGCCACCCATCACTGCCGACCTATCGAAGCCCTAGCTCGCCTCCTAGGTATGGCTTTAAAAGTTACAATTATACATGAAAAGAATTTGAAAATTCTTTTAACAATTTCATATCACACTCATCACCAGCACTCATCAAACAAGACATATGTGTTGATTCAAGAAAAGAATAATTAGGATTGTGAATTGGATTTAACCCATGATTTTAATTTAATATTTGATGTGTTAGTATATTAGGATGTTTATAATGTATAAAATTCTATTATATTTTAGTCGTTTTACCTCCCACTGTAATTTAATTTTAAAATTAAATCCAACCCCTCACAATAAAGATTATTTTAAATGAGTAAGTGAATGTTTGTGTGTTCAATTCAACAATGGAGAGATAAATTTATTTTTAGCGTTTTTTTATATTTTCTATAATTATGTTTTGATCTATGAGTGTATGAAATTTTCAAGAGTTGAGAAATCATTTATCTTTTTAGAGAGATAATTTCTAACTTAGAGAGGGTTGTGTATGGAGTGACACCCAAAAAGAAAATGTAAAACCCCAACAATAATTCTTGAGATACCTTATATGGGCACCCAATATGAGAAAGGAAGTGGTAAAATTTCACATCAATGAGTGGTAAACATAATGCTTCTTGTTGTGTCTCAATAGGCATCCCTATGGTGGCTATGCACTTAACTAAAATGGTTGTGGACTATGTTGAGCAGTAATTCCAAAGAACTCGTGTTGGATGGTCAATCAAAATAGTTTTAAAAATGAGATGATTTATGTTTTTTAGAATCAGTCTCATTCACTATATGTTTTTACCAATTCCAGTGGAGCTAACTTCTTATTTTTCAACTTAGATCAGGTGATCTATAATCATAATTGACCATATATTACACATTAAAACATTCTCACTTTTCCACCCTATAATATTTTTTTTAACTCTTAATATATTACCCTTGTAATTTTATCCCATCCTAATGGAGATGACCTTTTACATACAAGTATTCTACTGTATAGAATAGAGGGAGTGTTTATTCAACCACTAAAAATCATACATGTATTATATAAGGAAATGATAAAACACATTCTCTATTACATTAAAAATAATTTTAATTGGAATTATAATGGTAATTAGTAAACTGAAAACATTCATTTATCATATGATATATGATAATGAAAAAGTATATAATCATACACATTTCAGTGTTTTATGATAATAAATGGTTATTATAAACACAATAGCATCCCTCCTGAACTTAAAAATTGTTTATAACAAGATATATAAAATGAGAACATAAAAATCATATAATATTATAAATCTTGGGATGTGAAAATAATCATGGATGACTAATATAGTAGTTGACGTCCTTAAAATAGTGTGTGAAAAGTAGTTTGGACTAGTCAGTTTTGACAAGAGTGTTGTAGAACCTAATGTGATTGTCTGCAAGGTGGGGTGGGGAGTCAAGGTTCTTTCCAAATTTGTTTTTTCATTACTTTAAATATTTATCCCTCACCAGTCATCAAATATTATTCTTGTCTGATCCAGATCATGATTAATCTATCACTTTTTTGTCATTGACATTGAATTTTAAAAACAAATATGGATCTTAATGTAATGAAAAACATAAGGTTTTATTTTCTTGTTCCACATGCACTAGGTTTCATCTAAATTGAACACACATGATGAAGTTTCATATTAAAAAAATTCCCTATAAAATAAATTTTCTATTAGATTTAAATATTTTAGTTGTGGCCACTACATTCCAAGGAACACTTCCTTTATTATTATTTGGTTTTTGATCAATGGTCACCCAATTGAAACTCCCTTTGCTTAATTATACACACACTACTTCAAGGAAAAAATTGGTTTATACAATTTTATTTCTCTTCAATATTACTATAGAAAGCTAATTTTTTGTACTTATTTAATCCCAGGTTTTATGTGGTGTCGATCTTGATGTTTTTGTGCACTTCTTCTTCAAGTCCAGATGATATCATCTTCCTGATGAGAAAGTCGATTAATTTAACTCCACATAATGAAAACAAGAACAATATAAAACTCCATATAAAGAATAATTATATCAATATAATTATCTTATTATGCTCTATTTTAATCACAATCAACTAGATTAATCATTCTAACTCCATAAACAATAAAACATTATCCTCAAACACCTCATTATGGATCATTAAAGTTGGTTGAATGTTATTTTTTTATTTTAAATCTTGATGGTTGTGGTATTTTCTTCTATTTATATCTTCCCATTATGGTTCGAACTCATGTGGTTTCAATAATGGACATCTATGATCATGATCTTAATTTACCTCCCACTTGTAGAAGATTTTGTAGCATGATTTTTTTCATTATTTTTTCTAAATATTACTTTTCATCCTTTGATGGAAGGTCAGATAGAGATAATGATCCAAATTCTAATGGATGTATTGAAGATGTTTATTATTTATTTTATAGGTTCTTTGGTGAATCATTTCCCTTTGGTTGAGTTTTACTATGATAATAACTATTGATTAACCATTGGTAAAAATCCATTTAAAGAATCATATGAGTGTTCTTACATATCTCTATTGTGTTGGAATGAGGTTAGAGAGGTAATTAATATTAGACCAAATTTGGTGAGGATAATTATAAAGAAGGTGTAGTTGTTTTATGAGCGAATAAAACACGCTCAAGACCATCATGTGATGGACCTAGGCATAAAGTTGTTTAACTGAGTTGGGTTTGAACCAGTGAATAGTAATTCAATTCTCTTTTAATGATTTCTTGCAAAATAAACCTAATTTACCTATTAGAGTGATAAAACTCACTATTTAACTCACACACACTATGGAAACAAAATAGAAAACGACACTTGATATATAAGTTTCACCACCCAAATTGACAATTTAACCCTTGGCATAATCCAGAATCACATAAGCCTATATGATCCACTATAATCACCATTATGGATGCAATGATAAGGGTATATCTTTAAGTTGTATTATAACATTAACAACAATTTCATCACCCAAAATATCTCATTATTGTCTTCACTACCATGATGAGACAGTCCACACTAGAACCAAGAGAAACAAAGAAGGAAAACGAACCTCTATATTTCAAAGAAGAAATGGATTTTTCATATCCTTCTTATTACACATATACCTACCCACCAATGGGTCAAATATACATTGCATACTTACCTATCTACTTAAATAAATTCCACTATAAGGTAAGAGTTTGTTTCCATTTCATATTCCTAACTTTTATTCAATTATTATATGATTTATCAAGCCCTTACCTTAGTGATATCAAAATTATGGAATCATTAATTTGTCTATCTATTTTGTTGGAGCACGACATTCAAAAAACTATAAGTATGGGATCCTTGTTCTCAAATTATTTTATGGATATTTTTAATTTTCATGCTTTGGTTTTCTAGTGGGTGATTTACCATATGTATTTATATAGGAAAACTTTATGTAAAAAATTTATATATTTTTTAAAATAGTATATATTAATCTCTTTCCCTATTTAGAAGTAACTATGCATTTTAATTTTTTTTAATATTTTGTAGGTACATTTTGATATACATGGATAAAAGTCTGATCACATTACCAAGCAACACACCTCAGTATGTTAAGGGTTTGAAGGATTTTTTAGATTTTTCAATTTCCAATCGATCCATTAAAGGTAGAATAAGATGCCTATGTCCTAAATGTAAATTTAGAAGATGGTTGAAGAGAGATGAAGTTTATGAACATTTAATACTAAATCAATTCTCTGATTAATATTTGTGTTGGATTTGGCATGGAGAATCAAATATTACAGAAAGGTTGAGCACTGAGGTTAATCCAGAGAATGAGCTCCCAACTTCATCAACAATAGAAAATGATATGAAAAACCTCATAAATGATGCATTTGGAACTAAAAGACACGAATATCAACATCAAAACATAACATAACAACCAGATAAGGGTTCTACAAATTGAAATGTGACAAGTGATGTTTTTGAGACTCTAACACAACCAGATCAAGATTTTAACATATCATTGGATCCTGCTCTTAATTCCGTGGAGAAAAATGTAAGAGAAAACTTCACTGAGGATAATACGTTTCCTGATTTAGTTGATGATGGAAATCTAGATTTGTATAGCAGGTGTTTGAAATATTCAAAGCTTTCTTTTCTAATGAAGTTATACCTTATCAAATGTCTATGTGGAATTAAAAATAAGGCAATGTCCATGATATTAGAATTGTTGCGTGATGCATTTCATGAAGAAAAAATCCCTGAGTCTTTTTATGATATGAAAAAAGTTGTTGAATGTCTTGGTCTGAATTATACAAAAATACATTAGTGTCCCAAGGATTGTATGCTTTATTGGCAAGAGGATTCAAGTAGACAGAATTGAAAAAAATGTTCTTATTCTAGATATTTGTCAATGGGTGATGTTGGAAGTCTGAACCAACATACTTTCATGAAGAATAAGAAAGAGAAAACACCTGCAAAGTTTTTACGTTTCTTTCCTTTAAATCCTCAATTGCAAAGATTATTCATTTCATAAAAAATTCCGAACACATGAAGTATAATTCTGTAGATAATAAAAATTATGGGTTAATGAGCTATCCATGAGATTTACAATCATGGAATACATTTTATTCATTACATCCATATTTCTTAGTGAATCCTAGGAATGTTCGATTGGGATTGGATGCTGATGGATTCATCCCATTTGGGACTTTGAGTACCGGTTATAGCATTTGGCCAGTTTTTTTGATCCCTTACAATCTGCCTCCATGGATGTGTATTCAACAAACATATTTTATCATTTGTGAAGTTATTCATTATCAATTTTATGTATATTTTTTTGTTAGTACCGAGAATCTATTATCATTTATAATTTTTTTCTGCATATTTTTTTTGAAATACATGTTTTGAACTTAATTCTATTTGATTAAATGATAGGAATTCCAAGGAGGAAGTGATACATTGTTTCATCCACTACTGCAACATATGAAGATCCATCTGTCTCCCTCCCTACATCATCTGAGCCACCATCATCTGCCCCCCTGCACCGTCTCCCCCTGAACCATCTCTCACACCCTCTATGAGAATCTCTTTAGAAGACGAGTCATTGACCCCCCCCCCCTTCCGCAGCCTCAGCAGCAGGGCGGTGGTGCCCCACTTCTAGTTCATCACGGGCATACTGGAGGTTCACTGTTATAGGTACAAATTTTAATATAAATAAATTTATTGAACCTTTTTAAGACTAATTGTTTTTTCATTAAAGACGAAAAAAATGAAACTCTGGGGGAAAATATCAAAAGGGAAGATGTGTTTAATATTAATGGAGAGAAGATAGTAGTCCCATTTGATTCATATGGGGTCCCTACGGATGATGCCACAGGATTACTTGGCCAAATTCTAGGCTAGTTGGAAGTGGATCCCATTTCCCTTCCTATTTCTTATGATTATTGAAGACATATGCCTCCATGTTTGAAAAATGATTTTTTTTTATTCCAAAATAAAGGTAATTTTAATACATTATGGTGTAATTTAATTTCATGTTTTTTAATATGTTCAAATTGAATTTTTGTACACAGATGTTTTTCAACATTACAGTTGCTGATGTGATAGCACGAAGGTGGATGTTGAAAAAATCATGGTAAGAAATGTAAAGACATCAAATGGAGATTGTGGAGCGATGTCAATGATATTTCATTGACCGTCCAACAAATGTATGAGAAGCTACACAATGGGGTACCCAAAGAATAGTGGAAAGTTTTTGTTGACAGACATCATGATTAGAAGAAGATGGTATATAAATATATATTATTATATTAAACTCATTTTACATTTATACATGTATATGAACAGGATAAGACATTGAATACATTAATATTAAATTTCATTTTATTTATTTCAGGATCTCTCATGAAAGAATGCATCAAGCCGGGCTAAACAAGTCATCCCTCAAACTACGAGGTCAAAAATATTTTCTAGAAACCAATCGACTCTGGTAATCTATTCATTAGTTTAAATATTTATAAGATAATATTATCTATTTAATATATTAAATAGTTTATTTATCATTGTTAAATACATTCACAGAGTTTGGAGCATGAAGCATCCCGAACTGAAGTGTGGTTGGATGTTCACAAAAAATCTGATGGAAGTTTTGTTAATGAGCCTACCAATGAAGTTGGGGTATGAACTCATTTTTTCATTATAATAACTTATTATCAGTTTAACTATGTTAATATATATTGATATTTAATTTAGAGGTAAAAATTAAAGAAATATGGGATGCCAATCCTGGGCAGTCCTACTCAGTCTCCCAGGATGACCCAGTTGCTAAAGTCCTTGAGAAGGAGCATCCTGGTAGAGTGTGTGGGATGTGTTTGGGACCCATACCATATAAGGTCTTTGGTAGGCCATCGGAGATTTAGCTACATCTACTCCTGGTTGTAGTCACTCGATACTTGGAGATTCTCAGAGAGATATTGTTTCCCTATGAAACACATTTCAAGACCAGGGGGATCAGATATCATCTTTGCAGAAATCATTGACTGATATACGTCAGCAAATTAGAAGATATCCCCCAAGTGGTATTGCATCGAATGGTGGTGAGTAGGTAAATAAAAACAATTCAAAATCATTTAGTTTTCAAACTTTTATTGGTTTTAAGTTTAAATATAAATATAAAACACTATTTAATTTTCAATATAATGTTCTAACAGGTGGTAGAAAGAAGTTAAGATAGAGGTGGAGAGGGTGACGATATCTATTCATCATCGGATAGTGATTAGTACTATTGCATATATGTGGACAAATATTGAAAGTTGGTATGTATATGTATCATGTGTGTCACATATTTACCTCCAAACATTTTCAGGATCTAACATTTTCTTGATTTCTCATGTTTCCTTTTATGTATTTTGTTGATTTCCGATGTTTCCTTTTATGTCTTGTTTTCTCGAGTGTCGCATGCACCATATATATCGACTCTTTATTGTGATGATTTATTTTTTATGATTCATTTTTCCTAAATTAATTTTTTCATTATAATAAATTATCCTAAATTTTCTAGCCCATTGCATTTACCATTACATTCCCATTTCTAAGAATTACTTCTTAGTTATTCTCTTGTATCAATCCCTAGGGATGAAAATGTGTGTCTTGATAACATTTTTAAAGTTGATCACCATTTAGTGTGGCATAATCCTAGTATCCAAAATTTCAAAAAATAGTTGGAATCCATATATACTGATACGAGATTAAGGGAAATTTTGTTACACTGTTTTAAATGGGGTTTTCCCACTATTTCAAAAGTGGCCTCCAAGAACAGTCAGGCAGTGTGAATGATAGTGTCCATTATTTGAGTAGGCATGACATTCCGATGGGGAACTCCCAGTAGATTATGTAGAACCCCCTGCCCAAGAAAAATGTTAAATATATTACATGATCATTTACTTACCATTCATAACATCAAATACCCTATCACAAATAATTTATTATAAACATCAATATTCCTTAATAGAATATATAAACCCCCTTCATGAGACACTCTTACCTTTTAAGGAATGTCCCTGATCACTTCTATTATATTACACACATCAAAATAACTAGGATGCATAATGAGAGTTAAAATATATTAGGAGCCAGATTCCATTCCTTCTAAGGGAACCACACTAAAGACTCCTTTTCCAAAGAAATAACATGAGTGAAACAAATATGATAGTTGAACCTGATCTATCAATCTAAAAAAATTAGGAACCATTATCCATAGGAGAGATGATTTTAACTTTTTTTATCTTTAGTTTCAAGTATAATAATTCCACATGGAATTACCCAAGCGAGAGATGATTTTACCTAATTCCTATTTTGTGTTTCATTTATAATAATTCCACATAGAACACCAACATAAATTAATCCCAAGAAAATATTACCACCCCATTATTCCCATGATAAAGGGTCTACCACCAACATACTATACCCCACATCTTTTAAGTAACTAAGGAATAAATAAATAACCACCCAATCATGTTCCTAAAGGACTGTAGGAGGGTTTAAATTTATCGCGACATATATGGAATAGAAATATAAGTAGTTACTATATATATAGTAGTAATATATATAGTTTATATATATTTCATCCACCTATATTGTCAAGGTATGTGAATATTTATGTAGACATATACTTATAATGATACTAATGAATAGACCATGGCATAACTCAGACATCCCTAAACAGTCTAAGGAGCCTATGTGTTCATGTAATTTGGTACATGCCCTATATCTCAATAGAGTGAGAGATTCCATGAAACAACACATGGGATGTTGAGTGCACCATGAGGTCAAAATTATAGTCATGGGATGTGGTGAGTAAATCAAAATACTAATATAGTATCATTTTTGTGATACACCATGCTCAACACCTGATGTAAGGAATTGTGATATCTCTTTGCTCAAAAATCTCATACCATCATACCAAAACCTCTATAAAGGTATATATTAAATATAACTAGCAAGGTGAATTACCTCAAATCCATATCTTCTATCTACACCATATACATAATAAAGGAATAATCATTTGTTTCATAATAGATAAGGAATAACCTCTTATTCATGTCTTTATCCATGTTCAATTCCCTTTAAAAATATTAGAGTTTGTATGAAGAATTTTATAAAGCATAAATCAAGATCAGGACATTAAAATTACTTGGGGTCATTCCATTTAAAACTAATTGATTTATTTTAAGGAAGGAAACTCATCATTAGTTATCCATTTCACATTATTAGTTAAATTTAACTCATTCAATTCATTAAAACATGGGAAACACATATATAATTAATGGAGTCACTTAGATGGTGACTATTAATCTAGGAAATTTCCCACTTTAGAAATTCCAACTATAAGTGGTCCAAACAACTAAGGGATGCCTTGGTTTCTATCAAATAATCATATATAAAGGGATATTACATTCTTAAACAGTTCTAGAAGATATGTGGGAGTACCAACATTTGAAAAAAAATCATATTGTCCCATTTCACCCAGATCACCCAATGGGTGACCATATAAGTTGCACACAACATGTGAACATACAATCAAAGATCAAATAGTACATATGAGTCTGCAATGGTGAATTTTAAATACATAAATTCACCACTACGTTTTGTTGGATACTAGGATTATGTCATTTTATATGTTTATTTGCATCCCTTTAATCACTAAAAGATGCATTTGGTTGTGCTTAGTTAAAAATCTCTTTTCATATTGACTGTAGTATGTATTCTATTGGTGTTTTGGTATTCTTAGAATGGTTTTTTTTTCAGGGCACTGCTACTGGGGCTCCAAAAATAGGTTCTTTTTTTATAAATATACTCTTTAGCGACAGTTTTAACTGCTGCTAAAAAATTAATCCCCTGTCTGGAGAAACTGCCATGAGAAACAATACAACCACCGTGAAAATGCGCCGACTATGACAGTTCCCATAATCCACCACTAAACCACTTTAACTGCCGCAAATAGTTTCACGACACGCAATTTAGTGGCAGTTTTAAGAAACCGCTGCAGAAGCATATGGCGGTGGTTTAAACCACCGCCATAGCCAAAAAAAACCGCCGCGATATTGCAATTTTCTTATAGTGGATCCCAATAAGGTATGCAAGTTTCAGAGATCCATTTATGGATTAAAGCAAGAATCCATGTCATGGAACATTCATTTTAATGAATCTATAATTAAATTTGGTTTTATCAAGAATGAGTGTGAGCCTTGTGTCTGTAAACAGTTTAGTGAGAGTGTAGTCTCTTTCCTAATATTATTTGTTGATGTTATATTAGTTATTGGAAATGAGATACCAGTACTATAGTATATTAAGGCATGGTTGAATCAATGCTTATACATGAAGGACTTGGGTGAGGTAGAATATATTCTTGGGATCAAGATCCATTGTGATAGATCCAAAAGATTTTTGGGCCTAATTAAAAGTACATACATTGATAAGATACTGAAGAGATTCAATATAGAACAATCCAAGAGGGGATTGTTGCTAGAATCACACAACATTCATCTTTCCAAGAAAATGTGTCCTAAGACACATGAGGAAATAATGATAATGGTATGTAATCCAAAATCAACAGTGATTGGGTTCGTCATGTATGCCATGCTATATACTGGGATGGATGTTGCCTAAGAATTGAGTGCGGTAAGTAGATATCAATCTGACCCAAGTGACTACCATGGGATGGCATTCAATACTATCCTAAAGTATCTGAGGAATACTGAGGATATGTACTTGGTTTATGGAGGATATGAGGAACTATTCATCACAGGATATGTAGACGCTAGTTTCCAGACCGATCAAGACGACATGAAGTCACAGACGGGATACAACTTCACTTTGAATGGAGGTTCAGTGAGCTGGAAGAGCTCAAAGCAGAATGTGATCGCAGATTCTATAACAGATTCTGAGTATATCGCAGCTTCTGAGGTAGCTAAAGAAGCTATTTGGAAGTGAATCTTTGTCTAAGAGATAGATGTGATACCTAGTAGTAAAAATCTCATAACATTTTAATGTGATAATACTGTAGTGGTGGCTCTCACAAAAGAGCCAAGGTCACATCAGGGGATGAATAAAATGCTTCGAAAGTATCATCTCTTGAGGAATTTTTATCAGATAGGTGAATTTTTAGTGAGGAGTATTTCCACAGAAGACAATGTGGTAGACCCCTTGACTAAATCCTTGACTCAGCAGAAACATGATCACCATGTGAGGTCTAGCAGACTGAAAGTCATAGGCAGTTGGCTATAGTCTAAGTGGGAGTTTGTAAGAGTTGGTCTCCTGGAACCAACTGTTCATACTTTGATTACCTGGATTTTTAATTTATTTAAATATTTAATATCTTATTACATATTTTTCATAGTTCTGCATGAATATGATGTAATAATGTCCTAGATTATTTGTTTAATTGATAAGGTCATGGTAGTTCCCTGTTATGATGAGAACCTTGGAATGATATAAAAATATTATTAAATATAGTTCTATGGTTTGATGAAATACTATAATGGGACACATAGCATGCAGACCATCAAGTGTTAGTACACATAAGCAGGTGAGACTTCCTCTCATGAAGTTCTCACTTGGTAATTTCCAAGACAGGAGATTATGAGAATAGATCTTACATTAGTAATTCCACATGTTTTGGTGTCATTGGATATTTCTATCTGTGAGCATGTGTAATGTTCCTTAGACTTTAAGATTATCATTAATATGTGTCATGACTCACACACTTTGATATACTGACGAAAACCATCACGTAGATAGTTGGTGGGATGTAGGGTATGTTAGGTGCATCACGAGAGGTATATTATTAAGGGATAAGTCGGGGGAGGATTTTTCCATTCCATTTATGGAAGTTGATATCTTATCCATTTGATTGAAATAGAACCATCGCGTGAAATTTCATGGCCATGGTGTAACAAAGAGTTTATTTCTGGTAGTTAAAGAAAAACGTATATAGCATAAAAGTTAATGACACTATCATGAAAACTACTTGATGAGATATTGTGTCAAAATGTTTATATTACATAGTAAGTGTTCATATATGGATATTTTTGTTGCAACTTTAAGTTATTTATATTGGATACCTTGACCCGTTGCTCGACAGTACTCTTGGACTTTAAGCAAACCCGCCTAATTCCAATGATAAAGAATCCTAGAGGGTCACACACTAAGTGTTTCTGGTGGTCTAAGTTAAATTCTATTTTAATTTAATTAAAATATATTATTCTTGAGATGGAGGAGTAATTTTATTCAAGTTAAAATGATTGCATAAATTAAATAAATATTTTTTCACTGGATTGTGGGTAAAATATATTTATTTATTTTATTTAACTTTTAAAAAATATTTATTTACTAGTCTGTAAATAAAATATTTATTTAAGAGAATCATTTATTTATTTATTAATTTGGGTGTTGAATAAATGGAAGTGGAGTTCGAGCGGACCATGGCTGGCCTAATAGTAAAATAATTATTTGAAAGATGATAAATAATTATTTAACTAGTTGGCACAAATTAAAATAACGCTGCAATTATTTTGTGACGCAGAATTTTATATATAATTCCATTTTGTGCAAGTTAGCACACCATAAATAATGACAAGATATTATTATTAATAGGATGGGTTTTTCTATGGTTATGAGTTTATATAATTTTTGTTACTCAATTAAATATTGAAACTGAAACCCTGTGTCAATAATTATACACGTATGTCTATTATACCATGTACCGAACTACACAGCTAGATAATTGAGAATTGTTGAGATAAAAAATTTCTATCGTGAATCATCTTCCCACCCCTCTCAATAATGAGAGATGTTCTTCAAGTCCTAAGAACAAGTGATCAAGAACGACTGACACAAGACACTCGCTTCACCGTGCTAGCACCCGGAGAACTATTGGTGTCGATCAGAGGTAATCATAGCACATGTGGATCACCGCTAGAGGGATTCTTGTTTGGATCCTCGCAAGTGCAATGAGATAATCCTAAATGGTCATTCAGGCCGATCAACATCATCAACGATGAAAATAACAAATATCTAGGTATTCTTTTCATTATGAAATTATTTAAATTAATTATAAACATGATGTGAAAGATCCTCTCAAATGGGTTTGGACCTCTTCCTTATTTGTATAAATATTTGATTCTATTCCATGGAGACTGGAATTCATCATCGTATTGATCCTAGAATAATCAATGATCATGGTAAAAATCAAAGTTGGGTGCTGGCCCAACCACCCTTCTGCTGCGCCCAGAACCTTCACCTGAAAAATCGCATTTCCATATTGGAAAACGCAGACCTCTAGACCAAAATTACGATGTTTCGAAACTGTTATCCCATGTAGTGGCCAATTTTTTAATCTTGGATGCCTTGAATCTGTCAAAATATCTTTTAGAATCACTTATTGAATATTTTTCAAGTCCTTAAGAGTTCAAAACTGTGGTTGCTACTACCGAGGTTTACAGTATAGAGAATGATCCTCTATAATTTCATGAAGTCATATCTTTTATGGATGAAGATTAATATGATGTTGCACATGGGCACACCATGCCATTGTATCTATCTGGAAAGGTTGTTGATATAGACATCCAACGAGCTTTCATTGATAATGGATTAATATTGAACCTCATTCCAATCTGTACACTTCATCGATTGGGTCTCACTGACTTTAACTTATCTCCTTCCACTTTAATTTTGCATGGTTATAAAAATAATGAGCAAGAACCTCTAGTAAAGATTAGACTCATAACTGAGTTTGGAGATCTTTTATCTAATTCATATTGTATGGTTGTCCATTAGGACACAACCTTCAACATTCTTCTTGGAAGGGCTAGGATACATCAACATGAGGCCATTCCTTCATCATATCACCAATGTATCAAGTATTTCTTCAATGGTAAAATTGAGACATTATAAGGTCACAAGGCTCCATTCAAAACATGCGAATCTTAGTATATTAAAGAAGAATTCTATCACAAAAAGGGAACGAGGTCTGTGACTAACCCATTCAAACATCTGAATATAGATTATATATTTCCTATCGATCAAATTTAAAGGATAAAACCAAATATAAGCAGTCATCCAGTGACTTTTATAATTTCAATTGCGGAAATCGAGCCAGATAGTATGGGAGAAGTTTTGGATTTACCAAGATGTGGTGAAAGCTTAAATGGAGATGTCTTCATTCCATCCACTAAACTCTAGAAAGTCTCTAATTCCTAAATCAAGCTAGAATAAGTTGTCACAATACTAGAGGAAGACAAGGATGTTGATTACCAACCCATCATCTCCTCTTCAATGAACCAGGAAGGCACTTCATCATCAGTAGGGTCAGAAATGGTTACCTCTTCTTCAGGATGTTCAAATACTGACTCCTCCCCTATCTTTGAAAGTTTTTCATTAGAACCTACTATGAAAGAATAAATAGAATAATTGAAACATAAGGAAGAAGAAGAAGAAGATCTCAGGGAATCTCCTCCATCATTTGTGGAAGGCTTCTCCACTACCACAGATGAGCTTAGAGAAATAAATCTGGGTACAAAAGAAGATCCACAACCCACTCAAATTAGTGTGGTCATGACTTCTGAAGAGAAAGAGATGTATACTTAATTTATAAAGAAACATTGGGATATATTTTCTTGGATCTATAAAGAAATTCAAGGCCCTAATCCCGATTTAGCTACTCATCACATGGGTTTTCTAGAAGAGAATCGAGGATTCAAGAATGCAGTAAAAAGAACACACCCAACTCATGCCTCTAAAATTGAAGCTGAAGTTTACAAGATTGTTAAAGAAATTTTTTCAGGGAGGTGAAATATCCCAAATGGATGTCCAACATTGTCCAAGTGAAAAAGAAATGTGGGAAAATTAGTGTTTTCATTTATTTTAGAGATCTTAACTGACATTTTCCCCAATATGACTTTCCAGTTCTAATCACAGAGATTTTAATTGATACAACGGCTGGCTATGAATCTCTCTCTTTCACGGATGGCTTATCTGGGTACAATCAAATCCTAATGGCCCTAGTGGATTAATAGTATACAACCTTCATAGCACCTCAAGGTGTGTTTTTCTATTTGTAAATTCCTGTTTTCATAAATAATGTAGGTGCAATGTATCAACATTCCATGCACCATATCTTCAAACCCTTATTAGGAAAGTTTGTATATTGTTTTGTGGATGATCTAGTAGTTAAATCCAGACAACATTATGATCACCTGACTAATTTTTAGTGCATATTAAATAAACCTTGGCAACATAATTTGAAGATGAATCCCATGAAATGTGCTTTTGGGGTAACCTCTAAAAAATTCTTCGGATTTTTTGTACGTCATTATGGCATCTAAGTTGATCCTCATAAGAAAAAAAGAAATCCTTGGCATGTCACCTCCTCAAAATCTGGAATAATTAATAAGACCTCAAGGAAACTTGGACTATATTTAGTGATTTATCTCCAATTTGGAAAGAAAGTGTTTACCCTTCACCAAATTAATGAAGAATATAGTTACCTATCAATGGACCAAAGACTACTAAGAGGAATTTGATACCATCATGAAATATCTATTTAGTCTACCAGTATTAATTCCACCTATTAAAGGAAATCCACTTATTCTCTATGTGACTGCTTTAGAGGGATCATCGGGTTCCTTACATGCACAAAACAATGATGTTGGGAATGAAAATAGCCTTTACTATCTCAGAAAAACTATGCTTGACACAGAGACTTGATATTCAATTATCGAGAAGTGCTACCTTGCATTAATCTTTGGAGTTCAGAAATTAAGGAACTACTTTCAACATCACGAGGTCCAATTGGTATCTCTCAATAACCCGCTCAAATTTATCCTCATTAGTGCAATGCTTACAGTACATTTATCACGGTGTGTAGTTATTTTTCAATAGTTTGATATCTAGTTCGTGCCTTAGAAAGCAATAAATGTTCAATCCTTGGTAGATTTCCTTGTTGATCGTCCATCTGCAGAAGATACATCTTTCAATACTGATCTTCCTGATGAAGAAATCTTATATATTCATGATAATCCCCAAACATGGGAAATTTACTTTGATGGTGCTTCCAGAAGTCCAACAGGAAAGAGAATGGAAATCCCTAAACTCAACAAAGTTGGGTTAGGAATTGTACTTATCTCCCCAGAAAAGGAAGTTTTGCCATATTACTTCCTATTGTCAAAAAGGTGGTACCAACAATGAGGCAAAATATCAAGCTCTCATTGCAGGCCTAGAATTGGTGCTCCAGGTGAAAATGAACAACCTAAAAGTGAAAGGTGATTTAGAGGTGGTAATCAAATAGATCAATGGGGATTATACTATGAGAAAACAAGAGTTAGTCCCTTTGTTTGATTATGTAAGGGGTTAATGGATGAATTTACCTCAGATCTAACATTGTCTTATGTCCCGCGATCACTAACCACCCAAGCTAATGCATTGTCTAATGTAGCCACAACCCTGGAAGATCTGAATCGGGATGAGTCAATCATAATTATTTCCCATCATCATGTGGTCTCACTTTTCATTCAAACTAAATTGATAAAATTAATTAAATAAGCTCTATTTACAATTCATTTTTTTATACCTTGGGATGGATGGCACCCAACATAGAATACCTTCAAAATGGAGTACTTTTACTAGATAGATCTAAAAAAGAACAGATCTGATGACAAGTGGACAATTTCACTCTTTATGATAGTCCATATCACAAGAAGATCCTCTACAAATGAGGCTTTGATGGAATCCTCTTTAGGTGTATTTATGGATAAAAACCGCAGATGTCATGAAAGAAGTACATGCATGAGCTTATGGTGTTCACCAGTTTGGGCATAGGCTTTCTGATCAAATCTGAATGCTTGGATACTTTTAGACTTTAATGATACAGGATTTCACAGATTTTACAAAGAAATGTCTTGCCTTCCAAGTGCATTCCAACTTCATTCATCAACCACCAGAGGTGCTACAAAAAACTAAATACGCCTGACCATTTTCTACATAGGGAATGGATGTAGTACGACCTTATCCTCTAGCTACGGCTAAGAAGTTCAAGTATATTCTTACTTCTACTGATTTATTCTCCAAATGGGCTAAGTAAATACCTCTCAAAGAAGTCAAAGAAAAAAGAATTTTTAGATTTATCAAGGCAAATATCATCATCAGATTTGGTGTAGCTCATTCTATATTGACGAAATAATACACCAATTTCTATTATTTGGAAGTAAATAAGTTATACTAGGAGCACAATATCAAATCCAACAATTCATCTCACTGTCATGATGCGGCCAATGGCTAGATATATGCTTCTAATAATACCCTATAAAACATACTCCATAAAATGGTGGATAAAGATAATAAATATTTTCTCGATAAAATTTTACATGCTTTATGGGCTTATCAGACTACTACCCATACTTCCACTCATGATGATCCATATTCATTGGTGTACGACACATAATCATTTTTTCCAATTGAAATTTAATTTCCCTCACTCTAAATTTCAATCTGTAATCATTTATCAACATATGAGAAGACTAAGAAATGTTTTTATGAGATAAAATTATTAGAAGAATGTATATTTCATACTTTACATCATTTAGAAGTCTATCAGAACAGAATAGCATGAGATTTTAACAAACAATTTCACCTCCACTCATTTCTTCAAGGAGAATTGGTATTGGTCCTTAGAACTCCAATGATACCAAGAAAGAAGCCTCCAAAACATTATCCAAATTGGGAAGGACCTTACTCTGTACATATGGTCTACTGTAATGGAGATTATTACCTAATCTCAATGGATGTAGAATTTATTACAACTCCAACCAATGAAATGTTCTTGAAGAAATACTTTGTGTAATTTCACATCCAATGTCCTCACTGCATGAATTAAAACTGAACTGTACAATGTCCTCACTGCATAACTCTAAACTGAACAACACAAAGTCCTAGTTGTAAGAAATTAAACTGCATAACAACCATAAGTTTCCATTTTGCATGATGATAAAATTTGTAGCATATTTTTCCTTGTCACACGACATTAAACTGCATGACATCATTTGTCCTCGTTAAATGACATTAAACTGTATAGTTAATATCTTCTTTATTATTTGTTAAGAGCTTCCATGATCAAGCATCACTTACATCATTACTATTCCTTTGTGACATATGAGTTCCATTTACCCCTATGTTCGAATTAGATCTTCATAGAGATATTATTTCAAGAAAAATTCATGGATTGATTCTCATTTTCAATGGGATATGTAGAGACACCTAGATCCCCAATCATAGGCCCAACCATAACCAGAAAAAAAAATATTACCCTTTTCTCTTCCTTTATATGAATTAGATCTATACAGAGTACTCTTTCAGGATACATTGTTTGATCTTCAGACCATTTTGTGTCTTAAGTTTAACAATTCTTCCAGAATGTGTTAAAATAACCTGTCTCCTACATCAAACCGAATTAGTATGGGAAATGATTCTTTTAAGAACTAAATTTGTCTTGATTTTCATACATATGAGATATTTAGATATTCCTAGATCTCCAATCTTGGGACCATCCATGATAAAAAAAACCCTTTATTCCCTATGTGTATGAATCAAACTTACGTAGGGAATGTTCCAAATAACTACGTGTGGCTTGATTAACATCTATATGGGATATGTAGTGACACTCAGGTTCATCCTCTAGTCCAGCCACAATATTCCTTTTTATATCGGTATCACTTCATGTTCTCACTAAATGAATATAAACTAAACATCATAATGTCCTTGGCAGATGACACTAAAATGAAAGGAACCCAAAGAACTACGTATAACTTTATTCTCATCCCATTGAGATAGGTAGTGAAAGCGAGGTCTCAGCTCCTAGTCCCATCCATGGGAGAAAATTTTATCTCTCTTCCATATATAATTAACAATCTATGTGGGGGTATTCATTTTGGGTCCTCTCCTTAGAGATCCCACCAAGGAATCAAGAAATGTCCCCATTTTACATATGAGTAAGATCTATGTAAGAGACACCAATATCATGGCCAATATTGATTCAAATATTTCTCATGTGCATTGAGAATTATCCCCCATTGCATTTCACACTCTTAATGTTGAATATTTTCATTTCTTCATAATCTTTCTTATGGTTTTTGGTAGCATAGTTTCTGATATCTGAGAACTCTTTTTCCTAACTATGAAGTATGTGCCCCTAGGTGGCCTTGAATAAGTTGCTGGAATAAAAGGATTTTCAGTCAAAAGATACCACTATTTGGATATGCAGTATATGCCCTGCCTAATGCAACCCCCATAATGGGTTTTTTCAAATAATGGTAATTTTCTTCTTGTTTAAAGTGTCTTTTTCCCCTTCAAACTTTGATGACTATTTGAAAGAACCTATTTCATAAAGTATTCATCCATGTATATTTGTCCCATTACCTTTCCCATGATATGAAAGTCTTCAAGAATGTGGTTTACATATTTCACTCTTCATGTGTTCAAAGCAATATCAAATAACATTGGATCATTTGACCACATATCATCTAGTGTTTCCAATGTACCCCTAGTCATATAACCTAAAATTAAAAACATCATACTTCCTATGTTTGGGTCAGACCTTGGTAGAAATCTTATTCCTCTTATTCTTTGAAAAATATGATTAGAAGTATTATTTCCGTATTCAGGTACCTTTCTCCATAAACTAAACTCTGTGTTATAGAAAATATGAATCTCCATAAACTTTCTTCAGTTTTTAGCAATAAAATGTCAAACTTTTGAGATCGATTTTTCCTGACTATGATATACATTTCCTTAGGTGGCCTTGCATAAGTTTCCTACATAACCGGCATATCAGTCAAAATATTCCACTATTTGGCTAGGTTGTATATGCCCTAGTTGGACCTATATAATACAACCCCCATAATGGGTTCTTCATGTAATGGTAACTTAGATCTTATAGAGATTCATATTTATTATAGCACAGAGATCAGTTTATGGAGAAAGATACCTGAATACGGAAATAGTACTTACAATAATATTTTTTGAAAGAATAAGAAGAATAGGATTTCTACGAAGGTCTGACCCAAACGTAGAAAGTATGATGCTTGTAATTTTAGGTCATATGACTAGGGATACATTGGAAACAATATATGATATGTGGTCAAATGATCCAAGGTTGTTTCATATTACTTTGAACACATAAAGAGGGAAATATATAAACTATGGTCTTGAAGACTTTCATATCAAGGGAAAGGTAATGGGACAAATATAAATGGATGAATACTTTAAGATAATGGTTCTTGAATATTGTCATCAATGTTTGAAGGGTACAAAAGACACTTTAACCAAGAATAAAATTACAATTATTTGAAAAACCCATTATGGGGGTTGCATTAGGCAGGGCCAGCTAGGGCATATACTGCATATCCAAACAGTGGTATCTTTTGACTAACAATCCTTTTACGTAGGAAACGTATTCAAGTCCACCTAGGGGACCATACTTCATATTTTGGAAAAATAGTTCTCAGATATTAGAAACTCTGCCACCAAAAACCATAAGAAATATTATGAAGAAATGAAAATATTCAACATTTAGAGTGTGAAATACAATAGGGGATAATTCTCAATGCACATGAGAAATATTTGAATCAATATTGGCCATGATATAAGAGTATCTTACATATATATGATTCATATATAAAATGGGGATATTCCTTGTTTCCTTGGTGGGATCTCTAAGGAGAGGACCCAAAATGAATACCCCCACATAGATTGTTAATTATATGTGGAAGAGAGATAAAAATTTATCCCATGGTTGGGACTAGAATCTATGGAATATCTTTCACTACCTATCTCAATGGGATTAGAATCAATCTATTTATAGTTATTTGGGTGCTTTTCATTTTAGTGTCATGCACCAAGGACATTATGATGTGTAGTTTATAGTCATGTAGTGAGGACATGAAGTGATTCTAACATAAAAAGGAATATTGCAGCTGGACTAGTGGATTGAACCGGAGTGTCACTACATATCTCATATAGATGTTAATAAATCCACACGTAGTTATTTGAAACATTCCCTATGCAGGTTTGATTCATACACATAGGAAATAAAGGGTTTTTTTATCGTGGATGGTCCCAAGATTGATGATCTAGGCATATCTACATATCTCATATGTTTGAAAATCAAGAAAAATGTAGTTCATAAAACAATCATTTCACACACTAATTGAGTTTAATGTAGGAGACAGGGGATTTTAACACATTCTGGAAGAATTGTTAAACTTAAGACACAAAATGGTACGACGATCAAACAATTTATCCTGAAAGAGTACTCTATATAGATCTAATTCATATATAGGAAGAAAAATGGGAAATAATTTTTTTTTCTGGTTATGGATATGCCTAAGATTTGGGATCTAGATGTCTATACATATCCCATTGAAAATGTGAGTCAATCCATACATAGTTCTTAAAATGATATCTCTTTGAAGATCAAATTAAAACATAGATAGAAATGTAACCTATGTGTCACTAAGGAGTAGTAATGATGTAAGTGATGCTTGATCATGGATGATCTTAACATAAAATAAATAAGATATTAACTATATAGTTTAATGTCATTTAACAAGGAAAAAGGATTTCATGATGTTTAACATGGTGCAATAAGGAAAAATATTCTACACATTTTATCATCATGCAACATGGAAACTTATGTTTGTTATGTAGTTTAATCTCTTAAAACTATGACTTTGTGCTGTTTAGTTTAGAGTCATGTAGTGAGGAAATTGTACTGTTCAGTTTTAATTCATGTAGTGAAGACATTGGATGTGAAATTACACAAAGTATTTCTTCATGAATATTTCATTTTTTGGATTTGTAATAAGTTCTACATCCATTGAGATTAGGGAATAATCTCCATTAGAGTAGACCATTTGTATAGAGTAAGGTCCTTCTCAATTTTCTTCATGTTTTGGAGGCTTCTTTCTTGGTATCATTTGAGTTCTGAGGACCAATAACAATTTCCTTGAAGAAATGAGAAAAGGTGAACTTTTTTGTTAAAATATCATGAAACTCTATTCATATAGACTTCTAAATGATGTAAAGTATGCAATATACATTTGTATAATCATTTTATCTCATCAAATCATTTCTGATAATTCTCATATGTAGATATATGATTACAGATTGTAACTTAGATTGAGAGAAATTAAATTTCAATTGAAAAAAATGCTTCTCTTCCATACACCAATGAATATGGAGCATCATGAGTGGAAGTAAAAGTAGTATTCCGATAAGCCCTTAAAGCATGTAAAAGTTTATCATGACAATATTTCTTAACATTATCCACCATTTGATGGAGTATGTTTGATAGGGTCTTATTAAAATCCTCTATCTGGCCATTGGCCGCTACATGATAGTGAGATGAATGGTTGGATTTGATATTGTTCTCCTAGTATAACTTCTTTACATCCACATAATAGAAATGGGGGCCGTTGTTCGTCAATATAGTATGAGGGACACCAAATATGGTGATTGTATTAGCCTTGAAAAATCAAACAATTATTTTTTCTCTCACTTATTTGAGAGGTGTTTCCTTACTTCGTTTGGAGAAGAAGTCAATAGAAGTAAGAATATACTTGAAATTATTATCCGTAGAAAGAGGATAAGGTCCTAATAAATCAATTACCTATGTAGAAAATGGTTTGGTGTATTTCGCTATTTGTAGCAACTCAGAGTGTTGATGAATGAAGTTGGCATGAACTTGGAAAGGTGGACATTTCTTGGTAAAATATGTGAAATCCTGTATCGTTGAAGTCTAGAAGTATCCAAGACTTCAGGTTTGATCAAAAATCCTATTCCCAAACTGGTGGACACCATAAGCTCTATCATGTACATCTTTCATGACAGCAAAAGTTTCTTATCCATCAATACACCGAAAGAGGATTCCATCAAAGGCTCATTTTTAGAGGATCTTATGGTTATCTGGACTGTCATAAAGAGTGAAATTGGCCACTTATCATCAGATCTATTCTTTTTTAGCTCCATCTGGTGAAATTACTCCATTTTGAAGTTATTATTTGTTGGGTGTCATCCATCCCAAGGTATGAAAAAATGACTTGGAAATAGACCTTACTTCATTAATTTTCTCTATTCTAGTTTGAATGGTAAGTGATACCACACAATGATGGGAAATAATGATGATTGACTCATCCAGATTCAGATATTCGAGGGTTATGGATGCATTATCCAATGCATCATCTTGGGAATTTTTTGATTGTGGGACATAAGACAATGTTTTCTCTGAGGGAAATTCTGTCATTAACCCTCTTACGTAATCAAACAAAGGGACTAACTCCTCTTTTCTCATAGCATAATACCCATTGATCTATTTGATTACCAAATCTGAAGCACCTTTCACTTTTAGGTGGTTCATTTTCACCTGGAGCACCAATTCTAGGCCTGAAATGAGAGCTTGATATTTTTCCTCATTGTTAGTACCGACTTCTGACAATAGGAAGTATTATGGAAACACTGCCTTTTCTAGTGAGATAATTACAATTCCTAACCCAACTTTGTTGAGTTTAGGGATTTCCATTCTCATCCCCGTTGGACTTCTGGATGCACCATCAAAGTACATTTCCCATGTTTGGGGATCATCTTGAATATATTTGATTTCATCATGAGTAGGTTCAGTATTCAAAGATGTATCTTCTGCAGATGGATGATCTGCAAGGAAATATACTAAGGATTGGCCTTTTGTTGCTTTCTAAGTCATGAAATGGATATCAAATGGTTGAAAAATAAATACACACCGTGATAAATGTACTGTAAGCATAGGAATAGTGAAGAAAAAAATTTGACCAGGTTATTGAGAGATACCAATTGGACCTCGTGATTTTGCAAGTAGTTCTTCAATTTTTTAACTCCAAAGATTAATGCAAGGCAACACTTCTCGATAATTGAATATCAAGTCTCTATGTCAAGAATAGTTTTTTTGAGATAGTAAAGGATATTTTCATTCCCAACATCATTCTTTTGTGAAGGTAAGGCACCCAATGATCCCTCTAAAGCAGTCACATAGAGAATAAGTGGATTTACTTTAATAGGTGGCATTAATACAGGTGGACTAAATAGATATTTCTTGTGGGTATCAAATGCCACTTTCCTGTCTTTGGTCCATTGATTGGTGACTCCATTCTTCATTAATCTCATGAAGGGTAAACACTTTCCTGAACAATTAGAGATAAAGCGCTAAATATAGTCCAAGTTTCCTTCAATTCCTATTAATTCTTTCAAATTTTGAGGAGGGGACATTCCAAGGATTTTTTTCTTTTGAGGATCAAATTCGATGCTACAATGACGTACAACAAAGCCGATTATTTTTTCAGTGGATACCCCAAAAGCACATTTCATGGGATTCATCTTCTAATTATATTGCCAAATTTTATTGAATATGGTCTCCAAAATAGTCAGGTGAGTATAATTTTATCTGTATTTAACTACAATATCATCCACAAAAGATTAGACAAACTTTCCTAAGAAGGGTTTGAAGATATGGTGCATGGAACGTTGATACATTGCACCTACATTATTTAAGACAAAGAGAATTTACCTATAGAAAAACACACCTTGAGGGGCTCTGAATGTTGTAGACTCCTCATCCACTAGGGCCTTTAGGATTTGATTGTACCCAGAGAAGCCATCCATGAAGCAGAGAGATTCATAGCCAGCTTTTGTATCAATTCAATCTCTATCATCGGAACTGGAAAGTCATATTTGGGACAATGTCAGTTAACATCTATAAAATAAATGAAAACACTAATTTTTCCATTCTTCTTTTTCACTAGGACAATGTTGGCCAGCCATTTGGGATATTGAAACTCCCTAAAAACTTTATCTTTAATAATCTTGAAAACTTCAGCTTCATTTTTAGAGGCATGAGTTGGGTGTGTTCTTCTTACTGCCTGCTTGAATCATTGATGCTCTTATAGAAAACCCAAATGATGAGTGTCTAAATTGGGATTAGGGCCTAGAATTTCTACATAGATCCAAGAAAATATATCTCAATGTCTCTTTAGAAATTATGTATACATCTCTTTCTCTTCAGAAGTCATCGCCACACTAATTAGAGTGGGGTGTAGATCTTCTTTTGTACAAAGATTTATTTCTCTAAGCACATATATGGTGGTGGAGATGCCTTCCACAAACTATGGATAAGATTACTTGAGATATTCTTATTCTTCATCCTTATGTTTCAATTCTTCTATTTATTCTTGTATAGTAGGTGATAAAGAAAAACATTCAAAGATAGGATAGGAGTCAGTATATGAACGTCCTGAAGAAGAGGCAACCATTTCTAACCATACTGATGATGAAGGATCTTTCTGGAGCATTGAAGAGGAGATGATGGGTTGGTAATCAACATCCTTGTATTCCTATAGTATCATGACAACTTATTCTTTCTTGAATGAGGAATTAGAGAATTTATGATGTTTGGTGGATGAAATGAAGATATCTCCATTTATACTTTCACCACTACTTGGTAAATCAAAAATTTCTCCCATACTATCAGGCTCAATTGCCACAATTGAAATTATAGAAGTCACTGGATGAGTGCTTATATTTGGGTTTATCCTTTAAATTTGATTGATAGAAAATACATAATCTATACTCAGATGTTTGAATGGGTTAGTCACAGACCTCGTTCCCTTTGTGTGATAGAATTATTATTTAATATACTGAGATTCACCCATTTTGAATGGAGCCTTGGGACCATATAATGTCTCAATTTTACCATTGAAGCAATATTTGATACATTGGTGATATGATGGAGTGGACACATGTTGATGTAGCCAAGACCTTCCAAGCAGAATGTTGAAGGCTATGTCCAACCAGACAACCAAAAAATATGAATTAGATAAAAGATCTCCAAACTCAGTTCTGAGTCTAATATTTCCTAGAGGTTCTTGCTCATTCTTTTCATAACCGTTCAATATTAAAGTGGAAGGAGATAAGGCAGATTCAGTGAGGCCCAATCGATGAAGTGTACCGATTGGAATGAGGTTGAATATTGATCCATTATCAATGAAGGCTCGTTGGATGTCTATATCAATAACCCTTCCAGATAGATACAAGGGCATGGTGTGTCCATGCGCAACATCATATTAATCTTCATCTGTAAAAGATATGACTTCATGACATTATAGAAAATCATTCTCTATATGGTAAACCTCAGCAGCAGCAACCTTAGTTTCAAACTCTTGAGGACTTGAAAAATCCTCAATAAGTGCTTCTCAATGATATTTTGATAGATTAAAGGCATCAAAGATTGAAAAATTTGCCATTACATGGGCTAACTATTTCAAAACATCATACTTTTGGTCTAGAGGCCTGCGTTTTCCAACATGGAAATGAGATTTTTCAGGTGAAGGTTCTTGGCGCAGCAGAAGGGTTGTTGGGCCGGTACCCAACTTTGATTTTTACCTTGATCAGTGATTATTCCAGGATCAATATGATAATGAATTCCAGTCTCCATAGAATATAATCAAAGATTTAGATAAATAAGGAAGATGACCGAAACCTTTTGAGAGGATCTTGCACATCATTTTTATTATTAATTTAATTAATTTCATAAAGAAAATAATACATGGATATTTGGTATTTTCTTCGTTGATGATGTTGATCGGCCAGAATGACCCTTTAGGATTATCTCTTTATGCATGAAAGGATCCAAACTAGAATCCCTCTAGTGGTGATCCACATGTTCTCTAATGACCTTCGATCGACACCAATCGTTCTCCAGGTGCTAGCGTGGAGAAGCGAGTGTCTTGTGTCAGTCATTCTTGATCACTTGTTCTTAGGAACTAAAGAACGTCTCACATTCATGAGAGGGGCAGGAAGATGATTCAAGAGATAAATTGTTTAGCTCAACAATTCTTAATTTTCCAGCTGTGTAGTTCGGTACATGGCACAATAGACATATGTGTCTATATATTTACATGGGGTTTAGTTAAAATATTTAATTGCATAACAGAAATTAAATACACTTATAACCTTATTAAAAAACCATGAAATTAATAATAATACCGTTCCATTATTTATGTTGTGCCAACTTTCACAAAACAGAATTATAAATAAAATTTTTCATCACAAAAATAATAGCATCGTTATTTTAATTTGTTCCAACTAGTTAAAATAATTATTTATCATCTTTCAAATAATTATTTTACTATTGGACCGGCCATGGTCCACTCGAACTCCACTTCCATTTATTGAACACCCAAATTAAAAAATAATTAATTTATTCTCTTAAATAAATATTTTATTTAAAAACTAGTAAATAAATATTTATTAAAAGTTCAATAAAATAAATAAATATATTTTACCCACAATCCAGTGAATAAATATTTATTTAATTTACCCAACCATTTTAACATGAATAAAATTATTCTGTCATCTGACGAATAATATATTTTAATTAAATTCAAATAGAATTTAACTAAGACCACCAGAAACACTTAGTGTGTTACCCTCTAGGATTCTTTCTCATTGGCATTAGGCAGGTTTGCTTAAAGTCCAAGAATACTATCTAGCAATGGGTCAATTTATCCAATAGAAAGAACATAAATTCGCAACAATGACATCCATACATGAACTCTTACTGTGTAATATATTCCTTTTGTCGCAATATCTCATAATGTAGGTTTCATGAGAGTGTTATTAACTTTTCTGCTTGATACATTTTCCTTTAACTGCCTGAAATAAACTCGTTGTTACAAAATGGACATGGAAATTCATGCGACGGTTCTATTTCAATCAAAGGGATAAGATATCAACTTCCATAAATGTAATGGAAAAATCCTTCTTCAACTTATCCATTAATAATATGCATCTCGTGATGCACCCAACATACCCAACTTCCTGCCAACTATCTGCGTGACAGTTTTCATTAGTAAATCAAAGTGCGTGAGTCATGACACATATTAATGATAATCTTAAAGTCTAAAGAACATTACACACCCTCGTAGATAGAAATATATGATGACACCAAAATATGCGGAATTCCTACTAGAAGATATGTTCCCATAATCTCCTATCATGGAGATTACCAAGTGAGAACTTCATGAGAGGAAGTCTCACCTGCTTACGTGTACTCACAGTTGATGGTCTACATACTATGTGTCCCATTATAGTATTTCATTTAACCATATAAATATATTTAAGAATATTTTTATATCATTTCAAGGTTCTCATCATAGTGGGAAACTACCAGGACCTTATCAATTCAACAATAATCTAGAACATTATTACATCATAGTCATGTAGAACAATGAACAATATTTAATAATATGTTAAAATTTTAAATAAATTAAATATCCATGTAATCAAAGTAAAACCTATTTGTTATGGGACTCAAAATCTTAAAAACTCCCACTTGGACTAAATCCAACTGCCTATGAATTTAAGTCCACTAGACCTCACATGGTGATCATGTTTCTGCTGAGTCAAGCATTTAGTCAAGGGGTCTGCCACATTGTCTTCGATGGAAATACTACTCACTACAACTTCACCTCTCTGAGAAAAATACCTCATGAGACGATACTTCCGAAGCATGTGATTCATCTGCTGATGTGACCTAAGCTCTTCTGTGAGATCCACCACTGCAGTATTATCACAGTACAATGTTATGAGATCTTTACTACTAGGTATCACATCCAGCTCCTAGAAAAAGCTTCAAATCCAAATTACTTCTTTAGCTACATCAGAAGCTGTGATATACTTGGACTCTGTTGTATAATATGTGACCACACTCTACTTTGAGCTCCTCTAGCTCACTAAACCTCCATTAAAATTGAAGTTGTATCCCGTTTGTGACTTCATGTCATCTTGATCAGTCTGGAAACTAGAATCTACATATCCTATAATGAATAGTTACTCATCTCCTCCATAAACCAGGAACATATCCTTAGTATGCCTCAAATATATTAGAATAATATTGATTTCCATCCAATGGTAGTCACTTTGGTCAGCTTGATATCTTCTTACCACACTCAATGCATAGGCAACATCCAGCCTATTACATAGCATGACAAACATGATGGACCAAATCTCTGATGTGTATGGAGTCTATGCCATTATCTTTATTCCCTCATGTGTCTTAGGACACATTGTCTTGGAATGATGAATGTCGTCTGATGCTAGAAACAATCCCCTATTGGATTGTTCTATACTGAATCTTTTCAGTATCTTACCAATGTTTTTACTTTTAATTAGTCCCATCAATATCTTGGATCTATCATGATGGATCTTGATTCCAAGATAATATGTTTCCACACCCAAGTCCTTCATGTAGAAGCATTAATTAAACCATGCCTTAACAGACTGTAAAACTGGTATCTCGTTTCCAATAAGTAATATATCATCAACATATAATATTAGGAAAGTTACTACACTCTCACTAAACCGTTTGTAGACATAAGGCTCACATTCGTTCTGATAAAACCAAATTTCATTATGAATTCATAAAAATGAATGTTCCATGACATGGATGCTTGCTTTCATCCACAAATAGATTTCTGAAAATTTCATACCTTATTGGAATCCACTAAAGGAAAATTTTATTATGGTGGTGTTTTTTTGGCTATGGCAGCCGTTTAAACCACTGCCATATGCTTCTGCGGCGGTTTCCAAAAACCTCTGCTAAATTGTGTGATAGGAAACTATTTGCATCATTTAAAGTTGTTTAGCGGTGGTTTATGGGAACCGTCATAGTCGGCGCATTTTCGCGGTAGTTTTTCCAGGAAGGGGATTACTTTTTTTAGCGGCGGTTAAAACAACAGCTAAAAAAAGTAATGCCTTTCTAGAAAAAACCCCTGTGAAAAACAATATAACCATCGTGAAAATGTGTGGAAGATGGGCCACTATAGCAGCGGTTAAAACCCCACTAAATTGAAGACGGTAGCGGTAGTTAAAACCACCGCTAAATATACCTCTTACAGTTAGCAGCGGTTAAAACCACTGCAAAAGAGCATATTTAGAAAAAAAAGAACCAGTTTTTGGAGCCCCTGTACCAGTGCACTGAAAAAAACCTTCCAAGAATACCAAAACACCAACAGAATTCATAGTACAGTCAATATGATAAAATATTCTTAACTATGCACAACTAAATGTATTGTTCAACGAGTAAAGGGATGAAAATAAACCTATAAAATGGCATAATCCTAGTATCCAATAAAATGTAACGGTGAATTTATGTATTTAAAATTGACCATTGCTGATTCATATGTACTAGTTGATCCTTGATTGGATGTTCACATGTTGTTTGAAACTTATATAGTCACCCATTGGGTGATCTAGGTGAAATGGGACAATATGATTTTTTTTCAAATGTTGGTACTCTAACATATCTTCTAGAATTGTTCAAGAATGTAATATACCTTTATAAATAATTATTTGATAGAACCCAAGGCATCCCTTAGGTGTTTGGACCACTTATAGTTGGAATTTCTAAAGTGGGAAATTTCTTAGATTAACATGTCACCATCACAGTGACTCCATTGAGATTATATATGGGTTTCCCATGTTTTAATGAATTGAATGAGTTAAATGTAACTGATAATGTGAAATGGATAATTAATATTGGGTTTCTGTTCTTAAAATAAATCAATTAGTTTTAAATGGAATGACCCCAAGTAATTTTAATGTCCTTCTCTTGATTTATGCTTTATAAAATGCTACATACGAACTATAATATTATAAGAGGGAATTGAACATGGATAAAGACATGAATAAGAGGTTATTAATTATCTATTAAGACAAAAATCATTATGTATATGGTGTATATAGAAGAGATCGATTTGAGGTAATTTCCCTTTCTAGTTATATTTAATATATGCTTTTATAGAGGTTGTGGTATGATGGTATGAGATTGTTGATCCAGAAGATATCACAATTCCTTACATCAGGTGATGAGCATGGTGTATCACAAAAATGTTACTATATAAGTATTGTGATTTAATCACCACATTCAATGAATAGAATTTTGACCTGATGGCGCACTCCACATCCCATGTGTTGTTTCATGGTGTCTCTCACTCTATTGGGATATAGGGCATGTACCCAATTACATGAGCACATAGGCTCGTTAGACTGGTTAGGGTTGTCTCAGTTATGCCATGGCCTATTCATTAGTATTATTATAAGAATATGGCTACATACATCTTCACATACTGTGAAAATATAGATGGATGAAATATATATAAACTATATATAATACTACTATATATATAAACTATTTAGATTTCTATTCCATCTATGTGTCGATAAATTTAAACCCTCCTACAGTCATTTAGGAACATGATTGGGTGGTTATTTATTTATTCCTTAGTTACTCAAAATATGTGGGGTATAGTATGTTGTTGGTAGAACCTTTATCATTGGAATAATGATGTTGTAATATTTTATTGGGATTAATTTATGTTCGTGTTCCGTGTGGAATTATTATAAATGAAACTCAACATAGGAATTAGGTAAAATCATCTCTCACTTGGGTTATTCCATGTGGAATTATTATACTTGACACTAAAGATAGTAAAATGGTAAAATCATCTCTCCCATAGATAAGGGTTCCTAATTTTTTAAGAGGGATGGATCAGGTTCAAGTATCATATTTGTTTCACTCATGTGATTTCCTTAGAAAAGGAGTCATTTGTGTGGTTTCCTTAGAAGGAATGGAATATGGATCCTAATATATTGTAACTCCCATTATAAATCCTAGTTTTTTTATGTGTGGAATATAATAGAAGTCATCAGGAACATTACTTCAAAGGTAAGAGTGTCTCATAAAGGGGGTTGATATATTCTATAAAGGAATATGGATGCTTATAATAAATTATTTGTGATAGGGTAGTTGATGTAATGAATGGTAAGTCACTGATCATGTAGTCTATTTAACATTTTTCTAGGGCAGGGGGTTCTACCGAATCTTCTGGGAGTTTCGCATTAGCATGTCATGCCTACTGAGATAATGGACACTGTCATTCACACTTCCAGACTATTCTTGGTGGCCACTATGGAAATGGTGGGAAAACATTATTTGAGACAGTGTAGAAAATTTTTCCCTAATCTCATATTATCATCTATGGATTCCAAGTATTTTTTCAAATTTTGGATACTATGATTATGCCACACTAAAGGGTGATCTATCTTAAACATGTTAGCGAGACACACATTCTCATCCCTAAGGATTGATACAATAGCAAAACTAAGAAGTACTTCTTAGAAGTGGTAATGTAGTGGTAAATGCATTGGGCTATAAAATGTAGGATAATTTATTATAATGAAAAAATGAATTTAGGAAAAATGAAAAAAAAAATGAATCACCACAATAAGGTGTCAATATATATTATGCATACCACACTCAATAAATCAAGAAATAAAAGGAAACACCAGAAATCAATAAAATACATAGAAGGAAATATGAGAAATCAAGAAAATGTTAGGTCCTGAAAATGTTTGGAGGTTACTATGTGCCACACATGATACATATACAAACTAAATTTCAATATTTTTCCACATATCAACAATACTACTAATCACTGTCCAATGATGAACAGATATCATCACCATCTCCACCTCCATCTCCACTTCCTACTACCACATGTAAGAACATTATGTTGAAAATTAAATAGTGTTGCATATTTATATTTAAAATTAAAACAAATAAAAGTTTGAAAACTAAATGATTTTGAATTTTGTGATTTACTTGCTCACCACCAGTCGATGCAATACCACCGGGGGGATATCTGCTCATCTGCTGACGTAATGCTTTCTGCAAAGCGGATATCTTATATCCCTGGTCTTGAACTGTGTTTTTAGGGAAAAAATCTCTCTATGAGCATCTCTGGGTATGGACTGACTAAAACCAGTATTAGATGTTGTTGCAATCCCCGCTAGCATGACAAAGACCTCAGATGGAATGGGTCCCAAACCCATCCCTCGCACTCTACTAGGATGCTTCTTCCCAAGGACTTTAGCTATCGGGTCATCCGGGGAGACTGTGTAGGACTTCCCAGGATTGGCATCCCATATTTCATTAATTTTTACCTATAAATAAAATATCAATATATATTAAAATAGTTAAATTGATAATAAGTTATTATAATGAAAAAATTAGTTCATACCCTGAAATCTATGGCAGTATCATTAACAGAACTTCCATCATATTTTTTATGAACATCCTACCACACTTCAGTTCGGGATGTTTAGTCCCCTAAACTCTATGACTGCATTAAACAATAATAAATCAACAATTTAATATATAAAATAGATAATATTTTCTTATAAATATTTAATCTAATAAAAATATTACCAGAGTCGATCAGATTCTTGAAGAGCTTTTTGACCCCGCTGTGTGAGGGATGACTTGCTTAGCCTAGCTTGATGCATTCTTTCTTGAGAGATCCTGAAATAAATAAAATGAAATTTAATACTAATGTATTCAATGTCTTCTCCTATTCATATATGTTGGTCGGAGTGGCCACTCAAGAGGTGGGTGGGGGTGGGGTGAATTGACTTCCAATTAAAATTTCCGTTAAAAAGATTTCTCTTAAAATCCCCCAATTTCAAAAAATATGTTAAACTGTAGTGAAATTTTAATTCAGAAAAGGATGATTTAGCTTATCAAGATATTGATTATTTCTCAGAAAATTTTAATCTGAATATTAATTAACTTTTGAAGCTATCCTAATGCTTTATAGTAAATATAAACACTTGCTAGTTTAACTATAAAAGAAACTTGAAAATAATTTTAAATTTCAAAGTAATTGGAAGCAGAAAATAAAGTAGCTTAAGCTAAGACAAAGATGCACAATAGATATAAATAGTAGGTTCAGTCTCAAGTTGAGACTTATTCCTCTTAGGAAATTAATATAAATTTTGATCCACACCCTGGATTGGGGTAAAAAACAGTACAAAGATTGTCCAGGTCCTAAGACCTCTACCACAGTTCTATGTGGGAAAACAAAGTCAATAGCCCACAAGCTATCTAGGTTACACTTTACCTCTTCCACAATTCACAGTGGGATACAATAAGATGTAAAGAGTTTGGAGTGAGGATTTAGTATCCTCGTGTTCAGATCAGGAGACAGTGTGTGTAAGAATTGTACAGAGTTCACACACACTGCTCAAAAATTAAATGAATGAAAAAATAGATATAAACAGATAGAGAAAAGTTTACAGTTCTCTAGGTGTTGTGAGTGAAGCACGAGAATCCTTGTTTTGATGTAAATGAAGTTCTGATTCCTTATCTGGTTTTTTCTAGAAAAACAGAGTGTCGCGGTTCTCTTTCTTCACTTTCAATGTAGGTTTTCAGCTCGATTATGAGATTGTTCATTGTAAAACTTCACCTGCTTCTTTTAATGTATTTTATTGATGATTATCAGTGTTCTTCAAGTTCCTCTTGTGTTCTTATTTCTTGTATATGCCTCGTATTTTCTCTATGTGAAGAGTCACTTTGTTACTGCAGCTTGATCTTCCTTATATTCCATGAGCTCTGGAAATGGGAATGATTACCATTTCATAGGTATGAGGTACGGTTCCCTGACATGCCAAAAACTATAATTAAATATCATTAATTGCATTAAAAACATCAAAAATGACTGTTAGCATTATTTAAATAATATTGACAAAGTATAGAGTTCGAGTAATCAGTGACTGGTTTCCAATCTATAGCTCCTTGTAACAGTGAGCTTGTAGCGGTAGACTTGATTCGAAGAGTCTTGAGTCGGTAGCTTGCAATAGTAGCTCCTTTATATCAGTGAACTTACTCTATCTTTATCTCTTCTATCAGTAGCTGTATGTATCAGTAACTCCTATCGATAACTCTTCTTGTCTATCAGTAGTTGTATGTATCGGTAAATCCTATCGGTATCTCTTCTTTTCTATCAGTAGCTGTATGTATTTGTAACAGTGGATCTTTGTATACTAGTAGAAATACTCTAACAGTAGATCTGGTGTAATGGAGACTATCTGTGTATCTGTGTACTTCATATATTGGTAACTTGTCTATATCGGTAGAAAAAGTATCAGTAGCTCTTTATCGGTCAACTTCATATCGGTAGCTCTGAGTAGTAGAGTTCTCTATCGGTAGACTGGATCTATCAGTGAGAAATGCTTACCGGTGGACTTACACATACCGGTAGCTCTGTTCTGTACTAGTGACTACCTGCCTATGCATTCAATCAGTGACCTTTGTCTATCGGTCGACTAAGTACTAGTAGGTCTTCTTGTTTGTCTGTATCAGTAGCTATGTTCATACCAATAGACTTAACACTTGTCTGTTTTATACAACACATGTCTAGATTGGGATAGAATTGTTTCATAGTATGTATAAACATAGATAAGCCTTGATTAATATATTCCAATGAGTATTCTAATATTCTTATCATTCAATAGTAGGATGAGAATTTAAATTGTATATAAATTAACATTATTTGGGATTATCAGCATATTAAAACATAATTGAGATTATCAAAACAGGTGAGGTCAATAATCTCCCCCTTTTTGATAACCACAACTTAGGATAAGATATTTCCAAAATAATTTGCAATATATTAGAGGATATAGAATTAAATCCAACTATATCAGAGATAAAAACAATAACAAAGTACTAGAATTATGTATTAGAGGAATTATAGAACAAATAATCAGGTATCAAAGGTAAAAGTAAATGCAATGGTATCAAGGGTACAAGTAAATTAGGCTTCAAATCATAATTATTCCCTTTTTTCCATCCATAATTTTTCATATCAGTTCTGTTCTCAGCCATTGTTATTAGAGAAAAGTGGGAAACAAACGAAAAGAAAAGTACCAAAATGGAACAAAAGAGAGTAGGAGAATTTTTATTGCATGGTTCAAAAAGGTACAGAGAAATACAACAAATGAAACAAAAAGAATACAAAGGATTCCTATCAATGTTTTTAGCCACCAAGTCAATCAACCTTCTGAATGTCTACTTGAGATTTTCCTTTGCGATCCGAGGTAAACTCAGAATGTGTCAATGTAGGTGTAGGCTTAGGAACACCAGAAAGGATCAAAGGAGGTTGAGCTACTGAAACTGTATCTGGCCTTTACTGAGTGGATCTATGAGTGATTATAGTAGTAAGGCTTCGAATGGCTTGGGATGGAGTCATCTGAGCAGGAGAAGCAGTAAAGGTAGAGGTAGGCAAAGCAGGAGGTATAATCATTATCCTAGCATCAACATGAAAGAAGGGAAACATGAGCTTTCTTAAATCCATAACGATTCCCCCTCCTCTCTTCATGGAATATATGAAATCAACCTTATTCTCCATAAACTTATCCAAGGCTGGAGTTAGTTCTCTGAGCTTGCTGACTTGCTCTCTGAAGGCTTGAGTCACTGGAGGCAGCTTCATATTTTCTAACATAAGCTTGAAATGATTGTTGAGTTGATTCTTGGTATACACCCTTTGAAAATAATAATCTACCTTTTCTTTCACCTCTTTCTTAGATGCAGAAGCTTCTCTAATATAATCTTGGAGAATCTTTATGATTTCTCTAGTGGTAGTCACCACTTTTGTGAGGTCAGATGAGTCCACAGAACTACTGGTTGAAGCGGAACCAAGCTTTTACTTAGTCAATGATCTAATCTGATCCAAATCCACTGAGGGACTGGAAGAAAGAGAGCCCAAGGAAAAAGTCACAGTTTCCCTGAAACTTTTGGTTAGCCAACTAATAAGACTTTTCACTGTAGAATCTTGGGTGCTAACATGATTTTCGATGGAGTGCTGAAACTCCTCAAACACTGAGACCATCTGACTAACCACACTTTTCACATAAGATAGATCCTTATCTGCTTGAGATTTAGAACTCATATAGAAGTCTAGAGAGATAACTGATTTCTTCATAATTTCAACATTCTCTGTTAGTTTAGATACTTGATCCGAGAAAGCTGTAACTTCATCCACTATTTCTGCCACAAAGGTTAACACATTACAACCAAGAGATAGTTCAAAGGATTTTTCCATATTTCTCATCTCTTCAACAAATAACTTCTTCAACTCGGCAACAGAAGCACTAAAAGACTATTTCAGCTCATCCTTTATGGATTCAAGATCATCTCTGGTGATCACTTTTTCAGGAACAACTACAGGTGATCTTGCAGATACAATAATGGCCACTGAGTCTGTCATAACCGATTGGATTGATGATACCAAAGATTTTTCCATTCTCCTTACTTCTTCTACAAAACTGGCTTTAAGATCTGACTTCAACTTATCCAGATCACCTCTTCTAACCACATCTTCAGGTAAAATCTCAGACTCAATATCATAACGGATTTTTGGTCTATTGAGGGATGCCTCATTATTAGAATCGGGGTAATCCAAACCACAAAACACAAATCTAGGATCTTCTGTACAGTCTTTAATGGCAATAACCACAGAAACACTACCTCAAATGGTAGGATTCTACCCCTCAACTAGTGAATTCTACTATAAAAAAATGACACCTCCAGCAGATCTGTATTCCACATCATAATCTTCTACAACTAATTCGATTTATCTAATAATAGGAAGCTCCTCTAGAATAGGTACAGATTTATCAACTTCATCAGATTCCTTAGAATACACCAAGGAGTGTCCAATCAGTGGACTAAGGCTCAAGATAGCTGAAATAGATGCTTCAATTCCATGAACATCTTCTTCATTCTCTATAGTAGCCTCTTCATCATCCTCTAGAGCAGCTTCTTCATGATCTGATCTCTGCTGATATTATTTTCCTTGTGACATAATTTCAGGTGCTGGGCTAGGAAGCAGGTCAGGATCTCCTCCATCAGCAGGAGTGGAATTCTCTTCTTCTGAATCATCACTATACTGTGGTTCCTCTTCATTAGGTCCTAGACCTAGATCCCTCACATCCTTTGGCCTAGAAGGATGATCTACAGGATTAAACCTATCATATAATTTCTTATCATCAGTTACCCATTCTCCTCTCCAAGTGTTCCAGTATATCTTAATGTACTTGCACACTGTGCTTGTGATACAAAAATTATTCTTTACGACCACTGTCTTATCCTGAGACTCATCTACTCCTTTCACCTTGATCATAACCCAGATCAATTTTGGAAAATAATAAGGCATTTGTTTTTTGAATTGGGTCTAATCATATCCTTCATTTGAATCATTAAAAACCTGCAAAGATTCACTTTCACTCTATGTCTCAAGAGATATAACAAAAAGATATCTTGATATCTGAGATTGGAAAAGTCCCCTCTCCTTGGACTTAGCACATGTTGCACAAATTTGAACAACAATCTGTTCTCTCCATCCATTTTAACAGCCACTACCTTCCTCTATATTCCACTACTGGTGAGCTACTCTAAGGTAGTCTTGTAGTAAAAAATATCACTTGTAGGTGGTACTGTCATTAATGAATATCCATAAACTCCTTCATGTTGTACTCTCGGGTACTCATCCCACCCAACAGATGAAAAAGATATCTCTTTTCCATTCACAAAATAAATCATCCGGTTATCATCTTTCGATTTCTCAAAACTTACAAACTCGTATAACTATTTCACTAGCTTCAGATTTTAGGGGCCATTATTTTTTGAGAATCATTCTACCCATATTTGATCTTCGAGCACCTCTAGTACTAATGATTTACTAGATATCAACCATTCCGTGCATAAATATTTCTTGATTACAATGTCTCTATTTTGTAAATGCGGGTTCACTGGGCACCTCCCAGACATTGTTCTAATATCACTAATACTAGCTTAAAGTCATGTCTTTTGCTTCTTCAAATTCGACATATCAATATCATCTCCGACTATAGGGATCTTAGTCTTTTCCATTTCCGGTTTGAGGAACTTAGGGATTTCACGAGATTCGGAAGCTATGGCTTGAGGGTAAAGGGTTGAGGTGGATCGAAATGAGGTTAAAAACTAATGTTTTATCATTTATGAATCACCAAATAAATAAACAAAACATAATAAGTATAATATAAACAAAATAGATTTGAGCGGCTAAAGCTACATAAGTTTTAAAACAGCGCAACCAATTGGTAACTCATACCGGTGAGAATTTCAAATGGTGAGGTTCACTAACCGTGAGGTCTAATGGTGAGGTTCACAAACAGTGAGGTCTAAAAGTGAGGTTCACTAACAGTGAGCTCTAACAGTGAGGTTCACTAACAGTGAGGTCTAATGATGAGGTCCAATAATAGTGATGTCTAACGGTGAGGTTCACTAACAGTGAGGTCTAATGGTGAGGTTTACTAACAGATAGAGTCTATCATTCCTAACTCATGTCTAATGTAACTTAACCTATCCGAACATAAGGGTTTGGTGAAAAAGTCAGCTAATTTATGTTCAGTACCTATAAATTCAAGAGTAATATAACCTTTTTGGTAATGATCTCTCAAAAATTGGTGCCTTACATCAATGTGTTTGGTTCTAGAGTGAGACACTGAGTTATTTGAGATATTAATTGCACTAGTTTTATCACAGTTTATTGGAACATGCTTAAAATCATATTCATAGTATAAAAGAGTGTGTTTCATCCACATAATTTTTCCACAGCAACTACCAGCAGATATATACTCTGTTTCAGCAGTAGACAAAGAAACTGAATTCTGTTTCTTACTACTCCAAGATACTAAGGATTTTCCCAGTAAATGACATTTTCCAAATGTGATTTTTCTATCCAACTTGCAACCAAAAAAGTCAGCATCTGAATAACTGATTAAATAAAAATATTGTCTTTTTGGATAAAATAAACCTAAATTTACATTATGTTTACGATATTTGAAAATTATTTTAACAGCAAGAAAATGATATTCTTTAGGATTATCTTGAAATATTTCACACATAAATACCCTAAACATAATTTATGGTCGACTAGAAGTAAGGTAAAGTAGACTCCCAATCATACCTCTATAATTGGTTTGATCCACTAGTTTCCCAGTTTCGTCTCTATGCAACTTAAAAACAGTACTCATAGGTGTATCAATTTATTTAATACTCTCCAAACCAAAACATTTTAAAAGATCCTTTGTATATTTACTTTGATTTAAGATAATACCATTTTCATTTTGAAAGACTTGAAATCCAAGAAAAAATTCAATTTCTCCCATTAAACTCATTACAAATTCATTTTTCATACTCTTTGAAAAATCAGTACACAAAGTATTTTTCGAAGATCCAAAAATAATATCATCAACATAAATTTGTACTATCAAAACATATTTAGAAATTCTTTTAATAAAAAGAGTTGGATCAACAATCCCTTTAGTAAAAACTTTTGAAATAAGAAAACAACTAAGTCTATCATACCAAGCTCTTGGATCTTGTTTTAACCCATATAAATCTTTAGATAGTTAAAAAACACAATTTGGAAAATGAGGATTAGTAAATACAGGTGTTTGTTCAACAAAAACATCTTCAACAATAAAACCATTTCAAAAAGATCTTTTAACATCCATTTGATATAACTTGAAATTCAGATGAGCAGCATAGGCAAGTAGAATCCTAATGGCCTCTAATCTAGCTACAGTTGCAAAGGTTTTCTCCTAGTCTATTCCATCCTCTTGACTATATCCTTGTGCAACTGATCTTGCTTTGTTTCTAACTATGTTTCCAGACTCATCAACATTGTTTCTAAAAACCTATTTAGTTCCTATGGTCAAAGTGTCCTTTGTTCTGTCAACTAATTCCCATACTTTTTTTCTTTCAAATTGATTTAGTTCTTCTTGCATAGCCATTAATAAAAACTCATCATTGATTGCATCATTGATATTTTTAGGTTCTAACTGTGAAAGAAAATCTTGATGTTCAACCTGGTTTCTTAGAGAAGATCTAGTATGTATCCCTCTATCAAGATTACCAACAACAACATCTAAAGGATGATTCTTTAGAATTCTAGTTGATCTAGTAAAGGTAGGACTAGAAATTTCAGGTTCTTATCTGGGTTCAGGTTCTACAGAAACATGTTCTGAAAAGTTTCCAGAACTGGATATCTTTACAACAGGTTCATTGATTTTATCATTAAGGTTCAGAATAGATAAATATTCTTCAAGATTTTCAAGGGAATACTTAGGTTCATGTGGATCAGTCTCATCAAACATGATGTGAACAGATTCTTTGACACATTTAGATATCTTATTAATGACTCTATAGGCTTTACTAGAAATTGAATACCCTAAAAATATTCCTTCATCACTTTTGGATGCAAATTTTTCTAGATTATCCTTAGTATTGAGAATAAAGACTTTGCAAACAATGTCTCTGAAGTAACTAACTTTAGGATTTCTATTATTCCACATCTCATAAGAAGTTTTCTTGAGAAGAGGTCTAATCAAGACTCTATTAATAACATAACAAGCTGTATTGACAGCTTCGGCCTAAAAATAAATTGGTAGGTCATACTCATTGAGCATGGTTCTTGCAATTTCCTGAAGGGTTCTATTGTTTATTTCTACTACACCATTCTGCTGTTGTGTCCTAGGGGCAGAGAAGTTGTTACTGTAGCCATTGTGTGAGCAATAAGATTCAAACTCATGATTTTCAAACTCATGACCCTGATCACTTTTCAGGGTCTTAATCTTGAGTCCACTAAGGTTTTCTACAGACTTGGAGTATTTAATAAATTAATATCAAGCTTCACTCTTGTGAGCTAAGAAGTATACCCAAGTGTATCTAGAAAATTCATCTACCAGAACATTGAAATAATGCTTCCCATTTAAACTAGAAACTCTAGAAGGTCCAAAAAAATCCATGTGAACCAACTCCATAGGTTGATAAGTTGAAACTTAATTCTTTTATTAAAAAGAAACTTTGTGTTTCTTTCCCTTTTGATAGAGATTACTAACTTTGTTATATGGGAATTCATGTTTGGGTAGATACTTAACTAAGTACATCCTATATAGTTTTCTAAGTGAGTGTATATTTCAGTGTCCTAATATTCTGTTCCATAACCAAGATTATTTATAAAAATAATTTAAACAAGTAATGTTTTGTTTAGCTAAAGAGTCCAAATCCACTGCATAAACATTCTCATTTCTCAAAGAAAAAAATACTAAAACATTTTTAGAATTAAAAAAATTACAAGAATCATTTTAAAATTTAACATTAAAGCCATCATAACATAACTAAGAAATACTTAACAGATTATATTTAAGTCCATCAACAAATAAAACATTAGAAATTAAAACCGAATTAGTGTTACCAATCTGGCCTAGGCCGATGATCTTTCCTTTAGAATTATCACCAAAGGTGACATGGCCTCCATCAACTTTGATTAAACTCTTGAAGCATGAGTAATATCCAAACATATGTCTTGACCATCCACTTTCAAAGTACCATATCTTATTATGAGAACTCTTTAAACAAGTTTCCTACAAAACAGTTTTAGATGGAAAATGATTTTTGTACCTAGATCTTCTTGGGTCTAGATAAGTTAGCAATCAAAGCTTTAGGTACCCAAATTTGTCTTATTGGTCTCATATAATTCACAGAATCAATATACTTTGAAAAGTAAACTCTATTTGATCTATAACTATGTGAATAACTAGTTGAGGCATATGAACATCTAGAACTAGAACTAGTAGCTTTCTGTCTAGATTTAGGAATAAATCTAGTTTTAGTAAGCTATCTTTGTCCAGGCTGATAGCCTATTCTAGTGGTATATTTTGGTGCCACTTGTTTTCCTAGTATTTCAGTTAGATTATATTTTCCATTTGTGAATTATTCTAAGTCCTTCCTTAATTGTTCATTAGACAACATCAATTTAGTATTTTACATAACTAATTGAGCATTATTTTCCTTTTCTACATCAAGTGAAAATTTAACACAGCTGGTTAAAGAATGCTATTTCTTTAAGATCTTATACTTGTCCTTAAATTCTTTACATGTTTCTTCTAGCATATTAGAATATTCAAATAACTCTTCACTAGTAATATTTTCAGATTCAGAATCAGAATCAACTCTAGAATAATATGGATTTAAAGCAGAAGTATCCAATGTTACCTCAGATGTGTTTGTCATAAAACACATGTTAGTTTTTTTGAGATTTCTCATCCTGAGTAGAATTAGAATCACTTGAACTATCTTCTTATGCACTCCAAGTTGCTTTCATATCATTATTGTACTTGTTTTCCTTGTAGTGATATTTCTTTTTGAATTTTAATTTAGTACAATCTTCTTTCACATGTCCTTTCCTTTTGCATTCATAGCACACGATTTCATCACTTTTATCAGGATTTTTCCAATCCTTCTTCCAATTACCTTTGTTGTCATACTTTCCTTTGTAATTTGATTTTTTTGAAGAATTTCTTCTTCTTGTAGAACTTCTTGAATCTCCTGGCTATCTGAGCCATTTTAGCATCACTATCATAATATGAACTTTCACTTGTTGAGCTTTCAGATGGTATGGAAACTATCTCCTTATCCTTTCTCTTTGAGGCAATAGACATAAAAGCCACTGACTTCCTTTTTGGTTCACCATCATCTTCTTTTTTTAGGTTAAGTTCTTATTCATACATCATAAGCTTACCAATCAGCTCCTTGACTGGTATCTTGCCTATGTCACATGATTCTCTAATTGAAACGGATGTGCCTCTCCACTTGTCTAGAAAACATCATAGTATTCTCATAATTTACTCATTTGCAGGAAAAACCTTTCCACATAAGCTCATAGTGTTGATAATCTCATTGAACCTGAGATACATTTCAGAAATAGGTTCATCAGACATCATTTTAAAATTATCATATTTAATAGTATAGGTGTTCAATATCATTTCTTTAACATTGGTTGTTCCCTCATGGGAAGTAGCCAAAGTGTCCCTTAATACATAAGCAGTTTTACATGAAGATATGTGGCTAAATTATACATCTCATAAAGAAAAATACATGGAATTCATTGCTTTACAATTATTATTGAAAGCTGTCTTAGAAGGTTCATCCCAAGTAGTTCTAATAGTCTCTGGAACCTTATATTGAGTCTCTATAACAGTCCAGATATCAAATCCCATACATTCCAAATGAATTTTCACTTTCATCTTCCACTGGGCATAATTTGTACCATTAAAGAAAGGTTGTTAATTGGTAGCAGCACCTTCTAGTCTATTATCCATAACTAGTGTTTAGAAAAAGAAGTTTAAAGAGATAAAATTTAGAACATACTAAAATTTAATATCTTTAAAATACAACTAAAATCACAGTTGGAAAACAGAGTATTTTAAAAACATTGATAAACAAAACAACCTCTCATACCAAATGTTGGTCAGAGTGGACACTCAAGAGGGGGGGGAGGGGTGAATTGAGTTCCAATTAAAATTTCTTTTAAAATTATTTTTCTTAAAATCCCCCAATTTCAAAGACTAAGTTAAACTATAGTGAATTTTTAATACAACAAAGGATCAGTTGGCTTCTCAAGAGATTGATTAGTTATCAGTCAATTTTAATCTGAAGATTAATTAACTTTTGAAGCTAACCTGATGATTTACAGTTAATACAGACACTTGCTAGTATAACTATATGTGTAACTTTAAAACAATTTTAAATTTCAAAGTAATTGGCAACGGAAAATAAAGTTGCTTAAGCTATGACAAAGATGCACAACAGATATAACTAAGAGGTTCAGTCTCAAGCCGAGACTTAGTCCTCTTAAATAATTTATATAAATTTTGATCAACACTATGGATCGGGGTAAACAATAGTAAAAATACTGTCTAGGTCCTAAGACCTATACCATAGTTCTACGTGGGAAAGTGAAGTCAATAACACATAGGCTATCTAGGTCACACTTGAACTCTTCCACAATTCACAGTGGGATACAATAATATGTAAAGAGTTTGGAGTGAGGATTTAGTATCCTCCAGTTCAGATCAGGAGACAATGTGTGTAAGAATTGTATAGAGTTCACACAGACTGCTCAAAAAGTAAATGATAGAAACCCAATAGATCTAAATAGATAGATAAGAGTTTAGAGTTCTCTATGTGTTGTGAGTGAAGAACAAGACTCCTTGGTTTGATGTAAATGAAGCTATGAGTCCTTGTATGGTTTTGTCAAGAAAAACAGAGTGTCGTGGTTCTCTTTCTTCACTTTCAATGTAGGTGTTCAGCTCGAGTATGAGAGTGTTCATTGTAACACTTAAGCTTCTTCTTTTAATATTTATTCTTGATGAGTATCAGTGTTCTTCAAGTTGCTCGTGTGTTCTTCTTTCTTGTATATGCTCCATGTTTTCTCTATGTGAAAGGTCACTTTATTACTACAGCTTGATATTCCTTAATTCCACGAGCTCTGGCAATGGGAATGATTACCTTTTCATAGGTACGATGTACGGTTCCCTGACATGCCATCAACTATCATTAAATATCATTAATTTCATTAAAAACATCAAAAATGACCGTCAGCATTATTTAAATAATATTGACAATGTATAGAGTTCGAGTAATCAGTTACTGTATTTCAATCAGTAGATCCTTGTAACAGCGAGCTTGTAGTGGTAGACTTGAGTCGAAGAGTCTTGAGTCGATAGCTGTTAATCTCTGTATCAGTAGCTTGCTTACAACAATAGCTCCTTTATGTTGGTGAACATACTCTATCAGAAGCTCTTATATCAGTAGTTGTATGTATCAGTAACTCCTATCAGTAGTTATTCTTGTCTATCAATAGCTATATGTATCGGCAACTCCTATCGGTAGCTCTTCTTGTCTATCAGTAGCTGTATGTCTTTGTTACAGTGGCTCTTTGTATACCTGTATAATTACTCTAACGGTAGCTCTGGTGTAAGGGTGACTATCTGTGTATCGGTGTACTTCATATATCAGTATCTTGTCTGTATCGGTAGACAAAGTATCAGCAGCTCTTTATCGGTAGACTTCATATCGGTAGCTCTGAGCATTAGAGTTCTCTATCGGTAGACTGGATCTATCAATGAAAAATGATTACCAGTAGACTTACATATACTGGTAGCTCTGTTCTATACCAGTGACTGTCTGTCAATGGATTCAATCAAGGAACTTTGTCTATCGGTCGACTAAGTACCAGTAGGTCTTTCTGTTTGTTTGTATCAGTGTCTATGTGCTTACCAGTAGACTTAACACTTGTTTATTTTATACAACACATATCCAGATTGGGTTAGAATTGTTTCATTGCATGTATAAACATAGATAAACCTTGATTAATATATTCCAATGAGTATTCTAATATTCTTATCATTCAATAGTAGGATGAGAATGTAAATAGTATATAAATGAACATTATTTGGGATTATCAGCATATTAAAACAAAATTGAGATTATCAAAACAGGTGAGGTCAATAATATACATGTATAAATGTATAATGTGTTTAATATAATAATATATATTTAAATACCATCTGCTTCTCATCATGATGTCTGTCAATAAAAACTTTCCACTATTCCTTAGGTACACCATTGGGTAGATTCTCATACATTTGTTGGACGACCAATGAAGTATCATTGACATCACTCCACAATCTACATTTGAAGTCTTTCCATTTCATACCAAGTTTTTTCAACGTCTACTTTCTTGCTATCACATCAGCAACTGTAAAGTGGAAAAACATCTGTATACATAAATTCATTTTGAACATATTAATAACATGACATTCAATTAAACCATAATGTATTAAAATTACCTTTATTTGGGAATGAAAAACATCATTTTATAACTTGGCGGAATATGTCTTCAACCATAATAAGAAATAGGAAGGGAAATGGACTCCGCTGCCAGTTAGCCTGGAATTTGGCCATGTAATCCCGCAGCGTTATCCATAGGGACCCCATATGAATCAAATGGGACAACTATTTTCTCTTCATTCATATTCCACACATCTGCAGTTTTCATATTTTTTTCTACAGTTTCATTTTTTCATCTTTAATGAACTAACAATTTGTATAAAAAAAGTACAATAAATTTATTTATATTAAAATTTGTACCTATAACAGTGACCCTTCAGTAAGCCCATGATGAACTAGAGGTGGCGTGTTGCCGCCCCGCTACTGAGGCTACTGAAGGGGGATTAGAAAAATCAGCTTCTAAAGGGATGCTCAAAAAGGGTGTGAGAAATGGTGCAGGGGGAGATGGTGCAGGGGGGCAGGCAGCTGGTGGCTCAGATGACATAGGGAGGGAGACATATGGATCATTATCTATTGTAGTTGTTGATGAAATAGTGTATCGCTTCCTCCTTGGAATTCCTATCATTTAATCAAATAAAATTAAGTTCATAACATATATTTCCAAAAAAATATGCAGACAAAAAAATTAAAAATGATAATAGATACCCAATACTAACAAAATAAATATACATAACAATGATAATGAATGACTGCACAAATGAAATAAGTGGTTTCTGAATGAATAAATAACTGTACATAAAATCATTTTCCAATTCAATCATGTCGGTTTCCTACTCCATTACTTCATCCACATCATTCATCCTTGCTATACTAATATTTTCAATATCATGATGGACAAATAATTATGCTTCTTGTTGTTGATGAGATTCAATTTCAGAAGACAAATCTTCCACTTCATCACACATATCATACAAATATCTTTGTATTACATGAGAAACTACATTCCACCCTTTATCCACAACGTCATTCAAATAATATACCACTTTTTCTTGCGATGATAAGATATATAGATTAGGTAGTTGATGATCACCAACATCCATCAAGCGAGAGAAGTTCATAGAAGTAAATTTCAAGGAATCTCTTTTAACACCTTTGATAATATCAACCCAATTTCATTTGAATAAAAAAACTGAAAAATTCCCATTCTAGTTTAATTCAATAATATCAGTCAGATTTCCATAGTATCCCATTTCAACAAATGTAAATATACCACAATTATGTGTTTTCAAACCCATTTCTCAATCGACTGTATGAAATCTAAATCCATTCACATTATAAGCATCGAACTTTCTAACTTGTTTTAGAGGACCTCAAGAAAGAAATGATAAAAGATGCTTGTTGTATACACATCCATAGAGGCAGATTGTAAGGGATCAAATCAATTGTCCTATTGCTATAACTGGTACTCAAAGTCCCAAATGGGTTGAATCCATCGGTATCCAATCCCAATCGAACATTCCTAGGATCAGCTGAGAAATATGGATGTAATGCATCAAATGTACTCCACGATTATGAATCTCTTGGATGTCTCATTAACCCACCATTTTTATAATCTACATAATTCCACTTCATGTGTTCGGCAGTTTTCGATGACATGAATAATCTTTGCAATCGAGGCTTTAAAGGGAAGTAACACAAAACCTTTGCAGGTGTGTTCTATTTCTTCTTCTTCATGAATGTATGTTGATTCAGACTTCCAAGATCACCCATTGACTGCCATCTAGAAGAAATACATTTTTTACAAATCTGTCTACTTGAATACTCACACCAATAATTTATACAATCATTGGGACATGCATGTATTTTTTGTATAATTCAAACAAAGCCTGTTAAAAACCTTGTTCATATCATAAAATGACTTAGGGATTTTTATTTAGGAAATTAATCACGCCAAAATTCCAATATCATGGACATTTACTTATTTGTAATTAGACATAGACATTTGACATGGTACAAATTCAGTAGAAAAGAAAGCTTGGAATATTTCAAACATCCACTATACAACTCTAGATTTCCATCGTCAACTAAATCATGAAACGTATTTTCCTCAGTAAAGTTTTCTCTTACATTTTTTTCCATAGAATTAAGAGGATGATCCAATGATATATAAAAATCATTATCTGGTTGTGTTAGAGTCTCAAAAACATCACTTGTCATGTTAAAATTTGTAGCACCCTCATCTGGTGGTTCTATTATGTTTTGATGTTGATAGTGGTGTCTTGTAGTGGAAAATGCATCATTTATGAGGTTTTGCATTTAATTTTCCATTGTCGATGAAGTAGGGAGCTCATTATATGGATTAACATCCGTGCTTAACCTTTTTGTAATGTTCGATTCTCCATGCCAAATCCAACACAAATATTGATCAGGGAATTGCTTCAGTATTAAATGTTCATAAACTTCATGTCTCGTCAACCATCTTCTAAATTTACATTCTGGACATATACATCTTATTCTCCCATCAATGGATCTATTAGAAATTGAAAAAATTTAAAAACTCCTTCAAACCCTTAACATAATGAGGGGTGTTCCTCGGTAATGTGATCCAGCTTTTATCCATTTATATCACAATGTGCGTACACAATATTAAAAAAAATTAAAACACATAGTTACTACTAAATAGGGGAAGTGATTAATATATAATAGTTGAAAAACTATATAAATATGTTATATAAGGTTTTCCTATATAAATACATATGTTAAATCACCCACTAGAAAACCAAAGAATGCAAATTAAAATGATCCATAAAAGAAGAAAAGAACAAGGATCTCATCCTTGTAGTTTTTTGTATGTCATGATCCACTAAAACAGATGGACAAACTAATGATGCCAAAACATTGATATCACTAAGGTAAGGGCTTGATAAATCATATAATAATTTAATAGAAGTTAGGAATATGAAAAAGAAACAAACTCTTACCTTAAAGTGGAACTTTATTTATGTATATAGGTAAGTATACAATGTATATTTGACCCATTGGTGGGTAGGTATAAGTGGAATAACAAGGATATGAAAAATCCATGTCTTCTATGAAATGTATTGGTTGAGTTGTCTTCTTGGTTTCTCTTGGTCCTAGTGTGGACTGTCTCAGCATGGTAGTGAAGACAATAATGAGATATTTTGGATGATGAAATTGTTGTTAATGTTATAATACAAGTTAAATATATAACCTTCTCATTACATCCATCATGGTGATTATTGTGGATCATATAGTCTTAGGTGATTTTGGATTATGACAAGGGTTAAATTATCAATTTGGGTGGTGAAACTTATATATCAAGTGTCTTTATCTATTTTTTCCGTAGTGAGTGTGAGTTAAGTAGTGATTTTTCTCACTCTAATTGGTAAATTAGGTTTATTTTGTAAGAAATCATAAAAAGAGAAATGAATTACTGTTCACTGGTTCAAACCCATCTCACTTAAACAACTCTATACCCAGGTCCATCACATGATGGTCTTGAGCATATTTTCTTCTCTCATAGAAAAACTACACCTTCTTTATCATTATCTTCACCAAATTTGTTCTAAGATTAATTAACTCTCTAACCTCATTCCAACACAATAGAGATATAAAAGAACACTCATACATTTCTTTAAATGGAGTTTTAATAATGGTTAATCAATTGTTGTTATCATAGTAAAACTCATCCAAAGGGAAATGATTCACCCAAGAACCTATAAAATAAAGAATAAATATCTTCAATACATCCATTAGATTTTGGATCATTCTCTCAATCTGACTTTCCATCCGAGGATGAAAAGTACTGGTTAGAAGAAATAATGAAAAACATAATGCTACAAAATCTTCTACAATTGGGAGGTAAATTAAGATCTTGATCATATATGACCATTATTGAAACCACATGAATCCGCACCACAATGGGAACCTATAAATGAAAGAACATACCACCACAATAAAGATTGAAAATAAAGAAGTAAGATTCAACCAACTTTAATGTTCCATAATGAGGTGTTTGAGGATAAAGTTTTGTTGTTTATGGAGTTACAATGATTAATCTTGTTGATTTTGATTAAAATAGAGCATAATAAGATAATTATATTGATAAAATTATTGTTTATATGGAGTTTTATAGTGTTTTTGTTCTTCATTATGTGGAGTTAAATTAATCAACTTTCTCATCAAGAAGATGATATCATCTGGCCTTGAAGAAGAATTGCAAAAAAAACATCGAGATTGATACCACATAAAACCTGAGATTAAATAAGTACAAAAATTTATCTTTCTATAATAATCTAGAAGAGAAATACAATTTTATAAACCAAATTTTTTCCTTAAATTATTGTGTGTAGAATGAATAAAAGGGAGTTTCACTTGGGTGACCATTTATCAAAAAACCAAATAATTATAAAGGAAGTGTTCCTTGGAATGTAGTGGCTACAACTAAAATATTTATATCTAATAGAAAAATTATTTGATAGGGAATTTTTTTATATTGAAACTTCATCATGTGCGTTCCATTTAGATGAAACCCAGTGCATGCGAAACAAGTAAATAAATCCTTATGTTTTTATGTGCATTAAGGTCCATATTTGTTTTTGAAATTCAATGTCAATGACAAAAAAGTGGAAGATTAATCATGATCTAGCTCACACAAGATTAATATTTGATGACTGTTGGGGGTTAAATATTTAAAGTAATGAAAAAATAAATTTTTAAAGAGCCTTGATTCCCCACCCCACCTTGAAAACAATCACATAGGGTTCCACAACACTCTTGTCAAAACAGACTAGTCCAAAATACTTTTCACACACTAATTTAAGGTCATCAACTACTATATTAGTCATCCATGATTATTTTCACATCCCACGATTTAGAATATCAAATGATTTTTATGTTCTCATTTTTATATCATGTTATAAACAATTTTCAAGTTCATGAGGGATTCTATTGTGTTTATAATAACCATTTATTATCATAAAACACTAAAATGTATATGATTATATAGTTTTTCATTATCATATATCCTATGATACATGAATGTTTTAAGTTTACTTATTACCATTATAATTCCAATAAAAATTATTTGTAATAGAATAGAGAATGTGTTTTATCATTTTTTATATAATACATGTATCATTTGTAGTGGTGGAATAAACACTCCCTCTATTCAATGCAGCAGAATACTTGTATGTACCAGTTCATCTCCATTGGGATGGGATAAAATTACATGTCTAATTTATTAATATTTAAAAAAAATATTATAGGGTGGAAAAGTGAGAATGTTTGAACGTGTAATAGATGGTCAATTATGATTATAGATCACCTGATCTAAGTTGAAAAATATGAATTTAGCTCCACTGGAAACGGTAAAAACATATAGTGAATGAGACTGATTCTAATAAACATAAATCATCTAATTCTTTAAACTATTTTGATTGACCATCCCCCACCAGATATTTGGAATTCCCGCTAAACATAGTCCATGACCATTTTACTTAAGTGCATAGTCAACATAGGGATGCCTATTGAGACACAACTAGAAGCATTATGTTTACCACTCATTGATGTGAAATTTTACCACTTCCTTTCTCATATTGGGTTCCCCTATAAGGTATCTCAAGAATTATTGGTGTGGTTTTCAATGTTCTTTTTGTGTGTCACTCCATACAAAACCATCTCTAAATTATAAATTATCTCTCTAAAAAGATAAATGTTTTCTCAACTCTTGATCATTTTGTACACTCATAGATCAAAACATAATTATAGAAAATATAAAAAAATGATAAAAAGAAATTTATCTCTCCATTGTTTAATAGAACACACAAACATACACTTACTCCAATAAAATAATATTTAATGTGAGGGGTTGGATTTAATTTTAAAGGTAAATTACAATGGGAGGCAAAATGACTAAAATATATAAACATTTTATACTTTATAAACATCCTAATATACTAAAACATAAAATATTAAATTAAAATCATGGGTTAAATCCAATTAACAATCCTAATTATTCTTTTCTTCAATAAACACATATGTCTTTTTTGATGCGTGGTGGTGATGAGTATGATTTGAAATTGTTAAAAGAATTTTCATTTTTTTTTCATGTATAATTGGAACTTTTGAAACCATACCTGAGAGGTGAGATAGGGCTTCAGAGGGTCAATGACGACGGGTGGCGAGGAGTGCTAATGGGTGGCAAGGCGCACATATGGGTGGAGAGGTCACTGACGGTACAGGTGTGGAGCCGATCTAGGGTTCGGGGCTCGCCGAGTGGAGAAGGCGGCATCACGGGGGTTAGGGATCGCTGGGGTCGAGGGGAGAAGGCGGCATCGTGGGGGTCGGGGCTCGCTGGGGTTGGGGGGAGAATGCAGTGTCACGGGGTTTGGGGGAGAAGGCAGCATCGTGGGTTCGGGGGGAGAAGGGGGGTCAGGGAGGGGGTTCTGGGGTCAGGTGGGGGGGGGGAGCATCGGCGTTGTACAAAAATGTGGGGTTTAGCGGCAGTTTTTAATAAACCGCTGCTAAAACCTTTTAAAAATGGCTTGGTGGTGGTTTTAAAAACCATTTCTAAAAGACCACTACTAAAGGAGATTTATGTTTTAGTGATCCTTTGGAGCCATAACAATTTCAGGTTGTGTCATGTAGACATCGTCTTAAACATTCCCATTAAGGAAGTCTATTTTTACATCCATTTCCCAAATCACATAGTCATGGTAAGAGGTAGTGGAAAATAGTATTCTGATGGATTTCAGCATTGCAATAGGTGAAAAGGTTTCATCATAATCAATTCCTTGACACTGTTTGAACCCTTTTGCAACCAGTCGTGCCTTATAGGTACTGAATTTTCCTTCCATATCTAGTTTATTCTTGAATACCCATTTGCAAACAACATGATTTACATCAACTGGAGGATTTACCAAAATACATACATGGTTTTGGTACTTGGAATCCATTTCAGAATTCATGGCCCCTTGCCACTTGGAAACAACTATGCCACTTATTGCCTCCTTATAGGTTATGTGATCATTATTATAAACTAATAATGAGTCACCATCCTCGTTAACTAGAAAATTTTACCGTTTTGGTTCTCTAACCTATCCTATACTCCTACGCAGCTCTTGTGTCTCTATAATAGTTCTTTCTTCCATGGGGATTTGTGGAATATATTCCTATACCAACTCTTGTGTACCTTGAGCCTCAACTTCATCGAAGTTTATATCACTCCCACTACCTCTTTTGGATATGTGCTCCCTCTCAAGGAATATGGAACGTCTTTCCACTATAACCTTTTTAGGGGTTTTATATGTAATATCCCCTTGTTTCCTTGGGGTATCATATAAAGGTACACTTTGTGCCTCAGGGTGAAATTATTTACCGAAAGAGGCCTTAACAAACACATCACTTCCTTAAACATGTAAATTCGATAATATGGATTTATTTCAATTCCATAATTCATATATAATACCAATTATTGATTTAGTTTCTACTTTGTATAGTATGTGCGCCGCTGTTTGTGATGCATATCCCCAAAAGGATAAGGGAAGACTCACATGACTCATCATTGATCTCACCATGTACAACAGGGTGTGGTTCCTCCTTTTTATCACACCATTCCACTGGGGAATGTATGGAGGAGTGAGTTGGGATAAGATCCAAAACTCCCATAAGTAATCAATGAAGTCTTGATTAAGATATTCTCCACCTCAATCTAAGAGGAGTTTCATAATCTTCTTACCAAGATGGTTCTCAACTTCACTCTTGTATTCATTGAACTTATCAAAATAATACAACTTATACATCATTAAGTAGATATTTACAAATATACTAAAATCATCATAAAAAGTTATGAATTATGAGTACCCACCCCTTGCTTCAACTGGAAATGTTCAACACACATCGATATGAACCAATTAAAGAAGTTTTTGAGACCTTTCACCTTTCCCACTAAATGGGGCTTTGGTCATTTTTCAATATAAACATGCATGACATATTCCATGTGGTTTTAGTTCTAAAGAATATAAATATCCATCTTGATATAAATTTTTTAAGTATTTCTCATTTACATGACCTCGATGGTGATGCCAATGTTGGGTGTGGTATGAGTAATGTTAAGTATCCTTGTTATTGATTGCCATTACATGGTTTGTGTAATCCAAAAAATAAATACAGTTGTATAAATGTTCCCTAAAAAAACATATTCTATCTTTGTTAAAGAAGAAACATTCATTTCCAATATTAAAAAAATCCATCTATATTTAATATGGATACATAAATAATATTTTTAGTGACAGTAGACATATAATAATAACCCTTTAACACCAAGATCATCCCAGTTGGAAACGTGAGGTGGTAGTAACCAACAACCACAACAAAAAGTATGGCTAAATTGGATGCTCATAGATCTACTTCCCCTCAGATAATCTTCTTGAATCTACTTGGTTCCTGTATTTGGATACATATGTGAGCACTACATGCTATATCTAATACACAATTTTTAGAGACAGATAGATTTCATTTGATAATAAATGCACATGAATCTTCCCCTTGATTATTAGGCTAGGTTCAGTTCTTATTCTAGTGTCCCTTCTTGACACATGTGAAACAAAAAGGCTCGTATTCCCTTGCCTCCCCTTTGATCTTCCTTTTCCTGGAAGGTCATGAATAAGCTTTGGGATGGAAGCTCTTCGCCTTCACTTTCCTCTTATTCACCATAAGGATAGAAGGATTTTCACTCTTCATATCTTTTTCCACTTAGAAAATGAGGATAAAAAGACCAAATAGAAAATTCCTAAGCTTGTTCATATTGAAATTAACAACAAAGTTAGAGAATATCTAAGGGAGTGATGCAAGAATGAGATTGGTTCCCAGTTCTTCAGGGTGTTTAAACCCTAGAACCTCCAGGCGCTCAATAGAGCCACTGAGATGGACCGCATGAGGCCCAGCTGGGGAACCTTCTCTAAGCTTACTTTGAAATAGTGACTTAGAGATCTCAAACCATTCCTATCATGGCCTCTCTTGGTAAAGAACACCATGGTTATCTAGAATTCTATAAGAATCCATGTTTTCATGAGACTTCGTGAGCTCACTAGACATTTATGATAACATCAAACATTGAACATTTACCGTGTCTTTCATATGTTTCTGTAGAACATGAAATCCTCATAACTCCCCTCTTTGGGAAGCAGATCAGGTAATGCTGACTCCATCATGTAAGACTTCCATTCATGGTGTAGGATAGCCTGAAGTCTTCTAAACTATTCCTGGAAGTTAATACCAGTGAGGGTGTTGTCTTTATCCAGAATTGATTACAAGGATAGTATGGTTGAAGAGATTGTCATTTTTATTCTAAAATTAAAACAGAAGACCATTATTACTTTCTTGATTACATTTTATGAGAAATAACAAATTTAATTAAGTCTCCCACTGTTTTATCAAGTCCCAATGACCCTCACCATTGAACTCAAAATGTCCATTTTCCATGAAATTCTTGTGGAAACGATCCATATTCCCCTTCGCATAACCCCAACAAGGGTTGGTCAAGCTATTAGAAGTTATATAGGTAGGAACGTCTTTTCCAACTGTGGTATTCTAGCTCCTGGATATGTTGAGTGGACTCCCCAATCCTGAAATCACGACTTTGGATTTCCTCAAATCTTGCCTCCAATATTAAACCACGTAAAGCAAGGGATACTGCTCTTGATGTAATATGGTTATGTCAACCTGAAACCTTTCATAATAGCTTCCTGTATAAAGTAAGTGTCCCAACAAGGGTTGGTCAAACACATAGTTTTATTGAGTTTTTCCCTTATTCATGTAACAGAAGGCTTGGTCCGACTTAATATTTTATTAAATGTGTTTTTATATTTTATGAATGAATTTATTATTATCATTATAACATGACTGTTAAAATTAAGTGTAACTTACTTAAGTTATTAACCATGTCTTGATAATATTTACGCATAAGTCTGGTTTATTTTTTTTTCCATATTGCACGCTTGTTTAATTCATTAATTATGTTATCGTGTCAACACATCCATAATGATAAACCATGCAACTGGAAAAAATTATAATAATGTAAAGTTCATGATGATGATATTTTCTAATGATTAGTTTATCTAGCAGTTGATAAACTAACCCTGACCTAGGGGATAAACATCTGGAAGCTTTTGGGTTTGTGTTTACAGCTTTTCACCTATCCACCTCTGTATCTCCTGTGATTGGATTCTTCTCAGCTCCAGCTTGAACAGCCTCCATTATCCTGGGAGTTCCATCCATTACATATACCTTTTTTAACTCACATGCAGGTGAGGTGTAAAATGGGGTTTTACATAAAATAAATCTTGTCCAAGCATGCCCTATATATTAATGATGAGAAGGCTCGCATGACAACAAATTTAATTTAAATAAACAGATTAAAAGAAACCATCCATATAAAAAGGTCTTAGTTTATCTCATGATTATCCATACATGAAACGATATTAATGCATAAATAAATTTAGTATTCAATTATTTAATCTTTCTTGTTTAAGATAAATCACACTCGAATCAGTTAATTACCATCTTAATTTAATCAATCCTTTATCTTAAACCCTTTTCTGAATTTCCATAAGATTCTCATCCATCATAATTTTAAACAAATAAGTTCATTTAAAATTGTCTTTGTACATAATTTGTACCTTGGAGGAAACCCGGTGAATTCCTATTCATAACTACCCAATGTGTAGAAAATAACATTACACAGATGTTAAATTAAACACATATATATAAAACACCTATCACGTATTGTGCCTCAGATTTAAAACCGCACAATGGTACACGTATGAAGGGTTTGTATAATATAATTATAATTTTTAATAAATATGCATAATTTTGTTGAGTACACGGCTTGTATATTTAACTACACGGTATGTACTATTTTTCACCATCCATCTGAAGTACACCCCCAGGGAAAAAACGTGTGATTGTACTTCAAAAATCTTCAGAGGAAACAGTGTGTCCAGTGGGCCACATGTTTTGCAGTTCCTTGTTACACGGTCTCTAGGTGGGAAATCCGTGTATGGGGTGCACCATCCAAACATAACTTGAAGGGACTATAAATCATGTCTAGTAGGACACACGACGTGTAATCCAGAAACCTCATGCCACCTATTCTTGGTCAACACATGGAGTCATTAAGTCTTAGAGAAACTCCAATGACACATATTGGTTTGGCATACTACACTTGATACATTTTACCTTGGCTACACAATGTGTACTGCCAAATACATGTCATGTGTTTTGGTGTTGTATGGACAGGATCCTTTGGAACCCCCGGATGAGATCCTCTATTTTCTTTTAATCAAAATTAAAATAAAATTTCATTTCTGTAAAGTGAATGAGAAATTAAAGAGGAGGAAAAAATGTCAAGATTCAGATTTGCATAATTATTAACTTGAATTGAAACAACTATATTATTAAATTCATAAATCAACAACGAAATATTTAAATAATTATAAATTATGATGTAACCCCTCGGATACCACATGAAGGTTCTGGGCGCTTCAAAAGCACAGTTGGTCTGACCCCAAAATTTTATTTTTACCATGATCAATTATTTTTCTGGGATCAATACGATGATGAAATCTAGTCTCCACATAATATAATCAAATATTTAGATAAAGAAGGAAGAGGCTCAAAACCTTTAGAGAAGATCTTGCAGATCATGTTTATAATTAATTTAATTAATTTCATAAATAAAATATACCTGGATCTTCGGTATTTTCTTCATTGATGATGTTGATGGTCTGGAATGACCCTTCATGATTATATCATTGTTCTTGAGAGGATCCAAACTAGAATCCCTCTATCAGTGATCTGCACATGCTCCGATGGCCTCTGATCGAAACCAATCATTCTATGGGTGCTAGCACGGCGAAGTGAGTGTCTTGTCTTGGTCATTCTTGATCTCTTTTTCTTCATCCTTGAAGAAAGTCTCTCTTTCTTGAGAGGGGCGGGAATAGGATTCGAGGGAGAAATTGTTTAGATCAACAATTCTCAATTCTCTAGCCATGTAGTTCGGAACAGGGCCCAATAGAAGTATGTGTCTATTTATTGAAATAAGACTTCAGTTACAATATTTAATTGCGTAACAGAAATTAAATGCATTCATAAACTTAGATAAAACCAATGCTATTAATAATGGTACCGTGTCATTATTTATGGTGTTCTAACTTGTGAAAAATGGAATTATAAATAAATTTCTACATCACAAAATAATAGCAGCGTTATTTTAATTTCTGAAAACTAGTTAAATAATTATTTATCATCTTGAAAATAGATATTTTACTATTAGATAGGCCTTGGGCCGTTTGAACTCCACTTCCATTTATTGTGCACTCGTAGAAATAAATAAATAAAATATTCTCTTAAATAAATATTTTATTTACAAACTAGTAAATAAATAGTTATTAAATGTCCAGTAAAATAAATAAATATATTTTACCTAAAATATGGTGAATAAATAATTATTTAATTTATGTAATCATTTTAACTTGAATAAAATTATTCCTCTGTCTTGAGAATAATTTTGATTAATTAAATTCAAATAAAATTTAACCTAGACCACCAGAAACTCTTAGTGTGTAACCCACTAGAATACTTTCTCGTTGGCTTTAGGAAGGTTTGTTAAAATTATAAGAGTACTGTTTAGAAACTGGTCAAGCCACCCAAGAGAAAGAACTTAAAGTCAAAACAGCAATATCCACATATGAACACTCTATGTGTAATATATACCATTTGTCACAATATCTCATCAAAAAGGTATCATGATAGTGTCATCAACTTTTATGCTCGATAATTCATCCTTTGACTACCGGAAATAAACTCGTTGTTACAGCATGTCCATGTAATGTCATGTGAAGGTTCTATTTCAATCAAAGGAATGATATATCAACTTCCATAAATGGAAGAGAAAAATCCTTCCTCGACTTATCCCTTAATAATATGCCACTCATGACACACCCAACATACCCTACTTCCCACCAACTGTTTGTGTGACAGTTTTCATTATTAAATCAAAGTTCATGAGTCTTGACACGTATTAATGATAATATTAAAGTATAAGGATCATTAAATATGCTCAAATATAGAAATATATGATGACAACCAAACATGTGGAATTATTACTAGCGGGTCTGTTCTCATAATCTCATATCTTGGAGATTACCAAGTACGAACTTCATGAGAGGAAGTATTATATGCTTAGTACTACTCACTCTTGAAGGTATGCATTCCATGTGTCCCATCATAGTATTTCATCCAACCATAAAACTATATTTAAGAATATTTTATAGCATTTCATGGTTCTCATCATAGTGGGGAACGACCATGACCTTATCAATGCAAAAAATACTCAAGGAAATTATTACATCATAGTCATGTATAAAAATGAACAATATGTTTAATATTTAAATACATTAAATATACATGTATTCAAAGTAAAGATGGTTGGTTCTAGGACACTAACTCTTACAGCATGTGCCTGGTAAGTTGATTCCCTTGATGTAGAAGTACCCTATGTTGGGGTAGAAGCTAGAAATTCTTCTGATTTTGAATATTATACTAACTAGGTCTATCTACTTACTGAGAGAATGATGGTGTAACCTCGAATCAGTCCTCTAAGATAATCAGGTTTGGGCCGATCTTATCATGTGTGGGAGAATTCCGTTTTTATTGTTGATCTTGCTGAAGGGCTCTCCCAGGAGTTTCCGCTGCATATACAGTTTGAGCATGGGTTGAATTAAAATAATAGTTTGTAACATGTACACATCTTCCCATATATCCTCGAACTTGGATTATTCCTCTAGTTACCTTGTCATGTACAAGGAATTTGGGCCCATCATTACCAAAATCATTATATTCATAGGGATACGTTAAGTGGATAATAATTATGGAACCACATATCAATTCTTCATATGATAAAAATTATACTTGATAGGTCGCTTCTGGTTGTGATGTTTGGTGGGGTGGTGCCCATGATTTTGAAACATATGGCATGAAATCTACCAAATTCAAGGAAAAATTTGGCTTTGATACGAGATCATCCTCTTCTAACTGCTCTTTATCTTTCTAATCATGTCACTTATATGAGTATTGACATTTAGAGGATTTATGTTTTGATGAAGAGGAATTTATTATGGAGGAAGTGGAAAAAGACACAACTAGATGTTTCAACTGTGTTTGTAGAATAAAACGAGTTCAGTTGATCGTTTTCCTAATCATACAATCATCAAATTTTTGTGAATTTTAGTTTTTGACTTTCTTCCATTCACCATTCCCTGGATCAGTAGTAGTAACACATGCTACATGGGATGATGAACATTTTAGTTTTACTTGTACATAGTCTACCATTTTTTCAAGAGGTATTTGAAAACAAAACACTCTTGAATGGGATGTCCTAACATTTGGTGAAACGAACAATAATTTAAAAGATCTTCATATCCTTCTTTTTTTGGTTTCTTCATCCTTGTAAACTGAACCAAATTATTTTCCAATGATGAAATGAAGTAATTGGGAAACTATTCATTTTGAAAAGAATAACATTTATTCTTCAACTACTAAAACTATCTCCGCCTTTGATCATTTTGTTTATCTTGATGAGGCGGTCATTACTGCTAATGCTCAGGAGGTGTAGCCCTTTAATATGATGAATGTTTTGAAGTAGAAGCGGGTATAGGTTCTGGTTTGAGTTTGATTATATTAGACTCTTATTTCCCTATTCTTCTTCTGATATCTGATGCAATTACACAATATTTAGCTTTAGTTTCGAAAATGCAATCCTAAACTTGTGGGAGATTGAATCAAGGTCTCGAAACCCTCCTCTGTATTTCATAGGGATTTATGTTGTGCGTAACTCATCACAGAGATTTTACACACAAACTGGTAGAAACTCTTCTTGCGGGAGTTTCGGATTTAAGCAATATGTTAATCCTTTCCATTGAGAAATGAAATATAAAACTCTTCCATTCTCTCTTTTTTGTAATTTGTAATATCAAAAATTACTTTCTTCGGCAACGTTGAGCTAAATTGGAGAAGGATTTTTTGATGGAGGTCTTCCCATCCAATAATTGATTGGGACTGAAAACCTGTATACCAAAAAAAATCTAGACTCTATAATTATTGCACAAAGAATATAAGTTTTCATGCTTCTTGTTAATTAGGGGTCCCCATCATGGGATCAAAACAAGAAAAAAATGCATTTAGTGATGCTATGGAAATCCCTAACCATTAAAGATTGGAAATTTAGTATTCACTAAGATTGGGGGGGGGGTGGATCAGATCCACCCATCCACGATAAACTTTCTTTTCTGGATATATTGGTGCATTCAATTCTTCCATAGCTTCCAAACGAGTTGTTAATTCCTTAATTGTGTTCATAAGAAATTTTTGGAATTTCTGGATGAGCTGGGACCTGTACAGGTATTGCAGCTGGATATTGAACAGTTGTGATGACTTGAAAAACTTCTAGTGGTATTGATATTGGTATTTTTCTTGAATAACCCATTGGGGAAGGTCTATAAGGATGTGTTTGATCCTACCATAGATGTGTACCCAATGGAGGGAATTAATTATCTGCATCTATATTTACAAACAATCCTCTTTGCTGAGGCTTTCATATAGGATGTTCAAACTGAGGATCTTCTTGGGGAGTATGTCTAGATGAAAATCTAATTTGAAGTAACTCTGCATTGAGCCTTTTCAACTCCTTAATCTCCTCTTTTTTCTGAGAAAATATTTCTTTAAGAGAAATATATTGACCTTCTCCAAGGGAAAAGTGAGACCCTATCTGAAATTTACCTTTACAATTGTTAGATTACTTTTGAAGGGTTGGGATTTTCTTACTTGAAGGAATACCCAGATTTCGGGTAAGCTATGATTTCGGGTATGCACATCTCCTTCATTTTCTTCAGTTTGTACCATGTTATGGATAATAACTTCATCTTCTGACTCCCCTAAACTTGAATCATTATATGTTGGATCTTCTGTAATGGTATTAATTATATTCACTGATGCACAATGCATTGGTGGATTTTTGTCATTATCTTTGTAAGATCGTCTCCTTCTGTAACTTCCATGGGACTCTATTCTCAAATATGATGAATCCCAAGGAACTGTTTGAAGAACAATAATCTATAGGGAATCATTGGATTTTATAGTTGTGCATTCAATTTGTGGATTCTTCCCTAATCAGGAGAAAACTGAACTATATTGATGAGGTATTGTAGATGTGAAAAATCCCCCAGTCCAACAGGATGGGACTATTCATATTCATTTTCTTCAAACCATAGAACTTTTTTTATTGAATTAGAATGTTGAATTAAACAAGACCCAACTATGTAGGCTGGGGTGGCTCTTGAACTGCTATAGTTGAGTTTTGCGTAGCTGCTATTCTGATTTTGAAAATTTTGGTCCAAATATTGGCTTGGTTCATTATTAGAAAACCACTTAAATCACCTGTTTTAGAAGACTGTTGTTCAATATCAAACATATTGACCATTTGATGACTGAAATCCTCTAAGTAGGAGGCATGCTTAATGTTTTTAGATGCTTGATTAAAAAGTATCTCAACATCTTTCTCACTTTGGGACTGACTCTGATGAGAGCTTGTCGAGTCTTGTTCTTGAGTGTATATTTGATTACACACAAAATTTGTGGATTGTAGCTAGCCATGGGAAATAACATTGAATAAGGCCACTATTGGAAGGCTTTTCTGATTTTGGAGCATAGTGAAATGCAATTCTCCATGTGCACCCCATCCTCTAATACGAACACCATATGGGGTACTAGAAATTAACTAGCCTAGCCTCTTTAGCACATCCAGGCATACACGCTGTAGGGTTCCCTTCTGCTTCTCAACCTTTAGATGTTGGGAAATAGAGAGAGATGTAAATTTAATTTGGTATTTCAACCCTTCTATTACCTTTACATGACTTTGATATTCAACATATGGTAATACTTTGGCTTTCAGATGATAAAGAGTTTTCCAATTTTTTAGGCGGATATCATGAATGCAATATTCTACCATCAATTCTGGAATTTCGTATTGCGAATTTTCCAAAGACCAGAACATGACTAGTATTTAATATTTATCCAATTATTTTCTCATATTAAAAATATATTTATCATATTTTTCTAGAGGTTTCTCCACTTGGTATTACTATAGTGGATGCTTCTCGATTTTTTTATTAAAAAAAATGGAATCAGCTGCTTTTTCCTCTACTATATTAGATGAAAAATGACCCAAGGGAGGTTCAGAGAATGATTGTACCCTTAAGATGTATTCTGGTTGAGAAATTATTTCACCTATTAGTGACAAGGCATCAGACATGACTTGACTTATGTTGGAAAGTGCCTCAAGATAAGAGGGCCTTCTCATTACTACATTGTCAATTAAAGAATTATCTTGACAATGAGAAAAAATAATGTGGAGAGAAATTTTGTAGAAAATGCCATCATGGGAGGACCACCATGGTGGATTAAAATAAGGGATAAATCCTATTGCTCTTTGGTTTTATGGACACACTGAGGGTTTCGATGGCTCTCATCAAGAGATATGATATCTAGATTGACCGAATTTTCATGAAGCAAGCCTTCATGATGAAGAGTCTGATGGGGAACTTCAGAATTAATCATAATAAACCCATAATTTGGTAATGGGAGGCTAGGATCTTTATTTGAAATAAATAAATGTATGAGGACTTCAAGAACTCCATTATTAAGAGGAGCCAGATCGCAGAACGACTCTTGATTTTCCAATTTTTTTACAAAGGCTTCTTCTTGAATGCAATTTTACACATAGTTGGGGCCAATTCTTGGGAGAAGTAGTTTTCATGGGTCAGTGTATGTGTCTACATTGGAGTGGTCATCCGAATTGGCCGATTATCTGCAATTGGAAAGGGTGTATGTTCCCAATCCGGTTGTTTGTATGATATGGGGGAGTGTTCCCCACAACCCTCCTAGACTGGAACAGAGGCCTGTATCAAATTTGGGATGGCATTCCTATGTGTCATCCCAGGTGTGGGGATATAATTATGTGTCTGTTCCCCTGGTACTGCTGAAGTTGATGTTATGATATTCTGGCATGCTTCCAGAATATGGGCAATAATTTGGGTCTTCCCTTTCCCCATTCCTAAAATATATTTGGCGAATTAAGCATCCTAAATGAGAATATATGTTAATTCCATATCTAGAGTAGGTGTATGTTCCTACTCAGGTTCTCTTTTTCCTCTCATTGGATACTAACAATACTCATTTATGGGGGAAGGGAATTGAGTCTTCCCTAGATTTGTCGTCGGTGCTTTTCGACTGACTTCTTTGGCTGGTTCCAAATGAGACTGTTGTCAGGATTGATGGATGTTGGTAGGTGTATGTGCCTATTGGTTGCTTTTCACCAGGCATAGTTGTTGGAATTCTTTCAATGATGACCGAATAAACTGGTGGAGGAATTGGTGAGTGTAATAAGGTATATGTTACTGCTTACCAGTTGCCACCATATTTTATTGGTGGGCTTTGTTGAATGTCATCCAACGAGCTTGTTTACTAGATGATAGTTTTTAAATAGTTGTATGTGCTTGTTAATAGTACTCCACTGAATTTAACTGGTGGGATTGGTGGGTCACATCTAGACATGTCTATTTGGAAGGAGAGTTAGGAAGAACTATTGTATGTGCGAGTTCGTTGTTTTCCATCAAGTTATGTTAATGGACTTCTCTGGAGGGAGAAATGGTAAGAAACCTCTCTTTGTTGGCCAAAATTTATCATGGATGGCTCATCTTTCACATCTAGTTCTGAGGGACCTAGGCCGAAACACCGAAGGCAACACCCCTATCATGTGGGGGGTTCACAGCCTCACGATTCTACTGACGACTATTGTTGGTAAGATCCCTTGGGAATGACCCTATCATCTTAGATTTTAGTCCATGAGTGACCTATTGATCCACCTCACTGTAGTATGGGAGGTATTGGTTATTGAATTTTGGGGATAAGGACCTGAAACAGTTGAAGATGGTGGTTGGCAATGTCTGATTCTTGACCACCGGTCATCACTGACCGAACGGTTGAGGGTTGTTGTTAACATGGAGAGCCTATTGAGCCACCTCTAAGGCTGGGATAGTATCGTGTTGATAGTATTACTGTACTAGAACATTGTATACCCAGCGTTGAATACCTTGAGTTGGTGATGATGTCCTTCTAGTGGATGAGGATTCAGCTTGAGTAGTGGCCAGGGCATTCATGGGTGTAAACTTGAATGAATCCATTTGGAATAAATGGAGTTCTGAGAAAACATAAGAAAAACATTTAACTCGATTAAAGAAACAAATTTTAGATGGATGCATACATGATTTATTCATTTCTATATCCTTCCATTATCAATTGAAAGGGGCCTGATAGATGGGTAAAACAATTAACTTGGTTAAGGATTCACATCAGGCTCACCATTTTTTGTTTTGTACATCCTCAGAACATGTGTTCTAGTTAGGAATCACTCCTTAGGGGAATTTTCCATTGGATTTATTTATGAAAATAGAAACATAAAATAGTTCTTTATCCAAAAGTTACATACTTTTAAAAGGCATATGTTCATTAAGTTTTAACTTACGATACTTAAGAAAATGCATTGGTCGAGAGGATGGGAGGTCGGACTCATCACACCCTTTTGCGGGGAATTATTGCCTACTCTAGGACTCTCTTATAGATTTGAGATTTTTTCATGAATCCTTATTAATTTACCTTGTATAACATAGGTTTTTGTTGGAATTTTCAATCAATTATTAACATGTGTGAAATTTAGAATCATCCATATTAATTTTAGGTTCTTCATTAATAGAGACATCCATATGTATTCGAGGTTCTCCACAAATGGTATCCTCTCATATACTATTTATATATTCTTTTAACCCTCATTATGATAATACTGGTTTTTAAGCCGCTCAGTGGGGCACTCTGAAATTTAACATCATCTAGGGAGATGAATGTTTTTTATGATATTGGGATCATACCCATAAATGGGATACCTATGTATCCTTGTGAAAGGAATCAGAAGCCTCTTAGTTCAGTGCCGCTTAATGAGAGACATCATACCTTTTATGTTCATGTGATAAAGATCTAGACTCAGTGTTTAATGTCATGTGATAAGGACATCTAAGCGAAAGGTACTTTGTCAACTTTTGGTGTGGGACTTAGGCCTAAGTAGCCCAAGGAACTTACAAAGAGTATTGGTTTCCATGTTGGATTAGAACCTATTGGGAATATGTCCCAAGAAGAATATGATTGATTTGAAGTTTTGGGTTTGAACCTAAGAGAGGGTTCCTGCGTGTCCCATTTGGATGGGAATCAAAGCCCACATAGTTCTATTAGTCTCATTGGAGAGTACAGTCATTTTAGAGAAATGAGTTTGGGATTACTTCCTGAAATTTGTTCCTTGGTGATTTGGGAGTTTAATTTGGGGCTTACTCTTAAGTAGGATTCCCATTTATGGATGATATGAGATGGAGCTTGGCACTTAAGAAGGCTTTCTATGTATCATAATGATGGTGGGAATCAAAGTTCTCATAGTTCAAGAAGGTTTGTTTGTGAAAATTTTGTGATCATGAAAAATCTATAAGACCACATGAGCCATGCTCGGTGTGAGAAATAAGATGATGTAGAAGATTCAAGAAAGGAACACATGCTTTTCCTCCTCCACTGGTGGAAGAGTACGGGCCTATGATGGAAAGGGTGGATGAAGTCAAGGCGATCGGGGAAGAGGGAAAGGAGGCACTCCTTACCTATATTGTCTTTACATTAGACAAGGGTCCAATGTAAGGAAGGAGTGAAGGTGGAGGAAGTAGAGAGTAGAAAGACTCCAACCTCCTACTTCAAAGGTTATGGGCTTACACCAGGATGGATACCCGAACATTGGTCATGTTAGGGGAGGGAGACTTTTCATTTTTTTCAAAAGGTAAAGTAGGTGTAGACTGTACCTTCCCTACCAGATACCCGAGGATTCTTGTTTTAGAGATGAGAAGGGGAGGAAAGAACCCAAACCCTAATCCTCCAAAATGGAAACATCCCAACACTATTCTTGGGAGAAAGGTCTATGTGACTATTGATATATGAACGCACAAACACTCCACGAATCCTAACTCTATTACAAAACAAATGTGGGAAACCTCTGACTACAAATATACAAACCCTAATAGGAGACACACTTATGTGACCTTCCAAAAGGTTTGATATGTCAGTAGGTTTTTGTGGTGGTTTCAACATATTCCCTTTCAAACAAGGAAGATAATAAAGAAGGATCCTTTCCAGGAATGGATTTTAAGAAGGCTCAATGAAAGGCTTTGTAGACTGAAGGGATTAGGTGAATCAAATAAGGGTGACCAAGTAAGTATCTGGAACGCAGGTATGGGAGTGAAAGTAGGCTTGGGTGACCAGATGTAAACTTAAGTGGTAAATAACATGGATGTTAATACATGGGAGAGACTTGACTGAATCCTTCAAGATTATTCATAGGTATTACCTGAAGTAGGGTGATCAAGTTCATTTGAGAGGAATAAGTGGCCCACAAGTGTTTCTGATTTAGGGAGGTTGGGCGATTTAGGTGCACAAGTGTTATGGATTTCAAAAACTAAAAGGAATTATGTCCTATGATCCTCATTTAATTCATCTACTCTAGGTGTTAAATAACTACCTTGAAGGTTTAAAAAGACTTTGGAGAAGTACTAGGGTGACCAGAGCAGCAATTGAGCTTCAAGGAAATTCATACCTATAAATGAAGAACCCAATGCTCTATTTGTAGGCAAATTAGAGGCCCTGGGTGAATTGAGATTGGGTGTGAAAGTATGTTGCATGTCAGAATTGGGACGCGTAAGTGGCTTGCGCGCGACCAATGATTTGGCCCAACATGGGCACCGATTTGAGGACTTATACAAAATTATTGCTTCATTCTTCTCCAGCATGGGGGCATGCAGGTATTTGTGCACAGTTACCTTGGGAACCACATTAGAGACATAAATAAATTTATTACTTCATACCGTGGGGGCTGTTCCCCCGCACCCCTACTTGGGATCAGTGTCGGGCTGCGGTCTCAGCCCTTTGGGGCGATGCCTTCGCTGCCATCACTAACTCCCATAAAAAAGGCATAGTCGCACCACGAACTTTTCGAGCCCGGTTGAGGATGATTTGTGGAGAAGTGCATGGAACACATTTCATGGTGTCTACAACTATTAAATACAAGGGACTAATACAATAAAACCTCAAGAAATTGAGGCTGTAGATTTGTGGTATCTTCTAAATCTATTTTGGAACATCCTTACCAAAATGTGTTCCTTATTTACTTTCTATATTTGTTATTAATTTTTTTAATTTATTTAATTAACCAATTTTTTAAGACATCAATACACATTTTCTTTTAATTTAAAAATCTATATATATTTTATTATTTCGATTTTATAATATTATATAGTTATATTTTTATGCATTCAATTTTTTTACATGATTCAATTGTCTTATTTTAAGTCTTCAAAAAATTTTAATTACCTTTTTTCTTTTAAAAATAAGTTTTTATTATTTAATACAATGATTACTATATTTTTTATAGGGAAACTCACCCCTGAAAATTTCATTTAACTATACTTAGACTTACAACCACTTTCCAATCCCTCAACATACATGAAACTCTTCCAACCTTATAAGGAAATAATTTTATAAATTTGATTAATTCCTAAAATAAGAACAAATAATTAGATATCATCCTAAATGAGGTAGTAAAACACCTATTACCTAACTAGAATTCCATTCATCACATAGGAATACATCATAATCTATCCTCTTCCTATCATTGGAAGATCCAATACTACATGGACTACTAAAAGAAATAATATGACCCACTATGTTATCCTCCACTAATCTCTTTATTATAGTAAGATATTTGTAGACTTCCCTAGAATATGATGTCAAGTTGAAAATAATCACGTGGGACCTCAAATATAAAGAAAGACCAACATCAAAAAATTAGTCCTTATAATCTTATTTACCATCTATTAAATGAGAAAACCATAATAGATCTGATAAATAGATGGTATAACTTATCATAGACAATTCCCTTTTATTGATATCTAAATAAATCGGAGATCAATTTAGCTTCACTAACTTAGGTAATAACTATTCAAAAAATTAGTCTTTTAAATCCTCAAATGATGGGCCTTCCTGACACTTATCTTACACCAAGATACACCAGTATCTCCCAGAGGGTCTCTAAAGCATGAAATCTTCCAACTTCACAATATATTCATAAATAATTTTAACCAACATAAAGAACTAATCAATGATATCAATATAGTTCTTTAAATCTTGAGGAACAACTATTCCTTTGAAATATAGATGATGTTACATATAAAAGTCATAAATAAGGTATAATAAAGTAGTTATACCCTATTTTAAACCTCCACCTCAAATTGTAGTGATACAAAATATTCCCATCTGTATGTTCTTAATGACCAGACTCAAAGGAGCATCCTTAGTAGAATTCTCAACTTCCCCTTCCTAAAACTTTTGAGGTATAAGGGGAGAATTATTAACATTGGGGACATCTTCAAATCTGTCACTGGGTGTAATTAATAGACTTAATCATGGGTACATTTTATTAGATTTTATATCAAAAAATATGAAAGACCTCATAATAGCTTAAATATTAAAATAATTTAAGCATTTATAGGTTCCTATACCCACAACAACCTTACCATAATTCACCATCCAGCATAGGAAAAATTTATTACTGTCCTAATAAAAAAGAAACTAGAATAACCCAAATCACATACCAAAATACCATCCTCACATAGTTATACCTTCACATAAATCATATGTATATGAATACTGTAAAAATAGAGAAACATAGTTATTAATTTTTTAGTTTCTACCATTGATGTATTTGGGAATATTAAAAATAAATTATTAAATACATTTAATTATTTTTAAATACTTTTTACAAAACATTCACAAGAAAACATAAATAGGTTCCTGACATGTAAATCTACAAAAAAATCTTAATAAATGAATTTACAGTACCTCACCACCCTAGGAAAGAGACAGACCAATAAATCATAACTACAAAACATAAATTGAATAAAACAATAAAACTATAACCAAGAAAAATATAAAAACTATCCTTAATCCCAAGATACTCAATGTCTACTATATAGGGTCTATCCAGACCCAAATATAGCTTCCAATACCAGTCCTGTCAAACTTATGTCTATTATACCAACTCTAAATAATAAGACAAAGAAAATAGTTCTTTGATACAAATTTTCAATTCCTATAAGCAATTAACCAGGTATATGTTAAAGAATAATTAGTCCTTGTTTGTTCCTAACCCTATACAAGAGGTTGTTGACTTGTGGAAAGTGTCAAAACCATTCATCAGGGATACTATTCCCTTGGTATCGATTCATCAAAACATAAATGAAAGTGGAAGTAATAATAAATGATAAAGGTTGTTGGTCGGAGTGGACACTCAAGAGGGGGGTGAATTGAGTTCCAATTAAAATTTTTGCTAAAAACAATTTCTATTAAAATCCCCCAATTTCAAAAATAGATTAAACTGTAGTGAATTTATACAGATTATAAAGGTTCAATTAGTTTCTCAAAGATTGATTAGTTCTCAGTTAACTTAATCTTATGATTAATTTAACTTTTGAAACTAACTTTCTGGTTTACAATAAATATAAACACTTGCGAGTTTAACTATCAAAGTAGCTTTGAAGATAAATTATATTTCAAAGTAATAGCAGTGGAAAATGAAATAAATATGTACTGTATGGATATAGATTTTAACTAAAAACACAGAGGATTTAACCAAGAGGTTCAGTCTCAAGCCGAGACTTAGTCCTCTCAAGAGTTTATATAAAGATGATCCACACCCTGGATCGGGGTTCAACAGTTTACAACTGTCTAGGTCCAAGACCTCTACCACTGTTATTTGTGGGAAACAAAACAACAGCAACCAGCTGTCCAGGTCACACACAACCTCTACCACTATCCACAGTGGGAAAAAGAATGAAAATATAATGAGTGAGGATTTACAAATCCTCCAGTTAAGGTTCAGGAAATAGTGTGTGTGTAGAATACAACAAATAACACACACTGCTCGTAATGTAAAAAGGTAAATCATAGAGATAAATATTTAGAGTTTAGAAATGGCTCTAGTGATCTTCTTGCATCTCTTGACTCCTTTTGTTGATTAGAATTCGTTCTGAGTCTTCTTCTGGTTTTTGTCTGGAAAACAGAGTACCATCTGCTTCCTTGACTTCCAGGTTCAGCTTGCTTATCGTCTCAAAGAATGATGAGTTTTGTGTGGTTCTTCTTCAGCATATATTGCTCGATGTATGCTCTAGGTTCTGGAGGCTGGTAATAGTAGTCTCATGAGTGCAAGTTCTCCAGTTGTTCTTGGAACGTTTTGAGCTTGATCGCCAGTGTGTTCTGTGTGCTCAATCTCTTGTCTGGTGTCTCTCTCTCTTTTTGATACATACACGATGTCCTTTTTATTCCACTTCTTTTTTTTTGTTTTTCTGAGGAGGAATGATTATGCTTTTTGATCGTACTTGGTACGGTTTCCTGAAATGGCAACACAAATCATTTAATAACATTAAATGCATCAAAAGTAACAAATGTAACCATTAGTATAATAAACAAATAGGGTCGAGGATATAGGATTTGACTCCACAGTTCATTATAGGTAGCCGTTTGTTTGTAGACGTGTACGGTTGACTCGGTGTAGGGATCTTCCATCGGTAGCTCTTAAAACTCTTATCGATGGCTCTAATCGGTAGCTCTTATCGGTTGTTCTCTGTGCATCGGTAGATCTTTGTGCATCGGTAGCTCTTTGTGCATCGGTATCTCTTTGTGCATCGGTAGCTCTGGCTATCGGTAGCTCTTATCGGTTGTTCTCTGCGCATCGGTAGATCTTTGTGCATCGGTAGCTCTTTGTGCATCGGTATCTCTTTGTGCATCGGTAGCTCTGGCTATCGGTAGCTCTGGCTATCGATAGCTCTGGCTATCGGTAGCTCTGGCTATCGGTAGCTCTGGCTATCGGTAGCTCTGGCTATCGGTAGCTCTGGCTATCGGTAGCTCTGGCTATCGGTAGCTCTGGCTATCGGTAGCTCTGGATATCGGTAGCTCTGGCTATCGGTAGCTCTGGCTATCGGTAGCTCTGGCTATCGGTAGCTCTGGCTATCGGTAGCTCTGGCTATCGGTAGCTCTGGCTATCAGTAGATCTGGCTATCGGTTGCTCTGGTTATCGGTAGCTCTAGCTATCAGTAGCTTTTGCTATCGTGCAAACCACATCTAATTGACTTAGAATTGTTTCAAAGCTTGTATAAGCAAGGATAATCGAGATTAACATAAATCAGAGATTATTTAAACATTATTATTAACTTGATCACTTATTTGAAAGAATTAAAATGTAAATCATCAGTAATTGAGAATAACATAATATATGAACACATAATTGGGATTATCAAAACAGGTGAGGTCAAAAAAGGTAAATAATATAGAATCAAAATGGTATTCCAACCATAAAGACCATAGAAAATGTAATAAACAAATAAATCCATATATTATATGCATTGATAATCATTATATGACCCCCATGGGAGGTAGATCAATTCATACAACATACATGAGGAGAAAAAATAGCAAATATTTCCTCCAACAAAATGATATCTGTGTATATATTGGTATCACCTATATCTAAATACAAATCCTCCTTCTTAAGAACCTATCATACGGGTCTTCCATTTACCTATATCTCTAATAAAAAATTTCATATAGACACTAGAGTACCCATGCATTGTGTGAGTTTATAACCTTGTAATACACAATCAACATGTCCTTAAGATAAGTCCTTTTATATATATTTTTATATATGTGAGTGCATAAAATGGAAGACATAAATAAATAGTAGATAAGTGTGTACCCATGTTAGGAAATCGTGTGTTAACCATTCCACCAAGAATCCAAACCATACCTGATGTGGTCAATTCCAAAAGAATAGGAAACATCTATGCCATGAACCTATCACAATCATCATAAGAAGCCATCTAAGGTGGGTGTAATATAGCTAACCTTGTAAGAGTTAAACCATCTAATTAAATTGGGTAATGTCCCAAAGTTATGTCTTATATACACTGGTTAAAAATAATAAGTGATTTAAGGATGGTGTAATATATCCAACCTCCAACACAAGTCAAAACAACACTATCATCAAGGTTAGATCACATGTCTAAGTCACAAATATGTTGAGTATTTCATGTAACAGTTTGGGGAGGGTTTTACATGGCCATTTTTTCATTAAAACTGATCCAAAACCCACTTTAGAGGTCATTTTCCATGGTTATACTTCATTACAACATAATACACAATAGGAATAAAAGTCAGGATAACCAACAAAAAAACCAACCATTACTCAAGAATTCACGTTAATACCTCATCTCAATCAAAATACTCGAAGGAGTTGACCCATTAGCCACTCCATAAAATCAGCCATTCATAAAACCTTACACATGAGATTCATAACCTTAACAACTTCTTAGTTGAAGCGATTATGACCCATAACTAATATATGATCAAAATTCTTTTTGATACAATTAACAAGATCATAAATCTCACTTTTTCCTAGCTAAACAAAAAAAACCCTGTAAAATTCACCTTAGAAATTGCAGTTTGGTTACTCTCACATAATCCGACCAAAATATATCATCAATTTGGATTAATTCTATCTATTCAGACCAACTGAATCACTATGATAATTTAAAATTGAGAAAAACATATAAAAACATGCACCCACATGCACAACAACCCATTCCATCCCATAGAATGGTTTTGACATGGTCTAGGATTTATACCTCTATAATTGAAGATACAACACACCAAGAGACATTAAAAAATACAATAATGATCAAATTTAACTTAATAAACCAACTATAACCCATACTATAAGTTATTTGAGATTAAAATTAAGAAATACTGGATTCTCTCTATAATGAATTCTTTTATGGGGTTAAAATTACCAAAATAATGAAATTAAGGGAACATAAAATGGGTAATTAATTTTACTTGTATGATCTTTAGAAGCCAATGAGTGACTAAGAAAGGTTTTATTATCATATTGGGATTAGGGATAGAAAAATGAGTGGTTAAAAGGATTTTATAAGGAAAAATATGGAAATACCCTAAACAGGCATGTAGTTTTTTAGATCACCACGTACCTAGACTACATGTACTAGGTACCACTTCTCTATCAACCACTTAGTCATCCACCACTGGTTGTGTGGTAGGAATCATTATTCTATAACCCCACTCGACCAATAAATGGGTATTTAGTGGCCTTAATCATTGTTTTTGTGTAGTAAGTCCTTTACTACCCTCTCTAAACTCTATTGATCCCCTATATAACCTAAGAACATTATACACCAACTAGACTAAAATATTCTAATAATAATAATGAGATTTGAATTATACATAAATATTCAAGGGATTTTACAATACCCTTTTTAACCATTTTTATCAGAGTTTCTATAACTAAATATGTTCTTTTTATATTTTTAAAACAAAAATGAGAGAATTAACATGAATAAAATAAATTTTATGAATTTTTAAACGAATGATCATATTATCAAAAATTAGTTCTTTTAGATATATAAATTTAGTAATTTATCACTTAATTTTAATATGTTTATTCCCAATGAATACGAGTTAGATAATTCTTAACATGAATACTATAACTCTGAAATCTCAGAAGGATACATTTTTTAACTAGATTACACTTTACCAAAATTATGATATTAAAATTAATTTATTTTTCAAATAGTTTTTTAACATGTTCTTATGGAATAAAACAATTCTTTAGTGTTTTGTGGTAGTTGGGTTTTGTTTAGAGTATTTCAAAATTTTAAGAAGATGTTTTAATTGATATTTTTTTGAGAAAGAGTGAATTTTCATCTCATAATGATCCCCCTAATTACTTGATTGGTTATATTAATAGTTAAAGTGAAGACTAGGGGATAATACTGTATTTGAGTCCCAAAGAAATGGTAGTTAATGGGGTCTACATGAGAAGATAACCCACTTAGTAGATCCATGTGAAATACTTGAATATTTACTTTTTATGAATGATGTATCATATTTACTCAAGTAAAAAACCACTCAAGAGATCTAGTATGAACACCTAGGAAATATTATTTAAAAACCTCATGGAATGACCATGAGCATTCTAAGAAAGGTATTTCATGTCTAGTCAAATGTGGTTTTTTATTTTTTGTTCATTTAGTGTTTTTGTTCATGTTATTCATTCTCAAAAACTATATTTGAATTATTTTTCTAAAGGATTTTATTATGGAATCCATCATCAACAAGAATACATAGTTAAATATTCCATTTTACAAAGAATGATTATTTTCAATGAAATAAAAATCATATTCATTTCATTTAATTCAGCATTTCATATTCAATAATATTAATTATTTTTTTCCCCATGTTTTTTTTCTCATGATAATATACCCAAATAGAGGTTAGAGTTATACTCTTTTTATTACAGGAAAAATCTCAAGATCCACTTTTTACTCATGAAACATAGGGATATAATTAAATTTATTAATATGAAATATGTGTTGATGTTCACTCCTTCTAAACACTAGTCATGGAATAAGTTTTAACTTATAAACCAATGGTTGCTACAACACCTGGCTAGAGTTTATTGGAAGTAATATTAATTAAAAGATAACTCTTTTTGGTCATTGATCCTTTTTTATTTTGAAGTATTATATTTATATTTCCATTCTTATTTAATTATGCCATGGCCATGCCCCTACTATCCAGAGGTGAATTTAGAGGTCATATCTTATTTATGGTTACAACCACCATCCATGATGCTCAATAAGATGTGTTCCAGTACACATAGAGGTAGTTTTTTATGGTTAATATACGTTTTATGAGGTTATATTCTTGTCACCACACCAATATCTTAAAGGTTTTGGCGAGTTCAAACTCGATTATTATGACGCTACACCGGTGGAAATAGTTTATGGGGATTTTAATTATTTTTCATATGAATATATATATATATATATATATATATATTAATTGGGAACATTTTTATTTTAGTGATATTTTTTTATATTTAGTATTAGTTTATCTTACTTGGGTAAATATTCAAGGTTCAATTGGTTTCATATATTTTTTATTACACATAATATTTTTTAATTTTATTGTATACATTAAGATTAGTATATAATGATTGATTATTGGGTATAAATACCAACTTAAGAGAAAAATATATCTTATTTTTTTCTTTTATTGTGGGGGGATTTAGAAATACCTATTCCATGAGTTAATTATAGGATTTTTTTATATTGTACATTATTTGGAGGCATCAAATTTCATACAATAATTTTTTCCTATTACTATTTCTTATTTGGTGGTTTCATATTTTATAAGTGTTATGATATTATGTGAGTTTATTGTATGAAATTATATATTATGACATGATGATTATTGATTCAGTATTTCCTTCCTTTTATCATATATAAATAGGATTTTCATGATTGATATTTGATTGGTGTTATAATTTTTCAGGAGGGAGTTTCCTCTCATTAGTGTGCTGTACAACATTGATGCTGGTCACCATCCAATAGACTATTGGTGGAAGACATGGGGATGTAACTACTTGGCTTCATAGCAAACCTATGATATGCTTCAATATGGTCGGGTCATGAAGAAGTGGTATCAATATCATATTTTTAGAATGAATATTTTATTAAACATATATAAGGATCTTGGATTGTAGGGAAATAATGATCTTTGAACCAAAAAGGGGTGGTTATGAAAATAAATTTTGAATATATAGGCCCCTATGATTCTCTTTAATAATAATATTATTTATTGACCAAATATTATATATTTTTATAGCCTACTTAAAACACATATCATGTAGTTTCCCTAATGGCATTTTTCTATATACATATACATGTTACGATAATGGTATATATGGGAAGGAATAATTTTAGTTTCATTTATATTATTTTGTTTGTTTTGATCAAAGTAATTTTTTAGTTATAGCTATTAAATATATAAAATTATTGAATAGGTTAATTCATCTCCTTCTATTGGATATCAATAAATAATGATTATGGAGGAAAAATTAATTAAACTTACACTAATAGCCATCCACTAGAGGGTTGATATTTGTATAGGATATAATGTTGTATGGGATGTGAATATAAAATGGTTTCAACATCATAAACCAATGAAAAATTAGGTATTATTATATCAACAGTCAGTTAAATATTAGTTGGAGGTGCTAGAGATCACATTTTATTTAGTTAGGACGTTCCCTATGAAAGAATAATAACATTAATTAAGAAATTAAATAAATAAATAAAACTTTCAGACCATTTTATTGAGATTAATATGTTTAGATTTTTTTATTTTATATTAATATGATATAATTAAATATATAAAATCATCACAACAAATTATATTAAAATTTTAATATAAATAAAAATGAACACCATGACTTGGATATAAAAATTTATAGGCTCATGGCCTCCAAAATAATGTATGAGTATACAAATTATTATAGTTTGAATAATTTATTATAATTCAAGGAATATATTTTTTTTATAGAAAAAAAAATTTTAATTAGTAACATGATATTTTTATTGTAATGGTGAGGATTTATAAAATTACATAATGGTTAAATAGTCATTACATGTTTTCAAAAAGGGTATAATGTACTCACTAGGATAACTATTTTGTTAATATTGGAATTAATCAATATATGAACATTATATATAGATTTTAACAATTTTAAACTATAAAAGTATTATAAATAAATATGGTTTAAGAGTTATTAGAATGAAATATAATTTTATATGAACTTATCATAATAATAAATATTTAGTTTACATGGAACATTTGATTTTTTTATAAATAAGTTTTTTTATAATTAAAATTATTATAGTTTTAGATTTATTTTCATTAAATGGATATAAAAATTTATTTTTTGAATATGAATATTTTATAACATATATTCCAATTGATATGATGATTTTTTCAATAATTACAGGTTCTTTACTATAATCAATATAACCTCCACCCATTTATCTTCACTAAAATCTTAATGAGATAGTTTCTTCTCAGGTTATTTTTCAAATCAATTTTTAATAAACCTATTAATATTCAAGAATTTATTTATTAATAATTAAATATTTATAAGCAAAGAAATACTATATTTAGATACATTTGATAAAATTTAGTTGATATAGAGAATATAAATTATGTAACAATTTTATTCTACTTTCTTTTTTTGAGTTTGTTTTATATGTTTTTTAATATTCATATCACTTCCTATTACTTTTTCAATATTCATATTATTTATATTTTAATATATATTTGTTTTATTTTTCTAATGGTGGTATTTATAAAAATATTAAGAAGAGTATTTTATAGAATGTTAGGTTAGATATACTTGGTTAAACCCTTTTTAGGATATTAGGGATTACTCTTGTATTGGAATGAAGTATAACACTAGAAATTAGATAATTAGGTTTTGAATATTTCCATGATGGATTATATATACATATGACAATACTATTAAATATGAGGATAAACATTCTTTCCTTAAAAGGGATTATCCTTGATTTCTACCTTGAAAAACCATTATATGTTCCTTTAAAATATATCCTTTTCTCATATAATTATTCAAAAAATTGACCATGATTTTATATAACATATGCTTTATCTGTTCAAAAGATATTTTTAATATCATGAATATCATATTTTCTACTTATCAAAAAAACCAAAAATTTATTCTTTTATATGATAAAAAATTTATAAAAATTCACAAATTCTTTTATTCTATATAGGTAAATATTTCAATCCATTCATTATTGTAAACTGTATAAAGTATTTTCAATACATTATATCAATTATACACTTTTTTTTACAACAATTAATTGATTATTGGGTCCAAAAATCGTGCAACTCTCAATGCATTTGTAGTAATTATGAGGTGAAGGTAATGAAAGTGTACTTATCATTTAAGTATGTTTTATTAGCATAAGACCATGAATATAAGATTATAGTTCTCAAATTTTTCACTCTAGGATTATGTTATAGTTTATGTAATAATTCTTAATTCATTAAACTATGATTATTATTTATTAATTCTATATTTCATTCAATAATTACAATTTTGATGTATGTATAGATTATTTAATACTATAACCCATACTATGATTATAGGATCACTTGTTTGTTATTTTTTATTGTTTCCCTATTAAATTAAGAAAAAAATTAAATATTTTAACATATCATAAGAATAGAGTGAAGGGATAATTATATATGTTAAATAATGTATTTTTTATAATTTATATTTTATATTTCTTATGAAGATAATTCATTAATATGTATCATGTCACCTGAGTATATGTTGACACCATGAAATGTGTTCCATTCAATATTCAATAGAATTCATGATGTGATCCTCACTTAGACACCAAATATCATGTTTTATTAGAAATAAATCTTTATTCCTGAAGGAGTAGATTGGATTTCCAAGTGATGCAAGAATTCTCACTAACTAAATCTTAGAGATTCCTCAGAAACTTTTCCCAATCCAATGGAATGATGGTGAGATAATCCCTCTGGGAGTAGGCCATGGATTCAGAATGATAGGTGGGGTTGTATGTTTTTTGAACCAAAAACATCCATGACCTGACCCACAAAGATCACATCATGATTAACCATATTTCACTGGGGTTAGAGATGGAGACGAAAGGGCTGACTAGAATGTTCATGACCATAGCTTAACACTAATCCTGAGAAGGGGTGTGGGGGCTGCACTACTGCGGTATAGAGTAGCATGTTCACCCTTGTAGTCTTGTGCAAACCGAATCTACATGCTAAGAGTCTAGTGCATTCTCTACCTGTATAGCTAAAAAGGTGCAACCACCCCTACATGAGGTACATATGCACACACAGCCTTTGCACCACAAGGCTCTCACAACCCCCCTGTGTGACACTAGAGGATTGGAAACCCATTTCTAGGGTAACTAAACTAGGTAATCATGTGGGAAACCTCCTTCAAAAATGGTCCCATGATTTTTTATAAAAATAAACATGTGTATCCTCATTTGATAGACTGGAAAAATGGAATAAGACACCAAAATCTGGTTGTGAAACAACTTTCCCCAGGTCCTCAAAAAGCCCTCAGGTGTCTCTCCAAAACCCAAGAGAAGAGGTAAATAAGTGGTATCGTGGGATTAAAGTTACTTCAATGTCTGAAACAAAAGACACCTATGTGAGGACCCCTTTACCCTATGGTTGACATGCACCAACATGAAGGTCCTTTCCCTAATATAGGACCCATTCAGGACCCTACCAGGGAAACCTGAGGATACCTTGGTGCCTAGAGTAATGCATATAGCAATTTTTGTTTCCTAGGTGGTCCATATCCCAAGGAACCTCCATATCATGTAGGCCTACTCATGTGTGAAGCACTTATATCTCTTCTTAGGTCACCCTAAATGAAGAACCTTCTACTCTCCAAGACTTGAAATGTGAAAAAAACCTTCCAATAACTCTTTTAAGGAATAAATGGCTGGGATCCCCTAAATCGGTATCCATCATTTGAGAGGGACCAAATTGATACCTCCTCCCAAGCCTCCAAATGTGCACAACCATAGAGAAAAACACACCAACATGTCTCATATTCAGTTATGCTTTCCTTCAGTCAGAGGTGTCCCACACTTGTACTACCAGATGGGTAGGGTCCTTGGGGTGCATGGGGTATTGCATCCCATTGGTCATGAGGACCCCTACCCTGGGGAACGTCCCACACACCAATAGGTCTTAGATACAATGTTTAATTCCTTGTGCTTCCTATATCATCTCTAAGACTAGGGACCCCTGATTTCTTATATGGAAAGAGATTATCAATCTTGATTTTCCTTTTGAGGGTTAGTGTCTTATCCATAAATATTCTCTAGAACGAGGAGTAGGGAATCCATAATTGATTAAAAAACTATAATTTTCTTATAGTCCACTTCTATATAGTAGTAAAATGTGACTATCTTGGATATGAAATGGGGGATATAATAGGCACATCAAATCCCTTTATTCTTTACCCATATCCCCAGCCTCTTTCATCGGTAGAAGAAGTATCATGAAGTTTTCTAGATATTTCATTTACTCTTGTTTCTCAGATTCGAACAAGACTCATGTGGGCTTATAGATCAGCTACGATCATAAAATCTACACAATCAAATGAAAATCTAAATAGAGAATCTTTTTTTGAATCTTCCTCTCAGCTTCCTCCAAAGGGACTCCATAGGCATGGTTGCTCAAAGCCATGTACCAAAACAAAGGGAATCCACTTATATTGTGTAATCCCAAAAAACCCCTTTAATCTTAAAAGGGGATATATTTTTAATGAATAAATTAAATGGGAATCCTCATAAATAGTAGAAGACACAAAACCATCCCATAATCCTCTCAATGGGATACATTCCCCGCAAGACAAAGCTTTAGAGGGCCTACATAGGAATGAGTCTTCAAAACCCAGCCATGTGGGATTTGATTCCCATATAAATGGGATACATAAGAAGCAAAATTAAATTATAAACCCAAAATCCAAAAATCAACACTATTTCTCTTCGTACCTCATTCCTAGTAGAGTCATATATTACCAATGAGACCATATCCCTTCTAAGACCCTAGGCCACCTTGACGTAAGTCCCACACCAAACATTTAATAGGCCTCTTTAACCTTGATGTACTTACCACATGATATTAAATTGAATAGTTTTCTCCTCATCACATGACCATAAAAGGTTTGATGTGTCCCATTAAGTGGAACATTGGTATGTGGGTTCTAATATCCATCACATGGATATATAGGAAACCCATCTAATGAGTTAGATCACAAAATCAAAACAACTCCATGTTTCCTGGATGATGATAAAATCTAGAGCAACCTTGGTGTGGCTCAAAACTCCCATAATTGTAATAAAATAAAAAATAATATCTAATCCTCTCACAAAATTGTTCCATTAATAGAGAAACTATGATACATACAAATATCTCCATCGATGAAGAACCTCAAAGACATATATATGATTCTAAATTTCATGCATTCTAATAATTTATTGTAATTCAACGGTGACCTATATCATACATGGAAATTAATGATAGATTAACAAACACATCTTAAATCTATAAGAGAGTCCTATAGTAGTTAAAATTTCACCGCCAAAGGGTGTGATGAGCCCGCCCTCTCATCCTCTTGACCAATGTTATTTCTTAAGTATTTTTTGACTAGTTCCCAAATGAGTTCTTGACTTAGGAAAGTAGGTCCATGAGTCATCCTAGATATTAGAGTAATTGCTTATTTTCGGTTCCATGAATAAAACCAATTGGGAACTTCCCAAAAAAGACATCGTTATATGTGTATGAAATAAATGTTGTCATACTAACATGATAAATCTTCATTCCAACCCAAAAAATCATTTAGGAATGAATAAAAAAGGGTGAACCCAACATGAATGACTATACAATATTCACCCCCCCATAATCAATCATATAAGAATCCTGATTTTTTCAAAAAAAATGGTGAACCCATAGTAAATATTTAACTAAGATGACATAATTACCAACATGTCAATCTTGTTTCTATATCAATATGAAAGTGAAACAAATAAAACAATCAATTATGAATTTGGATTATTTATTAAGATATTGTTTTATGGGTTTTTTGTGTTTTCGACCTATATTTCAAGAACCTTCGACATGATCTCACTTTGATCCAAATGGAGTCATATAAGTTCTCTTATTCGTGTCCCACAGACACTATGCATGTCGGGTCCCCAACTAAACAATGGACACTGTCACCTACCTGAAATATTCAATTGTAGGTCTCAAATGAAATGGTCTAGGAGTACCTCCAAAATAGTACCATACCGACCCTGGAGGCTTCCTAACAGACCCTCCATCTCAGAAATCCCCACTAATCATCCACTCAGTGACGATAGATGGTTTGGAAGTAGGTGGAACCAACCAATATCTCTATCAATTTTGAGAGATTTTCTCTAGAACAAAATAATTATCTCCTCACTTAACTTATGGATGAAGATCAAGAGGCCACAAATAGCCTCCCCAAGAAGAAATAAAGGCCATTCCAAAGGGATCCTGCCTATAGTCATCACTAATAATGCTACATGGAAGTGAAACATAAACATGGTGAGGGTGCCTTGCTCAGGAGTCTGGCCCATGTCATCCAGTCCCAGACATGCTAGAAAACCATCCGAGGGTAGTGACCAGTCACCAGGAAATATTCCACACCTCTTTCCACTATGGGGAAGCCACCTCCACCATACTATCTTGAAACCTCAAAAAATATCCCTCATCTATATATCTATCATCAATATATAACCACCAATATCTTTACTCACAAGTCACATTTGTCATTGAATTTCCCACTGTGTAAAGTGCTACTGGATAAAGGTTTATGGGGGATGGTTGGATCACTATTTTTTATAGGTTGTCTCTTCATGTGCACAAAAAGGGTCTTACAAGACATGAAATGATACTCAAACTTTCTACATGATATCATGTGCTATAGATAATCAAACATAATTCTCAAATATATCCTAAGCATGGGGCTAGATGGAGACCTAACCCTTTTCCCCATCATTTTAATGTCCTATTATACTAGTATTAGTCGTATGGATTTGGATTTTCTTTCCATCTATGTCTAGGTTCTATTAAATTCTCTGAAAAAATAAGGGGTTGTATGTTGAAACCATGCATTGATGGATGATAATGATGTTTATTGATGTCTTTTACCATTTTAGTGATGTTAAGATCTCTCTATAGTAGCTGTTGGTTATTGTCTCTTCCCCCATCCATTTTTCAACAATGAATATGTTTTCATTAATCTGATAATGATTAACTAAATATGATTCTATGTTGAAATAGTTAATCCATTACCTAAATCTCATCAATTCCATATAATGGAAGAACAATAGGATCCATAATTTCTTAAACAACTATGTGGGATACAATAATATTGCTAATAGAAGCTTCCATTGATAATAAAATCAACAGGGAAATAGTTTAATACACACTAAAAAATTCTGAGATACACTAGTGTTTCTATAATAACAATCCAATAAGGCATCTAAAACTCTTACATGGATGATAATTATAACTTCATCCCTTCGTTATCATAACCATATTTTAGTAGTAGTATTAGCATAGTTTTTTCCATATTTCCTTTATCTTAAAGGATATTGATTTTTATCATCCTTTTTAATACATTTCTTTTAGTTCTAACTATATCACTCATAGTTCAACATATACCATTACAATCTCAACCAATATCATTCTAATTTCAATAAAGTTTACTCATTTTTAGGTTTTTATCATACTATTTTACCGAATCCCTTTATGTGACTAATAAATCCATCATTCCTAGTGGTTTATAAAGATAATATGATCAACCAAAACATATTACCCATGCGTGTAATACTATATGTGTATTTTTCCTCTTTATCGTTCATGAGGTTCCAATAAATTTAATACCAAATATTCCATTTTTGATGTTATTTACCCATGGTACATATATTCCAGAGCATGCATCCACTTGTAAGATCTATAAAGAGATATAATTTCTAGGGGAACCACATAATATGTACTTTACCAAAACATTAGGATGTCTTCATATACTTACCCTTATTCCTAATATTTTCACCAAAGATCTCATATCCATACCCCCAAATAAAACATGTTTTATTTCCTTAATATTAAATCATATACTATCGCAAAGGGTGATCTATACATTTAAAATTATGATCATCCTTAATTTATAATCCCTTTAATTATCCTAAATAACATCCTAATATCTAAAGTTATCTGAACTATGCTCTTATACCAACAATGATGCTCGAACCCACACACCTAGATTTGGTCTCATAAACACATATTTTACATACTCACATTGATACAAGATGTAAAATCTTAGAAATAACCATCATTATTTACAAATCCAATAGCTATTATTGTATCAATTACATCCTAAATATATTTTTAGGTTTAAATCTTTAGAGAATTAAGAGTAATCATAAAATAATAAAGCCCATGATTTTATAAACTAATGGAAATTTTATTTTCTCTATATATGAAAAAACATAATCCATGATAAGTCTTCAATATATAACAAAACTTATTCCACACATTCTATCCATATAAACATATCACATGTACTAATTTTACTCATAACCTATGGAATATAAATATAAGAAAGGGGTGTGCTCAAACTTTATGTTTGGAAAAAATATAACTGAATCCATAAAAAATATAATAATTGAATACATAATAACGTAGGAATAAAAAATATGAATAATTACATAGTCAAATAAAATATAGATCTTGTTATATGTATGGAAAAAAATGAAAACATGGATAAAAATAATGACTAATCTCATACTGATTGGATTCAAAATTTTGGACATCAAAAAACGTTTTCAAGGCCCTATTCTAAGAAACTATACTTATATGGGGAGAGGTATACACCAAAATCAATGATTTTTTTTCTAATGAGGCATATCTACGCATCAATGGGAAACATAATTTTGGTCCCCACCTATAGGCTGATTATCTCTAATGCATTCATTGTAAGAGTAAACAAGACATTTTATACCATTCTCTAAGGAACCTCTGGGTACATAAAAAAATGGTTATACATATAATAAAAAATATTGAACATTAATAAATAATAAATCTACATTATAAATCAATAATCATCATGAATTTCAATACTTACTCAACTCATAAATAAACATTCTCTCTAGGTGAACATCCTCCAATATAAATTTCGTAAAATGAGATGTTCACACCGTATAGGGTAATGGGTATATGATTATATAAAAAATATAACAAAATGATCATAAGAAATATAGATAAAGAATCTTCATTTTTTTAATAAGAATATATCCCCACTGTATTAATGGAAACATAGAAGGTTGTTGACATAAATAAAAAAACAACCATAAAAAAAGAAAGCTTGGAACAATATTATAAAATAAGGGATCCAAAATCAAATAGTCTGATACAATGATTTCAATCCCCAAAATTATAAATACATATATTAGAGTATAAATAATGAATCATAAAACCCCATTTGGAAAAATCCTTTTGAAAATTATAAAGGAAATGGAATCTAAATCTTAAAAGAGATTTTATAAAACATTTCTAATATTGATGTAAAATATATATTTACATGCCAGATTCAAAGGTAACATTTGAAATAGTGATGTGAATGATTTTTAAAACCTTTATTTTTAAAAATAATCACTAAAAATGGAGCCATTAAATGTAATTATTTTATTTTTAGATAAATGACTAAAGGAAGACTGACCATATGAAATTGAAAACAAAAACCATTTTAATTATTTTTAAAATACTATTATTCAAAAAACACATTGTAATAAGAGTGAAGAAGAACTAATTTGAATCAAAAAATATTATTTATATTTATAGGCAAATAAATTTACAAATAATAAAATATTAGGTTGGAATAACCAAAGCATGGAAGTAAGAATTTTAGGACAAAATGATAAAACTCAATGAAAACATATTTGGTTATCATTATCCAATACAAGAAACATACTCCATTAAGTACAAAATATTTTAAGAAGGGTTTATATAGGGTAGTAATAATAATAAATAAAATAATACATAATATAATAAAAGTTTATAATTTACCCAACTTATATGAAATAAGAATAGGTGAAATGGTCATAACTCAATCAATTAATATTAAGTTACCAATAGGATTACAATTAGGGTAACAATTGAATAAAAAACATTTGATGAAAATAAATTAATTTAGATTATTATCTCCCCTGAATAAAAAATATATGATAATGATATGTAACGCCCCGACCCCAGTTGCCCAGAGTCGGTGCCTTACTTCGTAACATTGGCATGATCACAAGAAAGATCAAATCTCGAAAGACCGATTGGTTTAGTAGCCTTGGAAACACTAGATATATTCATAAGTTTTACATTACATCATAAAATGAAAAACTACTACAACAACATAATGTTTCCACAGTCCACACTATAATCCCCTCATAATATCCCTGCAGGTCATTCATAACTTACATCTTCACATCCTGGGAAAAATAAAACATAGAAAAGGGGTGAGCTCAAATGCCCAGTAAGGATAAAAATATAGCGGAACATTCAAAAATAAGCATAAACATTTAAGGCAATGAATTACTAAAACAAAAGCCTTTTAAACTTGAACTTCAACATAGTATGGCAAAAGTAAAATGAAATAATGCCATTTACTTATTCACATGGATATTCTACTAATCGAATAATCACATGCAAAAATGAATAACCACTTTCATAATGTTGGAATGCATAATGCTAAACGTTAATTTCTTTGTCTAGGCCTCATCCCAAGACCTAGGGGTTACTTCTAACCGGAACCCAACCCGGAGTGCCTCTAATAACCGGACACCAACCCGGAGTGCCTCTAATAACCGGACACCAACCCGGAGTGCCTCTAATAACCGGACACCAACCCGGAGGGCATACTTTTACCAGTCCCTAACCTGGAGGGCTTACTTTAACCAGTCCCCAACCTGGAGGGCTTACTTTTACCGGTCCCCAACCCGGAACATACTTGTTTAGCACATTCATCTGAAGAAAAGTTTGAAATATAACATAAACATTCGGATTAAAACTAGCATACGAAATGTCAATAGTTTCACCATAAACTATGAATGGTATAAAAATAGCACATCCATAGTCAAACATATCACAAAACCTTCAATACAATATAGAAGTTTTGTATCATAATAAATCAACTTCAAATAATCTTAAAATCCATCAAAGGATGTTGACATAGATGAAATCAAAATTCTTTTTAAAGAAATATCTCCATTTATTTTGAAATCATTTAAGATCCATATAAAATAAAACATTTTCTTTGAAAATATTCTTATAAGCTTGTAAGGAAAGCTTTGAAGATTTTATAACGGCGTAAAATAACTACACCCGCCGTATAAGTTAAAAAAAACATTCTTACCTCAATTCTGTCGAAAAGGTTAAAAAGGACCTTGTTTTGAAAACGACGGAAAGATTCCTTTTTAAACCGCTTATAAAAAGTCAAACAAGGGTATAAATGACTTTAACCCATATTCTTGTAAATAGTAAAAATGTTTTGAAATACATTTTTAAGAAACATGGATGTGGATGATAAAGATATCCCAGTAGATTATTACATATAAACAACCTCGGATAATGAAGAGATTGTGAAATAACCCTTACCTTGTACTTTTCCTTGGTTGGGGTAGGTTAAACTCCTGTATAATGGTGAAATAATTGTTATTAAATTATACAAGAATCATATATATTAATATGATATCATATATGATCTTTTAACATTGATTTGTTAATAATATCTTAGAATTATCGTCGTTTCGGGTGTTAACTTACTTGTTTTCTTTTATATGTTTTGTTACGTAAGACATGTTTGTAAAGGATAGGTTGTATATTATTCATATCCATAATGATATCAAGTCCTTAAACATCATTTTTAAATCATCAAATGATAATTATACTTGAATGGATACGATGGAGAATGAATCTCATCGCGTTCGTGGAGACGGTAGTCCGTACGTACGCACGAGCGACAATATCATTCTTTTGATATTAAAATAATATATAAATGGATGGTATATCATATATACAGAATCATTAACATGTTATATTTATTATTTACATGAGTTACACATCATTATTACACCCATCCAAATAATATTATATTGAATAACAATTACACCACGACGTGGAGACGGTAAGCCGTACGTACGCACGTATGGTGACATGTTATTCAAAGGGTGGATAGAATACTGAATATGGTTGTACCATACTTATAATAACATCAAAGTATATGTGAGATACTGGAGTTATTATTTTAGAATGGTAAGAACAAAGGAAGAAGAAGTGGGAGAAGAAATGAACTTAGAAAAGGGTGGTGAAATCATTACCTCTTCTTCGGGTTCTTCCTTTTGATTTGATCAAAAGGGCTCCTTAGGTTGGCTTTCTGATCAAACTAAGGCCTCTGGGTTGTAGTGAGGGATGTTTGGAGAGTATTAGGGCAGAGTTTGGCCGAACAAAAAGGCTTTAGAGGTGTGAAGAAAAGAGAAGGAGGAGTGCCCTTTTATAAGAGGGGTGAGGGGCACTTTTGGAAAAGCTAGAAATATTAATTTATAATAAATTAATATTCGGTTTCCAAAGGCTCCAAAGTTGACTATTCAAAGGATGAGGTGGGGATAGGTCGAAAACAACTCATCCAATAGAATTTAGACAGGTTTGGGTACTTATATTAACCTTATCTTTAATTATTAACTCTAAGTTAATTAGTTTCACTTTTACAATGTCTCTTTATATTTTTATATAATATGGTTAATAAACTTACTATATACATCCAAGAGACCCCCAAGTGGTCCATTAATGAGGAACCTATCATAATATAAGTCTCTTGGCCGAGCCTTAGATTTTTAGGAATTTAATATCAATTAATAATATAATATTTGTTTTAAGAACTCTTTTATGTCAATTTTGACACTATTCAATAGTTGATTTTTTTGAAACTCCTAACAGATTGATTACTTCGAACAAAGTCAATTAAATCAATCCTAATATATCATATTAGCATATAAAATTAGTTTAATTCATTAAAAGTTTCATATTATAATTATTTGGGTATTTATAATATCAATTATTTTAATTTTTCACTATTATAGTAATTACTGCATCATCATTGTGTCATAAATAAAATAAATTATTCAATGTCTAAAAATTATAAATAAAATATCATTATGTAGGAAATCGTTTTCGCTTTCTAATGAATATTTATAATCTAAAATCCAACATATATAACCCTATGTAAAAATTGTTGTTCTAAAATATATATGCTTGTGTCATTTTTGTATTCATTTTAACTAAATTAAAATAAAGTGTCATTATCACTTACAAGTGGATCCATGGGGTCCCAAAATAGACCCAAAGATGCCCATGGTCGACCATGTATCAACCAATAGGGTTAAGACACGTTTTAGGGTAATTTAGTATTATTATAATATTATTTTTTAACCCTTATTTACCGGATTTACCCTTAACCATGGTAAATAAAATATTTACCGCAGTAATTATTCAAAATGTCTAAAAATAAAAGTTACCCATTTACACAATTTGAACATCCTGATTCCAAATATGGAATCCATTTTTCTAAATTCAAAACACAGAAGTGGCAGAAATTAATTTAAAATTAATTCCCGCTGTCAAAACAAAAAGCGTGTTTTTAAGAGATAATAACTATCAAAAGATTGACACTTGTTTATGTTCGGTTTAATTGTAAAATTATGTCCAATGACCAACATTATATTAAATGGTAAAAATATATTCTAAATATACTTTAAAACCACTCAAATTCATAATTTATCACTATTAATTATTTTGATTAAAAAAGTTGTTTTTAATTAAAATTTAGTAATTTTTACTATTCATCAAAATATGAAAGTTATCCGAAAAGTACCAAAATTTCACCTTAGGCTAAATTCGATATTCTGAATCCAAAAATGAAGTCCATTTTCAAATATAAAATATATATAATTTCAAAAAGTAGGTATTACTATTCATAACGGCTAGTTTGATTAGTTATGGTGTGTGTTAAAACTCGAAGTTGCGTACAACACACGCTACTGTTTTATTCAAAGGAAAGCGTACCGTGTAAGCTTGGGATGTTTCATATTAAATTTTTTTGATGTCCCCATTTAGTCAAAAAGTTTAAAATATTGTATTTAAAAAGGTTTCACTATTAAAAGTTGATAAAAGTGTAATATTGAAAATTAATCTGTTCTTGCATTATGACTAAGAAACTCATAATATGGATTCTAAAATTATAAGGATTATATAAAGTGAAAAAATGTAGTTAATTCTATTCATGACCTCTTTTAATGCCTTTTTTTTGTAAGTCATGGTGTGATTGAACTCGGTGTTGCGTGTAGTGCAAGTTATTTAATTATTTTGAAGAAATAACACACTATAAAATCTTGGGGTGTTACATTCTCCCCTCCTTCAATAAATTTCGTCCTCGCAATTTGAAATTGTTCTTTGAAAATAAAAGGTTGAAAATAGATAATATATTTGTGGGAAAACCCACATCGGAAATTGGGTTACTAAAATTTAGTCTTAATATGAGGAAAAGAGAAATGAAAGGGTCACCACCAAATTATGATCTTGATTAGGAGAACATTAGTGGCAATTAGAGACATATAATTGGAGGAAAAACGTAAATATTTATAGGTAGTGATTGAGGTCATCAATCACAAACAAGTATAAAATTGAGGTCCTTAAACTCATCAATCCATGATGATTTGAAGTACCATCGGTTCAACAAAATATATGGTATTGGGACAACACATTTTTGACATTTCAAAATATCTTAGTTGAAATCCCACATCGAAAAATGAATTAATGAGGCCTCTATTTAAAATAAAGAGTCGAAAGTATGAAGATTACCGAAAATAACACATACTAGGGTTCCATGTAGTAAAATATGGATATGGAAGAAAAATCTAACCATCAATTACCTGATGGAGAGTGGTAGAGAACATGGCTATGAAAAGGCCAACAATCCCAAAGCCATAAATTAGTGATGATTTAAGGTACCATCTAGGAAAACATTTTTGTTCTAATTTTCTTTTCTTAATATTGAGGAATTTTTTATGAGATTGGCTAAGATCATATAGAGATATACTTACTTTATAATTAGAGTTTTATCCATTAATAAATTTCTACCACATACACACCTTTCACTCTAAAAGATAATAGAATGTAAAAAAAATTCTATTTACACTATTCGTATAGGGTTCCAAAATAAACGAATTTATAATTCATCTAAAATATCTTTTAATAAACACTACATTATTTAATCCAGGACATCTCGTGGGCCAGTGGTAGGTGATACACCCTTGTCGCCCTTCGGTTGCGGGTTCAAGTCTCGCAGCCTTGCCGGACGCGACGGGTTGCCGCCCGACCTCCGGGTTGTCCTTTTATGGAAATCCAAAATAATCCAAACTAGAACTATCCAAAATACTTCTATCCAAACTCACAGTCCAACATTTATATGGAAGGTAAACATAATATAAATCCTTTTTACCCCGTAATAGCATATGAATACCTTCATCATGTATTCTTTTAATACACCGAAACATCCTGAATTACCATATTCCTTATTGATTTCATTCATGCTCCCTTATTCCATATAGAAAGTTGGATATACTTCATTAATCCAAAAATGTTTTAAACCCCAACAATGATGGAATATAAAAATCATTAATCAGTTCTAAGGTAGTCAAGAATATCCAATATAATTTATCCAAAACAATCACATATTATTCCAAAATCACTACCTCAGTATCAGAACTATATTATGGTTTATCATTCTCTCAACCATATATTTTCCAAAAATCTATCCTGCTAATGAGTCACTTTTCTTTGTTCCACACAATCTCAAGTCCTTAATGAAATAGTACTGCAGTACAATCCTTATATACTCCATGATTATTGTAACAAGTACATTGTTGATACAACACTCAATTGACATAATCAACATAAGAACTCTAATCATCCCTCTTCATCTGTGGTAGTATCATAACATGATTATTATCCAATAACATCATTTGCGGCATAGTCTGATGACTGGGACATAGGTTCGCGTAGTGTCCAAACTCCTTGCAAATGAAGCATTGTACATTTGAAACCATTTTCTTACCCTTGCAGTCACGTACTTTGTGCCCTTTTCCTCCACACTTATAACAAACTCCCATTCCTTTCAGGCAAGTTCCAGGGTGTTTCTTTCCACAGTTACCACATATGGGAAAATTCTTCTTTTCCCTCTTCCCTTTATCCATCTTTCTCTCTTCCATCCTTTTCTTCTCTTGCTTCCCTTCAAAGCCATAGGACTCAGTAAACTCTTTACTTATCTTATCGACACATGATATTATTTCTTCATATGATGATAATACATGGGAGAAAATTTCTCTTATAAATTTTAGCTTAATACCATGAGAGATATGATCCTTCCTTCTCTTTGAATCATGTGCATTCTTGGAGTTATCATTCCTTCTACTGGGCGCCATTTCTAAACAATGGCATAAACTAGATTAGTTTATGAGTCAAAATACATAATCCCATACTTATAAAACACTTAACATAAATTGAACTATTTATGGATATAATCCATAATCATAAAAATGTTTTCTTTGAGGAAGTATATACTCATAAACGCTTCATAATGGTTTGTAAAGATAGTGAGAGTTATCCTAAGCATATCCCCCGGGAGTGTCGTAACCAAGAGTGCAGCAAGGCCCGTTGTCGTGCACCAGTTCCCGTTCGAGTCTAGCTCAAAGCGGTGTTTTCGGGTTTTACCCCTAGGTACCTCTGTGCCAGAGCCGCCTCTACCTGCTCGTATCCAGACAGGGATGTATTGCTCGAAAAACTCACAAAATCTCTACAATACCAAAATTCTAGGAAGTTATTCTATACTAATCCTCAAAGTTCATCTTAGGTCTACGTGCTCTAATCAGAGTTTATCTAAATCTAGCTTCCAAGGTTTGTACTAAACTTCCTCTGATACCAACTGTAACGCCCCGACCCCAGTTGCCCAGAGTCGGTGCATTACTTCGTAACATTGGCATGATCACAAGAAAGATCAAATCTCGAAAGACCGATTGGTTTAGTAGCCTTGGAAACACTAGATATATTCATAAGTTTTACATTACATCATAAAATGAAAAACTACTACAACAACATAATGGTTCCACAGTCCACACAATAATCCCCTCATAATATCCCTGCAGGTCATTCATAACTTACATCTTCACATCCTGGGAAAAATAAAACATAGAAAAGGGGTGAGCTCAAATGCCCAGTAAGGATAACAATATAGCGGAACATTCAAAAATAAGCATAAACATTTAAGGCAATGAATTACTAAAACAAAAGCCTTTTAAACTTGAACTTCAACATAGTATGGCAAAAGTAAAATGAAATAATGCCATTTACTTATTCACATGGATATTCTACTAATCGAATAATCACATGCAAAAATGAATAACCACTTTCATAATGTTGGAATGCATAATGCTAAACGTTAATTTCTTTGTCTAGGCCTCATCCCAAGACCTAGGGGTTACTTCTAACCGGAACCCAACCCGGAGTGCCTCTAATAACCGGACACCAACCCGGAGTGCCTCTAATAACCGGACACCAACCCGGAGTGCCTCTAATAACCGGACACCAACCCGGAGGGCATACTTTTACCAGTCCCTAACCTGGAGGGCTTACTTTAACCAGTCCCCAACCTGGAGGGCTTACTTTTACCGGTCCCCAACCCGGAACATACTTGTTTAGCACATTCATCTGAAGAAAAGTTTGAAATATAACATAAACATTCGGATTAAAACTAGCATACGAAATGTCAATAGTTTCACCATAAACTATGAATGGTATAAAAATAGCACATCCATAGTCAAACATATCACAAAACCTTCAATACAATATAGAAGTTTTGTATCATAATAAATCAACTTCAAATAATCTTAAAATCCATCAAAGGATGTTGACATAGATGAAATCAAAATTCTTTTTAAAGAAATATCTCATTTTATTTTGAAATCATTTAAGATCCATATAAAATAAAACATTTTCTTTGAAAATATTCTTATAAGCTTGTAAGGAAAGCTTTGAAGATTTTATAACGGCGTAAAATAACTACACCCGCCGTATAAGTTAAAAAAAACATTCTTACCTCAATTCTGTCGAAAAGGTTAAAAAGGACCTTGTTTTGAAAACGACGGAAAGATTCCTTTTTAAACCTCTTATAAAAAGTCAAACAAGGGTATAAATGACTTTAACCCATATTCTTGTAAATAGTAAAAATGTTTTGAAATACATTTTTAAGAAACATGGATGTGGATGATAAAGATATCCCAGTAGATTATTACGTATAAACAACCTCGGATAATGAAGAGATTGTGAAATAACCCTTACCTTGTACTTTTCCTTGGTTGGGGTAGGTTAACCTCCTGTATAATGGTGAAATAATTGTTATTAAATTATACAAGAATCATATATATTAATATGATATCATATATGATCTTTTAACATTGATTTGTTAATAATATCTTAGAATTATCGTCGTTTCGGGTGTTAACTTACTTGTTTTCTTTTATATGTTTTGTTACGTAAGACATGTTTGTAAAGGATAGGTTGTATATTATTCATATCCATAATGATATCAAGTCCTTAAACATCATTTTTAAATCATCAAATGATAATTATACTTGAATGGATACGATGGAGAATGAATCTCATCGCGTTCGTGGAGACGGTAGTCCGTACGTACGCACGAGCGACAATATCATTCTTTTGATATTAAAATAATATATAAATGGATGGTATATCATATATACAGAATCATTAACATGTTATATTTATTATTTACATGAGTTACACATCATTATTACACCCATCCAAATAATATTATATTGAATAACAATTACACCACGACGTGGAGACGGTAAGCCGTACGTACGCACGTATGGTGACATGTTATTCAATGGGTGGATAGAATACTGAATATGGTTGTACCATACGTATAATAACATCACAGTATATGTGAGATACTGGAGTTATTATTTTAGAATGGTAAGAACAAAGGAAGAAGAAGTGGAAGAAGAAATGAACTTAGAAAAGGGTGGTGAAATCATTACCTCTTCTTCGGGTTCTTCCTTTTGATTTGATCAAAAGGGCTCCTTAGGTTGGCTTTCTGATCAAACTAAGGCCTCTGGGTTGTATTGAGGGATGTTGGGAGAGTATTTGGGCAGAGTTTGGCCGAACCAAAAGGCTTTAGAGGTGTGAAGAAAAGAGAAGGAGGAGTACCCTTTTATAAGAGGGGTGAGGGGCACTTTTGGAAAAGCTAGAAATATTAATTTATAATAAATTCATATTCGGTTTCCAAAGGCTCCAAAGTTGACTATTCAAAGGATTAGGTAGGGATAGGTCGAAAACAACTCATCCAATAGAATTTAGACAGGTTTTGGTACTTATATTAACCTTATCTTTAAGTATTAACTCTAAGTTAATTAGTTTCACTTTTACAATGTCTCTTTATATTTTTATATAATATGGTTAATAAACTTACTATATACATCCAAGCGACCCCCAAGTGGTCCATTAATGAGGAACCTATCATAATATAAGTCTCTTGGCCGAGCCTTAGATTTTTAGGAATTTAATATCAATTAATAATATAATATTTGTTTTAAGAACTCTTTTATGTCAATTTTGACACTATTCAATAGTTGATTTTTTTGAAACTCCTAACAGATTGATTACTTCGAACAAAGTCAATTAAATCAATCCTAATATATCATATTATCATATAAAATTAGTTTAATTCATTAAAAGTTTCATATTATAATTATTTGGGTATTTATAATATCAATTATTTTAATTTTTCACTATTATAGTAATTACTGCATCATCATTGTGTCATATATAAAATAAATTATTCAATGTCTAAAAATTATAAATAAAATATCATTATGTAGGAAATATTTTTATCTTTCTAATGAATATTTATAATCTAAAATCCAACATATATAACCCTATGTAAAAATTGTTGTTCTAAAAGATATATGCTTGTGTCATTTTTGTATTCATTTTAACTAAATTAAAATAAAGTGTCATTATCACTTACAAGTGGATCCATGGGGTCCCAAAATAGACCCAAAGATGCCCATGGTCGACCATGTATCAACCAATAGGGTTAAGACACGTTTTAGGGTAATTTAGTATTATTATAATATTATTTTTTAACCCTTATTTACCGGATTTACCCTTAACCATGGTAAATAAAATATTTACCGCAGTAATTATTCAAAATGTCTAAAAATAAAAGTTACCCATTTACACAATTTGAACATCCTGATTCCAAATATGGAATCCATTTTTCTAAATTCAAAACACAGAAGTGGCAGAAATTAATTTAAAATTAATTCCCGCTGTCAAAACAAAAAGCGTGTTTTTAAGAGATAATAACTATCAAAAGATTGACACTTGTTTATGTTCGGTTTAATTGTAAAATTATGTCCAATGACCAACATTATATTAAATGGTAAAAATATATTCTAAATATACTTTAAAACCACTCAAATTCATAATTTATCACTATTAATTATTTTGATTAAAAAAGTTGTTTTTAATTAAAATTTAGTAATTTTCACTATTCATCAAAATATGAAAGTTATCCGAAAAGTACCAAAATTTCACCTTAGGCTAAATTCGATATTCCGAATCCAAAAATGAAGTCCATTTTCAAATATAAAATATATATAATTTCAAAAAGTAGGTATTACTATTCATAACGGCTAGTTTGATTAGTTATGGTGTGTGTTAAAACTCGAAGTTGCGTACAACACACGCTACTGTTTTATTCAAAGGAAAGCGTACCGTGTAAGCTTGGGATGTTTCATATTAAATTTTTTTGATGTCCCCATTTAGTCAAAAAGTTTAAAATATTGTATTTAAAAAGGTTTCACTATTAAAAGTTGATAAAAGTGTAATATTGAAAATTAATCTGTTCTTGCATTATGACTAAGAAACTCATAATATGGATTCTAAAATTATAAGGATTATATAAAGTGAAAAAATGTAGTTAATGCTATTCATGACCTCTTTTAATGCCTTTTTTTTGTAAGTCATGGTGTGATTGAACTCGGTGTTGCGTGTAGTGCAAGTTATTTAATTATTTTGAAGAAATAACACACTATAAAATCTTGGGGTGTTACATGATACATCCATGGGAATTTAATACACCATTAAAATGAAAACACGGTGCATAACATAAAAATGTATCAAGGAATTAATGTTTGAGACAAATAACCATTTTGAATTGAGTAACATCTTAATCCATAATAACAAAAAATAGATGTATTTTAATAAAAATAAAAATAAAATTTCAAAAATAAAATTTATTATATGATATATAAAATATAAAAAATTTACATAAAAATAAATAAATTTGGTGCATAATACCCAATATGTCTCAAAGAGAAAAATTTGAGACGAAAACCCTTACCCCGGTCCTGATTAATTATTCACTTTCACCAAATTTCCAGAATAATTAAATTAATATCATTAAATACTAACCTAAGAAAATTATTAATAACTATAAAAATTTATACTATGTATTTATTTTCATTTAATAGATATATATTAGTATGTTTTACTTACTTTCAACACCAAGTGTAAGTAATCATTATCGCTTTAAACTAGTTTCATAAAAGTGGTTTTAGAATACATTATTATTCCAAATTCCTCATTCATTAGATTATATAAGGTATTGGAACATATGTTATGATATATTTTATAACTATTTAATTTAATTCCATGGAAATTTTGGCAACAACCCATGGGGATGAAATTTGTGACGAGCATGTTTTTGTGATTCTTATTAACCGAAGGGTGGTTTATTAATTAATAAGTATAAATTTGATATAACATTATTGAAACAAAAAAATTATTTAGATATTCATATCATATTATACATGTAAATATATTTTCATAGTCATCCATGATTTAAATGTATAGTGTTATTCATGTTGGTGGTTAAACTGACAAAAACATGAGCCAACCATGATTAATGGATGATTATGAGGTGATTTAGTTGAAATATCTTTATAAAATAAGAAAAATGACATTATTTTGTTCTTATTATAGTTATATAAAATAATTATAAATAATTATAAATAAGATTTAATTTATAGAAATTCATTATATAGAAATAAAAGTTTATTTTCCTCTTATCACACTCATTTTAAATGAATGAATTAATGATGATAGTTTGTTGATAATATAATGAATGTGTTGAACTATTTGATATGAAAAACCTTAATGAGATTATAAAAATAATATTTATATATTGAACTCATTCTCATGAACATCCATGTAATGATGCGAGAAAAATAAAAATAAAAATCAATCGTTCCTTAGAGGAGGTAGTCCACACAAATACATGGTTGATGATTTCATCTTCCAAGAAAATAGTGAAAAGTATAATATTTTATTTTCATTTAAGAATATTAAATACGTTATAAATATGATACATTAAATTTTATATTATTACCTTCCTTTTACATTGTTTAAGGTCAACAAAACATGATGTTTTGTGGAGGTGATAGTCTGTGAAAATAGAGTTGATTGCAGTTCATGATTTTTGTAAGGGAAAAAAGGAAAATGTGATTAATTATTAATAAAATATCATATTTATAGTAGGTATATAATCAATACAAATTTCATTATACATGTATTTTAATATTATAATTGGAAATAAAAAATAGAAAAGAAAGAAGTTAAGTAAATATGATTACTCACATTGAGTACTTTAAGATTTCCTTATAAGATCCCTTAAAAAATGTATGCAATGAGATAATATATTATGAACAAAAGATAAAAATATATAAGTAATAATCTAGGTGGACGATAAAGTGTTTTTTAGGAGTAAATAATATTTTTAGAGATGTGTTGAAGGTGTGCTGAGAGTCCTTAAAGTGGTGAGAATGTCATTTCATTAATATTTCAAATTAATACAAATAGAGAACAGGTTAAACAAGTATAGGGGATAAAAATTAAAAAAAACATTATTTAAGGGTTAGGTAATGTTTAATATGTATCAAAAATCAATCAAAAATCTATTTTATCTTGTTTGATACCCTTAACCCCTCAAATTATTCTTTTCTCCATTTAAGATTTCACTACAGTAAATAGTTTTTACATAATGTTACTTGATATTTATAGCTTAATATAAATTGGAGATAATTAAATAAATCAGACTCAATGAATTATAATTTTAAACTCCTTTCATTTGATTCAATTTTAAAAATTTGTGATAATTAATTTTAAAATAAAAATATATAATGGATTATAAAAAATTTCTGACAAAATATTACTTATGTACTAAAATATCAAATATAAGGTTTTAATTATAAAATAATACTTTAAAATAAATAATTTTGCTTATAAAACATATATATTGTCAATAAAAATGTTTCAGAAGTTTTATTTCATTCTTATATCCAATTGATTTCATAATAGTCACAAAATTTTCAAAAATAACATTTTTCGCTATTGAGTTAAAAATAAATTATTATAGAAAAAAATCCAAAAATTCTTCTTAATATTATATTATTTTCATCTATAAAAAATTATTATTTTTTAAATTAAATTTATAAAATTTTAGAATACATTTTTAAAAAAAATCTCTAAATATTGTGGAAAATTATTCATATCCAAAAATATATTTTTAAAATGTTAAATATTCTTGATTATTATTTAATATCAATTAGTAATTAATTTGAAAGAAATATATAATACATATTATCCATATTTTTTTATTTTACAATAATATAGTTTATTTGAAATAAAACACATGTTATACAAAAAATATATATTTGGAATAAAATAAAATTCTTAGATATTTTAGCTATTCCAATTGAATTTAATTTGTATTAAAAGTAGAATTTATTATCATTATACCCATATTTCATAATTTTATTACTTATATTCACACCCACTAATTAAATGGTAATTTTTTAAATGGTTATATATAATTCTTATCTCTTTAACTAAATGTATCACAATTTTGGTTTAAGTTCTGCATTTCTTATAGAGAAATATATGAAACACATTAAATTATTTAAAGTTAATCATATATCAAATTTTCAGGGTGCTATATTCTCCCCTACCTCATAAATAAATTTCATCCTCAAAATTTTAATGGTCACCAAAAAAATATCTACGGGTTTCTTTAAGGTATAAATCACATGAGGTTTCAAAATTACTTTAATATGAAAGGACATGAAAATCACATATTAGAATAAATCTATATTGAGTTTCTTTCCAACCATTTGAGAAAAACACCTCTCATGGTTGGGTGTTAATATCTATTTTATTTTTGATTGAGTTTATAGTCAATGATATAATGATATATTATTAAAGGTTGGTATGAAGTACTATTATCTGATTTGGTAATTTTTTTCATACAATTGTATTGATATAAAACACACATATATCTCTCATAACCCATTCTTCTTCAACATGGTTCCACCTTTGGGATGTTAAGTTTGATCAATGAAGTAGATTTATAATGATCCTCTTCCTCATAAGGCTCATTGAGATCCATGTTTATACTCTTTCTTTCCCTTAAGGTAGAATCTTACTCTAATACACTGGCCCATACCCTACCCAAAATATCCCTCTCCACCATCACCGGCCTCAATAGATAACCACCCATATCTCTGCACACCTATTTCACCCATCACTATATTGAACGCACAATTAATACCTCTTAACATAAGGTTGGAAGGGGATGGATTCCTCACTATGTTTTCTCTATGGGTCTCTTCTTATACCCCAACATGACCTTCTATGATCTAAAATATTTCCCACACACATCACAAGGGATCACGTGCTCTAGGTCATAGAACTAGATTCGCAAACTACTCTCATGCATAGAGTTAGAGAGTGACCTCCCCATTTTACACCTCACTATCATATCTTTTTTCTCAGTGGTTATGGTGGGGATGTTTATTCCACTTCCACCAATTTTATGGTGATATTATCTTCTCTTACAAAATCATGGCCTATACGTGGTGGAAATTCCATGATGGATGAAGATGAAGATGATTTGTTGTTATCCTATTCCATCATAGTGAAATTAAGATCTCTATACAATGTCTCCTAGTTGTTGTATACACCCCCATCCATTTTCCAACAATGAGGATTTTATGGGTAATCTTACTATGATTCAGTGAATAGCTAGTCTATTTTGACATAGTTAGTCCATTACCATAATAACATCAATTAAATATAATTGAATAACTAAAATATCCTTATATCCATATACATCAACTTGTGATATAACAATATTAATACTATAATTTACCTTCAAAAATAAAATCATCCAGCAAGTAATTTAATACATACTGGAAAATTCTTAGATATATAAGGGTGGATAGAATAAAAATCCAATAAGGCATCTAAAAAACTTTAGTGGAGGATAGGAATACCTTATTCTATTCATTCTCATAAACAACTTATAAAAGTAGGAATAGTATAGGATTTACCTTGTTTCCTTTATCTTTTAGGATATTTATGTTTATCGTCATTATTATCCTATAGTTCTTTTAGTTCAAACTATAACACTCACAGTTCAATATATACCATACATAGATCATCCTATATCATTCAAGGACCAACCTTTATTACTCTTTGTTTGGGTTTTCTCATAATCCTTAACCTAATCCCATAATTTATCTTGGAAATAATACCTTTATAGGGGTTCATAAAGATCCAATGATTAACTAAATAATATCCCCAAGAGTATCAAACAAGGTGTATAGTTTTTCCTCTTTATCGTGCAAATGGTGATGATCACTTTAATACCCAATCTAACTTTTTTTTTGTGGTTATTTCCCCTACGTAAATATACATAAGAGACATCATACACTTGTAATATCTAGATGTGGATATAATTTCTAAAATAACCACACAATATATACATTACCAAAACATAATGATCCCATCCTATACATAAAATTATTCCAAGTATTTTCAATAAAGTTCTCTTATCATAATCTCCAAATGAAATGTGCATTATTTCATTAACATTAACTCATATACTATCCTAAATTATGATATATAACTTTTAAATTTTGATCAAAATCAACTTAATAACAATTAAATTATACACAATAAACATCTTAATCTTTAACTTTATCCAATACCTACTTTAAAACCAAATGTGACACCCAATACTAACTCTCCCATATCTGGTTCCATAAACACATGCTTTACATACTCTCTTTTTTACCAACTATATCATATAAGATATAAACATCATTAGTTACAAGATAAAAATGATTATTTTATGTCTTACTTCCCAAAGATCATTTTCGATTTATAGATGTATAGAATTTATTGAAATCATAAACTAATATTTCATATATCATTCTCAACTACTTGACATTTATTTTCACTATATAAGAATAAACTTAATCCCAAAAAATATTTAAACATCTTTCAAAAATCCTTCAATACATTCTATCCTTCAAAAAATTCTAGGTGTATATCTTTTATTCAAAATTCAAGTAATAAAAACATAATAAAGTGGTGAGATAAAATTCTTAGAAAGGGAAGCATATAACTAAAGTTTCCAAAAACATAAGCATAAAATACATAATATGATAGGAATGAATAATATGAAAATTTACATAATCAACTGAAATTTAGGACATTCAATATCTACGAAAATAAATTAAAATATGTATAAAAATAATTACTGATCTCATCGTGATAGAATGTGTAATTACAGATATCAAAACATTTTTTCAAGGCCTTTCTCCATAAAACTATACTAATATTGAGAGAGGTATACACCAATACCAAAGTTGTATTGTCTCATGATACCTTTTTATTAATCATGGCGATATATAATGTGGGTCCCTACCAGTCATTTTATTGATTATAATTCATTCACCATTAGAGTCAATAAGACATTCCATATGATTTCATAATATGCCTCTATATAAATAAAAACATGGCTATCTATACAATTAAAAAATTGTAATTTCAATACATAATAAACCATCATTATCAGTCAATAATTATCAAGAATTTTAATACTTCCCCATCTTATAGTAAACAATCATTTTAGGTTAACATCATCCAATATGAATTTTATAAAATATGATGTGCACACTGTATATGGTAATGTGTATATCATTATGTCAATAATGGAATAACATGATCATAATATATCCATAGAAAGAAGGTGGATGGTTTCAAAAGAAAATATTATTATTATAACAAATAATACATATAGGGGTGTATAAATAAATTAAAAACACCCTCATAAAAGGATGTTTCAAACAACATCACAAAAGAGTGGATCAAGAATCAAATTAGTTGATATCACGAGTTCAATACCCCAAATACTATATATATATATGTATATGTATATGTATGTATGTATGTATGAATGTATTATATGATAAATTGTGAAACATGAATCCAAGTATGCTAAATCAATGTGAAAACGATAAGGGAGATGGATGAAAAAACATAAAAAATCTTTTAGAAATCATTTTTAACATTTATGTAAAATAAAAGTTTACATTTACGTTTCAAATGTATCTTTTAAAATTAGGATGTAAATGATTTTTATATCTTTTAATTTTAAAAACAACATCTATAAATAGATCATTGAAAAGTAAAAATGTTTATCTTGGATAAATGATCAGAAAAATAAAAACATATGAACATGAAAAGAGTTTTTTTTTATTTTCAAAATAATTTTTTAAAAAACTCTCATTATACGAAGAGTAAAAAATAATTAATACCTATTAAAATATATTATTTCCTTTAGAGGTAGTGAAATTAATATATAATAAAATATTTGGGTGTAAGAACCCTATTATGTAATAAATATGTTCAGGAGAAAACAATAAAACTCATGAAAAGGACACTTGAGTTATCAATATCCATTACAAGAAAAATACTTCTTTGAGTAAGAAATATTTGAAGAAGGGTTTTAATGTGGTAGAAATGAAAATAAAAAAATACCGCATAATAAAATAAAATTGTATAATATACCCAACTTATATAAAATAAGTAAAAGGGAAACAATCATTATCCAACGAATGTAAATTGAGTTAACAAAAAACCAAATAATAGGAGTTATTGTTGAGTCAAAATGAATTTGATGAAAAGAAATAGATTTGGATTACTGATTCTCAATAATAAAAAATACATGATAAATACAAAGTGATGTTTAGTGAATACAAAATTCAAAGGAAAACATGGTTCATAACATAAATAAGTCTCAAAGAATTAATGTTTGAGAAATAAATCCCTTTTATATTGAGTAACATTTTCATTAAATTTACCTTAAAATAGAGGTATTGTAATTGAATATAAAATAACATCACTAAAATATAATTCATGATATGATATATCAAATAGGAATTATATTCACTATAGATAGTGAATGAGGTGTATAATACCAAACATGTCTCTAAGAGATGGATTTGAGACCAAAACCATTACCTTAGCCCTAATTTATTTTTCCCTTTCAAAAAATGTATTGAATAAATAAATTAAATTAAATAAATACATTGAAAATAAAATTATTTTTAACTTTAACAATTTATACTCCTTCTTTATTTTCATTATATTCAAATATATATATATTAGTAAGTTTTTACATATATTCAACACAAAGTGTGAGAATTATATATCACATTAAAAATGTTTCAAAAAAGTGGGGTTAATATACACATATTTTCTAAATTCCATAATTATTAGATAATATAATGTATTGGAATAGATTTTTCATGAAATTTCATAAATATATAGTTTCTTTTTATGGTGGTTTTTCTTACAATCTGTGAGGATGAAATCGATTACGAGCATGTTTCATTGATTCTTAATGAACGAAGTCTGAATTCTTAATTAATTAGTTAAATGTTTCTATAGCCTTACTAGAAAAAACCATTATATAAACATTTATGTCATATTATACCAGTAAATATGTTCTCATATTCATCTATGATATTAATGAATATTATTGTTCAAGTAGGTGGTTAAACCGACTCAAACATGAACCAGCTGGGATTAATATATAATTATGAGGTGTTTTAGTTATAATATCATTATAACAAAAGAAAATTGATCATATATTCTTATTATTAGTGTGATTTATAATAATGTTAAATAATTAAAAGTAGGTGATTTTTTATATAAAGTCACTATAGAGAAATAAGAGATTTTTTTCCTTTTAGTATACTTGTTTTATATGAATGAATTAATGATGATTGTTTGTTGATCATATATTTAATAATTTTTTAAATTTTTTCATAAAAATATTAATGTTATCAAAAAATCATATTTATACATTAAAACCATTCCATATACCATCCATGTAAGATGGCTATGAAAAGAAAAACAGAAATCAATCGTTCCCTGGAGGTGATAGTCCACACTTATACATGGTTGAAAATTTTATTTTCCACTGAATGAGAGAAATATATAATATATTTAATGATTTATAGATCTAAAATATGTTGAAAATATCATAAATATTTATTAATTTCATTATTTTACCATCCTTATAAGTTGGTTAATTAAAACAAAACAAGATTTTCTTTTCGAGGTGGTAGTCCACACACACACACACCCGAATGTTGTTTTTTCTTTTCTTAAGAAAAAACTAGAAAAGGTCATGAAGTATTATTTATATCGAATTATAGAATTAAGAATATAACTAATAATGACTTCATTACATATATATTTTTAAATTATAACTGAAAATTGATAATAAAAAAAGAAGAAGTTAGGTAAAAATGATTAATCTCATTGCTAAATTTAAGATTTACTATGATGAATCCTTAGATGGCTCCTTGGAAATGGATGACTTAAGATTATATATTTTGACCAAAAGCTCAAAATTGTGAAATTGGATTATAGGGGAACAAATTATGTTATCATTTCTATAGAAAGAAAATTTATTATGGTTTTATTTATGGGGGAGGTGAGGGGCCCCTATTTAAGTTGAGATAATGACATTATGTACATATTTCAACTTAATATAAATGGAGAACATGTTAAACATGTAAATTGGATCTAAAAATAGAAAATAATTGAGTGGAGGGAGATATAAGGTCAAAAACCACTCAACCACTCAATTTAAAACACATTTTTTAATTGTTTCAACTTATTTACCCCAAGAATTATTACTTTTTATATTTATTCATTTACTTTGGTAACTATTTTTTACCTTTGTTAACATAATGTGCATAACTAAAAAAAATTCAAAATTATTAGATAATTTTGAGCAAATGATTCTGAATTTAAAACCCATTTTATTTTATTTATTTAACAAAAGTGATGAAAAATAATTTTAGAAAAAAAAATATAAAGTATTTAAAACAATTTTTGATAAAATTTTACTTATTTTCTTGTTTCATTCCCAAAAACCATGTTGGGTGTGAATGGAAGTTTTTGGTGGTGTTAGAAAAAACCTTCACATCTTACACATAATTCCAGATCCTTTCTAGGTGGTTTCCAATGGGTTGATTTGTGGAACTAGAAAAAACCCAGCGGTTCCCTTATTTGAGATGTTGTACGAACCTTCTTTCCAAAGGAAGGTGGTTATTGAAAAATGCTTCCAATAGTGCATAGGGACTCACATTGGTAGTGATGATGGGAAGTCGGGCTCATCACACCTTTTCATGGGGGAATTATTGCCTACGATGGGACTCTCTCATATATTGAATATATATTCTTTAATCCTTTATTACTTCCCAAATATGAAACATGACACAATTGTTTTGACAATGAAGTATTAGTATACATTTTCTTTATAATATTCTATAAGTGTATGAGGCACTTCATCGATAGAGACATCTATATGTATCTAAGGTTCTCCTTCTATGATATTTTTTTGTATGTATAGATTATATATTCTTATGTAATTTGTTATCCTTATGATATTTTTAATCCACATAGTATAGTGATCTAAATTTTATCATCATCCTGGGACATATTAGTCCTTTGGATATCGAAATCGGGCCCATGAGATAGGTTCCAACTTATCCTTGTGAAAATAAAAAAACACCACATAAATTAAACTTTACTGGAAACATCATACATCTTATGGTCATGTGATAAGAACCAAACTATGCAGTTTAACATCATATAGTAATTATGTATAAGTGAGAGGTTCCTAGTCAAGGCTGATGTGGGAATTACACTGAAGCAACCCACTTGACTCGAAATCGATATTTTCTCCTGGGTTGGATATGGACCTACTGGTATTATGGACCACAGAGTATTAGGTTTAGTTTGGGGTGTTGGGTTTGAACCTTAAGGAGGATTCCTACATATCTATCTTTATAGGAATCAAATCCCGCATAGTTTGGAATGTTGGTTCTTAAACCTATAGAGGAGGCCCAGAGGGAATGCAAGAGGAATTTCTAAAAAAGGCCCCCTATAGAGATAATAATTTTATTCCCCTTGATACTTCCACCTTTAGGGATTGCATTTTTATTTCCAATGCAACTATGGGAAGGTCATGGTGTAAAAACTGCCATATAGGAGTGGAAATATGAAATCTCAAGGGATTTCCTCATTGGGTATAAGGCCCGTTGAGGTGGTGATAACATGGTTAGGGATCATACCAAGAAGGATGCCTATAGGGATGGTGAGAGGAAGATATAAAAAATGATTCCACTCCCAATATAGGTATTTTATTGTGTATATTTCATGATTGTAACTAACATTTAAGACTATGTGAGTCATGCTCGGTGTGAGAAACAAGAATAAGTGGAAAATTTGGAAAATTACACAATATCCTTAGCCAGCTGGTGGATGAGGCCGGTGATACAAAAGTTGGGGTATATACTTCGAAATAAATACTATAGGATTACTCTATGAGGTATTCCCCAGTGAAGATCCTCCCATCCTCCCTCTTGAATAGGTGGATGAGATGAAGAGGTCAGGCCTACAACCCACAAATACAGCTTCCTGACATGAGGAGCCACCTGCCCTTGTACTTATGGTTGGGATTCTTGTTAACATAGGAATTTATTACTAAGAAAATTTTTAGGATTCCCCTTATTAGGAAGGTTAATATCAAGACATAATTTACCTTGGTAATTTTTATTGAGAGTGTATGATGTTCCCTGTACTATAATCCCAAATATCTAGAGGATTTGGAGGAGGCATTTTCTTGGTCCCCCTCAGATGAGGGATCCAAGGAAAATGGTTCCCTACCATCAGTGGTATGAAGGGGGGGGGATCAAATTGTGGACCACACAACTAAGTCATGCTGGAATAGAAGGCAACTTGTGCAGGTGATGTATGGGTGAGAGGAATATGCTTAACCCATGTGACGTGTGAGTGAGTCGGGGATTATTTTCCTAGGTGGTGTTTATGTGAGATTAAGATTCTTTTCCCATGTGATGTCTTTGATAGAATGAAGGAATATAAACCTAGTAAATTTCACTAGGGTGAGGCTTGTCTCAATCCTGTTAGGGCCTGATTAGGAGCTTCTAGAAGGATCTCATGAATGTACTAGGCAATAAAAGGAGCTTTCACCCTAGTACTTTTTGATTAGGGTAAATGGCCGCACATAGAAGTATTTCATGCTTCCCCGACCGAAGGGACACTCATCACTCTAACCTATTTAATCTGAACTTTTCTTGAGGAATAGAGAGATACTTGGGAAGCTTCAAGAACTTGGATAAAGTACTAGGTTGAGAAAATATTCGAGGATTCTACTAGTCTTCCAATCGTTCAAAATGGGGAGCCCAACAATCCTATTTATAGAACATTTTTTCGACCATAGATAAAGGAGTTAGATCACATAGGTTTGTTTCACTAGGTATCACACATTTATAACATGTGAATGTCTCTTGGGTGTACATGTATGGGCATGCACAATGATTTTAAACTCATAGGATAGACCTACATGGTGATGTTTGTTGGGACTTTTTTGGGACTACCTTCACAGACACATGTAATCCTTATTTTTTTCAATTATCTTTTACATTAGGTATTTCAATTATAATTCTTTCGTTATCATGTGAAAAATACAATTCCAATAAAATCCCCCACTACATCAATAGTTTATTTGACCATAAGAAGATAGTATGATCCTATGGTAGATAAATATGGTCATCGATCAACCCTTCATTCAATGGTTCTTGGGCCTGGTGAGCATAAAAACGTTTTTTATATGCATGGGAGTCATGAAAATTCGGTCTTTGTATGGTATTCATGAAGGGAGGTCATTTATGTTTATCCACATAGGTACCAGTGTGCCCATAAATATCATCTCCCACCTTAACTTCATTAATCTCGCACACACCATTATTTCTTCATGACCTCTATCTTCTTTCACATCCTCTAAGATTTTACATGGTAAGATCCTTGGTCACTTAATTGGATAAAAAATTGTTTGAACCTATTCTTGGTGTCCTTAGTTTGGTACTAGCATGATGCAGCCTTGGCTAGGAACCTTTCGTGAGGTGGTATCTCAGTTGGGAACCCATGTGAGGTGGTATTCCTTCTTTACTAGGTCACCTTACAATTATGGACCCCTTCATCATAATAATTGAGACTCTGAATACTGATGATGTGCACTAAAAGTTAAAATATTTTATTAAATGTTTCCAATGGATGCTAAAATAGTTGTATTCTCTGATGAACAATCTATAGCACACATTAAGGATATGCTTGACATCATTGGGATAAATTACTATCGAATGCATGATTCTAGCCTCCCAGATCTTGTGAAAAAATTGATAAAGTACCACCATGAGTATCTTGATAGTTAGAAGCTATTTTTTTATACCTACTGGATACTGAAGGATATACTTATTCTTAGTATGAATATTTATATGACACACTCATGGTTTATGTAATACATGAATCTTGATACTTCTAACATCTCCTCTAAAGGGTAAATTTTTAATGATGGAATGGCTTCCTCCATGTGTCTCATGCATCACAGTGCCTGTTCTCTGGACCTAAATACCCACACCCCTAAGCTAAATCAACACTTTTGTTCTTCGATATGTCATGCTTCTATGACAGATCAATTGAAGTACTTGAAAGAGTATTGAGACTTCTGTGATGGAGGGGGATTCAAGATAGAATTGATGTGGGTGTACTAGGTGTGATATTTTTTTTTGTGGATTTTAGGGAAAAACTAAATTACATTGACATTATTGAAGATTATCGAGTTGTGTTGATGTGTGTATACAAAATACTAGCATAATAGCAGAGCTACATATCTAAAGGATTCCATAGACTAATAAATTTATATGATGCACAATGAATATGATATTAGTGTGTATGATTTTTACATGGTTTCAGAAGTTACCATTCTCAGTGAGATGTATGATGGATTTATCCCCCTAAATAAAATGTGGAATAATGATGGATGAACACTTTCCTTAGACTATACATTTCTCAAGATAACCCATAAGGTTACGGGGAATGACCCCCACCCTAGGGGTTACATGAATCCTATGTAATGGATGAACATTTTCATGGAATCCATGTGACATGGACCAACATGCCAGTATCTAACAGGGTTTCCTTCATTGGAAAAGAGGGGAATTCCTTGTAAATTTTGGACCACATTGGAATAAGGTTGGTATGAATAATGGGGGGTATACAATGAATCCTAACATTACATCCAATACCCATCCCAATGGATTCTGAGAAATGGGGTTGAGTGGATACATGATTATGATCTATGATTCTAAAGGTGGTGTGAGGTTGGTGACATTTTTCATGAAATCTAGACTAGTGGAAGGGGAAACCATAGGACTTTCAACCCCTATATTGGTAAATATCCACCAGTGCATGCTACACATTAGTCTTGGGAAAGTCCTCTAATGAAATTATGTCCAATTCCAAGTATTATGGGGATAGATTCTGGCACATTTTATTTCATATTCTATGTTGATTGAGGTCAACATCCTTGGAAGGAAATTCTAACCAGTCTTGAAATCCCTCTTAAGAATCCAACCCTTATCGTTAAAGCACAAGGTCAATCTGATGTTTCAAAACCAATTTCTAGATTTCAAATTTTTTCAATATGGGGAGCCTCCTATAGAGAAAGTTATTTTCAAAATCCCTGATGATTACATGTTTAGGATGTATATGATAGAAAATTATACATACTGTCTATTCTGATATATGACGAATTTATATACAAGGTTTATTCTTTTTATAAATTTTCTTTTAAATTCAAATGCATTCAAAAATTTATTATCTCCCATCCTATAATTTTATGATTACAGAAGAATGAAATGTTCACTTGATAGCTTTGGTTACTTATGGATCACGAGGAATCCCAAATGGTGATTGAGCTTCCCTCATCTAGTGCATCTCTATATTTATGATCTGGGTATAATGAATCTTGGATTGTTCTATTTCTACAAAGGTTGTTTACCATGAGAATCCTTAGAGTTATAGTTTTTATACTAATACTCATGGTAAACATGGTAATAATGATCCTAAAAATCTATAGGGTGATATTGTTGAGGCCCTAATAATTCCCAAGCTACCCCATGCATGGACTAGCCAGACAGTTAGGTTTGAAAATACTGCGAAAGTTGCAGCTGAACTTAGACTATCCATCTATCATTACCAAGAGGAATATCAAGATTCATTTCACCTCCCTCAAACAATTATGGATAGAACTAATAATATAGTGAAATCAAGAATCAATGGGTCCTCTTCATAATTATCTGGTGAAGAATCATATTACATGAGTCAAGACACAATTAGGTTATAGCGGTTCAAGCATGCTGATGTCACAGATCTCTGAACACTTCTTCACACCGGTGCATCTGTTCCATAACATGGACATATCCAATTACCTCATGATTTTAATTATTACACCAACCATGTTAGGATATAGGATTATATATAAGATCTTAATATTCCCATATATTTTACCATCAAATTCATTCCCTCTACATAAAGAGTAAATGACATGATGAATCGGGGTTTTGCTGAAGGGGTTGATGAATTTCCCACTGATGAATGAGATGACTTCATCGATATCTAGGATGTATTTTTTTAATTATCATAATTATTTTTTCAAACCATTCATTTTTGTTTTGAACAAAACATAGTCACTAGGAAAAGTGTGAACATGATTTTTAGTGAGTAGAGGTAGAATCTATAGGGATCCCATATTCAAAATATTCCAGGGAAGACACCGCTATCAGAGTTGAGGGATCAAATCTTAAATTAGGGAAATATATCCTTGGGGTTTATGATTATAGGAAAGGATATGGTAGTATATTCTTCTTGAATGCAACCTCATTTACCTATATTTGAGTATGAAATTTCTACAATTCTTCTATAAAAAGTTAAGGAATAATGGAGAATAACATCCTTGTCCAAGAGAATTGTTAGTCTTAGTAAGATTTCACAACATAATTCATTCTTGATTTTTCCAGAATAAGTGCTTAAAAATTCATATGGGTTATAGAATCCATTCTACTACCCTCTATCAGGGGGATTAGAGATAAAACTTAGATAACTGAGGGGGATATTCTCAATGAGGTCAAGATTCTTAATGGGGAGTCTTTCCTTTTGATAAGAGAAGCATCAAGGGATGAGGCTGTGTTTTCTAACATCATTGAAGAGATGGAGGAGAATCCTGGTAATTTCAAATTTTCATCATAAGGTTTCATATACCAATCATTTACTTTTTTTCCTCCTGAAATTTAAAATCCTTCACATATAATGGAATATATTGAGACCACCCCCACTAGTCCTGTTAGAACTCTATAAGGGGATAATAGGGACCCAAACCATCTGATTAAGGTTTTAGTGATGATCATGATTCAGTGGGGACGTAAATAGTTATACCTATCGAAAATTTGGTAGATGGATTCGATTGAAGAGCTATTTTGGGATCCAAACCAAATTTCATAGATATACCTTCCACTAAAGATGCTATAGGACTTGAAGAATCATTTAACAAAATAGATTTTATGGAAGATATTTTTTTGTAACACCCTGAGATTTTATGAAAAATATTCCTTTTAATTTCATTGATGTCTTGTGTTGTACGCTACACCAAAAGGAGCTTGAACAACACACATCCCTGACTTGGCTTGCTTTACACGCAATCGCGACCTTCTATGATAGAGTGTGTTGTATGCAATATCGAGCTTCACTAAACAACGATATGTTATTAAAATATTATATAAACTAGCCGTTATGAATAGTAATACCCACTTTTTGAAATTTTATAAATTTTATCTTTCAAAATGGACTTCATTTTTACATTCAAAATATCGAAATTATCCTAGGGTGAATTTTTGGTATTTTTTTGAAAACTTTCAATTTTTGATGAATAGTGAAAACAATAGGTTACTATTTAAAAACATACTTTTTATATAAATAATTACTTATTTTATTTAAATTTATTTTAGGTCAAAACTGATACATAATACCTATATAATTTCAATGTAATTAATTGGAGTCATTTTATAATAATTTTAGATATATAAAAATTTTATTGAACTTTTCACCGTCTTTTACCCACCTCCTAGGAAAATTTGGAAATTCACATAAAACATAATTTTACCACTTCTGTGAGTGGAATTTCGAAAATCCAAGAGACACGGTTAACATCAAGGACTAAAATTTGGTTCAATGAGATGAAAATAATTTTTTTTGAATAGTAACTTTTTACTTTTATTTACCATGGTTTAAAGTTAATAGGGTAATTAAGGGTAAAAATGATATTATTATTACACTAAAACATGTCCTAATTCTATTGGATAAGGGTAATTCGACCAAAAACAAACTTAGTAATAAAATATGACCATTTTTGTCCACTTGGATTAGATTAGGACATTTATTATTAATTTATTTAAAGAAGGGTTAAAATAGTTAAAATCAAATTTTAATAACGAAATTATTTTAATATAGGGTTATATATAAGGTAAATTCGACTATAAATGTTAATTATAAAGATAACAAGATTTCTTACCTAAGGGTAGTTTATTTATAATCTTTAGATATTAAATAATTTAAGTTATTTTTGACACAATGGTGATGTAGTAATTACCTAAATAATTAAATATTAAAATAATTGATTTTATAAATACCCAAATAAATGTAATTTTAGACTTTTTATGAATTTCACTAATTTTATAGGTTAATATGACATGTTATTATTTAATTAATTAATTTTTTTGAACTAATCATGCTGTTATGATTTTCACAAAAATCCATTACCAAATAGTGTCAAAATTGACATAAAATAGTTTAAAAAATATAATATAATTAATTGTCATTATGTTCCTAAAAATATAATGTTCGGCCAATATACCTATATAATAATAGGTGTATCATTAATGGACCACTTGGGGGTCGCTTGGATGTATATGGTAAGTTTATTAACTATATAATATAAAAATACAAAGTGACATGGTAAATGTCAATCTAATTTACTCAGAGTTAAAACTAGACGATAAGGTTAATATAATAACCTAAACCTATCTAAAATCTATTGGTTTAGAGGATATCGATCCATACCCACCTTATCTTCTAAATAAATCAATTTGGAGCTATTAAAAACTGAATATGACTTTATTATAAAATAATATTTTATGTTTTCCCTAAGGTGCCCCTCTCCTCCCTTATAAAAAGGGAACCCCTTCCATCTTATCATAACAGCCTTTTGAGCTTTGAACCTCAGCCAAACCCGGACCATTTTTCTTATCCACTTCCCTAGAAAGATTCTGGAGGTTCTGGGAATCTGAAAAGACCAACTCTACTTCCTTAAGAGGAAGCTTAAAGGAGGTGCGACGAAGAAGTGGTAATCTCTTCTTCTGATTCTCTCAAGTTTCTTTCTTCTTCTACTTCCTCTTCTTTAATTGTATCATTATAAATTAATAACATCAGTATTACATACATACTTATATATTATTATAAATATGAAAAAACCTTATTTCTTCTTCTATCCATCCTACAGAAAACGAAATCACCACGCGTGCGTATGTATGGAATACCGTCTCCATGCTATGGTGTAATCTGTTTTTGACCACCACCTTACTAGGATGGGTATAATGGTTTAAATAAATAACTATATATGATTATTGTAAAGTGGTATTTATTCTAAAGTATTATACATATATTTCAATACAATTCCACGATCATGGGAATGATACCATCGCTCGTGCGTACGTACGGACTACCGTCTCCACGATGCGATGAGATTCATTCTCCATGTTAACCATTCATTAATGATTATATAGTATATATAATGAATAATAATGAAATATATGACATAATAATGATACTTTATTTATGTATATATATTTTTATGTCATCTACTTAATTCCATTCAATTCAATAAGGAAACGAAAACAGCGTTCATGCGTACGTACGGCCTACCGTCTCCATGAACGGTGTATTTCATTCGATTTAATGATCTGTCATATATATATATATATGTATATTCTGAATATATATTATATATAAATCATTTTTTACATTCTTGAATTATGTAAATCATTATATAAGTAATAATATCAAGAACAACAAGTCGAAACACGTACGATAAATGAAACAATTTTACCCAAAATGCTGCTTTAACATGGAATTTACAAAAGAACGGGTAATATAAAGTCGTAAGTGATCCATATATGATATCATAACAACGAATATGATTATTTAATAAGTCAATGACATTATTTATATCATTACACAAGAGTTTCAGATACATACGAAGCATATCGAATGTAAGGTAAGGGATAACTTTTCCAATCTCATTTTTATCCGAGATTATTTTTTCATAAGCATTTACTGGGGTTACTGTTATCATCCATATAAATGTTTTCTAAAATTGTTTTCATGTATTTTTAAAGTCCTATTTAACCATTTTTAACTTTTACTACATGTTATGTAAGTAATCTTTCTTTTTTTACCATATGAGGCACTTTTTGACTTTTCCGAAAAAAGTATGAGGAGAATGTTATTTTTAACTTATACGGCATGAATGGATTTTTACAATTTCATAACGCCTCATTTTCATAAAGCTTCATTTTCATAAATCTTCCTATACAAGATTTCATGATTATTTTCAAAAAAAATCCTTTTCTTTTAAAATTTCATGGCATTTTATGAAAAGAAAATGATTTTGAAGAAGAAATGATATTTTCCACAAGATTACATTTCAAATGTTTTATCAAAAATATTTTCCATATAAAATGAAATTATTTAATATTTTTATGTTTCAAGTATAATGTCTCCATTATTTACATGGTTTTATTCTTCTTATAATGAAATGATATCCATTTTTTTATATGGATTATGTTATGATGGCATGATGTTTAAGAATCCCATTCTATTACAAGTGTTACGCTATGATGTATGATTTATGATTTTGTGGCACAAGAAAGAATGATTTAATTATGAGATGGGTGGGACCTATATCTCCCTCCAATGCATTGGGTAAAGATTTATATCTCAGAAGATATACATGACTGGAACGGTACGTTAGTCTAATTCAGTAATAGAGGATTGGAATGAGGAGTGAACTCGATTCAAAAATGAACTTTGTCCACCAAGATGGTCTTGGCTGCAATGCCTTGGCTACTATGGAAATCATATCATGTTCTTAATGGTTTCCACAATCACATGTATTATTCCCATGCTATTTTATCATGATTAATTTTTCTTTATGATCTTTTCCTTATGTACTTCCTTGTTTTATGTCATTGCCCAAGATTTTGATGATTAAAAATTATGTTCATGTTTTTAAGTTAAAATTTATATGATTTGTTTTATTTTATCCATGCTTACCTTTACTAAGCATTTGATCTCACCCTTTATATGTTTTCTTTTCCCCAGGACTTAAAGAAAGGTTTTAGGGAAGAAAACTAAAAGGGAAAGATCTTTATGGGAGATGTTGAAGATCTTTCACCACGATTAGAAGATTACATTCCGAGTTTCCAAAGACAATAAACTATTACGGTCTTTGTGTTTCTATTTTTGTTATATATTAAGTATTCCGAAAAATTAATTTAATGTCCATGTACTTCAAGATTCGGGTCTCTACAGTTGGTATCAGAGGAAAGGTTTAGTTAAACTTTGAAACCAGGATGTGGAAACTTTAGTGAGATCCCTAGAGATATTTCTAAGGTATGCCTATGGATGCCCTAAGGTTAATTATAAGTATAGGTTATAGTCCTAGAATTACGGTAATGATATTAGAATTAAACATAAGATGTTAGATATCTAAGGTAATCCCCCTTTATTATTCTGTTTTCCCTAGCATGAGTTTTTCCTCTCACACTATTCTTTTTGGTTTTTAGACAATGGATGGAATCCGAAGGAACTGTGTTGATCAATGTAATGGACAATGCAATGATTTTCCTCCTTAAGAAACCAATGTTATGGGACATGGAGTGAAAAATCTTATTGCTATACTTATATAAGATATGAATCATTATGTACTTCCGAATGAGTAGAGAAGGGATCAATATTCTATGGAGTCCTTCATGAGGAAACGTCCACCTTCTTTCAATGGGTCTTCTGATCCACTTATTGCTGAACAATGGATCAGTACCATTGAAAAGATATTTTCCATAATTCACTATTCAGAACATGATAAAGTCATTCTAGATGTTTACCGTTTAGAAGGTGAAGCAGACCAGTGGTGGACTCTAATTAAGAATAAAATTCCCCAAGATGAAATTGAATCCATGGAATGGGACGAGTTCAAGAAATTGTTTTTCAGTTACTACTTCCCTCATATTCTTTGAAAAAAGATGGAAAAGGAGTTCCTTGATCTTAAGCAAAAGGATGATGAATCTATTGGTATATACGAAGCAAATTTTATAAGGAATTCAAGGTACGCATCTGGCATTATCATCCAACCTGAAAGTAAAGGTGATCGATTCTTCAATGGCATAAAACCAAGTCTTCGAAGGGAATTAGCTATCATAGACTTCATTAGCTATGAAGAAATTGTGTTTTGTTATATCAAGGTAAAAATGGAAGTTTGTGTTACATATCCATATCATGGTTTGGACAAGAAACGAAAAATGGAGTTCAAGGAGAAATCTCATAACAATGTTGAAAAGAAGATGAATGTTTCTTTATGCTCAAAGTGTGGAAAGAAGCATGGTGGAGATTTTATTAAAGGGACTAGAAAATGTTTTTAGTGTGGAAAAGAAGGTCATAGAGCAGTTGAGTGTCAACGTAATGGAAATAGGGTTTCTAATGATGTGAATAAAGAAAAGACTGCATATAACGCACCACCAACACTTCAATGCTTCAAGTGCAATGAAATGGGGAATTATGTTAATCAATGCCCTAATCCAAGGGTTAATGATGATCGACACGAGCAACCACTTAAGGCAAAGGACAAAGGGAAGTCACATGTGATCACTATTGGCAATGTTGAATATGACAACGATGTGGTGGAATGATTATGTGTTTTTGTAATGGGATTCAAAAATAATGTTGTATATAGTATCATGGAATATTGGAATATTAATGTATTGGACTATTATGGTTTTCAATAATTTTATGGTACCGGTAACCATGGAAAGTGATTGATATAGTTTTGGAAAGAAGATGATAAGCACATAATGAAGGGGTAAAAAGAAAATGAAATGTTTGACAGTATTCATGAGCTCATGACTGATATAAGGACAAAGTTATATAATGGTTTGAGTATATAAAATTTTTGGATTTTTGTATGTAGAAAGAGTTAACTTTTGGCATCATTTATGTTTTCACTAAGGTTCAATGGGTATTCATTTTTCAAGAGAATACATGATTAAGGTATTCGCATGATTGGAATGTGAAAAACAAGATATATGAGGGATAAATGATGGTATTCACATGCTTGTTATATGACCTTTTTAGTAATCATTCTCTTTATACTATGAGTTTGGAAAGAATTATTTTGGATAAGCCTAAAGATTCGAATGGATTATATTGAACATAAGTTAGTATTGTTTAGGGATATAAATGTTTTTTGATATTATTGATAGAATGTTATAATAGTATAGTTTTAGAAAAAGGACAACCCGTAGGACGAGCGACAACCCATCGCGTCGGACAAGGATACGGGAATTGAACCCCCAACCAAAGTGAGACAGGCCATTATCGCTTACCACTAGACTAAAATAAGTCCCTAGTTAGTAGAAACTCGTTTTATTTTATTAAGCGCTACGATATCTGAATTATAAGTCCATTTTAGCAACAATATACGATTAATCTCAGCATAGATGGACTTTGGTATATTTAATAAATTGTGCTAAACATTTTTGCGATATAAATAGACGGAATGACCTATCATTCTATCACATAATTTGCTAACACTTCACATAAGACAAATTCAACTTCATTTCTTTAAGAGATGAAGTGTAAATTGTTCGAGGCACGAGAAATGGTGAGATGATACCGAAATAAAGTAAGTATTTCTTCTAATTCAAATTCTTCAACTTTAGGGAAATGATCTTGAAAACAAAAAAAAATGTTGTCCTAGTGCTCTCATATATGATGAATCAGAAGGTACCTTAGATCATCACAAATTTATGGCTTTGTGATTGTTGTATTTTTCATATCCATGTCCTCTACCACTCTTCATTAGAAGTTTATGGTTATATTTCTCTTCCATATCTATATTTTCACCTATGTTCTCCTATGTGGAAACCCAGTGATTAGTTAATTTGGGTAACCGTTATGTTTCATACTTTAGTTTTTTAAAGTCAGGTTTTGGTATTCCTTTTTAGGATGTGGGTTTTTATGAAAGAAACTTTCAAGTAGTAAACCATTTATAACCCCAATGAATTTTGAGGGAGAAATTCATTTTATGGGGGGTAGAATGTAACACCCCGAGATTTTATGAAAAATATTCTTTTTAATTTCATTGATTTCTTATGTTGTACACTACAACAAAAGGATCTTGCACTAAACGCATCCCTGACTTGGCTTGCTTTACAGACAATCGTGACCTTCCACGATAGCGTGTGTTATACTCAATATTGAGTTTCACTAAACAACGATATGTTATTAAAATATTATATAAACTAGCCGTTAAGAATAGTAATACCCACTTTTTTAAATTTTATAAATTTTATCATTCAAAATGGACTTCATTTTTGGATTCGGAATATTGAAATTATCCTAGGGTGAATTTTTTGTATTTTTCTGAACACTTTCAATTTTTGATGAATAGTGAAAACACTGGGTTACTATTTAAAAACCGAATTTTTATTTAAATAATTATTATTTTTATTTAAATTTATTTTAGGTCAAAATTGATACATAAAAACTATATAAGTTCAATGTAATTAAATAGAGTCATTTTATAATAATTTTAGATATATAAAAATTTTATTGAACTTTTCACCGTGTTTTACCCACCTCCTAGGAGAATTTGGAAATTCACATAAAACTGAATTTTACAGCTTCTATGAATGGAATTTAGAAAACTCGAGAGACATGGTTAATATCAAGGACTAAAATGTTGTTCAATGAGATGAAAATAATTTTTGGTGAATAGTAACTTTTTACTTTCATTACCACGGTTAAAAGTTAATAGGGTAATTAAGGGTAAAAATGATATTATTATTACCCTAACACATGTCCTAATTATATTGGATAAGTTTAATTATACTAAAAACAACCTTAGGAATAAAATATGACCATTTAGGTCTACTTGGATTAGATTATGATATTTATTATCAATTTATTTAAAGAAGGGTTAAAATAGTTAAAATCAAAGTTTAATAACGAAATCATTTTTCATATTTGGTTATACATAAGATAAATTCAACTATAAATATTCATCAGAAAGATAAATATATTTCCTAACTAATAGTATTTTATTTATAATTTTTATACATTATATAATTTATCTTATTTATGACACAATGGTGATGTAGTAATTACCTAAATAATGAAATATTATAATAATTGATGTTATAAATTCCCAAATAAATGTAATTTGAGACTTTTTATGAATTAAACTAATTTTATAGGTTACCATGACATGTTAGTAATGAATTAATTAATTGTTTTATAACTAATCATGCTGTTAGGAGTTTTACAAAAATCCATTACCAAATAGTGTCAAAATTGACATAAAATAGTTTATAAAACAAATATAATATTATTAAGTTTTATTATATTCCTAAAAATCTATGGTTCCTCCAAGATACTTATATCATGATATGGGTATCATTTATGGACCACTTGGGGGTTTCTTCGATGTATATGGTATGTTTATTAACTATATAATATAAAAATACAAAGCGACATGGTAAATGTCAATCTAATTAACTAAGAGTTAAAACTAATAGATAAGGTTAATATAATGACCCAAACCTGTCTAAAATATATTAGTTGAGAGTTTTTAGACCCATACCCACCTTAGTTTCGAAATAAATCAATTTGGAGCTATTAAAAACTTAATATGACTTTATTATAAAATAATATTTTAAGTTTTCCCAAAGGTACCCCTCTCCTCCCTTACAAAAAGGGAACCCCTTCCCTCTTCTCTTCACACACTTTTGTGGCTTGAAGATCAGAAAAACCCTACCCATTTCTCCTTTCCACTTCCCTAGAAAAATTATGGAGGTTCTGGTATTCTCAAAATACTAACTCTACTTCCTTATGTGGAAGCTTAAAGGAGGTGCGTTGAAGAAGAGGTAATCTCTTCTTTCGATTCTCTCAAGTTTCTTTCTTCTTATACTTCTTCTTCTATAGTTGTATCATTATAATTTAATAACATAAGTATTAATTATATACTTATATGTTATTATAAATATTAAACAACCTTATTTAACCTTCTTCCCATCCTACAGAAAATGAAAACACCGCGCGTGCTTACGTACGGAATACCGTCTCCATGCCGTGGTGTAATCTATTTTTGACCACCACCTTACTTGGATGGGTATAATTGTGTAAATAAATAACTATATATGATTATTTTATAGTGATATTGATTCTAAAGTATTATACATAAACTTAAATACAATTCCACGATCATGGGAATGATATCATCGCTCGTGCGTACGTACGAACTACCGTCTCCACGACGCGATGAGAATCATTCTCCATGTTAACCATTCATGAATGATTATAGAGTATATATAATGAATAATATAAAATATATGACATTAAAAAGATACTAGATTTATGTATATATATATTTTTGTCATATAATTAATTCCATTCAATTCAATAAAGAAACGAAAACAGCATTCTTGCGTACGTACGACCTACCGTATCCATGAACGGTGTATTTAATTCCATTTATCAATCTATCATATATATATATATATGTATATGATGAATATATATTATATATAAATCATGTTTTAAATTCTTTAATTATGTAAATTAGTATATAAGTAATAATATCATGAACAACAAGTTGAAAGACATATGATAAATGAAACGATTTTACCCAAAATGCTGCATTAACATGGAATTTACAAAAGAACGGGTAATATAAAGTCATAAGTGAACCATATATGATATCATAACAATGGATATGATTTTTAATAAGTCAATGAAATTATTTAAATCATTATACAGGAGGTTTAGATACATATGAAGCATATCGAATGTAAGGTAAGAGATAACGTTTCCAATCTTGTTTTTATCTGAGATTGTTTTTTTGTAAGTATTTACTGGGTTTATTATTATCATCCATGTCAATGTTTTATAAAATTGTTTTCATTTATTTTTAAAATCATTTTTTACCATTTTTGACTTTTACTACATGGTATGTAAGGAATATTTCTTTTTTTACCATATAAAGTACTTTTTGACTTTTCCGACAAAAGTACGAGGAGAATGTTATTTTTAACTTATACGGCATGAATGTATTTTTATGGTTTCATAACGCCTCATTTTCATGAATCTTCCTATACAATATTGAATGGTTATTTTCAACAAAACCATTTTCTTTTAAAATTTCATGGCATTTTGTGAAAATAAAATGATTTTGAAGAAGAAAGTATATTTTCCTCAAGATTCGTTTCAAGTGTTTTATCAAAAATATTTTCCATCTAAAATGACATTATTTAATATATTTATGTTTCAAGTATAATGTCTCCATTATTTAAATGGTTTGATTCTTCTTATGATGAAATGATATCCATTTTTTTATATGGATTATGTTATAATGGCATGATGTTTAAGAATCCCATTCTATTACATGGGTTATGCTATGATGTATGATTTATGATTTTGTGGCACATAAAAGAATGATTTCATTTTGAGATGGGTGGGAACTATATCTCCCTCCAATGCATTGGGTAAATATTTATATCTCATGAGATATACATGGCTGGAACGGTATGATAATCTTGTTTAGTAATACAGGACTGGAACGAGGAGTGAACTCAATTCAGAAAGGGACTCTGCCCACTAAGATAGTCTTGGCAGCTATTCCTTGGCTACTATGGAAATCACATCATGTTCTTAATGGTTTCCACAATCACATGTTATATTCCCATGCTATTTTATCATGATTAATGTTTCTTTATGATATATGCCTTATGTACTACCTTGTTTTATGTCATTGCCCAAGATTTTGATGTTTAAACATTTTGTTCATGTTTTTAAGTTGAAATGTATATGATTTGTTTTATTTTATCCATGATTTCCCTTAATGAGAATTTGAGATCACCCTTTATATGTTTTCTTTTCCCCAGGATTTTAAGAAAGGTTTTAGGTAAGAAAACCAAAAGGGGAAAATATTTATGGGAGATGTTGAAGATCTTTCACCATGATTAGAAGATTACGTTCTGAATTTCCAAAGACACTAAACTATTACGGTCCATGTGTGTCTGTTTTTGTTATGTATTATGTATTCTGCAAAAGTAATGTAATGTCTATGTACATCAAGTTTCGGGTCTCTACATTTTTCATGATTTTTATTTCCTCAAATCATTAAATGAGTTTGATTATTTTAATAATAAATTGGATAGATGTTATTTTTTATGATTTTATGTTTTCAAACATGGATGAAATCCTTATGTTGGATGTCTCAAATCCAGGATCTTGAGTTGTGAAGATTTTTCCACAAAAAATATAATCAATTAAAACCATGACCAGGGAATCAATATCCCTCCTACTACCATTATGGAAGAAGAACCAACTTAAGGAGGTTCTAAAGTGGTGAATGTTTATGAGGTTTCCACCCCAAGACTTCATAAAACTTCAGAGGATTTTTATCATTAGGAAATACTGGCTCAAACTATTGAGGCTAGTGATACTAGACATGAATCAAACCAAGCCACTAATCCATCTATGGGTGGGTTTCATAAAATTATTTGATAACCTTTTATCATACCCCTTGACCATGGTTGATGCATAAGACTAATTATTTTATCTTAAAGAACCATTAGTGTCAGTGGACAGACCCAAAGGGGTGGCCGCCACCATAGATCACCTGACAATAAAGGTAAGGATGAAGTCTCTCTAGGAAGGGTAATGTAGGTTACTTCCATTAGAGAAAAAAATCTAGAGTTCACCTATCATTCTAATATCATCTCCATGAAACTACAGGAGGCTCATGATACATTTTGGGCATGCCACCAGTTCATATGGTAGTATATCTAGGAGTTTATCTCAAGGAAAACTATATAGGATCTACCTTTCCAAATCAATTAGATCTAGAGCATGTTTATCAAGTTGGGGTATGTTGGATTAAATTATCACATGGTCTAACTTATTGTAAAGGATATTATTCATTTATGGTAGAATGATCATGAGTCAAAACATCTCCTTATCAAAGAAATGATGATCACCAAAACTAATGATATTCGAGCTAAATTATCACATGAAGAGCTCAAGCATTCCATGAAATGTGAGGGGTGAATGTAACAGATTGAAAAAAAGTTCATTTAGATATCTTTCCTCAAAAAAGATATGGATTACATCAGAAGGGAGCACATATAACTTCACCACTCATTGGAAAACACCCAGTCTTAAGGAAAGACTATCATTTTTTTCACTTTAGAAGAATTTATCCATACTGAATAGGAAGATACTACCCATGTCGTTGATATTTTACCAGCTATTGACAAGGATTATGAGACCCTATAAAAATTAAAGAGTTATATTGATGGAATTTTTAAAATTATGATAGAGAGACTCAAATTTTGGGTTTCTCCCCTACCTTTTTCTCTATTAATGATATAAAATTTTTCCATCGATCGTCTATGTCTCTGTCCATATTTTTACTCTAATTACAACATTTCATTAAAGTATGTTTGTTTAGAAAAATTTCATTATGTTATTATTTCATAATCATATTGATATGAATTTGAGGGTGCTCATATTTAATACTAGGTCCTTAGACCTAATGAGAATATTTTGACTGTTAATATAAATGAATTAAGGATTGTATGATCTTTTAATTCTTTTCCATTATCAACCTAATTTTTTTCTAAGTCAGATATGAGGAAGACTTAGTGAGTGAGGCTTAGGTTTTTCATAGGTCACCCATTTTTTATTTTCGACCTTAAAAGTTGTATGACTCTCCTTTTATATTACCCAATTTTGTATAAATCAAACGAGGTTCATTTCAAGCAAGCTGAGACTCGACTTTTATCCACAGTTACCTTTTCTGGGTTTTCAAATTGGTGAGTACTGCATCTATTTTTGTGGGAATATTAGATTCTTATAATTGAAAATAATAATACTAGTTTTTTAGGTCAAACATTTTTGACTATGGGTTATGGGATGATGACACATGTTAGGCCTACATTCAAAGAATTTTAAGAAATTATTCAGGTGCATGAAAGCAGGTTTAAAGTCTTGATTTTTTTGGATCTGAATCATGATATAGGAAAAATATGTAGGGTGTGATCCTGGAGTATTCTGGAAAAGTGCTTCCCATTATGATGTTTTTGGGGTGTACATAGATAAAATAGGTTTCTCCTAAAGATGAAAGTTCCTTTAGTTAATATTCCATTTGTGGGTGACTTCTAAAAATCGAAATTGGGGTGTATCAATGCATAGAAAAGTATAGGTTTCCTTTAGAACGAGTAATTCCATTACAATTGGTCATGGATTTTATGAGGACATGGATTTCTCAATACCAAAGAGGGTGGGTTTTTAATTTAAGGTGTTTGATAATAGAGGAACATAGAAAAAATGATATACTCTGAAGAGGGTTGAATAATCTTGTAGTATAATTTTATGTGACCTAGATTTGGACCATGTTTTTAACATATTATGGAAAGGACATCGAGGAATACAATTTATGGTCATTTAAATTTGACGAAAGGATTACGAATTTTCAATTTCATGGTGACCTAACCAATAATATTTCATCATCCTTCAATCATGAAGAGTGAAATTTGTAAGCTATAATCCAGGGGATTTTAGATCCGGAAAGTGATATTGGATAGGTAAGTAAGTAATTACCATGATCCATGTTAAAAAATAAGTTTATAGCTAATTTTTAGGGCTTACTAAGACAGAAGATGTTTCTAATAAAGAAGAATGTGCCTATGGTTGATAGGCCTTTTGAGGGAGACATATGAAAATCTAGACAAGGGAGTATCAATTCACAGTAAAAAAAGGTGTCCTAAAGAATCATATATTCTATCATTTATTGCTAGATAAATCCTATGAAGATTCATATCTCCATTTACATAGATTTTAGTTAGTGTAAGAAGGTTCCTACGAATGGAGGATCATTTCATGTTGAAATAACCCAATAATTAGGAAAACTATTTCCTATATTGGTCTAACCCATATGTAGGGTGGATTATTTTTTTTATATTGCATCCAGGACCAATAAATAGTATTTGAGAATAAATATGCATCTCATCAAGGTGATAATCAAGTCACACATAATTATAGAGTATATTCCACACACTGATCAGATTATTATATGTGGGAAGGGAATTTTTATAAATACGGTCTCAGGAGTGGGGTTAGAATCTATATTGTACCCTCCCACATAGATCTATGTTGTATACAGGATAATGTTAACATTATTATATCTAGGTTGAACCTCGATATAGGATCCATTCATCACTAAAAATATCATTGGATTTAAAATCAATACAAATTTAGTTATTTAGATGGAGGTGTGGTGGGAGAACAACACCCAAGATAGCATTACTCTTGTGAAAGGTCCATAATAATGCACAACTTTATGTCATTCAAGTGATTTAAACCATATAGTTTAATATCATGCAGTAAATATTTTTGGTCTTCCTTCTAAGGTCTTATGTCTAGGACCATTCTTACCCTAACATAAATTGATATTTCTTGATAATATGGGGAATCGTTTACAACAACTCCTAAGACCATGTGAGCTATGATTGGTGTATAAAAAATAACTGCAAAAGGATTATTTCAACACACATAGGTGATTAAAAGAAAGAACATGGGAATTTTTATCTTGTGGTGGTTGTAATAAGATTTAGGATATGGGTGTCACTACATATCGCACGAGGGTTAGAATCAAGTCATAAGGATCTAATAAAAACGAAGCAATTTAACATCTAGTGGAAAGGATAAAGGTTACCTGACATGAAAAAGTGGTCATGAGGCCCCATAAATGCTATCGACGTGTTTTATAATCATATTATGAGAGTAATATTGTGTTTATGACACATGGATTCATGAGATGGTCACACAAGGCATAATATGTCAGGAACATTGGGTAAGGCTATATTTTAATGTAATGTGCTCAAGATGTTGTTGTATAGTTTGATTTCTTGTGAATAGAAAGATATTGATTGTGCCTCTAAAGGTTATTTTACAAAGATTTATCATGTACTTTAACATCATCCAACTAGGATGATGTAACACCCCAAGCTTCTACGGTACGCTTCTCTTTGAATAATGTGATAGCGTGTGTTGTACGCAACACCGAGTTCTAACACACCATAACTAATCAAACTAGCCGTTATGAATAGTAATACCTACTTTTTGAAATTATATATATTTTATATTTGAAAATGGACTTCATTTTTGGATTCGGAATATCGAATTTAGCCTAAGGTGGAATTTTGGTACATTTCGGATAACTTTCATATTTTGATGAATAGTGAAAATTACTAAATTTTAATTAAAAACAACTTTTTTAATCAAAATAATTAATAGTGATAAATTATGAATTTGAGTGGTTTTAAAGTATTTTTAGAATATATTTTTACCATTTAATATAATGTTGGTCATTGGACATAATTTTACAATTAAACCGAACATAAACGAGTGTCAATCTTTTGATAGTTATTATCTCTTAAAAACACGCTTTTTGTTTTGACAGCGGGAATTAATTTTAAATTAATTTCTTCCACTTCTGTGTTTTGAATTTAGGAAAATGGATTCCATATTTGGAATCAGGATGTCCAAATTATGTAAATATGTAACTTTTATTTTTACACATTTTGAATAATTACTGCGGTAAATATTTTATTTACCATGGTTAAGGGTAAATCCGGTAAATAAGGGTTAAAAAAAATAATATTATAATAATACAAAATTACCCTAAAACGTGTCTTAACCCTATTGGTTGATACATGGTCGACCATGGGCATCTTTGGGTCAATTTTGGGACCCCATTGATCCACTTGTAAGTGATAATGACACATTATATTAATAAAGTTAAAATAAAAATAAAAATGGCATAAGCTTACATCTTTTAGAAGAACAATTTTTACATAGGGTTATACATGTTGGATTTTCGATTATAAATATTCATTAGAAAGATAAAAAGATTTCCTACATAATGATATTTTATTTATAATTTTTAGACATCAAATAATTTAAATTATTAATGACACAATAATGATGCAATGTTTACCTCATTAATAAATCATTTAAATAAATAAGATTATAATGATTAAAATATTATCTAAAACCTGTCCAATTCTTATTGGTTGATGTTATTTAGAATATGAGTCATCTTAACTTCGACCTCAATGATTTTTGGACCATTATAAACCGAATACAAATATATTATAAAGTAATACTTTCACACTTTCCTAAAGAGCCCCTCCTCTCCCTTATAAAAGGAGACCACTTCTACTCATTCCTCACACCTCTCAAGCCACTTGGCTCGTCGAAACTCTGCCCAACTAAGCTCCCCACATCCCTCTCCTCCTCCTTGAAGCTTCCCCTTAGGCAGAAAGCATTTCAACAAGTCCTTTGGTTCTAACCAAAGTGAGTTACCTAAATTAAAGGTAACAATTTCTCTTAAATTATTTTCATTTATTTTGCTTCTCCAACCCCCAAACTCTTTTTATTTCCTTTCTTTTGTAACAACACCAGTATCCTCAATATACTAGGATGTTGTTATAAGAAGGATTCAAACTACACATACACACAACTCCATCTAATGGATGATGAACATAATGTTTCTGTGGATGGCAAACTAACGCCTCACGAAACGATGATTGTTCAAATACATCTTACCGCCTCTCATGGTGGCCATTATGATGGCACTGTAATTAAATATGATATTAATGATATATATTTTATATATAAGCTTCTGTAATTCCATTTTATTTCATACCATTATTCGTTTCATGTTGTATATACATACGATAATTTCATTTGAGGAAGTGCGGACTACCGCCCCCTTAAAATGATATGACTCATTCATACCACACATGGAACGTATAAAGGATGGTGTTAATGAACATAAGTAACATATATAAAATATTATATTATACTGGAATAGTAATATACCTATGTATCATTTGTATTCGATTCTTTTAAAATAAAAATTAAATGGAAGTAGCGTTCGTGCGTACGTACGGACTACCGTCTCCACGAACGCGATGAGATTCATTCTCCATCGTATCCATTCAAGTATAATTATCATTTAATTATTTAAAAATTATGTTTAAGGACTTGATATCATTCTGGATATGAATAAGATACAACAAACATGACTTATGTAACAAAACATATAAAAAAAATGAGTAAGTTAACACCCGAAACGGTGATAATACTAAGATATTATTATCAAATCAATATTAAAAGATCATATATGATATCATATTAATGTATATGATTCTTGTATAATTTAGTAACAATTATTTCACTATTATACAGGAGGTTAACCTACCCCAACCAAGGAAAAGTACAAGGTAAGGGTTATTTCACAATCTCTTCATTATCCGAGGTTGTTTATACGTAATAATCTACTGGGATATCTTTATCATCCACATCCATGTTTCTTAAAAATGTATTTCAAAACATTTTTACTATTTACAAGAATATGGGTTAAAGTCATTTATACCCCTTTTTGACTTTTTATAAGAGGTTTATAAAGTAATCTTTCCGTCGTTTTCAAAACAAGGTCCATTTTAACCTTTTCGACAGAATTGAGGTAAGAATGTTTTTTTAACTTATACGGCGGGTGCGGTTATTTTACGCCGTTATAAAATCTTCAAAGATTCCCTTACAAGCTTATAAGAATATTTTCAAAGAAAATGTTTTATTTTATATGGATCTTAAATGATTTCAAAATAAAAGGAGATATTTCTTTTAAAAGAATTTTGATTTCATCTATGTCAACATCCTTTGATAGATTTTAAGATTATTTGAAGTTGATTTATTATGATACAAAACTTCTATATTGTATTGAAGGTTTTGTGATATGTTTGACTGTGGATGTGCTATTTTTATACCATTCATAGTTTATGGTGAAAGTATTGACATTTCGTATGCTAGTTTTAATACGAATGTTTATGTTATGTTTAAACCTTTTCATATGGGAATGCATTGGACTTAATAAGTGACGGGTGGAGCCCGCTATAGCTCCTCGATGCATCGGTAGGTCTCATGAGACAAACTAGTGTCTTGGCACAAGGCCTTGACAAAATCTTATTTGTAGTCTTGGCACGAGGCCTTGGCTATGTGGTTATGATAGTCTGGCATTATGCATTCCAACATTATGAAAGTGGTTATTGATATTGCATGTGATTATTCGATTAGTAGAATATCCATGTGAACAAGTAAATGGCATTATTTCATTTTACTTTTTCCATACTATGTTGAAGTTCAATTTTTAAAAGGCTTTTGTTTTAGTAATTCATTGCCTTAAATGTTTATGCTTATTTTGAATGTTCCGCTATATTGTTATCCTTACTGGGCATTTGAGCTCACCCCTTTTCTATGTTTTATTTTTCCCAGGTAGTGAAGAAGTAATTTATGAATGACTTGCAGGGATATTATGAGGGGTTAATAGTGTGGATATGAAGACTTTGTTGTTGTAGTAGTTTTTCACTTTGAAATGTAATGTAAAACTTTATGATTATATCTAGTGTTTCCAAGGCTACTAAACCAATCGGTCATTCGGGATTTGATCTTTCTTGTGATCATGCCAATGTTATGTAATTAATGCACCGACTCTGGGCAACTGGGGTCGGGGCGTTACAGTTGGTATCAAAGGAAGTTTAGTACAAACCTTGGAAGCTAGATTTAGATAAACTCTGATTAGAGCACGTAGACCTAAGATGAACTTTGAGGATTAGTATAGAAGAACTTCCTAGAATTTTGGTATTGTAGAGATTTTGTGAGTTTTTCGAGCAATACATCCCTGTCTGGATACGAGCAGGTAGAGGCGGCTCTGGCACAGATGTACCTAGGGGTAAAACCCGAAAACACCTCTTTGAGCTAGACTGGAACGGGAACTGGTTCACGACAACGGGCCTTGCTGCACTCTTGGTTACGACACTCCCGGGGGATATGCTTAGGATAACTCTCACTATCTTTACAAATCATTATGAAGGGTTTATGAGTATATACTTCCTCAAAGAAAACATTTTTATGATTATGGATTATATCCATAAATAGTTCAATTTATGCTAAGTGTTTTATAAGTATGGGATTATGTATTTTGATTCATAAACTGATCTAGTTTATGCCATTGTTTAGAAATGGCGCCTAGTGGAAGAAATGGAAACCGTATCAATGCACGCACTCCATGTAGGGATTGCCCTCCTGCTCAAGATAATTATAGTGGGGCTGGTGATGCAACTGGTGCTGATCAGCTAATCACCATACTGGGACAACTTACTCAGGTTATGAATAATAACCTTACCCGTATGGAGCACCCTGATCCGCAGCGTGGAGGATCAATGTTAGATCGATTCGTGAGGCAACAACCACCAAAATTCAATGGGAATACAAATCCCTTAGTAGCTGAGCAATGGATATTTTCCCTAGAGAAAATATTTCAGGCTTTGGGGAGCAGTGAAAGGGAAAAAGTTATCATGGCAGTTTACCGCCTCACTGGAGATGCTGATCAATGGTGGTCATTGATTCAAAATACGAAAGAAGATGATGAAGTATCAAATATGGAATGGAGGGAGTTCAAAGATCTGTTTTTAGAAAAATACTTTCCTCGCGACCATCGAGCAGATATGGAAAGACAATTTCTGAGTCTGAGACAAAAGGAGGATGAAAATGTCACAAAGTATGAGGCTAACTTTACAAGGTTAGCGAGGTACGCTGGTGATTATATTCGCAACCCAAGAAGTAAGATTGATCGTTTCTTTGATGGGTTAAAACCATTTCTCCGTCGAGCATTAGTCTCACAATCCTTTTCATCGTACGAAGACATTGTCTCATGTGCTATCAAGACCGTAAAGGAATTCTCTAAGTCTTATGACTTTAAAGCAATGCAAGAGAAGAAGAGACCTGCTGATCAATCTGGGAATGGAAATAAGGGGAAGAAGGGAAAGGTTGAATATCCATCTTGTGGTAAGTGCGGGAAGAAACACCCCGGTGCTTGCCTGAAGGGAATGGGAGTCTGTTACAAGTGTGGTGAAAAAGGCCACCAAGCTCATGATTGCAAGGGGAAGAAGGAAGCTACCAACGTTCAGTGCTACAATTGCAGGGAGATGGGGCATTATGCAAATGCATGCCCTAAGCGTCAGGAGAACTTACCTAAGAAAAGGCCAAGGGATCAAGGCCAGGCTTATGCTATCACTACTGCAGAGGTAGAAGCTCCAAAAGACGTGGTGGCAGGTAATTTAATGGTTTCCTCAAGTTTAGCAAATGCATTATTTGATTCTGGATCATCGCATTGTTTCATATCTTCCCAGATTGATAAGAAAATTAGATATTTCCAATTTGATTTAATAAGGGAGTTGTCAGTTAAAACTCCTAAGGTAAGTATCATTGCAACAAAGTTTTGTGAATCAGTCCCCATTAGAGCACATAAATTTTCTTTATCTGCTGATCTCATCGTCATACCTATGATTGAGTTTGATATAATCCTCGGTATGGACTGGCTTTCGGACTATAATGCGAAGATTTATTGTAAGAAGAAAGAGGTTACGATTCTTGATGATAATGATAAGGAGCACCTTATTTTTAGAGCGGAATCGTCACCACCTAATTCTTATTTAGATCCACCCCCAGTAGCTCAACTAAATTCAATTATTGGGCAGGAAGAGAATGAAGTAACTATCGGTGAGGAAAGGAATGTTCAAATAGAGGATGTACCTGTTGTGAAAGAATTTGTGGATGTATTTCCGGAAGATTTACCTGGACATCCTCCAGAACGAGAAGTTGAGTTTTCCATTGATTTGATTCCTGGATCAAGGCCTATATCGAAGACCCCTTATAGAATGGCCACTGTAGAGTTAGTCGAACTAAAGAAACAACTAGAGGAATTGAGTAATAAGGGATTTATTCGCCCTAGTGTTTCTCCATGGGGATCCCCTGTTCTTTTTGTTAAAAAGAAAGATGGATCTATGAGGTTATGTATCGACTACAGGGAGATCAATGCTATAACGATAAAGAACAAGTATCCCCTACCTCGTATTGATGATTTATTTGACCAACTGCATGGAGCTCAATACTTTTCAAAGATTGACCTTCGATCTGGATACCATCAGTTGTGTGTAAAGAAGGAAGACATTCCGAAGACAGCATTTCGAACCAGGTACGGGCATTACGAGTTTACTGTAATGCCGTTTGGATTGACTAATGCACCCTCTGTATTCATGGATCTGATGAATAGAGTTTTCAAGGAGTATCTCGATGAATTTGTGGTGGTATTTATTGATGATATCTTGGTATACTCCAAAACCTACGAAGATCATGAAAATCACTTGCGCATTATCTTGAAGACTCTGAGGAGGCATGAATTATATGGGAAGTTTAGAAAGTGTGAATTCTGGCTTCAGGAGATTTCTTTTCTTGGCCATATTGTCTCAAAAGATGGAATCTCTGTTGATCCTTCTAAGACCAAGGCAATCCAAGAATGGCCAGCACCTACGAGTATAACTGAGGTACGTAGTTTTATTGGCTTGGCAGGTTATTATCGACGTTTAGTCCAGAATTTTTCCCGATTGGCTAACCCATTAACGAAGCTCACACGTAAAGGGGTTAAATTTGTTTGGACAAAAGAGTGTGAAGAATGTTTCGAAGAACTGAAGAGAAGATTAGTCAATGCTCCTATATTGACTCTACCATCGGGGAATGATGGGTTCGTTATTTATAGTGATGCATCGAAGAAAGGACTTGGCTGTGTCCTTATGCAGAATGATAGAGTTATTGCCTATGCATCACGACAGTTGAAAATTCATGAACAAAACTATCCTACTCATGATCTTGAGTTAGCAGCTGTGATCTTTGCTTTGAAGATATGGAGGCACTACCTCTATGGTGAAAAATGTGAGATTTATACTGATCACAAGAGTTTGAAGTATATTTTCTCAAAAAAAGAACTCAACATGAGGCAAAGGAGATGGCTTGAATTACTCAAGGATTATGATTGTACGATACACTACCACCCGGGGAAGGCAAACAAGGTGGCAGATGCTTTGAGTAGAAAAGACCATGGAGTTTTGAACAATATGAGAATTGAAAGGGATCCAATTTTCATGGATCTAGTGAAGATGGACATGGGAATAACCAGGGAAGGTGAAACATCAATGCTTTTTCAAATGGTTGCCAAACCATCTTTACTAGAAAGGATTAAGAGTTCTCAGACTGATGATGAAGAATTCCAAAAGAAGATTAAAGCTGTGAATGATGGGAGATTGAGAGACTTTGCGTATGAAGGTGGAATTTTGAAATTCGGGAAGAGACTTTGTGTTCCCAATATACCTGATCTAAAAAGGGAATTGCTGGATGATGCTCATAGTTCCAATTTCTCTATACACCCTGGGAGCACCAAAATGTATAGAGATTTGAAGGAACATTTTTGGTGGGACAACATGAAGAGGGAGATTGCTGATTTTGTGTCAAGATGTATGGTTTGTCAACAAGTGAAAGCTGGAAGGCAACAGCCTGGAGGAGTCATGCAACCTCTTCCCATACCGGAGTGGAAATGAGACAATATTACGATGGACTTTGTCATGGGGCTACCAAAGACTCCTAGAAGGAACGATGCAATATGGGTTATTGTTGATTGTCTTACCAAGTCAGCACATTTTCTTGCTATAAGAGAAGATCTACCTCTGGAACGTCTAGCAAGATTATATATTAATGAAGTTGTGAGACTTCATGGAGTACCCTCATCAATTGTTTCTGATCGTGATCCCCGTTTTACTTCAAGATTTTGGAAAAGTCTTCAGAAATCCCTGGATACTGAACTTCATTTGAGCACTGCTTACCACCCTCAGACAGATGGACAATCAGAACGGACTATTCAGACCTTAGAAGACATGTTGAGATCTTGCTCACTTGACTTTCAGGGTATGTGGGATCAATATTTACCTCTGGTAGAATTTTCCTATAACAATAGCTTCCATTCGAGTATTCAGATGGCACCATATGAAGTGTTATACGGAAAGAGATGTCGTACACCAACCTGTTGGGATGACGTTGGTGAAAGAAAACTTGTAGGCCCAGAACTGGTGGAGGAAACGGTGGAAAAGGTGAAAGTAATCCAAAATCACATCAAAGCAGCTCAAAGTAGGCAGAAGAGCTATGCCGATAATCGAAGGAAGGATTTGGAATTTCAAGTCGGTGATCATGTTTTTCTGAAGGTATCTCCGTGGAAGGGAGTCATACGTTTTGGTAAGAAAGGTAAATTGAGTTCCAGGTACATCAGACCTTTCGAAATTCTAGAACAAATTGGGGTTGTAGCTTACCGATTGGCAATGCCGCCAAGTCTCTCCAAAGTTCACGATGTGTTCCACGTATCTCTGTTGAGAAAATACATGCCTGACCCAACGCATGTACTCACCTATGAAGATTTAGAACTGGAACCCGATCTGTCTTATTGCGAAGAGCCCATCAAGATTCTTGATACGAGAGAACAAGTGCTGAGATACCGGACGACGCGTCTGGTAAAAGTTTTGTGGAGGAATTATAAGATGGAAGAGGCAACGTGGGAACCCGAGGAACTTATGATGAAGAACCACCCGAGTCTTTTTATGCAGTAATACCCTAGAAATTGCGAGGACGCAATTATTTGAAGGAGGGGAGAATGTAACACCCCAAGCTTCTACGGTACGCTTCTCTTTGAATAATGTGATAGCGTGTGTTGTACGCAACGCCGAGTTCTAACACACCATAACTAATCAAACTAGCCGTTATGAATAGTAATACCTACTTTTTGAAATTATATATATTTTATATTTGAAAATGGACTTCATTTTTGGATTCGGAATATCGAATTTAGCCTAAGGTGAAATTTTGGTACATTTCGGATAACTTTCATATTTTGATGAATAGTGAAAATTACTAAATTTTAATTAAAAACAACTTTTTTAATCAAAATAATTAATAGTGATAAATTATGAATTTGAGTGGTTTTAAAGTATTTTTAGAATATATTTTTACCATTTAATATAATGTTGGTCATTGGACATAATTTTACAATTAAACCGAACATAAACGAGTGTCAATCTTTTGATAGTTATTATCTCTTAAAAACACGCTTTTTGTTTTGACAGCGGGAATTAATTTTAAATTAATTTCTTCCACTTCTGTGTTTTGAATTTAGGAAAATGGATTCCATATTTGGAATCAGGATTTCCAAATTATGTAAATAGGTAACTTTTATTTTTACACATTTTGAATAATTACTGCGGTAAATATTTTATTTACCATGGTTAAGGGTAAATCCGGTAAATAAGGGTTAAAACAAATAATATTATAATAATACAAAATTACCCTAAAACGTGTCTTAAACCTATTGGTTGATACATGGTCGACCATGGGCATCTTTGGGTCAATTTTGGGACCCCATTGATCCACTTGTAAGTGATAATGACACATTATATTAATAAAGTTAAAATAAAAATAAAAATGGCATAAGCTTACATCTTTTAGAAGAACAATTTTTACATAGGGTTATACATGTTGGATTTTCGATTATAAATATTCATTAGAAAGCTAAAAAGATTTCCTACATAATGATAGTTTATTTATAATTTTTAGACATCAAATAATTTAAATTATTAATGACACAATAATGATGCAATGTTTACCTCATTAATAAATCATTTAAATAAATAAGATTATAATGATTAAAATATTATCTAAAACCTGTCCAATTCTTATTGGTTGATGTTATTTAGAATATTAGTCATCTTATCGTCGACCTCAATGATTTTTGGACCATTATAAACCGAATACAAATATATTATAAAGTAATACTTTCACACTTTCCTAAAGAGCCCCTCCTCTCCCTTATAAAAGGAGACCACTTCTACTCATTCCTCACACCTCTCAAGCCACTTGGCTCGTCCAAACTCTGCCCAACTAAGCTCCCCACATCCCTCTCCTCCTCCTTGAAGCTTCCCCTTAGGCAGAAAGCATTTCAACAAGTCCTTTGGTTCTAACCAAAGTGAGTTACCTAAATTAAAGGTAACGATTTCTCTTAAATTATTTTCATTTATTTTGCTTCTCCAACCCCCAAACTCTTTTTATTTCCTTTCTTTTGTAACAACACCAGTATCCTCAATATACTAGGATGTTGTTATAAGAAGGATTCAAACTACACATACACACAACTCCATCTAATGGATGATGAACATAATGTTTCTGTGGATGGAAAACTAACGCCTCACGAAACGATGATTGTTCAAATACATATTACCGCCTCTCATGGTGGCCATTATGATGGCACTGTAATTAAATATGATATTAATGATATATATTTTATATATAAGCTTCTGTAATTCCATTTTATTTCATACCATTATTCGTTTCATGTTGTATATACATACGATAATTTCGTTTGAGGAAGTGCGGACTACCGCCCCCTTAAAATGATATGACTCGTTCATACCACACATGGAACGTATAAAGGATGGTGTTAATGAACTTAAGTAACATATATAAAATATTATATTATACTGGAATAGTAATATACCTATGTATCATTTGTATTCGATTCTTTTAAAATAAAAATTAAATGGAAGTAGCGTTCGTGCGTACGTACGGACTACCGTCTCCACGAACGCGATGAGATTCATTCTCCATCGTATCCATTCAAGTATAATTATCATTTAATTATTTAAAAATGATGTTTAAGGACTTGATATCATTCTGGATATGAATAAGATACAACAAACATGACTTATGTAACAAAACATATAAAGAAAATGAGTAAGTTAACACCCGAAACGGCGATAATACTAAGATATTATTATCAAATCAATATTAAAAGATCATATATGATATCATATTAATGTATATGATTCTTGTATAATTTAGTAACAATTATTTAACTATTATACAGGAGGTTAACCTACCCCAACCAAGGAAAAGTACAAGGTAAGGGTTATTTCACAATCTCTTCATTATCCGAGGTTGTTTATACGTAATAATCTACTGGGATATCTTTATCATCCACATCCATGTTTCTTAAAAATGTATTTCAAAACATTTTTACTATTTACAAGAATATGGGTTAAAGTCATTTATACCCCTGTTTGAATTTTTATAAGAGGTTTATAAAGGAATCTTTCCGTCGTTTTCAAAACAAGGTCCATTTTAACCTTTTCGACAGAATTGAGGTAAGAATGTTTTTTTAACTTATACGGAGGGTGCGGTTATTTTATGCCGTTATAAAATCTTCAAAGCTTCCCTTACAAGCTTATAAGAATATTTTCAAAGAAAATGTTTTATTTTATATGGATCTTAAATGATTTCAAAATAAAAGGAGATATTTCTTTTAAAAGAATTTTGATTTCAACTATGTCAACATCCTTTGATGGATTTTAAGATTATTTGAAGTTGATTTATTATGATACAAAACTTCTATATTGTATTGAAGGTTTTGTGATATGTTTGACTGTGGATGTTCTATTTTTATACCATTCATAGTTTATGGTGAAAGTATTGACATTTCGTATGCTAGTTTTAATACGAATGTTTATGTTATGTTTAAACCTTTTCATATGGGAATGCATTGGACTTAATAAGTGACGGGTGGAGCCTGCTATAGCTCCTCGATGCATCGGTAGGTCTCATGAGACAAACTAGTGTCTTGGCACAAGGCCTTGACAAAATCTTATTTGTAGTCTTGGCACGAGGCCTTGGCTATGTGGTTATGATAGTCTGGCATTATGCATTCCAACATTATGAAAGTGGTTATTGATATTGCATGTGATTATTCGATTAGTAGAATATCCATGTGAACAAGTAAATGGCATTATTTCATTTTACTTTTGCCATACTATGTTGAAGTTAAATTTTTAAAAGGCTTTTGTTTTAGTAATTCATTGCCTTAAATGTTTATGCTTATTTTGAATGTTCCGCTATATTGTTATCCTTACTGGGCATTTGAGCTCACCCCTTTTCTATGTTTTATTTTTCCCAGGTAGTGAAGAAGTAATTTATGAATGACTTGCAGGGATATTATGAGGGGTTAATAGTGTGGATATGAAGACTTTGTTGTAGTAGTAGTTTTTCACTTTGAAATGTAATGTAAAACTTTATGATTATATCTAGTGTTTCCAAGGCTACTAAACCAATCGGTCTTTCGGGATTTGATCTTTCTTGTGATCATGCCAATGTTATGTAATTAATGCACCGACTCTGGGCAACTGGGGTCGGGGCGTTACAGATGACATGGTATCCTATAGTTTTAGCTCATATGATATGGACCATACATCATGAAAAGGGTGAGGGATATAATTCATAACAGTCCTAGGATGTTTTGAAAGACTTTAAATGTGATGAAGGAAAATTTAATCCATGATCATGGGTGTTATCAGACCAAGAGAAGTGATATGGGACATGAATGCCTATAAAGACCATGAACTATGTTTAAAAATAAGATTCTAGCATAGTGTTGTTGATAATTATGAAGATAGAAGAGGTTTCTCTTAAGGAAGAATGTGCCTCTAGTTGATAGGGCTTTTTAGAGATTCTTATACAAAGCCATATTGGGGTTTATCAATGCATAGTCAACCGTTTAATCATATGGATTCTTAAATTATATAATATCTTTCCAAGAAAAGATTATAGAGATCCGGATTTTCTAGGATAAGGTGTATGAATCATGAAAGGGTTGTGTTCGAGTATAAAGGAAGTATTTTGATCGGCACTAGCCATCATGTGTGAATTTATCTATAAATATATATCACATATATAGGGAATGAGATATTTTTTGATTCTGTGATGGGATCCTGAATGAGGGAACTCGAATTAAGATCTCATATATGGATTAGGGGTCATATACATGAGGAAAGGGACATATACCCTTTTCCTATGATTGGGCCTAGGTCATGGAAACTAGGTGTCACTATGTATCATGTGTGGATATAAATAAAAACACATGTATTTCTCAATATTTAATATGGGACCAAATGTGAAAGGAACTATGTTAGAGTCTCCTTTATAGAACTTTGTTTATATTCATGAGATGGATCATTCTCTTTACATTATGGATGCACCCAAGACATAAGGTCGTGGGTGTCTCTATATATCCCATTGAGATGAGAATCAATATACAAATAGTTCTGGAGTGGAGGAATGGTGGGAGACCAATACCAAGTATTTTGATCTACTCAAGAAAGGATAGAAATGTTATTCATTTTCACATTGTGCAACTAGGATGTGAACTAAGAAGTTCTACATCTTGTGACAATGATGTTTTCATAAATTTTAATGTATTCTTACTAGGATGTTAGGATACATAGTTTAGTATCTTACAACTTAGACTATGTTTTTCTTCAGTTTTAGGTCATATGACTAGGACCACCTTTCATTCCTTTTAAGGTCATGTGACAAAGAACATTTGGTTTTCCTTTTATGGTATTTGATCTAGGACCATTCTTGATTATTACACAATGTATTTCTTGAGTATCCTTGAGTTGGTATGGGTTTTAATAAAATATCTATACATTGAGATTAAGGAACAATATTATTTAGAGTGGAAATTTTATGGTGCATAAGGTCTGACAAACTTTGGATCCAAATTTGGAGGTTTCTTCCATGGTATGATCTGATTCCTAAGGACTATTACTAGTTCTCCTTTAAGGAATTAGTGGAGGTGAAATTTCTTGTTAAAATCCTATCCAATTGTATTTTGGTGGGCCTTCATGTGATAAAATGTGTGTAGTCTTTTCTCATCATGATGTTCTAATTCATCCAATGGTTTTTTTGGATTTGTCAAATACAGATAGCTAATCATAGATGGAAAGAAAAAAGATTGAAAAATCATACCTCAATGGGAAAGATTGCTTATTTCCTGTATACCAAAGAATATGGGTTCGCCTATGTGGTTGTGTGAGATATAGTCATAGAAACTCACAAGGAATGAAATAGCCTGTCAGTATAATAAATTTTATCTTTATCCACCATCTGTTAGAGTATGTTTGATAAGGTTTTTTAATGGCCTTTATATATCCATTAGACATTGTGTGATAGTTAGATAAATGGTTGGATTTGATATTATACTGCATATAAAACTTCTCCAAATCATTTATGCCAAAAATTGGTGCCACTATACATTATAATCGTAAGAGAGACACAAAATTTGGTAATGATGTTAGATTTCATAAAGTTGAAAATTATTTTAGTCCTAAATTATTTTAGGGGTATTTCTTCATTCCATTTAGATAAGAAGTAAGTTTTATTGGGGATGTATTTGAATATCGTAGTCATAGCTTGGGGGATATATCCCTAAAAAATACATTCTCTATATTTAAAATGTCTAAGAGAATTTAGAAGTACATAGAAACTATGGGGGTTCATAGATGAAGTCATCATGTACTTGTAAAGAATGACACTTTTTGGTGAATTTTGTGCAATCATGTTCCGTTGAAGGCCAAAAGTATCCAAGACTCCAGATTTCATGGGAAATTCTAACCCTGACTACTGGGAACTTTATACTCCTATATGTACTTATTTTATGATAGAATGGTATCCTCTCTATCAATTCATCTAATAAGGACTCAATTGATGACCCTTTTCTAGAAAAATTTCTAGTGTTTTGGACCTTCATAAAGAGTAAATTTGGTGTCTCATCATTGAGTTTTCTCTTTTCCAACATTTTCTAACATGAGCACTCCTTTTTAAAGGTATCCCACAATGTTAATCCCCTAACTAGTTATAGGGTTTTTTGGTTTAGGGATGAAAATAATCTCCTTTATTTCATCCATGTCTATATGAGAAAAAGGTGAAACCATTTAGTGGTGTGTAATGATGATGACTGTTTCATCTCATTCTGGATCCTCCAAATCCATATCCTCATTCTCTAATGCATCTTTCAAGGAATTATATAATCGATGGAAATGATTCAATATCATCTCTAAGGGTAATTCTTCCATTTATCCATGGAAATAGACAAGTAAGGGAATTAAATCTTCCATTATAATGGAATAATCTCTATTGATATTGTTGATTACCAAATCTATATCACCCTTTACCTTCAAGTGGTCCAGTTACATTGGAAGGGTGTGTTCTAGGTTTGTGTTGAGGGTCTGATACTCAGCCTCATTAATTTTTTACACCTTTTGAATGTAGGATGGTGTAAGGTAAGAAACCTTTTGTGGATAGATGAATATGATAACAAAATATGCATTGTTGAGGTTAGGGTATCTATTATCATACCTATTGAGCTTATGTATGTGCCATAAAAATACATTTCCTGTGTATGTGGCCCTTCCTAGATAGTGAAGATCACTTGATTAAGAAATTATGTATTTAATGATGTTATTTCTATACAGGGATTTTCTGCATGGAAGTAAATTAATTATTTACCTTTTATCGATTTCTAAGGCATGAACTAAATAAAAAATTCCTACAAGATAAACTTCCACCATTCCAATCATTTAGTAAACAAAGGACGTATGAGGATGTATTTGAGTGGGTTCCTATAAGAGGTCAAATGGACCTTGTGATGTTGTGGGTAGTGCCTTAGTTTATCAATCATGAATATTAATTCCATAAAGCTCTTCTCGATATATAAATAATGAGTCTCAGTATTTATTATGGATTGAATGATAAAAAAAAGGTTGTTTTCATTCCACAAGTCATTGTTTTGTAAAAGGAAAGAACCCGAAAATGATTCAATGGATGTTAGATAATAGATGAGTGTCATATTATAAATAGTTGGTATATAAATGGTGGACTCAAAAGATATTTCATGATATTTTTTAAGGCTTCCTGACAGTCATTCGTCCAATGATATGTAACCCCCATTTTAATCAACCTATTGAAGGGAAATAATTTCTTGTGAGCCTTACTATAAAACATCGAATATAGGTGATGAATCCTTGTAATTCCCTTAAATATTTTAGATTCTATGAAGGTGACATATTAAGGATATCATTTTACTTCTTGGGATCAACTTTGGTAACATGATGGAATGCCGTGAAGTCGAGAAAATTTCCTGAGGTAAATTCAAAAGTGAATTTCAAGGGGTTTACATTCAGGATTTGATGACATAGTTTATTAAATATAGTCTCAATATCATACAAGTGTTTATAATGATAATAAGAATTAACAAGCATATCATCGACATAACACTCAAAATAATTCCCCAAAAGGGTTTATAGATTCAATGTAAGGAATGATTGTATGTAGTACCAGCAACCAAAGTGAATTACCTGATAGAAATATACCCCTTGGGGTGATCATAAAGAAGTGGTTACCTCATCTTAAGAGGCCATAAATATTTGGTTGTACCCTGAATATCCTTCCAGGAAGGAATGGTCTTGATATCTGGTCATAACATCAATCAATAATTCCATGATTTTAACTCGGAAACCATATTTTGTAAAATACCAGTTGAGATCTCTAAAGTGAACACAAACCCTGATTTTCCCATTATTATTCACCATTAAGACTATATTGGCTAACCATTTTAGATACTAAACTTACCTAATGAAATATTACTTGATAATCATGTCAACTTCAACCTCAATTTTAGCATTTTTATTATATTCATTCTTCTAGATGCCTGTTTGTATCCCTGATGGTTTTTTGGAAACCCATTCTATGAGTGGAAACCCTAGGATTGAGTTCCAACATTTCTATGTAATTCCAAGAAAAAAAATCCTGATGTTTCTTTATAAAGGAGTTATATATATATTTTCTCCAAAAGACATGGTCTCACTAATCAATGTATGTTGTCGGTCCTCATACAAACCAATGTTTATTTGTTTGAGTTAGTCAATAATAGTAGATGAAGCTTTTTGAAATGCTAGAGGGGAATACCTAAGGCCCCCATCCTCTTCCTCTTCCTCTTATTCTTCATCATCATCTTCCACCTCACTCTTATGGGGAGTATGTGATGAAGGAAATTTCTTAGAGTTAGGATAGGAGTCAATATTTTGGAATCGAGATGATATAATAGCTTCCTCCAACCTGGCTAATGATGTGGGGTCTATTTGATGCTCATGAGGGGAGATGTGGGGTAGATAGGTATTATCTCCACTTCGTTCTAGTGACATGACCGATTTTTCATATTCATATAATGATGATAGGACCTATTGAAACTTAAGGGATAGAATTATGATATTTTCATCTAATCATTTAATAATGTTCGGAGAGTTTATGGCCTATTTAGAAAAGACACACTGAGTCTTTATGACAGATATCATGAATTTTGTTGAGTATAAACACAAATTTCATCCAAAATACTCTACCTAATTTATGGGAAAAACATAATCTTCACTGATTTATTTTAATGGATTTGATATGGACATTTATAGACTATTTGGGGAATTGAATTTGGTGACACTACCATCAATGGGCTATTTCCCTTCTATTTGGTAGAATATCACATTAATATAATATGATTTAGAAGATTATAATAATTATTTATCTATATGGAATGTACCAATTTGGCCATTAATGAAATATTTGTGGAATTTGTGGTATCATGAGTGTAATTCCACATGTTGATACAACCAATGCAGTCAAAGGAGAATTATAAAAGTTATATCTTTCTGGAATAATAGAAATGATGACTTAGATACAAGGTCCCCAAAATGAGTCATAAGATTGATTTTTTTTGGAGAGGATTTTGCACATTTTTTCTTAACCCTATAGTGTTAGAGTAGAATTGGACATGTGGGCATCATTATAACCCATTCAATGAATTATTTTTACTAGAAAGAATTTTATACCCGAGATGTTATTAATGAAATCCCATTATATATCAATTACATTTATCATGTCAGACACATATAAGGTTATGATTTATCCTTATTTAAGGACATCTTTTTCTTAATCTTCTAAAGAGAAGACGATATGGAATTAAACATGATTTATCTCTACACAATATATTTCAGTAGCTACAACCTCGTCTTAAAATTCCTAAGGGATCAAAAAAGCCTTTATGAGTTATTCACTTAGGTATCTTGATAGACTCAGAGAATCTAGGATAGAAAACTGGGATGAAACACATGCCAATTTATTTTGAATGTTGTACTTCAGGTATATAGGTTTTTTATTCCTATCATGAGGAATCCCTTTCATAGGAACTTTAGGATTTAAATTACTTGACATAGGTATATCGACCCTTAGAAAAGGAGTTCGAGGCACTTAGTCCCTGATGGGTTAGGCCTAATAGATCTTTCTATTTGATGAAGATGTCTATGAAATTTCACCCCCTATAGTATATCTTCTAGGATAATTAGGTTAGGGTTACTCTTGGAATATTTGAATAAACATTCCTACTTGTGATAGTCCCACTGTAGGGATCTCCCATCGAGTTTTTGTATTATTGAAAATCTGAGCAGGGACATGGATAGATTATTGAGTTCTGTCATGATTTTGTCTTACCTTGTACCCTCACCTCTCGTGACCTATTCCTCTGATTCCCTAATCAAGTACATAGAACTTGAGTTCATTTCCATAATAATCATCATATAAGTGATCCATTGTGTTAATTATATTAATGGAACCGAAGATTAATTATTAATCTAATGATGACTCTGTCTGGAGGGTCAACTCTTGTGGAACCATTTGGGTGGATGATGCCTCTCATCTCAGGACTAAAGGAATAATGTTTGAGAGAGTCAAATTTAAATTTTTGATTTGTACTATATCATCTTCCTATTTATTTCCCTACTCTTATAGCCATGTAATATTCTATAAGGCTGGCCTTTGGAGGCCTGCGATGCCGACGAAGTAGGCTATACCATAGAGGAAGAGACTAGGGGAATACTTGATTGTTTTAAATGTTCATGGAGGATAACATGACTCTAGTTGATTTTTTTATAATCATCCAATCACTGAACCTCTTTGTATTATTGTTGGTAACATTGTTCCACTCACCCTCTTCCTCTGTATTTGTGGTGAAAACACACTATATGTGTGTGGGATTTTTTACTAGCTTCACTTTCCCCCAATAAAACATATTTTTCAGGAAATATTTAAAAAAAATATTCATATATGGTGTAACCCAATGTATAATGAAAGGGGAAATAATTTGGGTGATCACGAAGGCTGACATGGATATGTCTTTTGAGTCCCAATAGGGTTAACAGGTTATTTCCCATGGATGCTAAGAATTAACCAGGAAACTACTCATCTTAGAAATAATATACATTATTCTTCTAATATCCATTTTGAGAGAGTTTTTTCTAATTAATTTCACCAAAAATAGGATACATCTTCTGATACTTCCATCCACAAGGAGGTACCTCGTGAGGAGGTGAGAGAATTGGATTTGGAGATGGAATAGAGGCCGCATTCAATGTAACCATTATAGCCTACAATATAACCATACTCTTCCCTTGAGATTCCATCACATTATGGGAGTTGGCCTTAGTTCTCAAAATATAATCTTCCAAACTTTTTACTATTACTAAATGATCTTAAAACCTTCCCAGATACTTTACTGGGATAATCACTGTTCATAGTTCATCATAAATATTCTCAATGAAAATAACAAAGAAATCCTCTTGAGGATGATGCAAGATCAGGGTATAAGTCAAGATCTTCCACCTGATGATGGAATTCGAAACCCTATAATTTTATTGTTGTATAAATTTTGAAGGATTTATGACTGTTGTCTTCTTAAACGTAAAGTTGGATTAATAAAATTATTTTTGATGAATATTTTCCCATCCCTTGATTGATCCAGCTAGTAGAATGGTATACTAGGAGAAGGATGGTCCTTCTAATGTATGTACAAAACATATGAAAATAGGTGCATCTTGCTACTTGAGGGTCCCCATAATGGGACCATACATATACATGAAGTGTATAAAGTGATTTTCTAGATCCCCTAAAACATTTAATGATGAGAATATATGATCCCCAAATTTTGAAAGAGGAATATTTGCATCCGCCCATTCATGGTAAAGATTTGTCTTTGGTTTTATTAGAACACATCATCCTTCCAAATCATCTAATATAGCCACTACTATTTCAATAGTGTCTATGATATGGGGATGAATGACTAACTAGGTAGGATCATTAGAAAAGGGAACAACATTTTGGGCCAGCTATGACAATTCTTCTTGTACTCGAGGTGGGTATCCTATTGGAGTTGGTTTGTGAAGTTGTGTCTGAGCTAGCACCATCTATGTACCCAATGGAGGGAAATCCAAATATCATTCCACCATGGGGTCTAAATATATTGGTTTTAAGTACCCCATGTTGAGCACATGTTTTGAACTCATTTCATTTACTAAGATGAACCCTATTTTTTGAGTTACATTTGATGGGGGAATGGGTTAAGGCTATTCTTGTAGAATATATTTGGTAGTGATATTTCCTCAGAGTAGTTCATTATTGAGATCTATAAACTCCTTCATCTATTAATCCTACTATGATAATATATTCTCAAGTGTGAGGAATTCAAACTCTTTGGGAGGTGGGTGAGGTAAAACCTTACCTTTACCATTTTATTTGGTAGATACTACTAGAGGAGGTAGTCGAAGAGCAGATAAGGGATTCCAAAAATTCATAGAAATACTCTAGTTTTGAGTAAGAACACATTATACAATTATTTTAATGTAAACAATATTAAGAACAAAAACTTCCTTCCCCTATTCATTTGTATCAGCCTTGTGTTCACCAACATCTTCATGGGTGGTTCTGACAATGTTCATTGATGAAAAATGAATTTCAGCTTTTTCATCAACCTTTGAAAGATAAGAGGGTTGCTTATTTCGGGGATATTTTTTGGATGAACAATTAATTCCAAGTGTAATCATACCCTTAAGATATTTTTTTATCTACAATGTCCTCTTGGAATTTTCTGACCAATGGTGATCTGAATAGAATCTTCAGACATTTTTCCAATGCATGTTCCACATGAAGAAATCAGGTCAAAGGGTAGGAGAATTTGGGAAGATCCATTTTGGAGTGCTCCCCCTAAATGGGAAAAGGATAAATTCCAATGAGAAGGAATTTGAGATTAAATATCTTCTATCCCTATGTGGTGGGTCTACTCCCATCCCATTTTCAAAAAAAAAAAATTAGTTTGGTTTTTCAACATCGAAGGTTGTACTAATAAATCCTTGAAACCTGTGTGATGTGGTTTCTCTTTGATTTCCATGATTCCTAATAGCATAGATTCTCTGTTGATTTTATTGAGCTGTGTTCGAACATGGGTTGAGTTCATTGTATAACTTTCACCTGAGCCACATCCTTCTAATGATATTGGTGATACCTAATGACTGGAATCCCTTAAACGAGAGGGATACTAAATATTTTTAGATTCTTGATCTGAAATATATTTGATGGATCTCTCTCTTATAGCTTGACATCTTCAAGAGTCATTCCAGGATGGTTTTTTATGAGCATAACATCTATTGATAGAATATACCATTTCTTGAAGATGTTCCAAGGATATGACATTACATAATGTTACCTTTTGTGGGATTTGATTATTGAGGAACAAGGTGAAATGAAACACCCCATGTACACCCCATCCTTTGATATGAACATTGGATAGGGCATCAATGATTAGGCAATACAACTCTTTCAATGCATCAAGGAAAGCATGATGAAGGGAACCATGATATTTTACAAACGTTGGGAACCATACAACTAGGATGGACAATAAGACAATTTGATGGTGTATCCCTTATATTACCTTGACATTTCCGGTTTATCAAATATAAGTCAAGAATTTTTTTATGCTGACAAAGAGTTTTCCATATATTCTGGTGGATTTCATGTACATAATATTCTGAAAACACCTCTGGAATGCTGTATTGGGGAGTTCCTAATTCCAGGGCATGATTGGTATATTGTCTTTAACCAATAATCTCTTAATTAGTAATATATATTTTTCAACTTTTGTAGGAGTTTCATCAACATCATCTGATCCAATTGGATATAACTATGTTTTTTTATTGTATAAAATGATATTGGAAGGGATACCCTATATTATATTGAAATTCATGTGATCCAAGGGTGGTTTGAAGAATGACCATTTCCTTGGAATTTTTTCTAGTTGAGAAAGGATGTCACTTGTCAATGATGTGGAATTAGGCATGAATTGATTTACTTTTCCAAGTGCCTCATGCTAAGGATGATTTCTCATAGTTGATTCGACAAGGGGAGGGAATTCTTTATGAAACAAAGTTTCACTATGGGGGGGGGGAACTTTACAATTAATACCATCATGGGAGGGCTACCATCCAAGATTGATGTCTGACTTCAAGGAAAAATCCTATAACATATACCCTAGGGAGGGCCTTCAAGGAAGACAATAATAAGGGGGGGGGGGGTCATTCCTTTTTATTGGTCTTCTGGACACATAAAGTGTTGTTGCGACACTCATCATGATATGGGATCATGTGATAAATAATATTATGGGAATGAATTATTCATTTAGGGTAAGGTTTCTAGGGAGGACCTCTTGAACTGATGGTATAAAAATTGTGGGGAGGGACTTAAAAACTGATACTACTATTTCTGTAAATTGGTAACATATTATTAGGATCTTGATCCACCATAGATAAAAAACTAAGGGCTTCATGAACAATATATTTGTGAAGAGTGTGTTCATATTTTGTCTCTTAATTTTCCAATTACCTTTGGTGAGGCTTTTTTTTATGCTCTCTTTTAGGTGATCGGGTCCGTTTGTTGTGGATAAAGTCTTTCATATTTGGAATCTTGTTTTACATGATATCATGTTATTGTTAGACTTTGGAAACATATTTCTATAATTTTGGAAGGGATATATGCCATCCCTAGAGTATCCACTAGGATGGACTAATGACCTCTTGTTGGAATGGGGGTATAGGCTCGATCTAGTTCTCCATATATCATGGTATTTATCCTAAACCCCTAAATACTTGAATTTGGGGCTATATCCATGGACCTATAACCATATTCAATAAGGACCAAGGGTATAGATCAGTAATACCCATGGATATTTTACCTCCCATGGAAGGATCCCACCACACTTCCCCTTTTCCCCTACCATCATGAGATACTCCTTCCCCCACCCTCGTGACATTCCCCTTTCCTGCAACCCTCCTCCCCTAATGTTTCGATCTAACCTCCCTCAATCATCCTCTGATGAGGCCACCCAAATTCCCCAATATCCTCTTCCTTCGATGTGAAAACCCACCTTATCACTGATGCTACTCCAACACGGCCTCCCCTCCACCTCCTTATGATCCACTTCTTTGACACAACTCCAGAATGGATTTAACACGGGTCCAACATGACTCCTATTTGGCCACCCCACCTCTAGAGATCATCCTCCTTCAACGCGACCACACCTGAATATTATCCTTTGATTTGGTGACCCCAAATATTTGATTTCTCATTTGAACCAAGCCATACCCTCATAATGATCCTCCTATCCTGATTTATCATTAACCCCAATTCCTCAACCAATGATAAATCCTCTCGTTTTTGATTTCTCATTCCAAATATTCACCTCCTGCTCTTCTATTGAATTGAATATGCATAACTAGTTAGGGTTCCACAAATTTTAATTGTGAACTTATTTTTATTATACTATAATATGTATTTAGTTAGAAATTAACCGATATTTATTTCATGAACATACAATTTCATGTTTTTATCTCTACATGAGTAACATTTTTGGATCTCATTGTATTGTTTTTTCATAATGAGATTTCAATTGTATATACATTCTAATACTATATAAAATGTTTGACTTGGTTATATTTCATATTCATCCATGTTTATATTTATTGAAGGTTATAGTGTTAACCAAAAATCATGTTCTTTATTCCCTTTTATAATTAGATCATATCCAACATGAAATAGTACTGATATTACATGGATATTATAGGTATAATAATGTTTCCAGGAACTACTACATGATTTTTTATATCATTATGTTTTATTTGATATCACTTTCTGAAATATATCTATAAAACTTATCACTTATTGTAAGTATTTTTTTGGATATTTTTTCCATTTATTAAATCCTTTTTAACAACTTATTTATGCATATTTTCAATAATATAAAAAACACTTATTATTTTTAAAATTGATTATCATATGTGATAAGTGAATTAATAGTTTTCAAAAAGTGCATTAAATAAGTCACTCAATATTTTTGTGTTAAGTGCTTAAATAGTTTTCATTAAGTATAATTAATTTTTCATGTCATTAGAGTCTATAATTATGGTGCATAAATTAATTATTATTTTTGTATATGTTATTTTTCATGAATTATTGATTTTTTTATAAATCCTTCTTATATCTATGTTTTACACTAATCCATGTAGAAGTATTTATTTTCTATGTTATGAAATTACTATTTTCAAAATATCATGATTCATTATTTTTTACATTGTTTTTTCATTTAGCATGATACATGACAGTGTGACCTGGAATTAAAAATATAGAGATTTATTTTTAAGTAGATGAGGTAATTTTGTATTCATGACCAATTGTTTTGGATTATATTTTTAATGGAAGATAATATCTTTTTAAAGACCATTATGTTATTTTTATTATATTTACTATATATTCTAAATATATATCATTTTCAGTACTATGATATAAACAGTTTTTAGAAAATAAACTATGAGTGTTATATACCATTTTAAAATTTTGTTTTCCTATAAAACAAACATATGTGACTCAAATTTAATAAAAATTGGTATTCACTGGTTTAATGTATTATCATAGTGTACCGACCAATTTGAATGTTTGACAATAGATTTTATTTTAATATAATTTTTTTATTTTCTAAATAAAGTTCAATCCATGTTACTGGTATTTTTTGTGTACCTCATTGGATGAAACATTTATGGCGATGAAAAAATATATGTAAAAAGGATACTTTCTATTAAGTTATCATATTTTTGGTTTCTAAAAATATGATGATTTTGGTTTCTATTATTGTGTTTGTTTTGTGAGGCAATATTCAATTGCATTGTTTTATTATTGTGTGATTCTCTTTTTAATGTGATCCTATTTATTTGGGTAATGGGATATCATTATTTTTCATTTATTATTTAAATATGGGGTTTATGTTTTAGTATTTTATCAATTCACTTGTATTTTAATTTTTTTTAATTATTTATTGTTAATTAATATAAAATAGTCATAATATTTTATTTTATATTCATTTTTATTGATTTTTGTCTAATATTGTGGAATAATTGCTTCCATTCACAAGTGTAAGAATGGATATATCCTTATAAGACTTATGATTATTAGCTTCCTCCAGCCACCTATGTCGAAAATACGAGTAGCCATCGAATCTAGAATTACAGTTTATTTCCTTATAGGGTGCTACTTTTGATATACGATCCCGAAAAACTAACTCAAGTACCTTATCAATGTCATAACTGTACCTAACAGTATGTAATAATTTATTTCATATATTATTTACTTCTATATTTATAACTCATTCGAAGATATATATTTCACTTTATATTTATGTTTAGTTATTGATGTTTTAGTGAATCTATTTGAATTTGTTTTCAGGAAAATATGAGTTTATATGTTAATTTTATTGATTTTTTTAAACTGATATGGTAATATGTTTTTTAAATTCCATACCATAAAGTCCATATATTTTTTTTGTTAATTTTATTAAATATATCAACATCAAAATAAACATATAAACACTATTTATATGTTTATTGTATTAACATAAAAAGTTTAAAATTTAGAAATAGTTTATATATGTATTTATTTGTTAAAATAGTATCTATGAATATTTTATTATACATTAATACTATTTATGTGTTTATACAGATTATATGTTAATGCAGTTTAAGAGTTTACATGTCAATATAGCTTTAATTTTTCTTGGCATCATGTATGAGAAAACAAGACCGAGATGTATAATGATCATATGTTTTGTTTTATATGTAAAAATATCGATGTTTCAGAATTATCCCTATGCTAAAGGTGAGCTCATGGACTCTGGGGATATTTCTCATAGTGACAAAATTTATTCTTGAAACATTGAGTATTCTTTGGTGGTTCATATTTATTATAATTATATTAACATTCTCAACAAAGATAATGAAGCGACCGTTATTGAAGCTACAGAGTGATGACCTAGGGATAATGATATTCTTCACACTAAGAAAATGTTAAATTTTATATCTTCATTTTTACCTCTAGGTAAAAAAAATGATATTGATCTTTTTATGAAAAATAGGAAATTTAACAAAACAAATCTTTAATTTTTCCTTATCTAGTTAAATAGTATGTAATGAAATAGTTTGCATTATTGAGTGTGCATTGTGTATTTAGTAGGATTATTTGAGCATTAAATTGATCTTGATTTTATTTTAATATTTCATTTACTTAGTTGAGTGTTTTATTATAGTCACTAATGATTTTATATTTTCATTCAATGGTACATAGACACTTTTAAAATCTCTCAATAGGAAATACTATTATTTCACTGTAGTTTAATGCTTGTCCTATACTTCTAAAATAGAATGTATAAATTATCTTATGGGTTTATTCTATATAGTTAGTGAAATATATTTATTAAAATACTTATATCCAATGATGAAATTATTTTCTTAGGTTTATAGGGATTTATTTAAACATAAATACTCAATACCATAATCAATAAACAATCTATTTTCTAGTAACTTTTTGAATGATTTAGAGATTATTTCTATTGTACTCAATGAAATATTATATTTCAAATATTCTTGACACTTGAATCTAATTATATAATTAGTATTTACATGTATAAGTAATCTCAATCTTCTATTTTTTAGCCAAGGTAATAATTGAATTGATATTTTCTATTTTGATCCTTTTAAATTTAATTAGTATATTTGGTTCTCTTACATAATATTTGAAGGAATATTATGTTGTTGTTAAATTTTTTGGAGCTTCCCTAGATCATCATTTCAAGGTTTTTCAACAATTTGTTACTATGTTTCATGTGTAATTGATTCTTTTTACTCTATTTTAGTAAGTGGATTACCCATCTCAAATCTCAATAAGCACATATAGTTGCTTCTAGTTCAGTATACACACACACACACACATGTATATCTTTATTATTATAGTCTTATATTGAATATTAATAAAACAATACAATATATATATAGAAATTAACATGTAAGAAAATATATAAAAGTTCTTATAGTGTATAGGGTCTCATTTTGGGTTGGTACTGATGTAGAAGTCCTTATAGGTGATGCTGTATTTTTAGACTAACAAGGTATAATTATAGAATAAATCAAATGATTTTCCTAGGAAGTGATAATTATTCATGAGAGTGATGGTTTCTTATGAAGATAAAATGAAATTGGTTGGAAACACTTCTTAAAAATGGGCCAAGGCTAGTCCTTTTATGTACCCATAGTAGAAGACTCCTTGTGGATTAGGTAAAAATTCATATACCAATGGAAAAAAATCCACAAACATAGTACAAACTTCCATAGTGGTTTTTAAAGAAGTTATCATTCCCACCATTCAATATTAGGTTTCCCCATGATCTCACATCATTCCTAGTATATTTTGCATTAGATCCCCTCTACATATTGAATCATTAATTAGTGTGTGAAAATACAAATTATTTTGAATTTATGTATACAAGTGTTTTCTATATTCAAAGGAAATAGCAGCATAAATATTTTAATGATATGTAATAAAAACATCCCAATAAATTCCATTATTAATAACTTTATCATCCTTCTAAAATATTACCTTATGAGGATCTCGGGTTCTATTATTGTGATAATGATGTTAGTTTTTGGTATATGTTGTTGTGTATACTTCTTATATGGCCTTGTGGTGTTTGACATCCATGCTAATGAAGGATGAAGGTGTTTCAAATTAAGTGTTGTATATTTGATAGTCTTGTTGGGGTTTACATGTTTCTCAAGACACAATATTGCATTACTAATGCACTTGGGAGATAATTGTTTCTTTTTTCCAATTCCTTTTCCATTTATTTAATTCTTGAAATTTATAATTTTAAGGTGTAATTATTAAAATTATTCAATTATACACATTATTTTTCATTTATTTAAAACCTTTTCTTATATAATTGTCATGTATTTTATTTCACATAACTTTTCGTTTCAACGTATTATAAATTAAATAATTTTTATTTATATTATTACATAAAATGGTGAATATGCCATTAATTTTCATTGGAAATGTACTGGTTTTTTAAAAATAAATATATATGAACACAACTAGTTTATGGAAAAAACACTCCCTGAATTTCATAAAATAAATTCCTTGATGATGAAGTGATATTAATCGTCATGTTCTATATGGAAAATTCCCATAAAGGAGTACTAATGACTCTAAAACTGATGTCCGAGCAAGGAATTATGATCAAACAAAGTATGAAAAAGTACTTGAAATATACTTCTCGATACATAGTTTGTGTAACATAGGCAGTATATGGGTATATAATGTTAATTTCTCTTCCATCTGAGGTTGAACTATTGGTAATGTCCAGTATGGTAGGCGATGTCTTGGAACAGTACACTAATAAGGCATGTATTAGCATGGAACTTCATGTCATATAACAAAAATAAAAAATATTTAATTACTCTACCCTTTTTTAATACCCTATATATGATATCAGAATGTACTAAATGAGATTCCTCAGTTGGGCCACTAAAATTAACAGTGTTTAAGTTGGCCTACACATCATGTGGGGATAGAGCGTTGACCTGGTGTGCACTGGGGAATACATTGAGTTATACAATAATGATATACATGGAGAGTAATCCATGATAACATCCTACTTTATATTTGTAATAAAAAATAACTCCTAGTGGCACAGGGCTATAGGATATATGAAATTTTATACAAAAGATTATAAGCAATGTAGTTGAGTTTTACAGAAATGATCATATTTTTTAATCACATTATGTGTTGCGACTTATGCTTATTCTAACTCTAGCATTTCCATAAGTGTTCCCCATGTGTAACTACCTTAAAAAAATATCAACCCTCAATGGAGCTTCATCATCCATCTTTTTCCATAACTATTTTTTCCACTGCTTCCTTTTTCAATTTCTCATCTAATCCCTTAAATGGATTCCCTGTCCTCTTTGAGTAAGATGGCCTATAACTTTCTCATGGCCTTGGTATGAGTTAATATTTGAATTACACACTACTTACATACATATTATTGATTTAATTGTTTCAATGTTCTTATTTTATGGGTAATTTGTAACACCCTGAGATTTTATGAGATATATTCTTTTTAATTCCTTTGATTGTACACTACACCAAGATTAGCTTGTACTATACACAACACCGTATTAGCTTGCAGTATACGCAACACTATTCTTGGATCTTGTTACACACAATTTCAAGTTTTCAACATTGAGTGTATATATATATATGTATATATATATATATTCAATGTATAAATGAAATATGGTTGGATTCTATTATACAAAACAATGAAGGATTCTTGCACAACACGCAACCCTGACTTGGCTTGCACTACACGCAATCACGACCTTCCACGATAGCGTGTGTTGTACGCAATACATAGTTTCGCTAAACAACAATATGCTATTAAAATATTATTAAAACTAGCCGATATGAATAGTAATACCCACTTTTTTAAATTTTATAAATTTTATTTTTTAAAATGGACTTCATTTTTGGATTCAGAATATCGAAATTAGCCTAGGGTGAAATTTTGCTGTTTTTCTAAAAACTTTCAATTTTTGATGAAAAGTTAAAACACTGGCTTACTATTTAAAAACCGAATTTTTATTTAAATACTTATTTATTTTATTTATATTTATTTTAGGTCAAAATTGATACATAATACCTATATGTGTTCAATTTAATTCATTGGAGTCATTTTATAATAATTTTAGATATATAAAAATTTTATTGAACTTTTGACCGTCTTTTACCCACCTCCTAGGAGAATTTGCAAATTTACATAAAACATAATTTTACCGCTTTTGTGAATGGAATTTCAAAAATCCGAGAGACACGGTTGATGTCAGTAAGTAAAATTCAGTTCAATGAGATGAAAATAATTTTTGGTGAATAGTAACTTTTTACTTTTTTTTACCACAGTTAAAAGTAAATAGGGTAATTAAGGGTAAAAATGATATTATTATTACCCTAACACATGTCCTAATTCTATTGGATAAGTTTAATTCGACTAAAAACAATATTAAGGATAAAATATTACCCTATAGGCCCACTTGGATTAGATTAGGGCATTTATTATTAATTTATTTAAAGAAGGGTTCAAATTGTTAAAATAAATGTTTAATAACTAAATAATTTTTAATATAGAGTTATACATAATACAAATTAGACTATAAATATTCATTAGAAAGATAAAAATATTTCCTACGTAATGGTATTTTATTTGTAATTTTTAGACATTAAATAATTTAATTAATTTATGACACAATGATGATGCAGTAATTATCTTATTAATGAAATATTGACATAATTGATGTTAAAAATACCCAAATAAATGTAATTTGAAAATTTTTATGAATTAAAATAATTTTCTATGTTAATATGACATGTTAGTATTGATTTAATTTACTTTTCTCTAACTAATCATTCTATTATTATTTTCACGAAAATCAATTACCAAATAGTGTCAAAATTGACATAAAATAGTGTTTAAAAACAATATTATATTATAATTGTTATTTTATTTCTAAAAATCTAAAGTTCAGAAGAATGACTTAGATAAGGTTATATATGTTAATAATAAACAACTTGTGGTTCTTTTGACATGTTATAGTAAGTTTATTAACCTTATAGTATAATAAAATAAGAAGACACAGTAAAGGAAAAATTATTTAACTTAAAGTTAAATCTAAATGATAAGGTTAAAATAGAAACCTAAATTTGTCTAAATTCTATTGGATGATAGTATTTCTACCCATACCCACCTTAGCTTAAGAATAACTCAATTTGGAGCTATTAAAAACCGAATATGACTTTATAATAAAATAATATTTTTAGTTATTCCAAAGGTGCCCCTCTCTTCCTCACACCACTTTGAGCCTTCAAGCTCTGCCAACCCCTGCCAATTTCTCTTGTCCACTTCACTAGAAACATCCTAGAGGTTCTGGTCTTCCTCAAAGACCAATATTAGTGCCCTAAGAGGAGGTTTCAAAAGGCGTGTTGAAAAAAGAGGTAATATCCGTTACCGATTCTTTGAACTTTATTTATTCTTCTACTTCTTTTTCTTTTGTTGTTTCATTATGAAGTAATAACATCAGTATCACTCATATAATTATATGTTATTATAAGTATGAAACAACCCTACTTCACCATCTATCCATCCTATGAAAAACGAAATCACCGCGCGTGCGTACGTACGGAATACCGTCTCCACGCCGTGGTGTAATCTGTTTTCGACCACCACCTTACTTGGATGGGTATAATGGTGTAAATAAATAACTATATATGATTATTTCAAAGTAATATTGATTATGAAATATTATACATACACTTTAATGCAATTCCACGATCATGGGAATGATATCATCGCTCGTGCGTACGTACGGACTACCGTCTCCACGGCGTGTTGAAATTCATTCTACATGTTAACCATTCATGAATGATTATAAATTATATAAAATAAGTAATCATGAAATATATGAAATAATAATGATACTGGATTTATTTTTATATATATTTATGTCATCTAATTAATTTCATTCAATTCAATAAGGAAACAAAAACAGCGTTCATGCATACGTACGGCCTACCGTCTCCATGAACGGTGTATTTCATTCATTTTATCAATCTATAATATATATGTATATGATGAATATATATTATATATAAATCATGTTTTAAATTCTGGAATAATGTAAATCAGTAAATAAGTAATAATATCAAGAATGACAAGTCGAAACACATATGATAAATGAAACGATTTTACCCAGAACGCTATTTAACATGGAATTTACAAAAGAACAGGTAATATAAAGTCATAAGTGAACCATATATGATATCATAACAATGAATATGATTCTATAATAAGTCAATGACATTATTTAAATCATTATACAAGAGTTTCAGATACATACGAATCATATCAGACATAAGGTAAGGGATAAATTTTCAATCTCATTTTTTTATCCGAGATTGCTTATACGTAAGTATTTACTGGGGTTACGTATATCATCCATGACCATGTTTTCTAAAAATGTTTTCATAAAATGTTTAATATTCTTCCATGAATGTTTAAAGTCATTTTTACCCTTTATTGAATTTTTACCACATTGTATGGATGGAATCATTCCTTTGGTTACCATATAAGGTACTTTTTGACTTTTCCAACAAAAGTATGAGGAGAATGTTATTTTTTACTTATACGGCATGAACAGATTTTTATGGTTTTATAAAGCCTTATTTCATGAATCTTCCTCCAAAGGATTTCATGACTATTTTCAACAAAATCCTTTACTTTTAAAATTACATGACATTTTTTGAAAAGAAAATGATTTTGAAGTTGAAAGGATATTTTCCTCAGGAATTCATTTCAAGTGTTTTATCAAAACAATTTTTCAACTAAGATAACATTATTTCATATGTGTACGTTTCAAGTATAATGTCTCTATGATTTACATAGTTTTACGTCTCTTATGATGAAATTATATCCATTTGTTTTATATGTATTATGTTATGATGGGATGATGTTTATGAAACCAATTTTATTCTTTGGGTTATGATGAATGTTTTAAGTTTATTTTGTGGCACAAGTAAGAATGATTTCAATATGAGATGGGTGGGACCTGTATATCCCTCCAATTAATTGGGTAAAGATTTATATCTCATGAGATAGACATGGATGGAACGGTAAGTTAATCCGGTTCAGTGTTACAGGACTGAAACGAGGAGTGAACTCAATTCAGAAAGGGACTTTGTCCACTAAGATGGTCTTGGCAGCAATGCCTTGGCTACTATGGAAATCATAACATGTTCTTAATCGTTGCCACAATTACATGTTTTATTCCCATGCTATTTTATCATGATTTATGTTCCCTTATGATATATGCCTTACGTACTTCCAAGATTCATGTCTTTGCCCAAGATTTTGATGTTTAGATTTTATGTTCAAGTTTTTGCATTCAAATGTTTATGGATTGTTTTATGTTATCTATGTTTACCCTTACTGGGCATTTGATCTCACCCCCTTTATGTTTTCTTTTCCACAGGATATAATGAAAGGTTTTAGGTAAGAAATAAAAGGGAAGATCTTTATGGGAGGTGTTGAAGATCTTTCACCACGATTAGAAGATTATATTCCGAGTTTCCAAATACACTAAACTATTACGGTCCTTGTGTGTCTATTTTTGTTATGTACTAAGTATTCTGCAAAAGTAATGTAATTTCCATGTACTTCAAGATTTGGGTCTCTACAGTTGGTATCAGAGGAAAGGTTTAGTCAACCTTTGGAAACTAGGATGCGAAAACGTTAGTGAGATCCCTAGAGATATTTCTAAGGTATGTCTAGGGATGTCCCTAAGGATAAGTATACGTATAGGTTATAGTCCTAGAACTACGGTAATGATCTTAGAATTTAACCTATGATGTTAGATATTGAGATTTCTCCCCCTTTACTATGTTGTTTTCCCTAGAATGATTTTTTCCTCTCACACTACTCTTTTTGGGTTTTAGAAAATGGATGGAAACAATATGATTCACGATAATAGGGGTTATGAATGACAATGGAATGATATTCTTCATGAGCAACCAAATGAAACGTGATTTGGAAGTCTATACATTTTTTTGCCTAATCAGCAATCTCATAATATGATCAATAATCTCAACTTCGTTATGTTTCCCGACTCAGATAATAAGAGAAAGATGGAGTTTCATGATGATCATAGAGGAATGAAAGTTCAATTTACCTCACGTAAATCATGTGGGAAGAGGCATCGGGGAGATTGTTTCAAAGGAACTAGAAGATGCTTTAGGTGTGGAAAATAAGGACACAAAGCCAGTAAGTGCAAAAGAAAAACGTTCTGTTAACACCATGGACAAGGATAATGGTATTTCTACGAAATCAACAATGATTAGATGTTTTAAATGTGGAATGTATGGGAATTATGCAAACCAATTCCCTAAGGGAAAATCTCATGAAGAGAATCAGCATGGTCATATGAGTAGTATTTATGTAGATGATGATGAAGAGACTACAAATGTAATATGAGATGAAAGAAATGATTAAGCTCAGTCAGTGGTTTAAGATGTTAGTGGAATGATCTTATGTTTATAAAGAATAATGTATGGTACTATGTAATAAAGAATCATCTAAGGATTGTTACACTATTGTTTTTCCTAAAGTATTTGGAAGTATATATTGAATGGTACCGGTAACCAGGGAAGGTTATTCAGATATTTTTGGAAAGTAAATGATATGCGCATAATGAAGAGATAAGAAGATAATGAGATGTTTGATTGTATTCATGAGCTCATGACTGATATAAGGACTAAGTGATATTATGGTTTGAGTATATAGAATTTTTGGGATTTTGGTATGTGGAAAGTGTTAAAATTTAACAACATTCATGTTTTCACTAAGGTATTCATTCTTCAAGAGAATACATGATTAAGGTATTCACATGTTTGTAATTTGACCAACAAGATATATCTTATGATATATGGGGGATAAATGATGGCATTCACATGATTGTTATGTGACATTTCAAGTAATCATTTTCTTTATACTATGAGCTTAGACCGAAGTATTTTAGATAAGCCTAAAGATTGGAATGTATTATGTTAGACATAAGTTAGTATTGTTTAAGGATAGAACTTTTTTTGATATTATTGATGGGATTTTATAGTAATGTAGTTTTAGAAAAAGGAAAACCTGCAGGACGGGCGACAACACATCGCGTCGGACAAGGCTGTGGGAATCGAACACACAACCGATGTGAGACATGCCTTTATCGCCTGCCACTGGCCTACAGGATGTCCCTGGTTAGTATATATTAGTTTTAATTTTTTTAAGTGGTATGAGATATGAAGTATAAGTCCATTTTAGGAACCATATATGATTAATCGACTTATATATATTTAATAACTTTTGCTAACCTTTTTTTGAGACAGATGGAATGACCCGTCATTCTATCACATGATCTGCTAACACTTCACAAACAACAAATTCAACTTCATTTCTTTAAGAGATGATGTGGAAATTTTCCAAGGCACGAACAATAGTAATATTGAACCAAAATCATGTAAGTATTTCTTTTAATTCATAAAATTTAGGGAAATGATCTTCAAAACAAAAAATGTTGTCCTAGTTCCCTTATATCTGATAAATCAGATGGTACCTTTGATCATCACAAATCTATGGCTTTGTGATTGTTTTCTTTTTTATAGCCATGTTCTCTACCACTCTCCATCAGAACTTGATCGTTAGATTTTTCCTCCATATCCATATTTTCACCTATACTCTCCTATGTGGAAACCCAAAGCGGAGTTACCTTGGATGACCGTTACATTTATAACTTTATTTTTTAAAGTTAAGTGTTAGTATTCCTTTTTACGATGTGGGTTTCTATGAATAGTAAATGATTTATAACACCAATGAATTTCGAGGGCGAAATTCATTTCGAGGGGGGTAGAATGTAACACCCCGAGATTTTTTGAGATATATTCTTTTTAATTCCTTTGATTGTACACTACACCAAGAATAGCTTGTACTATACGCAACACCGTATTAGCTTGCAGTATATGTAACACTATTCTTGGATCTTGTTACACACAATTTCAAGTTCGCAACATTGAGTGTATATATATATGTATATATATATATATATATTCAATGTATAAATGAAATATGGTTGGATTCTGTTATATGGAACAACGAAGTATTCTTGCACAACACACAACCCTGACTTGGCTTGCATTACACACAATCGCGACCTTCAACGATAGCGTGTATTGTACGCAATACAGAGTTTCGCTATACAACAATATGCTATTAAAATATTATTAAAACTAGCCGTTATGAATAGTAATACCCACTTTTTGAAATTTTATAAATTTTATTTTTGAAAATGGAATTAATTTTTGGATTCGGAATATCGAAATTAGCCTAGGGTGAAATTTTGGTATTTTTCTAAAAACTTTCAATTTTTGATGAATAGTGAAAACACTGGGTTACTATTTAAAAACCGACTTTTTATTTAAATAATTATTTATTTTATTTAAATTTATTTTAGGTCAAAATTGATACATAATACCTATATATGTTCAATTTAATTCATTTGAGTCATTTTATAATAATTTTAGAATTATAAAAATTTTATTGAACTTTTGAGCGACTTTTACCCACCACCTAAGAGAATTTGCAAATTTACATAAAACTTAATTTTACCACTTTTGTGAATGGAATTTTAAAAATCCAAGTGACATGGTTGATATTATTAAGTAAAATGTGGTTCAATGAGATGAAAATATATTTTTGGTAAATAGTAACATTTTACTTTTTTTTACCACGGTTAACAGTAAATAGGGTAATTAAGGGTAAAAATGATATTATTATTACCCTAACACATATCCTAATTCTATTGGATAAGTGTAATTCGACCAAAAACAATACTAGGGATAACATATTACCCTATAGGCCCACTTGGATTAGATTAGGACATTTATTATTAATTTATTTTCAGAAGGGTTAAAATAGTTAAAATCAAAGTTTAATAAATAAATAATTTTCCATATAGAGTTATACATAAGATAAATTAGACTATAAATATTAATTATAAATATAAAACTATTACCTAAATAATGGTATATTATTTGTAATTTTTAGACATTAAATAATTTAATTTAGGTATGACACAATGATGATGCAGTAATTATCTTATTAATGAAACATTGACATAATTGATGTTATAAATACCCAAATAAATTTAATTTGAGACTTTTTATGAATTAAAATAATTTTATATGTTAATATGACATTTTATTATTGATTTAATTAACTTTATTAGAACTAATCATTCTGTTATGAATTTCAGAAAAATCAATTACCAAATAGTGTCAAAATTGACATAAAATAGTTCTTTGAAACAAATATTATATTATAATTGTTCTTTTATTCATAAAAATCTAAGGTTTGCAAAAATGAATTATCTAAGGTTATATATGTTAATAATAAACAACTTGGGGTTCGTTTGACTTGTTATAGTATGTTTATTAACCTTATAGTGTAATAAAACAAGAAGACACGGTAAAAGAAATATTATTTAACTTAAAGTTAAATCTAAATGATAAGGTTAAAATAGAAAACTAAACTTGTCTAAATTCTATTGGATGAGAGTATTTAGACCCATACCCACCTTAGTTTCTAAATAACTCAATTTGGAGCTATTAAAAACCGAATATGACTTTATAATAAAATAATATTTGTAGTTATTCCAATGGTGCCTCTCTCCTCCCTTATAAAAGGGCACCTCCTCCCTCTCTTCCTCACACCAATTTGAGCCTTCATGCTCGGCCTAACCCTGCCAATTTCTCTTCTCCACTTCCCTAGAAACATCCTAGAGGTTCTTGTCTTCTTAAAAGACCAATCTTAGTACCCTAAGAGGAGGTTTCAAAAGGTGTGTCGAAAGAAGAGGTAATATCCGTTATCGATTCTTTCAACTTTATTTCTTCTTATACTTATTATTATTTAGTTGTTTCATTATGAAGTAATAACATAAGTATCACTCATATACTGATATGTTATTATAAGTATTAAACAACCCTATTGCACCATCTATCCATCCTATGAAAAACGAAATCACTGCGCGTGCGTACGTACGGAATACCGTCTCCACACCGTGGTGTAATCTGTTTTTGACCACCACCTTACTTGGATGGATATAATGGTGTAAATAAATAACTATATATGATTATTTCAAAGTGATATTGATTCTGAAATATTATACATACACTTCAATGAAATTCCACAATCATGGGAATGATATCATCGCTCGTGCGTACGTACGGACTACCGTCTCCACGACGTGATAAAATTCATTTTCCATGTTAACCATTCAGGAATGATTATGAAGTATATACAATAATTAATCATGAAATATATGGCATAATAATGATAGTGGATTTATGTGTATATATATTTATTTCATCTACTTAATTTCATTCAATTCAATAAGGAAATGAAAACAGCGTTCATGCGTACGTACGACCTACCGTCTCCATGAACGGTGTATTTCATTCCTTTTATCGATCTATAATATATATGTATATGATGAATATATATTACATATAAATAATGTTTTACATTCGGGAATTATTTAAATCAGGATATAAGTAATAATATCAAAAAAAACAAGTCGAAACACATACGATAAATGAAACGATTTTACCCAAAACGCTCTTTAACATGGAATTTACAAAAGAACAGGTAATATAAAGTCATAAGTGAACCATATATGATATCATAAAAATGATTATGATTCTATAATAAGTAAATGAAATTATTTAAATCATTATACATGAGGTTTGGATACATACGAAGCATATCGGACATAAGGTAATGGATAAATTTTCAATCTCATTTTTTTATCCGAGATTGCTTATACATAATTATTTACTGGGGTTACGTTTATCATCCATGACCATGTTTTATAATAAAGTTTTCATAAAATTTTTACTATTCTTACATGAATTTTTAAGTTCATTTTTAACCTTTATTGACTTTTTACCAGACTATATGGATGGAATCTTTCCTTTGGTTACCATATAAGGTACTTTTTGAATTTTCCGACAAAAGTATGAGGAGAATGTTATTTTTAACTTATACGGAGTGAACATATTTTTGTGGTTTTATAAAGCCTTATTTTCATGAATATTTCTCCAAAATATTTCATGAATATTTTCAACAAAATCCTTTTCTTTTAAAATAGCATGACATTTTGTGAAAAAAATGATTTTGAAGATGAAAGGATATTTTCCTCAGGAATTCATTTCAAGTGTTTTATCAAAACCATTTTTCAACTAAGATAACATTATTTTATATGTGTATGTTTCAAGTATAATTCCTCTATGATTTACATGGTTTTACTTATATTATGATGAAATTATATCCATTTTTTTATATGTATTAAGTTATGTTGGGATGATGTTTATGAAACCCATTTTATTCTTTGGGTTATGATGAATGTTTTAAGTTTATTTTGTGGCACAAGTAAGAAAGATTTAAATATGAGATGGATGGGACCTATATCTCCCGCCAATTCATTGGGTAAAGATTTATATCTCATGAGATATACATGGCTGGAATGGTAAGTTAATCTGGTTTAGTGTTACAGGACTGAAATGAGGAGTGAACTCGATTCAGAAAGGGACTTTGTCCACTAAGATAGTCTTGGCAGCAATGCCTTGGCTACTATTGAAATCATAGCATGTGATTAATGGTTACCAAAATTACATGTTTTATTCCCATGCTATATTATCATTATTGATGTTCCCTTATGATATATTCCTTACGTACTTCCAAGATTCATGTCTTTGCTCAAGATTTTGATGTTTAGATTTTATGTTCAAGTTTTTGCATTCAAATGTTTATGGATTGTTTTATGTTATCTATGTTTACACTTACTGGGAATTTGAGCTCACCCCCTTTATGTTTTCTTTTTCCCAGGATATAAAGAAAGGATTTGGGTAAGAAAAAAAGGGAAGATATATATGGGAGATGTTGAATATCTTTCACCACGATTAGAATATTATATTCCCAGTTTCCGAAGACACTAAACTATTACGATCCTTGTGTGTCTTTTTTTGTTATATACTAAGTATTCCGCTAAATTAATATAATTTCCATGTACTTCAAGATTTGGTTCTCTACATAATTAGTTTAACTGGCGATAAATACATTTTTTTAATTTTGAGATTGATGATTGTGACCCTAAAATGGTGTTACGAGGCTTGAATTATGTTTGAACATTTTTAACTAATGAAATAGTTAGGGAAAGTTAAATATGAAATGCATAAGATAAATGGAAATTAATGTTATTATTTTAGATAGGTAAATAGGGAAATAAAATTAAGAAATAATAGGAATAATGTCGAACATGGATTAATGCTTTTAGGGGGTACAGTTGTCGTCGAAATGGTCATTTACAGATTAAAATTATTGTTTAAGGCTGATAATCATGTCAATCCTACTTTAGTGAATTAACGACATGATTTAAAAATTTTTAGGCATCCTTAGGATATCTTCAATGGATAGTACAACTATTGGAATAGTATTTTAGATTATAAACTAGTGAATAAACCTATAGAAATCACATAGTGTGTTTGGGGTGTTGGACATATGCTTTATCTTACCAACATGTATGATTTTTATGATTTAAACGGGGTTATAAATGATAGGAAATTGTGATATTGAGACCTTGTTAGATGTTATTTATGGGTATTGGGTTGCAGAAATTAAGATCTTTAATATAGATAATATATTTGTATTTCCATGTTGATTTCACAAGCTATGCCCTGGGAAAAAATGACAACAAGAGTTTTCATGGTCTCTAAATGATGTAATATGTTGGGTTTTTAATTATTCCTAAGATGTTTATCACTAAACATGTTTTTCTATGTTTTAGATATGATAATGGTCCCTTATATGTGGCTTATGGAGGGCTAAGTTATGAAATCCAATGGTATGACATAATTATCCTTAAACATAACTAAACCTTTTTGGAATTACACTATTATTTATATATTCACATACTAACTCCTTGAGTTGATAGAGGTTGTTGTGATTTTTACTAAGGATTATGTTCTCACTCACAATAAATAACACCTTTTGTGCATAAAAATTGAATTCATGATGTTTCAGGTAATGGAATGTGGCTTTTGTAGCTAGGTGTTGGTTTATATTGATAGTTTGAAGCATAGTCATTAATATTACAAATTGTTAAGGAGTGGGTGTCCAAATATTCTTCCATTATATCTTTTATTGGAATTGCTTACGTATTGGTATCTATCACTTACCTTTGAGTTTATTTTGACTAATTTACATTTTTGGGTGTGTTAGTATATGATCTCAAGATTTATTTAGTGAAATAAACTAATGGAATCATTTAACAAAGCTCATTATAGAATAATATGTATAGATTAATTTCTTGTTACATAGTTCCTATAACATGAATTGTGATATAGTTGGGTAATGATGTCAATTTTTTATTAAAAATGGTCAAGATAGGGTAATTAAAAATATATAAAGAAAGCATGAAACACAAACATATATATTTGGTAAAATATTTAGGATAAAATTATTCACAATATTTTGATTCTTTATGGTATAACATAAATTATTTCATTAGAATTTCTGTGTGAGTAAAATTTATCTTTTTAGTATAATTGTATTAAGATAGAGACAAGAAAATCTATTGTGAATGTAAAAATCTAAACAATACCTAATATATATGAGTGATATTTGATGAAAATATATAAATTGTTTTCTTTATTGTCACAACCTCACAACCCATTTTTTCAATTTTAATCTCATATTTTTTTAAAACATTCTCAATTTGGTGCTCGTGTTCTAGTTCCTTCAATAATGACATACAATTAAGTCATGGAATGATCATTTTCAAGGTCTATGATTACAATAATTGTCACATCACCATGTGGAACTTATTATAGAGAGTTTCATTCACATCCTAAAAATAATGTTCAATAAAATTGAGGAGAAATTTAACCAAAATATTGTATTTAACTTTAGGGAAATTCGATGGTAATGATTCCTTTTTGGTTTTGTCTTTTTTAAAGAATTATTTCATGATTTATAATACTTATAAGTTCATTATTATCTTGAATATTTCATTCATTATGTTGTTTTCTAATTAATTTATGTCTATTCAGAATGATGTTATTGTTTTATTTGAAATTTATTTTACTTTGGATGAGATCAGCTTCATTTGGTATAATCTAAGGTTGGTTTTAGTTTGTATGATAACATTAATTTCTTTTGTATGAATCACCATGTTTCTATTGGATTTTATTTAGAACTATGTAAGAGTTAGTCATATTATTTAATATGGATTTAAGAATTTCATATTTTTTTCTATTGGGTGCTAACTTTGACCATTCTAGATGCTATTTATGGAATCTGTGGTTTCCTCGGATCCCTACTCTTACTGTGTTGGGACTTTGTTTGTGGGATTATTTTTTTGAATGTAATGTATGAAACTAATGTGGTTAATTATTATTTTTTCTTTTTCTTTCATAGATGTTTCATTTATTTCCAATTTCAGATTTTGAATTTGGTACACTACTTTAAAGGTTCTGTTTGATAGAAATGTGGGTTTTTTTGTGTTTTCTTCCCTAGGGTGAGACTGTAATTTATAGTGTAATTTTTATAATATTTTTTAGTGATTTGAGATTAAAACTACCTTTAAGGGAATGTATCATATTTTGTTATCAAATAATCTGGTTGATTTTTTTCTTTTGATAGTACAATCATATTTGGACTGCTGAACCTTGGTGGTTGACAAGTATTTTTGGGATGGCATTTATGATAATTGTTCATGCAATCTAGGGTTGTTTTTTATTTTCATGTAAATGAAGTCTTGGAGCTATTGAGATGTGGTGTGTATGTAACTAGACATTTTATTTGACTATTATCTTCAAACAATATGATCACCTTGTAGTCGTTTGAAATATTGCACTATAATCATATATTTTAATTTGGTCTTTGGCTGGATAACCATTTAATGGATCTTGAAATGTTGAAGGAAGGATTTTTTAGAGTGTTTTTGGAATTTTTGATCTCATGTATACCAATTATAGTTTTATAAGGGTCTATATTCTTCCTAGATTCATTGATATACAAAGTTTCCTTTTGAAACATTCCCCTAGATGAGTGCCATTTATGAAAGGACTTGTGGAGAGGTGTCTATATTTTAAGATGGACCACTATGACATTCATTGAATATTTTTTCTTATAGGACTATTTATTGCCTCAATTTTTCATAAATATATGATATAGACTGTTAACTATTATGGATAAACTAATATCTAATTTCAAATCAGATGCAAGATAAATAATTGCATGGGATTTATCCTGTACACATTAAATTTATCCTATGTCCTTAAGTAGATGAAATTGTTCGAATAATTAGAAGGACCACTATGGAAATAAATCTTAAGACTTCCCATTGAGGTAATTAATTCCTGCTTAAGTGGATGCTTCAATTGTCTGTTTGGATTAATTGAATCGAAAATTATGGGGAAGATCTCCCAATTTGAATTTTTTAACACATATTGGAAGAAATCATGCTTATGGAGAGTTATGACAGCGGTGGATTACATTTATACTTTCAAAACAAAAGACCTAATTATGGGTTAGTTAATATTAATAACCATTATATCAAGAATATAGGGAAGTCTAGATAACATTTAAAGATTTTATTTATGATTTTTATTTTAAAAATTGTGCACTGATGTTTTTATTTTATTGTATTTCTGGATGGTGTAAACTCTTTACACATCATGTTTACATTGTAATATTATTTTCCTTTAAAAAATAATGGGTTTATGGGTTGGGTAGACAACTCAAATCTCAAAAAAAAATAATATTGGTTATTGTTCATCCATATGTTTATTGACCCGATGCCACTTCTTGGTGCCTATTTTTATTTCATGTTTTATTTTATTTTGATAATGAATGTTTTTCTAAATTTTTAGGTTCAGTGACATGGATTTTTTTCAAAACCATGAACTATTTCATTTTTTATAACTACACACTATTTCATTTCATTGATTTTAAATTACCAAAAATAGGTAAAAATTATTCATTAAAGTTATTTCTAATAGTTGTGAAAATAATTTAAATGCTAAATGTATTTTTTTGGGGAAGAAAGGAACTATACTAGTTCTATAAGTTTGTGGGGTAGATTTTATTTATAGCATGTGGAATCTATAACCATGGTTTATAACTATGTCAATTAAACTATTTCTAAGATTTTTAGTATGGCTAGTAGTATAATTCCATGATTATAAACAACAGAAATATATTAGGATATAGCCATGGTTTGTAACCATGAAAATAGGTCTACTGTGATGGTTGAAACCATGTCTACATCTCCATTTCCATGGCTCAAAATCATGTAAATATGTTTTTTATGGGAGGCTATAGCCATGGTTGAAAACTATGGAAATTGACTGATTTCCACAGTTCAAACCGTGGATATAAGTCTATTTCCAATGTTTTTTTATCATGGTTATAGCCTCCGCCCTATTGGAACATCAATAGTTACCTTGACTGGTAGGGATATGTGTTTTCTCATAAGTGACCATTACATTATGTTGATAAGGCACCAAAATTGTGAGGAAAATGTGTTGTGTACTCCCATTAACCACTTCCAAAATAGTTATTATATCATGGTAGATTTTAAGGATATGGGAAATAATTTTTATATTCCCTTTCATCATTGCTAGGATTTGTTGAGTGAATTTAGTAGATTGAATGATGATATATTTCCATTCCATGGTTGGAGAAGGCATTTGGTCCTACTCATATCCTCTATTTCCTATCGATATATACAAAACATTTATATGTGTGGGGAAGTGATTTTGTTCTACCCCCGGGTTTCTGTTCGAATTTTCCAATTAGTTTCCCTTAGTACTACCAGATCGAGATGATAGGATTGGTGGACATAGGAAGGTGTGTGTTCCTAATCGTAATTTTACATCATATTTTACTGGTGGGATTATATGGAAATAACATAGGTATGGTCATGTTCCCAGTTGATTTGTCACTTCCCTCAGTGGGATATCTTGAGTGCTCGGGTCTGGGTTACCTGGGCTAGACTCTCAATGGAAACACCCTCAGAATGTTTTTTGTTCATTTCGAAATGGAGTTGGTAGTGGTGGATGCTGGAAGGAGCCCCCAGTGGGTCCCATTTTCTACTAGGGTGATGTTGTTTCTGACTACTTGATCAGCCTCCCTATATTAAGGAATGAATTTATCAATGTATTATAATGATAGTCTCTTGAAATGGTTTGAAATAGATACATGTGTCATTGACTTTGGGGCCACCAGTCATTGCTGAGTGTATGGTTGGTGGGGATTCATAAACTAGGATGCTTTTTGTTCAGACTCCAATGTTGATACAGTACTATTGAGGTGGAATTCCCAAATAAATGCATTTAAAAAATGTATTTCACTATGTTTGGTAGGTGGTGGTATCCTATGGTAGGAAAGGACCCAGTATGGATAAAAGTTTATGTGTATGTTCATGTTAGATGAAAGGACTCCATTATATTGAAGTGAGTTCTTGTAAAATTTCCCTAGATACGTATGAGAAACATAAAAATTAAATACCCTTGAAATTAGAATCTCAAAAAAGGAACACATGTGTAATTGATTTTTTAAATCCACAATTGGACAACTTTCATATTTCAAGAGCATGAAAGGTCTCAAACACGTGTGAGACACTGCAATTTTTGTTAAGGATTCACACAACGTTTACCATTTTGTTTTGTTCCTGAAATCCACATTGTCTGTGATTTTCATTTTGTTGCGGTGGTGACACAACCTTCATGTTAGATATAAATTTCTAAATACATTCCGTGTTGTTTCCGATGAGTTTTTTAGAGAAAATGAATCACTCAATAGTTCCATTATTTGAGAAGATTTATGATACTTATTTCCAAAGATAGGTGGTCAATGGGAAATATCTCCAATAATTATTAGGGAATCACATTGGTCAAGAGTATGGGAGGATAGGCTCATAAAAAATTCTTTTTGTGGGAATTATTCCACTCGGACTATCTCATAAATTTAGGACATATTTTTGAATCCTTTATTAAGTAACAAATATGAAATAGGTCACCATTGTATTAAAAATCATTTTTTTTCTTGTATTTTCTTTAGAATAATTTGTATTTATATGAGGTTCTTAATCAACCGAGACATATGTATGTATATGAGGTTATCCATTGATAGTTTCCTTTTGTATGTACATATTATAGATTCTAATGTCATTTATTATGCTTATGATGATGGGTTTTACCCACACAGTGGAATGGTTTGGAATTTATCATCTCCCAAGGATATGAGAGTTGTTTTGATATCAGGATTAGGACAATGAGGTGGGATTCATATGTATCATTGTGAAAGGAACTGAAACACACAAAGTTCAGTGCCATTTAACATGAAACATCATACCTTTTATGTTCAAGTGACAAGGATCAAACCATGTAGTTTAAATATGTCAACATGAATGGTTCATAGTCCAGGCTAGTGTGGGATTTATACCGAAGTGGCCTAGGGCTCCCCGGATGGATATAACCTCCCCGGATGGATATAACCCAACTGGAATATGTCCTAGAGAAGATTAGTGTGATTTTTTGTTTAAACCTCAGAGAGGTTTTTTACGTATCCCTTTTTAATAGGAATCAAATCCCATGTAGTTTTGAATGTTGTGGATTACACCTATGGAGGATATCCAAAGGAAAGGTGAGAGGAAGATCTGATAAAAGTAATATCTTCTAAGAAAATGATGTTCTTAACCTCGGTGATACCACCATTAGGGATTACATCTTCTATGTCCATGCACATCCGGGTGGGTAATGGTTTAGAAACTACCATGGAGGAGTGGAAATCAGGAATACTAAGTTATTATCTCATTGGAGATATAGTCTTTTGAGGCAGTGATAACATGTTTGTGGATTATATTGAGTACGAATCCCATAGGGAAGGCGAGATGGAGATTAAAAAAAGACTTCCCTCATGCAATAGGTATTTTATCATATGTATTTCAATATCATTACTAACCTCTAATTCCATGTGATTCAAGGTCGGTGTGAGAAACAAGAGGAAGTATAATATTTGAATTCCACAAAATATCCTTCACCTGTTGGTGCATGAGGCTAGGGCTATGGAAGGTGGGGGTATACAATATAAAACGTTATAGGGCCTTACTCCAAGAGGGATTCCCTATCAAATATACCCCTCCTCCCCTTTTGAAAGGAGGGATATAGGAAGAGGTTGAGACTACGGTCCAAAAATGTCACCACCCAGTCCAAGGAACCACCTTCCACCATACTGGAGGTTGGGATCCTCATTACCATAGGAAATTATAATCGATAACATTCCAAGGATTACCCTTATTAAGTTTAATAATAGTAAGACATCATTTACCATATTAATGTATGATGAAGAGGGCATTCTAATGTGCCCTATACTCTGATCAAACATATTTGGAGGCTTTTGAGGAGGCCTCGGGATGGTCCCCCTCAAAGGAGGGATCTAAGGAAAGAGGTTACCTACCATCAGTGGTATAAAAAGGGGGGATCAAAGGGTGTATCACATAGGTGAGGCCATGGTGAATAGAAGGTATCTCACCCATGTGATGTTTGGGAATGTTGGAGATGCTTCAACCATGTGTTGTTGGGGTGAGATAGAGATTCTTTTCCAATACAATGTCTTGTTGATCTATAAATTCTTTGACTAGGTGACATTTGGGTAAACTAGGGATTCTTCACCCAGGCGATGTCTAGGTGAGAAAGAGATGCTTCACCCAGCTGAGATTAGCTAAGCTTGGACAAAGACAAACCTAGGAAACAATACTAGGGTGAGGCTTCACGCAAAAATCTAGGGGCCTCCTCAGGAGCTTATGGAAGGGTCTTGCACAAGTCCTAGTCTTGGAAAGGTGCTTCACCCTAGTAATTTATAACTTGAGAAAAAGGTTGCGTGAACATGTATTTTGTGATTCACACACATAATAGACTCTAATATCACTACCCTACTTAATTTTCTATTTACACAAGGCATTGAGAGAAACCTATGAGGTTTAGAGGACTTGGGAGATAGAATAGGGTGCACATAAATTCAATGCTTCTTCTAGTCTTCTATTTATTTCAAATGAGGGTCCCAATGGTCCTATTTATAGGAAATTTCAAGACCCTGAAAGAATAATTTTTCTCACAAAAGTGTGTCTCAATGTGTATCATTCATGTTTAACATACGCGAGTCTTTAGGGGATTCCTATCTCGGCCTCTGCGGTGACATTGGGTGCACAGGTTAGACCTATATGGTTTTGCTGGTTGGGCCTTACACAAGACTACCTAGGTGGACACATGAAATAATTTATGTCTTTAATTTCTATTTCACTTGATGCATTTCCCTTTAAGATTCTAATTTGTGCGTGATAATGGGAGTTTCAAATATTCTAAAATACCAATGATAGGGAATTTATTTAATGAAACACTTTCCTTGATTTCATGAATTGAGACTGAAAGGAATTGTCTTGATATCACTACTATAAGATGATACATTATCATTCAAATTGATGTCAATTCGGCCTTCCTAAATGGAAAAGGACAAGATAAGGGTAAATAAAAAACCCAAAATATTCATTTTTAGAGATTATTAAAGAATATTTTATAGTTTAAAAAATGTATTTTATGAATTAAAAAAATCTTTAATGTTATGTTATTTGAATCCTAACTAGTTCTCAATGTCATTGAATTTTAGAAAATGTAAAGTGGATAGTTACTTATATATCAAATAATGTGAAGTGGTAACTTTTATTTTTCCAACATTTGTGATATTAAATATACTAGAAATGTAGACAACTATTTTAATGATTTTAATACTCAAATTTAAAAAATATTAGAGATGCTGATGTTTGGAGAAAATAATTAATTCTTGGTAAAGAGGATCATATATTCCATTCACAAGAGAAGCATACATGGTACCTATTGATGATGTTGTTAATAAAGGATGAAAATGTAGTTTCTCCCCCTATAAATGTGGTAATAAAAAATTCCTTATACAATGAATGTAAATTGTTGAGTTGTATGGATCTCAGAAATATCATTAGATGTTTACTCAACTTGATTTCTTTGAAATCATAAATATTGTATCATACAAAATTATGTGCTTATTATCAAAGTATATCAAAGTAACATCCCTTAATTTATGAGAATATGATTATAAGATGTATTAAAGTTACACATGATATTGTGAAACAATTGTTAAAAAATAAAAGTTATAACTTGTTGGATTTTTTATCCGAATTTAGATGGTGATGTTGATGAAAGGACATTTATATTCAGTGGTTAATTCTTCTTGGTAGATAGATATGTTTCTTGGAATACTATAATGATTTTTTTTGTAAAATTGAGTACAGTGGATGTGAGTTATATTTTTGTAATTCAAGGAACAACCTAACTGATGTGGATGAAAATATCTTGAAGATATCAAGGTGGAAATGAAGCTTTAATTTCATTTGGGATATGAAAATAAAATTGATATAAATTTATTTAGGAACCCAATTCAGCAATATTTTTCGATGCACAAAGATATGAAGTTCCACTTCATATAAGGATCTAATTGAGAAATTAGTTTTGAAGTTAGAGTTTATTACTACTATGGAGAAAATGATGGGTGTATTTACCAAATCTATTTATAAAGGATTCATTTCAAATGTTTAATTGGTTATGGGGGTTGAACTTCATTCTTCTCAACTCTAAGGTATCATTTTTCTTTTCAATCTTATTATATTTGGATTTTTACTATAAAAAGGGTAGATAACAACATGAATTAATAGAATATGTTTTTTCATAAGGGGTAGAATGTATTTAGGGGGTTTTCAAAAGGGTAAATTTATAAATTCATCCATTGCGTGTTGGTTTTTGTAATTGTGAATGTGTAAATGTGTTAACTATTCTATTTTTTTTGTTGGGTATGTGTGTACGAAAGAGATTAGAACATGTATATGATTATTTTTTTAGAAGATGAATAGAGAATGGTCTTGGTATTTTATTCTACTCAGTTATATGGGTTAATAATGTGTTGTTTAATCTCTAAGAAAACCTATTAGTGGTATCAGAAATTACAATGAGTCTAGATTCCTGAAATCCTGGGGAAAATATTGTTCCAATTAATTTCAATCCATTTCTCATTCTGAATCAATGTATATGATAATATTTTTTATTATAGTATATTTAAAAATGGATTAAAAAATAAATTAATCCTAAAAAGGGGTTCATAATTAATCCAAATATTTTTTTAATTCATATCATACGATATGGACATATTTTAGGATATGATTTTCACCCTATGTCTTTCAAAAAAATGAGTGTTGAATTTACTTAAAGATATCAAAATAAGTTTAAAAATATGACATTCATATTTTTAGTCAAATATATTTTATGATTTTTCTACAAATCATATTTTTTGACAAATAATGCCGATTGTTTACCACTATCTATAGTAATTGAAAAATTTTATCCAATAATAGAATAAAAACAATGAAGGAAAATTTAAATTTCCTTTACTTTAAATTTTGTATTGAATCATCTATTTATAAATGATATAAAGAAAATACATCACTAAAGAAAACTTTCCCATGTAGGATTAGTCTCACAAATAAGATAGTGCCCAAGATATGGAACATAAAGAGTCATGGATAAACCGTTTATAATGAAATTTAAACATGTGGTATTATAAGAATCACTAATATGAATAATTTTATGGATATTATAAGAAAAGGGTTAGTTTAATAGGATCAAAAATATTCCTCAACTTGAGGATGTTAGAGGCACCCCTTAGTAAATATAATTAAATTGTTTTAACTATTGTTTAATGTGGTGAAACATTATGTTGGAGATATGATCCATATATTGATTATGATGAAAGAAGACATGTGTATGAGTTTGATGTTTTGTAAGTGTTTAAAAGTGGTAAATTCAATAAGAGGTGTTAGGGGTGTTGTAGTTTTTATTTTTTATTAAGTGTTAACATCGACATGAAATTGTATCAAGATTATAGACATTGATCATGTATCTTCATATAGACTCTAATTCAAGCATCACCTGTCACATTGGTTTTCCACCAATAATCTCTTTAGTGCTTAGTCTCCTTTATTCAATAGTCTTCCTTTTGTTGACACTATTTTGGTGAAACCTAATATGGAATATTTCCAGGGTGTTTCTATATTATTCATTTTTCTTTCGATCTAGGAAAAACTAAGGGTTGATACTAGACAATGCATATACTACAGGAATATGGTATGTGGTCTAGTAAGTATCACTTGTGTCTTTTTTCCTTATACTATGTGTTAGGATGCTGCACGTCAAACTCTTAGTGCATTTCCTTAAAAATACATGTAAATACTATTTTATTCAATATACTTGATATAAGTTACATAAATACCACTTGTTCATGTTGGGATAGGTCCCTACTATCTATTTCTACCCTTTGAGGTGTGCCCATGGAATTTAATTTGTTATTAAAAATGTGTAAGTGACCAAACCATCTTCTATGTAGCTTTGGTTTGAGTCCTAATTTTGATGAATATAATGAATTGAATATAAGTGAGTGGTAAGACCACATTACTTTATTTAATAGGAAAATTGTTATTCCATTTTTAAAGACAAATTTTAATGACTAGGAACTATCTATTAGATATTCCTTTACTCTTTGACCGCTTATACTGTTGTGATTTACCAGAAAGGTGACCCTTACACTATTACAGTAAATAAAAATGTCGTCCATTTAATTTTTGTAACACCTCGACCCTAGTAACCTAGGTTCGGTGCATTATTACGTATCAGTGGAATGATCACAAAAGATCAAGTCTCAAAAGGCCGATTAGTATAGTATCCTTGGAAACAATAGATACATTCATAAGGTTTACATTATGTCATAAAATAAAAACAACAACAACATCTTGTCTCCATAGACCACACTCATATCCCCTCATACTATCCCTGCAGGTCAGTCATAAAATAATTCTTCACATCCTTGGAAAAATAAAACATAGAAAGGGGTGAGCTCAGATGATCAGTAAGGATAACAATATAGCAGAATCTATCAGAAATAAGATTATACATTTAAGGCAATGTATAACTAAAAAAATACATTTAAACTCAAACTTCATCATAATATGGAAAAGATAAAATGAAATAATTTCATTTACTTATTCACATGGATATTCTACTAGTCGAATAATCAAATGCAATATCAATAACCACTTTCATAATAATAGAATGCATAATTCCAGACTTTCATAACCACATAGTCAAGGCCTTGTTCCAAGAAAACAAATAAGATATTATCAAGGCCTTTTTCCAAGACACTATTTTGTCTCATGAGACCTACCAATGCATCTCGGAGTAATAGCGGGCTCCACCCGTCACTTACTAAGTCTAATGCATTCCTCATATGAAAAGGTTTAAACATAACATAAATATTCGTATTAAAACTAGCATACGAAATGTCAATACTTTATCCATAAACCATGAATAGTATAAAAATAACACATCCACAGTAAAACATATCACAAAACTTTTAATACAATATGGAAGTTTTGTATCATAATAAATCAACTTCAAATAAGCTTAAAATCCAGCAAAGGATTTGACATAGATGAAATCAAAACTATTTGAGAGAAATATATATATTTTGAAATCATTTAAAAGTCACATAATTATAAAAGAAAAACTTTACTTTTAAAATATTCTTATAAGATTTTAAGGGAAGCTTCAACAATTTTATAATGGTGGAAAATAGCCACACCCACCGTATAAGATAAAAAGGACATTCTTACCTTAATTTGGTCGAAAATGTTAAAAAGGACCTTGTTTGGAAAACGATGGAAGGATTCCTTTCAAAAAGTATAAGGTCAAATAAGGGTAAAAATGACTTTAAACCACTGTCTGTTAAATAGTAAAAATGTTTTAAAAGACATTTTTAAGAAACATGTATGTGGATGATAAAGAGGTCCCAGTAGATACATAAAAACAACCACGGATAATAAAGAGATTGTGAAATTAACCCTTAACTTGTAATTTCCCTTGGTCATGGGTAGGTTAACCTCCTGTATAATGGTGAAATATTTTTTATTAAATTATAAAATAATCATATACATTAATATGATATCATATATGATCTGTTAACATTGCTTTGATTATAATATCATAGTATTATCATTGTTTCAGGTGTTAACTGATTCATTTTCCTTTATATGCTTTGTTACATAAGCCATGTTTGTTATGGATAGGTTGTATCCTATTCTTATCCAGAATGATATTAAGTCTTCAATTATTATTTTTATCCATAAAATGAAAATTAGTCTTGAATGGATATGATGGGAAATGAATCTAATCCCGTTCGGGGAGACGGTATTCCGTACGTACACACGAGCGACAATATAATTATTTTGATATTAAAATCATATATAATTGGATAGTATATCATATATAAAGAATAATTATAATGTTATATTTATTATTTACGTCAATTACACATCATTACCATTCCCATAAAAATAATAATGTTTTGAATAACAATTACACCACGATGTGGAGACGGTAAGCCATACGTACACTTGTATGGTGGCATGTCATTCAAATGATGAATATAATACTGAATATGGTTGTACCATATTTATAATAACATCACAGTATATATAAGATACTGGATTTATTATTTTAGAATGGAAATAACAAATAAAGAAGAAGTGGAAGAAGAAAGGAACTTGAAAGAGGGTGGTGAAATCATTACCTATTCTTCAGGTTCTTTCTTTAGATTTGATCAAAAGGGATCCTTAGGTTCGCTTTATGATCAAACTAAATCCACTAGGCTGAATTGAGGGAATATGAGAAGATATTTGGGTAGGGTATGGCCGAGCCAAAAGGATTTGAAGGTATGAATTAGAGAGAAGGGGGAGTGCCCTTTTATAAGAGGGGCGAGAGGCACCTTTGGAAAAGCTAGAAATATTAGTTTATAATAGCTTAATATTCGGTTTCTAATGGCTCCAAACTGATTTATTTAGAGTATAAGGTGGGTATGGGTCAAAAACTACCCAACCAATAGGTTTTAGACAGGTTTTGGTCCGTATATTAACCTTATCATTTAGATTTAACTCTTAGTTAATTAGTTTGACATTTACCCTGTCTCTTTTTATTATTATATTATATGATTAATAAACATACTATGAAAAACCAAGAGATCCCCAGTGGATAATTATTAATATATATAACCTTATCTAAGTCATTTAGCCAGAACATAGATTTTTCAGAATATTATATCAATTAATAATATAGTATTTGTTTTAAAAACTGTTTTATGTCAATTTTGACACTATTTAGAATTTGATTTTTGTGAAACTCATAACAGCATGATTACTTCAAAAAAAGTTAATTAAATCAATAATAACATGTCATATTAACCTATAAAATTATTTTAATTTATAAAAAGTCTCAAATTATATTTATTTGGGTATTTATAATATCAATTATTTTAATATTTCATTATTAAGGTAATTACTACATCATCATTGTGTCATAAATAAATTAAATATTTAATGTCTAAAAATTATAAATAAAATACCATTATGTAGGAAATATTTTTAGATTTATAATGAATATTTATAATCTAATTTATCTTATGTGTATCCCTATATTAAAAATGTTTTAGTTATTAAACATTGAATTTAACACTTTTAACTCTTCTTTGAATTAAATAATAATAAATGTCCTAATTTAATCCAAGTGGACCAAAGAGGTTCATATATTATTCATAAGGTTGTTTTTGGTTGAATCATACTTATCTAATAGAATTAGGACATGTGTTAGGGTAAAAATAATATCATTTTACCTTTAATTACCCTATTTACTTTTAACAGTGGTGTCACGACCCGCCCTCGGGGCCCGTGACGTGACTACCCCAAGCCCGCCTTCCATAGGCCAGGGGCTGGCGACTAGAAACAAGGCGTAAATCCCGGTAAAAAGGGAAGGCATTGCCTTTGTAAAGAAAACAAACACCACAGAGTAAGCAAGCGGAAAGTAAACACTAAGTAAAAACAGAGTACAACTGAAAGTGCGGAAAAGTAAATGGGCCAGTATACAAACCCAAACTGAAAGTAAAGTACAACTCGAAAGGGAAAACATAAACTGTAAAGTAAAAGCCACTACACCAAGCTGTCCACTGGAAATCCCACCTGAAGGGTGGGTACAGATAGCTCCACTGCTCCACAGGTCCCGCCGTCCGCTCCGAGCACGTCCCGCCCAGTGGTCCACCTCCAGGTACCGTCCTGCTCTGCAAGCCTCATCCAAGATCAACGCTGTCCGTCGTCTGCAACCAACACAACTTAGTGCGGGCAAAGTCCGTGCATGGGTGAGTATAAGCTACTCAGTAGGGACCCCGAGACCCCTGAAGATCTCTCAAAATCCACAAAGGATAAACCACAAAGAAAGGTACAATCACGAAGTAACAACCGACACTGCTTAGGTATATGCCCATACATATACCTAAGTCATCAATTTCAAATACGCTCCAACCTCCGAGCCCATGTACAACTCAGTCCACACAGTAAAGTAAACGTATTCCACACAGGAAAGCAAAACGTAATCCACAAAGGATAGCACAACACAATCCACACAGGAAAGCAACAGGATTCAGCTCACACAGGTATACTTCTTCAAAGGACGATAAAGATGATCTCTGATCCATCTAATTCGTCGGACCCACGAAGGATCGATAGGTAACTAACCCCCGCAAAAGACCCACATAGGATCGGGCCCACATAGGACCTGTAGGCGCTGGTTCACACAGGACCGCTGAGCGCAAGGATCCACACAGGATCGGACCCACACAGGATCGGGCCCACACAGGACCTGTAGCACTGATCAACATAGGATCGTTGAGTGCTGTAGTCGTCGTCACCGAATCCACACAGGATCTCTGTACTGTCGTCGTCGCAGTCATAATAGCAGTAGCAGTAGCAGTAGCAGTCACAGTCGCAGCCAGCACTAGGGTTCCCGCACACAGCAAGCTCGTTCGGAGGGTCCGCTCCACGAGCCGAGAGGCTGATACATCAACTGTCACAAAGTCCAGAGTTGATGTATCCAAAAGTTCCGTATCGTCAACAGGAACTCAACGCAACAGACGGCACGTCGATCGGACGCCCGGTCTGAGAGTTATTGGCATTTTTGTCCTCGGGGCCCGGTTGGTTTTTAAGGCAAAACCAACCTTACCGTACTCCACCTGCGTCCAAACCTCGGGCGGAGTATGCCAAAAGATATGTCTCACTAAGAGGAACACAACAAAGCTGACAGCACGTGAATCGGACGTCCGTAGCTCAAGATATGAGCGTTTCCGCTCCGAGGGTCCGGTTGGTTTCGTGTACGAACCAACCCGGCCGAACTCAAAGTATTCCGAAACCCTGAGATTAATATACCGAAACGATCATCTTGATCCAAGGATCGCGTTGCCATAGACGGTTCGTCAATCGGAGGTCCGTAGCTCAAGTTATGAGCAAAAGACCGAAGTCGTCTCGAAAAAGGGGGGTCCGGGTCCGGGCCGACCCGGCCCGACCCCCCTGGGTCGGCCCGAACCGGGTCGACCCGACCCGGGTCCGACCCATCCCGGCGCAGTGGCCTGGCGCCGCACGGGTGCAGCGCGCGGGGGGCAAGGCCCCCGCTTGTGATGGCTGGCGGCGCGACTTAAGAGCCGTGCCTTTTGGAGAACCGCCCCCCCCCCCCCCCCCATGTGGGGGCCTGCTTTGTGGGAAACGGGGGGGCCGACTGCCCCCCTTAATGAAACCGCCCCCCCCCCCCTCATAAATGGGGGGCATTTGTGATGGCCGGGGGAATTAAATTCCCCCAGTTTTTCCCTTTCGGCCGGCCCACCTGGCCGGCCGGTTCTCCTTCAACGGACCGGCAAAGCCGGTCCCCTTCCGGCTTCCGACACCGGCGGCCGGCGAGCCGCCGGTCTTCCCGTATCGCCGCGGCCCGGAACCGGCCGCGGTGTTCGTCGTCCGGCGCAGTGCGACGGCACCGCGCCCCTTCGCCGCGGCCCCGCTCCGGCCGCGACGCCTTCGATTCCCTTCGACGCAGCGCGACGACATCGCGTTCGTGATGATTCTTCCACAGTGCGAATTTCCACATGGTGCGACGGCACCACGCCATCTTGTTTCATCCGCAAGATAAGTCAACAAGAACAAAGGAGGGGGGTTTGGTCGTGTTCGTGCGGTCCGGCCCCCCCTCACGTTAAACGATAATAATTATTTGTTATCCTCAAAGTTCGACATTCAAAATCAAGAACGAGAATAATTAAATAATCAACAACAACCCCTACCTTGGTTTCAAGTTCGAAGATCGTCAACGACCCGCGGAAGACAACGTCGCGGAGGTCGGGCGTCGCGGTAAACGTTCGTCAAATCCGATGACAAAGAGGTACGTCCGAAGAGGTATGTCGATGGCGAATCTTCGTAAGCCGACGAAGGAAGTCCGAGGAGGAAGCGGCGCTCCCTTTCGTTGACACGGAAGACGTCGTCGATCTTCGGAAACAACGGCTACGAAGAAGAGAGGAGTGGCATTCTTCGTCGGAGTTCGAAGGTTCTTCTCGTTCTTCGTCAAGCTTGAAGAAGAAGAAGAAGAAAAAGAAGAAGAAGAAGGAGAACCCAAAATGCTCTCAAGAAGGCTAGAGAAATCTAACCAAATAAAATAAGTTAGAGACTTATTTTATTCACACACTTAATCAAATTGAATTTCAAAAGTTTGAAATTCAAATAAAATAACTCCAAATTAATTAACAAGTTGTCATGTCATTTAAAAAGGGGTTAAAGGTAGTTTTGAGAGAATATGGAAGGTTGGGTTTCGTGTAGGCCCCACCACACTTAATCCTCCCAAGGGAGGTTAAGTGGATGTGGTTCCCACCTTTAACTCCCTTTGGGTGAAATTAACTAACAAAAAATAAAATAAAAAGTGTTCCACATTTTTATTCAACATTTTATAATTCTCCCAAAAACTAACTTTCGTCCCGCAATAAACGCAACTTCGGAAAAGGTCTCCTTAAGCGAATATCGGCGCTGCGAGTTCATCGGTGTCCTCGGATTTCAATTCCGAGCATCGGATCAAAAGTTAGGAATTCCCGCTCGTTCGTTCACTGAACGTACCCGAGCCAAACTTCAGAAATTAATTCCGGGCACTCCGGGCCTCGGAATCAGGTGCCGTCAGAAACCGCGCTCTTGTAAAATTGAAAAGAAAATTAAGAAAAAAATTTCCCTTGAATTTTACAGGTCTTTACATTACTCCCACCTCAGGGCTTTACGTCCCCGTAAAGATACATCAAAAACTAGGGAAACAAATGAGGGTACTGAGCACGCATCTGAGCCTCCCGCTCCCATGTGCTCTCCTGGAGATTCCCGTGCTGCCATCTGATGCGCACAAGAGGAATCGATCGCCCACATAGGACTCACTCCTATCGATCCTCTATCTCCACCGGGACCTCCGTAAAAGTCGCCCCATCGTCAACGTCAAGATCCCCATGGTCAATGATGTGCGTCGGGTCATGCACGTATCTCCTCAGCTGGGATACGTGGAAGACGTCGTGCACCCGGTGCAACTGAGGTGGCAGAGCCAGGCAATAAGCCACCTCGCCAACCCTGCTGAGGACCTGCAAGGGTCCGATGAAGCGCGGAGATAACTTATCGCCTCGGCCAAATCTCCGAATACCACGTCGAGGGGAGACCCGCAAAAAGACGTGGTCGCCATCCTCGAACTCTAGTGGCCTCCGCCTCCTATCAGCGTATGACTTCTGCCGGTTCTATGCTGTCCTCATCCGCTCCTGGATGACCTGGACCTTCTCTGTCGTGGCCTGGACCATCTCCGGTCCCACCAGTTCTGACTCTCCAGGGTCTGTCCAACACAAAGGATATCTACAAGGTCGGCCGTACAACGCCTCATATGGTGCCATCCCGATGGTGGAGTGGTAGTTGTTGTTGTACGCAAACTCCACCAAGGGTAGGTGGTCCTCCCAGCTACGACCAAAGTCGAGGACACATGCGCGAAGCATGTCCTCGAGAGTCTGAATGGTCCTCTCCGTCTGACCATCCGTCTGAGGGTGAAAGGCTGTGCTCAGACGTAGCTGCGTCCCAAATGGCTTCTGTAACCCCTTCCAAAGCCGGGAAGTAAAGCGAGCATCTCGATCGGAGACGATAGATGATGGCACACCGTGGAGCCGCACAATCTCCTGAACGTAGAGACGTCCCAAGCTCTCCACTGAGCCCTGCTCTCTAATGGGTAAGAGGTGTGCCGACTTGGTGAGTCGGTCAACAATCACCCAGATGGAGTCGTGACCTCGGGAAGTGCGTGGAAGTCCTATCACGAAGTCCATAGATATGTCGTCCCACTTCCACTCCGGAACCTCCAAGGGCTGTACCAAGCCTGCTGGTACCTGATGCTCTGCCTTCACCTGCTGGCAGGTGAGGCATTGAGAAACGAACTCTGCTACTGCCTTCTTCATGCCCGGCCACCAGTGCTGTCGTCTGAGGTCCTGGTACATCTTCGCCACTCCAGGATGTACCGCCAAAGGAGAAGTGTGAAACTCTCTCAGCACTTCCTCTCGCAAAGCGACTGGTACCATGGTACGTCCTCTGAAAAGGATGTCGTGCTCTGCTCCAAGGGAGAAACCATCAGGTGTCTGTCCCGAGGATATCTGTACACGCCGTGTCTCACAGTCAGCGTCCTCACGCTGTGCCTCCCTGACCCGCTGCAGTAGTGGAGGGGTGACTGTGAGAGACTGGAGGAAGGCTGCTCCATCTCTATCCATGAAGGATATCTGCAAAGAGGCTAGCTGCTCTGTCGCCTCCTCAAGTAGCTGAATGCCCGTCCTCCTGCTGAGGGCATCGGCTACTACGTTCCCCTTCCCAGGAGTATAGAATATCTCAAAGTCATAGTCCTGGAGGAACTTGAGCCATCGCCACTGTCTCAGGTTCAGGTCCTTCTGCAAGAAGATATACCTGAGACTCTGATGATCGGAAAAGACTGTAAAGTGCTCGCCCATCAGATAGTGTCGCCATGTCTTCAGAGCGAAGACCGCTGCTGCTAACTCCAGGTCATGGGTAGCATAGTTCTGCTCATGCGGCCTCAACTGACGTGATCCATAGGCGATCACTGCCCTCTCCTGCATCAAAACACATCCGAGTCCGGTCCCTGATGCATCGCAGTAAACTACGTACCCTACTCCCTCCTCAGGCAACCTCAAGATAGGTGCACTGGTCAATCTTTGTCTCAGCTCCTGGAAGCTCTGCTGACATCTGTCTGACCAAAATAAGGGTTTCCCCTTCTTCTTCAAAGCTGTGAGTAGTGCCGCAACTCTAGAGAAGTCCGGGACGAATCTCCGATAGTATCCAGCTAGTCCCAAGAAACTCCAAACCTCAGTCACGCTCCTGGGTGGCTCCCATGCTAACACAACCTCAATCTTCGCAGGATCCACTGCAACACCCGCCTCAGAGATAACGTGTCCCAAGAAGTGGACCTCACGTATCTAGAACTGGCACTTCGAGAGCTTACCATAAAGCTGGTGTTCTCGGAGTGTGTCTAGTATAACTCGCAAGTGATAGGCGTGCTCCTCCTCAGTCGTAGAGTAAATCAGAATGTCGTCGATGAAGACCACGACAAACCGATCAAGGTATGGCTGAAAGATCCTGTTCATGAGAGCCATGAACACTGATGGAGCATTGGTTACACCAAAAGGCATAACCAAGAACTCATAGTGGTCATACCGACATCTGAAGGCCGTCTTCTGCACATCCTTGTCTCTGACTCTGAGCTGATGATAGCCTGACCTAAGGTCTATCTTCGAGAACCACCGTGCTCCCTTGAGCTGATCAAAGAGGTCATCAATCCTCGGTAGCGGATACTTGTTCCTCACTGTCACCTGGTTCAGGCGACGATAGTCAACACAAAGTCGCAAGCTCCCGTCCGCCTTCTTGGCGAACAATATCGGGGAAGCCCAGGGTGAAACACTGGGTCAGATAAACCCCTTGCCCTGCAAGTCCTCCAACTGTACCCGTAGCTCTCAAAGCACGACGAGGGCCATCCGATATGCTAGAGTGGATATCGGGGCTGTCCTGGGGTACAAGTCAATATAAAAGTCTACCTCTCTACGAGGAGGTAGCCCTGGAACGTCGTCGGGAAAAACGTCCGCAAACTGATCCACCACTGCAGGAAAACCAGGACTCCGCACGTCAACTGCTCCAAGGATGAGTCTAGCTAACTGATGAGTAATGGGTTGTCCTCTCCTCCGCGGAAGTCCATCCTGTGCTGCTAAGTCTCCCTTCTCGCCGGTGAAGGTGAACCTGCTCCCGTCGGTGCGTACACATCGCACCTTGCGCCTAAAACAGTCAATCTGTGCATGGACCGTAGATAGCCAATCCATGCCCAAGATTACGTCGTAAGGCCTCGACGCTGCTACAAGAAGATCCCAGCCGAAGCTCTCGCCTCCTAGAGTAAGCTCACACTGCTGGCACCAGTGCGTAATCGTCAAGTCTGCTCCCGTAGGAGTCTCTAGATGTAAGGATCTATCCAACGGCTCTGTCGGAATCTCCGAGCTCCGAACAAGGGCAGCGGCTATGAAAGAGTGACTCGCTCCTGTGTCTATAAGAACTGCAGCAAGGGTGGAATAGACACAGATAGTACCTCGAATCATCTCGGGTGCACCGTGGTCGTAGGCCTCTGCTTCCTGGAGCTGTGCCTGTCTCTGCCCGCCAGCTCGCTGTGGTTGGGGTGGACCTCCTGGTGGTGGTGGTGGCAGAGCCTCAAAGCGTCGCCCACCACCTGCTGCTCGGCCAGCTCCTCTGCCTCGTCTGCCTCCTCCCTGCGGACCACCACGGTCGACCCTCTGCCTCTGCCTCGGTGGTCCCTCAACTGTCTGCTGCTCCTCGGCACGGTGGGTAGTGCTACCGCCGGTGCCACTGCTGACAAAGGTCCCTGCACCGAGGCCTCGTCGCTCGATGGGCTGTCGTTACACTCGACTCTCGGAACCCTAGCTGGCTGCCGTCGTGGGGCCATCCTGAAAAGGAAACAGGTGCGCCACGGTGAGAACAGTATACCTGGTGAGCTGATATAAGTAATCACAAAGAAAACTTTGAAACACACACGCAATCAATGTTTTCGTGCATTAAGTCGGGAATCAGAAGTCAGGGTCCTGGTGTACGGATACGTCGGCCGTCGCACCAACACAGGACTCCCTGGACTGGTAAACACACTCAATACACTAAACATTATTGCTTCACATAGAAAAGATCAGAGTTAACGGTAGAACCGAACTCCTCTGATACCAATTTGTCACGACCCGCCCTCGGGGCCCGTGCCGTGACTACCCCAAGCCCGCCTTCCCTAGGCCAGGGGCTGGCGACTAGCACCATGGCGTAAATCCCGGTAAAAAGGGAAGGCATTGCCTTTGTAAAGAAAACAAACACCACAGAGTAAGCAAGCGGAAAGTAAACACTAAGTAAAAACAGAGTACAACTGAAAGTGCGGAAAAGTAAATGGGCCAGTATACAAACCCAAACTGAAAGTAAAGTACAACTCGAAAGGGAAAACAACAACTGTAAAGTAAACGCCGCTACACCAAGCTGTCCACTGGAAATCCCACCTGAAGGGTGGGTACAGATAGCTCCACTGCTCCACGGGTCCCCACGTCCGCTCCGAGCACGTCCCGCCCAGTGGTCCACCTCCAGGTACCGTCCTGCTTTGCAAGCCTCAGCCAAGATCAATGTTGTCCGTCGTCTGCAACCAACACAACGTAGTGCAGGAAAAGCCCGTGCAGGGGTGAGTATAAGCTACTCAGTAGGGACCCCAAGACCCCTGAAGATCTCTCAAAATCCAAAAAGGATAAACCACAAAGAAAGGTACAATCACGAAGTAACAACCGACACTGCTTAGGTATATGCCCATACATATACCTAAGTCATCAATTTCAAATACGCTCCCACCTCCGAGCCCAAGTACAACTCAGTCCACACAGGAAAGTAAACGTATTCCACACAGGAAAGCAAAACGTAATCCACACAGGATAGCACAACACAATCCACACAGGAAAGCAACAGGATTCAGCTCACACAGGTATACTTCTTCAAAGGACGATAAAGATGATCTCTGATCCATCTAAGTCGTCGGACCCACGAAGGATCGATAGGTAACTAACTCCCGCAAAAGACCCACACAGGATCGGGCCTACACAGGACCTGTAGGCGCTGGTTCACACAGGACCGCTGAGCGCAAGGATCCACACAGGATCGGACCCACACAGGATCGGGCCCACACAGGACCTGTAGCACTGATCCACGTAGGATCGCTGAGTGCTGTAGTCGTCGTCGTCGAATCCACACAGGATCTCTGTACTGTCGTCGTCGCAGTCACAGTAGCAGTAGCAGTAGCAGTAGCAGTCACAGTCGCAGCCAGCACTAGGGTTCCCGCACACAGCAAGCTCGTTCGGAGGGTCCACTCCACGAGCCGAGAGGCTGATACATCAACTGTCACAAAGTACAGAGTTCATGTATCCAAATGTTCTGTATCGTCAACAGGAACTCAACGCAATAGACGGCGCGTCGATCGGACGCCCGGTCTGAGAGTTATTGGCATTTTCGTCCCCGGGGCCCAGTTGGTTTTTAAGGCAAAACCAACCCGACCATACTACACCTGCGTCCAAACCTCGGGCGGAGTATTCCAAAAGATCTGTCTCACTAAGAGGAACACAACAAAGCTAACGGCACGTCAATCGGACGTTCGTAGCTCAAGATATGAGCGTTTCGGCCCCGAGGGCCCGGTTGGTTTCGTGTACGAACCAACCCGACCGAACTCAAAGTATTCCGGAACCCTGAGTGTAATATACCTAAACGACCCTCTCGATCCAAGGATCGCGTTTCCGCAGACGGTTCGTCAATCGGAGATCCGTAGCTCAAGTTATGATCAAAAGACCGAAGTCGTCTCGAAAACGGGGGGTCCGGGTCCGGGCCGACCCGGCGCGGCGGCCTGGCGCCGCACGGGTGCCGCGCGCGAGGGGAAAGGCCCCCTCTTGTGATGGCTAGCGGCGCGGCTTAAGAGCCGCGCCTTTTGGAGAACCCCCCCCCCCCCATGTGGGGCCCTGCTTTGTGGGAAACGGGGGGGCCGCCTGCCCCCCTTAATGAAACCGCCCCCCCTCATAAATGGGGGGGCATTTGTGATGGCCGGGGGAATTAAATTCCCCCGGTTTTTCCCTTCCGACCGGCCCACCTGGCCGACCGGTTCTCCTTCAACGGACCGGCAATGCCGGTCCCCTTCCGACTACCGACACCGGCGGCCGGCGAGCCGCCGGTCTTCCCGTCTCGCCGCGGCCCGGAACCGGCCGCGGTGTTCGTCGTCCGGCGCGGTACGACGGCACCGCGCCCCTTCGCCGCGACCCCGCTCCGGCCGCGGTGCCTTCGATTCCCTTCGACGCGGCGCGACGATGTCGCGTTCGTGATGATTCTTCCACGGTGCGAATTTCCGCGTGGTGAGATGGCACCACGCCATCTTGTTTCATCCGCAAGATAAATCAACAAGAACAAAGGAGGGGGGTTCGGCCGTGTTCGTGCGTTCCGGCCCCCCCTCACGTTAAACGATAATAATTATTTGTTATCCTCAAATTTCGACATTCAAAATCAAGAACGAGAATAAATAAATAATCAACAACAACCCCTACCTTGGTTTCAAGTTCGAATATCGTCAACGACCCGCGGAAGACAACGTCGCGGAGGTCGGGCGTCGCGGTAAACATTCGTCAAATCCGATGACGAAGAGGTACGTCCGAAGAGGTACGTCGATGGAGAATCTTCGTATGCCGACGAAGGAAGTCCGAGGAGGAAGCGGTGTTCCCTTTCGTTGACACGGAAGACATCGTCGATCTTCCGAAACAACAGCTACAAAGAAGAGAGGAGCGGCGTTCTTCGTCGGAGTTCGAAGGTTCTTCGCGTTCTTCGTCAAGCTTGAAGAAGAAGAAGAAGAAGAAGAAGAAGGAGAACCCAAAATGCTCTCAAGAAGGCTAGAGAAATCTAACCAAATAAAATAAGTTAGAGACTTATTTTATTCACACACTTAATCAAATTGAATTTCAAAAGTTTGAAATTCAAATAAAATAACTCCAAATTAATTATCAAGTTGTCATGTCATTTAAAGAGGGGTTAAAGGGAGTTTTGAGAGAAGATGGATGGTTGGGTTTTGTGTGGGCCCCACCACACTTAATTCTCCCAAGGGAGGTTAAGCGGATGTGGGTCCCACCTTTAACTCCCTTTGGGAGAAATTAACTAACAAAAAATAAAATAAAAAGTGTTCCACATTTTTATTCAACTTTTTATAATTCTCCCAAAAACTAACTTTCGTCCCGCAATAAACGCAACTTCGGAAGAGGTCTCCTTAAGCGAATATCGGCGCTGCGAGTTCATCGGTGTCCTCGGATTTCAATTCCGAGCACCGGATCAAAAGTTAGGAATTCCTGCTCGTTCGTTCACTGAACGTACCCGAGCCAAACTTCGAAAATTAATTCCGGGCACTCTGGGCCTCGGAATCAGGTGCCTTCAGAAACCGCGCTCTTGTAAAATTCCAAAGAAAATTAAGAAAAAAATTTCCCTTGAATTTTACGGGTCTTTACAAGTGGTAAATAAAAGTAAAAAAGTTACTGTTCACCAAAAATTATTTTCATCTCATTGAACCAAATTTTACATACTAATATCAACTGTGTTTCTCATAATTTTTAAATTCAATTCACAGAAGCGGTAAAATTAAGTTTTATGTAATTTTTCAAAAGCTCCTAGGAGGTGGGTAAAAGACAGTGAAAAGTTCAATAAATTTTTTATATCTAAACATAATATAAATTGACTCAAATGAATTGTGCTGAAATTATATAGTTATTATGTATCTATTTTGACCTAATATAAATTTAAATAAAATAAATAATTATTTAAATAAAATGTCGGTTTTAACCAATAACTCAATGTTTTTCACTATTCATCAAAAATTGAATATTTTCAGAAAAATACCAAATATTCACCCTAGGTTAATTTCGATATTCTGAATCCAAAAATGAAGTCTATTTTGAAAAATAAAATTTATAAAATATCAAAAAGTTGGTATTACTATTCATAACGGCTAGTTTGATTGGTTGTGGTGTGTTAGAATCTCGAAGTTGCGTACAACGCAAGCTATTGCATTATTCAAAGGGAAACGTATCGTGGAAGCATGGGGTGTTACATTATCCCCTCCTTCAAAGAATTTTTTCTGAAAAATTTCTAGAATACTACCACATAAAAAGACTCGGGTGGTTCTTCAGCATAAGTTCCTCAGGTTCCCACGTTGCCTCTTCCATCTTACAGTTTCTCCATAGACCTTTTACCAGATGAGTCGTTCAGTTTCTCAACACTTGTTCTCTTGTATCAAGAATCTTGACAGGATCCTCGCAATAAGATAGATCGGGTTCCAGTTCTAATTGTTCATAGGTGAGTACATGCATTGGGCCAGGCATGTATCTTCTCAACAGTAATACATGTAACACATCATGAACATTGGAGAGTCTTCACAGCATTTCCAAATGGTAAGCTACAACCCCAATTCGTTCTAGAATTTCGAAAGGTCTGATGTACCTGGGACTCAATTTACCTTTTTTATTGAAATGTATGACTCCCTTCCATGGATATACCTTCAAGAAAACATAATGTCCTACCTAAAATTTCAAATACTTCTTCGCTTATCGGCATAACTCTTCTGCCTACTTCGATCTGCTTTGATGTGGGTTTGGATTACCTTCACCTTTTCTATCGTTTCCACAACAAGTTCTGGGCCTACAAGTTTTCTTTCACCAATATCATCCCAACAAGTTGGTGTGCGACATCTCTTTCCGTATAATGCTTCATATGGTGACATCTGAATACTTGAATGGAAGCTATTGTTATAGGAAAATTCTACCATAGGTAAATGTTGATCCCACATACCTTGAAAATCATGTGAGCAGGATCTCAACATGTCTTCTAAGGTTTTAATAGTTCGTTTTGATTGTCCATCTATTTGAGGGTGGTAGGCAGTGCTCAAACGAACTTCAGTATCCAAGGACTTCTGAATACTTTTCCAGAATCATGATTTGAATCGGGGATCACGATCAAAAAAATCGATAGGGGTGCTCCATGAAGTCTCACAACATCATTAATATATAGTCTTGCTAGACGTTTAAGTGGTATATCTTCTCTTATAGCAAGAAAATGTGCTGACTTGGAAAGACAATCAACAATGAATCATATTGCATCATTCCTTCTAGGAGTCTTTGTAGTCCCATGACAATGTACATCATAATATTATACCATTTCCACTCAGGTATGGGAAGAGGTTGCAAAAATGATCCAGGATGTTGCCTTCCAGCTTTCAGTTGTTGATAAATCATACATCTTGTCACATAATCAGCAATCTCCCTCTTCATGTTGTCCCACCAAAAATATTCCTTCAGATCTCAATACATCTTGGTGCTCCCAGGGTGTATAGAAAAATTAGAACTATGAGAATCATCCAAAAATTCATTTTTTAGATCAGGTATGTCGGGAACACAAATTCTGTTCCCAAATTTCAAAATTTCATCTTCATACACAATTTCACTCAATTCCCATCATTCACAGCTTTAATCTTCTTTTGAAACTCATCATCATCGGTCTGTGAACTCTTTCTCCTTTTTAGTAAATATGGTTTGGAAACTGTTTGAAAAAGCATTTATTTTTCACCTTCCATGGTTATTCCCATATCCATCTCCACTATATCCATGAAAATAGGATCCCTTTCAATTCACATCTTTTTCAAAACTCCATGATCCTTTCCGATCAAATAATCTGCCACCTTATTTCCCTTCCTCGGGTGGTATTTTATAGTTAAATCATAATCCTTGAGTAATTCAAGCCATCTTCTCTGCCTCATGTTGAGTTCTTTCTGTGACAAAATATACTTCAAACTCTTGTGATTAGTATAAATCTCACATTTTTCACCATATAAAAAATGTATCCATATCTGTAAAGATAATATTATAGCTGCTAACTCAAGATCATGAGTGGGACCGTTTTTCTCTTGATTTTTTAGCTATCGTGAATCATAGGCAATAACCCTATCATTCTGCATAAGGACACAACCAAGTCCTTTCTTTGAAGCATTACTATAAATAACAAATACATCATTTCCCGATGGTAGAGTCAAGGTAGAAGCATTGACTAATCTTCTCTTCAGTTCTTCAAAACATTTTTCACACACTTTTACCCAAAAAAAATTAACCCCTTTACATATGAGGTTGGTTAATGGGTTAGCCAATCGGGAAAAATTCTGGACAAAACTTCGATAATAACATGCTAAACCAATAAAACTGCATACAACAGTTATACTCATTGGTGCTGACCATTCTTGGATTGCTCTTGTTTTAGAAGGATCAATAGAGATTCCATATTTAGAGACAATATGGCCAAAAAAGAAATCTTTTGAATCCATAATTCTCACTTGCTACACTTACCGTATAATTCATTTATTCTAAGGGTTTTTAGAATGGTGCGCAAGTGATTTTCATGATATCCATAGCTTTTGGAGTATACCAAGATATCATCAATAAATAACACTACAAAGTCATCAAGATATTCCTTGTAAACTCTATTCATTAGATCCATGAAGACAGAGGGTGCATTAGTCAATCCAAAAGGCATTACTGTAAACTCGTAATTCCCGTACATAGTTCAAAATACTGTTTTATGAATTTCTTCCTTCTTCACACACAAATGATGATATCTAGATCGAAGGTCAATCTTTGGAAATTATTGAGCTCTATTAAGTTAGTTGAATAAATCATCAATGCAAGGCAAGGGATACTTGTTCTTTGTTGTTATAGCATTGATCTCTTTGTCGTCAATGTACAACCTCATAGACCCATCTTTCTTCTTAACAAAAAGAACATGGGCTCCCCATGGAGAAACACTAGGGCGATTAAATACCTTATTACTCAATTCCTATAGTTTTTTTTCAGTTCCAATAATTACGCAATGTCCATTCTATAAGTGGTCTTCGATATAGGCCTTGAACCAGGAATTAAGTCAATGGAAAACTCAATTTCTCATTCTGGAGGATTTCTAGGTAAATACTCTGAAAAACAACAACAAATTCTTGCACAATAGGTACATCCTCTATTCTAACATTACTTTCCTCATCCATAGTAATTTCATTCTCTTTCTCCACAATAATTGAATTTAGTTGAGCTACTAGGGGTGTATCTAGATAAGAATTAGGTGGTGACTTTTCTTCTCTAAATATAAGGTACTCCTTATCATCATCAAAAATTGTAACCTCCTTCTTCTTACAATAAATTTTAACATCATGGTATGAAGGCCAATCCATACCGAGGATTATATCAAATTCAATCACGGGTATGATGATGATATCAGCAGATAATGAACATTAATATGCCCAAATGGGGAATGATTCACAAAAAGTTGTTGCAATGATCCTTCCCTTAAGAGTTTTGACTGAAAACTCCCTTGTTAAATCAAATTGGAAATATCAAATTTTCTTAGCAAACTGGGAAAATATGAAACAATGTGATGATCCAGAATCAAATAAAGCATTTGATAAACTTGAGGAAACCATTAAATTACCTGCCACTACGTCTTTCAGAGCTTCAACCTCAGTAGTAGTGATAGCATAAGGTTGGCCTTTATCCCTTGTCCTTTTCTGAGATAAGTTTCTATGATGCTTAGGATATTCCTTTGCATAATGTCCCATCTCCCTGCAATTTTATCATTGAACATCGTTATCTTCTTTATTCCCCTTTCAAACATGAGCTTGGTGGACTTTTTCACCACACTTGTAACCGACTCTCATTCCCTTCAACCAAGTACATGGGAGTTTCTTCCCACATTTACTGTAGGATGAATATTAAACTTTTACCTTATTCCCTTTATTTCCATTTCTAGAGTGATTATCAGATCTCTTTTTCTCTTTCTTTTCTTTAATGTTGTAAGACGTAGAGAATTCCTTTTCCGTCTTAATAAAACATAAGACAATGTCTTCGTATGATGAGAAGGATTGTGAGACTAATGCTCGATGGAGAAATGGTTTTAAACCATCAATGAAATGATCAATATTACTACTCGGGTTACATATATAATTTGTTGCATGCCTCGCTAACCTTGTAAAGTTATCTTCATACTTTGCGGCATTCTCATCCTCATGTTGCCTCAGACTTAGAAATTGCCTTTCCATATCTTCTTGATGGTCATGGGGAAAGTATTTTTCTAAGAAAATTTCATTAAAGTCACTCCATTCCATACTTGATACTTCTTCATCTTCCTCTGTAATTTGAATCAATGACCACTATTGATTAGAATCTCCAGTGAGGCGATAAACTGCCATGATAACTTTTTCCCTTTCACTACTCCCCAAAGCCTGAAATTGTTTCTCTAGGGATGTAGAGATATGAATCTTGATGTACATGGACATTACATTACTTTTGCGGAATACTTAGTACATAACAAAAACACACACACAAGGACCGTAATGGTTTAGTGTCTTTGGAAACTCGGAATATAATCTTCTAATCATGGTGAAAGATCTTCAACATCTCCTATAAAGATCTTCCCTTTTTCTTCTTACCTAAAACCTTTCTTTATATCCCGGGGAAAAGAAAACATAAAAGGGTGAGCTCAAATGCTCAGTAAGGGTAAACAAAAGAAATATCAATCACACCATATTCATAAGAACATAACATTTTGGAAATATTAACCTACAAAAGAGATCATAATATCATAACATGGGATAAATCATAGTAGTGAAATGTAATCCCAATAATCATCACTTAAAACATGAAACTTTTTGGCATACACACATAATCATAGAGAATCATTTCTTATTAGTCAAGACTCATTTCCAAGACTATCTTAGTGGACAAAGTCCATTTCTGAACCGAGTTCACTCCTCGTTTCAGTCCTGTTTCACTTAACCGGTTTAACCTGCCATTCCAGCCATGTCTATCTCATGAGATATAAAATCTTTACCCAATGAATTGGAGGGAGATATAGGTCCCACCCATCTCATAATGATACCATTATTATGTGTGCCACAAAATCATAAACCATACATCATATCATAACCCATGTAATAAAAATGGGATTCTTAAACATCATGACATCATAAAACAATTCATATATGATAAAGGAATTCATAAAAATAATTTCATCACAACATAATCAAATCAATGTAATAATAGGGACAGAAACAAAACCCTTTATTATCTTAGATGGAAAATAATTCTGATAAAACACTTGAACTCCATTCTTGAGGAAAATATCCTTTCTACTCCAAAAACATTTTCCTTTCTTAACATGTCATACAATTTTAAACTAAAAGAAGTTGATTAAAAATAAACATTAAAACTTTTAAAGGAAGATTCTTGGAAATAATGTTTTAAAAATCCATTCATGCCGTATAAGTTAAAGAACATTCTTCTCGTACTTTTGTCAGAAAAGTCAAAAAGTACCTCATACGAAAAACGACAAAAGATTCCTTTCATATCTTTTACTAAAAACTCACCGAAAAGGAAAAATTGGATTTAAGAAATTGTAGGTGGATGGAAATAATATTACATATTGAGTAAACATGGATTTGGATGATAAAATACACCCCAGTAAATACCGAAGTATAAACAATCTCGGATAAAAATGAGATTGTGATATTTCCCTTACCTTAGGTCCGATTTGCTCCGTAAGTGTCCGAACCTCCTGTATAATGATTTAAATAGTGTCATTGACTTATTCCAGAGTCATACTCATTGTTATGTTATCATATATGGTTCACTTATGACTTTATTTTACCTGTTCTTTTGTAAATTCCATGTTAAAGAGCATTTTGGGTAAAATCGTTTCATTTGTCGTCCGTGTTTTGACTTGTAATTATTCATATGATTACTTAGATCATGATTAATTAATTCCAGAATATAAAAAATGATTTATATATAATATATATTAAGAATATACATATATATAATAGATTGATAAATGGAAAGAAATACATCGTTCATGGAGACGGTAGGTTGTACGTACACATGAACGTTGTTTTCGTTTCCTTATTGAGTTGAATGGAATTAAGTAGATGACATACATATATATATATACATAAATCCAGTAGCTTTATAATTTCATATATTTCATTATTATTACTTATATATACTTTATAATAATTTTTTAATGGTTAACATGGAGAATGAATCTCATCGCGTCGTGGAGACGGTATTCCGTACTTACGCAAGAGCGATGATATCGTTCCCATGATCATGGAATTTTATTGGAGTGTATGTATACTATTACAGAATCAATATCACTTTACAGTAATCATATATAGTTATTATTTACACCATTATACCCATCCAAGTAAGGTGGTGGTGGAAAATAGATTACACCACGGCGTGGAGATGGTATTCCGTACGTACGCACGCATGGTGATTTCGTTTTCCATAGGACGGATACATGGTGAAAGAGGGTTGTTTAATACTTATAATAACATATAATTATATTAGTGATACTGATTTTATTACTTCATAATGAAACAATCTAATAAGAATAAGTGGAAGAAGAAATAAAGTTGAAAGAATCGGTAACAGACATTACCTCTTCTTTGAAGCGCCTCTTTGAGACCTCCTCTTAGGGAACTAAAATTGGTCTTTGAAGAAGAAAATATCCTCTAGGATATTTCTATGGAAGTGTATAAGAGAATTTGGTAGGGGTTGGCCGAGCTTGAAGGCTTGAAGTGGTGTGAGGAAGAGAGGGAGGAGGTGCCCTTTTATAAGGGAGGAGAGGAGCACCTTTGGAAAAACTAAAAATATTATTTTATTATAAAGTCATATTCGGTTTTAAATAGCTCCAAATTGATTTATTTCGATGCTAAGGTGGGGAAGGTTCGAAATCCTCTCATCCAATAGAATTTAGACAAGTTTAGGTTCTTATTTTAACCTTATCATTTATATTTAACTTTAAGTTAGATAATTTTACTTGTACCGTGTCTTTTTGTGTTCTTACACTATAAGGTTAATAAACATACTATAATAAGCCAAAAGAACCCCAAGTTGTTTATTATTAATATATATAACCTCATATAAGTCATTTGGACTAACCTAAGATTTTTAGGAATATAATAATAATTAATAATGTAATATTTGTTTTAAACACTATTTTATGTCAATTTTGACACTATTTGGTAATTGATTTTTTTGAAAATCATAACAGAATTATTAGTTCGAAAACAGTTAATTAAATCAACACTAACATGTCATATTAACATAGATTTTTTTTGGAATTCATTAAAAGTCTCAAATTACATTTATTTGGGTATTTATAACATCAATTATGTCAATATTTCATTAATAAGATAATTACGGAATCACCATTGTGTCATAAATAAATTAAATTATTTAATGTCTAAAAATTACAAATAAATAATCATTATGTGGGAAATCATTTTATATTTCTAATTAATATTTATAGTCGAATTTATCTTATGTATAACCCTATATTAAAAATGATTTACTTATTAAACTTTGATTTTAACTATTTTAACCCTTCTTTAAATAAATTAATAATAAATGTCCTAATCTAATCCAATTGGGTATAAAATGGTCATATTTTATTCCTAATGTTGTTTTTGGTCGAATTAAACTTATCCAATAGAATTAGGACATGTGTTAGTGTAATAATTATATCATTTTTACCCTTAATTACCATATTTACTTTTAACCGTGGTAAATAAAAGTAAAAAGTTACTATTCACCAAAAATTATTTTTATCTCATTGAACCACATTTTACTTACTGACATCAACCGTGTCTCTCAGATTTTTAAAATTCCACTCACAGAAGCGGTAAAATTAAGTTTTATGAAAAATTCATTTTTTTAACTACCACTTAGTGGTTTCACTATTCATAAAAAATGAAAGTTTCCAGAAAAATACCAAAAATTAGGCCTAATCTATATTTGATATTTTGAACTCAAAAATGATGTCTATTTTACCAAATTCAAAACATATCAGTTGCATTACTTAATTTAAAAATTAATTCTCGTCGTCAAAACAAATAGCGTGTTCTTAAGAGATAATAAAAATCAAGAGATTGACACTTGTTTATGTTTGGTTTAAATGTGAAATTACATCCAATGACCAACATTGTATTAAATTGTAAAAATATATTCTAAATAAACTTGAAAACCACTCAAATTAATAATTTATCACTATTAATTATTTCGATTAAAAAGGTTGTTTTTAATTAAAATTTAGTAATTTTCACTATTAATCAGAAAATTAAAGTAATCCGAAAAGTACCAAAATTTCACCCTAATCTAATTTCGATATTCCAAATCCAAAAATGAAGTCCATTTTGAAAAATAAAATTTACAAAATTTCAAAAAGTGGTTATTACTATACATAACAGCTGTTTTAATAATATTTTAATAGCATATTGTTGTTTAGTGAAACTCGTTATTGCGTACTACACACGCTATCGAGGAAGGTCGCGATTGCGTATAATGCAAGGCAAGTCAAGGATGCGTGTTGTGCAAGCTCCTTTTGGTGTAGCGTATAACAGAAGACATCAATGAAATTAAAAAGAATATTTTTCATAAAATCTTGGGGTGTTACATTCTACCCCCCTTAAAATGAATTTCTCCCTCGAAATTCGTCGGGGTTATAAATGGGTTACTACTCGAAAGTTTCTTTAATAGAAACCCACATCGTAAAAAGGAATACCAAAACCAATCTTTAAAAACAAAAGTATGAAACATAACAGTTACCCAAATAAACTAATCACTGGGTTTCCACATAGATGAAAATATGGATATGGAAGAGAAATCTAACCATCATGTTCTGTTGGAGAGTGGTAGAGAACATGGCTATGGAAAAGTCAGAAATCACAAATCCATAGATTTGTGATGATCTAAGGTACCATCTGATTCATCAGATATAAGGGCACTAGGAAAACATTTTTGGTTTTCAAGATCATTAAAAGAAATACTTACATGATTTTGGTACAATCTCACTGTTGTTCGTTAATTGAACAATTTCCACTTCATCCCTTAATGAAATGAAGTTGAATTTGTTATTCGTGATGTGTTAGTAGATCATGTGATAGAATGATGGGTCATTCCATCTGTCTCAAACAAAAGGTTATAAAAGTTATCAAAAATATATAAGTCCATCTATAGTGAGATTAATCATATATGGTTCCTAAAATGGACTTATAATTCATATATCATACTACTTAATATAATAAAACTAGTTTCTACTAAACAGGGACTTCCTGTAGGCCAGTGGTAGGCGATAAAGGCCAGTCGCACTTCGGTTGTGGGTTCAATTCCCACAGCCTTGTCCGACACGATTGGCTGTCGCCCGTCCTGCAGGTTGTCCTTTTTCTAAAGCTATATTACTATAACATCCCATCAATAATATCAAAAAAAGTTCTATCCTAACTTATGTCCAACATAATCCATTCCAATCTTTAGGCTTATCTAAAATACTTCAGCCCAAGCTCATAGTATAAAGAAAATGATTACTTGAAATGTCACATAACAATCACGTGAATCCCATCATTTATCCCCCATATATCATAAGATATATCTTGTTGGTCAAATTACAAACATGTGAATACCTTAATCATGTATTCTCTTGAAGAATGAATACCCATTGAACCTTAGTGAAAACATGAATGCCGTTAAAAGTTAACACTTTCCACAAACCAAAATCCTCAAAATTATTTATAATCAAACCATGATATCACTTAGTCCTTATATCAATCATGAGCTCATGAATACAATCAAACATATCATTATCTTCTTATCCCTTCATTATGCACATATCATCTGCTTACCAAAAATATCTCAATCACATTCCATGGTTACCGGTACCATAAAATTATTGAAAACCATAATAGACCAATACATAAATATTCCAATATTCCATGATACTATATACAACATTATTTTGGAATCCCATTACATAAACACTTAATCATTCCACCACATCGTTTTCATATTCAACATCGCCAATAGTGATCGCATGTGACTTCCCTTTGTTCTTTGCCTTAAGTGGTTCCTCATGTCGATCATCACTAACCCTTAGATTAGGGAATGGATTAGCATAATGCCCCATTTCCTTCCACTTGAAGCATTGAAGTGTTGGTGGTGCGTTCTCTGCAGTCTTTTCTTTTTTACATCATTAGAAACCCTTTTTCTATTACTTCGACACTCGGCTGCTCGATGACCTTCTTTTCCACACTTAAAACATTTTCTAGTCCCTTTAAGACAATCTCCACCATGATTCTTTCCACATTTTGAGCATAAGGAAACATTCATATTCTTTTCACCATTATTCTGAGATTTCTCCTTGAACTCCATATTTCTTTTCTTGTCAAAACTATGAGATGGATAAGTAACACCAAATTCCATTTCTACCTTGATAGCACAATGCACAATTTCTTCATAGCTACTGAAGTCTCTTATAGTTAATGCCCTTCAAATATTTGGTTTTAAGCCACTAGAGAATCAATCAACTTTACTTTCAGGTTGGATGATAAATCTAGATGCATACCTTGCAAGCCTTGTAAAATTCGATTCGTATATACCAACAAATTCATCATCCTTTTGCTTTAGTTCAAGAAACTCCTTATCCATCTTTGTTCGAAGAATACGAGGGAAGTAATTATTGAAAAATAAGTTCTTGAACTCGTCCCATTCCATGGACTCAATTTCATCTCTTGGCCTCGTATTCTTGATAAGATTCCACCATTGATCAGCTTCACCTTCCAAATGATATACTGCTAAGATGACTTTATCATGTTCAGAACATTGAAGAACTGAAAATATCTTTTTAGTGGTAATGATTCATTGTTCAGTAACAAGTGGATCAGAAGACTCACTGAAAGAAGGTGGACGTTGCCTCATGAAGGACTCAATAGAATATTGTTCCCTTCTCTGCTCATTTGGAAGTCCAGAATGATTCATAGCCTGTGTAAGTATATTAATAAGATTTATCACTCCATCTCCCATAACATTTGTTTGTTCAGGAGGAAAATCATTGCACTGTCTATTGCATTGATCAACACGGTTCCTTCGGGTTCTAGCCATCGTCTAAAACCCAAAAATAATAGTGTGAGAGGCAAAAATCATGCTAGGGAAAACAATATAATAAAGGGGGATTACCTTCAATATCTAACATCTTAGGTTACCGTAATTCTAGTACTATAACCTATACTTATACTTAACCTTAGGGACACCCCTATATATACCTTAGAAATATCTATAGGGATCTCACTAAAGTTCTCGCATCCTAGTTTCCAAAGGTTGACTAAACCTTTCCTCTGATACCGACTGTAGAGACCCCAAGCTTGACGTACATGGACATTACATTACTTTTGCGAAATACTTAGTACATAACAAAAACACACACACAAGGACCTTAATAGTTTAGTGTCTTTGGAAACTCAGAATATAATCTTCTAATCATGGTGAAAGATCTTCAACATCTCCCATAAAGATCTTCCCATTTTTTTCTTACCTAAAACCTTTCTTTATATCCTGGGGAAAAGAAAACATAAAAGGGTGAGCTCAAATGCTCAGTAAGGGTAAACAAAAGAAATATCAATCACATCATATTCATAAGAACATAACATTTTGGAAATCTTAACCTGAAAAAAAGATCATAATATCATAACATGGGATAAATCATAGTAGTGAAATGTAATCCCAATAATCATCAAATAAAATATGAAACTTTGTGGCATACACACATAATCATATAGAATCATTTCTTATTAGTCAATACTCATTTCCAAGACTATCTTAGTGGACAAAGTCCATTTCTGAACCGAGTTCACTCCTCGTTTCAGTCCTGTTTCACTGAACCGGTTTAACCTGCCGTTCCAGCCATGTCTATCTCATGAGATATAAAATCTTTACCCAATGCATTGGAGGGAGATATAGTTCCCACCCATCTCATAATGATACCATTCTTATGTGTTCCACAAAATCATAAACCATACATCATAGCATAACCCATGTAATAAAAATGGGATTATTAATCATCGTGACATCATAAAACAATTCATATAAGATAAAGGAATTAATAAAAATTATTTCATCACAACATAATCAAATCAATGTAATAATAGGGATAGAAACAGAACCCTTTATTATCTTAGAGGGAAAATAATTCTGATAAAACACTTGAACTCCATTCTTGAGGTAAAAATATCCTTTCTACTTCAAAAACATTTTCCTTTCTTAACATGTCATACAATTTTAAACTAAAAGAAGTTGATTAAAAATAAACTTTAAAACTTGTAAATGAAGATTCTTGTAAGTAATGTTTTAAAAATCCATTCATGTCGTATAAGTTAAAAAAACATTCTTCTCGTACTTTTGTTGGAAAAGTCAAAAAGTACCTCGTATGAAAAACGACAAAAGATTTCTTTCATATATTTTACTAAAAACTCACCAAAGGGTAAAATTGGATTTAAAAAATTATAGGTGGATGAAAATAATATTACATATTGAGTAAACATTGATATGGATGATAAAATACACCCCAGTAAATATCAAAGTATGAACAATCTCGGATAAAAATGAGATTTTGATATTTCCCTTACCTTAGGTCTGATTAGCTCCGTAAGTGTCCGAAACTCTAGTATAATGATTTAAATAGTGTCATTTACTTATTACAGAATCATACTCATTGTTATGATATCATATATGGTTCACTTATAAATTTATTTTACCCGTTCTTTTGTAAATTCCATGTTAAAGAGCGTTTTGGGTAAAATCGTTTCAGTTGTCGTCCATGTTTTGACTTGTAATTATTCATATGATTACTTAGATCATGATTAATTAATTCCAGAATATAAAACATGATTTATATATAATATATATTAAGAATATACATATATATAATAGATCTATAAATGGAATGAAAAACACCGTTCATGGAGACGGTAGGTCGTACGTACGCATGAACGCTGTTCTCGTTTCCTTATTGAGTTGAATGGAATTATGTAGATGACATACATATATATATATACATAAATCCAGTAGATTTATAATGTCATATATTTCATTATTATTACTTATATATACTTTATAATAATTCTTTAATGGTTAACATGGAGAATGAATCTCATCGCGTCGTGGAGACGGTATTCCGTACGTACGCAAGAGAGATGATATCGTTCCCATGATCATGGAATTTTATTGGAGTGTATGTATACTATTACAGAATAAATATCACTTTACAATAATCATATATAGTTATTATTTACACCATTATACCCATCTAAGTCAGGTGGTGGTGGAAAATAGATTACACCACGGTGGGGAGACGGTATTCCGTACGTACGCATGCGTGGTGATTTCATTTTCCATAGGATGGATAAATGGTCAAATAGGGTTGTTTCATACTTATAATAACATATAAGTATATTATTGATACTTATTTTATTACATCATAATTCAAAAACCTAAGAAGAAGAAGTGGAAGAAGAAATAAAGTTGAAAGAATTGGTAACAGACATTACCTCTTCTTTGAAGCGCCTCTTTGAGACCTCCTCTTAGGGAACTAAAATTGGTCTTTGAAGAAGATAATATCCTCTATAATGTTTCTATGTAAGTGGAGAAGTGAATTTGGCAGGGGTTGGCCGAGCTTGAAGGCTCAAAGTGGTGTGAGGAAGTGAGGGAGGAGGTGCCCTTTTATAAGGGAGGAGAGGGGCACCTTTGGAAAAACTAAAAAAATTATTTTATTATAAAGTCATATTCGGTTTTAAATAGCTCCAAATTGATTTATTTAGATGCTAAGGTGGGGATGGGTCGAAATAATCTCATCCAATATAATTTAGACAAGTTTAGTTTCCTATTCTAACCTTATCATTTATATTTAACTTTAAGTTAGATAATTTTACTTTTACCGTGTCTTTTTGTATTCTTACACTATAAGGTTAATAAACTTACTATAACAAGCCAAAAGAACCCCAAGTTGTTTATAATTAATATATATAACCTTATATAAGTCATTTGGCCGAACCTTAGATTTTTAGGAATATAATAACAATTAATAATATAATATTTGTTTTAAAAACCATTTTATGTCAATTTTTACTCTATTTGGTAATTGATTTTTGTGAAAATAATAACAGAATTATTAGTTCGAAAAAAGTTAATAAAATAAACACTAACATGTCATATTAACATAGAAAAGTTTTTTAATTCATTAAAAGTCCCAATTATATTTATTTGGGTATTTATAACATCAATTATGTCAATATTTCATTAATAAGATAATTACTGAATCATAATTGTGTCATAAATAAATTAAATTATTTAAAGTCTAAAAATTAAAAATAAAATATCATTATGTAGGAACTCTATTTAGCTTTATAATGAATATTTATAGTCGAATTTATCTTATGTATAACCCTATATTAAAAATGATTTACTTATTAAACTTTGATTTTAACTATTTTAACCCTTCTTTAAATAAATTAATAATAAATGTCCTAATCTAATCCATGTGGGCCTAAATGTTCATATTGTATTCCTAAGGTTGTTTTTGGTCGAATTAAACTTATCCAATAGAATTAGTACATGTGTTAGGGTAATAATAATATCATTTTTACCCTTAATTACCCTATTTACTTTTAACCGTGGTAAATAAAAGTAAAAAGTTATTATTCACCAAAAATTATTTTCATCTCGTTGAACCAAATTTTACATACTGACATCAACCGTGTCTCTCGGATTTTTTAAATTACACTCACAGAAGCAGTAAAATTAAGTTTTATGAAAAATTCGTTTTTTTAACTACCACTTAGTGGTTTCACTATTCATAAAAAAAATGAAAGTTTCCAGAAAAATACCAAAAATTAGGCCTAAGCAATATTTGATATTATGAACTCAAAAATGATGTCTATTTTACAAAATTCAAAACATATCAGTTGCATTAATTAATTTAAAAATTAATTCCCGTCGTCAAAACAAATAGCGTGTTCTTAAGAGATAATAAATATCAAAAGACTGACACTTGTTTATGTCTGGTTTAAATGTGAAATTACATCCAATGACCAAAATTGTATTAAATTGTAAAAATATATTCTAAATATACTTTAAAACCACTCAAATTAATAATTTATCACTATTAATTATTTCAATTAAAAAGGTTGTTTTTAATTAAATTTTAGTAATTTTCACTATTCATCAGAAAATGAAAGTTATCCGAAAAGTACCAAAATTTCACCCTAAGATAACTTCAATATTCCAAATCAAAAAATGAAGTCCATTTTGAAAAATAAAATTTTCAAAATTTCAAAAGGTGGTTATTACTATTCATAACAGCTAGTTTTAATAATATTTTAATAGCATATTGTTGTTTAGTGAAACTCGTTATTGCATACTACACACGCTATCGAGGAAGGTCGCGATTGCGTGTAATGAAAGGCAAGTCAAGGATGTGTGTTGTGCAAGCTCCTTTTGGTGTAGCGTACAACACAAGACATTAATGAAATTAAAAAGAATACTTTTCATAAAATCTCGGGGTGTTACAAGGGAACCTATAAATTTCTTAGCTACTTGTGTATTTGTACCCCCATTGAATGTTGGTGGTTGTTGCCTCATGAAGCGATCTAACATTGATCCTCCATGCTGCAGATCAAGGTGCTCCCTACGGGTAAGGTTATTATTCATAACCTGAGTGAGTTGTCCGAGTATAGTGATAAGATGATCAGAAACAGTTGTATCACTAGCTCCACTATAATTATCTTTAGCAGGAGGGAAATCCCTACATGGAGTGCAGGTGTTGATATGGTTTCCATTCCTTCCCCTAGGCTCCATTTCTAAATAATGGAATAAACTAAATTAGTTTATGAATCAAAATACATAAATCCAAACTTGTAAAACACTTAACATAAATTGAACAGTTTATGGATATAATCCATACTCATAATAAATGTTATCTTTGAAGAAGCATATACTCATAAACCCTTCATAATTGTTTATAAAGAAAATGATAATTATCCTAAGAATATCTCCTAGGAGTGTCGTAACCAAGAGTGCAGCAAGGCCCATTTTCGTGCACCAGTTCACGTTTGAGTCTAGCTCCAAATGGTGTTTTTGGGTTTTACCCCTAGGTAAATTTGTGCCAGAGCCGCCTCTACCTACTCGTATCTAGATGGGGATGTATTTCTCGGAAAGCTCATAAAATCTCTACAATACCAAAATTCTAGGAAGTTCTTCTATACAAATCATCAAAGTCTATCTTAGGGCTATGTTCTCTAATCAGAGTTTATATAAATATAGCTTCCAAGTTTTATTACTAAACTTCCTCTAATACTAACTGTAATGCCCCGAACCTTGTTACCTAGAGTTGGTGCACTATTACATATCATTGTCATGATAAAAAAATATCATGTCTCGAAAGAAAAATTAGTTTATTATCCTTGGAAACATTAGATACATTCATAAGGTTTACATTACATCATGAAATAAAAGCAACAAAAACATCTTGTTTCCATAGACCACACTCATATCCTCTCATAATATCCCTACAGGTTAGTTATTAAATACTTCTTCACATCCTGTGAAAAACAAAACATAGAAAGGGGTGTGCTCAGATGCTCAGTAAGGATAACAATATAGTAGAAACATTCATAAATAAGCACAAACATTTAAAGAAATGTATAACTAAAAAAACATTTTAATCTTGAACTTCAGAATAATATGGGAAAGATAAAATGAAATAATTATATTTACTTAATCACATGGATATTCTACTAGTGGAATAATCACATTCAATATCAATAACCACTTTCATAATAATGGAATTCATAATGCCAGACTTTCATGACCACATAGTCAAGGCCTTGTGCCAAGACTACAAATAAGATTTTGTCAAGGACTTGTGCCAAGACACTAGTTAGTCTCATGAGACCTACCGATTCATCAAGGATCTATAGCGTGATCCACCTGTAACTTACTAAGTCTAATGCATTCCTCATATGAAAAGGTTTAAACATAACATAAACATTCGTATTAAAACTAGCATACAAAATGTCAATACTTTATCCATAAACCAAGAATGGTATAAAAATAACACATCCATAGTCAAACATATCACAAAACCTTCAATAAAATATGGATGTTTTGTATCATAATAAATCAACTCCAAATAAGCTTAAAATCCAGCAAAGGATTTTGACATAGATGAAATCAAAACAATTTGAGAGAAATATCTCTTTTTTGAAATAATTTAAAAGTCACATAATTATAAAACAAAACCTCTACATTGAAAATATTATTTCAATCTTGTAAGATAAGCTTCAATGATTTTATAGTATCAAAAAATAGATTCACTCTCCGTATAAGTTAAAAAGGACATTCTTACCTTAATTTTGTCGAAAAGGTTAAAAAGGAAATTTTGTGGAAAATGACGGAAATATTCCATTAAAAACATATAAGGTAAAATAAGGGTATAAATGACATTAAACCACTTTCTACTAAATAGTAAAAATGTTTTGAATGTCATTTTTAAGAAACATGGATGTGTATGATAAAGAGGTCCCAGTAGAAACATACATAAAAACAACCTCGGATAATAAAGAGATTGTGAAATTAACCCTTACCTTGTAATTTTACATGGTAGAGGGTAGGTTAACCTCCTGTATAATGATGAAATAATTGTTATTAAATTATAAAATAATCATATACAATAATATGATATCATATATGATCTTTTAACATTTCTTTGTTAATAATATCATAGTATTATCATTGTTTCGGGTGTTAACTGATTCGTTTTCCTTTATATGTTTTTTATGTAAGACATGTTTGTTATGGATAGGTTGTATACTATTTGTATCCAGAATGATATTAAGTCAGTAAAAATTATTTTTATCCATAAAATGAAAATTATTCTTGAATTGATTCGATGGGAAATGAATCCCATCGCGTTCGTGGTGACGGTATTCCGTACATACGCACGAGCGACAATATCATTGTTTTGATATTAAAATCATATATAATTGTATTTTATATCATATATAAAGAATAATTATAGTGTTATATTTATTATTTACATCAATTACACATCATTATCATACCCATCGAAATAATAATGTTTTGAATAACAATTACACCACGATGTGGAGACGGTAAGTCGTACGTACGCACATATGGTGACATGTAATTCAATGAATGGTTAGAATACTGAATATGGTTGTAACATATTTATAATAACATCACAATATATAGAATATATTGCAGTTATTATTTTAGAATGGAAATAACAAATAATGAAGAAGTGGAAGAAGAAAGGAACTTGAAAGAGGGTGGTGAAATCATTACCTCTTCTTCGGGTTCTTCCTTTTGATTTAATCAAAAGGGATCCTTAGGTTGGATTTATGATCAAACTAAGGCCTCTAGGATGAAGTGATGGAATATTAGAGGATATTTGGGTAGGGGTTGGCTGAGAAAAAAGGCTTTGAAGGTGTGAATTATAGAGAAGGGGGAGTGTCGTTTTATAAGAGGGGTGAGGGGAACCTTAGGAAATGGTAGAAATATTATATTATAATAAATTAATATTCGGTTTATAATTGATACAAACTGATTTATTTAGAGGATAAGGTGGGTATTGGTCGAAAACCACTCAAACAATAGGTTTTAGACAGTTTCGGGTCACTATATTAACCCTATCTTTTAGATTTAACTCTTAGTTAATTAGTTTGACATTTAGCATGTCTCTTTGAGGTATTATATTATATGGTAAATAAACATACTATAACAATCCAAGAGAACCCCAAGTGGTTAATTATTAATATATATAACCTTATATAAGCCATTTTTACAATTCTTATATGGTTAGGAATATTATATAAATTAATAATATAATATATATTTTTTAAAAATCTTTTATGTCAATTTTGACACTATTGGGAATTTGATTTTTGTGAAAATCATAACAGTATGATTATTTCAAATAAAGTTAATTAAATAAATAATAACATGTAATATTAACCTATAAAATTATTTTAATTCATTAAAAGTCTCAAATTGCATTTATTTGGGTATTTATAATATCAATTATTTTAATATTTCATTATTAGGGTAATTACTAAATCATCATTGTGTCATAAATAAATTAAATTATTTAATGTATAAAAATTATAATAAAATATAATTATGTAGGAAATATTTTTATATTTCTAATGATTATTTATAATAGAATTTATCTTATGTGTAACCCTATATTAAAATTGGTTTAGTTATTAAACTTTGAATTTAACACTTTTAACACTTCATTGAATTAAATAATAATAAATGTACAAACCTAATCCATGTGGACCAAAGAGGTTAATATATTATTCCTAAGGTTGTTTTTTGTCGAATTATACTTATGAAATATAATTAGGATATGTTTTAGGATAAAAATAATATCATTTTTACCTTTAATTACCCTATTTACTTTTAACAGTGGTAAATAAAAGTAAAAAGTTACAATTCACCAAAAAAAATTCACCTCATTGAACCAAATTTTATTTACTGATATCAAATGTATGTCTCGGATTTTTTAAATTCAATTCACAGAAGATGTAAAATTACGTTTTATTCAAATTTTCAAAAGCTCCTAGGAGGTGGGTAAAAGACAGAAAAAAGTTCAATAAAATTTTATATATCTAAACTTAATATAAGTTGACTCCAATGAATTACATTTAACATATATAGGTATTATGTATCTATTTTGATATAATATAAATTTAAATAAAATAAATAATTATTTAAATATAAAGTTGGTTTTAACCAATAACTCAGTGTTTTTCACTATTCATCAAAAATTGAATGTTTTCAGAAAAATACCATGAATTCACCCTAGGCTAATTTTAATATTCCGAATCCAAAAATGAAGTCCATTTTGAAAAATAAAATATATAAAATTTCAAAAAGTGGGTATTACTATTCATAACGGCTAGTTTGATTGGTTGTGGTGTGTTAGAATCTCAAAGTTGCGTACAACGCAAGCTATTACTTTATTCAAAGGGAAAGGTACCATGGAAGCTTGGGGTGTTACAATTGTTATGATATACGGGAATAAAACCCATTAAAATATTATGGTATATGGTCATGGATACCCTTACAAATTTATGATATATGGGCATGATGTCCCTTACACTGTTGTGGTATACGGTCATAGAGTCCCTAATTTTATGAGATAGAGGCATGGAGTCTCTTACTCATGTGATATACAGGCATGAAGTCCATAATTTTAGAGATATGGGCATGGTCTTCCTTACAACTATGATATATGGGCATGGAATCCCTAATTATATGATAAACAGAAATGGAATCCCAATGATGTGATACTTTGGAATGACTTACCTATACTTGGATAATCATGCATGGTGTCCCTTACAACCTATGAAACTCTAGTGACTAGACCTGGATACCTAGAATATGCCATGGATCTTGGATAACACTACGTATGTGCATATATGGTTATAAACATCCTTACATATATGGTTCAACTATACACATTCAATAATATACACTTATATGTATATTTCCATGATAGATTTTTTTTAGAGGTTTTCCGGCACATGCAAAAGTAGGTAGTGTTAGCCTTGTGTCTTTTAGGGACCAGAGCTGATCCTTTACAGTTTTATTTACTTATTACCATTTTTATATATACAAACTTCTCATATTTTATGAATTAACTAGGTATTTATAGACAACCTTGATGGTGGCCTACTATGTTTATCTCACACTATATCTGGGATGTTAATGGTACCTAAGAAGATTATGTGGATGTTGGTAGGGATATGGTAAATCTCCAACTTATCAATGCTTGATTTGACTATAGCATGGGAGAATAGAAGCACAAGATTGAGCTATGGATCATGATGCTATTGTAGATATACTTTTTGGTCTTTTTTCATTGGATACATGTACTATACTGGATGAATTCATCAATGTTTTCCTTTTTCATTTTGATAGATACTTTATATCAGATCATTTTTATTTGATACTAGATATTATTTTTGTTGATTAGTTTTTACAAATAGCTTCTTTACCTTACATTTTGAGTTTATATTATGGTTCTATTATTCTGTTATTCATTTATTACACCACTGTGATACTTTAATTGTGACGGTATAGCCTCCCCACTATAAAACCTTGATCCCTCACCGCTAGTCGACAACCTCTAGCATACAGAGAGGCATGCTTGAGTCAATGTGACCTACCATATTTGGGAACCATTTGTAACACCCTGATATTTGATGAGAAATATTTTTTTTATGTCTTATGTTATACGCAACACCAAAGGGAATCTTTCACTACACACAACACTAGCTTGGAATAAGTTACACGCAAGAGCAACCTTCCTTGGTAGCTTGCGTTGTACGCAAGACCAAGTTTCACTAAACAATGGTATATTATTGTAATATTATAGAATATCCATTATGAATAGTATTAAATGAATTTTTAATTTTATAACATTTTAATTCATCTTACAAATTTTCAAGAATGAGGTATGAAAAAAAAACAATTTTTTTCGGATAAAAGAAGTATTTGTTTCAAAAAATGCAGTTTTACCACCTTTTGATGGCACACCCATTTTAAATAAATTTTTTGACAAGTTTATAAGTTCATTTTTGCAAAATAAACTGCTTATTTTTAATCAGGAAATAAAAATTTACATTGGATAAATTTTTGATACTTTTATGATAACTTTCATATTTTGATGAATAGTAAAAATACGCTAATTTTTAATTGAAAACAACTTTTTTCATCAAAATAATTTATATAGTTAAAGTATATTATTGAATGGTTTTAAAGTATAAATAGAATATATTTTTACCATTTAATATAATATATGTAAATAGCATTCATTTTACATTGAATTCATAGGTAAAAACATTTGGATCTTTGGCAATGTTTTAACTTTTAAAACCCATTTTCTTAACAACAAGATTAATTTTAAATTAATTAATGAAACTTTTTTGTTTTGAATTTTGAAAACTTAATTCCATATTTGGATTAATTGGGTCCAAATTATGTTAATAGGTTACTTTTATTTTTTATTATGAATAGTACCTATAGTAATTTTTATTTACTACAGTTAAAGGTAAATCAGGTAATTAATGATAAAAATAAGATTTTAAAATTACCCTAACACTTAACAAAATTATATTGGATGAATAAAAGTCATCACATATCACCTAAGGGTCGTAATAAACTCATTTCATGGACATTTTTCCATGAAAATGATATAATTATAATTAAAACCAAAGAAAGTGACAATATGTCACTCTCTTATATCTTATAACTGTAATAATTTTAAATTAGTGATAAACTTCATAAAACATCGAACATGAATAGTCTCCAGAAATATAATAAAATTATATTAATCATGAAATTTTATTTATAATTTTTAGAGATTAAATAATTATCATTAATGATGACACAATAGTGATGTTGAAATCATTTTATTAATTGAAATATCAAATAAATGGTTTTAAAAATATTAAAATAAATATTATATGAACTAATTATTATTATAAAAAAAATTAATAGAAAAATATGACATGTTATGAATCTATTAAATTTTTTATTTTGAACATATCTTCTTTTTATATTTTATTTAAATTCAAATAAATAAATAGTGTCAAAATTGACACTATTGTTATTTTATAAAAATAACATATTATAGAATTGTTTAAAAATCACAAAAATATTTAAAAATTATAAATTGAAATTTATATATTCTAAAATGTCATAAAGTATCCAATTATGGAAAATTAACAACACATACGTAATTATTTATAATGATTTAAAATTTAGAATATTATTACCATAAATAAAATTAAATAGATTAAATGAGGATAAATCAAGTTGATAATGTTTAAAATAAATTACCAACACTTATAAATTTTATTGGTTGGTGATATTACAACCCTATATCATCTAATATTTGAATTTGAGTAATTTTGGAAGTTTTTATCTGGGTTATGAATTTATTATAAATTAATATTTTTTAGATTTCTAAAGGTGCCCCTCTCCTCCCTTATAAAAGGGAACTTCCTCCCTCTCCTCTTCAAACAATTTTGAGCCTTCAAGCTCAGCCAACCCCTTCTAATTTCCCTTATCAACTTCCCTAGAAACATACTATAGGTCCTGGTCTTCTTCAAAGACCAATTTTAGTACCCTAAGAAGAGGTTTCGAAGAGGCGTGTTGAAGAAGAGGTAAGATCTGTTGCCGATTCTTTCAAATTTATTTCTTATTCTACTTGATCTTATTTATTTTTTTCAATATAAAGTAATAACATCATTATAACTCATATACTAATATTTTTTATAAATATGAAACAACCCTATTTCACCTTATATCCATCCTACGGAAAATGAAATCACCGCACGTGCGTATGTACGAAATACCGTCTCCACACCATGTTGTAATTTGTTTTCCACCACCACCTTACTTGGATGGGTATATTGGTGTAAAGAAGAACTATATATGATTATTATAACATGATACTAATTCGGAGATATTATATTATCCACTCCAATACCATCCAACAATTATGGTAACGATATCGTCGCTCGTGCGTACTTACGGCTTACCGTCTTCACGGTGTGATGTGATTCGTTCTACATGATCTTCATTAAACCATGATTATATAAAAGAATTGAATGAATAAATATAATATATTTTATTCTAATACCATTCTGTAAATGATATAGTTATAACCTAAAAATAGGAATAAGAATTTATTCAACAAAACACGCATAAGAACATAAAGCAATAAACACCTGAATAACAAGTAGCAATGAAATATTACTAATAAGAAGATAAGAATATGACCGTATATGATATAATAACAATGAATATGACTCTATAATAAGTCAATGACATTTTTTAAATCATTATACAGGAGGTTCGGATACGTACAAAGCATATCATACCTAAGGTAAGGGAAAATCTCGCAATATCAATGTTTATCCGAGATTGTTTATACTTCGGTATTTACTGGGGAATATTTATCATCCACATCCATGATTCGTTAATATGTAATATTATTTCTATCCTCCTACAATTGATTAAATCCAATTTTACCTATTGGTGAATTTTTAGTAAAATATATGAAAGGAATCTTTTGTCATTTTCAGTATGAGGCACTTTTCAACTTTTCTGGCCAAAGTATGAGAAGAATGTTTATTTTTAACTTATACCGAGTGGATGGATTTTTATGATTTCATAGAACATTATTTACATGAATATTCCTTTACATTTTTTCAATTTTATTTTCAATTAACTTATTTTAGTTTAAAATTATATGATATGTTGAGAAAAGAAAAAAGTTTTTCAAGAAGAAAGGATATTTTCCTCAGGAATGGAGTTCAAGTGTTTTATCAAAATTATTTTCCATATAAGATAATATAGGGTTCTGTTTCTATCCCTATTAATACATTGTGTTGATTATTTTATGATGGAATTATTTTTATGAAGTACTTTTATCATATATGGATTATGTTATGATGTCATGATGTTTAAGAATCCGATTTTTATTACATGGATTATGCTATGATGTATGATTTATGATTTTGTGGAAAACATAAGAATGGTTTAATTATGATAGGGGTTGTACCTATATCTCCCTCCAATGCATTGGGTAAAGATTTGTATCTCATGAGATAGACATCACTGGAATGAAAAGTAAATCCGATTAAATTATACAAGACTTGAATGAGGATTAAACTTGGTTCAGTAATGGACTTTTTTTGCTCTGATGGTCTTGGAAATGAGTCTTGACTAATATGAAATGATTTTCTATGATTATTTGTGTATTCCACAAAGTTTCATGTTTTATGTTTTGATTATTGGTATTACATTTCACTACTATGATTTATCCCATGTCAGGATATTATGGTCTCTTTTGCAGGTTATGATTTTCAAAATGTTATGTTCTTATGAATATAATATGATTGATATTTTTTTGTTTACCCTTACTGAGCATTTGAGCTCACCATTTTGTATGTTTTCTTTTCCCCAGGTCCAGAAGAAGGGTATTAAGTATGATATTCTAAAAGGGACTCTAGATATGATGAAATAAACGAGAGACAATGTAGATGATTTATGATCTAGTTGTTTATGTTTCCCAATTTCTAAAGACACTATACCTATACGGTCCAATCATGATTTTTTTTATATGTTGTAATAAGTATGCTTCAATTCTAAAGTAATAACCATGTGTGTAAAGTATGGTTTGTTATACCATTTAGTGGATCCCAAGCAAGCATGGCACAATACCCAACAGGGGCCCAAAAAGGGCGTGAGATATACTCAGAAGGCCACCACCAATGGTATATAATTTCATACATTACGTGAATATGTAATCATTATTGTTTAGAAAACAAGAAACTGTAAATGAAATTTGGTAAATAAACATCCCACATTGGTTCATGTTCCCATGGAGCACGCATCCTATGCTACCTACTTTGGTTGAAAACAGAATATCATTGAGTAAATAATATTTAATGATTAAATTTATAATAAATTATTAGTAAAGGGATTCTATCCTAAGAATAACCTATAATTCATATTTTATCTAGATATTTATAATAAGGTCATCATAAAATTATAATGCTCCGACTGAATCCAAAATTGTTCTTCAGCTTTTCATTAACATCATAAAATTAATTTACTAATTAATTTTATGGAATCCTAAGAATATCCTTTTTTTCATAATTTTTAACCCAGGTACCACTTTAAAAATATCATAAACCCACCACCTTATAAGCATATGCTAATCACTCCTCATAGGAACACTAGTATAACTCTAGGTGTGGTATAAAGTCACCACCCTCTGGGTTTCTCCTTACTGGCCCATAGGGGATCTAATGTGTCAGCCAGGGAATATATAAACATCTACCCTCTGAGTCTATCCATGGTAGCACTCATAGGAAGTCTATGTATCACTCATGGAAAATATACTAATCTTCCCTCCGTGTCATTCATTAGAAGTTTGTAAGGTAGTCAAAGTTTCATGCATGGTACATATAATCCATATTCAAAGTAAGTCCATCCATGGACTTTATATAAAACCCATGTGTCACCAACTATGCATGATAATTTCATTTATAACTCATTTAATTAATTAATCCTGAAAAGTCTATTAATGATGTTCCAAGTCAGAACCCATATTTCAAAGTGGAATGAAAATATGAATGGTCATGGGCCTAAAGTCTAACCATACCATTTAAGTTAAAATTTTAATTCTCATGGACTTCACATTTATATAAGAGATTTACTCACCTCAGAATGTGGCTCAAATAATTTCATAGAATAAAAAGTATGAGCATCGCATGAATCCTCCCATTCATCTTGATTGGGCATCTGGATTTAAACAACATCTCAAGCCTAAGTGAGATGAAATATTGACAAAATGTATAGAAAAATGTTATTACATCCACACTTTCATTCAATCCAATTTAAAAATCAATGATTTCATTTATCATCACAAAATAAAGTGGTAATTGAACACACCGTAAAAGGTGAATAAATTTCATAGGACACACATGGGGGTTTTATCCATTTTAACAACACAACAAAGTGGTGGTTCAATTCAGGGTCCTTAACCTACAATTATATATAATAGGGTCTCATGGGTTATATATTTCAAGACTAACCATTTAATTTCATAATTTTTCCATTCAATAAGAATTTCTCAGAAGGACCAAAGCGTGACATAGCAATGTAACACATTAATTTAATGGAAAATAATGAGTCCACCAACCATAAATTATAGTCAAATAATATTTCATTGTTTGACTCTAATCGATGATAGTATGGAAGAAATAAATAAAATTTAAGAATTACATAAAAATAGGGAATATTATCATGAACCAAAACAACTCCATCGAGAAGAAGATAAATGAAAACCGAGCAACTAGAATAGAGAGATTATTAGTAGGAAAATAAAAAGACTTAAAAGGGCTTCATAGGAATATGGATGGTTGAGATATCAAAAATCCAAGTTGTTATGGTAGGAGATCTCTCCATAGTTGAGAGGTATGATGTGCATGGGAGAGAAAAGAAAAGAGAGAGAGAGGTCCTTAAAAATAAAGTGGGGGGGACATCATTTTACCATTTTTTCATGAGTCAGATGATTTGGATTCATGGTTGGATAAGCCGTGTTCCAATCAAGAAACCAACACTCTCCCAAAAAACCCCTAGCATGGTCTTGGTACATGATTTGACAAATCATGTGAATCCCATGAAAAAACATCAGTTAAGGGAACTAAAACTCTCACACGACCTTGAATCTAGAATTTCAGGGTTATGCCAAATCATGAGGCTCTAGATATGAAACTAAACCACCCAAAACATTTTGATCACACCTTGTAGACTGGTCTATATGGTTTCTACTAACTTCATGGCATGTATACTTCTCCAATAAAAATAAGGCTCTGGGCTCTGTACAAGACCCCAAAACCCTATAAACTCTTGTTCCCTCATTAGGAATTCCTATTAGGGTAAAATTATTGAATTAAACTAAAAATAAAAGGTTTCATGCATCGATGTGAAATAGCTTTCTTACAATGTGAAGGACACATGAGATATGTTTGGGGAAAATAATGAATGGTAAGGGAAAAGAGAAATCATCCTTAAAATCAAATGAAGAATTACTTATATCAGAATAAGAGAAGAAAATATTAATAAAGGGACTCTCGAGATTATGGATTCTCTAATAGAGTTAAAGAATAATGATTATAATGATAAATTAGATACTAATCATGTCTTTGAAATTTCATAAAATTAAAAAAGAGATATTCTCTCATGGAAGTTAAAGAGAATGGTGATTTCATGGAAGAAGTGTCCATGTAATCTAGTCATGAATGGTATACTATGTATGATAGGAACCTCCATAACTATATCTTTATCATTTGTTAGACAATATATAGGTAATATTATCTTACTAATTCTGACCAAAATATCCTCAACCAATCCTGTGTGATATATTATAGATCTATACACAATTTTTAAAGATATTGTTATTGGTTTTTGTTCTTTATTTTCATGATCCTAATATACTATCAATGTAAGGATGTTGATAATATCTCCTACATCAACAAAACATGTAAATGTATAATTTTGAAAAAATTTAGAGAATTTTATAACTCCTTGGATCCCTTAACTTCTATGGTATTTTATTTTGAAACCTGATAATAAATTCATCAATTAACGGAACCGTGGAAAATAACATTAGGATATTTTAAATTGAAATTATGAATACAAGATTTTTTTATAGGAATAAATCTTTTATAATTATTTTTTAAAAGGAATAGCAGCTATAATAATCAAAATATTAATTGGACACTCTTAAAGTTCTTGCCTTTATGCTTATTTAATCCTTTTTATCTTTCTAAGTATGTTATAGGGAATTAATATGAAATAACTCCACTGTTTTATAACATCAACATGACCCTTCAATTGTTAATTTCCTTAATATGTTTCTTTGGTTAAATATATTACCATATCAATTTTTATTATTTTTAATTAGTTCCATATCCCCTATTTTTAATGTGAATCAAGTCCTCCTTTCTAGCTTCTATTTTTTTAATTTTTTTGCCTTTTTGTCATCCTTACCATTCAATGTTTTCCCTACCTAGGTAGTAATTTCAACGAATACCACCTTATGATTTATTTTAGTGGTACTTGGAAGCTTACCCTTACCCCTTATACTATTTTTCTTTTATATCATCTCTATTAACATTTCCATGTAATGAATACTAAATTTAATTCGTTGAATTGGTTGATAAATCCTAAAACAAATTAGAATGAGTGATATGAAAAAATTTAACCATCCAAATCTGGTTTATGTAAATTTTAATTATTTCCTCTATATTTATATCAGTTCATTGATCAACTAGTTTCAATGTTAAATATTTTTTATCATAGAAACCTTATTGCCTCCTTTCCTAATATTGTACTTGTTATTTCCTATAAAACTAAGATGATCTAGCTTTATAGAATTTCTCTTGATCTTTTTGAGATATAAAATGATGTTTTTTTCAACTAGGATTATATGTATTGGAAACATATACCATTTATCAAAGTTATACTTCTATAATTTCCCATGTAACTCACTTCTACCACATGATATGATGTGTTTAATATCAAAACGTGAATTTTTTTCAATAAATTAAAACACTCCAATACATTTAAAAATAATGACACTTCTATTTACTCCTTTGTGTTAAAAAAAGGTTTTATAAATATATTTTAGGACCTATAATCTATGTTTGAACATGAATTATATTAATAATGTTATTGGCCATATTTATCCTTCCTCTCAATTTTTTTTCTTTTAACTCATGGAAATCATATTATAAATATGATTTTACCCATTGGATACATAATCTCCATAGTGGAATCCTATAGATTAATCAAAAAGTGTATGACCCGTGGAATTAAACTCTTCTGAGAAGAATTGTATCAATAGTGATGGTTGAAGTTGGTGGTATGGTAATTAAAAATAACTATCTCTAAAACTCTCCCAAGATGCATGAAATGAATATTAGTATTTTTTATATGGTTTGATATTGTTGTCCCGAAGTCCATGGTTCTCTAAGAGAGATAAAATCTATAGATAAATGTATTGAATATGATCTTCTACATTACAAATGAATTCTATTTTTACAAAAATACCCAATTTATATCTTATACCTTCATATAACAGGGAAAGCACCACAACCCAAGTGCATAGTTTGAAACCCCATGTAATGGTATAAATTTAACCACTATCAATAGTTTATTAATGAAATCCAGAGATTCCTCCAATATCATTCCATTAAATTTTGGAAATTATTGTAAGTGTTTGTCATTTATATCTTAATTAATTTCATTTGTTGTATGTCCTATACGTGATGGAATTCTAAACACCATTAGTCATTTAAGTCTTTAACCCGTGAAAAGTATTTCTAATTTTGTTCAAGATAATTGTAAAAGCATTTAGATCTAATATCATGTTGCATCATTACTGTATTATCCTCCTCCATGTACCTGATGGTTTTGGATAAACTTTGATGGGAGGATATTTCAATCTTCAGTATAAATGAATGTAAATCCTTACTTAAGTATCATTTTGTGAAAATAAACCTATAAATCAAATGTGTGTATTAACAATTGATATCCTATAATAATATGTAAATTGTTTGAATGTTTATAATGAATATAATTTATTTATTTTTATTTTCAATTTAAAATGAAATCTAAAATTGATGAGTAGAAACTAAAGTCCTTAGTAATGGAACCAAACATGTTTGATGATTATATTTTTATATGGTATAGTAAAAAAATGATCTTATAAGTACATATGGTCAATAAAAAATTCTTATTTGAAGTTCCAGACCATCACTATATGGTCATCTTGAACTAATAACCAATTCTATCTCACTTATATTAACACAAATGTAAAATATTTTTTGGTGTGATGCATCATTTCATCTTGTCTTAATATAAACTATAAATAAACTATGAACCATGTTTATTATGTGTGATAGAGAACTAAAGGAAATGATCTAATAAAATAATGATGAAATACTGGGTATTTTGGTGTTCGTTTTGTTGATTCACACAATTAATACTTAAATTCATTGAATCATTAATAACACAATCACTCAATCCATTGAGTGATTTGTCGACACAATATTAGGATCTTTAGTAAAACTTTATATCCTCATAAGGTTTCTTATACAAGATTCATTAGGTGGACTAGGTTTCCCAATCTGTAATTGTAATGACCCGAACTTTTTGAATGTTAACTATTTCATGAAAATATGTGTTATATTATTTTCCACTCAAAAAAAACTATATCCCTTTATTAATTAAGTGATTATAATTGAAATTTGACCATCTAGTTTAAACCTTTATATGACTATTGGTCAATTATAACCATTGGTCAATATGACTGTTAGAAACTATACTCTTAACGTTAAGATTATTGATTGTAAATTGAAATGATAATGGTTAATTAATATAGAAAGGAGACTCAACAGACTCATGTAATAGAATATGGCTATACGAAGCCCATTTGTTAGAGCTTGGGAAAGAGGTAACATCACTAGGCTTTACTCTGGACCAAGCCCAAGCCGAGCTTCAAAATGTTAAGCTTGAATGAAATTGCCTACATGAGATGTTCATGTTAGTGGAGATTACTAGTTGGGAAATGTTATCTGATCCGCCCCAAGAGTCTATCACTATCACACACCTTACCCTCAGGTTGTATAAATGTGTTATAATGGGTTTTGTGTTATGGCCTTAGTTACTTAAATTGTAATCCCATTGTTTAAATAAAATTTTTATTCCATTATTTTTGTTTTAAGAATTTTTTTGCTTAAAAAAAGGGATGGAATTTGATAAATTGATTATTAAGGTAATTTTGTTTTTCAGAAAGATATTAAATATCAGATTAAACTATGGTTTTATTAATAATTTTTATTATAATGAAATAGTGTTATAAAAACACTCATTTATAACTACAAATGATAAAATAATTTTATTATTCTAAGTGTCGAAAATATCACTATGTAGTTTACTATCCATTTCTGTCCGCTATTATTTTTAATAATTAAGTATTTTTATCATTAAAAGTTAAATTTATCATATTTATATAATTATTACGTTAAAATAAATGTAATTTTATAAGTCTTAATATCGATATTAGGTTATTGTGAATTTATGAGAATTTTATAAATTATTTTAGTTTTTAGTGAATAGTGAACATACAATTTTTGAGTTTTCAGTTTGTTTAACGAAATCATAATGATGTATTGAGTAAGATAAGATTCTAGTACACTATTATGGATTAAATTATGATATGAGGTGTCAGACCATGGTAAAATACCATGGGAAATCCTAGGGTTTTGTAAATACCACTACTGAGGTGTCTTTAAAAATTAATAAAAAACTCCTTCAATTTTACTACAAATACCAAACCATTACATCTTTTATTGTCATTAAAAATTTTTCCAACACGAATTTATGATAGTTTTACCTCCCATGGAGTTCTCCCATGGTGACATCAATCCCCCAAGGTCCCGATCATTGAGTTTTAGGAGTCACTTTGCAATTTAATGGAAATCTAAACCTCTCTTTTCCTTTCAATTTCCTTTTAATGGGGTATATATTTAAAATTTCCATATCAGGTTCATATTTACATTTTATTAAGTACCTTTATTGTATTAAGAGTCATGTATGAATGATAATCCCTTGTGCCCACTATTTTTAATGTTTTCTAAAACCATGTTTCATCTTGTTATGCTGTGAGATTTACGTCTAAAAATTTCTCACTTTTTAGAAAGAAATTATTTTATTTTATTAGTTGAATACCGAAACCTATATCTTCTCTAGGGGTATTAAAATAGATGTAAAAATGATTTATTTTAATTATTGGATTAACATACATGAAATCCACATTCCTTTTCCAAGGGTTTAAAATGTCAAAAGGAACTTATTTTTAAGCACTTTCTAAAATGCCATGATTTTGAAATGAAACCTGTTTTTTTTTCTTCGCGTGTTATTTATGTGATGTTTTATTATGATACATGTAGCTCGAAATAATTAATACATATGAAGGGTTCATTCTGATAGCGCTCCAATTCATTGGGTAAATAATTTAATCTTTATAGATGATGAGTTTTATGATTTCTTAGTGAATTACCATGTTTATTTTTATGACACATTGGTGATAAACCGTAGTGATATGCTTATGAATGACATAATTAAATGTTGTAGAAACATTTAAAAGATATGATTCATGTTATTTTATTTATAATATACCTCATGTTCACTTTTTCATGCCATATTGATATTCTTCAACTTCTTATCAATATTTATGAAGATCAAATGTGAACTGTTTCGCTTATTTTCCCTCACTAGGCGTTCTTCTCACACATTCCATTGATGTATGTCCCTAGGTTACGATATGAAATAAATGTAATTATTATGAACATTAAAGATGCCTCTAAATAGGAATATAAGAATGTTTTCTATTTTCATGTATTATGTACTATATTTTGAAGGCACTAAAATTTATAAGATCCTCAATATGTAATATGTAATGAAGTGTTATGTAATAAAAAAGTGGTTTGGCATAGTTGGTATAAAATGATGGTTTAGTTATTTGGGTAAATTAAGATATGAAAACTTTAGGAAGAACCCTATAGAAAAATTTAAAAATAGGAGAACTTCCTTGTGTTTTGGGGAAATATTAAGTAAGTGGTTTCTGAACACACTACTAAAAAACTAGGCTTTAACAGCACTATTATTTATTAGTACTAGGAGAAAACATTGATAAATGGGATATTTATCAGCGTTAAAGAATGTATTGAAAATTTTAACATTTTATCAGCTCTTTTATTTTAGCGCTAATAAAGGAAATCTTTTTCAGTACTTTAATTTTATTACTGATAAAGGGTATCCTTTATTAGTACTTTATTTTTAGTAATGATAAAGGGTACGCGTTATCAGTGCTTTATGATTTTCACTGCAAAATATTACACATTTTATCGCTGATAAAATGAAATAATGAAATGAATAAATAAGAAAAAATTTGTTTATTAATTTTTTTCATATTTTATTAATTCGAATAATTACTGATAAAAATGAACTGATTGATTGTACATTATTAAATATTAAACATTTTATTAATTAGATAATTATGAAAATTAAGGTTATTAAAATGTATATATAATATATATATATATAATAATGTATATAAATATGATTATATATTATAAAATATTTCTGCGCCTTACATTAAATTTTCATATATTTATTGATGAACTGTATATAATTAAAAATTAATAGGAATTAAGAATATTGACTAATTTCATAGTACACGACATATAATTTAATGTTGTTTTATTCTTTAATTTATTTTAGATCAAATTTGTGTTATATTTATTTCACATATATGTATAATTAATGAATTTTTATATCCAATATGCACACACATAGAACTTATCCATTTTTTCCACATTGTTATAGTGTACTTATATTCTTAATTTATTAAATTCCAATCATATATATATGTATGCATGCCCTCAAAATTAGATATTCATTAATAATGTTAAAAATCTATTTATAAAAAAAATTATATATAAATATATTTATATATAAATGTATTTATAAATATACATTAACTATATTTACACAATTATATATTTATAATTCTAAATAAATAAATATTTATTTAGAAGTATTTATATTATTATAAATAAATAATTATGTATATTTAAATATTAATTAAATTTATAATAAATTTACTTAAATAATGAATATATTTACTATATATATATTTATATATATTTTTTAAATATATATTTTTATAATTATATAAATATCTATAATGATATAAATAATAATTTTTTAAAATATTTCTATAATTATCGATTAATAATAATAAAATTGCAGTAAATATATTTGAAATGAAATATATTTACAATATTTATATTTATATAGATTTATTAATTATTTGCAAATATTGAAATTTTTTATTTATAATTATAATTATAAATTCTTTAAATACACTTCAGTAATAAGAACTGATAGAGAATATTTATGAACAGATTTTTAGTACTGAGAAAGATGAGGATTTATCAACACTAGGCAGAGCGTTGATAAAAGAACATTTTTCAGTGCAATAATTTTAGTGCTGATAATAGTGTCCAGATCTATTTTAAAAAACCTAACCATTTGTGAGCCCATTGCAATATAGACGCTTTTCGCAAAAGACACTGACTATCGGTGCTCGTCCTTGGTGAATAGAAGGTCAAATCACTCCTCCTCAGTGAATAGATGGTATAATCACTGCACTCGATTACCTCCAAAAATCTCAACCAACATCTGAAGAGGGTCTCAAATTTTCTTTAACCTAGCGACGTAAGACTTTTGATTTTTTGTATATTTATGGTTTCTTTTTTGATTTATTCTTTTATGATTTTTTTACGATATATTGTTTATGATCTGTTGTTTACAATTTTCTTATGATCCGTTGTTTAGGGATTGATTTTTGGTCCGTTGTTTGTATTGACTACCGATGTATGATCTATTGTATATATCAGACACTGAACTTGGATTTATTCATTATTGTTTTACTACTTTGTTTTATATCTTCTTACTAAATATTTTTTTTCATATATTCATATAAATGTGTCAAAATCTTCCTTTATATTTTTGTTTATTAACTACTGATTTGAGGAACATTTGTGGTTCCCTAATGGTTATATATATGCTGAAAAATTTCATGGAGACCTCAGTGGACATGTAGCTTAAGATGCTAATTTTTAGGAACCAAGTTAGTTGAATGATGTATATTAATCTATTGGTTATATGTATTATAGATCTAGTTCCTCTTCCAATTCACTATGGTCCTTAGATTTCTTATAAAGAAAATTCAAAGGGGCCATCCCTAGTTAAGCACATGATGTTTTTCCCATCAAGACTACACTTTTTGAATACTTATGGTGGCTTTAGTTAATGTTATGTTTGAATATCAGGTTTTTATCTATTTTATTTTTATATAGACTATAAGTGATTTAGTTTTTATATAGGTGTGACAGGTATGTGTGTATATATATATTTCATGATTTATTTCTATAGTTGTTTGTCTAACAGGTATCCCTATATTGGTTAACAATGATTTTGTGTCTGTATATCCATTGACCCCAAGGGTCATGCTAGAATTTTATACGACCTCTAGTACAAATTGTTTCCATTTAGGGGGACCGAATTACTTTATGGTTTTTTATGCCAAAATATTAAACTATATTTCAGTGACTTTGAGGTTTGTTAGAGGTCATAAGATGGTATGACCTGGTGTTGCTTCAGTAATTCAGGCTAGGGTCATTACATTATCCATATTCCTATTTAAAGCTATAAAGATTAGTGATAATATCATTTATTATCTTACTTTATCTACCACTATTTTTTCAAATTCAAATATCCCTTATTATTGTATTTGGAATATCTAGGTGATTAGATATTCTAGTGGAAATGATCCATATTTCCCTTATTAAAATTGTCTACAACTTTCACTTTTTATAATGATCATCTTATGTTTATTTTTTTCTATAGTGTATAAAATTAATCTCTTATGAACCCAATAGGATGGATATGAACTGAAAATGGATGCATGATACTTTTTTGACAAATGAATATGAAAATGAAGTAAAAGATTTTATCAGGTTTTCAAGAGAGAATGTAGATGACCCTTCTAAAATCATATGTCTATGTTTAAATTGTTGTTATTCAAGACAAATTGTTACAAAAGAGTTGGAAAAACATTTTATTTGTCATGGAATATATCAAATATATAAATTATAGACTAAACATGGGGGGAAACTAAATGTGGATATTGATTTGGATGATACTATGGTTTATGAATCATTTGATATGAATACCTTTGTAAAGGATGATGGAGATTTCATGGAAGAAATGACAATGGAAATTGAAGATGACCTTCATGATTGTTCAAAGTTGTTTGAGGAGTTAAATAGATGTTCCAAAAAAACCATTTTATACTGATTTTACTATATACACAACATTGTCAGTTGTATCGAATTTATATAATTTGAAAGACGTCAATGGATGGAGTTACACCAACTTTATAGAACTACTAGTTCTTCTATAAGATATTCTACCAGAAGAAAATGAACTACTATGCTGAACATATGATTCTAAATGATTGTTATGTTCAGTGGCCATGATCTCTAAATATCCATGTTTTTCCAAATGATTTCATATTATTTAGTAAAGACCATGAATCACTCATCAAATTCCCAAAGTGTGGAATATATTGACATAAGAAAAATGAATCAAATCCTTCAAAATCTGTATGGAACATTCCTCTCATTCCACGGTTTATAGGACTGTATGGATGTGAGGAAACCACAAGATAATTAAAATGGCATGATGATAAAACAACAAAATATGTGAACCTACATCATCCAAAAGATTCTCCATAGTGGATAAAAAATGATTATGAGTCTTCTGAATGTAGAGATGAGTTGAGAAACCTTTGGCTTGCGTTATCTACAGATAAAATAAACACTTTTGCTGTATATAGTAGTACTCATAGTAAATGGAAATTCATGTTGGTAAATTATAACTTTCCTCCATGGTTATGGATTAAGTGAAAATAGATTTTGTTGTCTCTATTTATAAATAGACAAAAGAAACCTAGTTATGATATTGATGTATATTTGGATCCATTGATCGATGGTCTGAAATTGATTTGGGATATAGGTGTTACAATGTATTATTCTCATATAAGTGAAGATTTTACATTGAGGTCTATGTTGTATGGAATGATAAATGGCTTCCTTGTTTATGGAAATTTATCAGGATATATCATTAAAGGAATTTTGGGGTGGCCCATTTTTGAGAAACACTCATACTCTGTTCGGTTGAAACATCCCTCAAAGACTGTGTTTTTAGGACAGAGAAACTTTTTACCTTGGTGACATAAATACTGATCATGGACAACATCATTTGATAGGAATATTGAAAAAAGTGAAAATTCATCTCCAGCAACAGGCGAGTGAATGTAAAAAATGATAAAAATATTGAAACTATTTTTAGTAAACCATTTTCAAAAAAATTTACAAAATCAGGTGGGAAGGTGAGATCAATTTTCTTTGAATTTCCATATTGGAATTGTTTGTATGTCAGAAATTCTATTTCAGTCACGCATGTAGAAAAAATGTATTTCATAATGTTATTAGCATCTTACTAAATGTTATTGGAAAAAATAAAGATAGAATAAAGGATATGGTGGACTTTATTGAAATGGGGATAAGGGAATAGTTGAAACCTATGAAGGAAAAAAGATAGACTTTTCTTCCTCCAGCTGCTTACACTCTATCCAGATAGGAAAAATTTCATTTTTTAATTTTCCTTATAAGTGTATAAGTTCTATAGGGGTATTTATAAAAAATAAAGAATGTCATTTTAATGACTATTTTTATGTTACAAGGAATAAAATGACACGAATACCATGTTTGAATGAATGATTTAATGCTTGTTCGTTTCCATTGCATTCTGCCTCAAAATTTAGAACATACATTTTCCATAATCTACATCTTTTTCAAAGACATATGTAGTAAAGTTATATACCCAGTGAAGTTTCCCTCCATGAATAAGGAAATTTCAATCATATTATATGAATTAGAAATGTTCTACCCTCCATTATTATTTGATATAATGGCCCACCTAATGGTTCATTTGGTCATAGAGGTTCAACTATATTGTCCTATCCATTATATTTGGATGTACCCCATTGAACAATATATAAATATTTTGAAATTGTTTGTCAAGATTTGAAGTCATCTAGAAGGTTTTATTGTAGAACTATATATTGTTAAAGAAGCTATTTAATTCTATATCGATTATATATCAGATGTTGAAATCATTGGTTTCCCAGAGTCTCATCACAATGAATGACTTATGGGAGAAGGGATTTCTAAAAGAGATGTTGTTACAATTACCTTTATAGAGCAGGATCAAGCACATCTTTACATATTACATAATAGTAAAGATGTTGATCCATATATTGAATCCCACAAATAAATTCTTAGATATTTGAATCCATCAAGGGATGAAAGATGGATATCAGATAAAAATAATAAATAGTTTATATTATGGTTCACAGATCAAATTTTTAATGAGTTCTCTAAAAATATGAATTCAATTGCTGAACAACTTCAATGGTTATATAGAGGACTGATTTAAATATTATAACTTACACTGGGTTTGTAATTAATGGTTATGAATTCTATAAAAAATAACCCGATGAATTAATTATGATGCAAAATAGTGGTGTTAGGCTTGTAGCTAAACCAATACACATATCTAGTTCCAAGGATATAAATCCAATTTATGTAGATATTTCATATTTTTTCACTATTGAACAAATATACACATTGTCTCATAAAACAATTCAATTTCCTCCTTTCCATTCAAAATGGTTCGATAATATAAATGTAGAGAATGTTGATGAAATGAGATTTATGAATGTGAATTTCAATGTATAATGGGAAAAGGATGAGCCGTTCATAATGGAATCACAAGTAGTGCATGAATTTTATGTCTCTGATCCAACAAAAAAGAATTAGTCAATTATCCTACTGAATACTCAAATAAATGTTGAGTCAGGTGAAAATTCAATCCAGGTTGAACCTTTCATTGGGACATCACAGTCAGTTCCTGCCGGTCCCACTGTGGATAATGTCTTGTACTTTATAGGGGATCACAAAGAGAGGATTTGGACTCTCAAAAGAGGAACCAAATCCATAAAACCTTAAAAAAGAATAAGAGTTCATTGAGAAGGTAAAAGTGTTTTTTAATATACTATGTTTTTCCTCATAATATTATTTTTTCTCTAATTCATTAACATAATCTAAATTAAATTTTTGACTACTCGTGTAGATAATGTCTTTTTCAAAAAAATATACTACCAATCCCTCGGAAAAACAAACTATAATGAAGGAAACCCTTTGGACAGATGTAATATAATGTTACGATATAATTTTTCTATTTTACCAAAAAATTATTTAATGGAACATTGATTTAATTTTAATTATTCCATATAGAGTTCATTTATTTTCAAACATTTCTATAAATGTTTCATGCCCTTGTATGAAGAGAAATGATGTCATCTCTGTTCAATCACATAGGTAAACTTAATGTTTTCACAGTAAAATAATTGTTCATAGAATTAATGTATTGTTTAATATTTATATTTAATTTATTTATTTTTATTATTATACACAAAATAATCATTTTCTTATATAGGTGGATTATTTTGTTTGAGTTGGGTGTGATCTATCCAACTTTCATTTTCTGTCTCTCTTAAAACCCTTCCACTCCGGTAGTGGTTCATTTATCACTTTATTTTGAATAACCGACACTCTCTTTGCAGGAAGAGGAACAACACTGTATTTGGTCAATTATAGAGGTAATCTTGATATTTTTTCATTAAAATCATTATACATATAATTAACGTATAAATTCATATGTATGTTTAATTTATTTCTTTTTTGTATTAATCACATAATAATTGTTTTCCTATACTGGAGGATTATTTTTGTTTGAGTTGGGGATGATCTATCCAACATTAATTCTCCTTCTCCCTTAAAATCATTTCACCACTACAATGGTGCATTTATCACATTATTTTAAGTTAACTCTTCTACCTTTGTAAGAAGGGAAACAATTCATCTTGTCCTCAATTACAGAGGTAATCTTGATGTTTTTACATTAAAATAATTTCCCATATAATTAATGTATTATTTCATATGTGTGTTTAGTTTATTTAATTTTTAGTATTACTCTCATAATAATTTTTTCTTATACATGTGGATTATTTTGTTCATGTTTGGGTGATATATCCATATTTCATCCCTTTCTGAACCAAAACATCCATAGAATTATTCTCTCACAAAACCTTTCACTCATATAGTGTTGAAATTTATCACATTATTTCAAGTTCCCTCCACTATTTTATCACAAAGGTAATATTGATATTTATATAGTAAATAAATTTCTATATAATTAATTTATTATTTCATATTAATGTTTAATTTTTTTAGTATTACTATTTATAACTATTTTCCTATACAAGTTGTTTATTTTGATCAAGCTGAGGTGGTTTGTTCGAAACTACTCACATAATGTTGGAAGTTCAACAAAGAAAGTCAATACAAATCCTATTAACATTGACAGTTAGTATTTTTTTTTTGAATTTATGTAATAATTTTTATTTATGTAATTGTATAAACCATTGTTTAAAATATCTATAATATAGTGTTTTTTTGTATTTGTTTTGTACATTTTATTTCATTTTAATTATGTATTGGGACTTCTTTTTTAATGATATCTGATGTGTTTCTAGTGGAAAACTATACTGTAATAGTATAATATGGTGTTACCCTTTATTAGTGCTATTAAAAGCACTGATAAATGTACTTTATGAGAAATTTTTATGTACTGATGAAGGGTTACATTAAAGGCACTAAAATAAAGCACTGATAAATGGGTATTTTATCAACACTTTCATAAGATCTGATAAAGGACTATTATTCAGCGCTAACAGATGACTTGTTTATCTGCGCTTTTTCAGCACTGATAAAAGTCCTGGGTTTTTAACATTTCTCAAGTGGTAAGAACTTTTCTAGCACTGAAAAAGTCCATTTATAGCTATGTTAAAATAAGGATTTATATTAGTGAAAAAATACATATCCTGATATGAACACGTTGATGTGGTTCTTGCATAGATGTATATAGGGGTAAAACCTGAAAAAACTGCTTTGAGAGAGACTCAAATGAAAACTGGTTCAGGACAATGGGCATTCCTGCACTCCTAATTTTGCACTTTTGAGAGATAATTTTGGTCAATAATAAGATTTTTATGAATCATTATGAAGGATTTATAGATAATTTAAAACTGTTTTAATGAATAAAATGTTCAAGAATGATGTTATATGATATTAAAGTTCCCTTGGAATTATATGATATGAAACACATTTCACACTGAGGTTTTATTCTATTTTAAAATGATAGAAAATAAGAGAAACTGTGTAACTAGTGAGTGAAATGGACCAAGAACTTATGGCCATCCGATGGAAGCTGCAATAGAATCCTTTATGAGAATTATGAATCAACGAACTCAAGTTATGGGAAATAACTAGAATCAATCCAACAGAATAGATTCACCCTAAAGGGAACAAATTTCTATTGAGTGTTTTATTCCTCAATGAACACCAAATTTCACTAGATATAATGACCCATTGATTGTTGAATAGTGGATAAGATCTATTGAAATGATCTTTTTCATATTCCATTGTTCAAAATATGAGAAATTCACACTGGTTATTTACCTCTTAGATAGATATGCTGATCAGGGGTGAAAACTGGTTAAAAATAAGAAGCTAAGAGGAGATATTGAAGCTATTGAGTAGGATGAGTTTAGGGGGACCTTTTTCAAAAAATATTTCCCACATTCAGTGTGAATGAAAATGGAGAAGGAATTCCTAGATATGAAACAAAAGGAAAATAAATTTGTTGGAATATATGAGATAAACTTCACAAGACATTCATGTTACACCTCTAGCCTTTTCATGGATCATAATGGGAAGGTTGATAGATTCTTTGGTGGACTAATACCTCATCTATAGAATAATATTTCCAACTAAGTCAATTAAAACAATTAGGAGATCATGAAGAGTGTTATGAATATTGAACTGAAGTTTAGTGAGATGCAATGGTCACACAATTCAAATGAAAATAAGAGATCAATGGATCCAAACATGGGGAGGATATTTTCCCAAAGAAGAGGAGGAAAACAAGTGAATCTTTCCACATGAAAAAAATGAGGGAAGAATTATTTAGGGAAAACCTTCTCAAGCTAAGTAAATGTGAAAAGTGTGGTAGTGAAGGCCATATTTCTTAGAAGTTTATTAATATGGTGAAGCCTCAACTTACCAACACTAACAACAAGGGGAAGATGGTGCAGGCCTTACCTATAGTCTAATGCTTCAAGTGTGGACAGTTTGGACACTATTCTGATAACTTTCTAAATCCAAGAGAAGTGGAGGGGAATCACCATCAGCCTCAACATAGGACAAGGGAGAATGGTCATGATTTTTCTATCATGATGGCTAATGTTGAAGCTCAAAATGATTTGGTGGTAGGTACTCTCATTGTTCTCTAAAATCTAGAAAGTATTTTTTTTATTTTGGTTATAAACATTCCATTATTTACTATATGTTTGCAAAGAATATTGAATCAATCCTTGAAATTCTCAATTTAGAGTTATTAGTAAATAATATTTGAGGGATTATCCAATAATCAATAGTGTATAGAAACATTATTATTTAATTTGGAGAGCTTAATCTCGTAAAAAATATAGTAGTCATTCTCATGATATAATTTGACATTATACTATGGATAGACTGGATCTTATAGTATAATGCTAAAATAAACTGAATAAGAATGAAAATCTATGTAGTCTTGAATAGAAAAACTATAGTTGTTTTCAAAGGAGAGATATCTCATCCTGATCTTTGTATAGAAGCACCTCCAATATCCATCTTTATGGAGATGATTGGTGAATATGTAGAAGGAAATGAAAGTATATGAATAAAGAATATCCCCATAATTCTAGAATACATTGATGTATTTTTTGAAGATTTACCTGGGAATCCCACAGAAAGGGAGGTAGAGTTTTCCATTGAACTTATCCCCAGATCCAAGCCAATATCAAAAACCCTATATAGAATGGAAAATGTGGAGCTGGAGGAATTAAAGAAACAACTCCAATATATTTTGGAGAAGGGTTTATATAGAAAAGTGTGTTTCATTGGGGATAACCTTTTCAATTTTTGAAGAAGAAGGATGGATCAATGCATTTATTCATTGATTATAGAGAAATTAACTGGATCAAAGTGAAAAACAAGTACCCTCTTCCAAGAATTGATGATTTACTTGACTAGCTTTATGGGTCTTAATTCTACTCCAAGATTGATCTTCATTCTGGTTATCATCAATTGAGGGTGAATAAATAAGATATTTCAAAGAACACATTCTAATCAAGATATGGGCATTATGAGTTTGTTGTTATGCCCTTCGGCTTGACAAATAATCCTCCTATTTTTAAGGATTTGTTGAATAGAGTATTAAAGGACTACCTTGATAAAATTGTGGTAGTTTTTATTGGTGATATTCTGATATATTCTAAATGTCATGAAGAGAATTATGACAATATAAGGGTTATATTGAAAACTATGAGGAATGAGAGATTGTTTGGAATTTTTAGAAATTGTTAATTTTGGTAACAACAACATGATTTCATGAAAAACATTGTAACCAATGAAGGAATATCAGTTGACCTTGCCAAGATAAATGTTGTGGATGAGTGGCCTCAGCCTACAAGAATAATTTATATTCATAGTTTCCTTGGATTAATTGTATATTATATAATGTTTTTTTAAAAAAAATCATGACATTCTAATCCACTAAAAAATTTAACGCAAAAGGGGTCTTGTTTATATAGAAAAATGAGTGTGAAGAATGTTTCCAAGAGTTTTAGAAGATATTGGACACTATAATTTTGTTAATTATAACATCTTTCAGATAATGATTTTTTATTTTTAGTGACACATCTCTGAAAGGTCTTGGGTGCATCCTCATGAAACAATGACAAGGTAATTGCTTATGCATCTCAACAGTTAGAGGACCGTGAATAGAATTATCCTACAAATGATCTAGAGCTCGCTGCAGTTGTTTTTTATCTAAAGATATGGATGTACCATCTTTTTGGGGAGAAACATGGCATATAAACAGACCAATAAAGCTTGAATTATATTTTCACATAAATGAAATTTAACATGATACATAGGAGATGGTTGTAACTTCTTAAAGTCTATGATTATTCAATTCATTATCATACTCAAAGAGAAAACAAAGTAACTGACGCATTAGGTTGGAGATAACCTATTGTGTTGGAAATGAGGTGGATTCAACGATATACTTTCATAAAAGACCTAGTAAAATTGTTCATGGGAATCATAAAGGAAGGGACATCATTAACTGTATACCAAATGAATTATCAACCATCATTACTAGATATGATCAAGAAATCTCAAAGGTAAGATCCTTCATTATAGAAGAAGATAGGGGCTGTGATAAATTGGATGTTTTTTGAGTTCAATATTGATCAAGATGGTGTACTAAAATTTTGAACAAGGATATGTGTTCCATCTATTCTATAAATAAAGAATGTTATAATGGGTGAAGCTCATATATCTACTTTCTCCATACACCCTTAAAGCATGAAAATGTATAGGGACCTTCAGGATTATTATTGGTGGGATAAAATGATAAGGGAGATTGTTTTCTACACAACAAGGTTCTTAGTGTTTCAAAAATTGAAGGTAGAGAGAAAAATTCATAAAGGGGTATTAAAAAAACTACCCATACCATCATAGAAGCGGGACAATATAAATATGTAATTTTTCATTGGTCTATAAAAAACTTCTAAAGGAAACAATGAGACATGGGTTATAGTGGACCTTCAGAGCAATACTGTAGTTTTTATCTAAATTTGAGAAGATTTATCTCTTAACAAACTCTCTATGATATATGAAAAGTGGTAAGGCTACATGGGGTACCACTATCTATCATATCGGATCATGATCCAAGGTTCACATTCAAAATTCTGGAGAAGTCTTCAACATGCTTTTAATACTGAATTGAAATTTAGTACGACCTATCATCCCCAAACTGATTTTTAATTTGAAATAACTATTCATAAACTTGAGAAAATTATAAAAACATGCTAAATAGAATTTAAAGGTTGATGGTATCAATATCTCCAATTATTATAGTTCTCTTACAACAACATCTTCCATTCGAGCATTCAAATAATACAATATGAACCTCAATATGGGAAACATTTTAGAACTCCTACTTTTTGGGATGAAGTTGATGAGATAAATCTTCTTGGGACTTATCTTGTTCACGAGATTGCATAAAAGGTTCATTCTATCCAACAACACATAACGGATTCTCCCAGTCAGTAGAAAACTTATACTAAAAACCATCCAAGGGTATTGGTTTTTGATGTTGGTGAAAAATAATTCCTTCAAATTTCTCCTTGGAAGCGATTCATGAGGTTTGGGAAGAAAGGGAATCTAAACTCTAGGTATATTGGACCTTATGAAATTTTTGACCAGATAGGAGCAGGGTCCTATCGTATTGCACTTCCTACAAATCTAGTACATGTTCATGATGTTTTCCACACATCTCTAGTGAGTAAGTACATACTTGACCCTTCACATGTACTAAATATAGAGGTGGTACAACTAGAACATGACCTCTCATATGGGGAGGATCCAGTGGAGATATTGGACTATAGAGACAAATTTTACAAAAAAAGACTACCATCATCATTATAGTATTGTGGAGTGACCAAAAATATGAAGAAGTGGTGTGGGAACTGGAAGAAACAATGGGGAAAAAGTACGCTCACATTTTCTCAACTGAGAGAATGAGTTGAAATTTCAAGGACTAAATTTCTTAAGGGGGGGGGGGGAGAATATAACAACCCAAACTTTTATAATGATGATTTTTTCTTAAAGATTTTTGTTATATTATTTGGTACTCACCAAAACAAAAAAAATTTATTAGGGAAGTGAGTATAATTTAAATGTGACCATCAGGTTTCAACCATTATGTGACCATTATTCAATATGTATGTTGGAAACTATACTCTTAACGATAAGATTATTGATTATCAATATAAATTATAATGTTAAATTAATACATAAATAAAAGTTGATGGCCTCATCTAGTAGAATCGAGATATACAAAGCCCATTTTTCAGAGCTTGGGAAGTAGGTAGCAACACTGGGATTTTCTCTGGACCATGCCCAAGTCGAGCTTCATCATGTTAATATGGAATGGAATCGCGTACGGGAGAACTTCAAGTTAGTAGAGATTACTAATCGGGTGATGTTATCCGAACCACCTCAAGACTCTATCACCATCGTACACCTTACCCTTAAGTCATATGTGGGTTTTATAGGGGGTTGTGTTTCAAGGCCTTAGTTACTTAAATTATAATCCCATTCTTTAAATAAAATTTTTATTCCATCAATTCCGTTATAAAAATATATTTTCTTAAAATTTGAGATGGAATTTGATAAACTAATTTATCAGGTAAGAATTTGTATTTTTCAGAAATATATAAATAATTAAATTAAAGGATTTGTTAATAATTTTTATTATAATTAAATATTTATCTAAAAACACTTATTTTTAATTAAAAATTATAAAATAATTTTATTCATTTCATTTTTGAAAAATTTTATTATGCATTTTACTATGAATTTTCTGTCAGATATAATTTTTAATAATTAAGTATTTTAATAGTTAAAAGTTAAATTTCTCTTATTTATAGAATATATTATGATAAAATAAATTTCATTTTTGAATTCAGAATGTCCATATTAGGTTATGGTTATTTTATGAGAATTTCTAAAATATTTTTTCAGTGAATAGAAAAAATTAAATTATTAGTTTCCGATATGTTTAATTACATCATAATGATGTAATGAGTGAGATAATATGATGGTATAATATTTTGGATTAAAATATTATATTAGGTTTCTCGAGGGGTCAATTTTATGGGAAAATACCATGGGTGAACCCATGGTTTTTTAAATACCACTACTGAGGTGTCCTTAGAAATTAATAAAAAACACCTTCACTTTTCCTATAAAAACTCACACATTAATTAGTTTCCTTTCATAAAAAATTATACCGCCATGAATTTATGATAGTTATACCTCCCTAGAAGTCCTCCCATGGTCTCCTAAATCCCCAAATGTCCTCATCTTTGAGTTTTAGGAGTCACTCTTCAAGGTAAGGGAAATCTCACCCTTTCTTTTCCATTCTATTAACTTTTTATGCGGTATGTATTTCAAATTTCCATATAATGTACCTCAATGCATTTTATTCAATACCTTTACTGAATTAATAGTCATTTATTAATTTGTTACCATTATTACCTCTCTTTTCAATGTTTTCTAAAACCATTGTTTATACTCATTATGTTGCCAAATTTTCGTCTCGAAATTTCTCTGTTTTGTTAAGAAATTAATTTATTTATTTTTTGAATCCCCAAACCTCTATATTATATAGGGGTATTAAAATATATTTCAAAATTATCTATTTTAATTCTGGGATTAATGTACATGAAACCCACCTTCCATTTCTATGGGTTTAAAATGGGAAAAAGAACTTTTTAAGCACTTTCGAAAACGCCATGATTTTGAAATGAAACCCGTTTCTTTTATTCTACATAGTTTATTTATGAGATGTTATATTATGATACATTTGGCTCAAATTAATTAATAAATATATAGGTTGTTCCCTAATAGTTCTCCAATACATTGGTTAATGAATTTAATCTTTAGATATGCCATGTTTTATGATACCTTGGAGAATAACCTTTGTAATTTTTATGAAACCTCATTAATAAACCATGGTGATATGCTTATGAATGACTCGATGAAATTTTTATCCAAATTCATATGTTGTGATACATGTTCTTTTATTTATGATATACCTCACATTCCCTTTTTCATTCCACATTTAAATTCTTCAAGATCTTTTGAATATTTATCAAGAACACATGTAAATTGTTTCACTTGTTTTCCCTTACTAGGCCTTTTTCTCATCGTTTCCATTGATTTATATACCCCGGTTATGATATTAAATAATTTTACATAGGATTATCCCTTAATAATTCTTTCAAGGGGAATATAATAACTCTTTTATATTTTTATGTATTATTTACCTTATTTCAGTGACACTAAACTTTAAAAAATCTTCTGTTTGTAATATGTAATGAAATGATATGTAATAAAAATGTGGGATTACATATTAATATAGGTGTTCCTTGAGTTATTATGTGAATATAATAATTCAAATACTCAAGTCACTCTTTCTCTCTAGTGATAATAATGGAATTCCTATTTCTCATTATCATATATTTATAATATTCATACACTAGGAGATCAAACTAGAGAAGCATCAACTTAAAAAGAAATAAATAACATGTATTCAATTAATTTAGGAAATTTCCTTATCATAAATTAAACATCACCCAATACCTACAAATGATTTTACCCAAAAAGATCATATAAAAAAGAAAATTAAAATATTGATCAATAAGGAATCTATAATGGTGATGATGGATCTGGATCCTCCTTCCATTTTATATCTACTTTAATGAAAAATGAATTTTTTTAATTTATTAATTATTGATACCTCTTAAAATATTCAAATTCTTATTTATACTCCACCAAGTATCTCATGACTTCTTTCCAGTGTGATTTATCATTATAGGTTGTGTGAACTTAATATCACTCTATGTGTAATTATGTACTCCTGCAACTACATTTGCATCTATTTCCTTCATATACCAACTAAATTATCCTCAAACATGTTACCATATTCTCTATCATTTTTATTGGGTTTCATATGGACATATTAGTAACAAAATTAATGATTTGGTTAGGTAGTCTGTACAAGAATTCCATTTTTATCCCCGTATATTTTTCATTTTGGTCATGTTTTTTTCAAGAAAATCAATGTATATGGTTTTCTCATGGATTTTGTTTACTTTGATAAAAATGATAATGTATGTGATTAATGATTCCATGGATTGATCATATGGATCTATGAATTCTTATAGTACAACACACACTCATACAGCAATATCAATCATTTATTGATGGATTTAAGTTGTAGGCAATTTTATAAGGTGGTGTTGAACTCTTAGATTAACAGTCCTACATGAATTATAGGTACTTATGTGGTTCTTGGTAAAATGTAATGAAGTTCACAATAGTGTAGTGAAATTAATCCTTTGAAACAACTATCACGGTCCACTGATAAATTTGTAGGTAGTGATCATCACCCTTTGGGGGATTCATTCATAACCCATTGTGTATCATATTTTCACTATTTTGATATTATTTATGTTATTTTAAGAATTCGACCACTAAATAACCATCGAAAATAAAATAATTATGTAAATAACCCAATAACTATATAATGTGTAAATAAGAGACACTAATGATAATAAAAACTGAAATTATATGTCTTAAATTCGAAAAAGAGGCATACATCCAAAAAAGACATCAAAATAGATCCCAAACACCCTTTCAATAAAACTATAACCAAAATAACCTAAAACATAATATGGGGATAACCCCTCTATATTAATCCATAATTATAAGATATTATCTCCAAGATGACTCATGACATAAACAACCAACTACAACGGCTCTTTTACATTACATATATCTATATACATAGGGTGATGCATTACCTTTTCTGTATTCCTATCTGAAACAAATAAATTGAATAAGTCTACCATATATATATATTATATAGATTTTAGAGAAACTATATTAGGATTGTACTTGAATATAATACACATCACTATGAATATCATGTATTTTATGAATCTACTTCTTCTCAAAATTTATCATGTATGTAAAAAATATATATTATGTACTAATTACCTTGTATGAATATTTGTGAACTCCAAGAATAGTATCTTATACCCCAGATGGAAAATGTTACATATAGAGGCTACCCTTGGATGTTTTAATTCTTTTTCCTCTAGAATATATTATGTATGTGGAGAAATATATTATGAACCTTTTGAAAATAACATACATATATAGGGTGATATCCAAGACTTATCTAGATTCTCAAATTAACATCCAACATCTAGTCTTCTAAATTCCTGAACAATTCAATGACATGTATCCATCCTTAACAACATTGAAATGTGTCCACCATATGTATGGTAACTATCTTCTCTATATATTCCATGAGGATCCTCACATCACCAAGTCATGAATGAAATCCTCCAATAACATTTCATGTTTATAGAGACTAACAACAAGTTTAAAATTAAACTAACCTTGTGGGTCCCAAAATTATGTTTCAAATAATGTAAAAAATTATTATTATGATGATAAAAAAAATTATAAACTATTACTTAAATCACAATAATTTGTATTTGGGATTTATTTTCATCCCAATATCAAAATTATTATAGTGATTAATTTTAATTTTTTCATTAATTTTCAATTGTAGATAAATTGGGAGAATCGTATGGGAGATAATTTTTCAAATGTGATATATTTCAATAACATGGGGATATGATGATGAGGGATAATAGAAGAAGAGTTTATTTATATAGGGATATAATGTTGGTAGTTTAAAGTTTATTTTAGAGATCAATGTTTTAATATAATTCTAATAAATAAAAAAGGAGGATATTAAGGATCCTTTAAAAACAAGGGATGTTGAAGATCCCTCATAAAGCCAGTTTAAAAAGGGAGAGTTTTTGTGAACATGAATGAAACTTGAGAAATATACAACATATATTTATGCTGATGGTTGAATAACTCTTAAAAACTATTATATCTAATGGAGTTTTTTAAATAACTCTTACATTTAGTTATTTCTACGACTAGAATAATGAGTGGATTTATTCATGCTGTTTAAAGTTATATTCATGTTATATTATTTTTCAACATACACTTGGATATGTAAGATATTGATCACAATAAGAATAAAGAAAAATCAATAATTATTTATTTAGGAATGAAAAATAATGTTGAAGTGTACACTAATTCCACTATGATTATTTGATGAGGTATTATTGTTCTTCTCATATATAGGTGTCACATCACAATACATGGTCATGGTTTTTATAGACTTATAATTCCGAATAATAGTGAATGAATATTTTTGGCATGCTGTTAATCATGAAGTAATTTTGAGGAATATTCCTTATCACTTGATCTCACAACTCAATTCACTATTCGATATAATATTTATTCAATAATGAAACTTATTTACAAAGATTAAATCTAAACTTTTAATGGTTATTCCATGTGAATTCATGGATTTTTAATTTAAATGGTTTAATAATACAATAATGACCCTTTATTTTAGGCACATGAGGAGGATTGGAGAAGATTTATTGACCTACTGACACTTTTTTTATATTCATTATGTATGATTTCAAGTTAGTATTATTGATTAATTTCTTTATTCCTTATTGATAACAACATAGTGATGTATAATGAATGATCACAACCACTCAACTTCTAGGAAACATCCACTTGATAAAAAGTGTTGGTGAACTATATTAAAATATGTTATAACATTCACCATTTCATTATCACTCCATATATATAATCATTATCAATAACAAGGATTTATTCATCGATCTTACACTTTAACTGGAATGTGAATAGGTTTTTTGAATATTGTGTTTTGAACCATTAAATCACCCCCTCTTAGTGGTTGTAAATCTTTAACTAATACATTTTATAAATCTATTTGATCCTTTTTGTGACTATTAACTTGACTCACATCCATCCCATTTTTAGAGTCATATAATATCACACAAATATACCAATAATAATAATGATGTCATATATAAGTACAAAATAACTAGCAAAAACCTGACATAAGAATACCCAATAAGTGAAGGAAAACAATATCAAACAATTTTCAAATTATTTCTCAAATATTATACTTACAATCCTAGATTATTACAATCAAATAACACATCAATAATTCAAAAAAATTACTTAGGTTGTTAATTTTAAATCAATATACCATAATTAAATTAAACCCCCAATAATTCACTAAGTTTTGTAAAAATGTAGGACCCATGAATAATGACAAATCAGACAACCATTTCATTCCCTCAGTCCATTTATTATAAAACGTCATAAATCAATTAAACGACATGACCATTAATTTCATAAAATTTCATTTAAATTCATAATGAAATTCACTAGGTGAGTTTTCTCCACCAAAATGATATTTGATTTCTTGTTTTACATCTATATTATCCCCATATAATTACTATACATGAAATCCCCATCATCTCAGAGTTATTTTACTATGTAATGGGGAAAACACATCTCAAATCCTTTATTCAGTAAACTGAAATTATAGGATAATAAATAACAGAACTAAAGAAATAAGGATGAGGAGAGATCTAATATAAAAGATGAATTGAATCAACTTAGACAACCAGGGATGAAAGGGATAATAATTAGAGGATAAAAGTTTTTTCCTTCATTATTTGTCCCCATAGAGTCTAAAACCTTTAAGGGGGTTTAACATAAATACCAAAAGAATACGAAAATCACCCCAATTAAATTAGGAGATCAATCCTCACTATAAATTATCAATTGGATCCCCAATAATATTCTAGTGGTCTAATGGGTTCTTTTTGGATTGAGAAGTGGTATTTTCCCACTTTGTTAACAACTATCCTCATGTTATACCCCCCATCTCGTTTGTAGAGGGTTATATTATAACCTATCAAACATAGTTTCTCTCATTCTAAGAAAGAAATATATCTAGGGGATTCTACACCTATATACCCATCTCCAAAATATCCATTTTAAACTCCCAGAAACAATAAAAATGATCTATCTTTATATATAAACTTAATTCAATAAATGAAGTCTCTATTAGATTTCACTTCTCTAAAATAACCCACATTAAAAATTCCATAAAATCCTAATAATTTAGGGTGTAAAAACTCCCCACCATATCAAATTTCATCATATAAAAAAAATTGACCTGGTCTTTATCCTATAAATACTAAGTTATTCTAATAAAACATTCATCACCAACCTCATATATCCCATTACAAAATGACTATTGTGCTTCTATAATGTTACTAAAAACTCAAAAGTGAACTTCTCATTGAAAATACTATTCTGTAATGCTCTGACCCTAGTTACCTAGAGTCGGTGCATTATTATATAAAATTGGCCTGATCACAAGAGATCATGTCTCTAAATACTGATTAGTTTAGTATCCTTGGAAGTACTAGATACATACATAAGTTTTACATTATCTAATGAAATAAAAAAACAAAAAAATTGTTTCCCCTTTGAATACACTCATATCCCTTAGCCTATCCCTACAAGTCAATCATAATATACTTCTTCACATCTTGGGAGAAAGAAAATATAAGAAATGGGTGAGATCAGATTCTCAGTAAGGATAAAAATATAACAAAAACTATCATAAATAAGCATAAAAATTTAAGGCAATGTATAAGACTAAAACAAAAGACTTTTAAACTTAAACTTCAGCATAATATGGAAAAGATAAATAATATAATTCCATTTACTTATTCACATTGATACTCTAATAGTTGAATAATCACATGTAATATCAATATATAATTTCATAATGATGGAATGCATAAGGCCGAACATCTTTACCACAATATCAAGGCCTCGTTCCAAGACCCTATATATAAATTTTTTCAAGGCCTTGTTCCAAGACACTAGTTTGTCTCTTGAGACCTACCGATGCATCACTGGGCTATATCGTGCCCAGAACATCACTTACTAAGTCCAAATCACTCCTCATATGAAAAAGGTGAAACATAATCTAAACATTAGTATTAAAACTGGCATACAAAATGTCAATACTTTAACCAAAACCCATGAATGGTAGAAAAATGACACATCCATAGTCAAACATAACTCATTAAATACAATATGTAAGATTTTATTATAATAAATAAACCTCAATAAAGATTAAAATAGAATGAAGTATTTTGACATAGATTAAAATAATTAATAAAACTATTTGAGAGAAATATCCCTTTTTTCTTGAAAACATTTAAAACTTGCACTATTTATCAAAGAAGTCATTTAAAAGATATTTTTAAATCAAAGTGTCCCATATAACTTTGAATATTTGGAAAAGAATTTTAATTTCAAAACAAAAATGTATATATAAATAAATCCTTAAACAAATTTTTAAAACATGTACATTAATGAGAATTATTTGGAAGTATAAATCTTTAAAACATTTAAACATGATATTTTAGTTAAAGAGTTCCTAACCAAATTAGAGACGACTGAATACAAAGAAAGAAGTAATAACATTAATAGAACTTTATAATATCATGATAATAAAGGTATTCATGATATACTATGTCAAAGGACAGTATATACACCGTATAAAAGTGATTGGTGCATAACAACAAAGAAGTCTCAATGGAATGTAAATTGAGATGAAATCCCTTATAAAGACTGTATCCTTAGAGTAAGGATAAATCAATGAAATAATTATGTGTGAAAAATGTAAATACACTAAATATTATTGAATATTCTGTGTAAATAAATCATAGGACATTCACACATATTCTTGTAAAAAAACAAATGACATGGATGTTTAACTCAGTGAATGGAAATTGAGTTAAGATTACACTTATCGAGTTCATATCAATGACATGAGAATTTATCAGTGGAGTGATTATTTGTACCAAAATTATATACACACAAAGGGTAGTGGAAATTACTACATAAATAAATAAATAGTGATTCCACACATAATCTTTGAATAAAATAATCAATTAAGTATGTGAAAAAACCCAATGAGTGGAAATTGAAATTAAGAAATTCTCTTATTGATTTGGTTACTTACGAAACATTCACCCCATGAATGAAGGATCATAAATTTAAAATGTAAATACCACTAAATTAAATTAAATTACACAAATAATACAATCATGGGAAGTACATACACCACAAAAAAGGAAATAGTGTCAAATATAGCATGAATCTCACAGGAATAAAAAGTGAGATGAAAACCCCTTACCTTGTAATTTTCCTTATTCGAGGGTACATTAACATCCTATATAATAGTTAAATCATTTTTATTAAATTATATAGGAACCACAAAACTAAATATAATATCATATATTATTATATGATATTTCTTTGTTAATAATATTTCAGTAGTATCATTGTTTTGGGTGTTAACTAATTCATTTTACTTTATATGTTTAGTTACATAAGTCATGTTTGTTATGGATATGATGTATTTTATTCATATCCATAATTATATTATGTTCTTAAAAATAATTTTTAATCCTAAAATTAAAATTATTCTTAAATGGTTGAGATGGGGAATGAATCTCATCGTGTTCGTGGAGACGGTAATATGTACGTACGAATGAGCAACAATATCATTTTATTGATGGCGAAATATTATGTAATTGGATGGTATATATTATATAAATAATAATTAAAATGTTATATTTATTATTTATATCAATTATAATCATTATTATACGCATCCAAAAAATGATGTTTGATTAACAAATAACACCACGACATGGAGACTGTAAGCGGTACGTACACACATATGGTAAAATTTACATTAATAGGATGGATAGAATAATGAATATGGTTGTACCATATTTTTAATAACATAAAAGTATGTAGAAATTACTGGAGTTATTATTTTGGTGTGGAAACAACAAAGAAAGAGGAAGTGGATGAAGAAAAGAACTTTGAAAGAGGTGATGAAATTTTTACCACTTCTTCGAGTGCTTCCTTTTGACTTGATCAAAAGGGATCCTTAGGTTGGATTAATGATCAATGTATGGAATCTAGGTTGAATTGAGTGTAGTTGGGAGCATATTTGAGCATGTTTTTCTAGAGAAAAATGGTTTTGGAGGTGTGAAATTAAGAGAAGGGGAAGTACCCTTTTATAAGAGAGGTGAGGGTCACTTTAGGAAAAGAATGAAATATTATATTATTATAAACTAATTTTCAGATTATAATGGCTCAAAATGGATTTATTTCTAGTATAATGTGGTAATGGGTAGAAATATTCTCAAACAATAGGTTTTATACAAGTTTAGGTCACCATATTAACCTTATCTTTTGGATTTAATTCTTAGTTAAATATTTTAACTTTTACAATGTCTTCTTGTATTTTTATATTACAAGGTTAATAAACATACTATAAAATTTTATGAGAACCTAATGTGGTTCATTAATGATGTATATATAATTATATAAGTCATTTTTTTGAACCTTATATTTTTAGGAATATTATATCATTTAATAATATAGTATTTGTTTTAAAAACTCATTTATGTCAATTTTGAGACTATTTAGTATTTGGTTTTTGTGAAAGTAAAAAAAACTTGATTAATTATAAAAAAATACATTAAAGCAACCATTACATATCCTATTAATCTATAAAATTAGTGAAACTCATGAAAAGTATCAATTTACATTTATTTTAATATTTATAATATCGATTATTTCAATCTTTCATTAATTAGGTAATTAATGCATCATCATTGTTTCATAAATAAATTTAATTATTTAATCTCTAAAAACAATAAATAAAATTCCCTGATTTATGAATTTAATTGGCTTATAATGAATATTTTTAGTCAAATTTATATTATGTATAACCCTATATTAAAAATGGGTTTGTTATTAAACATTGAATTTTACACTTTTAACTCTTCTTTAAATAAAATAATAATAATTGTCCTAATCTAATCCAACTGGATCAAAGAGGATCATAATTTATTCACAAGGTTGATTTTGGTCGAAAAACAGTTATCCAATAAAATTATGACATGTGTTAGGGTAATTATAATATCATTTTTAACTTTAATTTCCCTATTTACTTTTAACCGTGGTAAATAAAATTCAAACGTTCCTATTCAAAAAAATTATTTTCATCCTATTGAACCAAATTTTACTTACTGATTTCAACCTTGTGTCTCATAGTTTTTAAATTCTATTCACAGAAGTGGTAAAATTTCATTTTATGTAAATTTGCAAATGTGCATAGAAGGAGGGTCAAAGATGCCAAAGAGTTCAATAATATTGTATACATCTAATCTTACTATAAAATAACTCCAATGAATTAAATTGAACTAATATAGGTATTATGTATATATTTTAAATATAAAATATATTTAAATAAAAATAATATTTATTTAAATAAAAGTTGGTTTTGAACAATAACGTAGTGTTTTTCACTATTCATCAAAAATTGAATGTTTTTAGAAAAATACCAAAAATTCACCCTAACATAATTTTTATATTTATAATTTAAAAATGATTTCTATTTTATCAAATTAAAGAAATTTAATATGCATTAATTAATTTAAAAATAACTCCCATTGTGAAAACCAGAAAGCGGGTTTTTAAGCAGTAAAAACTATCAAAAGATTAACATGTGTTTATATCCAATTTAAATGTGAAATTACTTCCAATGAAAACAAGTATATAAAATAAAATACAATAATCAATATATAATATAAAACCAATTACTGGGATAATCTATCAATATAAATAAATTTGGTGAAAAGGCAGTTTTGAATTAAAACACATTATTTTTCACTATTCGTTAAAAAATAAAACTTCTTATAAATTTACCAATATTTCACCCTAATATAGTATTGGTATTCTAAATTAAAAAATTAATTCAATTTTACCCAATTTAATTTATAATAGTGTCTATAATTTTATTATTGTTCACAAAAGAATATAAGAAGTATTTCCTTTATCAGAATAGTACTTATATTTTAATGAAACTTATACTTTTACTTATAAATATGGTATTATTTATGTGATAGAATTATAAATGAAATTTAAAATTTATTTGTTACTATTAGTATTATAATATTAATTTATTATGTTATAAATATATCATTTGAATAATTAAAGTGTTTTTTTTTCAGAAACTCAATCTTCCATATAATGTAAGCCAAGTTAGTGACGCATGCAATATAAGCTATTGAATTAATTTAATTATTTAAATTACTATGAAATCGTGGGGTGTTACATTATCCCCTCCTTAAAATAATATCATCCATGAAATTTAAACTCAGAAATAAAAACTAGGGGTTTTATATTTCAAAACAACTTTTTTGAAATCCCACATCAAAAAAAGAGTCAATAAAATTATCACTTTTAAAGAAATAAAGAGAAGTACAAAGGTTACACTAGATAACCCATACTAGGCTTCCATATAGGAAAACATTGATATGGAAGAGAAAAAATACCATCAAGTTCTACTAGAGAGTGATAGAAAACATGATTAGGAGAAAGTTACCAACCAGAAACCGTAATCCTGTGATGGGTTAAATGGTCTTTGATTATCCAGTAGGAAGAGTAAACATACAATGTTTTTGCTTTAAGTTCCTTTTAATAATGTTTTGGAATTTATTTATGTGATTGACTAAGAACATAAGGAGATATACTTACTTTTTAGGTAGAGTTTCATCCTTTAATAAATTTCCACCACAAACTCATATTTTTCTTCAAACGATGAGTATTCAAGATGACTTGGTCACACCTGAAGCACTATAATCAACTTCTAGAGAATCATATAATCCAAAAAAGATGAACTATATATTTCACTTTTCTTTAGACATTAAACAAATCCAAAATATTTAGTACAAGATAATATGATCCCCAAAAAGGATAATCCTTTAAAGAAATAAATACTACTCTTAATCTCCAAAATTAAACTAACAATACCCAAAGTTTAACAAGGACCATTAACAAAACAATTTCCCTTAGAATTCTTCAAAATAATCCAAACTAATTTTGAAACCCAACATTCATAAGGATTTGATCACAGAGTGTTCCATGATAAATCTTAACATTTATCTCCAAATAACAATGACTACTATTAAAGTCACATTCTTAAAAGTAATTAACCTAATCACATATTCTCTATGATAGGTTAATCATTTCCAAAAATAACCCAAATCTCTATAAGTCTAAAATAAAAGAATATATTCTTCCAAAATAAAAATCCACCATTACTCCTCAAATGAAATTCTATAGTATTCTATATTCCATAGGAATATAGTGTTCCCAAAAGAGATGACGTCTTAAAAAATTACATTTATGACATAATGAACAAATCATTTCCTATACTGAGGATAAATCATAAGTTCAAAAAATCAACATATTATTGATACAAAAAATAATTTAACTAAAAATAAATAGTCACACTAACTAGGGACTTCCCATAGTCCAGTGGTAGGTGGTAAATCTGAGCCGCACTTTACTTGTGGGTTCGATTCCCCCAGCTTTGTCCGATGTGATGGGTTGTCATAGGTTCTGTGTGTTTTACTTTTTCAAAAACTATATAATTTTATAACATTCCGAAAAATGAGATAAATTACTCAAAAATAACCATAACATATTTTAACCACAAATGTTATCTCATACCTTGCATTTTATTCCCAAAAATAATAACCTGTAATTAACTCATATTCAAGGATTATATAAACCAAAATGGTTCTTTATACCTATATCTACAAAATAAAATATAATTCTTCCTCAAATATAATTTTCAATTAACAAACTATAGGGTTATACATAAAAGAGAAAATTCATCCCAAGTAATCCCATAAATAAATAACATTAATACTTTTAAAAATTTCACTATCCATTTATTTCCACATAGATTCTTCCTTGACTTAGAGGTTATCCTATAGAATAGAACATCGAATCGAGTAATGACCATGTCCTATGAATTTACGTAAAATGACTGTAAAAGTAATTTTAGGATCATTTTTAGTTTCTTCCATAGTACTTTTCATTTTTCCCCGACAATTATTTACATTATGTCTTTATTTCCCACACATAACGAATTTCTTTGTTTCATTGAGAAAATTTCCTGGGTGTCTCCTTCTACATTTCTTGCATGATAGAAAATGAGTCTTCTTTTCTCCATGGTCTCCACTGTTGGAGCCCTTATCATTCTCTTCCTTTATCTTATTTATTGAGTTTGGGAGTTGGTTAATGTATATGTTGTTGATCATATTTTTGGAAAATTGATTCAGCATGAGCATGATATCTTTTATACCAATCAACATTCCATTTTGTTTCTTATTTCCCCCACCGTTCCCACATTTTTCATCATGTTCAATGTTACTATGACTTCTTTGGAATCCATCCATTTACTAAAACTAGAAAGAAGAGTGTGAGTAACAATAGTCATAAAATCATTTAGAGAATATAATGACACCTTATTTTCAATCCAAAACACCTTTGGATTAACCAAGGTTATTTATTAAAATATTATATTAAAATATTTCAAATAGGGTTGTAAAGAAAATGTGAATTATCCTTTGCATATCCCCCCGGAGTGTCAATACCAAGAGTACAGCAAGGTCTGTTGTCTTGTACTAGGATACTATGGGTTATGCCCAAAAATCCTTTTTAGAGTTTTCACTCCTAGGTACAACTGTTCCAGAGCCACGTCTACCTATTTGTGCCCAGATATGGATTTATTTGCTCGGAAAACCCAAACAATATTTAAACTACCAAATTTTTTGGATTTTCTTCTATACTAATCCTGAAAGTCTATCTCAGGGTAGTGTTTTTTAATAAGAGTTTATCTAAATCTAGTTTCACGTTTTGTACTAAACTTTCACTGATACCAAATGTAATGACCCAAACCTAGTTAACCAGAGTCAGTGAATTATTACATAACATTGGCATGATCACAAGAGATCATATCTCAAAAGACCAACAAGTTTAGTAGCCATGGAAGTACTAGATACATACTTAGGTTTTACATTACATCATGAAATAAAAAAACAACAACATTGTGTCCCCTTTCAACACACTCATTTCCCTTAGACTATCCCTATATATAAATCATAATGTACTTCTTCACATCCTGGGAGAATGAAAACATAAGAATGGGGTAAGCTCAGATGCTCAGTAAGGATAATAATATAGCAGAAACTATCATAAATAATCATAAACATTTAATTCAATGTATAATACTAAAACATAGGCCTTTTAAACTTCAACTTCATCATAATATGGAAAAGATAAATCAAATAATTCCATTTACTTATTCACACAGATATTTTACTAGTCGAATAATAACATATAATATCAATAGATAATTTCAAAATGATGTAATGAATAATGCCGAACATCTTTTCCACAAAGTCAAGTCCAGGTTCCAAGACCAAAAATATAAATTTTGTCAAGGCATTATGCCAAGACACTAATTTTTCTCATGAGACCTACTGATGCATCAAGGGGATATAGAGGGCACCACTCATCACATACTAAGTCTAATTCATTCTTCATATGAAAATTGTGAAACATAATCTAAACATTCATATTAAAACTAGCATGCGAAATGTCAAAACTTTAACCACAAACCATGAATGGTATAAAAATAGCACATCCACAGTCAAACATAACTCATTCAAAACTATATGTAAGATTTTATTATATGAAATAAACATCATCAAAAATAAAATAAAATGAAGTATATTTACATAGATGAAAATAATTAGTAAAACTATTTGAGATAAATATCCCTTTTTTTCTTGAAAACATTTAGAAGTCGTACTATAAATTAAATAAGCCATTTAAAAGAGATTTTTGAATCAAACTATCCCATAACACTTTGAAATTTTTGAAAGGAATTTTAATTTCAAAACATTAATGTCTATATAATTAAATCCTTAAAATAATTTTTAGAACATGTACATTAATGAGAAATATTTAGAAGTATAAATCATTAAAACATTTAAAATGACATTTTAGTTAAAGAGTTTTATACCAAATGAGAGACACTTGAATACAAATAACTGAGTAATAACATTAATCAAAACTTTATAATATAGTTATAAAAAAGTTATTCATAATATACTATGTTAAAGGACAATATATAGACCATATAAAAGTTAATTGGTGAATAACAACAAAGAAGTCTCAATGGAATATAAATTGAGATGAAATCCATTATAAAGACTATATCCTTCGCTCGAATGGCCAGAAGGCCTTCTTTTTTATTTTATTATGGATAATCCCCCTTTTAAGGGTTGAAGGGGAACCCTTACATGACCCGTAGGCCCAAGGCACAAGGCCCGACAAACCCGCAATACATGACCTGAAGGCCCAGAGGTATACCATGCCCAATACATGAACCGTAGGCCCAACCCACTTGAACTGCCCCTCTCCAGCATTCTGCGTCATTGATCACCTATCTCCACACCTTGCATTGTTGATCGGCTGGAATTTCCCCATACAAAGCTGCATGGTGCCCAGTCCCGATGGTGGCTGACATACCCTCTCATTCATCCAATCCAGTTAGCTCTGCATCTAGTGGCAGCTACTTCTGTTGCTCCAATCCTCTTCTGGGTCCTATTCTATGTGAACTGGGCTACTCTATGGTCTACGTGACCCGAAGGCCCAGTTTCCTGAAGGCCTTTAATGACCTGAATTCCTTGGAGACTCGTAGGCCCAAAACAGTGGCCCGAAGGCCCAAATAGTGATTCCACACATAATCATGGAGTAAAATAATCAACGAAGTATGCGTAAAACCCAATGAGTGGAAATTGAAATTAGAAATTACATTACCAATTTGGTAACATATGAAACATTCAACCCATGAAAGAGGGATCATAAATTTATGATTCAAATACCCATAAATTAAATTATAATACATGAAGAATACAATCATGGGAAGTATATGCACTACAAAAAAGTAAATAGTGGAAAATAGAGCATGAATCTCATGGGAATAAAAAGGGAGATGAAAACCCCTTACCTTGTAATTTTCCATATTCGAGGGTATGTTAACCTCTGGTAAATAGTTAAATAATTTTCATTAAATTATACAAGAAGAACCTACCTAAATATGATATCATACATGACCTTTTAATATTTCATTGGTAATAATATTTCAGTAGTATCATTGTTTCAGGTGTTAACTTATTAATTTTTCGTTATATGTTCTGTTATGTAATTCATGTTTGTTTTGGGTAGGATAAATTTTATTCATATCCATAATGATATTAAGTTCATATAAATTATTTTTAATCATAAAATGAAAATTATTCTTGAATGGTTATGATGGGGAATGAATCTCATCACGTTCATGGAGATGGTAATCCGTACGTACGCGCGAGCGACAATATAATTATTTGGATGTTGAAATTGTATGTAATTGGATTGTATATCATACATACAGAATCATTAAAATGTTATATTTATTATTTAAATAAATTATACCCATTATTATACCCATCCAAAAAACTTAAGAGTTGAATAACAAACTACACCACGACGTGGAGATGATAAGACGTACGTGCACTTGTACGGTAACTTTGTCATTCATAGGTTGGATAGAATAATGAATATAGTTTTCACATATTTATAATAACATAAAAGTATGTATAAGGTACTAGAGTTATAATTTTGGTATAGAAAAAACAAAGAAAGAGGAAGTGGAAGAAGAAAATAACTTTGAAAGAGGTGATTAAATTATTACCTCTTCTTTGGGTGCTTCCTTTTGATTTGATCAAAAGGGCTCCTTATGTTGGCTTTCTAATCAATGTAAGGCCTCTTGGTTGAAGTGAGGGTAGTTGTTAGGATATTTTATCAAGGTTTGTTTGAGCTAAATGGCTTTGGAGGTGTGAAATTAATAGAAGAGGAAGTTCCCTTTTATAAGAGAGGTGAGGGTCACTTTAGGAAAACTTGAAATATAATTTTATTATAAAATTTTTTCGATTTATAATGATACAAATGGTTTTATTATAAGGATAAGGAGGTTATGGGTCAAAAGATTCTAAACCAATTGGTTTTAGACAAGTGTAGGTCACCATATTAAGCTTATCTTTTATATTTAATTCTTAGTTAAATAGTTTAACATTTACCATGTCTTCTTGTATTTTTGTATTACATGGTTAATAAAAATACTATAAAATGATAAGAAAACCTAAAGAGGTTCATTAATGACACATATATAATTATATAATTCCTTTGGATGAACCTTATATTTTTATGAATATTATATCTTTTAATAACATAGTAATGTTTTTAAAAACTCATTTTTGTTGATTTTGACACTATTTTGTATTTGTTTTTTTTGAAAGTCAAAAAAATTTGATTAATTAAAATAATATATATTAAATCAACCCTAAGATATCATATTAACCAATAAAATTAGTTTAATTCATCAAACATCTCAATTTACATTTATATGGATATTTATAATATCAATTATTGTAATCTTTCATTAATAAGGTAATTAATGCATCATCATTATGTCATAAATAAATTTAATTATTTAATGTATAAAAATTATAAATAAAATACCATGATGTAGGAAATATATTTAAATTTCTAATGAATTTTTATAGTAAAAATTAACTAATGTATAACCCAATATTAAAAATGGATTAGTTATTAAACTTTTAATTTTACACTTTTAACTTTTCTTTAAATAAAATAATAATAAATGACCTAATCTAATCCAAGTGGATAAAATAGGATCATAATTTATTTCCAAGGTTGATTTTTGTCTAAAAACACTTATCCAATAGAATTAGGATATGTGTTAGGGTAATTATAATATCATTTTTACCTTTAATTACCCTATTTACTTTTAACCGAGGTAAAGAAATTGCAAAGTTACTATTCACCAAAAAATATTTTCACCATATTGAACCAAATTTTACTTAATGATGTCAATTGTTTCTCTTTGATTTTTGAAATTCAATTCACAGAAGCGGTAAAATTACGTTTTATGCAAATTTGAAAATATTCCTAGAAGGTGGGTAAAAGTCGTAACAAAGATGAATAAAATTTTATACATCTAATCTTATTATAAAATGACTCCAACAAATTAAATTAAACTAATATAAGTATTATGTATCTATTTCAAATTTAAAATAAATTTAAATAAAAATAATAATTATTTAAATAAATGTCGGTTTTAATCAATAACGTAGTGTTTTTACTATTCATAAAAAATGAATGTTTTTAGAAAAATACCCAAAATTTACCCTAAGATAATTTTGATATTTCAAATTTAAAAATGATGTATGTTTTACCCAATTAAATACATGTAATTTGAATTAATTAATTTAAAATTAATTCCCGTTGTGAAAACTAGAAAGCAGGTTTTTAAGAAGTAAAACCTATCAAAAGATTGACATGTGTTTATATATAATTTAAATGTAAAATTACATACAATGACTAAAGTTATATAAATTGATAAAAATATAATCTATAAATACTATAAAACCAATAAATACAATAATCTAACAATATAAATAAATTGGGTGAAAAGACAATTTTGAATTAAAACACAATATTTTTCACTATTCATTAAAAAAATGAAACTTCTGATAAAATTACAAAACATTCATCCTAACATAATATTGGTATTCTGAATCCAAAAATTATTTCAATTTCCCCAAATTTAATTTATAATAGTGTCTAAAATTTCATTTTTTTCACAAAAGGACATATGAAGTAGTTTCTTTATCAAAATAGTGCTTATATTTTAATGAAACTTATACATTTCCTTATAAATATGGATTGTTTATGTGATATAATTATAAATAAAATTTAAAATTTATTTGTTACTATTAGTGTTACAATATTTAATTTTTATGTTATAAATATATCATTTGAATAATTAATGTATTGTTTTGCAGAAACTCAATCCTCCATATAATGTAAGCCAAGTTAGTGTTGCATGCAGTATAAGCTATTGAATTGTTTTAATGATTTAACTTACTATGAAATCTTGGGGTGTTACATATTCCATCAGATCATTTAGTTCCATTAATTATACATGATATCTATATCATTTATAGTTATACTTCCCTTCAAAATATCAATACATGTTTTCATTGAACAAATTAAATAATTAGATCATTCTGATATCAATTATTACAATGATGTTAGGATTATGTATTGATGCACCCTATTATCCTTAAAATATAGTGGTAAACAATTCCTGGACTCAAATAATCTATCACCCTAATTAGTAACTAATAAAGTACCAATATGATTAATTGTACTCCCCACAATGGAAATTGCACACCCTAAATTACCACATATACAAAGATATGAAATTATAAATCTTCATACCATATAACTTGATCTATAGTTAAAACAACCACCTCTCAGTACTTGTTCACATTTATTCCTCAAATTATTCCAAACACATATATCTAACATATCTTATCAAACCCTCATGAAAGAAATCATTTTAAAAAATTGGTTCCTTCTTTCGTTATTTGTAGAATAAAAAAATACATGAATACATCTAATTGTTTCCCATTTTAAGAAAAAAATAAAATCTTTTTACCTGATAAATCAACCATTAAATATTCATAGAATAAAACTACTCGTTATCGTGCAAGGGTTTTTTAGAACCAAGAATCTAAAAATATTCAACATCATCTATTTTTTCCAAAAAAAGTTCTATTAAATAATTCTTTATATGTTTTGAAATTATGAAAAATATTTATTTATAGAAACCAGATTTCCCAAATCTCCACATTCTATTTTAGAATCATCAATTACATGATCTATTAAATATAATACTGCATATAATTCTATATTTCACATACCCTATTTTATAAACAAATTAACTTTTCAAATCCTTGTTAATTTTAAATACCAAAATTGATTCCCTATGACTGTTGAAAAATCACCATAAATGAAATCCATCAAACAACTATCCCCTCGAATCAAAATTAATGAATTATATCCTAATAATTACATTGATTAATCCTAACATAAATTAATATTTACATTAAATTTATGTTAAATCATGTTCATGAATTATATTAATTAATGTTTCCCTTAGTTATGTGATTACTAAAAGATACACGCCACTACGATAATGCATGAAAAAAAATAGAAAACAGATCCCCACCAATCCTTTTGACTCATCCCAATTTCATTTAATTTCATCCCAAAACACCTAAACAAAAAAATCCATAATACTGACAATTCATACTCCCATCACAAGACATCCCCTGGAAACATGGGTTTCAATTATTTCCTTGGTGGTTAGTAATTCTTATTGTTTACCTCCCAAGACATAAAATCATATATCAACCTTTAGCTTTCTCAATTCCAAGACTAATAAATCTAATACTATTTTGTAATATTATGACCTGATTACCCATATTGATGCCAAAGCATGAATTAAACATCACCTCAATTATGTTTCCTTATATGAAGTAATATTCCCACAAATAAAAATGGGATAAGTTAAATATTTTAATATTATGATTTTAGACAACCTGTATAGACCCTTCTCAAAATTGAACAAAATTTTAAATGAACAATCAATATATTAAACATTCCTAACCTATAGTAGAGTAAACCATGAATCCCAAATGGAATTTTCTAGTGCATTTTATAAATCTAAAACACTCTAAGTGATTCATATATACTACCATTCTTAATTCAATAATATAAATTAAAATAAAATAAAAACATGAAATAATTATTCTATGCACATGATTGATCAATAAATAGCATAAAGATGAAATATAATATAGTGGCCTCTTACACAAATTAGTATGTTTTCATCAATCCAATCACTAACCTCCACAGAAAAAATGTTTCATGAATGATAACTCAAAACACACTCCGGAACCTAGACATACAATTAAACAATAATGTTTACCCCATAAATCAAAACTCATTTCACATACATAGGTAAGGGTGGATCTACCAAATGGGTATTATTCCCCACTCACCTAAAATCATTCAATGCAAGTGACAGAGTTGATCACTATGAATGTATGTGGTGATTTTCATTCAGAAAATCCAAAATCATATACCATTGATTACCATGAAATATCATCACATCCATATAATATCATTTCATAGAATACACATGATTCCCTAGTAATAAAAACATGTAATGGAAACTATATTTCATATCTAATCAACATATCACCAAATAAAAACTATCAAATATCAACCCTTGTATACCAAAATTCCATTCACTCTTAAGACACAATACACCCCCACTACCCAATTTGGCGCTAAAAACACATTCTTTTATCAAATGGATTTGATTCCAAATGATAAAACCAAAAATTAAATTGTATAAAATTTAATATAATTCTATTATTTTAATATTTTATTTCAAAAAATTTCACAAAAATTAGGAAAAAAAATGTTTATTATCTTGTGAGATTATATTTATAAAAATATTATTAAAAATAATCTCTTAAACATCACTCATACAACATCGTTACACAATAATTCCTTATAAATATTAAATTCTATATAATTCACAAGGTAAAGGGGATTCAATAGATGGGGTGAGATAAAATTATCAATAATGAAAAAACATATTATCATGTTATCCAGTGATATATCATATACATTATAGATAAGATGAAAATGAGAGAAATATATGATTAAAAATAATATGGAAGAATAATATTTTTCCACAAGTCATAACATAATGACATGAAAACTATATTGATCAAAAAATTACTAATGAATAAGGGTGTGAATATATGAGATAATAAATGTGATTAAAATATCTCATTTAATATAGAATCTAAATATTCCATTATCATCATTAATTAATAGATATTTATTTAATTCATTAATATAACAACTTATTGTCTATATAAAACTATTTTTATGAAAAAAACCATTTACCTTCAAGGGATTTTATATTCATTACTAACCATTAGATAGATTATGTCATAATTATTTTGAATAAATTAACAATAAATTTAATTAAAATAAATTTTTAATATTGATCAATTTATTTTTTGTATGAAATTTTATAACAAAAATAAAAATACATTTCTATTATATTACAGGGTTTTAATAATTAAATGATTTTATTAAAATTTATTTATTTTTTATTAAGAATCAATTGGTAAATTTGAATTAAGGAAATAATTTCTATATTTATTTCATAATGGGTTTAATCCAATTTATACCCAACCATCCAATGGAACGGTTATAAAGGCCCTAATATGTTATGGTTCATTTAAAATTGTATTTTCAAGTAAAGAAAATTATGAAATTCTTCAAATTTGTTTAAATAGAATACATATCAAGATGGAGGGTTTTATTACCACACTCCAGTTGTTGTCTTATGAATACTGATTAAGACATATGGTTCTCTTTTTCTATTGTGTAGAACCCCGCTACAAGGCTAACTACCCACTACTCCCCAGGTGTGTCGACTTGCTTATTTCCCCATGAACTATGCAAGATCCCATGCTATACTTCCCCAGGCATAGGATCTGCCTCATGTATGCCTCAATATTCCTCTATGGTCAGCAAGGTGTGGTTGAACTAGATCCTTCTCATTTAGTTTGTTTACATGCCTAGCTATGAATGCCTACTTTTTTAAGTCACCCCCTCAAAAAACCTTATTTAATTTTATCAAAAATAGTAGTTTTTCTTTTTCAGCCCTTATTATTCTTATTTATATTCAATTATTTAACCTAATTATAATCAAATATTACTTATCTAAAAAAATTAATTTTTACAAGTACTTCTCATTTTCTTATTACATATAATATGTTATTTCAAATCTCATTAGAACATGTCCTAAAAACTTAAAGAATTTTTCTACAATCATAACATATAAATTTGAACAGGGTTTATGTGTAAAAAAAACACAAGAATCTCATCCACTTCAACATGACCTATTAAAAATTCTCTAGATGAATATCACAACCTTGAGAATCATCTTAAAAAACACTTCGAATCAATAACTTCCCCTTTTTATTTTGTTAGAAACCATGGATTATAAATAATAATAAAATGTATCACACATAGAAAATGAATCATAATTAAATAATTATAATACCATATAACGAGCCATACATTACATAAATTGTTAATAAATCAGAATTGAAGCATACTTATTACAACATCTAACAAAACCATGAAAGGACCGTATAGGTATAGCATCTTTAGAAACTGGGAAACATAAAAAACTGGTTCATAAATCATATACATTGTCTCCCGTTTATTTCATCATATCTAGAGTCCCTTTTGGAATATCCTACTTAATACCCTTCTTCCTGACCTGAGGAAAATAAAACATACAAAAGGGTGAGCTCAAATTCTCAATAAGGGTAAACAAAATAAATATCAATCATATCATATTCATAAGAACATAACATTTTTAAAATCATAACCTGCAAAAGTGATCATAATATCATAACATGGGATAAATCATTGTAGTGAAATTTAATCCCAATAATCATAATATAAAACATGAAACTTTGGGGAATAACCACATAATCATATAAAATCATTTCATATTAGTCAAGACTCATTGTCAAGACTATCATAGCGGACAAAGTCCATTACTGAACCAAGTTCACTCCTCGTTCCAATCCTATATCACTGAACCAGATTAACATACCATTCTAGCCATGTCTATCTCATGAGATATAAATCATTACCCAATTCATTAGATATAGATATAGTTCCCACCCATCTCATAATGAAACCATTCTTATGTGTTCCATAAAATCATACACCATACATCATAGCATAACCCATATAATAAAAATGGGATTCATAAACATCATGTCATCATAACATAATCCATAAAAGGATTTAATAATAATAATTCCATCATAACATAATCAAATCAATGTAATAATAGGGATTGAAACATAACCCTATATTATCTTAGATGGAACATAATTTTTATAAAACACTTGAACTCCATTCCTGAGGAAAATATCCTTTCTTCTTAAATTTTTTTCCATTCTCAACATGTCATACAATTTTAAACTAAAGGAAGTTAATTAAAAATAAAGTTGAAAACTTGTAAAGTAAGTTTAATGGAAATATTTTTCTATGAAATCATAAAAATCCATTCACGCCGTAAAAGTTAAAAATAAACATTCTTCTCGTACTTTGGCCGAAAAAGTCAAAAAGTACCTCATACTGAAAAATGAAAAAAGATTCCTTTCATATGTGTTAATAAAATTTCACCAATAGGTAAATTAGGATTTAATAAATTTTATGAGGATAGAGATAATATTAAATATTGATGAAACATGGATGTGGATGAGAAATATGCCCCAGTAAATACTGAAGTATAAACAATCTCGGATAAAAATGAGATTGTGAGATTTTCCCTTACCTTAGGTCCGATATGCTTTGTACGTTTCCGGACCACCTTTATAGTGATTTAAAAAATGTCTTTGACTTATTATAGAATGATATTTATTGTTATGATATCATATTGGGTCATACTCTTATCTTCTTATTAGTAATATTTCATTGCTACTTTTTATTCAGTTGTTTATTGCTTTATGTTCTTATGCGTGTTTTGTCGAATAAATTCTTATTACCTTTTTTAGGTTATAGATACATCATTTAAATAACGTTATTAGTATAATATATAAAATACTTATTCATTAAATTAATTTATATAATCATTATTCAATGAAGATCATGTAGAACGAGTCGCATCACATGGTGGAGACGGTAGGCCGTACGTACGCACGAGCGATGATATCGTTCCCATGATCATGGAATTGTATTGAAGTGTATGTATACTATTTAAGAATAAATATAACTTTAAAATAATCATATATAGTTATTATTTACACCATTATATCCATCCAAGTAAGGTGGTGGTGGAAAACAGATTACACCACAGCGTGGAGACGGTATTCCGTACGTACGCACACGCAGTGATTTTGTTCTCCGTAGGATGGATAGAAGGTGAAATAGGGTTGTTTCATATTTATAATAATATATCATTATATTATTGATATATATTTTATTACTTAATAATGAAAAAACTAAATAATATTAAGTATAAGAAGAAATAAATTTGAAAGAATCAGTAACAGATATTACCTCTTTTTTGACACTTCTCTTTGAAACCGCCTCTTAGGGCACTAAAATTGGTCTTTGAAGAAGACCAGGACCTCTAGTATGTTTCTAGTGAAGTTTAGAAGGTAAATGGGTAGGGTTTGGACGATATTGAAGGCTCAATATTGTGTGAGGAGGAGAGGGAGGAGGTGCCCTTTTATAAGGGAGGAGAGGGGGACCTTTGGAAAACTAAAAAATATTAATTTATAATAAATTCAGACCCCACATAAAATCTTCCAAAATAACTGAAATTAAAATATTAGATGAGATAGGGTTTTAATATCATGAATAAATAAAATTTAGACATGTTGGGAATTTATTTCATACTTTATCAACTTGATTTATCCTTATTTAATCTATTTGATTTTATTTGTGGTAAAAATATTCTAAATTTTAAATCATTTTAAATAATTACTTATATGGTGTTAATTATACACAATTGTATAATTTATGAAATTGTAGACCATATAAATTTTAATTTAAAATTTTTAAACATTTTTGTGATTTTTAAACAATTTTATAATATGTTATTTTTATAAAATAACAATAGTGTCAATTTTGACACTATTCATTTATTTGAATTTAAATAAAATCCACACAGAAGATATGTTCTAAATAAAAGATTTAACAGATTCATAAAATGTCATATTTATCTATAAAATTCGTGGAGTACATTAAATAGTTCATATAATATTTATTTTAATATTTTTAAAACAATTTATTTGATATTTCAATCAATAAAATAATTACAAAATTACTATTGTGTCATAATTAATGATAATTATTTAATCCCTAAAAATTCTAAATAAATTAACATGATGTATATAACTTTATTATATTTCTGGAGACTATTCATGTTATATATTTCATGAAGTTTATCACTAAATTAAAATTATTACACTTATAAGATTTAAGAGAGTGACATATTGTCACTTTCTTTAGTTTTAATAATAATTACATCATGTTCATGAAAAAAGGTCCATGAAATGAATATATTCCAACCCTTAGATGATATGGGTCGACATTTAATCATCCAATATAATTTTTTCAAGTGTTAGGGTAATTTTAAAATCTTATTTTTACCCTTAATTACCAGATTTACCTTTTACGGTAGTAAATAAAAATTATCGTAGTTACTATTCATAAAATAAAAAAAATAAAAGAAACCTATTAACATAATTTGGACCCACTGAATCCAAATATGGAATCCATTTTTCAAAATTCAAAACACATAATTTTCAGTAATTAATTTAAAATTAATCCCATTGTTAATCAAACGGGTTTTAAAAGTTAAAACATTGCCAAAGTTTGAAATGTTTTTACCCATGAATTCAATAACTTACATTTGATTAAATGGTAAAAATAAATTATATTTATGCTTTAAAACCATTAAATAATATATTTTATCCATATAAATTATTTTGATGAAAAAAGTTGTTTTCAATTAAAAATTAGCGTATTTTTACTATTCATCAAAATATGAAAGTTATCAGAAAAGTATCAAAAATTTATCTGATGTAAATTTTTATATCCTCATTCAAATGAAGAATTTTATTTTATAAAATTTAACTTATAAACTTTTAAAAATTTATCCTTAAAATAGGTGCGCCATCAAAAGGTGGAAAACTGCATTTTTGAAAAAAAATAATTCTTTTATCTGAAAAATTGATTTTTTTCTCGTATCATATGTAAAATGAATTCTAATGTTATATAAAATTCCAAATGTGGTTAATACTACTTATAACAGCTAGTTTATATAATATTTTAATAACATGTTGTTTCTTAGTGAAACTCAATATTGCATACAACACACTCTATCGTGGAAGGTGGCTCTTGCGTATAACGCACGCCAAGCTAGTATTGTGTGTAGTGAAATATTTCTTTGATGTTGCATATAACATAAAACATAAAAAAATATACTTCTCATAGAATATCAGGGTGTTAGATTCTACCCAACTTAAAATGAATTTCGCCCTCGAAATTCGTTACTTTGTAACAAACAGATGAGGATACCTCTCACTCATCATATCCTCAAGCTCCCATGTAGCTTCTTCTAATTAGTGGTTCCTCCATAAAACTTTCACCAAGTGATTGGTCTTGTACCATAGAACTTTTTCGCTATGATCTAGAATCTCTATTGGCTATTCTTCATAAGAAAGATCATGCTCCAGCGGTGCAACTTCTGAGCTTAGTACATGTGAAGGACCAGGTACGTAATTTTTCAGGAGAGATACATGGAACACATCGTGAACTTGAGAGAGAAATAGTGGAAGCCCCAATCGGTAAGCTACATTCCCAATAGAATCTAGTATTTCAAAAGGACAAATAAACTTAGGGCTCAGCTTGCCCTACTTTCCAAATCTCATTACTCTCTTCCAAGGAGATATTCATAAGAACACTTTATCACCCACTTCAAACTCTAGGTCTTTTCTCCAGTTGTCAGCACAACTTTTTTGTCTACTTTGAGCTGCTCTTATGTGTTGTTGAATAGATCTGACCTTTTCTTCCATTTCATCAACAAGATCAGGTCCTAATAGATTTCTTTCCCTAAATTCATCCCAGCAAGTTGGTGTTCTGTATTTCTTTATATAGATGTCTTCATAAGGAGCCAACTAAATACTAGAGTGAAAGCTATTATTATAAGAAAATTCCGCCAAAGGTAGGTGTTGATCCCAACCACCTTTGAAATCCATAGAGAGAGCTCTTAACATGTCTTCTATAGTTTGAATTGTTCTCTCAGACTGACCATTTGTCTGACGATGATAAGTAGTGCTGAAACTAAACTCTGTATCTAGAGTTTGTTGAAGACTTCGCGAGAACTTCGAGGTAAACCTGTGATCCCAATCAGATATAACAGAAAGTGGTACTCCATGAAATCTTACCACTTCCTTTACATATATCCTGGGAAGCTGAACCAGAGAGAAATCTTCTCTAATAGCAATGAAGTGTGCCGACTTCGTATGACGATCAACTATGACCTAGATAACATTATTGCCTTTGGATGTTTTAGGAAGTCCGGTGACAAAGTCCATAGTGATGTTTTCCCATTTCCTTTCAGGTATGGGTAATGGTCGTATCATCCCCTTAGACTTCTATCTCTCAGCTTTAACTTTATGAAAAACCAAGCATCGATATACATATTTAGCAACATCTCTTTTCATGCCATCCCACCGGAAGTACTCTTTCAGGTCCCTATACATCTTCGTGCTTACAGGATGAATAGAGAATGAAGAACTATGATATTTTTTCATCAGCTCCTTCTTTAATTCTGGGATGGGAGGAACACAAACTCAATTCCTGAACCTTATTATCCCATCACAATGAAGGATGAATTTAGGAATATTTCTCACCTTATTTTCTAACACTACATCTTCTTTTTGTGCCTCTTTAATCGTCACATGTATAGAGGGTGGAACATTCATTTGATAAAGATAATATTTTTCCCCTTCCTTTATAATTCCAAGATCCATCCTTTTTAAATCCATAAATATTGGATATTTTGTGATCCTCATCATGGATAATCTAGCATGGTCTTATCGACATAATTCATTTTCCACCTTGTTTTCTTTCCCAGGGTGATAATAAATTGAGCAGTCGTAATACTCAATCAACTCCAACCATCTTCTTTGGCGCATATTCAGATCCTTTTGTGTGAAAATATACTTTAAACTTCTATTATCAGTATAAATATCACACCTTTCACCATAAATATAATGCTTCCATATTTTTAATGCAAATATTACCGCGACTAACTCCAAATCATGAGTTGGGTAATTTTTCTCATGGATTTTCAACTATCGTGAGGCATAAGCTATCACCATATCATTTTGTATGAGAACACACCCTAGTCCCTTCTTGGATGCATCATTGTAGATCACAAACAATTATCCACTACACGGAAGTGTGAGCACAGGTGTACTGGATAACCTTCATTTTAACTCTTTGAAATTCTCTTCACACTCCTCCATCCAAACGAACATAACTCCTTTTCGAGTCAACCTAGTGAGTGGATTAGATAACCTTGAAAAATCAATCACAAAACGTCAATAATATCCAGCCATACCAAGAAAACTCTAGCTCTCAGTTACTGTTGTTGGTCTCAACCATCTTTCGAGAACCTCTATTTTTTCTGGATCCATAGATATCCCCTCTTTTGAGATTATGTGACACAAAAATGAATCTTTTTGAAGCCAAAATTCACAATTGGTCAATTTGGCATAAAACTTCTCCTTCTTAGGGTCTTTAATATAATTCTAAAGTGATCTTCATTGTAACGGCCCGAAATTTTGAATAAATATTGTTTCCTAATTTCATGTGTTATTTTATTTTTATACTCAACAAAAATGTTTTTTTGATAAACATGATTATAATTAAAATGAGACCATTGGGTTCTGACTGTTATATGACCATCGGTCAATATGACCGCTATGAACAAAATGTTTTGATTATTGTCTCTAAATACAAGTAATCTTGGTTAATTATTATAGAAAGAAGATTTGATGGCCTCACCCAGTAGTCTTGGACCGATCGAATCCCATCTAACAGAACTTGGGAAGAAGGTAGCACCACTAGGCTTTGCTCTGGACCAAACCCAATCCGAACTTCATCGTGTGAAGCTAGAACGGAATTGCCTTTGCGAGAAGTTCAAACTAATAAAAATTACTACTCGTGCGATGTTAGCCGAGCCTCCCTCAGATTCTCTCACCTTAGCACACCTTACACTTAGGTCATATGCTGGTGTGATAAGGGGCTATGTAAGGAGACCGTAACAGTCTTGTGTAATCCTTTGTTTTAAATAAAAATTGGGATTTCTTCTTATGAGGAAGTTTATGAATTTTCAAATGACCGGATAAATATAGTATGCATATTTTTGATGAATTTTAGAAAAAGGTTATTTTAAAAATGTTTATGTAAACCTTAAATAATTAAAAATGTGTAATGATTTTCAAAAAATGGTCTTCTACAATTATGTTCAGTACAAAATTTGGAGTCTAATAAGATCAACTTGATTTTTGATGAATAGTAAATTATGAATAGTGATTTTTTGATTAGGATTAGTAATATGACCAAATGGATTAGTAATCTCACTTAAAGAAAGTTGTAAAATAATATAGGCACCTTGATTAAGTAATGTAATTCAATAAAATGGTTAAATAACGGTTTCATAAATTATTATTCAAGTATTAGTTTTTCGGGTGAATAGTTTTTTTTAATTAAAAATTTAATTAAAAATATTTAGAAAATTATTTTTATAAAATGGATTTCATTTTTGAACTCAGAGCACCGATATTATGCTATGGTAATTTTTGGGGTTTTTTCTGAAAAAATGAATTTTCTGTGAATAGTGTTTTTAATTAAAAATTAAATTAAAAATATTCAGAAAATTATTTTTATAAAATGGAGTTCATATTTGTAATTAGAGCGTTGATATTTGATTAAGGTGAAATTTTGGGATCTTTCTGAGAAAGTTGAATTTTTAGTGAATAGTGAAAATACAATTTTAGGGTTTCGGTATGTTTAATGACATCATAACTGTGTCATGATGATGTCATTAGTTTTTTTAAGGGTTGGCCAGCCATGGGTGATGAATTATTGTGTGGGGGTCCCCATGTGGCCTAACTTTATGGGAAGTACCATGGGAGGGCCCATACTTTTGAGAAAACCACTTTTGAGGTGTCCCTTGGCCATTAATGCCTTGTCCCCTCACTTTCCCTATAAATACCAAGCCCTCCTCTCATCCATTCGACTCCCCACTCCTCCCCAACGAAGTTCTGGTCTCATTACCTCCCAAGGAGTCCTCCCAAGGTGCCCCCAATCCCTCAAGGTCCCATCCTTTGAGGTTTAAGAGTTACATTTTAAGGTAAGGGATCCGACCTCTCTCTTTCATTTCAAGTAATCTCTTTTATGTCATTCCTTTTATGCTACATGTTCTAATGTTTGAGGATGTTCTTTTATACTCCTCTTACTTCCCTTTTTATGTTCAAATAATGATAGATCCCCTCTTACTCTCATTATTTCATTTTATGAAGTTTTAAGTGGTGCCGTTAGGCAGCCGAAATGTTTGTAACAGATTCTTTCTCCCTTCTCATTTTTCAAGATCTATTTTCATGTAAAGTATTTCAAGTTCCTTTTTATTATGTTGGGGTATGATCTCTAAATTTATCATACTGATCTTTTATGATCATATGATGAGAGACCCCATTTGATCTCTTCAATTCAGTATTTTGAAGTTTTAAGTGGCACCGTTAGGCTGCCGAATTTTTAAGTGGTTCTTCACCCTTCTCGTTTTGAAGTTCTACTTTCATGTAAATTCCTTCAAGTTCCTTTTTGTTATGTTGGGGTATGATCTCTATATCTATCATACTGGAATCTTATGTTCATATGATGAGAGACCCCATTTGATCTCTTCAATTCAGTATTTTGATGTTTTAAGTGGCGCCGTTAGGCTGCCGAATTTTTAAGTGGTTCTTCACCCTTCTCGTTTTGAAGTTATACTTTCATGTCAATTCCTTCAGGTTCCTTTTTTTATGTTGGAGTATGATATCTATATCTATCATACTGGACTCTTATGTTCATATGATGACAGACCATATTTTATCTCTTCAATTCAGTATTTTGATGTTTTAAGTGGCGTCATTAGGCTGCTGAATTTTTAGGGGATTCTTTCACCCTTCTCATTCTTTTCAAAGTTCTACTTTCATGTCAAGTATTTCAAGCTCCTTTTTAATTATGTTGGGGCATTGTATATATATTTATCATACTGAACTCTTATTTTCACATGATGAGAGACCCTATTTGATCTTTTCAAATCATTTTTGTTGAAGTTTAAGTAACGTCGTTGGGATGCCGAACTTTCATAAGAGAAATCTAATTTTTGTCTTCCTTCCATATTTTTCATTTCAAATGGTATGTCCTTGAAATTTCATTAACATGATCATTCATCCTTCTTATTCTGTCTATATACTGTTTTATGGGTCATTTATGAATGTTTGACCCATTTTCCCTCTCTTTTTAATGTCTTCTAAAACCTCGTAACATAGCCGTTATGCTGCAGAATTTCCGTCTCAAAATGTCTCTCTCTTTTTCTAAAGTTATTTTACATTATTGAGTGAATACTCAAAGATCTTTCTTATAAAGGGGTATTCACATATATACCAAAATGTTCTATTTTGAATTCTGGGATTTACATACATGAGACCCACCTTCCTTTTCTGTGGGTTTTAAAGTGACGTAAAGATCATGTCTTTAAAGCAGTTTTTAAAATGTTGTGATTATGAAATGAAACCCATTTATTTTATGCTATATGGGTTATTTATGAAATGTTTGATGATGATATATGTGGCTCACATGATAATAAAGGCAAATTTAAGGGTGTTCCCTGATAGCGCTCCAATGCATTGGGTAATGATGTAACCACTAGAGATTACAATTTTCACGATACCTTGGTGAATAACCTTGGTAATTTTCAATTGACACCTTGGGGATGGACCTTGGTGATATGTTCATGATTGTCTGTGTTAAATGATTTAGCCACATATTCAAGTTATGAAAAATGTTACTTTTATTATGATATATCTCATGATTTCTTTCTCATGCCTTAAAGTTCTTTTCATTACCTTATTGAAGTATCTCAAGTTCACATGTAAAATGTTTCTCTTGTTTTCCTTACTGGGCCTTCTGCTCACCCTCTCCTTTGATGTATGTCCCCAGGTTCTGAGATGTAGTAATGAACCTAGGACGAACATAAGGAGAAGCCTTTCAAGTGTTTAAGAAGAATGTTTTTTTGTTGTTTCATGTTTTAAGTTCCTGGTTTCCAAGACACTAAACCTTAAAGATCCTCAGTTTTGTAAAATGTAATGAATGTTTATGTGATAAAAAGGAGGGATGCTATAGTTGGTATCAAAGGATGGTTTAGTTATTTGTGGAAATTAGGATATGAAAACTTTAGGAAGAAGCCTATAGAAAAGTTAAAATATAGGAAATCTTCCTGGTATTTTGGTGAGTATTGAGTAAGGGGTTGCCAAGCAAATACATCCCTGTCTGGATACGAGCAGGTAGAGGTGGATCTGGCACAGATGTACATAGGGGTAAAACCCGAAAACACCGCTTTGAGCTAGACTCGAACGGGAACTGGTACACGACAACAGGCCTTGCTGCACTCTTGGTTACGACACTCCCGGGGGATATGCTTTGGTAAATTCATAAGCTTAGTATGAACCATCGTTAAAGGAACAAAGATAAAATAAAATGAAGATTCACATAAGAATATATGATCATGGATAACCTAGATGGTAACCTAGGGGATCACAAGTTAGGGTATACTTTTCAACTACAATTTATCCTTATATGCTTTAAGTTTCTTTTCATGATTATTCACTAAGTATTTAAGCCCCTAATTATAGTTTATTTTCATAGTTAATGGTGGGAAATGGAAGAACATGTCTCAACAACCAATGTGATAGGAAATGCTACGATTGCCGTATTAATATGACAGAGATGATTAGGGGATTAAAATATGATTTTTATTTTGGAATATGTTCACTATTTTGGGGACCCTATATGATCGAGGTAAATAGATTACAACGGTATTTTCATTGAGGAGTAAGGTTGACTTATATTTGAAGAATTGATGAATTTAAGGTGGACTTATAGTAATTTAGGTTACTTATGGGAATGATTATCCTATCTTGGGTTAAATATGTTTAGGTTAGATAATTTTGTTATAAGATGTTAGGAGTGGTTGATGTTGTTTGGAGATGAACAATGAAGTTTATTTGGGAAGACTATGTTATCAAATCCTTCTTGTATTTGGATTTAAATATTAGTTTGGTTTATTTTGAGGAATTTTAAGGACCGTTATTTATGGAATGGACTATGATGAACTTTGGGTAGTACCATGGAACTCTGAAGATTTAAAATTAGTTTCCATTCCTATGGGATTCTTTCTTTTTGAAGAGTTGTTTTACCTTACCCTTTTGGTTTTTGGGATAATGTTTAAAGATAAAGGAAATAGATAGTTAATCTTTTGTGGATTATGTGATTCTCTAGAAGATGATTCTTGTGTTTTGATGAGACCAAGTATTTTTGAATGCTCATAGTTTAGATAAAAGATTAGTTTTGGGTAGAAACTTATTAAAGGATGAAACTCTACATGAAGGTAGATATATTTCCTTATGTTTTTGTTCTATGTTGTAAATGAATTCCTCAAAGTTATGAAAAGGAACGTAAAACAAAAACGTTGTTGGTTTACGTTTCCTACTAGGTAATCAAAGACCGCTTGCACACATCATAATTTTGTGATTTTCTGGTGGTTAACTTCCTCCTAATCATGTTTTCTATCACTCTCCTTTAGGACGTGACCCTTTGTTTTCTCCTCCATGTCCATGTTTCCTACATGGAATCCTAGTATGAGTAAACTCGGGTGGCCTTTGTACTTCCTTTTCTTTCTTTTAAAGTAATGGTGTCACATACTCTTTTTATGATGTGGGACTTTCAATGAAATTTCAAAACCCAATTTTTTTTAAAATTGTGAGGACGCAATTTCTTAAGGGGGGAAGATTGTAACGGCCCGAAATTTTGAATAAATATTGTTTCCTAATTTCATGTGTTATTTTATTTTTATACTCAACAAAATTTTTTTTTGATAAACATGATTATAATTAAAATGAGACCATTGGGTTCTGACTGTTATATGACCATCGGTTAATATGACCGCTGTGAACAAAATGTTTTGATTATTGTCTCTAAATACAAGTAATCTTGGTTAATTATTATAGAAAGAAGATTTGATGGCCTCACCCAGTAGTCTTGGACCGATCGAAGCCCATCTAACAGAACTTGGGAAGGAGGTAGCACCAGTAGGCTTTGCTCTGGACCAAACCCAAGCCGAACTTCATCGTGTGAAGCTAGAACGGAATCGCCTTTGCGAGAAGTTAAAACTAATAGAAATTACTACTCGTGCGATGTTAGCCGAGCCTCCCTCGGATTCTCTCACCTTAGCACACCTTACACTTAGGTCATATGCTGGTGTGATAAAGGGCTATGTAAGGAGACTGTAACTGCCTTGTCTAATCCTTTGTTTTAAATAAAAATTGGGATTTCTTCTTATGATGAAGTTTATGAATTTTCGAATGACCGGATAAATATAGTATGCATATTTTTGATGAATTTTAGAAGAAGGTTAATTTAAAAATGTTTATGTAAACCTTAAATAATTAAAAATGTGTAATGATTTTCAAAAAATGGTCTTCTACAATTATGTTCAGTACAAAATTTGGAGTCTAATAAGATCAACTTGATTTTTGATGAATAGTAAATTATGAATAGTGATTTTATGATTAGGATTAGTAATATGACCAAATGGATTAGTAATCTCACTTAACGAAAGTTTTAAAATAATATAGGCACCTTGATTAAGTAATGTGATTCAATAAAATGGTTAAATAACGGTTTCATAAATTATTATTCAAGTATTATTTTTTCGGGTGAATAGTGGTTTTTAATTAAAAATTTAATTAAAAATATTTAGAAAATTATTTTTATAAAACGGATTCCATTTTTGAACTCAGAGCACCGATATTATGCTATGGTAATTTTTGGGGTTTTTTCTGAAAAAAATGAATTTTCGGTGAATAGTGTTTTTATTTAAAAATTAAATTAAAAATATTTAGAAAATTATTTTTATAAAATGGAGTTCATATTTGTAATCAGAGCGTTGATATTTGATTAAGGTGAAATTTTGGGATCTTTCTGAGAAAGTTGAATTTTTAGTGAATAGTGAAAATACAATTTTAGGGTTTCGGTATGTTTAATGACATCATAACTGTGTCATGATGATGTCATTAGTTTTTTTAAGGGTTGTCCGGCCATGGGTGATGAATTATTGTGTGGGGGTCCCCATGTGGCCTAACTTTATGGGAAGTACCATGGGAGGGCCCATGCTTTTGAGAAAACCACTTTTGAGGTGTCCATTGGCCATTAATGCCTTGTCCCCTCACTTTCCCTATAAATACCAAGCCCTCCTCTCATCCATTTGACTCCCCACTCTTCCCCAACGAAGTTCTGGTCTCATTACCTCCCATGGAGTCCTCCCAAGGTGCCCCCAAGCCCTCAAGGTCCCATCCTTTGAGGTTTAAGAGTTACATTTTAAGGTAAGGGATCTGACCTCTCTCTTTCATTTCAAGTAATCTCTTTTATGTCATTCCTTTTATGCTACATGTTCTAATGTTTGAGGATGTTCTTTTATACTCCTCTTACTTCCCTTTTTATTTTCAAATAATGAGAGATCCCCTCTTACTCTCATTATTTCGTTTTATGAAGTTTTAAGTGGTGCCGTTAGGCAGCCGAGATGTTTGTAACAGATTCTTTCTCCCTTCTCATTTTTCAAGATCTATTTTCATGTAAAGTATTTCAAGTTCCTTTTTATTATGTTGGGGTATGATCTATAAATTTATCATACTGATCTTTTATGATAATATGATGAGAGACCCCATTTGATCTCTTCAATTCAGTATTTTGAAGTTTTAAGTGGCGCCGTTAGGCTGCCGAATTTTTAAGTGGTTCTTCACCCTTCTCGTTTTGAAGTTCTACTTTCATGTCAATTCCTTCAAGTTCCTTTTTGTTATGTTGGGGTATGATCTCTATATCTATTATACTGGACTATTATGTTCATATGATGAGATACCCCATTTGATCTCTTCAATTCAGTATTTTGATGTTTTAAGTGGTGCCGTTAGGCTGCCGAATTTTTAAGTGGTTCTTCACCCTTCTCGTTTTGAAGTTATACTTTCATGTCAATTCCTTCAAGTTCCTTTTTTTATGTTGGGGTATGATATCTATATCTATCATACTGGACTCTTATGTTCATATGATGAGAGACCCCATTTGATCTCTTCAATTCAGTATTTTGATGTTTTAAGTGGCGCCATTAGGCTGCCGAATGTTTAGGGGATTCTTTCACCCTTCTCATTCTTTTCAAAGTTCTACTTTCATGTCAAGTCTTTCAAGCTCCTTTTTAATTATGTTGGGGAATTGTCTATATATTTATCATACTGAAATCTTATTTTCACATGATGAGAGACCCTATTTGATCTTTTCAAATCATTTTTGTTGAAGTTTAAGTAACGCCGTTGGGCTGCCGAACTTTCATAAGAGAAATCTAATTTTTGTCTTCCTTCAATGTTTTTCATTTCAAATGGTATGTACTTGAAATTTCATTACCATGATCATGTATCCTTCTTATTCTGTCCGTCTACTGTTTTATGGGTCATTTATGAATGTTTGGCCCATTTTCCCTCTCTTTTTAATGTCTTCTAAAACCTCGTAACATAGTCGTTATCATACAGAATTTCCGTCTCAAAATGTCTCTCTCTTTTTCTAAAGTTATTTTACATTATTGAGTGAATACTCAAGGCTCTTTCTTCTAAAGGGGTATTCACATATATACCAAAATGTTCTATTTTAAATTCTGGGATTTACATACATGAGACCCACCTTCCTTCTCTGTGGGTTTTAAAGTGACGTAAAGATCATGTCTTTAAAGCAGTTTTTAAAACATTGTGATTATGAAATGAAACCCATTTATTTTATGATATATGGGTTATTTATGAAATGTTTGATGATGATATATGTGGTTCACATGATAATAAAGGCAAATTTAAGGGTGCACCCTGAAAGCGCTCCAATGCATTGGGTAATGATGTAACCACTAGAGATTACAATTTTCACGATACCTTGGTGAATAACCTTGGTAATTTTCAAATGACACCTTGGGGATGGACCTTGGTGATATGTTCATGATTGTCTATGTTAAATGATGTAGCCACATCTTCAAGTTATGAAAAATGTTACTTTTATTATGATATATCTCATGATTTCTTTCTCATGCCTTAAAGTTCTTTTCATTACCTTATTGAAGTATCTCAAGTTCACATGTAAAATGTTTCTCTTGTTTTCCTTACTGGGCCTTCTTCTCACCCTCTCCTTTGATGTATGTCCCCAGGTTCTGAGATGCAGTAATGAACCTAGGACGAACATAAGGAGAAGCCTTTCAAGTGTTTAAGAAGAATGTTTTTTTGTTGTTTCATGTTTTAAGTTCCTGGTTTCCAAGACACTAAACCTTAAAGATCCTCAGTTTTGTAAAATGTAATGAAAGTTTATGTGATAAAAAGGCGGGATGCTATATTCATGTTCTTCATTTCTCTTTGAATAGACATGAATATCGTCTATAAAGACTACCTTTATCTGATCAAGATAGTCTCTAAAGACTCTATTCATTAGATCCATGAAGATATCAAGGGAATTAGTAAGACCAAATGGCATCACTATAAATTCATAGTGTCCACACCTTGTACAGAAAGTCATCTTTGATATATCCTCCTTTTTGACCATTAATTGATGATACTCTAAACGAAGATCAATCTTGGAAAAGTATTGAGCTCCGCGTAGTTGGTCAAATAAGTCATCAATGCATGGGAGAGGATATTTGTTCTTGATAGTGATCTTGTTAAGTTCTCAATAATCAGTGCAATGTCTCATTGATCCATATTTCTTCTTAACAACGAGAACAGGTGCTCCCCAAGGTGACACACTAGGAAGTATCAATATTTTATAAAGATTCTCTTAGAGTTGCTTCTTCAATTCATACAACTCAATTGGGGCCATTCTATATGGTGTCTTTGAAATAGGCATAGCTCCCGGTATAAGTTCTATTGAAAACTCAACTTCATGATTTGGTGGAAGACCTAGAAATTCCTCTTGAAAGACATCATAAAACTCCCATACATTGGGAATATTCTTAATCATGATATTATCTCCAACCATTTGAGACAAATAACCTTCATTTATTGGAATCAAGACCTATAAGGTGGAAGAAATTTCCACTTGAAGGTTATATTCATCCTTGCATCGATAGATGATAGTAGATTGATCAGGAATATTAAATTTGATTTACCTTATTTGGAAATTAGTATGATCTCCATATAAAGAATCTAATCCATGATAAGAATCGCATCAAATTCCACTATAGGAAGGACCACAATATTTGCAGGAAGCACTTTACCACAAACCTCAATCGGAGAAGAATATTAAACTTTTGATGCGACTGTTGTGCCATTAGGGGTTATCAAAGCTAACTAAATATCTAACTGATGAGGTAATACGATGATCCACTTATAAAATTCTTTACAAATAAAATTGTGGGTGGATCCAGAATTAAATAAAACATTTTATACTTTAGAGTGGATGGTAAGTGTACCTTTCACCACTTCGTTATCATACTCCACATCGCCGATAGAAATTGCATGTGACTTTCCTTTGACTTTGGCCTTAAGAGTTTGTTGACATCAATCATCATCAACAACCCTTGTATTACGGAATTTATGGGCATAATGCCTCATTTCCTTACATTTGAAACATTTATGTGTAAGAGGTGCATTCTGTGTATCTTTTTCTTTGTTCGCATCATTAGACATCTTCTTCCCATTATTTCGACATTCAATTGCCCAATGACCTTCTTTTCCACCCTTAAAACATTTACTTGTCCCTTTAAGTCAATTCCCTCCATGTTTCATTCCACACTTTGGGCATAAGGAAAAAATCATCTTCTTTTCAGTGTGGTCTTTAGATTTTTCTTTGAATTCCATTTTCCTCTTCTTATCAAACCCATATGATTAATGGGTTACTCCAATCTCCATCTCAACCATGAGAGAATATCGAACAATTTACTCGTAGCTATTGAAGTCCCTTATGGATAACTCCCTTCAAATAATTGGTTTTAACCACTAAAAAATTGATCGATCTTACTCTCAGGTTGGATAATTATTCCGGAAGCGTACCTTGCAAGCCTTGTAAAATTTTCTTTATAGGTACCAACCGATTCATCATCCTTTTTCTTCAGTTCAAGAAACTCCTTCTCCATATTTTTTTGAAGAATATGAGGGATGTACTTACTGAAAAATAAGCTCTTGAACTCATCCCATTTGATGGACTAAATTTCATACTTTTGCCATGTATTCTTGATAAGATTCCACCATAGATCAGCTTCACCTTCCAAAAGATACACTATTAAGATCAATTTATCATGTTCAGAACATTGTAGAACTGAAAATATCTTTTTAGTGGTACTGATCCATTGTTCAGCCACTAATGGATCAGATGACCCGCTGAATGAAGGTGGACGCTGCCTCATGAAGGATTCAACAAAATGTTGCTCCTTCCTTTGCTCGTTTGGAAGTCCTTCATGATTCATAGCTTGAAGAAGCTGTGTGAGCATGGCTATAATATTTTTCATTCCAGCTCCCATAATTTTTGGTTGCTCAGGGGGACAATCATTGCATTTCCCGTCACATTCAGCATTAACACGGTTCCTTCAGGTTCCTTCCATTTACTAAAACCAAGAAGCATAGTGTGAGAAACACTAATCATAACAAGAAAACCACATAATCAAGAATAAAATTTCACACCTTAGGTCTTATCATATGTTGTTCATGGAAATTCCTAAAACACTAATATTGTGTTCTATTTTTAGACATATCCTTAGGGTTCTTACTAAGGCTTTCACATCCTAGTTTCCAAAGGATGATTATACCTTTCCTCTGATACCAACTATAACGAACCATCATGTATATACATTTTTATTACATCAGAATTGAAGCATACTTATTACAACATATAAGAAAACCATGATAGGACCGTATAGGTATAGTGTCTTTATAAACTGGGAAACATAAACAACTGGTTCATAAATCATCTACATTTTCTCCAAGTTATTTCATCATATCTAGAGTCCCTTTTGGAATATATTATTTAATACCCTTCTACCTGACGTGGGGAAAAGAAAACATACAAAAGGGTGAGCTCAAATGCTCATTATAGGTAAAAAAAAGAAATATCAATCATATCATATTCATAAGAACGTAACATTTTGAAAATCTTAACATGAAAAAGAGATCATAATATCAAAACATGTGATAAATCATAGTAGTGAAATGTAATCCCAGTAATCATAACATAAAACATGATACTTTCTGGAATACCCACATAATAATAGAAAATCATTTCATATTAGTCAAGACTCATTTCCAAGAATATCATAATGGATAAAGTCCATTACTAACCCAAGTTCACTCCTCATTCCAGTCATGTATCACTAAACCGGATTAACTTGTCATTCTAGCCATGTCTATTTCATGAGATATAAATCTTTTCCAGATGCATTGGAGGGAGATATATGTCCCACCCATCTCATAATGAAACCATTATTATGGGTTCCACAAAATCATAAATCATAGCATAACCCATGTAATAAAAATGGGATTCATAAACATCATGCCATCATAACATAATCCATAAATTACTTAACAATAATAATTCCGTCATAAAATAATAAAATAAATGTAATAATAGGGATAGAAACAGAACCCTATATTATCTTAGATGGAAAATAATTTTGATAAAACACTTGAACTCCATTCGTAAGGAAAATATCCTTTCTTCATTAAAATCATTTTTCCATTCTCAACATGTCATAAAATTTTAAACTAAAAGAAGTTAATTTAAAATAAACTTAAAAACTTGTAAAGTAAGAATCATGGAAATAATTTTCTATGAAATCATAAAAATACATTAACACCGTATAAGTTAAAAATAAACATTCTTCTCATACTTTGGCCGGAAAAGTCAAAATGTACCTCAAACTGAAAAACGACAAAAGATTCCTTTCACATCTTTTACTAAAAATTCACCAATAGGTAAAATTTGATTTAATAAATTGTAGGAGTATTGAAATAATATTACTTATTGAAGAAACATGGATGGGGATGATAAATATTCCCCAGTAAATACTGAAGTATAAACAATCTCGGATAAAAATGAGATTGCGATATTTTCCCTTACCTTAGGTCTGATATGCATTTATATATCCGAACATCATGTATAATGATTTAAACAATGTCATTTACCTATTCCTGAATCATATTCATTGTTATGATATCATATATGTTCATACTCTTATCTTCTTATTAGTAATATTTCATTGATACTTTTTATTTGGGTGTTTATTGCTTTATGTTCTTATGCGTGTTTTGTTGAATAAATTCTTATTAATCTTTTTAGGTTATAGATAAATCATTTAAAGAATGGTATTAGTATAATATATATCATATTTATTCATTCAATACGTTTATATAATCCTTATTCAATTAAGATCATGTAGAACAAGTCGCATCACATTGTGGAGACGGTAGGCCGTACATACGCATGAGCGATGATATCGTTCCCATGACCCTGGAATTGTATTGAAGTGTATGTATACTATTTCAGAATCAATATAACTATACAATAATCATATATAGTTATTCTTTACACCATTATACCCATACAATAAAGGTGGTGGTGGAAAACATATTACACCACGGCGTGGAGACGATATTCCGTACGTACGCACGCGCGATGATTTTGTTTTCCGTAGGATGGAAAGAAGGTGAAATAGGGTTGTTTCATATTTATAATAACATATCAATATATTAGTGATACTAATGTTATTAATTCATAATGAAACAACTAAATAAGTGGAAGTAGAAGAAGAAATAAATTTAAAGGAATCGGTAACAGATATTACCTCTTCTTTGACACGCCTCTTTGAAACCTCCTCTTAGGGCACTAAAATTGGTCTTTGAAGAAGAACAGGACCTCTAGTATGTTTCTAGGGAAGTTGAGAAGGGAAATGGGCAGGGGTTGGCCGAGCTTGAAGGCTCAAAATGGTGTGAGGAGGAGAGGGAGGATGTGCCCTTTTATAAGGGAGGAGAGGGGCACCTTTGCAAATCTAAAAAATATTAATTTATAATAAATTCAAACCCCACATAAAAACATCCAAAATTACTAAAATTCTAATATTAGATATTATAGGGTTGTAATATCATTAAACAATAAAATTTAGACATGTTGGGAATTTAATTTAAACATTATCAACTTGATTTATCCTTATTTAATCTATTTAATTTTATTTGTGGTAATAATATTGTTAATTTTAAATCATTATAAATAATTACTTATATGTTGTGAATTTTCCATAATTGTATACTTCATGACATTTTCGGCCATATAAATATTAATTTATAATTTTTAAATATTTTTTTGATTTTTAAAAAATTTTATAATATGTTATTTTTATAAAATAACAATAGTGTCAATTTTGACACTATTCATTTATTTGAATTTAAAAAAAAATCCACATAGAAGATATGTTCGAACTAAAAGATTTAATAGATTTATAACATGTCATATTTATCTATAAATTTTTTTTAGTACATTAAATAGTTCATATAATATTTATTTTAATATTTTTGAAACCATTTATTTGATATTTCAATCAATAAAATAATTTCAACATCATTATGGTGTCATAATTAATGATAATTACTTAATCACTAAAAATTATAAATAAATTCACATGATGTAGATAATTTTATTATCTTTCTGGATAAAATTCATGTTCGAGATTTCATTAAGTTTATCAATAATGGAAAATTATTACACTTATAAGATTTAAGAGAGTGACATATTGTCACATTCTTTAGTTTTAATAATAATTACATCATTTTCATGGTAAAAGGTCCATTAAATGAATATATTCCAACCCTTAGGTGATATGGGTCTACTTTTATTCATCCAATAGAATTTTTTTAACTGTTAGGGTAATTTTACAATCTTATATTTACCCTTAATTACACGATTTACCTTTAACTCTAGTAAAATAAAATTACCGTAGTTACTATTCATAATATCAAAAAAATAAAAGTAACCTATTAACATAATTTTAACCCACTGAATAAAAATATGGATTCTATTTTTCAAAATTCAAAACATTGACGTTGCAGTAATTAATTTAAAATTAATCCCGTTGTTAAGCAAACGGGTTTTAAAAGTTAAAAAGTTGCCAAAAATTGAAATGTTTTTACCTATGAATTCAATGACATAAATTATATTAAATGGTAAAAATATATTATATTTATACTTTAAGACCATTAAGTAATATATTTTGACCATATAAATTATTTTGATGAAAAAATTTGTTTTCAATTAAAAATTAGCGTATTTGTACTATTCATCAAAATATGAAAGTTATCAGAAAAGTACCAAAAATTTATCCAATGTAAATTTTTATATTCTGATTCAAAGGAAGAATTTTATTTTGTAAAGTTGAACTTATAAACTTTTCAAAAAGTATCCTTAAAATTGGTGCGCCATCAAATGGCGGAAAAATGCATTTTTTTAAAAAATAATTCTTTTATCTAAAAAATTTATTTTTTTCTCGTATCATATGTAAAATGAATTATAATGTTATGTAAAATTCAAAATGTGGTTAATAATATTTATAACGGCTAGTTTATATAATATTTTAATAACATATTGTTGCTTAGTGAAACTCGATATTGCGTACAACACACGCTATCGTGGAAGGTTACTCTTGCGTATAACGCACGGCAAGCTAGTGTTGTGTGTAGTGAAAGATTCCTTTGATGATGCGTATAACATAAGACACAAATAAAATAATTCTCATAAAATATCAGGGTGTTACATACCATGTGAGTAATCTTTGTATAGAAAATAAGAACATTAAATAATAAATTCGTTATATCTATATACAAAAAATGATTTACATTCATACCAATTTAATCTTCAATCTCAAAAAAAATGCTCACATAATTTGTAATAAAAATTCCAACATAAACTTCAACAAATTGTTAAAATAGAAAATTCACACATGTAACCATATGGAATTTACAACCAACCCTTTTTAAAAATTCTGTGAAAATATATGCTCTATATGAATAGGAAAGGCACATATCATTTGAAAATCAGAAAAATAGTTTCACCTTCAATTTATTTTTAAGGAATAAATATTAAAAGAATAATATTGTCACATTTATCCCCCTTTTACAACAATATCCATATATAAGATGAAATATGGTAATTTAACGTCATACCTTATCTTTGATATGGGTGAGGATGAACACCCAACTTGATCCTCAGATTCTATAAATATTCATTAGAAAATGCCTTGGTGAACACAAATCCTATGTTATCCTTTGTAGGACCATATTCCATCTTTAATTTATTTCTCTCCAAAATATTATAGGTAAAGTAACATTTTATATCAATGTTCTTTCCCATTGAATTTTGAATACATTTATTTGAAAAATTGATATCACTTTGATTATCACATTCATAGAAAAGTTGTTACATCACCTCAACGATCATATCTTCTAACTATGTATTCATCCACATTTAATAATTTGCAGAATGAGTTTTAGTGACATATTATACCTATTTATTACTAAAATTCACATAAATATACTTCTTACCCTGAAAAAAACTCACATATCAACATAAAAGGAAACTCTACCATATTTTGATTTTCTGTTATTAACACAACCTTCAAAATGAGCATATATATAACCAAAATAGATCCATTTTTTTATATTTTATCCCTAAATATGTTATACCATTCATATATATAAGAATACATTTTCTGTAAATAAAATGAGATTATTTATTCTAAATTTTATTTTATTTACATAGACTAGAAACCTATATCAGTTATGTCCTTGAAACTATGACATATAATAGGCTTACAATTAACATTATAAATCCCCACATATTAACATATGTTCCCTATTAATCTATTAGAAAAAATCACAATTTAATTTTTGTGGATATAGTCTTTGAATAATCTATTACAAATATTATTAGGAGTCCCTTAGAATAATTTTCTGGAGAATGAAAAGTGCAATCTTTTTCCTGAGAGATTTGTAATCAAAGAAATAACCTCATTTCTCCCAGTATAGACATCTCTAATAATGAACTTATATCCTAAGAAAACTTCTCACACCTATCTTCATCATTGTTTTTCAATTATAATTTCATATATATATTCAATTAGAAAATTTCTTAGAATACCAATATAATAGTGTTTTATTCATTTCATATAAATAATTATGTAACATGTAACCATAATTATCATCCTATCCTAGAAATAATCCACATGGTCTCCCAATATAAACATGCACTTTTATCTCAACATTGAGTAAATCACACTGGACAACCAATCGTAATATCATTAATTTCCATCGTACCTTAATAATAAGAAAAACTATAATAGTTCAATGTTAGGAACCACATGAAATAATATCACTGAAGTCAACTCCTTCAATTAGTGAATATCCTTTACACCCAAATCATTATTTATTTTACACTACTTATCCCATTACATTCATATTGTTTCTAAATTACCATAATATTAAAATCTCATTTTTGGCTTCTGGTTTACGGACAAGAAAACAAGTCTCATTCATCTTATTTAGAACCGATTATTCAATCCTAGAATCAAACCACTATTGATTATCGAATGAATATTTGTAATCATTAGGATTAACTTATGATAATAGTTTTGTATGAGATGTTATCCATATATTTATCTTTGTCTATTCCTGTTATCCATGATCTCTTATGATGTTTTAGAACACAAATTACCTTCTTATTCTTATATGAGTTAAATGTAATTCTTCATCATCACCTCAAATGGAAGAATCTTCTCCTACGTACTATACATATTCAACACTTTAATCTAAATCTATGATTTCATAAACATATTTAATTGAATGAGTATCATAATTTCATCTAAATCATTCATCATTATGAAAAACATATTTCTTTTTAAGTTAATGTATCTTTATATTGATTGTATCAATATTTATTCAAGAATATTTTTTTATAAAATTTGTATCCTCTCCCATTTTGGGAATATCCAAGAAAAAATCTAGTTACACCACTTGGATCAAACTTAACCGTTTTTTATAATTTAATTATAATGACAAAAGGACTTATAAACACTATAAGATACTTAAAACATGGGATATTTTCATAGTATACCTCATATGTAGTCATTAAAATATTTGGGAAATAAAAACAATTATTTTGAACATGAATTATTCTTCCAATATATTTTACACATAAAATATGATGATGAATCATTATCTATCAGCATCTTTTGATCTATATCTACCATGTTTTTTTCTTTCACAAAGACACATAATTTTGTTGGTGTGTGTATGGTTCTCTACGTTTATGAGAAATTCTATGGTATTCAGCAAAATATTAATACATGATATTAGTGTACTAAAAACTATTATCTATTTGAGATATCTTTATTTGGATACTATTGAAAGTCTTTAGATCCTTTTAATTATGTTTCATATTCCTAATACATGTAATGTGAGTAAATTATTCAATAATGGAAATAACATACCTATCTCAATTATTTAACAAATTTCTCATAATCCCACATATATTATAATGATTCCACACTGAATAAAAATATTTTTGAATCTCAAACTATTTGTGGGAAAAGTTAATAATCTTCCCCCTCTGACCTATAGGTAAATTCAAATTAATCTCTCTCTCTCTTTATATTAGGATTATCAAAAACACTTTCTCACTAAGCATGGATCCTTATATTCATTTAACCATGATGATGAATCCTTATATGAAAATATAATTTTCTTATTTTATACCCAATGATCATGTATTCATTGCATATCTAATCTAAATATGTTACACTTTGTTTACTATCCTCATTTCACAAAAATTCTATCATCTATAATTATCACCAAAAAACTATATGCGCTAAAACTTTTCTCATTTAATTCATTACTGAGTTGATACACACTCAATAATTTATGTTTTATCCTATTAATATAAAGGTTATCCTTAGATTTAAATTTCACCTTTCAATAACACAAGAACTAGAAACATTGATATTGAGTGACACATACTTTCCAGAAGTTATAGATCCCTCCATAGAATTACCAATATCATTCAACAGCTTCATGCCTCTAATAAATTTCTAAGATTACCCACTTTCCATAATCCATGGGCATTATTTCTATGATTCTTTAAGAATATAATTTAAAAAAAGTGCATTTTATTTACCTTTATCCATTTTATCATAGAACTTATGTATCAATTAGTTTGGTAGAAAGGTGTGACATCCTTTATCCAGACGACCCATCTAATCATATTTTTCAAAAACAACTTCCAATATTTAATTTTTGTCAATATTTATTTAGGATTTTTCAAAAGAAATTCTGCATCTTTTTCCTTTGATTGGGTTGAATCCCCCTCATGTTATGTCTCCCATGACTTCATGACTCATCATGATAATGGTAATTAAACTAAAACATCTTCTCTTTATGACCAAAACATCCATAGTACTAGAAATAGCCATAAATAAATTTTCCTTCTAAAATAACTTGTTTTCCAAAATTGTGTCTCTCCCTCTCCTACATCTTTTGATCAAAAATTTGGATAATTTTTGTGAATTGATTTCTTAATAAAATCCAAACATGTTAATATTAAAAATAAAAAAAATTCAATATTTTTTTAGATTATATATTTATTAGATTTTAAATTAATGTTCTTATTTCCATAATATATAGATTCTTAATAATAATTTATTTTAACCACATATTTGGTTCTTTTAAATTTTGTCTTCAACTTAGAATTTTTTTCCTATATTTTCATCACTAAAATAATCCTTGGAAGATGTTTTAATTGATATTGTTTCACATAATTATTCTTTTAACAATCTAAAAGTACTTCAACTGAGTTTCAAAAAATTATTTTGGATAGGTTTGGTTCATATATAACTATAACTATTTTCAGTTTAGTAATATCAAGAATATTATCCAAATTTTGAATATTGTTTTTGTATATTAGTTCCCAATACCATCCTATTTTCAACCAAAATCATCTGACATTTAATCTAAATCAAAATTTGAGATTTTTCTTCTATATGTAATTATTATATACCATTGGTAGGTTGATCATATTTCTTCAAATTATTATTCTCATTTTTAAAATTAGAATATTTTGGGAGAAATTTATTTAATTATCTTTTCAACATGAATTCCAGTTTAGTGTCCTCATATTCTGTTGTTGATTTTTTACCCCCATCATTAATGGAATCATTATCACTAACATTAGTAATTATAAAATTTTCACTAGCATTATTATCAATATTTAAATCTTCTTCCTCAATTAAACGTTCACTATCATTATATTTACATAAATATTTTCTTATTATTCCTTGATGAATTAATACATTTTCTCATTGAAAGGAATTTTTTCTTGGATTCATTATTATTTAAGAATCTTTTATGTTTTTTATTTTCTACAATGCTGGATAAAAAATCCAGATTTTTTGGACAATTTACTATAAAATGCTGAAAATCCCCATAACTAATGAATTTATGTGGTATCTTCCCTTTAAACATTCCCTTTACACTTATTATGTTTCTATAGATGAGTGTATAATTTTATAAAATGGTATATCCATATTGGAATTTTTATTTTTAAATCCATCGTAATTATCCTCATAATAAATATTAATTCTATTATATGATTTTAAGGAATAAAAAGTAATTTGTTTTTTAGTATATTTCCTTTTCTTAATAATAATAGATTTACTTTATAAAAAATTAAAATACTATGAAAATCATCGTGAAAAATATCTCATGGATCCTTTTCCTAAAAAGTATATATCTTAGAATAAAAATTATATAGTAATATATTTAAAACATTTTACACTATATTACCATCATTGAACTTCTCACCACAACCTCTAATTGTACTAACAACTCTGTTTACCATTGTTATGCCTAAAAGGGCACTACATACCTCGATAAGGGGGGTGGGGGTGGGGGTGGATTAGGGTATAAATATTCTTTTTCAAATTCGTCTTACCCCACTGGATCTTGACCTCTTTATTATAAGGGTATCTTTTTTCACTTAAGGGTTTATATTGATCTTATTCATTCCTTGTTTATCTAATAACGATGCTTTAATGTAATACCGAAAAGAAAACACATCGACATATATATTTTTACTTGGTTCACCCTTACTGGGATACATCCAAGGAGCATAAGATGAAAATGTTCTAATTTTTCCATATCCACTAATTTTCAGTACCAATACATGGTTCTATATAGATCACTTCTATGCCTAGGAACACAACATTTACAAGGTTTAGGTTAATCTGACTACTTCCCCAAGGGTCACTCTATGTGCCTCTTTCACTAGCTCACTGTCGGTGGAATGGATCACTGTTTTCCTCTTCCTTTTCTCGTTACTCAGAATGGGAACCACTCACAATTTATGGACTTTTTGGTTCCATAATTATCATAAATAAAGACATCCTCAACTATAGTTAAATGATATGTTGAAGTCTTATTTTTCACCCGAAGATGAAATCCACTTTTCTGTGTACTGTTAGTTTATAGAAAATACTTTCACGAAGTGTTTTATTCCCTCAGACACTTCATTGAATACTCCAAAAAATTACCTTCTTCCTCCGTGAACTATCTTTCACCATATGGTGTGAGTGCTTCGCAGACCACTTATTCTTCCATGGAATGCTCTTGCTTTGAGGACACCATTTTCTTCTTCAAATGTCCAATCCTAATGTGAACCAATTTAACTTTTGTGAACCACCTCTGCTTCTATGGACCACCTTCCTTTTAAAGCTAAAGATCCCCACAAAAACCATTTCACAAAGTGTTCCCATGAACCACTTCACCTTAGTGGAATCCTCTCCCACGAGCTCCTTTACTTGGTAGAATTATTTCCTCACAATCCACTTCATACATATATTAATTATTCCCATAGTGATGATATTATCTATTGAATTTTTCTATGACCACAATGATATGATTACGTATCCTTATGTAGGCAAATAGATCCCCAAAATCTGATAATACAATTTACTCAAAACATCAATGTGTTACAGTATTCACCACAAACTATGTTATGTGATCCATATAGCACATTTCTTCACTTTCAATGGCTATTTCCTTCAGCAAACTAATCACCACATCTCAGACACAAACAAATACCTTCCTATGAACTTCAAACATCCCACACATAGTGATCCTTCCTTGAACTAATTTTTTGATGCGACCTGTGTAACATGATTTTCCATACAAATAGTGATGATATATATAAATCATTCAATTTCATAATTTTACTTTTCCATTATGTGTATATTTTTTGTGGTTTGTGAACTATGGTTTATGGTCTGCGATCTATGTTCTATGGAAATGACATTTCCTTTCCAAAAAAAAACTCAAGATTTTGAGGTCCAATAATTTGGAAAACTTTGGGAAATTATTCCATCTTAAACATCTTCTTCGACAAAAACTGACCTTTCTAATTCGCGATTATATGTTTTCTACAATAAACACCATCACACCCAATAACACTAAGAGGAAACCTTGAGGGATTTTTTTCCAAAAAACCTTATGAAGAAACTATCAGTAGTTTCATCATCATTAATCTGCATATTTTAATACTCATGCCACTAAAACATAAACATACCTCCCTTCACTTTATTATTTCTTATATATATATTTTTAAGTTTATCATAGATATATTTTTCATTATTAAGGCCTTTAAATTTCATAAATCCAATCTCTTATTGATAAGATAAAGTAAAAATCATAGCAAGACCATAATTTTCTAAATTCTTCCTATCTATTGATTTCAAGGAAGCATCATCAAAACATGGAAAAAATTGATCAGTTGTAACTTATAAAACATCATAACTGATTGAAAATATATAATGTAATATCATTTACTTCCAAATATTGAATCTATATCCATCAAATATATGGATCTCCATTCTGTTTACTATATTTAGAGTTTCCATTGAAGATGATAGAAATCATAAATGTATTTAACCTTAGAGAGTCATTAAAAACAAGGTCATAAATTTTCTAAACACAAATAAAGGAATCATAGGATCTGATTCCAATTATAGGGACACCATATCACTAGAAACCATTGAGAGCGGGGGGGGGGGGGTGAATCAGTCAGAAATCCATTTTTATTTTTTTACCGTTAAAAAACATTATCAATTATTAGAGTGAAATGATTTGATATTTTCCCACAAAGAATCAGACATAGATAGGCCACATAGAATTAAAAGGGTTTACTACTCAATATACATATCTAGAAATTGGAATTATCTAGAAAACCCCATGAACATATAGTCAAGTAGTAAAATCTTATGAACCACTCTATGTAGGGAAAATCCATATAACTCTATTCACATTTCTAAAAACTATAATTGTTCATCCCACACTAATACAATAATAGAAAAATATCTGTATCAATAGATATGTCATTATCTTATAAAATATTTTCATTTTTTCATTTTTTTTAGAACATCCTCACTTCAAATTACATGAAAAACACTACATGCAATATCATCACAGGTTGAATATATCACCATTGAGAATAAAAACCTAAAAAGAATAATAAAAGTGACTAATTATTCTTCATATCTCTATCTCTATTATGAACTTCACAACCAAATCACCCAGTTCATTTATTTATATAAAATTCCCAACACACTTTCTCCTTCCTCAAACGGTAATTTATTCATAGAATACTATGAGAATAATTCGAATTCAAATATCCCAAAAATGGATGATTAGGAAATATCAATTAAAACTCCTTCATAACTTCCTAAAATCACATATATTTATACCTGAACCAAATTTATTCCAACATGTTTAAATAATATATAATTATTTCTTCTTCATTTCCTAAGAAATCTTCATATATTTAAATAACTACTTGTTTATGAGACCATGCATTTATAGTGATGAAATTGATTATTCATTCATGAATTCCCCTTCATCTCTCTAACCCTTATCCCTTATTTAATATTGAAATTATTCCTCATAGATACTATAAAAAATTCTATCAAAAATGAATTTAGTTCAATAAATCCATATGTTACATGATCATAATCAAATTTTTTCATGGTTGTCTACATAATTATCAAATGAATCTTGTTTTCTCATTTAAGTTATCACAACCTATTAATTCATGCATACATGAGATATTTTATTTTTTAAAACATGAATATCTTATATTGTATGTATTATTCTATATTTCATGCATGTGATACTCAGTAGTGTCCTTATACTCAATATGGTGCTCACATGAAAACCCTATCATGCATATAAGGTCGTCTGTGACACTAAAAGCTTATGATATTATTTTTTTGATCCAGTGATGATTATTTAAATCATGTCATTAAAACAACTAGTCATGTGATAATAATCATGTCAATTTGGTTGATCCAATATATGGTAGCTCCAATACATTTCAGGTGATCAATTAACTTGTTCGTTATACAATATGTTTTTATCATGGTATTTCATGCAATAGATTATTTTTCAACCACTATCTATCATACCACACACATTAGATGAAATATACATCATATATCAGGTTTGAATACTTTTATTCTCCATGGTAAATTGTATGACAACTAACTGTAGCTTATCACTCTTCATACAGTCGATCACACCTATAGAAGTTCCATTGCCTTTATGTGGTTGTTTGAAGCTCATAGTCGATATGCATTAATTCAGAAAATGCAAAAAAGATATGGTTTAAGATGAGTTTGGTTGATCAAATGAAATGGTATGAATTATGTCTCTGACATTAATGATGGGTGAAAATTTTTACATGAATAATATAACCAACATTGAATATTATTTTGATAGGCTTCATCTTAATAATAAGCTACACTCCCTTAGCATTCCAGTGAAGACTAAAAATGACAGGTGGAGCCCTACTACGCTATGCATAACCTTACAATAAATCATACCACACTCTTCTCACCCCTAATAATCATCACTTAGTTTTCTCCATGTTCTAGACATGCCCCCATGCCTAGATTCCCCATGAGCTAGCTCTAACACCTCTATACCACACCATGCCACTATGGCTACCAAGGTGTGATTGTACCATAATCTACATGTTGATATCATTCCACAACTGGATATGGATGGCCTATTTTTAACCCATATCATCATAAATACATATAAAATTTTCTAAAAAATTTCAAGTATCCCTTTAAATGTTTTTTTCTTTGTATCTTAAATTTATCAATAAAATTAACATTAAATATTCTTTATGAATACATAATATATTTTTCCCTATCTTTCACAATTTAATATTCTAAAGAATTTGTTATTTCAAATCTCATAAGAAAATATCAGGAAAATTTACTGAAGATTTTAAAAATTAACCCCTATAAATTTGAACATGATTTATTTGTTAGCAATAAAAAACAACATAAGAATAATATCCACTTCAACCTACTCCATAAAAATTTTTATAGATGAATATCAAAACATAGAGGAAGTTTCTGAAACAAAAATATTGTCTCAATATAAGTAGATTAAACTTATATATGGTTGGTAATATATCATCCGCTAGAGGATTATACCTTCATGACTTTATCCTAATCCAATGTTTTACCTTATCTGGTCACCAATATAAAATAGAACTACTAGCGAAGGTACATTCATGAACATGTTATATCCTAGTCCATGTGCGTGGCATCAAAAAGAAAATAGCTTACACCCTAATTGTGCTTGTTCATGATTCATTTGCTTTATATGAAATTACCTCTTGTATTATTTCATATCTAGATCAATAATTTCTTTTTATATGTCTCTAATATTTCTAAGGACCATATCTATATATATATATAAAAACTTGTAAGATATAATCCCAATAACTCTCTCTGACATGAAAGACATATATCAAACACACCAAGGAGGTATCTCCCTATGTTTCTATCCTAATATCCCATATATAATTGATTTCCAATTTAATATTGAGACTATCCCATAAAATAGAATTAACCATCAATTAATGGACTTAGTTCCAAACATGAACTAGGAAAATATTTCCCTCAATGGTGATGGTAAACATCTTCATAATCTCTTTACTATCTCAAGGTGTCTCAAACCACCTCAATGGTCATCACATAACTTAATAAAAACTGGTGTGTGGTCACCCATAGTGTCTCATTAAGTTATCTTTAATCAAATCTATGTAATCAGGTAACATTAGAGTCCTGGGCTCTGTATCAATGCTAAATGTACTTCTAATGGTCCTTTGAAGATATAAACTTCTAAAAAGAGACTAGAAATTTCTACCTAGTCTAGCAAACCCATAATATATGGTATGGGTTACACATTATCAACATAAATTATCTTGAAAAAAGTTAATCTACATAATTAATCCATTAATCAGTAGAGAACATATAAGCACATATTCTTCCAAAATAGATCATCATGTATATGAGGTCAATAAGACCATACCATTTATCAAAACAATATATATTTTTATTTCAATAAAAAAATAATTAAATAATTTAAAAACTATTTAAAATACATCTCATATATAATTTACCCACTAAATACCCTTTGACGTAAACTAATGAAAAATATCTTTGTAAATCCAATCATTTTTATTCAAAATCTTATTTCAAAACTACTCATTTAAAACTACATTTAAAATTTTTGAAATCACATTAAAAAATATCCCATTTTAATTAAAAATATATTTTAAGTGTTTATAATTTGCATCTAAAATAACCATCTAAAATCGTCCCACGCCAATATGAGAGCTATAGGATAGGATGCTAGTACTCATTCAATTGGGGTGCCTCAATGTGAACTATTTGACTTAGATATATGATCTTTTTGTGTAAAATAATCATAATATGAGTATAACATATTTTATTAAGTCATATAATTTTAACAATATATTTTTATAAAAATAATATCATGCACAAGAATAAAATAACAACCAAGAAATCCATCACATCCCATATCATTACTACACCAAAGAGTAAAACACACCTACCTCATACGATGTTCTATTAATTTATCTATGATTATATAAACTCTATTTGATGTTAATGTGAACTTAAATCATCAGGAATTATCCCAATAATATAATCCATTAATTTTAAATAAATATAAAATAATTGAAATATACCTTTAAAAAGATCATGGAGTGATAAAAAACAATGAACCCCTAAGGAAATACATGCCAATATCTCATTAAATAGTCATATAATTATTCTAAGTATAAGTCCCAAATTCATAAACCCACATGAACATTAAATTCATCCCATTTTATAGAAATCTATATACAATTTCCTTATGTTACTTACCTTCAGAAAAAGAATCCAATGGCACGTGTTCTTAATTTCTGATCCTCCACTAGGATGTACATAATGAAACCACACCATCTCATAATTATATCACCATGATCTAATTAAATCAAATATTAAATCCATTTTCCAATAAAAACTAATTAATTATGAATAATATATTTAAATAAATTAAAATGAAATTAATTTTATACATCCATAATAATGAAATGAGTCAACAAAACCCACTCTGTATTGAAGGGAGAATATGGAGTGGAAGGGGAGGAGGAGAAGGAGGATTTTAGTCCATTTACCCATTCAAACCCAAAACCTAGAATGGGGTTTAAAATAAGAAAAAACATATCAAATGTATCTAACTTTAAGAGGTGGTTAGGAATCTCTATCAGCCTCTTAATAGACTCACACTGGTTGTTCAATGTTCCACTATCTTCCCAATGCCATGAATAGTGGTAAAATCCCACTACCTAATCCACAAGAATCCATATGTGATTACACTAAGTTCATAATAGGGTTTTTAGTTTCCCCCCAAACCCATTTTCTTAGACTCCATGACAAATATCTCTCTAATACTTCTTCAAATGTAATTTTTTTTCTATAATTTCACTTTTTTACTCCCATAAACAAAACCAATGAAATAATTATTAATGAAAAATAAAAAATTTAATCACATATGGATTTTAATGTAGGAAAATTAAAGCCCTTCATGATTCCACTGATAGAAGATAATATGAGGTGTTTTAAATTCCACCCATCCTATATGTTTTTTACAAAAATATATATATTAATATTTCCTTTATAATAGACTATCATTTAAAAGTTGAATTTAAATTCTATAGGTATAAATAAATTCATTCAACCTCAACAAATTTCTTTCATAAACCATACAACCATATTTTCTTAGATCTATTTCAAAACACATTACAAAATATAAATATAGTTTCTCCTTTCTTTAATTTTATTTTTATCTAAATCCATATGATCCAAATAAAATTAATTAGATAAAACTTGACCGAAAAAAATATCAAAGATACCCACAAAAAATAATCATTATCCCTATTTCGTAAAATGAAATGTGAAAATAACATTTCTAAATAATTATAATTTCAAAAAAATGTATACAAATAGTGAGGCCTTTATGATAGTGTGTAGACATTTAGAAGGAGGAGGTCAATTAGTGGTTACAAAAAAACCAACTCTCAATCAATTTTCTCATCATCATATATTGAATAATATTATAATTGAAAGAAAGTGAAAATGGGACATACATAAAGATAGAATGAAGCCATTGTAGAATAATTGACAATGTTTACAAACACATTTCATATATTTCAGAAATAATTTGTATCTATTGGTTATGATACCATTATCCATGTTCATATCATATTATCAATATGAAAAATTAATGGACTTGGAAGATGGTCCTAAACTCTAAATTCAAAAATCATATATATAATCATCAATAAGTTGATTAAAATTTCACTTCCTAAATAATTTTATTTAGAAATTAGACTAATGTGTAAAATTTTTCTTCCCCTAAATTGGATATAAACCATCCATAGAATGATCTCTATAACATATGGTCAATTATCTCAAAGATTCATTATACCCTGAAGGGTAAATCATTTATTTAATATCATATTTCACTCATGATGTGTTAGTATTGGGTATCGAAAGGATTAGTCTATCTTAGGAATATATAAATTATTTGTTTATCTATATTTTTATCCCCTTGTTTTGTATTCTCCATTTTGATCTCTAAAATATACCTTCAAATAGATTCAATTAAATATTATATTTGGTCATGCTATAGTGGGATCCAACTTCAATACAAAATGATCAATGTTGTGGGTCTTTACTACATTGGCATGATCCATAGGTATTTTTCATTTCAGCAAGGAATTAACTGCACTAGGTTTGGCCTTAAATTTTTATATCTCATTTCATTCTTGTTCCCTTTATTTCTGAATAACCATTACTAGCCTTATTATGAGGGATTCCACCTGATTCCATGACATAGTGAAAAATATCCATGATGATTTTGTGTCTCCCCATTTTCTACCACCAATCATGAATCAACTCACTTATTCAAATATGGATATATCTATTTTATTTCCACATAACCAATTTTCAGTAATCACCAAAAAATAAACATTGTTTTTATATAATTTAATTATTCCTTGGAATTAAAATCATCTATAAAAAAATTATACATTATCCATCATCATGTTGTAAATAAATACAATATAAAATTACCTTTAACACTGTTTAATGAATTATCTCAAAAAAATGGTCATATCATGCTTACAATTTTTATGTTATCTAAATAAGACAACATAGGATATAATAGTTCTTTTGAGGGTTTGGTTACACTCAATGTTAATATCAAAAATATATTGACCATGTCTTAATTGATATAAACACATAGCTCCTTGATTGTCAATTCACTTCATATCGGCTCTTCAATCACTAAAACTCATTTATCTTCCCATTAATGGGTTCTTAAATCTCCCACTTTATATTTTATGATGTTATAAAAATAAACACAAGTGGTATTCCTAAAGATTTATCTACTGAACCCTCATTTTTCACCTATAAGAAAAACTTTTCTCCTCTTGTCCCATCTAAAATAACTTGTAAAAATGAATATATTATTCTACTTGTAAGAAAATATCTTTTATATTCTCTTCATTTTTAAGAAAAATGAATAGTAATAGAAGTGGGAAATTAAAATTATAAACATACAAGGATTTTGAGAGTGAATTCACATTCAATGATACTGTCACATTATATGATGAGTTTTTAGTGGTGTTTTCAAGATATATACAACATTTTCGTTCGTAAAATATTTTCTAATAAAAAATATCCAAATTACACCTTCTATTTGATGAAGTGGCACTTGATGTAAATATTTTTATTCCTAGAATATTTTATCTAATTCATTAACTTTTTTCTTTATTTTTTATATAAAATCATCTGATAGGATAGTTTAATGTCTAATTTTATGTTTGGTTTTCATATTTTTGGAATTGGTGAATTTGAGGTAAATGTCTCAAACTGATGATAGATCACTGAATTCGAAGATAATAAGAAACCCTGATGGTCTTAATTTCATATTTTATAACAATTTGTTTAAGTGGGTTTTCCTAGATAATGAATTTGTAAATGCTTTTTATCTCTTAAGAATCACTCTTAAAAATTAATATAGGGTGTACTTTGTTGTCGAGTTAGTGTAACTAGAGATTTTATATTGGTTCTGTATAAATTATATATGTATTTCCTAATAATGACTTATACTGTACCCCATATCTTAGTGGTTAATGTAGAGATACATATATATAATCAATTCTCTCAAATAATAATTGTGGGTCCTCTATGAATTTTGGAAGGTAGTGAAACTGGTTGACTATATGGACTTCTATTAAATGGGTGGGTCGGGACCACATGTGTGTGTAACATTAAATAACTTGTACAAATCCAATATCTGCTATATTTTTCAATTATTAATGTAATATTTTATTCTTCTAGAAAATTAAAGGGAGAGTTCATGTTTTCCCATGGATATTGGACTAAATTCTAAACAATATAAAATATATGTTTTAATTTAAAAATTATTTGAGTGTTTATATATGAGTTTTTATTTCTATAAGTTATGTTTTTTATTGAGTGTGGGACCATTTGAATATATTTAAGAGTCTAGGGTGGGGTTTTTTTCTCAGTTCTTGTATATTTATTTTAGAGCATCCTTATGATTATAAAAGTTCTTGAGATTTTTTCCATAGAATATGTTTTCAAGGGTTTAATTTTGATGATGGATTGTTTTTGAATCCTAGTAGGTGGAATCCAAAAATATTGATAAGGATGGATCGACACACTATATACAAATATCAAGGTAAAATTCTCATCAATATGATTTTTTATTTCAGTATGAGACCACTATTTCAGAAGGATTAGATTAAGAAGATTACAATGTCCATATAGATAAATTTAACATGATGTAATTCAATTTTTGGAAGTTAAAGATGAATAATTATGTGTTTCAAAATTTCCATGAGGTTCCATTGAAATGATAAAAACCTAATTTAATGGATGAAATGGAATGGTAAAGGATTTTTTTGTAGGAACTAAAAATAATACAAATGCCCCAAGTATAAACATTTTTTTCAAAAACCTAAGAGTTGAAAAATAAAATAGAGTTTTTTAAGGACCCAATATATCTCCATAATGATAAAACTACAATGAATAAATTTTCCATTATTCATAGGTTATTATACATGATACTATTGAATAAAATACTAGAAATTAATCATTTTAATAACATTAACAATATTCGAAGTAAGTAAAAGTTAGTTAAAGTGGAATTTGTGGGAGATGAGTGGGGGTTTTTACTAAAGTAATTAGTTATATAATCATAGGATGTGATGGTTACTACTATAATAAATTCATATAGCAATACAAACCTAGTTTTTTATGGAATTTTATGTTTCATTTAAAAAATAGATATATAGTGTAAGGATGTTCAAGAACCAGTCAGAATTATGAAAAAAATTGAAGGTAGAGGATGATATATTCAATGGAAAAGTTGAAGGAATTTTAAATATATATCAATGGAAAAAGGTTGAGGTAAATTGGATAGGTTTTAACCCTTATTGTAATTACAAGAAGGACAAGAACTTAATGAAAGATTGTAGGTATTATATGGTGAATAAAAAAGGGGGAATTATAGAAGTTAATGTTCCAAAAAAATCATAGCTTAAGGTGAGATAAATTTTTTGAGTGTTAATATTCTATTAAAATAATGGATCCTAGATTAGGTAGCTTTTATATTTTCTACTTCCATGTGGGGATGTATTGTGAATTAATTTTTTGAAAGGTTCAGAAGGTTCTATCTAATCGATGAAGAAGATCTCAAGATCATGGGGATAGAAACATGAATGTTAAAATGTAAAATAAAAGTATTTAGTAGTTACATGTAGTTCAGAATATATAAGATTTATGGAAGAATATAAATTCTATTGGTTTTCTGGATGAATCATGTTTTAGAACACACATTATTGACATAGTATAAAAGATTCATCAATGTTTCATGGTTAGGAATAGAGGCTTTAAATATGATATTATGTACATGATAAGAAGATAAAATTATATGAAAATGTTTGAAATGAAAACTTCAAAATGTCTGGATATGTTGAATTTTCATTTTGGGTATCTATGTGAGAAGAATATGTGAGAATTTGTAATTAAGGGAATACCGAAGTTTGAAAATTTATTCTAAATATTGTGAGAGTATTTTCATTGGAATGTAGATAAAGGTGTCATAAATCACAAATTTAAGGAGGCCAAATTCTCATAAGTTAGATCTCATAAAAAATAAATGTTAATGGGGCTAACCCAGTCTCTTTTAACATTGGGTCTTCATATATTTTCATATCCATCGATGATTCAACAAGGAATGCATGGGTTTACATACTTAATTAAAAATATAATGTTTCTAGAGTTATTATTTTATGAAGTTATATGATTGATAATGTGAATAAAAATAAGTTCAGTGCTTAAGGTATGTTAAGGGTGGATATTATAGTAGTAGTTAATTACAGAGGTTTTGTTGGAGAAAGTAAACTAGGTTAATGAATAATGTTCTTAGAACACTAGAATACAATTATGTTATATATTGGATGAATGAAACACTAATTTATAAGGATGATAATATTATAATATATTTCATAATGCCCAATGAATTTTGGGTTTAAGTATTCAATTATGTAGTGTATTTTTTTAAAGAAATGTCCATTTTTTTCTTGAGAATAGAATGTTATGGATGAACTGTGGTATGAAAAATAGCCAAATTTCCACACCTAAATGTATTTAGAGTCTCCCATACATCCAGGTTAATGATACATATTGAGAAAAACTCAAAAAAAATTCCTAATAATTATAATTTTTGTTTGGTATGGTGATAAAAACATTAGATTATAGATTTTTTATAATGACCATCGAAAGATAATAAGTTGATAGAATTTTCTATTCAATGATAATGTGACATCATAATGTTTATTAGTAATATTTTTTTCCTAAATAATAGCAAATTCTGTTATATTACATAATATTATACCCATATAAAATATATAGAAACCAAAAAACAATATCTCATTAATAAATATCATTACATCAGTTAGATAAAAAATAATGAAAAAAGAAAACATTATAATGAGAATAAATATAAAAATAGAAAAGATAAATTGGGATAATATGGATTTCCCTAATATGTTACAGTCATAAACACTACGAAAAACACTATAGAAATGAAAGTTAATATTAATAAATAATTCAACATATTAGAAAATTAGAATAAATGACCATGGAAGTAACTCATGTAAATATTGACTGAAATAATGATGATGTATTTATAAGAGTTAATATGATCATTTTAATAGTAATGTGACCATTAAAATAGTTACCTAACTGTTGGGAATAGTAACATGGCTGTTGGAAATAGTAACATGACCATTAGAATAATAATTTACCCTGTAAATAAGAAATTTTGATATAAATAATATTTATCCCAACTAATTTTGGTAAATTTAAATATTATAATTCCAAAAATAATAATATTATGATTATAAAACTCAATGAAAATATGAGCAAATTTTTAATAAAATATACATTAGAGTATTTCTTAAAAATCATAATTTTTATATCAAAAATTACAATTACCTGTGTTAGAATTTCATTTTCATAAAACGAATAGAATTTTTGAAATCAACACGTCCATATTTTTGAATGGTGATTTTTTGATAATTCTATGAAATACCTCAATTTTCATGTGAATAATAAAAAAATTGTTTTTCTTTCCAAAAAATCGTGTTTGAGGTTTGGAGATTCCAATTGTTCCATTATCGATACCCTTATCCTTAGAGAATCCTACAAGATGAGATTCAATGATAACACACTGGTGTAAATTGTGTGACCTGACTCATGGAGGTGGGAGTTTCAATTTGGATCTCATGGTAGTGGTATTGAGGCCTTGCGAATTAATTTCTGGTAAAGACTTGTTATCAATAGTTCATGCTCAAATTGATAGTTTTAGGCACATAGTGTGGTATTTCTGTAGTGATGCAACCAGGTTTTCCTCTATAGGTGAAAAGGAAATGCATGTAGCTTATAATGGACTCAAACATAGGAGGGTGTATTCGACTACTAATTAGTTGAAAATCCTCACCCTTAGTTTAGTGGATGATATAAGTCCATAGTTTCATGTAATGGTGGTGGATTGTGAGGACATATTTCCTACAGATATTCCTGGTTTACCTCCCCATAGGGATATGGATTTATTCATTGATCTACACCCTAGTATGGCCATGATATTCACACCTACATATCGGGTGGCTCCCACAATGATTTGTGAACTAAGGGTGCAGTTGGAAGAATTTCAGAGGAATGGCTTCGTGAGATCCAGTTTTTCACCCTAGGTAGCCCCAGTTTTGTTTTCCAATAAGTCAGATGGGAACTTGAGATTATGTATTGATTACCAGCGCGTAAACTAGATGACTGTGAATAACATGTATCCACTACTGGGGATTGACGACCCATTAGATCAGTTTAAATAGGTTTGACGGTTCTCGAAGATTGATCTCAGATTAGGCTATCACTAGTTGTGAGTATGGTATGAGGATATACCGAAGACAACCTTAAGATGTCATTATGGTCACTATGAGCACTTGGCGATGCCGTTTGGTATGAACAATTCCCCATCAATGTTCCTGGGACTCATGAACCAGATCATTCGACCTTACATTGACTGGTTCGTGGTGGTCTTCATCAATGACATCCTGGGGTACATAGAGTGTAAGGAGGAGCACAGGAGACACTTTAGGATGGTCTTAGACACACTCCAAGAGCACCAACATTATGAGAAGCTCTAGAAGTTCCATCTCTGGATTCAAGAGGTTTATTTTTTGTGACACATCATCTCATAGGTTGGAGTTGTAGTGGATCCAGGGATGGGTGAGGTACTCCTTACATGGGAGCCACCCAAGAGTGTTACTGATGTGTGTTGTTTCCTTGGATTGGTAGGGTACTATCACAGGTTTGTTCCTAAATTCACGATAGTGGTAGAACCCTTGAAATATTTGAAACTAAAGGGGAATCATTTCATGTTGGCAAAGAAGTGCCAACAGTTCATTCAGGAGCTACAGATAAGGTTGATGAGTTCTCCCATCTAGAAGTTACCGGAGGAAGGCCTCGAGTATGTAGTATTTTGTGAGGAATCATGGACTATTCTTGGTTGTTTCCTAACGCAGGGAACATGGTGATTTCCTATGGTTCATACAAGTTGAGACCACATGATAAGAACAACATGGCCCTTGATATAGAGTTTGTAGTGGTAGTCTTCACATTAAAGATGTGGAAACCATACTTGATGGGTGAGCGATTTATCGTTTACTCTGATTAGAGGAGTCTCAAGTATATATTCTCTTAGAAAGATCTAAACTATAGAGATAGTCGGTGACTATATTTCTTTCAGAACTATGACTTTGATATTATCTATACTCCTGGGAAGCGGAATGTGGTGGAAGATCTCTCAGTAAAAGATCTAGTTCACAATTTTTGAATGAAGAACCAGAGCAGTTTGCCTCATTGTATTTATCCATTGTGGAAGGATATGGAGAATCTCACCTCCAATCAATGGTTGTTACCCCTCCAATCTTACAATCAGTTATAGAGGCACAACTTGGGGATACTGACTACGAGATCCTACGTTCTCAAATGTCCAAAGGGTATTACCCTGATGGATTTTTGAAAGGATGGGAGAACATCGTTTTTTTTGAGGGAGCACAACTGTAAAAGTGTATTTACAGGAGGAGATTTTGAGGAAGTTCCATAAATACTCTTTTTTCATCCATCGTGGTGTGGAAAATATGTACTAGGTCCTTCAATGTCAGTTTTGGTGGCCCAGGATGAAGAAGAGAGTTGTTGAGTTCGTTTCTCAATACCTTACATGTCAGCAAGTGAAGGCTGACCACCATGTTACTATGGGTTTATCTCAACATCTTGAGTTTCCAAAATGGAAGTGTTATGGGATATCAATGGACATCATGATGGGTTTACCACATACATCCATGGGACACGATGCCATCTTTGTGATCATTGACTAACTCACCATGTCATCTTTGAGACAAGATTTAAGTATAGAGCCTAGGAAAACTCTTCATAGAGAAGATATTTAGACTCCATGGAGTTATATTGATTATAGTTTTAGATCATGATGCTCAATTTTCATCTTGATTGTAGATGTGATTAATGGAGGTGTTTGGGACCTAGTTTCACATGAGTATAAAATTTCGACCACAGAAGGATGACCAGACTGAGCAGACCATTCAGGTTATGGAGGATATTCTTTATGTGTGCATGTTAGAATTTTTCTATAGTTGGGAGGATCACATACCCCTGGTGGAATTTACATACAACAATATCTATCACTCCACCGTTGGTATGTCAATATTAGAGGGTTTGTACGATCGACCCTATAGGTCACCAATTTTCATGAATGGCCTACGAGAGTTCACAATAATGGGTTTAGAGTTGGTGCGAGCTACTATAGATAAGGTGCATATCATACAAGATCATATAAAGACTACACATTGCCGTCAGAAGTCTTATGCTGACAGGTGATAGAGGTATTTGGAGTTTGAGGAAGGAGACCATTTGTTCCTTTGGATTTCATCTCGTTGGGGATTATAGAGTTTTGGCTTGGCAGGAAAGCTATATCTGAGGTTCATCATCCCTTTCCAGGTACTATATAGAGTTGGCAAGGTGGTGTACTGCTAGGATCTACCACTGCTGTTAGATTGGGAAAATGATGTTTTCCTTGTGTTGCAGCTAAGGTGGTACGTGCAAGACCCATCACACTTTATCAACTGGGGAGATATGGACATCAAGGATGGGGAGACATTTTATGATCACCTAGTGGAGATCGAGGATCTATAAGAGATGACCCTTCAGGGGAGATTTATTACGTTAAGGTATTTTTAGTTGCATAACATGAATCTCTAGGAGATAAATGGGAGCGACAGTCTCAAATTCATGCTCAATACCCTCATCTTTTTTAGAAGACTTTTTTTGGATTTTTAGGGACATAAAGACCCATGGTGGGGAGAATAAAACATTTTAGATATTTTTTATTTCTTTTTATTTTTTTTAAATATTATATGGATTATTTTTAAACTAGGTGATGAGATGTCTTGAGATTCTGCAGCCTAGTGTGCCCAGAACAATTTTTAAAAAAATATTATACTTTTAATAGAACACCTGTTAGTGTAACTAAAAAAGTGGAATAACTCTTATCTGAGTGACCAGATCCGAAATAAGGGGGAACCATTGAGTTTATAGTAGTTGATTTACCCAAGAGGTGATATGAATTGTTGTCAGTATGGGTTTTCTGTAGAAAATTTCACGGAGGACATAAATTATTTTTCATGAGGAAAATTCCCTTTTTATTTAGTCTTTGTAAAAAAATCAGGGTTATCCTCAGAACTTAGGATTTTTTCTAGAGATGTGAAGAGATAACCTCTATAGAAACCATCAGTGGATGATGGCAGATCGATTGAACACCGCACATTGAATTTGACAAACCTTGTCAACAACGACAACAATGATTTATAATTTGTTTGTGATCGAACCGAATTGAGGTAGGAAATTTATTTCATGGTGGTTTCTTTGTTCATAATTTCCAGGACAAACACAGATCAATCCACAAATAGATTGACAAGAGGTTTGATTATTGTGGTATGGTTTATAATTATGCGGATTAATTTGGGAGTTTTATTGATTTGGTTCTTCATTATTCTATCTAACGATAATCAATCGAGGCTAACCCAACATGGAAATGTATGTTACTAATATGTATATTTTCCAAGTATTTCCCACTATCATTATTCATGTTATTCATCTTTGGAATCTTGTGGTTCCGGGTTCGACATTGTCGAGTGTTTTTGAATGAGATTGCACCCATGAATTGGAGGAAAACCAACAACTGAGGCTAGGTCTATCTAGATTGGGACACGAGGAGCTCAGATATGTGGCCATTTCAAATTAGGGGAATTGGAGGTGGCTTGGTGGTCTATGGAAAAGACTACCAGTGCGGGTCCAATGCGACGACATGTGGCGACCGGGGTGATATCTTCGGCCGGTTCGATGAGGTAAGGCGGTGACGTCAGTAGCATAGGGAGGCGGCGACCAGTGGTGATGAAGATCAAAGGTAGCATTGTAGAAGACATGGAGCGTGGTGGGTAGATTCTTGGGAGATGGAAGGGATGGTGGTAGCAGACCACAACAGCAGCTGGGTGGGATGTGGTCGGCGGCTGCATGGATTAGAGGTCCCAGACATGACCCGGTAGGCTGCGTAAACAACCCAAGAGTCCCAATTGAGAGAGGGATTAGCCATGGGAGTAGGCTAGGCCAGGAGTTCCAGGCTAGTCCAGGTGGGTTGGACTCGGGGTGACTGATGCAGATCCATACCCCGATCGATCATGAGTTGTGACAGCTCTAGCAGTCATAGAGCAGTGGCCACACAACAATGGACGATCGATTATGATGGTTGACTGACCCAATCGGTCCATGGGTGTCCAGTATAGGTGATTGACCACCACAGTCGGTGGACCGATCATGCAGTCGGTCCATAGGCCCAATGACCCCCTTTGAAATTTCAACCTGCCATAACGTTCAAATGATATGCACTTTTGATGAACCGTCTTTGATGTTGGGGCCCTAAGGATGAGAAATATGTTTTGGGATAGGTGGAGGGTTTTTATTTTGGACCATTACAGGTTGATAGGATTCCCTTTGGTCCCTTAATCAAGGTTTTGATAAGGTATTATGTCCAAATCACTGGATTGTAATCCCCCTAGAGGTTGTGTCTTAGATCGAGTCCGGTATCCGTCCCTAATATTGGAGTGTGATCCTCTATCATACATAATGGTGTAGTGGAATTGGTGTAACTTCTAAGATTGGTGTGTTGGTACTCCATCTTGTGGGCCACATCACTTGGTTTTGTTTTATCCCCTAGTCAATTCTGGGCATGATTCGTGGAAACCCCTAACCAGATTTGTCCATAATCCCTTACATAGTGGTTTGATCTAGATTGGGTATGTGGTATCCCCTGTTCAGTTCTAGGCATGATCTAGGGTGTACCTCGGTCTGTTTTGGTCACAATCCCCTCTATGTGTATCATATTATTCCTTTACCAATACATTCTCATTTGGGAAGGGCCCAAATGAGCTAGACCTCTTCATGAGTGTCTTCGATGATCTTATGGATCAAGGAGTGAGTTATCCCAAAACGAGCATGCTTCCAGAAGAATCATGTGGATGGTAATTAGTTGTGTCATACCTCTAAACTGTGTTTCATGGATTGAATATATCTATATATTCTTTCAACATGTGTTGTACAGATATAACTATGTAGAGAATACTGCACTTTCCTTGTTGGTATTCATTTGTGGTATTAATTTTTGGTACTTATTTGTGGTTCAAGGGTTTCATATTGGGTATTTTTATACTCTCCCATATATTGTATTTTCCCGCAAGTGTCATGTCCTGTATAGACAATCTCCCTTTTGATGGAGTTCTAGGTAGACCAGAACCAGGTGGGGCTTAACAAGGCTGAAATGACCGAGGTGTGTTCCTGTGGTCCAGATAGTACTCCCAATTCCTCTTTTATTATAGGTTGGACTTGTAGTTACATACACTTTTTTGTGGGATTTTATTCTAGCATTACTTACATTAATGTACTTCCTATCATACTCTGTTTTGGGATCATAGTGGTATTCATCCTTGTTTACTTAGTGGTTTTTACATTTTAAATTTTTTGTCTTATATATGTGTGCATGTGTACTAGCACTTAGGTAAATGCCTCCCATTTGTGGGATATTCCTACTCGGTGATAGTCACCATACCCTAGCCTATTGGTGGTGGGCTTGGGGTAGTCACGACATGAACCCCTCTGGGATGGGTCGTGACATGGTGAAACTGGGAAGAATTTTGGATCTATTAACGATAATGATTTTCAAGATGATATGTGAGATCACATTAAATAAATGATCCATGAAATTTAAGTTGAGGAAGTTTCGAAATAACTATAAATTGAGTGTGTGTGTGTGTGTGTGTGTGTGGAGATGCTGAAAATCCATTATATCCAGGTTTTATGGAATTTACAGTTTTATCGACTGTGTTAAGATTGATTGACGTGAAGGTGAAACATGGAAGGAATAATGGCACTGACTTAATATACATGGATTTTACATCATTTTGAATGAATATTGATCACATTACAAAAATTCATGTGTGAGGACCATAATATTTTAGTGTTTCTGGAAATGTGGAAACTTAATCTTATAACATGGAAAATTTTCTTCAACGTCTCCCTTGAAGATATTCCCCTTTGGTACATCAACTTAAAACCTTTCTTCATAACTAGGGGAAAGGAAACTTATGAAATGGGTGATCATAGACACTTATAAAAGGTAAAAAATTAAGATATGTTAGAATAACATGAGCATAAGGGTATAAGAACATGATCATAAAAATAGAAGATCATACCCTACAAATCAAAGATCATAATCATGATTCATGAAATAAAGATTGACAGTTCATAAGATAAGAATAAAAAAAATAAAATTATACAATTCATGGGAGAATAAATATTTCATTATACTTGGAATTGTTTTATACACATAATCATATAAAAACATTCCTTATATGTCTAGGTTCATTGAGAAAACTTATCAGGGCACTTCATGGGGAATACACCTACTGGCCAGGATGCACAACTATCCCCAGTCATAGTCCTTTCCTTATATGTGATCATTTTTTCCCTTCTTCCCATTGTTTATAGGGATTCCCCATATTCTCATAGGGTATTAGGTTTCCCAATCTTCCCATAGAGGATTAGGACACACGTGTTTCACATTTTGGTAAGGACACACATATTTCCCATTTTGGATCATTCCCATTAACTAGTTTCCAATCATTATGTCATGAGATATAAATATTTACCCTATGCATTAGAGGGAGATATAGGAAGTATCCATCACATAATAAAATCATACATACAAGTTCCACGAGATCACAAAAATTCAACATATCATGACCCATAAAAAATATGGATTTCATAAAAATCATTTCATAACCCATGGAATGAAATGAGTATCATAACAATTTCATCATATCATTTCATATGGAAAATAGATAGGCCTCATAATAATTTCATCAAATGATTTCCACTTAAAAGTTGTGGGTTTCAAAAGAATATAACCCATGGAAGAGAAAAAGGTGTTATAAACATCATTCCATCAGATAATAAACCATTCAAGAAAGAATATTAGTGGTATTCTTAGATCATATCCCCAGTAAATCATAAAATAAAAATTATGTCATCTTAGAAGGAGAATTATTTTGAAATATTACATGGAAAACTTCTTAATGAAAATAGTCTTTATTTGAAAATTCTTTCCATAAAACCATTTCTAAAATCCTTTTCATATATAGAAGAGTATACAATATCATTTAAAACATTTCTTGTAGAAATTATCTTTTCTACATTGAAAAAATATTTTTAAAATAGAAATAATTTTGAAAATCATTTCCTTTTAAACTATATTTGAAAATTTATACAAAATTTTGAAAATATTTTGTAAACCTTTTCCTTTGAAAACACCTTAAAACTCAAAAAGAATTCATGATAATATTTTGAAAACTTTATTCTTTGAAAATAAATTGAAAACATAAAAAGAGATATTTAAATCATTTTAGAATCCCTCTTCTAGAAAATGGATTAAAAAATATATTAATAAGTCTTGAAATTATTGAAATCCATTTCTTTGAAAATAATCATTTGAAAACATATAAAGGAATCTTTGAAAATCCTTTAATGAAATTTTTAAACATAAAATATTTTAGAAAATATTTTCCTTTGAAAAAATCGTTAAAAAACCATAATATTAGGAAAGAAATTTCATTAAAGACAAAATTTTAAACATTCAATGGATTCATCAGGGAAATAATGGTTATGATGGTAGGTAAGTCTGTATATACCAAACATCACCTTTTCACATTAAAACATTTAGAAAAGTGCCTTGATATGAAAATGATAAGAAGATTCATTTTAAAAAAAATTCTTAAAAAGGAAAAACATGAGACAATTTTTCCTTTAAATATCATAGGGTAATATTTAAAAATTTCTAAAATCATTTTTATAAAACTCATTTTTGAAAGAACGCATATTTCTGTCTAAAAGGATAAATAAATTTGGATTTTTATAAAAACGTTTTCGTCATTATATTAATAAAAAAAGAGTGGACAATTATACCATTACATTGATAAATAATTGATAACCAGATATGAATAAAATTAATTATATTTCTTATTATATTTATTAATAACATATCATCAATAAAAACATAATTTTAAACAATCTCGATAGATAATGAGATTATAGTAATAAAATATTACCAATTTGGTAGCATTAAATCATGATACTCATGAGAGAATAATATTACATGGAGCTTATAAGATCATTAAAATAATAAAATTCATGATAAAACATTTCAAATGGATGTATGTAAACTGCATTGAAAAATATAGGATAGTAATATGGAAAGTTTCTCAAATATGGAAAATTGGGACAAAATTATTTTATTTATTTGGTAAATTTTCAACCATAATCCCCATGAAAGAGATATTAAAAATATATATTCAAATACCCATAAATTTCAGTATAATTATTATGGAATACATTTATGGTCATTATATACACCACACAGTGGAAACTAGTAGTGAACATGGCATGTATCTCATGGTTATAAAAAGAGACATGAGAAAACCCTTACCTTAAGTCTCGACTTTATTTGTACACATTTAAACCTCGAATATAATAACTATAAGTCTATTTCAAATATAAAAAATAACAATATTATTATATCTAATACCATATATGATTTTATTATTACTTTATATAATATGTTTATTAATTATTCCATGTTAATAATATGTTTCCATTAATATGTTCTTTGTTTTTAATATAAATTTTAACTTTTTATTATTGATAATATTACCTAGATAAAGATTTAATTATATAAATAATGTAAATCATTATATAAATATCATATATATTTAGTATCACTACAATAAAAACAGGGTTTTTTGGCGGTTTTGTGGAGCCGGTTCACAAAACTGCAGCTAAACATTTTCACCGAAAGGTTTCACGGTGGGTTTTAATAAACCACCGTGAAACCCATAATTGTTTTTAAAAAACCCGACCCTTACCTACCCCCACCTCGGCGTTTCCCCCAAACCATCGCGAACCCTTCTTCCCCTAACCCCCCGGCCCCGGCGACCCCCAAGCATCTGGCAACCCCCGCACTCTCCCTTCTTCCCCTAACCCCCCCAGTCTCGGCGACCCCCAACCATCCGGTGACCCCCGACCGTCCGGTGACCCCATCCGGTGACCCGCAACCCCCAACCGTCCGGCGACCCCGTGACCTCCATCTCCAGCGAACCCGTGACCTCCGTCTCCGGCGACCCCGCAACCTCTGTCCCCAGCGACCCCTGTCTTTTCCAGATATGTATCCATTTAAGTTTTTGGATAAATCTATTAGAGTTAGGTTTCCTTTCATTTATGAAATTTCAATGGTACTTGTTATCATGTGTTCATGATATATACAATGGGGCCTTTTTGTTTTTTTACATGTCTATTAAGACAAATTGGGGGCATACAAGATTATACCACTAAGTGATGAATTGGGTATGGAGGCATGTTATTTCACTCATGAGTTTATAAAATTCTGAGGATATTTTTGATGGTGAATACATTGGTTGGGTACTTACATGGATGTGTGCATTCATGATATGATTGATCACAATGGTGTGAGATACTTTCACTAATTTTTCATTTGTATCTTATTCACTAATTCATGATATTCACTCATGTTATATATATATATATATTATGTTCTACCTTGTTCATGTTCTTGGGAATTGTGTGGGATGTATCATTTATTATCTATTAGGTAGTATAATGATGTCCTTTATATGAACCATAATGAATATATAGATGTTTCTATTCAAGATACATGAAAAGTAAAGGTCTCCCACTTCTCTAATGGGGTATCTTGGTGCTACATCCATGGATAATGTGACCAAGATCTTGTATATGGTTAAGGGGTGGATTTTGGGGTGGTTTTATTGTGGCACCTTAATTCATTTTATGAGCTATTGGGTTTTGCAGACTTATATGATATATCATTGACTATCAGAACTCTTATCGTGGTCATATTATATCCATTGTGCTTGGTTGATTTTCTATCATGCATCATATTTATGTTATAACATTTTGTTTGGTCTAATTCTGGTTATGTTGTGTTTGAGAGTAAACCACCACAATGATTTCATATACCATTGTAATTTATAGTCATCCTCTAGTGTCTGTGAGATGCACCTAAGTTTAGTGAAATTTTGGCCCTACCCATGTCAATAGGTTGGGGTCGATATGTTGTAGTGGTAGTCCTTCCCATTTAGGTTTAATTATCCTCAATTAAAATTTCAATTTTTGATCAGTTGTTTAGGAATGGGGAATCTCAACTCTGACTTGATGCATTAGAGAAATTTGATGAAAACTATTTTCACACACTTCACATCCTTGAGTTAAATAATAATAATATTCTATGATAATTCCATAATAATTCCCACATATGATTATTCATCCAAGGAGAACTAGTATTATCTATGATAACACCTATGATACCTAGGAGGAAACCTATAAATATATATTAAAATGGGAAGGGTAGTATAAAATACAAAATTTCTACTCCAACAATGCCTACTCCATGATTATAATGGATTGGGAGCATATCATGTCTACCACCAACATAATTATTCTCAAAGAAATACTTTTTATAACATCACAAATGGGACTTGAAAATCAATTTTTAATGACTTTAAACTTCTTATAGATTGTTCCATTCATAAGACCACAAACTGCAAGACATGAAGGTCCTTGGTGTAGGACCATAAAATGTATGAAACTCATGTCATTTTTATATAACATCTGATCCATCCAATAACAACGTAAAATAACATGAGTGGTATATTTTTTATGAACTTATTCCCTTTTATATTAGACATATATATGTAATAGTTCTTAGTGTAAGGGCTTACATGTTTTCAGTGGGTCTTCACCAACAAATTTACACTAGGATGAAACCATTTTATTATCTAATATACATTATCCAGATCTAAATAGAGACTCCTTTTCCATAACTACATATGGATTTATTCCTATTCTTATAGGATACATAGTGGTTTCCATATCTCTTATATGAATAATGGTTAATGATATATTTCATTCATAATATTCTACACTATCCTAGTTTATGTGTTTTTTCATTCATGTCAGGTTTCCTCCTATTTCCATACACATGTATGAAACAATCCTATATTAAGAACTGTGTGTGGATTAATTCAAGTTAAGTCCATAGATATATTTATTTCCAAATCATTTATATTGGACCAAACCAAAAATTTAATTCCTATAAAAAAACCAACCTCATCCTACAATTCGTGACTTTATCTATTCAAATAAAATTTTCTTTAATGACTCGACACTAAGACTAAAGAATTTCATTTTTAATAAAATCCAGATATACACAAATCCTTCTTCACATTGATCATAGTCATAGGAACTTAAAATTAATGACATAAATTTCCTCACCATACCACATTATACTACATTGCACAAAAGTCATTTTTTTAATTATATCGTTAAAATAAATGACATATGGTCCCCCTTAAATTACATTTAAACCTATTTTATAAATTCAATATAGACAATATAATTTCCTTACATGAGATAAATATCCTTGTAATAATCCTCAGTGAAGAGTTTCTTCTCAAAAAACCTATGAAAAAATAAAATTCCACAATTATTTCCTTGGATTATATCATATGGGATTCATGGATTCGCATCAAACCTTCCTTTACGTATCTTGACACTGGACAACATCATTTTCCACTTCACAAGAGATAGATTTGAGAAGATATATTATAAGAACAACATGTGACAGGATTATTATTGTTATGGGATATATAGTGACACACGAATTTACCATCCTAGGACATTATGTAGTTCCCATTTAATTTTCCCAATTCTTACCCAATGAAGATAAATTTAACAATTCAAATCAGTTTTCATCCTTTCAATTCCCACCAGGGCACCCATACATGTCTCCCTTTCTCTCATATACAATATCTTGATATTTTTTGAGACCTTATAGAAACTACTTGTGTATTTATTTCTATTATTACTGGATATATTGTTATGTTTGAGCCACTAAACCTGGACCCAAAAACACATTTCATCACCATAAAAGTTGTCTTAGTGTATAGTACCCTCATTCATGTTGGGTCACTCCATATTTGAATATATACTATGATAATATATTTTCTTCCAAGAACTACATGTGTCATGATTCCTATTATTATAGGATATATAGAAACACCTAAACTATCCATATCGGTATTATTCACAATTCATCATCTACTTTTACTCCCCCTAAATGTTATATAATTTATTAACCTTGGATATATTTGGACTGGAGTGTTCCAGTTACGTTTTATATATCATATTTATATAAGAAACAATTTATACATTAACTATTTTAGTCACTCCTAAACACTCATGGCTATTGGTAGTGAGTGTTTCTAATTTTTAAATAACACCACTATTTTGCAATGACATTCCTAACGTATATCATTCCTACAAACAAGAGATGATTTCAGTATAATGCACGGAGGTTTAATTTCATGGAAATTCATACTTTTTTAGTATTGAAACCCCCTTTCAAAACTAATTTCATGATTTCTACTCTATAGATTCATTCCCAAAATTCATATATGAATGGGATAAATTTAAATAAATAGTCAAAAGATTGAAGAACATAAAGAGTGATGAAACATGACCAATTTTCATGAACTAACCTAGGATACCAATAATCCGGGTACCCAAGCTAGCCTGCGATAAGTCTCAAAAGGTGTCATATAAGGGATAAATATTTCTTGTAATGTTGTTGTACTAATGGTATGAAAATCATGCATATTTGGTGTGTTCAATGACATCACATTCAATGGGGTGTTGTTTGAGGAAACATAAATGTGTGATCGATAGTGTTATGATAAACTTGTAACCCGATATTCTTACTGCTCCTCGATGAGGTGTTAATGCTTTCTTCTAGGGACCAGACTTGTTCGGTTTGTCTGGGCATGCTATGTAAGTGGTAAATATGATCACTATATCATCTTTATTATATTACACATACTTTATGATCAATGGGTCATCTTTATTATATTATGTTTTTTTAATATTACACTATCGTATATATGAATGTTTTTCTCTATTTAGTAGTAACTATGTGTTTTGATTTTTTTTTATTGTGTAGGCACATTGTGATATACATGGATAAAATCTGGATCACATTACCAAGGAACACACCTAAATATGTTAAGGGTTTGAATGAGTTTTTATATTTTTCAATTTCTAATCGATCCGTTGAAGGGAGAATAAGATTTCCATGTCCTAAATGTAAATTTAGAACATGGTTGAAGAGAGATGAAGTTTATGAACATTTAATACTGAAGCAATTCCCTGATCAATATTTGTGTTGGATTTGGCATGGAGAATCGAACAATATAGAAAGATTTAGCACTGATGTTAATCCACAGAATGAGGTCCCAAGTTTATCGGCAATGGAAAATGAAATGCAAAACCTCATAAATGATGCATTCAGCACTGCAAGACACCACTATGAGCATAAAAACATATCAGAACAACCAGAAGAGGGTGCTACAAATTTCAACGTGACAAGTTATGTTTTTGAGACTGTAACACAAGAAGATCAAGATTGTAACATATCATTGGATCCTCCTCTTGATTATATGGAGCCAAATGTAAGGGAAAACTTCAGTGAGGAAAATGTGTTTCCTTATTTAGTTGACGATGGAAATCAAGAGTTGTATAGTGGGTGTTTGAAATATTCAAAGCTTTCATTTCTACTGAAGTTGTACCATATCAAATTTCTATGTGGAATTACAAATAAAGCAATGGCCATGTTATTGTAATTGATTCGTGATGCATTTCCTGAAGCAAAAATCCCAGAATCTTTTTATGATATGAAAAAATTTGTTAACAAACTTCGTCCGAATTATACAAAAATACATGCATGTCCCAATGATTCTATACTTTATTGGGGAGAGGATTCAAGTAGACAGAATTGTAAGAAATGTTCTTCTTCTATATTGCAGTCAAAGGGTCATGTTGGAAGTCTGACTAAACATAATTTCATGGGGAAGAAGAAAAGGAACACACCTGCAAAAAAATTTCGTTACTTTCCTTTGAAGCCTCGATTGCAAAGATTATTCATGTCATCCAAAACCGCCGAACACATGAAGTGGAATTCTGTAGATAATAACAATGATGGGTTAATGAGACATCCACAAGATTCCCAATCATGGAAGACATATGATTCATTACATCTAGATTTCCCAGCTGATCCTATGAATATTAAATTGGGGTTGGCTACCGATGGATTCAACCCATTTGGGACTTTGAGTACCAGTTACAGCATTTGGCCAGTTATTTTGATCCCTTATAATCTACCTCCGTGGATGTGTATGAAACAAAAATATTTTATCATATCGTTGATTATTCCTGGAAACAAATGCCTGTAAATGATATTGATGTATACCTGCAACCTTTGATTGAAGAATTACAGGAGTTATGGTGCAACGGTGTTGAGACATTTGATGCTTCTTCTAAAACATTGTTCAAAATGCATGCTTCTTTAATGTGGACCATTAGTGACTTTCCCTGGGATTGGGAATTTATCTGGTTAGAACACTTATATGGGTTTGGATTGTCCTGTTTGTAACATTGATTTCGAGCCCAAATGGCCACCTCCCAAAAGAAAATGGTGCTTATTATGCCATCAAATATTTCTTGATGCATCTCATAGATTTAGGATAAACAAATCAAAATTTAATGGTTCCATTGATCGTAGACCACCTCTAAAGTTGTAAAACGGTTCTAAAATATTGACACAACAAGAAAATGTTAAAACAGAATTTGGGAAGGTTCATCATTTGAATGATAGCGGAAAATGAGTGTGAAGTGCATCATCATGTGAAATCAGAACGCAACAATGGTAGAAAAAAAGTATATTATTCAAACTTCTGTATTGGGAATTTAATTTGTTGCACCACAATCGTGATGTGATGCATATTGAGAAGAATGTATGTGATAATTATATTTTTCACATTACTTAATGAGCATGGAAATTCGAAGGATCATCTCAATGCTCACAAAGACATACATGTAATGAACATAAAACGTGATCCTTGGCCAGATGAGAATGAAAAGTATGCTCCGACCATTTTTTCAATGAAAAATAGGGATAAAGATACGTTCCTTCAAATTTTAAAGAATGTGAAGGTATCTGATGGGTATTCGAGTAACATCTCGAGGTGTGTTGACTTGAAGAATCGTATGTTATATGGATTGAAAGGTCAAAATTCACATATTTTGTTACAACAGTTACTACCATTGGCATCGTGTACATTATTACCTAAAAAGGTTATTGCTGTTGTACTCGAATTCTGCGCATTTTTTAGGAAATTATGTGAGAAAGCTGTATATCCATTTCAGCTTGACAACCTCCAGGAGAGGTTTGTATTGAACCTTTGTGCAATGGAGATGATCTTTTGTCCATCATTTTTTACTGTCAAGATGCATTTAACTGTGCATTTGTTTGAAGAAGCTAAATTAGGAGGGCCCGTTCATTAACGATGGATGTATCCAATTGAGAGGTATTTTATTTATATGTTTCCAGTTATGTAAACAATTTTTGTTATTTAAATAAATGCATAATATTATTATTTTATTTCACAGATATCTTGGGCATTTGAAAGCATACGTGAGAAATAAAGATCAACCAGAAGGCTCTATTGCAGAAGGTTATTTGGCCAAGGAGTGTCTCACCTTTTGTTCCAGATATTTGGTTGATATTGGGACAAGATTTAATCGAGTTGAACGTGTTGACAGCACATCAACTCAATCTCAAATGCATTAGAAATCAAAAATATTTCATACTATTGGCCAATCAGTTGGGAGGACCTCATATGTGACACTGATAGAATCGGAATTATTACAGGCACATAGATATGTGCTACTGAATAGTGAAATTTCAGATCCATTTATTAAAGAGTTGAGGATTCAAACAAAGATACGAATGAGAGGCCTAACATGAAATGAGAAAGATATAATGAAAGTTGTGAAAACATGCAACCATGGAAAAACACATAAAAAGTTCAGATGTTTGGAACATGAATGGCGAGAAGATAGTCGTGCCATTTGATTATTATTGGGTCCCGACGGATGATGCCGCAGGGTTACTTGGCCGGATTATAGGTCAGCTGGTAGTAGAGCCCATTTCACTGCCTATTTCATATGATGATTGGATGCATATGTCTCAAAACTGGAAAAGTGAAGTTTTTTATTATCAGATAAAGGTAATTTTATTACTTTATGGTTTAATTGAATTCCATGTTACTAGTATGTTCAAAATGAATTTCTATATACAGATGTTCTTCCACTTTACCGTTGCAGATGTGATAGCATGGAAGTGGACATTGAAAAATCTTGGTAAAAAATGGAAAGAATTCAAATAGAGGTTGTGAAGTGATGTCAACGATACTTAGTTGACCATGAAGCAAATGTATGAGAAGCTACCCAGTGAGGTACCAAAAGAACAGTGGAATGTTTTTGTTGATTGACATCGTGATGAGAAGCGGATGGTATTGAAATATATATTATTAAATTATCCTCATTTTAAATTTATACATGTATATGAAGAGGAGATGAAATTAAATACACTACTGTTAAAATGAATTTTATTTATTTCAAGATCTCTCAAGACAGAATGCATCTAATCGAGAAAAGCAAGTCATCCCGCACATTGCGGGACCAAAAAGATTTTCTAGAATCTGAATTTCATTGGTAATCATTTAATTAGTTTAAATATTTATAAGAAAATATTATCTATTTAACATATTGAATTGTTGATTTATCTTTTTTTAATGCAGTCACAGTGTTTAGGGCATGAAGCATCCCGAACTGAACTGTGGTTGGATGTTCTTAAAAAAAGATGGAAGTCTTTTTAATGATCCTTCCAATGAAGTTGGGGTATGAAGTAAATTTTTTATTATAATAACTTAATATCAGTTTTTACTGTGTTAATATATATTGATATTTGATTTATAGGTAAAAATTAAAGAAATATGGGATGCCAATCCTGGGCAGTCCTACTCAGTCTCCTAAGATGACCCGGTTGCTAAAGTCCTTGGGAAGGAGAATCCTGGTAGAGTGCGTGGGATGGGTTTGGGACCCGTACCATCTGAGGTATTTAGTCGGACACCAGGGATTCTAGCTACATCTACTCCTGGTTATAGTAATTTCATACCTGAAGATGCCCAGAGGGAGATGTATTCACTACGAAACACAGTTCACCAGTAGGGGGATCAGATATCTGCTTTGCAGAAAGAGTTGCTTGAAATACGTCAGCATATAAGAAAATATGCCCCCAGTGGTAGTGCATCGACTAGTGGTGAGCAGGTAAATCACAAAAAATCAAAATCATTTAGTTTGAAAACTTTTATTGGTTTTATGGTTAATTTTAAATATGCAACAATATTTAATATTCAATATAATGTTCTTACAGGAGGCAGCAGGTAGTGGAGATGGAGGTGGAGAGGGTGACAATGCATCATCAGACCATGACTAGTAGTATTGTTGATGTGTTGATCAAATATGAGAACGTTTGGTTTGTATATGTAACATGTATGGCACATAGTTGCCACCAAACATTTCCATGTCCTATCATTTTCTTGATTTATCATGTTTTCTTCAATGCATTTTTTTGATTTATGATGTTTCATTTTATGTCTTGATTTCTCGAGTGTGGTATACATCATTCCATTTAGGCCGGTGTTTGAATTAGTAGTCGAGATTTTGGATGATTAAAGAGTTATCCTTTTGTTATTTTGTTCTGGTTATATAAATTAGAACCTAGTAGGTAGTATAGAAAACAAACATAAGAGGATGATGGGAATGTGTTTTAGCCAAATCATGTGATACGAATCATATAATCACCATTCAAAGTAGTTGAAAACAAAAATGGTGAACATAGCATGGAACCTTAAAAAAATTCATGTGTCACCCACATGTTAGGCTCCTATTTCTCTCTCAAAATATGAAATGTGGACAATCATTGATCTGAGATAATTGATTATAAATGTGTTTATTTATTGATATGTTGATTTAATGAGGATTTCTTGTAAATGTTTCTCATAAGTATTATAGAACTTTCAACTAGAACCCCCTTTGATCCAAATAACATTTTACTACTTTAAGAACACATATGCTTCGACTACTACACAATTTGGATCCTCATTTAAAACTAGGTCTCTATTATCAACCTTTCACCCTCAACATTGGGTCTCAAATTCACTGGTTTGGGAGTCGCACCTAAATGGTACCTTTCCATCATCAGAGGAAGCTAAAAAATCCATTCATCTCAAAAATCCCTACTAGATGTCTACTCGACAATGAAAGTGAAACATAATTTCCTGTAAATAGTTTCCATCTCAAACCATTTTATGGTCATATCAAGGGAAGGAAATAGCATGTTCCTCCTTTATCTAGGGAGGTTGATCAAGAGGACATTGATGGACTCATCTTGATAGCATAAGGGACCCTCCAAAGGGATCCTTCTAGCATTCCCCATCACCAATGCTACAAAGCAATAAAACCTCTATATGATGTGTGTGTTTACCTCGGGAGTCTGAACTAAGTCTCCCAAACCTAGGGAGTCATGAAAAACCACTGAGGGTAGTGAACAATCATCCAAGAATATGGCCCTACATCTATACCCTCCAAATAATCCCACTAACTAAATATGGTGGCAAACTATGAGCAAGAGGACACATTTTCCAACATTTACTAAGCTTGTTAGTATAATCTGGTATTATTCAAAGAAATTACCAAGAATATTTTGGTGAAAAACATAGGGAATACCCATATCCTTTCCCACTGACTTTATTAACATCGGTATATACCTATATGAAATGGAGGAAAAGATCAGGCCCATACACATTCTCCAACAATAGAATAAGAAAATATGCATGTTCTATTCACTGAAGTCACCTAGAATATTCTTAAAATTGTTAAAGGGAAGACACACAACTATTCTACCATAATTTGGGTGACTCATTAACACAATATCAGGAGATTTAGAGAAGATACACATCTTTTCTCCCAACGTATGGTGTATCTAGTTGAATGCAGAGGTTATAGGAGTTTGGGTCATATCATGAACATCTTCAAAACTTTTCCACCAGTTCCTCCTAGGGGGATAAGATCTTTACATATTCCACATTATTATGTGGGTCCTCTTAATTTTTAGTAGGGATGTAGCTATAAACCACATACTACTGAGGCCAAGGTGGTAGTCGACAAAGTTGATACTAGACTCAGGAATTAATGTGCATGAAATTTGATCCCACTCAGAATAGTCAGGTTGTAGCATATAGTCATGGTATGGGAAAACTAAATGTCGTTCAACATATGATAGAGAGCATAATTCACATTCATCTACTATTTGAGGTACTAATCTAGTAACCTGAACTTTAGATTCTACATTATTTGACACAAGTACATCATACAATGTTATATTGGATACATTTCTAGATATTCTGGTCCTTGATATAGTGTATTTATGTGTCATCAAGAATCTTTAAACCTCATTGGTTATTTGATCAATGATTGTTCACTGATGGAATTATTTTCCATATCAAATAGGAAAATGTTTTTTTATATATAATTCATTCTTTCGCATCATGTAACTATATGATGTAATTATTGGAATGGATTTCAGGCTTCCATATAGGTCCATTATTGATTATTATCACTATAGAATTATGGTCAATTGTTTGTATGATGTCTCCTGTTTCATCATGTTGGGGATACCAAGTTAGAAATAACATTTTATTTGTTTGTATGATGTCTCCTATTCCATTTTATGGTTTGATTTGTTTTTCAGGGCAGTGGGGCAATAAAAGCAAAGCTGAAATTTTTTTTTCTGGTCAGCATTTCATAGCAGTTTTAACCACCACAAATGCATTACTGGTAAAACATTAGCGGTGGTTAAAACCTTCGCGACATGTAATCGGTTAATATTTAGTGGCAGTTTTTACCGCCGCGACAGAGGCGCATCAAACGCCCGAATATCGCAGCGGTTAATACCGCCGTGAATAAAAAAATATCCAGCACCCTTCATAATGCCACTAAAGTCCCGAAAACTGCCGCGAAATGAGGCATCTATGATGCTTCCCATAAACCGCCACGAAATTGGAAAAATAGCCGCTAATATATTGTCAATGCCTAGTTTAGCGGTGGTTTCTGTAAACCACCACCAAACCATATAGCGGCAGTTTAAACCACCTCTATATGAAAAAAAACTCCGGTAATAGCCGGTTTTGTTGTAGTGTATATAAATATCTTAAATTATCCATAAAAGATATAAATATGAAATGGAATACAAAGTTCATGGAGACGATAGGCCGTATGTATGCCAGAGCACTGTTTATGTTTTCTTAATGTATTAAAAGAAAGAAAGAAAAGGATATATCTATATATATATCATTATAGTATCAATATTATTTCATAAATATCATACACATTTACTAAACCCATCCATAATACATTCCAATAAAAGTGTGAATGAATCACATCACTTTGAGAAGTCTGTATTCCACATGTCCACATACGAAGTTATCTTATTTCCACAAAATGGAATGTATGAATGTATGTTTTAAATAATAATTATAGAATCATAGAGAGATAATATTTATTGTATATCATATAAAAAAGTATTCCCATTATAATTCCCAACCATGAGAGGTGGTAATGGAAAAATGAGCAACATTGTTTCGCGAGGCCGTTGTCCGCCGTACAGATGAACGGTAAGTTCATTACCAATTTTATGTAAGTGTGTGTAGGTGTAGGTATAACCCTTAAAATAAAAAATATCATTATACTTAGTATAATAATGATATGATATAATCATTTTTTGAGAATAACTTTTGGGGAGGAGAAAGAAAATAAGATAAAAGAGCTTATGGAAGGATGTTACCTCTTCTTTGGGTAACTCATCATGGTTTGCATAAAATGGATTACTTGGATAGATTAATTTCAAAATAGATGATGATAAGATGATGGGATGTATATTTATAAATTTTTTTGGGGTTGGATGATCCAATGTGGATTTATATGTGTGATTAAGGGGACGATTGGAATCCTTTTTATTGAGGAGGAAGGGATGAATTCTTGTAATTACCAGAAGGTAAACACTATTGGGAGGTCTCACTTACCTCACATGACTAAAAGATGTAAAAATAATTGTGTAATGAGTAATTATGATCAATAAAAACCACCATCGGAAAAAATAAGTTCATTTTTATAATTTTATTCCTTAATGTCTATGTTTCCCCACTTATATCATTTTGGTTTATATATTAGGGAAACTAGTTTTATAACCTAAGTAATTTAACCATTAAAATACATTAAAGTGATATTTATTATAAAATATATACCTAATTAATTATAAATATGATATCTAATTTAAAACAAATCCCATATGTGTTTTAAATTAATATTAAAACAATTGAATGTACCACGCAAAAACAGTGCTTCAACCCGAACTGTGCTAATAATGATTTTACTATTTAATGGTCAATATGTTCTTTATAAAAGATGATTTGGTCCGTAAATAGGCCATATTGGATATTTTTTAACATTTAAAAATATTTTTTTTATAATATAGTATTTTTATTAAATTTTAAATCTTTTAATAAAATATCATTCATTACAAAAAAAATTAATGTCAACTTTGATACAATTTACATAATTTAGATTAAAAAAAATAAATACAATGATGGAATTTGAATATATTATGTTCACAAATATGTAACATGATATATTCATCTAGGAAAATTAATAATAATAATTTAATAAATTAAATTTACTTTTAATATTAATATTATCATTAATTTTAGTAAATAATTAACTAAATAATTATGGCATTTGGCATTCATTAAGAAGATAATCAAATGATTTTTTCTATAAAAATTAAAAATAATTTAATATGGTTAGGAAAACTCCTTCAAAATTTTAAAATATTTTTACAACTGAAATAATATTATTTTATCCATATCTAAAGGCTTTAAAAATGTTAAATGTAAGGAAGGTTACTTTTTGGTCTTTTTCCTTACATAAATTATTATATAGTTCACTTTCAGGGTATAGTGTTCCCGAAATAATAAAATTATAGCTAAGAGGATATATGGTCTAAATATGGTCATCCAATTGTTTTTGAAAAAGTGGATGGGTCATTTTCCCTTTCAGATTAATGTTCAACCACTTAGTAAACTAATGTTTTCCTTAATATCTGTAATTAATTTTAATTAATTTCACTAGTATATTTAGGCAGAAAATAAGGTTACAATAATAAAAATTATAAATTATGATGATTAAAATATGGAATCCATTATTTGAAATTAAGAACAATAAATCAGAGATAATTAATTTAAAATGAATCCTGTAGTTGTTCACGAAAGCTCCTCTTTTAAGAGAAAATTTTAAATGTTTTGAAATGTCTTTATATACAATTTCAATGTGGAATTGGTTCAAATGAAATAAATTTTATTAATTGATTTACATTTGATATAATTACACTTTTATATAAAATTTAAAAATAATTTGGAAATATAAATAAATTATATGAATTATGAATTTTGAATTAAAATTTAAAATTTTTCACTATTCATTCAAAAATGTCATTTTTTAGAAAAAGCCCTAAAATTCACCCAAAGATAATTCTGAAATTATGAATTAAAAAATGAATATTATTTTATAAAACACAATTTTTTACAGTGACTAAAATTAATTTTAAGATTTTTTTCAGAGGGACATAAAAACAAGTTAAATTGAAAAAATATTATTTTGAAACATATAAAGGATTTAACAAAATTGATATGTTTTATTATCAATATGTTTTCTTTATTTATAAAAATTATAAATATTTTTAAAAATTAATTATTAATATTGATGTTACTAATTTTAATGGATGTTTTATAACTATCTCATTTAAATAATTATAATATTAAAATGTTGTTTCGTAGAAACTCAATGTTGCATGTATCATAAGCCATGTCGGTGTTACATGTAGCGTATGATTATCCCGGTGTAGCATATAACAAAATATTAATTTGTTTTTGTGTAAAATGTAATAATAATATGGTTATTTAATATAACAGAAGCCATATTTAGTGTTTCGTGAAATGAAAAATATCAAAACATTTAAATTACAATGATTTTTTTCACAAAATCATGGTTTGTTATATTCTACACCCCTTAAAATGAACTTCACACTTGAAATTTTCTTGGGCTATTAATGGTTTAATACTTGAAAGTTCCTTTCATAGAAATATACATCGTAAAATATAATACTAAAAATATTTTTTAAAATAAAATTTGGAACCATAACGGTTACTCAAAGTAACTCATAACTAGGTTTCCGTGTAGGAGAACATAGGATGAAAGTGAAAACACAGACATTGAAGAAAAGGTTATATAATCATTGTGATTGACAAATATCAATGATCCTGAGAAAGTGGGTGATCTAGTGAAAATAAACAATCACAAAAAAATACACTAAAGAATCATGAAATAAGTCATTGATATCATAAAAATGAGGATAATAGAAAACATATTATTTCAAAACCTTTTTACTAAAGTTGAATAAATTTCATGAGAATATATAGATACATGATTTTTGGACAACCTCACCCTTTTTTGTGCCTTGATAAATGTCCAATTTAACTTTTATTCCATGAAGTGATGGTGAATTTGTCATTCCTAAATCATTAGCAGACCATGAGATCCAAAAACATAATCACAGGTAATTACATATGTCTTTAGTAATCCCAACAAAATGGTTAGAACATGTTATCCAATATTCATAAATCCTCATATGGTGAGATAATTCATTAATCTATTAAACCTCATCTAACCATTATTATAAACCATTCCATAAATAGTTAATCTTATAACCTTTATTAAAGATTGAAGTAAAAAATATTAGAATTAAGGTCACAAAAATTTTCAAAAACATCTTAGAATTGATCCCCCATATATCATAAAGTTACTCTGGTTTTTCAGATACCAAACATGTGAATACCTTCATCGTGTATTCTTTTAAAACATAGTAATGGCCTAAATTACCTTAAATACTTATTAAAAACATGCATGTTTCTTTATTCCAATGATTATTGGAGTATTCCTTAAATCTATTTTATTTAAATTCATCTATGATAGCATAAACCACTTTTAAAAAAAATACTTAATTAGTTCCAAGGTAATCAGTAACATCCAATTTACTTATTCATAGGCAACATATCTCTATCAAAACATCATTATCAAAACATTAAGAAAATATTAAGGTTCATCATTCCCTTAATCATATGTTTCCCATGAATATCACCTTTCCATTAAATAACTTTTTTAATCTATCATAGCCATTCAACATATTCTTCCAAATATTTAGTGATAAACCTAAAATAATCAATCCATATAGAATTATCTATTCATATTTTTTGAATCCAAGTACATAAACACTTTAATTTTTATACTTCATCCTTAAGAAATTATCAAGGATTACTCATCTTATTAATTAATACCTATTTCCTTTTTCATTTAACTTGTATTATCATCATAAATATAAATATAACCATTAACCATACCACCTTTGTGATTCACTTCATGAGCTTTTCACTGGTGACATTGATTTTCATAATGACCATTCATTCTACAAATAAATATTTTATCATTTTATGATATCTTAGTTAGTCTAATATTATCATCCATTGTGTTCACCAAACCCTTAATTTTTCCATTTTAGTTAATTTCTTTGTGTCCTTCTTTTCCACAATCAAAACAACTTATTTTTCATTTTATAAATTCACTTAGGTGATTCACTCCACATTCATGACTCAATGAAAACTAAATCTTCTTTCCTCCTTGATCTCCATTACCCAAACACTTAGTTAACTCCTTTATTCTCTTATTTGGTGAGTCAAATAGTTTTTCAATGTTGACATTGTTAATTGTGATCTGTGAAATTTAACTAAGAATGATGACAACATCTTTCACTCCAGTGACCATCCCAATTTACTACAAATCAGAAAATCTTGTGTCAGATTCAATGCTATTCCATTTCTTTCTTGTACCCTCCATTGGCTAAAACCATAAATAATAACATTTGAAACACTTATAATAGTTTAAACTATATAATCATGAAAAATCACTTATAGGATGTCTAAATTATGACACCATCCATTAAATCTAAAACACCATGGGATTATTATTAGAGACATCCCCAGAAATATCATTAGAAATATCCCTAGGGATCTCACTAAAGTTTTCTCATCCTGGTTTCTAATGGTTGGATTAAACTTCCTTTGATACAAACTATAATCACCCAAGCTTAACATAAATGGATATTACATCATTTAGATGAATATTAAGTACATTAAATAAATATATTCTTGATGACTTATGTAGTTTATTATATTTTGAAACTTGGAAACATAATCATATAACTTGGTGAAAGATCTTAATAATCTTCCCCAATGATATTACCTTTTAGTACCCCTACTTAAAACCATTCTTCAAAAACTGGGGAAAGAAAAAATAAGAAAGGGGTGTTATAAAATACTCAGTATGGGTAAATAAGGAAGATATGTAATCATAACATGAGTATAAGGTTATGATAAAATGATCATAACAATATAATATCATATCCTTCATATCAAAGATCATAAGCATGAGTCATGGAATAAAATTGGTTGTTAATAATACATGAATCATAAGGAAATTAAAGAACACAAGTCATGAGATTATAAAATTGGCATCAAACATAGGCTTTTGGCACACACATAATTATATAAAAATCCCTATAAGTAAAGTCTCGTTGCCATAACTTATTAGGTAACTTCATGGGGACTACAACTACTACGTGGGACACATCACCATCCCTAGTCATATTCCTTTCATTAAAAGGGATTGGGTTTCCCCGCCATCCAATAGTGGATTAGGTTTACCCATCTTTCCATAGTGGATCATGTTTTCCCATTTACCCATAGTTGATCAGGACAAACATGTTTCCCATTTTGGGTCAGGAAACACCTATTTTCCATTTTGGATCAAGCCCATTTACTTATTTACAATCATTATATCATGAGGTATAAATATTTACCCATTGAATATGAGGTAGATATAGGTCTTATCCATCACATAATAAAATCATACATATGTGTACTATAAGATAATAAGAATCATAATATCATGGTCCATATAAAGAGATCGACTTCATAAACAACATATCAAAACCCCTGAAGTAAAATGGGTGTCATAAACATTTCATCATATCATTACATATGAAAAATATATAGTTCTCATAATCATTTAATCAAATCATAACCCATGAAAATAAGTCAGTTTCAAAATCATGTAACATGTGGAAGATAAATGGGTGTCATAAACTTCATACCATCAAAATATAAACCATTCAATAAATAATATGAATGGTATTATTGGATAATATCCATTATAGAGAATAAACTATGAAAAAGTATTTCATATTATATAAAGAATTATTTTAAAAGGTCAGATGGAATATTTCCTAAGGAAAATATACTTTCATCAAAAATACTTTTCATAAAACCATTTCAAAAATTATTTTCTTATAAACAAGTATTTGCAAGATCATTTATAAAATTTATTAAGGAAAATATTTTTTTCTATTTGTAATATAAATTTTAAAACATAAATCATCTTGAAAAACATTTTCTTTAAAAATATGTTTGAAAACATATAAATAATAATTGAATATATTTTTTAAAACCTTTTTTTATTGAAAACACCAAAAACAACCATAACGAAAGATTGAACACATTTTTAATACCCTTTTTTTTGAAAAAATATTAAAACATAAAAATAATTCTTGAAATTATTGTTGAAAATATTTTATAAAAAATATATTTGAAATCTTATAAATAAATTTTGAAATAATTGAATCCCTTTATTTTAAAATAACCTTCTAAAAACATATGAATAAAAATTTGAAAATCATTTTAAATAGTTATTAAACAAAAAACATTTTTGATTGTATTTTTATTTGAAAACCACTTCAAAATAAAAAAGATCCAAAATATTAGGAGAAAAATTTCTTTAAAGATAATATTGTAAACTTACAAAGGAAGCTTCAAGGAAATTATGGTGATTATAGAGATTAAGTCCGTACTTGCCAAACATTCTTTGTGCCTTAAAAAATATAGAAAAGTTCATAGATCAAGAAATGAAAAGATGATTCTTTTTAAAATAGATTGGAAAATTAAATTAATGGGTGAAAATTTCTTTTAAACTTTATATAATAATAGTAAAACATTTTTGACCACATTTTTAGAAAACACAGTTTTGAAATAACATTGTTTTCTAATCGAAAGGAGCAACAAAGTAAGACTTTAATAACAATATTTTCATATTTATATTAGGTACCATAGAGAGTAAAATGGTACCATTAATTATATATAACAAGATTAACCATTGGATAATAAGAGTGGTGATATTTCATAAGATATAGATCTATAATATTTCATCAATGGAAGCATAATCGTAAACTATTCCGATAAAATATGAGATTGTAGTGATAAAATCTTATGAAATTGGTAACTATATATCATAATCCCCATGATAGAATAACATTAAATGTATCTTACAATATCATGAAAATAATTAGATTCATTATATAACATGTAAAAGGGAATTATATGCACCTCATATAAAAATATAGGTGTATAACATGACATGCACTAGTAGAGATCCCAACTATACCAACACCTCTATAGCAATAGTTTGAAAAATCCATTGGTTTATGTAATCTATACCAACGGTTAAATGAAACCGTTGGATTAGGGAAAAATTTGGTTAATTTTACCAACGGTTTGAGTAAACCATGGGAAATGGGGGTTAATTTTACCAACGGATTAACAAAACCATTGGGGATAACTAGTTTTTCAATATTTACCAACGATTGTTAAGAAACATTGGGAAAAAACCCCAAATACTCCCCTAACCCACAAATAGGATCTATCCTCCACCAAACCCATCATCGAATAGATTTCTCCTCTAACCTATGAACAAAACACTCAACACATCGTTGAGTAGATCTCTCCTTAGTCAAAAAAATATTTCCTCCGTAGAACCCTACTTCCTAGGCATGAACCCATGGGCCCACTTCCTCCATTGAATATAATCTCTCCTCCTCAAACAGATCACTCTGCTAAATGATATCTCCTCCTTGAACGAGATCTCTCATCCATCCCTACTTCCCAAGCACAAACCCTACTTGTTGAGCTCACTTCCTCTATTGCGATCTTACTTTCTCCAGAATGGATCTCTCCAGGATGACAACCCTACTTCCTGAGCACGCTTCCTCTAGAACCCATCTCCATCATTTTTTACAAATTTTGATTTCTCTGGCCTGTGAACCCTACTTATTATCTGGAGATCTATCTTTGATTCATTTATTTTTTGTTCTTAAACTTCTAATAGGTACGTTCTAACAGAATTATCTCTTCTGCCTCCATTTATTTTTCTCATGTTTCATTCGATTTTTCTGCAATAATATTTATTTTACACACTCTGTATTATGATTCGTACATAATCCATATATTATTTTTGGTTCTGGTTTTGTTTTTATTTATCTTTATAGAATAATTTTTATTGATATTGAGGAAATAAATATGATAATGAGTTATTTTATCCTTGGTTTATTTTAAATTTAAAATTTATTGACATGATTTTGTTGGTCAGACATAAATACAAGTGGAGGGTTAGGACTAGAGGTAGGGTATTTGCAATGGGAGGGTTAGTACTAGAGGCACGAGTAAATGGAAAGGGCTGGGGGGTTTAAGATGGGGCTGGGGGGTGTTAGGGCTAAGGGGACTGGTAGGGGTTAGGGATAAGGGGTTGGTGTTAGTTTTATGGGAGATTGGTCTAGAGTTAAGTTTAGGGGTCTAGGGTCAGGTTATGTTTAGGTTGGGGAGGGGGTAGGTTTAGGTTTGGGTTTAAGTCACATGGGGTAGGTTTAGGCTGGGACTGGGGGTTAGTGGTAGAGGGGCCGGATAGGGCCAATGGATTAGGTTTAAGGTAGTGGTTATGGGTGGTCAATTTAGTGTAGGGGATGGGGTAGGTTTACTATGTTAAACCATCATTGGAGTACGTAGGATACCAAAAAGAGTCTACCTCATTGGTAACAAAAAATTATAAATGATGGTCATAATAAAGAGTAGGCTATCACAATTCATATTTGTATGGATACAATGACCCTCAAAACCAAATTATCTTGGGTTGAGTAGTACCATAAAGATTGATCTACCTTTCATGTACCTCATGAAATTGATTCACATGAAATAATTTTGGAATTTATTATGAAGAGTAATTAAATTTTGGAGATGAGGATGGAAAAACATAATGAAGGTCTTAAAGAGAAATAAGATTTGAAAAATAACCTATCCCAATCTATTATGAATTTAGCTTCCATTTTGAGTAATTTTTTGTTACATTCTGATTTATTGATTGAAAAGGAGGATAAAACGAAGGGGTTTTATGAAGTGAGGGTTATGGGTGAAAATAAGATTTATGAGGATGAAAATTTTTGCACATTTAGTGATATTTCTAGAAAAGATAAACCTTTGAATCCTAAAGAAGAAAATGAACCCTCCCTTAGATACTCATCAGAAGAAAAATAAATGGAATCTTTGAACTGCTAACACGAACAATAATAATGGAACATGATGAAACCAATTAATGAAATGATGGTTGAGAAAGGATAAAATTCCAACGATGAAGATATATGTGTATTTAAATAGGAATAAAAAGACGAATAAGTGGATTGGGAGTTGGACACCAGTTAACTAACTGAATTCTTCAAGGAAGATGGTTTCCCAACAATTGAAGAAGAAATAGTTTCTGTAATACAATAAACTATTAAAACCCTAAAAATGAAAAGTAAGATGAAGCAATGGATAATGAATCCCTAAAAATAGTTGATTCCATCATGAAAATATATTTTTACACATTTTTAAAAAATGGAGAAAACAGATTAGGCAATTAAAGAAGTCATTACAGAATTTAAACATAATAAGGAATAAAAACCAGGAGAGGAGGAGAAATGTATGGGGAATGATGAAATTTTTAAAGAAGAAGAACCCCAAACACAAAAAGATGAAGTTATTGTATTAAAATTCATATTTATATCACAATATTTGAATTCCAAGAGAAACAGGAAGAGGTGGTGGAAAAATCCGTCAAAAAAAATGGACGGACGTTGAATTCTTGTTTGCTATATTAAATAATTATAAAAAAATAGAATTCACCATAAATCAGAGTCATCGAGTTGGAATGAAGATGAAAGAGACCATTCAGCCCGATCAAGTAGAATTTAAAATCATCATCAATACTAGGCTAGTTAAATTTTCTTCATTCTCCAATTATGTGAATCAAAGGTAAATATTCTAGCTTAATAACCTTAATGAAAGAACACATAGTTTGAAAACTGCATTTTTAATTGATTTCTAGGAAGTAGTTTTTTAAAATCATAGAAATTGGTTGACATTTTAAAAATTCACATTCTTACATCTATTTGAAGTTTCCTAAAAATGATTATTGATATGATATATTATTCTTGATGTTGACTCATGGATACTTGCATCTAGTAAAGTGATTATTGATATTCATGAAATGACCCAATTGACCAATTTTATTTTTCCTATTCATGAGATGGTTCATAGCCTATTTTGAAACATTATTTCTCATTCATTATTTCTTGAAATAAATAAGTGTATGAAAAACTATTATAATGTTATTTTATGTCTTATTAATGCATGATTATTTTCATCCATATTAAAATGAATGACATCATAGATTGATTTTAATTGTTCCCATTTTACCTTAAGGCCAACCCCACATTGGAACTTTTCTTAAATTAGTAGAAACCCTTGTATACCATTACATGCTTATAGTTTGATATATACATGTTTATATCATACCAAAAATATTTTTTGTACTTCTACATCAACTATATTTATATAGTGACATCCTTAGATTACATGTCATATAAAAAGACTATATAAGTTCTTAGGCTATAATGAGAACCAATAGACACCATGATAGTAATCTTATATATATTCAAGATGGTCTTGATACATCAGGGTGATAGGGAAAAGATGATGTGTGACTATCAGGAGTTAGCGGCTCAAAACACTCGAGATTCCTTAAGAAGTATATATTTTTAGGTTGTGGTTTTATTGAGGCTTTGTTTTGATTTATCTTTATAGAATAATTTTGATTGATATTTAATAATTCAATGTGATCATGAGTTAAATTATCATTGGTTTATTTTAAATTTAAAGTTTGTTGACATGATTTTTTTGGCCAGACATAAATACAACTATAGAATTTTTGGAATACCCCAGGTGTCAACCTAGAACTCGAGTGTTGGATGGATAATTTGATGTTTAATATTAAATTAAAAAATTCATGAATATCAATATCATACTATTAAATAAAATATAAATTCAGACTATATTTTTTATACACCATTGGTGCTATCATACTATGTTTTACTCCAACCTATTTAGGATTCCCATTAGAATAAAATAAGAGCTAACAAATATAGGATTCCAGGAGAAATATATTAGTCACTTTTATCTAGATATTTTGAATAATGGATTGACTTGGTACATCATAAAATTTATATAGAGAATGATATCATTAATGGATCATGAAGGTTACTTCTCAGACCTGAAATATTTCCCCCCTTCATAGGAAGGAGATGATATTGCTAGTGAGAAATTTTTTCAGCATGGGATTCAGTATGATATCATTCTATAGGTTAATTCCCTTTTTGTGAGATTTTTTTATTTGATTAATTATGGTCTCATCACTAAAGATAACCCAATGGAGGCATTGAATCAAGGGAAATACGTTTCAATTGGATGATCTATGAGTTCCACATTGGGTGTCAATAAGAATTTATATTAGGATTTCCACCAAGGATGTAGTGGTCAGATCAACTTGTGTTGTAGACCACAGTATCTGGACATCATTATGATTAATTTTATTAAGAATTTCATGGTTGTACATAATCTATTTTAGTGTCCTTTTCTCATAGTGGAGTACCAATCGTTTGATAAGATGGGTGCTATATAGAAGTTATATATAAGCACTTAGTAGATAATCATTGGAAGTGTATCATAGTAGGAACCACCTAATAAGAGATTCTCTCCTACCCCTAAGTAGATAGGTTGATGGAAAATTCCATATGTACAATTCTTGTGTCATCTGTCATTTCTATAATTTGATTAATACTGTTGGTTTTATTCATATTCTTTTTCAAAATTATCCAATTCTTTTGGTTAGGCTATGTAATCTTTAGATGCAGTTATAAAAATTGATACATCATTAGGGGTGTGATTAGAGGTTATTATAAAATGTAAGAAGTTCACTATTAAAATTATTTTCTACCATTTTCTATGAGACATTTTTGTGCAGGGTAATTGACTTCTGAATTCTGAATTGTATTCTAAATTCAATTTTGTATGTATTTAATTACCTTCTGAATTATGTGTTATAATTGCAGGTAATTTCTGAATTATTCATTCATATGAGATATGTGAGGGATACATTGGAGAATTAGGTATGTTTTAATTTTATTAAGTAGGAAATTAATTGTTATTATGGTTTATTAAGTTTTGTCTAAAAAGGGACTAACTTATAATTATATATTCTTCAAATGATATACTCAAGTTAAATTTCATATAATTGTATAAGTATTCTTCACAGCCTGTTGCATGAAATGACTAAGTGTCCACTTCCTTCAAATGAGGTGTTGATATATTCTTGGCCACTATCAAGAGCTATTGAATTTTCTCGAAAACATTAACATTGATTGGACTTGGGATATGATCTTGGTCTTAGGTTGTGTTTTGACCTTGGTGAAATTTTCTTTAGGATGTTCTCTATCATGCAGTCGAGGTTTCACATTATGGATAATTACTACAAGTTCCCAATTTTTCATATTAGTTATAGATCCATTAAATATTTCCTAAAAACACATTGTGGTTGTCTTTTTTTCTTAGAATTGAGAGCAGAAGGCTTGAGGCCAGTTGTAGAAAATATAAACTACCTGAATTAAATTCACAACATGAATTTGTATGGCTAGACTAATTTCACATTGTGAAGTGGTTTTTTATGGGTGGAAAAAACCTTTTCATTACACAATGTGTAAAATATAAAAATCATGAATACGATAGGTTTTTTAAAAATGGGGAAGTATCCATCATTTTAACCCTCCTCCACTTATTATTCTCATACATCTAAACCCTCTTCCTCTATAGGAGATCCTCCCATGGCCTAACATAGGATTTGATTCAGCTCTTTTATATGAACTCTGATCAGACCATTCTTCATCACATTGAAATCATGTTAGTATGATCTTTGATTCACTTCATTCTTTTTCTATTTTATCTTACTATATATTTCACTATTTTGGTGTAATATTATATGCCCAATTTTAGGGTGGTTGTCTAGTTTACTGATTTCTTCCATTCTAATCCAATTTGGAGCCGATACATGATGAGTACTCCTCTACTTCCCTAAAGAAGGTTCTCTTGTAATTATCCCTCATTTCCTTGTTGATTATATTTTTCATCATAATTCCACATGCTTAAGTTGTTCTGAATTTCCTAAAAAATACACATATCTCCAACTTATTTTGTTATCCTTGATAAATATGACTATGTGTCCACATATTTTTATTAGGATAGCTTCCCATTGACTATTTTAATTCCATGAGGTGTACTTGTTGAATTTTCCTTGGTATTTAAAATGACTAAGTGTCCACTTCCTTCAAAAAAGATTTCTAATTTTCAGTATGTATGTGTTTCACATCATTTTTCCTATTTCACAATTCATTTATATATCTGGTGGTTTCCTGCCTCTCCTCTTCAAGCTCAGCTAGCATGGTTATGATTACCTCGAGCACTTTCCAATCTAGAACTGGTGCATCTGCTTCCGGAATTTCTTTTTAAAGTTCCTCTATCATGATTTCCTCCATTATTCTCTCTCTATAAATATCTCAATGAAAGCACGACTTTATAGGATCCAAGGTGAGAGATAGAAAAGATATATTTTCTATTAGTGAAACCAGATTCAGCGTACCATAATTATAAAAAATAGGGGAGAAGAAGAAGTTATAAAATAATGGATGAAGTCCTTGGGTAGTGCTAATTCCTGGGTCAATTGGCTAACCCACCCAAATTGTTTCTTGAAACATATCATTATGTCTAAAAATAATTGTTTCCATTTCACATAATGTTTGATGTGATATTTTATATTTTTTCCAATGATGTTTTTGAAAATCTAAAACAATAATTTTAATTGTCTATAAAAATATGAAACAACAATAAATACATATGTACATTTTTATAGAGTAGCAATGTTCAGTTTCACATTGTTGTGTTGTTCAAAAATGTTCACACATAGTAAACATGTTAAACAAAATTACTTTTATTTTTTTTAAACAACCCATCACATTATTATAGTGTATTATTGTTCATAGATTTAAGAGTATCTACTATTTGTGATGTGTTATCTTTTGATATATTTAAGAGTATTGGCATAATGGCATGATGGAATAATGATATAATGAAATATGAAATGGTAATTATGCTTACTAGGTACGTGAATATGAATTTTCACAATTGTTATGTGAATTAAAATATTCTTATGAATCTAATAATTATAAATTGAACCTAATTGAAATGTAAAGTGGTCACATTTCAGTTATAGGTTTTAATTTTTTACATTGTATTATTTGCAATGTACTTGAAATTTCAGGTTTGAATTATATACATTGCATTGTATAGAGCATAGGCTATTGGAGGATGAATTTTAGGTAATTACAGAGGGTAGGCTATTGGAGGCTGCATTGTAGGGAATTGTAGGGGGCAGGTTGTTAGAGGATGCTTTGTAGGTAATTTTAGAGGGCAGGCTGTTGGAGGCTGTTAGAGGCTACATTGCAGGTAATTACAGAGGGCAAGCTGTTGGAGGTTGTTGGAGCCTTCATTGCAGGTGATTGAATATGAAAGGCTACATTGTATGTAATTGCATAGGTTCTAGCTTGTTTGTTCATGAGGGATGTGTTTTTTGATCCAAACTGTGATTGGTACAGTTCAAGGAGCACGAATGACTCCTATTTTTACAAGGTTGAGGTAGTGTACCCGATTCTTGACATTGGTGATGTGTATGTTATAATTCCGAAGATTGATACTAAAATGGGAAAGGGTATGATATTTTAATCCCTATTATCCACGTATTAGGAATAATATCTCTACCATTATACATGATTGTTGACCTTTTTATTGGGTGATACTATTTTTTTACAAGGCAATACTGGTGCCAGAATCCTGATACAAGTTTGTTGACCTTTTTATTAGGTGCTACTATTTTTTACAAGGCAGTACTAGTGATGGAATCAGTGAGGGATTTCTGTGATGGGTACATAGGGAAGGCTTGGCTGTGATCAGTACATACTAATATACCTACGGTTTTACAAACCATTTGTACAAGCATATAAAACTCACTTCCTATTACAACAGCTTTACTAAACTATTCGTTAATTAGTTTAGAACATACACCAACAATATACATAAACCATTGGAACATGATAAAATAGTTTTTTGGGTAGTTTGTGCACCAAAGGTTTTTGAACCATTGGTATTTATATATTCTAATGGTGTCATTGGATCCATTGGAATATGGTAAGTGTACACATCCATATACCAACGGTTCCTATAAAACTGTGGGTAAAGGTAAATTCCAATGCCCAACATTGAAAAAGTTCCTTAAAATACTAGGATATCATATCCTAATGGTTTTAGGGTCTATCCCAACAATTTCAAACCATTGGGATAGGAAAAATTTTCATTAGTGATGCGTCTCAAAGAAGGAATATTGTGACAAAATTAATTTTCTGATTTGGTAACTTTTGAACCATAAAACTAATGATAGTGAGATAACCAAAAGAATATTTAAATACCCATACATTTATGTAAATTTTAAATAGAAAAAATTAATGGGTTGTATATACACCACACAAAATAAATGAGTGGTGAACAATGCATATGTCTCACGGTTACAAAAAGTGAGATGAGAAAACCCTTACATTAAATCTTGAATTTCATTATACATGTTCAAACCTACAATAAAAAAATATATTTTTATTATAAATAGACTATTGAACCATATTATAATATATAAAACCATATATGATTTTATTATATCTTAATGTCATCCGCTAATTGACAATTCCATGCTAACATTACGTTTCAGGTAATATTCGATTTGTTTTCCATATACGTTTTGACTTTTTATTCTTGGTCCCCTTAATTAGATTATGATTTTATAATTTTTATAATGTAAAAAATAATATAAATATAATATATATTTATTATATAAATATTTATAATAATATATAAATGATATAAATAAGAAATGGAATACATCGTTCAGGGAGAGTAGGTCATACGTACGCATGAACACTATTTCTATTTTTTATCGTAATGAATAGAAGAGGGAAATGATATATATATATTATTCTAGTATAAATATTAATTCATGAATATAATTTTAATTTACTAAACCCATATTTAATGCATTCCAAGAAAAGTGTCAACGAATCACATTGCTTTAAGGAGGCGGTAGTCCACAAGTCCACAAACGAAGTTATCACATTGACACAAAAAGGGAAGTATGAAGGTATGTTATAAATAATATTTCCAAAGTTCTAAAGACACAATAAATATCATATATATCATATTAGAATAGTATGTCCATTATAATTTCCAACCATGATAGGTGGTAAAGGAAAAACGAAAAACATTGTTTTATTGAGGTGGTAGTCTACCGTACACACGAATGGTATGTTTATCACCCATTTGATGGAAGTATGTGTAGTTTTAGGTAAAACCAATTGAATAAAAATATCTCACAATATTTAGTATAATGATCTTATTATATAAGCACATAATTTGAATAATTGAGGGGGTGTAGAAAGAAAATAAAACAAATGAGATTGTGGAAGGATGTTACCTATTCTTTGGGTAACTCTTCTTTGTTTCCACCAAAGAGCTCCCTTAGTTGGATTTATACCAAAAGGATTCTTATAGTATGAATTAATAGTATTTTATTTCTTATTTTTTCAGTTATTAGATGATAAAAATTAGCTTCAGAGGTGTGAGGAAGGGTAAGAGTAAATTCTTATTTTATAGATGACATGGGGTGTCATTTTTATAAATACCAAAAGGAAAACACTATTTGGAGGTCTCCCTATCCTTATGTGCTTACAAAAAATAAAAATAATGGATTTAAGAAAATTTTTAATATATTAAATACTCCACCACAAAAAATAAGTTCATTTTTAAAATGATGTTCCATAACTTCTATGTTTCCCCGCTTAAATCATTTTTTATTAACGTAACTAATTCTCTAACCTAAGTAATTTAACCATTATGAATAAATTAATTTTTGATTTATTATACAACAAATATATAATTAATTCTAAATATGATATATAATTTACAAACAAATCCCATCTCTATTGGAAATTTATTTTAAAACAAGCGCATATAACTCGCACACACATTGCTCTAACCCGAGCGGTACTAACAATGTTTTTACTATTTAATGGTAAATATGATCATAATAAAAGATAAATTGGTCCATAAATATAACATGTTTTATATTTATTAACATTTACAAATCATTTTTAAGAATATATTATTTTTAATAAATATGAAATCATTTAATAAAATATCATTTATTATAAAATAACCTTAAAATCAATTTTGACATTATTTAAATAATTGAAATGTTAAAAAATTCAAGAAAAGGTTGGAATTTGAATATATTAATTTCACACCTGGTTAAGATGATATATTTATTTAATAAAATTAAATACAATAATTCAATCAATTTACATTACTTTTAATATTTTTAGTTTGATTTTTTTGTTAATTATTAACTAAATAATTATTACATGTGGCATTCCTTAAGAAGTTAATCAAAATAAGTCATCAATAAAAATTTAATATAAATTAATATGACAAAAAAAACTCATTTAATATTAAAAAAATTGTGTACAAACGGAAAAATGTTATTTTTTCATATCTCAGGGATTTATAAATATTAAAGGTAAGTATGTTTACTCTTTTGTCCTTTTCCTTACATAACTTATTATATAGGTCCCTTTCATGGAGTAGTGTCCCAGAAAATCAAAACATTAGAAACAATAGATTATATAGTCTAAATATGGTCATCAAAGGTCTTTTGGAGAAAGGGAAATTTCATTTTCCCCTTAAGATTAATTTTTAACCACTAAGTAAACTAATTTTTTCCGTAATCACTATAATTAATTTTAATTAATGTCACTAATGTTTTTGGTGAAAAAATATGTTTACCTTAATATACATTATAAATTAATTTTATTCCAAATATAGAATCCATTTTTTCGAATTCTAAAAAAAATTAAGTGGCAGAATTTAATTTTAAATTAATCACATAGATGTGTCGCGAAAGAAGGTCTTTTAAGAGAAAATATTTAAAAGTTTTGAAATGTTTTTATATCCAATTACAATTTAAAATTTGTTCCCATAACATAAATTTAATTAATTATTGTAAAAATTATTTAATTAAACTTTAAAAAATAAAATATAATATAATTTAAAATATAATTAAATTATATGAATGAGAAGTTTAAAATTTAGATTCAGTATCGTTAACTATTCATCAAAAATTAATGTTTTTCAGAAAAAAAATTCAACCTAAGATAATTATGAAATTATAAATTCAATTTTTTTTATTTTATCAAATATAATTTTTGAAAGTGTCTAAAATTAATTTTACTCATGATTATAGAATGACATAAAAAGTAGCTCATTTTCGAAAAAAGTTATTTTAAACCAATAAAGGATTTTCCAAATATTATATGATTTATTATAAATATGTTTTATTTATATAAAAATATTATAAATAATATTAAAAAATAAATTCATGTTATTATATTTAATGGAAATGTTTAAAATATCTCATTTAAACAATTATAATAATTAAATTATTTATAGTAGAAAATCAGAGTTGTATAAAAAGCAAGCTAATTTAGCGTTGTGTGTAACACAAGATTATCATTGAATATCGTATAATGATAGATTAATTTGGGGTAACATAAAAAGAGATAATAACATGGTTCTTTATTATAATACAAACTATATTCAGTGTTCCGTGAAATGAAAAATATCCAAAAATTTAAATTATTTTGGGAAAACTGTCAAAAAGTATTAGGGTGTTATAGATAGAGTGACAATATTTTTATAGAATTGATATAATTATGGAAATATATTCTTCCTAAATAAAATGTTCTTCCAGATTAACATTATAAATTATATAAAATATTATTCCTGGTTGTATTATAGTCATGAACCAACCCAGGTTGACCCTAAACCGGTCACTTGAGCGGGGTGGGTTCGCGACATGGCCATAAGGGCATTCCCGATCCCCACGGGCTGGAAACCAGCGTCGGGCATCAAATTTTAATCGTTGGGAACGATTTGTCCCATAAACAAAACCAAATAAACAAGAAAATAGATATACACAAACAATTGATAAACATAACACTAGAAGTGGAAAGAAAAATAAAACTAAACATACCTCCATGTGCCCTTTCAGGTCACCTCGCGACCAACGGCCTACATTGCTCCAACAACGATCAACTCAACCAAGAAAACCTGAGAAAGGAAACCTGCAACTGAAATGATAATATAGGCGTTAATGTTAAAAATTCTCAGTAGGGATGTCAAAATAAACCACATAACCCAACATCTCCCTTCCCGAAGCAATACATTAATGAAAGTTTCAAATACTATTATAAAAGTAGGTTTTCGCACTTGAAAATAAGCAACATGTTTTCCCATTTAGAAAAAACCAACACACGCCAAATACCATTTTTCCAAAATTGCTTATCATTTTATAAATAAAATCTATATCAATGTATATCAATGTTGTGCTAGATTAAAACAAGTAAAAGTTCAAGATGAAAATAAACTAGTGCACATAAAGTAAACAAGAAATAAAAATGATCCAGTAACCATGGTTGATCCTAAACATCCCTAGAAGACCCCTGGACGTACTCAGTTTCAAAACCACCTGTCGGCGTATGGTGAAGCCCCTATTTCTATAACCAACTGGCCACCCTAACTGACCAATCCAGTGGCAAAGCCCGCCTGGCCCAACAACAAATCCAGGGGGTACCAACCCATCGGACCGGGGTTGGTCAGCAACCATCACTCGATCTATAAAATATCCCCTGAAACCCATGGTGGTTATAATAATACTATGTAAGTAGGAGGCCCTCACACGCGTGACTCATCTCACCACACTTGCCTACCCCAAACACGGACACTCCATACGATAACCAATAAGGGATATCCCCCTATAGAGGTGCCCCAGTTTATATATACATATATATATATATATAAATATATGTAACATATCATCAAAGGTTCCAACTGGGTCTTTATGCCCGGAAATCATTAAACCCATTTAATACCTTTTTAAAAATACCAAATTTGTTATATGGTAACACAGTAATCAAAACATCTTCATTTCAAAGAGTCAATGCAAACATTACATTAAACCTGAAAGTGCCAAATAGGATATCAGAACACTCCCATGTCGAAATCATTATTCTAAAATCATTTAAAGTTATAACAAGGCACGCACACTTTCCAAACACAAACAATTCTAAAATTTAACACAACTCCACCCATGAATTGGAAGAGCCAAACGAGCTTTTAAGTTTTCATGTCCAAAAAAATTACCCAAAACATTACACAAATACAACTATTAAATTTTCAAAGCCAAACTGGCACACCCTTGAGATCACACTTTAAACCTTTCAAAAAATCCACACAAAGGACCAAATATTACTTAGGAAACAAAAACCAATTAAAAAACTAAGGTTTTAAAGAAACACTAGTGTAATGGTGTCATTGTCACTTAAAGTCATGTCCATGGGTTCACCATGTGCACCCATAGATGTGCCAACATCAAATTTCACACCTGCATTCCAAGAAACAACAAACACTATTCCCACAAAACTACCACTTTGAAACTAAAACCAATCGCTCAATTTATTTGAAAAGAACTCACACCGCCATATTAAAATCCAAAGAGCCCCCTTTTTATTTATACACCTTAACATATTTATCATGTTATACCAATACTAGAATTATAAACCAAACCAGGTTTACAAATAACCATTGCTGGAACACAACATAATCTAGGCTAAACATTTCATAGAAACCCTCAATTCCACTTTGGAAACTATAGTATTTTATCAATGCGCCAAGTGCAGGTAGACATTATCATAATCAAATATTCACCTTTAAAGTATTATTCTCCTTTAACATACTGTATTAACATATGGAGAAATTACCCCAACAAAATAGCCATAACAATATCAAAATAGGATTGGTCACATAATCAAATAACTGCATACTTGAACTAGGAATTGACTCAAAACATGCTTTGGACTAATTCTAAAAAATTTAAAAAACACTATAGCAGGAAAATTATGGGTATATCAAGCTGTGAATCAAATAAAATAAAATTATCAAAACACCCAAGAATCAATTAGATTGCGGAAAATAAAACCATGGAATTACCCACATCAAACCAAGAGCGGATGTGATGGAACCTCAACAGAAGGAGGAACGACGCCCCGTGAACCCGATGCACAACCTAAACCACATGAAAAACACACAAAACACAACTACGACGTTAGGGTTTCAACCAAAACAAATAAAAACACCAATGATGAAATCATAGACAGATAAATAAATGAATGAATTAATAAATAAAGTAATTAATCAACAAGTAAATAAATAAATAAATAAATACACCGTAGGAGAGGAGTCTGCGCCAGGAGGGGCGGTGCAGGGGGATCTGGGCTACCAGAAACAAGGCACGTAAGGGGTTAAGGTCACCAGAAACAAGGTGTGCGAGGGGGGTTTGAGCTTCCTGATACTGGTCTCCGGAGCAAAGGGGGGTCTTGTAGTGGTGTTAAAGCTAATCGGAAGGCTGACGGAAGAGGGAAAAAGAGGATGGGTCGTGTGGTTGCTGCCGGAGCGGCTGGGTGAGGGTGGCTAGAGCTGGAGGAAGGAGCAAGGAGGGGGAATCCCGGTGTGGGGAGTCCGGATGGCCAGAAAGCAGCTGGAAGGAAGTGTGGAAGGGAAAGGGGGCTTCAGCGGGGAGCTGGGGTTCGAGGAGGCTGGAGCGCGAGTAGGAGGCCTGTGGTGGAGGGCCTGGCCACAATGGGTGCTGGGGTTATAGCACTGAGAGGTGAGGTTCGAGGGGCTTGGCATGACACATATGAGGCGGTGGAGGTTGGCGAGGGTGAGGCTGGCAAGGAAGGGCAGAGGGGAGGCTGGTGCGGCATTGCACATGGGAGCAGGAGGGAGCGAGGGTGAGGCTGGCAACAAAGGTGGTGTGCGAGAAGGAGCTGGATTAGGTCTTGAAGGAGGTGAGGGAAGAGGGAGGACTTGCTGGTGGCACTGTGCAATGTGAGTCGAGATGAGTCCAGCATGTGCGGAGGGAAAACCAGGAGGCGGAGGCGCAGGAGGGTGGAGATGAGGGAGGAAATAGAGAGCAGTGCTTCAGGTGAGTTCCGCAGGGGGTGATAGATGGATAGGGGATGGCGTAGGAGATTGACGAAGTGGTGAAGGTGGCCTGATGGAGCACACTAGTGAGGGAAGAGGGTGAGGTGAGGGCGGAGGTATAGGATAAGAGGGCGGCATGCAGATGAAAAAGAATGGGGAAGGGGTGATAGGATTTGGGGTAGATTAGGGTTAGAATTTGTTTTTCATTTTATGTTTTAATAATAATAATAATAATAATAATAATAATAATAATAATAAAAAAACCATAAATTAAAATAATAAAATTAATAATATTACAGATAATATTAATGAAATTTATTAAAAATCAAAATAATTATAAAAATAATAATAATGAGAAAAATAATAATGAAAACAATAATAATAATAAGAAAATTTATCAATTTCCTGACTCCTGGGCCGGCCATGCTGCTACGGCAAACTGTGCGATGACCAGGCACGAGTCCGAAGCCCAACAAAAATATTAAACGAGAAATTTTTTGATCTGAAACTCAGATCAGACCTTGACGAGAGAACCTGAGGCCAAGAGTTAATAAAATAAAGATAAATTAAAAGTGAGGTGTGACAATTATCCCCACCACATACACTTTCTTCCCCCAAAAAAATCACCCAGTCAAATGATAGAAAAAAGATAAATTCATACCCGATTGAAATGGAAAGAAAACACGATAGAAGAGAAAAAGAGAACACGAGAGGTTTCTCCCCACCACAAGAACTCAACTATCATGAAAAATTTAACACATAAACATACCACCTTGGGAGGGGGGGCGTGGGAACTCCCAACCATTCTAAACTATCTTTTATAGTATGATAAAAACAACACCTCCACTGAAACATGGAACTCTCAACCCATACCAATAACCTCAAACTCTAGAGAAAAACTTCCGAGAAGAACATGATCCCAACAGTGAATCTGAGTATAACCACAAGCCTTGACTCCTCTGTAGGCACTTAAATCTCCAAACAAATGCCGCCAAACCAAGACCAACATATACAAGTGTCAAACACACTTTTAAGAAAACTCACGATTCAGAAAACCATGATCAGACAAAGAAAACTATTGGATTACAATAGAACATGCCTATTATAACGGCACGATGAATCAATGAACTTACAATGACATCAAAACTTTAACAGAAGAAAAATAAAGGAAAAAAAGACTTTAAATGTTCCACTATCAACATGGAACACAAAAACCAGACCAAGGCTTCACACCCCTGGAAACTCCTCACTGCGCGCGAGCTTCACCCTAAGGCCTGTGGCTAGGGATTTGATGGCTGAAGCATCTCCTGCCTCATAGTTAGGAACTGAAATTCCTCTTGTCACAGCGTCTTCCTCAGGAGACACTTCCTTCAAAACTTATCGGGATGACCCAGACACCAGCAATGATGAAACTTCTTTGGAGGGGTGCGACATGATGGATTCACGTGCCCGAACCGACCACACTGGTGGCACACCACGGAACAGTCTGACAAACTAGAAGCCAAAGTCACTGCAGGGGACTCTTTTGGAACATGTTCCTCTGGCACATCCTACTCACCATATGGGGAACCATCATGAGTAACTGGATATGCTGGATTGTCAAGCACCTGTACTCCGGGGACCAGTTCAACTAAGAACGCCTCATCCACCAACTTCTCAAAACGATGATCTTTAGAAAGGAGGACCTGCTCCCAGATATCTGGGCGAAGACCCCCAATAAAGAGAGAAGTTTTCATCAAATCCAGTAATGTTTCCTCTGGAGAAAAGGACACAAGATCCTTGAAATGGTCAATATATGCCTTCACCGTTCGTTGGCCTTTTTGAATACACTTGATCTCTTCCCTTTTCTTCATCTTTACCTATTCAGGTATAAACAATCAGAGGAAGATGGATTGAAAGACATACCATGTCATACCAACTCACACTGAAGGTGGGGCCACCAACTCCCATTTTTTTAGAGCCGGACCTTCAAACAGACCCAAAACATCATGCAGTCTGACAGCTTCGGGAGTTCCCAAAACCCTAAAGATGTGCTCGACCCCTTCAAGCCATTCTGCATCTTCTAACATACCCCAATCACCGTTAAGGATAGGAAATTTCCGAGAAGGATAAAAAACTAGGCATGACTTATCAGAAACCTTGGGGACCATTCTGGGCGGCATTTTCTTAACAACTGATAAAACACAGAACCAAAACCAATATCAGGCTGAAGCAACATCAAATAAAGCACCTTCATCCAAAACAACCAGCACAAAATTAACACGAAAATGTGAACACATTCAAAATTCACTTTTCCATTTTATATTTCAAAACCTCCTTTATTCAATGCCGCTTTCCAAACCAAATTCAATTTTCCAAAAATAATTTTCGCTTTCCAATTTTTTTGCTTTAGAAAAACAAGGTCAAACCTTTAATTCCAAGTTCACACCCCAGTAATCCCATGAACAGTTGCACTTGTCTTCATCCTCTTTCATCCATATGCACTAACACGTACTTCCCATGTATTCCCTCACATGTGAAAACGTTCATAAAGAGTGCCTGAGGTAGCACCCAAACCATATCTCTTCCGGTTCCAAGCGACCACCAGATTTTTATACCAAAATCTTTTAGTTTTAAAACAAATGCATCTCACAAATTTAAATCCTTTTAAAATAAATCATTCTCATTTCAAAAACACTTTTTCATTTTTAAGAATTCACTTACACCAATAAGAACCAAGACGACACTTAACTTACATCAAATCACTGAAGGGAGGGACTAGTAGTCATGCTTAACCTAACGCCACGGTAGTGGGTCATTCCCCAAGTAAGCATTAATGACTAGGAGGAACTTAAACTATGTAATAGTACTCCACATGGGTCACTACTCCATATAAAATCATGATGTACCATCGGCTTTCCTCTATTGTCATCCCTCAATCCAAAAACAAATCAGTACGAGACAAGAACACAATTCCTGGACTACCGTTGGCGACTCGAGGTTTGGAACAAGCGAGAGTTCATGACATCCTTCCCATACCCACCTCTCGAGTCCCAAAAGTCCTAATCTAAATCTACCATATACCCAAAATAACAAGGGCTCCTATGATACCATTTTGTCATGAACCAACCTGAGTCGACCAAGAACCGGTCATCCGAGCGGGGTGGGTCTGCGACATGGTCCGAAGGGCATTCCCGATGACGGGCATCAAAGTTTAATCATTGGGAATTTTTTGTCCCATTAAAAAACCAAATAAACAAGAAAAAAGATATACACAAACAACTGATAAACATAACACTAGAAGCGGAAAGAAAAATAAAACTAAACATACCTCCACATGACCTTTCAGGTCACCTCCCAACCAAAGGCTAACTTTGCTCCAACAACGAGCAACTCAGCCAAGAAAACCTGAGCAAGGAAACCTAAAACTAAAATGATAATATAGGTGTGAGCATTAAAAATGCTCATCAGGGATACCAAAATAAACCACAGAACCCAATGTCTCACTTCCCAAAGTAATCCATTAATGTAAGTTTGAAATACAATTATAAAAGTATTTTTTCACATTTGAAAATAAGCAACATGTCTTTGTCATTTAAAAAAATCCAACACAAGCCAAATACTATTTTTCCAAAATAGTTTATCATTTTATAAACAAAATCCAAAACAGAGTATATCAATGTTGTGCTATAGTAAAACAAGTAAAAGTGCAAGATGCAAATAAACTAGTGCACAGAATGTAAAAAAGCAATAAAAATGATCTAGTAACCATGGGTGATCATAAACATATCTAGAAGACCCATGGATGTACTCAGTTTCAAACCCACCTACCGACGTAAGGTGAATCTCCTATGTCTATAACCAACTGGCCGCCCTAACTGACCAATCCAGTGGTAAAGCCCGCCTTGTCTGACAACAAATCTAGGGGGTACCAACCCGTATGATTAGGGTTGGTCAGCAACCATCACTCGATCTCTAAAAGACGCCCATGAACCCATGGTGGTTATAATAATACTGTGTAGGTAGGAGGCCCTTGCACTCGTGACTCATCTCACCGCACTTGCCTACCCCAAACATGGACACTCCATACGATAACCCATAAGGGATATCCCCCCTTTAGTGGTGCTATAGTATATATATACATATATATATATATAAATATATGTAACATATCATCAAAGGTGCCCACCGGGACATCATGCCATGAAATCATTAAAACCATTTAATACCTTTTTTAAAATACTAAAGTTGTTATATGAGCACACAATAATAAAAAAATTGTCATTTCAAAGAGTCCACGCAAACATTACATTAAAGCTGAAAGTTCCAAACGGGCCGTCATGACACACCCACGTCGAAATCATTATTCTAAAAACATTTAAAGTTCCAACAAGGCTCAAACACTTTCCAAACACAAACCATTATAAAAGTTAACACAACTCCATCCATGAATAGGAAGAGGTAAATGGGCCTTTAAGTTGTCATGTCCAAAAACATTACCCAAAACAATACACAAATACAAATATTATATTTTCAAAGACAAACTAGCACACCCTTGAGATCACACTTCAAACCTTTCACAAAAGTGAAACAAAGGACCGAATCTTACTTAGGAAACAAAAACCAATTAGAAAACCAAGGTTTTAAAGAAACACTAGTTTAAAGGTGTCATTGTCACTTGAAGGCATGTACATGGGTGCACCGAGTGCACCCATAGATGTTCCAACATCAAATGGCACACCTGCGTTCCAATAAAACGACCAAAACTATTCCCACAAAACTACCACTTTGAAACTAAAACCAACTGCTCAATTTATTTGAAAAGAACTCACACTGCAACATTAAAAATCATTGAGCCCCCTTTTTATTTTAGCAACATAACACAATTAGCATGTTATACCAATAACAAAATTATAAACTAAACCAAGTTTACAAATAACCAATTTCGTCGCACAACATAATCAAGGCTAAACATTTCATAAAAACCCTCAATTCCACTTTAAAAACTATAGTATTTTATTAATGCGCCAAGTGAAGAAAGACATTATCATAATGAAATATTCACCTTCAACGTATTGTTTTATTTTATCAAACTATATTAACATATGATGAAACGCTCCCAACAAAATAGACAAAACAATATCAAAATAGGATTTGGCACATAATCAAATAACTGTAGAATCAAACCATGAATTGACTCAAAACATGATTTTGACTAATTCTAAAAATTTTAAAAACACTATAGCTAGAAAATTATCGGTATATCAAGCTATGAATCACATAAAATAAAATTATCTAAACACCCAAGAATCAATTAGATTGCCAAAATAAAAACCACGAAATTACCTACCCTAAACCAAGAGCGGACGAGACAAAACCTCAACAGAAGGAGGAACGATGCCTCGCGAACTAGACACACAACCTAAACCATGTGAAAAACGCACATAACACAACCACAATGTTAGGATTTCAACCCAAACAAATAAAAACACCATTGATGAAATGACAGATAGATAAATAAATGAATAAATAAATTAATCAATTAATTAATCAATATGTAAATAAATAAATAAATATACCGGAGGAGAGAAGTATGCGCCAGGAGGGGTGGTGCAGGGGGGTCTGGGATACCAGAAACGAGGCTCATAAGGGGTTAAGGTTGCCAGAAACAAGGCGAACAAGAGGGGTTCAGTTTTCCCTCTACTGGTCTCCGGAGTAATGGGGGGTCTTGCAGAAGTGTTGAAGTTGGTCGGCAGGATGAAGGAAGAGGGAAATGGAGGCAGGGTCTTGAGTCTGCTGCCGGAGCGGCTGGGCGAGCATGGCCAGAGCTGGCAGAGGGCGCAAGGTGGAGGCGTCCTGGTATGGGGAGGCAGGATGGCCGAACATTGGCTGGATGGAAGTGTGGAAGGGAAAGGGGGCTTGAGCGGGGAGATGCGGTTCAAGGAGGCTGGAGCACGAGCATGAGGCGTGCAGTAAAGGGCCTGGGCACGATTTGTACTGGGGTCAAATTGCCGAGAGGTGAGGTTCGACGGGCTTTCCACGACACATGTGAGGCGGCAGAGGTTGGAAAAGGTGAGGCCAACGAGGAAGGTTAGAGGGGAGGTTGGTGCGGTATTTCATAGGGGAGAATGAGGGAGTGAGGGTGAGGCCGGCGAGGAAGGTGGTGTGCGAGCAAGAGTCGGATGAGGTCTGGCAAGAGGTGAGGGCAGAGGGATGACTTGCTGGAAATGCTGTTCAGTGAGAACCGGGACGAGGCCAGCCTGCGCAGAGGGGAAACCAGGAGGCAGAGGCGCAGGAGGGCATAGATGCGGGAGGAAATAGGGAGTGGTGCTTTGGGTGAGTTCCGCAGGGGGCACTGGATGGACAGGGTGTAGAGACCCAAATATTGACATATATGGACATTACATTTCTTTTGCGGAATACTTAATACATAACAAAAATATACACACAAGGACTGTAATAGTTTAGTGTCTTTGGAAACTCGGAACGTAATCTTCTAATCATGGTGAACGATCTTCAACATCCCCCATAAAGATCTTCCCCTTTTGGGTTTCTTACCTAAAACCTTTCTTTAAATCCTAGGGAAAAGAAAACAGATAAAGGGTGAGCTCAAATTCTCAGTAAGGGTAAGCATGGATAAAATAAAATAAATCATATACATTTGAACTTAAAAACATGAACATAATGTTTAAACATCAAAATCTTGGGAAATGACATAAAACATGGCAGTACATAAGGCATATATCATAAAGAAACATTAATCATGATAAAATAGCATGGGAATAAAACATGTGATTGTGGAAACCATTAAGCACATGATATGATTTCCATAGTAGCCAAGCCATTGCTTCCAAGACCATCTTAGTGGAAAAAGTCCCTTTCTGAATTGAGTTCACTCCTCGTTCCAGTCCGGTATTACTGAACCGGATTAAATTACCGTTCCAACCATGTCTATCTCATGAGATATAAATCTTTACCCAATGAATTGGTGGGAGATATAGGTCCCACCCATATCATAATGAAATCAATCTTTCATGTGCCACAAAATCATAAATCATACATCATAGCATAACCCATGTAATAGAAGGGGATTCTTAAACATCATGCCATCATAACATAATCCATATAAAAAAATGGATATCATTTCATCATAAGAAGAATGAAACCATGTAAATAATGGAGACATTATACTTGAAACATACACATATTAAATAATTTCATCTTAGATGGAAAATGGTTTTGATAAAACACTTGAAATGAATTCTTGAGGAAAATATCCTTTCTTCTTCAAAATCATTTTCTTTTCACAAAATGCCATTTAATTTTAAAAGAAAAGGGTTTTGTTGAAAATAATCACGCAATCTTGTATAATAAGCTTCATGAAAATGAGGTTTTAAGAAACTGTAAAAATCTGTTCACGCCGTATAAGTTAAAAATAAAATTCTTCTCGTACTTTTGTCAGAAAAGTCAAAAAGTACCTCATATGGTAAAAATAATAAGATTCCTTACATACCCTGTAGTAAAAGTAATAAATGGTTAAAATGGAATTTAAACATACATGGAAAAAATTTAGAAAACATTGACATGGATGACAACAATAACCCCAGTAAATACTTATGAAAAAACAATCTCAGATAAAAACGAGATTGGAAAAGTTATCCCTTACCTTACGTCTGATATGCTTTGTATGTATTCGAACCACCTGTATAATGATTTAAATAATGTCATTGACTTATTACAGAATCATATTCATTTTAATGATATCATATATGGTTCACTTATGACTTTATATTACCCGTTCTTTTGTAAATTCCATGTTAAAGCAGCATTTTGGGTAAAATCGTTTCATTTATCATACGTGTTTCGACTTGTTGGTCTTGATATTATTAATTATATAATGATTTACATAATTCCAGAATGTAAAAAATTATTTATATATAATATATATTCATCATATACATACATATATATATATATATGAAAGATCGATAAATGGAATGAAATACACCGTTCCTCGAGATGGTAGGACGTACGTTTGCATGAACGCTGTTTTTTTTCCTTATTGAATTGAATAGAATTAAGTAGATGACATGAATATATATATACATAAATACAGTATCATTATTATGTCATATATTTCATTATTATTCATTATATATACGTTATAATCATTCATGAATGGTTAACATGGAGAATGAATCTCATCGCGTCGTGGAGACGGTAGTCCGTACGTACGCACGAGCGATGATATCATTCCCATGATCGTGGAATTCTATTGAAGTGTATGTATAATATTTCAGAATCAATATCACTTAACAATAATCATATATAGTTATTTATTTACACCATTATACCCATCCAAGTAAGGTGGTGGTCGAAAACAGATTACACCACAGCGTGGAGACGATATTCCGTACGTACGCACGAGCGGTGATTTTGTTTTCCATAGGATGGATAGAAGGTGAAATAAGGTTGTTTCATATTTATAATAACATATCAGTATATAAGTAATACTGATGTTGTTACTTTATAATGATACAACAAAAGAAGAATAAGTAGAAGAAGAAAGAAACTTGAGAGAATCAGAAGAAGAGATTACCTCTTCTTTGACGCACCTCCTTTACGCTTCCTCTTAAGGAATTAGAGTTGGTCGTTTGAGAAGACCATAACCTCCTGAATGTTTATAGGTAAGTGGAGAAAATAAATGGGCAGGGTTTATCTGAAATTTAAGTCTCAAAATGGTGTGAAGAGAAGATGGAAGGGGTTCCCTTTTTATAAGGGAGGAGAGGGGCACCATTGGAAAAACTTAAAATATTATTTTATAATAAAGTCATATTCGCTTTTTAATTGTTCCAAATTGATTTATTTTGATGATAAGGTTGGTATGGGTCGAAATAATCTCAACCAATAGATTTTAGAGAGGTTTGGGTAATTATATTAACCTTATCTTTTAGTTTAAACTCTTAGTTAATTAGATTGACATTTACCATGTCACTTTGTATTTTTATATTATATAGTTAATAAACATAACATATACATTCAATAGACCCCCAAGTAGTCCATTAATGATAAAACTATCATGATATAAGTATCTTGGCCGAAACATAAATTTTTAGGAATATAATAACAATTAATAATATAATATTTGTTTTAAAAACTATTTTATGTCAATTTTGACACTATTTGGTAATGGATTTTTGTGAAAATCATAACTGCATGATTAGTTCGAAAGTTAATTAATTCAATACTAACATTTCATATTAACCTATAAAATTAGTTTAATTCATAAAAGGTCTCAAATTACATTTATTTGGGTATTTATAACATCAATTATTTTAATATTTCATTATTTAGGTAATTACTGCATCACCATTGTGTCATAAATAACTTAAATTTTTTAATGTATAAAAATTATAAATAAAATCACATTAGGTAGGATATCTTTTTAAATTTATAATGAATATTTATAGTTGAATATATCTTATGTTTAACTATATATTAAAAATGATTTAGTTATTAACCTTTGCTTTTAACTATTTTAACCCTTCCTTAAATAAATTAATAATAAATGTCCTAATCTAATCCAAGTGGACCTAAATGGTCATATTTTTTTTCCTAAGGTTGTTTTTGGTCGAATTACACTTATCAAATAGAATTAGGACATGTGTTAGGGTAATAATAATATCATTTTTACCCTTAATTACTCTATTAACTTTTAACTGTCGTAAATAAAAGTAAAAAGTTACTATCCACCAAAAATTATTTTTATCTCATTGAACCAAATTTTAGTCCTTGATATTAACCATGTCTCTCGGATTTTCTAAATTCCACTCACAGAAGCAGAATATTATGTTTTATGTAAATTTCCAAATTCTCCTAGGAGGTGGGTAAAAGACGGTGAAAAGTTCAATAAAATTTTTATATATCTAAAATTATTATAAAATGACTCCAATTGATTAAATTGAACTTATATAGGTATTATGTATCAATTTTAACCTAAAATAAATTTAAATAAAATAAATAATTATTTAAATAAAAGACAGTTTTTAAATAGTAACCCATTGTTTTCACTATTCATAAAAAATTGAATGTTTTCAAAAAAATACAAAATATTCACCCTAGGCTAATTTTGATATTCCAAATCAAAAAATGAAGTCCATTTTGAAAGGTAAAATTTATAAAATTTCAAAAAGTGGGTATTACTATTCATAACGGCTAGTTTATATAATATTTTAATAACATATCGTTGTTTAGTAAAACTCGATATTGTGTACAACACACGCTATAGTGGAAGGTCGTGATTGCGTGTAAAGAAAGCCAAGTCAGGGATGCATGTAGGGCAAGCTCCTTTTGGTGTAGCATACAAAATAAGACATCAATGAAATTAAAAAGAATATTTTTCATGAAATCTTAGGGTGTTACATTCTACCCCCCATAAAAGGAATTTCACCCTCGAAATTCGTCAGGGTTATAAATGGTTTACTACTTGAAAGTTTCTTTCATAGAAACCCACATCGTAAAAAGGAATACCAGAACTTGACTTTAAAAACTAAAGTATGAAACGTAACGGTAACCAAAATTAACTAATCACTGGGTTTCAACATAAGAGAACATAGGTGAAAATATGGATATGGAAGAGAAATATAACCATAAACTTCTGATGAAGAGTGGTAGAGAACATGGATATGGAAAATACAACAATCACAAAGCCATAAATTTTTGAGGATCTAAGGTACCATCTGATTAATCAGATATGAGAGCACTAGGACAACATTTTTTGTTTTCAAGATCATTTCCCCAAAGTTGAAGAATTTGAATTAGAAGTAATACTTACTTTATTTCGGTATCATCTCACCGTTTCTCGTGCATCGAACAATTTCCACTTTATCTCTTAAAGAAATGATGTTGAATTTATCTTCTGTGAAGTGTTAGCATATTATGCGATAGAATGATAGGGCATTCCATATATTTCTATCGCAAAAAGTTTAGCACAATTTATTAAATATACAGAAGTCCATCTATGCTAAGATTAATCGTATATGGTTGCTAAAACGGACTTATAATTTAGATATCATAGTGCTTAATAAAATAAAACTAGTTTTACTAACCAAGGACTTCCTGTAGGTTAGTGGTAAGAGATAAAGGCATGTTGCACTTTGGTTGTGGGTTCGATTCCCGCATCCTTGTCTGATGCGACGGGTTGTATCTCATCCTACGGGTTGTCCTTTTTCTAAAACTACACTATTATAATAGTCTATCAATAATATCGAAAAAAATTTCTAGCCTTAAACAATACTAACTTATGTTCAACATAATCCATTCGAACATTTAGTCTTATCCAAAATACTTATTTCCAAACACATAGTATAAAGAGAACGATTACTAAAAAGGTCATATAACAAGCATGTGAATACCATCATTTATCCCTCATATATCTTGTTGGTCACATTCCAATCATGTGAATACCTTAATCATGTATTCTCTTGAAAAATGAATACCCATTGAACCTTAGTGAAAACATGAATGTTGTCAAAAGTTAACTCTTTCCATATACCAAAATCAAAAAATTCTATATACTCAATCCATGATATAACTTTGTCCTTGTATCAGTCATGAGCTCATAAATACTGTCAAACATTTCATTTTCTCCATATCCCTTCATTATGTGCATATCATCTTCTTTCCAAAAATACCTCAATCACTTTCCATGGTTACCAGTACCATAAAATTATTGAAAACCACAATAGACCAATACATAAATATTCCAATATTCCACGATACTATATACAACATTATTTTGGATTCCCATTACATAAACACTTAATCATTCCACCACATCGTTGTCATATTCAACATCGCTAATAGTGATCTCATATGACTTCCCTTTTTCCTTTTCCTTAAGTGGTCGCTCGTGTCGATCATCATTAACCCTTGGATTAGGTCATTGATTAGCATAATGCCCCATTTCATTGCACTTGAAGCATTAAAGTGTTCGTGGTGAATTCTCTGTAGTCTTTTCTTTATTCACATCATTAGAAACCCTTTTTCCATTACATAAACACTCACCTACTTGATGACCTTCTTTTCCACACTTAAAACATTTTCTAGTCCCTTTAAGACAATCTCCACCATGATTCTTTCCACACTTTGAGCATAAAGAAACATTCATCTTCTTTTCACCATTGATCTGAGATTTCTCCTTGAAATCCATCTTTCGTTTCTTGTACAAAACATGAGATGGATATGTAACACCAACTTCCATTTCTACCTTGATAGAACAACACACAATTTCATTATAGCTACTGAATTCTATTATACCTGATGCCCTTTGAAGACTTGGTTTTATGCCACTGAAGAATCGATCAACTTTACATTCAAGTTGGATGATAAAGCCAGATGCATACCTTGCAAGCCTTGTAAAATTTGCTTCGTATATACCAACAGATTTATCATCCTTTTGCTTAAGCTCAAGGAAATCCTTTTCTATCTTTCTTCGAAGAATAAGAGAGAATTAATTACTAAAAAACAAGTTTTTGACCTCGTACCATTCCATGGATTCAATTTCATCTTGGGGCCTTGTATTCTTAATTAGAGTCCACCATGGGTCTGCTTCACCTTCTAAACGGTAAACAGCTAGAATGACTTTATCATGTTCTGAACAGAGAAATATGGAAAATATCTTTTCAATGGTACTAATCCATTGTTCAGTAACAAGTGGATCATAAGACCCATTGAAATAAGGTGTATGTTTCCTCATGATGGACTCAATAGAATATTGTTCCCTTTTCTGCTCATTCGGAAGTCCAGAATGATTCATAGCTTGCAAAAGTATGGAAATAATATTTTTCACTCCATCTCCCATAACATTGGTTTATTCAGGAGGAAAATCATTGCATTGTCCATTACATTGATCAACACGGTTCCTTCGGGTTCCAGCCATCATCTAAAATCCAAAAAGAATAGTGTGAGTGGAAAAAATCATGCTAGGGAAAATAGCATAATAAAGGGGGAGTACCTTTGATATCTAACATCTTAGTTTTAATTCTAATATCATTACCGTAATTATAGGACTATAACCTATGCTTATACTTATCATTAGGGACATCCCTATACATAACATAGAAATATCTCTAGGGATCTCACTAAAGTTTTCGCATCTTAGTTTCCAAAGGTTAACTAAAACTTTCCATTGATACCAACTGTAGAGACCCGAATCTTGACTTACATGGAAATTACATTACTTTTGTGAAATACTTAATACATAAAAAAAATAGAAACCCAAGGACCGTAATAGTTTAGTGTCTTTGGAAACTCGGAACGTAATCTTCTAATCATGGTGAAAGATCTTCAACATCTCCCATAAAGATCTTCTCCTTTTGGTTTTCTTACCAAAAACCTTTCTTTAAATCATGGGGAAAAGAAAACATATAAAGGGTCATCTCAAATGCACAGTAAGGGTAAGCATGGTAAAAATAAACCAAATCATATACATTTGAACTTAAAAACATGAACATAATGTTTAAACATCTAAATCTTGGGAATGACATAAAACATGGCAGTACATAAGGCATAGATCATAAAGAAACATTAAACCTGATAAAATAGCAAGGGAATAAAACATGTGATTGTAGCAACCATTAAGCACATGATATGATTTCCATATTAGCCAAGACATTGTTTCCAAGACCATCTTAGTGGACAAAGTCCCTTTCTGAATCGAGTTCACTCCTCATTCCTGTCCTGTATTACTAAACCGGATTAACTTATCGTTCCATCCATGTCTATCTCATCAGATATAATTTTTTACCCAATGAATTGGAGAGAGATATAGGTCCCCCCATATCATAATGAAATCATTCTTTCGTGTGCCACAAAATCAAAAATCATACATCATAGTATAACCCATGTAATAGAATGGGATTCCTAAACATCATGCCATCATAACATAATCCATATAAAAAAATGGATATCATTTCATCATACGAAGAATCAAACCATGTAAATAATGGAGACATTATACTTGAAACATAAACATATTAAATAATGTCATTTTAGATGGAAAATATTTTTGATAAAACACCTGAAAGGAAATCTTGAGGAAAATATCCTTTCTTCTTCAAAATCATTTTCTTTTCAAAAAATGCCATGAAATTTTAAAAGAAAAGGGTTTTATTGAAAATAATCATGCAATATTGTATATTAAGCTTCATGAAAATGAGGTATTATGAAACCGTAAAAATCCGTTCATGCCGTATAAGTTAAAAATAACATTCTCCTCGTACTTTTGTCGGAAAAGTAAAAAATTACCTCGTATGGTAAAAAATGAAATATTCCTTACATACCATGTAGTAAAAGTCAAAAATGGTTAAAAAGAACTTTAAAAATACATGAAAACAATTTTAGAAAACATTGACATGTATGATAACAATAACCCCATTAAATACTTACGAAAAAACCATCTCGGATAAAAACGAGAATGGAAAAGTTATCCCTTACATTACGTCTGATATGCTTCGTATGTATCTGAACCTCCTGTATAATGATTTAAATAATGTCATTGACTTATTAAAGAATCATATTCATTGTTATGATATCATAAATGGTTTACTTATGACTTTATATTACCCATTCTTTTGTAAATTCCATGTTAAAGCCGCATTTTGGGTAAAATCGTATCATTTATCGTACGTGTTTCGACTTGTTGTTCTTGATATTATTACTTAGATACTGATGTACATAATTACAGAATATAAAATATGATTTATATATAATATATATTCATAATATACATATATTTATATGATATATCGATAAATGGAATTAAATACACTGTTCATGGAGACGGTAGGTCGTACGTACGCATGGACGCTGTTTTCGTTTCCTTATTGAATTGAATTGAATAAGTAGATGACATACACATATATATATATACATAAATCTAGTGTCATTATTATGTCATATATTTAATTATTATTCATTTTATATACACTATAATTATTCATGAATGGTTAACATGGAGAATGAATCTCAACGCGTCGTGGAGACGGTAGTTCCTACATACGCACGAGCAATGATATCATTCCCATGATAATGGAATTGTATTGAAGTGTATGTATAATAATTTAAAATAAATATCACTTTACAATAATCATATATAGTTATTTATTTACACCATTATACCCATCCAAGTAAGGTGGTGGTCGAAAACAGATTACACCACGGCGTGGAGACGGTATTCCGTACGTACGAACGCGTGGTGATTTCATTTTCCGTAGGATGGATAGAAGGTGAAATAAGGTTGTTTCATTTTTATAATAACATATCAGTATATAAGTAATACTTATGTTATTACTTTATAATGATACAACTAAATAAGAAGAAGTGTTAGAAGAAAGAAACTTGGGAGAATCAGAAGAAGAGATTACCTCTTCTTCGATGCACCTCCTTTAAGATTCCTCGTAAGGAAGTAGAGTTGGTATTTTGAGAATAAAAGAACCTCCAAAACGTTTCTAGGGAAGTGGAGAAGGTAAATTTTCAGGGTTTGCAAAATCTTCCAGGTTCAAAATGGTGTGAAGAGAAGACGGAAGGGGTTCCCTTTTTATAAGGGACGAGAGAGGCACCTTTGAAAAAACTTAAAATATTATTTTATAATAAAGTCATATACAGTTTTTAATAGCTCAAAATTGATTTATTTATAAGATAAGGTGTTTATGGGTCTAAAAAGTCTCATCCAATATATTTTATACAGGTTTGGGTCATTATATTAACCTTATCTTTTAGTTTTAACTCTTAGTTAATTAGATTGACATTAGCCATGTCACTTTGTATTTTTATATTATATAGTTAATAAACATACCATATACATCCAAGAGACCCCCAATTGGTCCATAAATGATAAAAATATCATGATATAAGTATCTTGGCCGAACCTTAAATTTTTTGTAATATAATAAAAATTAATAATATAATATTTGTTTTAAAAACTATTTTATGTCAATTTTGACAGTATTTGGTAATGGATTTTTTGTGAAAATCATAACAGCATTATTAGTTCGAAAAACGTTAATTAATTCAATAATAACATGTCATATTAACCTAAAAAATTAGTGTAATTCATAAAACGTCTCAAATTACCTTTATTTGGGTATTTATAACATCATTTATTTTAATATTTCTTTATTTAGGTAATTACTACATCACCATTGTGTCATAAATAACATAAATTATTTAATGTCTAATAATTATAAATAAAATTCCATTAGGTAGGAAATATTTTTATATTTCTAATGAATATTTATAGTCTAATTTATCTTATGTATAACCCTATATTAAAAATGATTTCATTATTAAACATTGATTTTAACTATTTTAACCCATCTTTAAATAAATTAATAATAAATGTCCTAATCTAATCCAAGTGGACCTAAATGGTCATATTTTATTCCTAAGGTTGTTTTCGGTCAAATTACACTTATCCAATAGAATTTTAGGACATGTTTTAGTGTAATAATAAAATCATTTTACCCTTAATTACCCTATTAACTTTTAACCGTGGTAAATAAAAGTAAAAAGTTACTATTCACCAAAAATTATATTCATCTCATTGAACCAAATTTTAGTCCTTAATATTAACCTTGTCTCTCGGAGTTTCGAAATTCCACTCACAGAAGCGGTAAAATTATGTTTTATGTGAATTTCCAAATTCTCCTAAGAGGTGGGTAAAAGACGGTGAAATGTTCAATAAAATTAATATATATATATATATATATATATAATTATTGTAAAATGACTCCAATTAATTACATTGAACTTATATAGGTATTATGTATCAATTTTGACCTAAAAAAATTTAAATAAAATAAATAATAATTAAATAAAAAGTCTGTTTTTAAATTGTAACCTAGTGTTTTCAGTATTCATCAAAAATTGAAAGTTTTTAGAAAAATACCAAAAATTCACCCTAGACTAATTTCGATATTCTGAATCAAAATATGGAGACCATTTTAAAGGATAAAATTTATAAAATTTCAAAAAGTGGGTATTACTATTCATAACGGCTAGTTTATATAATATTTTAATAACATATCGTTGTTTCGTGAAACTCGATATTGCGTACAATACACGCTATCATGGAAGGTCGCGATTGCGTGTAAAGAAAGAGAAGTCAGGGATTCATGTAGTGCAAGATCCTTTTGGTGTAGCGTAAAACACAAGACATCAATGAAATTAAAAAGAATAGTTTTCAGAAAATCTCGGGGTGTTACACAGGGGGTAGTGTAGGAGAATGGCGGAGTGGTGAAGGTGGCCTGTTGGAGCTCACCGGAAAGGGAAGAGGGTGAGGCGAGGGAGGAGGTATGGGGGAAAAGGTAGGTGCACAAATAAAAAATAATGGGGAAGGGGCGACGAGATTTGGGGTAGGTTAGGGTTATATATTTTTTTCATTTTTAGTTATAATCATAATAATAATAATAATAACAATAAAACCACAAATAAAAATAATAAAATTAACAATAATAAAGATAATATTAATAAAATTTATTAAAACTAAAAATAATAATTATAAAAATAATAATAATTAGAATACTAATAATGAAAACAATAATAATAATAATAATAATAAGAAAAAATAGCTATTGCCCGACTCCTGGGCCGGCCGTGCGGCTACGGCCAACCATGCGGTGACCAGGCACGGTTCCGAAGCCCAGAAAAAATATTAAACGCAAAATTTTTTTATCTAAAACCCAGATCGGTCCATGATGAGAGAACCTGAGGCCATGAGTTAATAAAATAAAGATAAATTAAAAGTCAGGTGTGAAAATTATGGTATAAAAAAATACATGTCTGCCCTAATAACTGTGTGCTATATTGGAATGAATCTGAATTTATGTTAGGGTGTTCTAAATGTGTGATGTCATGATATATGTTGAGAGAAAAATCATAGGATACTTTATTATTTATATAGACCCTTGTAAAATCATTTTGGTATCTTCCAATAATTCCCTGTTTGAAATGATTATTTTAAAATTCACATGATGCTAAAAGGTTAAGATGGAATTCAGATGAGTAGATATGTGATGGAAAATTATGACACCCAACCGATTATCCATAGTGGCAGAAAATTTATCACCTATTTCGTACATTAGGAAATGATGTTAGAAATATTAGAATTGTATTGTTCACATATGAAATGAATACATATGAAACCCTTAGTAGTACATATAGTTCATGACCTATTATATTGAAAATTTACAAATTATCTCCAAAATTTTGTATAAAGTTAAAATATTTCATATTGAGATTAACAATATATAGAAAAAAATATCCTAAAAATGATATTGATGTTATCTTGTACCCATTAATTGATTATTTGAAACTTTTATTGGAGGAAGTAATTAGGTTGTATGATTATTATAAAATGGAATATTTTTAACTACATTCAATGATTATGTTTACTATAAATGAATTCTAAGCATATAATTTTTTTTACATATAGTGTAAAGGGGAATATATCTTGTGAAATTTGTGAACAAAAAACTTCATATTATCAAATGCATCCTGGGAAAAAATTATATACATGGGTCGTCAATATTTTTTGTGTATGGATCACCCTTCTATAAGATTAAAAAATTTATTCAATGGCTAACAAGAATTTGGTATTTCTCCTAATCCTTTATCCAATTATCAAAACTTTGAGAGGGTGAAAAACATTAAGGTGACATTCCAATAGAAACATAAATATGATAATGATAGAAATATTTGGAAGAAGGGTTAATATTTTTTGAGCTACCATATTAGAGATATCAGGATGTCACAAATAACATTGATTTGATGCACATAGGGGAGAATATATTTGAAATATTTATTGTAACATTGTGATATATTAATGTAAAGACTAAATATGTGTTGAATAAATGATTGGATTTATTCTAAATAGGAATACATTTAGAGTTAGGTCCCATTCTTGATGTAAGGAAAATATTAATTCCCCTATCTTGTCATAAATTATTCAAGACGGGTAAAATTTTCATTTTCATCATATTGATGATATAAAATTTCCACAATGTTATTGTTAAAATGTAAAAAAATGACTTTAAATGATTTGAAGTTGACTGGTATGGAATATCCTGATTTTAACGTTATGATGCAACAACCCCTACCAGTTTCATTGGGTGGAATATTTATCATCTGTATGAGAATGAATATCATGAAGGTGTTCTATTTTTTAATTAAATTTTTAATAAGGTGATTGGTCTGAATGATTCAAAAAAATTGAAAAATGTAGCGGTTTATATACCTTTTCAATTAGAAACTTATTTTTTTCATATGTTATTGATATCATGGTGCATTTTATGGTTCATTTGGTTTGAGAAATAATGATTTTCAGTCCAGTATATCTATGTTGGATGTATCCTTTTTAGATGTATATGATGTTATTAAAAAGACTCCATTTTTGGGAATTATATTTCTAAAGAGGTTGTGGTGTTTTTTAAAATATACATATCTATAGTGGAGAACAACAGTTTGCCTACATATCTCCATGAATGAGTTAATTACAGGGAAAAGAGGATTCATGTCTTGAAATTCAAATAGTTAATAAGTAAATGGATAATTAAGGTAAATTTATACATCTTTAATAAAACATATGATGATAAACTATATATAACATTGAAAATTAACATGTTGAAACAATATTATCCAAAGTAGAAAGATATTTATAATTTAAATGAGCAAAAAAATTTCCATTGTTTAAAAAGACTATGCTTCGTAGAACAGATGCATCAGAAACATTGAGGTGGATAGTGGGATGCCCATGTTTAAATTTTATAACATGGTCTAGGTATGATATTAATTACTATATATTTAAAATGAAAAATCAAGAAAACAGAAGAGATTTTTAGAATATTAGTTTATTGGTGTTCATAGAAGCAATGCATTTTTCAGGTTTCAATGAAAAAAATCCAATCTCAGTATCAACTTCAAATTATGGATTCATTGAAAAAATATGGGAGGTTGATTTCATTAAATTTAAAGTTCTAATGTTTAACTGAAAATGGTTTATCAGTAACAATAGTGTCATATGTGATTAATTTGGAATGAAAATAATTAATATGAATAAATTGGGATAGATAGAAGATCCTTTTATAATGGAAACATAATAAATAAAAATTTTATGTGATCCTAATAAATATGATATTTAGTTTTATATTGTTTTACAAGGGAAAAAATAGTATTTTGGTGATAATAAACTCAACAAAGATGCAGATTTATGTGACATCCCTACTTTCATGGAGAGATTAACAGATAATATTGACAATCAGGTCATACATATGGTTTGTTCTATATAAAAATGATCATGATTTAATAATTTTGGAAAAAAATCCTTTAGTACAATCCTAATATTATAGGTAGCATATTTTTATTTTTTTTAATTTCATAAAATGTTAGATATATTTATTTTATTTTCCTTATTCTAACATGTATTAATATATATAAGTTAAATTTTTTATTTACATTTGTTTAGGTTTGTTTAGTTTACCTTTCTAATCCTTATCTAAAATATCTATTAATTGATTTTATTGAAAAATAATTATTTTAAATAAATTATGTTAAATAAAAAATATTATATAAGATTATATTTAAAAAATATTTTTTGGAGTAAAAATGATTTATTATGTTGGAGCACTTTTACAATACGCAAACGATTTTTTATATTTTTTTTAATTATTTAATGTCATTTCATATCTCATTAATATTGTTAGATTTTTTTTAACTAAAAAATATGAATAAAATTTTTTTATGTTTAGTTTTCATTAATTTTTGTTTTATAATTGTTCATTTTTTTACTTTTCAATGCACTAGTTTGATTTGTATATTTGTGTGTTGATTGTTTTTTAAGTTTGATTTGTAGGATAATGATAAAAAATATTCTCATCCACTACATAAATATAGAGATGATCATACTCATACCTCTAGGGAGGAATGTACACATGCTCTTATTGATGAGCCTCCACATCATTTTTTTACAATAGATATCTACTTCCATGGTGGAAGAAAATGTTTGTGGGTTGGTAAATATGGGGGGACATGTTAAATAAATTTACCAGTTTACTATATCAATGACTATAGGATACCAATTTTCATTAATGATAATGATATACCAAGAGGTACAAATGTAAAAAAATTCAAGACTTCTATAGTAGTGAAGCCTAAAATCAGAGTTAGTATTTTGTTTGATGATTGGAAATGTGTTGACAAATTGACTATATCTCACTTATGGGAGACTATTTTAAGCTCATTTGTTATAATTTTACATATCATAATATGTTTATATTAATATATTTTTACCACTTCTTTTCAAATTAAATTTGATATATGTGATTCTGGAAGAGTTAGGAAGAAATGTTTAACATTTGTTTCTAGGAGATGGAGGGATTTTAAATCAACCGTCACATCAAATTTTATTTATCAACATATATAACAACCAAATCCATGTGATATATATCCATTTATAGATAAGGATACATGGAAGATATTTTTTGAAAGTATATGATAAAAATAATTTTTGGTAACTATAATTTTACCTTTTAATATATTTCTTATATTAATGACCATATTAATGATTTTATTATCATAATTATTAATTTAAACTAATCAAGGAGGTGTAATCATGAGATCCAATATAGAAACATATAACCTCATACATTATCTCAAGGAGGGTATACATTATTGGAAGAACAAACGATAACTAAAAATTTTTAATAACTGATAAATGAGTCTTCAGGACCTACAGAGGTTAACCCTCCCCCTACTAGATGTGAGAAATAGAAGAGGGGTTTAGATTAAAAAAATTTCTAATATCTTACAAAATTTTTGACAGTTGTGGCTAAAAGGATTGTAAGATGTTTAAATTAAATATTTATTTAAGTTAAATTAATTATATATATAATTTTATTCATTATGAATTTTTCAAAATATTCCACATAGGAATATCTTAAAGAGTATAGCACATGAGGGGCTTTATAGCTGAGGGTAGGAAGGATATTTTAGTTGAAACATTGGGAACGACGGAACACCTGGTTCATGTATACAGATACCTGATATTTTTATTGGTAAAAAATGGGGTCCTGTGTTATGAATCTTATTCAATGGAATATGTTTATAAAAAAAATTTAATAATTAGATGTTGAATTTTATGATATTCATGTGATAATGGAGGATAGGTTCAGATTTTTGTTACAGGTGACATTTACATACATGGGAATATTGTTTTAGACTAATGATATAACTCCTCCACCTCTACTAGTAGATCCCACTCCTTATACTTGTCCTAATCCTCCACCTCATACAGAAGATACCACTCTTTATCCTACTCCTATAACCCTCCTCTATAAATTCATAGTTACTATGATTTACATATCGATGTTCCCAAGCATCATATTGTTGCATATGAGATGATTTTTAATTTTGATGATACCCTTCATCATCAACAGATAGAGATGAAGAATAATAGGTTAACTATACAAGATATTATAGATAGATCTTAAAGAATATCATTACCTATAGATGAGGTTATTACAGTTGGGTAAAGTATCAGACATTTTTAGTTTGGCCATCCAGAATTTTTCAACATTTTACCATGGAGGAATGTGTATATTTTATATTATATTTCATTTTTATATTTAATTTTTTTCAGTATAAAGTATATATATTTATCTAGTTTTTATAGGATTAAATTAGAGGAAAATAAATAATATATAAACAACAACAAATATAATGTCTTAGGATTTCAGATACAAATATTACTTGTCTTGATAGGCCATCAACATATTCATATTTGTTTTTGGATGTTTATGAGAATCATATAAAAGATGGTTTTTTGGGTGTACATTGACTATGGAACTTTTAAAAAATGATAACATGGTGCTTGTAACTGGAGATCATTTGGGAATTAACATGATGCATGTTTTTTCCAATGTATATTGAGTAACAAATTTTTTTTATAAGTTTAATTTATTGAAAATTTATACATATTATTTTATAAGGCCTCTATACAATTTGAATGAATCATAAAAAGACATAAGAATATGGATTTATAGACCCATAATTTATATCACCTATAATTGTGACAATTATTGAAGTAGGAATACGAGTTTATATTGGTAAAATATTTCAAAGGAAGGAAATTATTCAGTTTTGGATGTTTCCTTTTCATCAAGACTATGAGAAAAATATCTCACAAAGTGTTACAAATCTATTAAAATAATAACCAATAACATAAAATTTTATTTTATACCAAATTACATCAGATGTATTGAATTTTTTTTCAGGGGAGAATTCACTTTGCTGGATATGCTCTATCCATGGTGATGTAAGAAAACAAATTTAGAATGTATTAAACATGTAAGTTTGATTTTTTTAATAATTTTTTATATTTTAATGACTTTTAAATTTATTTTATTAAAATTATTTTAAAATATGGAATGTAATTTATTTAGAGAGACCATAAGAAAGAAGATCTCTATTATTAAATATGTAAAATAAAAGGTGAATTTTCATTTACAATTTTAAATTTCGGATATATTTCTTAATAATGTTATTTTTAATTGAAAAACTATTTTAAATGAAATTTTTATAAACCAGAAGTCATAAATAAATTTGGATAAAATGTTTTAAGATTTATGTATGAAATAAATTCAATTGAATGGGGGCTTTGATGGCGGTATCAAGGATCTCACTAGAAGGTGCTGCATAAATCATTGGTCTAGAAAGATATAACTTATAGGGCGTCGGTGAATATTTCATCAGTGGATTTGATAGGTAAACCATGAGGGACTTCATGGTAGTGTAGTTGAAACTTCAATTTGTTTTTGGATTAGATCCTAGGCCCAGTCCCAAATGAGGCCAGAGTAAGGATCAATTACTAACAATGCTCCCAAATTGGGACGATTGAGAGGGTATATCATTTCCATCAGTACCTGGACTTTGCAGATTTATTGGGATTTCTTGCTGAGTATCTTTTAAGGTCATTTTATGTGATTCAAAATATTACTTACAACTAGGGTAGGGATTTCGGTTAGGAATTTGGTTCTTAGGACTGTAATGGACAAGTATTAAGTCTTACTACCTTTAGGTCTATAGAATATATAAATCTTACCCTTCAACCTATAAAATGGGATTATCATAAGTTAATAGAAATATATAATCCTTCTGGATTTTAGGGAGGTATTGATGTTTTCTGACAGTTATGTTATTTGTTTGTTTTCTAATTGTTTCTACTATGTAGGGAAATAATTGAAAGAAGTATATATATATATATATATTAAAAAAGTCACATCAGGTATGACATAAATAATGTGAAAAATCAATCATCAGTAGGGTTTCACATCAATAATGAAATAACATATGTGAAATCCCATCTTCTATATTGGGTTTTTCCAAAACCTACATGGAATATGGTTTTTTATGTCAGTTATTATATAAATGATGAGAAAAACACCCACACAAATAATTTACAATGTCTATTTTTCTTAACCGATGTTAAAAATGTATTCACAACATATCATGCAAAAACGATAGGTAATTACCATATTTAAAAAGAAAAAAAAACCAATGTTAAAAAACATTTTTTTCACTAGTGATAGTAATAGTAATAATTATTTACTACCATGGTAAATGGAAAAATGGTTAATTATGATTAAAAATAATTTTACAATGACTAGAAAAAAATTAACCTTATAATATGAATATATATATATATATATATTCATTTCAATATCATGAACACTATTTCTATTTTGTTACTTTATAAGTGATTAAATAATGATTCTGATAAAAAAAATGATATGTTAAAACATAAATTGTATTTGGTGTAAAATATTGTTTTGATGAATAATTTTTTGATTAATTCAAAAATTTATGAAATCAATTAAATTTTAATAATATAGTATTTTTAAATAATATATATTAAATACAAATAATCATATGAAGTGAAATTCTATTTCTAGGGTCAAAAAACCATTATTATGAAAAAAATTATATTTTTCAATAAATGGGTATTATAATTATAAAGTCTAATTTCTAATATTAATATACTTATATTGATAAATTAAATATCATTTTTGGAATTATAATGTTGAAATTATCTAATAGTGATTTTTTTATAATTTTCTGAGATAGTCAAATTTTTAGGTAAAAATTAAATGCAGTATAAGTATACGGTGCATATTATGACATCATAATGACCAAACAATGATGTAATAAATACAATAAATGATAACCACTAAAAAAATAAACATTTAACCTTTAAAATAATCATTTTTTGGTAATTATAATATTTTTATAAAGCCTTTATGAATCCTCCAAATCTTATGTTATATTCTAAGGTTATAAAATCATTTCTTTACAAAAATGAATCAGTTATATATCAGAAGAGAAAATATTTTAACAATTTTAACTCTTCTCCTAATAAATTAACGAAAACCAACTTTATTGTAAAAAATATGGGAAAACAATGGAATGTTTGTTTATTAATTTATTTTATAGGGTCTAAAACCTATGTTTGAGAAATAATAAAGAACACCCTTCTCTTTCACTACATCACCCCACCCATGTTCATATTCCTCTTCACTCAAAAATCATGTAGGAGATACATACTCAAATATACCTTCTCTAGAGTCCTCCCAAGGTTCCCCCAAGCTCTTAATAAGTTTCTCTAATCCTTTTGGAATCACCCTCTCAAGGTAAGGGATCTCCACACTCTTCTTTTTATTCAAGAACATATTTTATGTTCTGTCTCTTAATTTTGATTTTTCTTGTTTGGGTATATTTTCATAAACCCCCTTACTTACCTTATGATGTAAAAATTATGAAAAAACCCTTTCACTCTCAGAAATCCCTCCTAAGAACATTTATGTTCCCATGTAATGCTGCTAAATTTTTTTAACACCCCAAACCCTAAATCTCGAATCTGGTGCATTATTTTATTACATTTCCATTATTAAAAGGAATCAAATAATTAAGGACCAATAAGTTTAGCAATCATAGGAAGACATATTAAATACATGATACCCATAACACAATGACAAATTGGAAAAAAAACATGATGCTTAATAAAAAGAAATAAATAAAATCTATGAATTCTTATTCAATGATTTATTATTCATAACAAGGGGAAATGAAAAATAATAACGGTGAGATCAAATTCTCAATAATGTTATGTAAATAAAAATAAATAATGAACCAATAAGAATAAATTTACATTCTATGGTATATAACTAATAACACATGGAATTAAATTCACTTGATAATGAAATATCAATATAGTAAGCTAATAAAATGAAACTCATGCCATATAAGTCAATAAACTGAGAATGAAATTTATCCATGTACATATCGACTAAAAATATCATGGATAAATAATAATTGAATGAAAATGAAATGTATCCAAAGATATGTCAACAAAAAATCTCATGGATGAATAATAATTAAATATAAATGCGGGGAATTATTAATTATTGGACTCCATGTTTCCTAGGTATATGCTAACTTTACCATAATGAACTTTCACAAGACATTTTACGGCATATAGCATAAAAACCGTCATATTTATCCAAATTATTCCTCTCATGAGACTACGGATGCATTGAGGGGATATCATTAATTGGGCCCCACCAGTGTCGTACCAGTCCAAAAAATTCATAATATAATTGAATAAACAATATTACTCATAAAATATCAATAATTAATAATTAATATGTATTTATCAATAATACCTCATATTAGGATAAGTAATAACAAGAGTTTTGACATTAAAACATTCCCAATGACAAATAATCTTTAAATATTCCAAAGTGTCCCATACCACTTTGAGATATTTAAATCGGAATTCCCGAAGAATGAAATAAATCATAAAATATTATGAGAATATTAATAATCATGGTATAACATGCCAAGTAATGTTTATACACAACATAATAGTGAGTTGGTGCATAACAACAAACAATTCCCAATAGAATGTAAATTGAGACGGAATCTCCTACCTTGTCCTTCCTTTTGTTTCAAGGTATTTATCCTAATGTATAGTGATTTAAAATATGTTACTAAATTATAACACAACCAAAATCATGTTTATAATATCATATATTTACTTATTAAAATACTTAATAACCCTTTTGTTAACACTCTTCTATTATTTTATCTATTTCAAGATTTAATTGCCTAGTTTTCTGAAGTATGTTGTGGATTTTTAATTATTGTTACTATTTTTTAGAAAATGATTTCATAATTTACATAATTTAAAACATGAATAAATTATCTTATATATTTAGTAAATATTTATTTAGAAAATTTCAAAATATTTTGAGATAAGAAATAAAGTGCCCTGTACAAGGAGACGGTATGCCCTACGTATGCATGAACACTACATTCATTTATTTTTCATATTAAAAGAATTGAAAATAATTATATATATTTATATATCAATTAAATTATCATATATATGTTATATATTTTACATATTTTTATTTAAAATGTTCCTTAATATGTTCCATGGATAGCGTGAACGAATCACGTCGCTTCGAGGGGGTGGTAGTCGACACTTCCTCAAACAATGTTATCGTATTAAATAAAAATGGGAAGTATTAAATATATGTGTTATAAAATGATTAAAAAATGATAAAGACATAATAAATATCATATATACATATATAAAAATAGTTTTCATCATAATGGAAACCATGATTGGTGGTAAAGTAAAAATAATCAATCTTCGTTTCATGAGGAAGTAGTTCGTCGTACCCAGAATCAATATGTTTATTGCGCATTAGATGGAGGTGTGTGTTAGTATAAGTATAAATCACAACATAATAAAATCCTAGTGTATTTAATATAGTTATTTTGATTTTTTAGTCATGGAATATGAATATTTTAGTGATTTTTGAAGAAAATTAAATTAAATAGATTGTTGGAAAACGTTACCTCAAAATTGGGTAACTCATTTTGGTTTATACCAAATGGATTCCTTGGAAATATTTATACCTAAAGGTAGTATTCAAGGTCTGTGGGAGAGATTTTGGGAAGATATTTTTTTTCATAGTTTCTGAATTTAAGAGTTTTGAGATGTGTGGGGAATGGGGAGAATTGGTGGACTTTTATAGTGAAGGAGGAGTGTCACTCTTGTAATAATTTGAAAAGGGAAATCTCCACACGTCTTTCATGTTGAAAGTGGATACAATAGTGTATCAATTATATAAATGGTATTATAGGATCTATATATGTCCATAAATTTGATTTCGGTAAAGTTTATACTTCATTGGGACCCTTAAGAACGAGGTTTGGTCCCTTTTTATGCATAATTTTACCTTAATAATGGTAATTAATTTTTGTTAATTTCACTAATATTTTTGGTCAAAAACAATATTGGTCTTATTAAACATTATAAATCATTATAATTCCAAATATGGAATCTATTTTTACAAATTACATTCACAAAAGTTGAAGAAATTAATTTAAAATTAATCTCTCCGGCGGGACGACAATGCGGGGTTTTAATGGAAAACATCCAAAAGTTGACTATGTTTTTATCATCTATTTTAATGTGAAAATAATCCCAATGACATATATTAGATTAATTGATAAAAAATATAATCTAATTAATCTTTAAAAATAATTAAAATTATAATTTAATATAATAAATAAATTAGATGAAAAAACATTTTTTGAACTAAAATTTAGTATTTTTCACTATTAATTAAAAAATAAATCTTCATAGAAAAAGACCAAAAATTCACCCCAATATAATTTTAATTTTTATCTTCCATGAATTTTATTTTTACATATTAAATTTATAAAAGGGTTAGTATTTTTATTTAAATGGGATCTCCATAAGATGGTGGTGACAATTCCTTAATAAAAATATATTATTTTATGCATAAAATTGGGTTTGTTTTTAACTTAAGCCTACCAAATCTAAAAAATGAATAAAAAAATTTGATTTGATATATAATATATATTTCAAACTAATATCACATAATAATTATAATTAATTTAATTTATTAGGGAAAATAGCTTTGTGAGCATAATGATAATAATATTTTCTTTTATATTCTACCAATTCTAATATTCACTTATAATTAATTGGTAACGTATGAATTAATTTTATATTTTTAAAAAACATAGTTTCTTATAAGATAATTAATTATATTCATAAACAATAATTTAATGGCCTTGTTATGTCTTATTATATTACATTGTAATATTTGAATAATATATTATTTTTCGGTTAAAACTTGGGCATGCGTGTAATGTAATATTTCAAAGAAAGTCTCACTAACCTGTATCAAAAACTAACATGGTGTTGTTTGTATTAACAAATATATAGTATATAAAATCTATTTAAAATTGTAAATTTATGTTAATTTATCTTGGAATTATATTCCCTTACACGCTTGGTGTCACGTGTCATGAAAACAATCGAATATAAGGTTCTTACATAAGAATTTTGGGGTGTCACATTCTCCCCACCTTAAATAAATTTATTCCTTACTATTATAAATTGATCTATATAATAGAGGTAATAAAAATAAACTATTTTTGAAATAACCACATCATTAATAGGGTTTATATTACATATTCTTAATAAGAGATAAAGTAAAGTACAATTGTCATGTTACTAGGATCCCTAGTAGAAGAACATATGTGGGAAATGGAAACATGCATTTGAAATAAAAAAAATACAACAATAATCTTCTGATGGACAGTTCTAGAGAACATATTCAAATGATAGTTTTTGACCAACCATAAATCATACGAATGCATAAAGGTCATCAATATCATCAAAAAAGATGATAAGAGGAAAAAACTTTATCTTAAAGCCATTTTTCTATAGTTAAGTAATTATTTCTCTCTATAATAATATATGTAAATATACATTTAAATAAACATAATATTTTCATTTTATTATTACTTGAACTATTTCTACATCATCTCTTAGCACATGATGCATGATTTTGTGAATTAATACATTAAACTCTAAAATATAATCCAAGGACCAACATTAACCACTTTATAAGAGGTAAAATTTTACAACAGAGTTAGATCCATTAAATTTTGAAGGAGAGTCACTAAATTCTAAAAATTAAAATATCATTATCCTTTAATCAAGATGAATTAAATCTGAATTTTCACATTCCAAACATGTTAATAACATCCTCATGTATCCTCTTGAAATATGTTAATAACTCAACTCACCATAAACCCTCATTAGAAACATGAATCCTTCCATATTATTTAAGTAATATATAGGTTATTGGATATATTTATTTAATCTAGAATTGTTGTAAACTCCATCAATGATAGGATAGACCAATTGTAGACAATTCATTAATCAGTTCCAAGGTAGTCATCACTTATCCAAACCAATCATTTATTCATCATTATATCAACATCAGAAACATATTAATGGATTTCATTCCCATAACCCAATGTTTTATAAATATTTTAACATTTTATCAAATAAATTTTATTCTTACCATTCAACATATGATCAAAAATCATTAAAGAAAAAGTGTTGTAGTCAAATCATCATATATTCCATAATTATTAAAATCAGTACATATCTGATAAAATATTCTGAGGAAATAATTCTTGAATAGGTATATTTATCATTCCTCTTCATCTACAGTAGTAGTATAACTTGATCATTAACTAATAGAATCATTTGGGGTATATTCCTTTGAAACTTGGGAGATTAATTAACATAGTATCACATCTCCTTATAGTTGAATCATTTTACATTGGAAAAAAATTTACCCTTGAAATCATGAATTTGGTGCGTATTTTCTCTACACTTATAACAAACTCCCATTCCCTTCAAGAAAGTATCAGAGTGTTTCATTCCACAATTTCCAGTTGTTGGAAAATCCTTTTCCCCTTAATCTTCTTTGAATCGTTCCTTTTTTCATGGTGCTCAGATAGCCACTTCTTATCTTGGTTTCCTTTTAAGACATAGGGCTTAGATAATTCCTTGACCATCTCATTGTGACATGGTAATATGTCCTCAAATGATGAGAATTTTTGGGAGACTATTTCCATTCTAAATATTGGATTAATACCACGAATGATGTTATCCTTCTTACTTTTTTGGATCATGTGCATTGTTGAGGTTCACATTCCTTCTACTAGGAACCATTTCTAATAAATGGAATATGAAGGATTAAATCATAACATAATGTATAATTCCAAATATTTTATAGCACATAAATTTGTGTATTTTGATTAATAGAATCATAATCTTGGACTAATTTTTGAAATATTCACATTAAAATCCATTATAATGGTAGGTATAGAAAATGTGAAATATCCTAAGAATATCCTCTGGGAGTGTCAAACAATGTGTGCATTAAGGATTGTTGTTGTGTACCCGTTTACCCTGAGTCAGGCTCAGAACACCTTGTTGTAGGTATTACTCATAGGTACATCTGTTCCAGAACCATGACCACTTGTAGTCTCCAGACAAGGATGTATTTATTGGAATACCCACATAATATCTACCTTACCAAAATTATAGTATGTTCTTTTATACTCATCCTCATATCCTATATTATGGTTGTGTTACCTAATCTATGTATTCAAAATATAGTTTCCAAGATTGCTGATAAACTTAATTCGATACCAACTATAATGATAGATTGGGTGTATTATTTTATTATATTGGAATGATTACAAGGAATCAAATACCAAATGAATGATCAGTTTAGCTGTATTGTAAATCTGGATTACATACATGATACACATAATACAATGATAAAGATGAAATAATAACATAATACATAATAAAAAAAATCCTTGAATGATTATTTAATTATTTTTTATTCAAAACGTTGGGAAAGGAAACATAATAAGGGTTAGCTCAAATGATCATTAAGGTTAATTAAATTAGTAGTAATAATTAATCAATAGGAATACGTTAATAAGGATATGTAAAAAACTAATATTACATTCCTTTAAAAAAACTAAATAAGGAAATATCAATATGGAAAGGTAAAAAATAGGAAATCAGTCCATTTAATCAATAAAATGAGAATGAAATGTATCCATAGATAATTCAATTTTGCATGTCATGGATAAATAATAATTGAATGAAAAGGAAATGTATCCATAGATATATCGACACAAAATCTCATAGATGAATAATAACTGCATCTAAATGATGAAAATACTTAATTATTGGATGCCATGTTTCCTAGGTAAATTGTTCCTTTACTTTCAATGCCTTTCACAGTACAGTTTACAAAATATAGGGTTAAACCCATATGATTTGGAAAAATGATTCCTCTCATGACACTACTGATTAATCGATTGGCTATCAATAACTGGGCCCCACCCATGTCATACCCATCCAAAGAATTCCCCATATAATTGAATAAATAATGTTCTAAAAAAAAATACATATTTAATAATGAATATGTATTTATCAATAATACCTAAAAGGAATATAAGTAACAACAATGGTTGTTGACCTTAAAACATTCCTGAGGATACATAATCTTCAAACATTCCATTGTGTCCCATACCACTTTGAAACATTTAAATAATAATTCCACATGAATTAAATTAATCATAGAATATTATGAGAATAATTAGAATCATGTAATAACATGACAAGGGTAGTATATACACCATATCAAAGTGAGTTGGTTCATAACAACAAATAATTCTGAATGGAATGTAAATCGAGACGAAATCACATTTTTTAACCTTTATTTTATTGTGTGGTCATTATCATCCTGTATAGTGGTTTAAAATATGTTAATAAATTATAACAGAAACTTAATAATTTTTATAATATCACATATTTACACATTATAATAATTTATTACTCTTTTGTTAACAATCTTTAATTATTTTAACTATTTAATGTATTAATTAACTTGTTTTTTCAAGTATGTTATCACTTGATACTTGTTGTTACTGTTTATTAGTACATGATTTAATCATATATAAAATTTAAACCATGACTAAAATATATTATAAATTCATTACATATTTATTTATAATATTCTATAATGTTTGGATATAATAAATGAAGTGAACCGTTCATGGAGACGATAGGTCTTACGTACGTAAGAAAGCTACTTTAATTTCTTTTTCATATTAAAATAATGAAAAATAAATGAAAAATATTTATATAATAATTATATTATCATATATATGTTATATATGTGACATATTATTGTTAAAATAATCCTTAATATAGTTGAGAAAGTGTTGTCTTCAACAATAAATAATATTTTTATTTAAAAAGGGTGAGATTGTTGAGAACAATACTCTATCTCTATGATGATTTTGATGCTCACAAATACCCTTAATTGATTTCTAAGGATTTTATTTTTTAAGTATATTTCAGGAATTTTTTATTCATTATATTTTTATTTCTGGAAGAAATATTTAAGTTATTGAACAATGAGATTTAATTCACATTACCGTATTATGGAAACCCTATTCATGCTTTACATGTTCGGGAATTGCTTAAGTGTGTTCTAGAATCACTGTTCATACCCTACGTGGAGAAACGTAGTGTAAGGATGAAATGCAGTGTATACATTATGAGTTATCAGAAAAGTATGGTTAGTCAACCATATGTTATCAGAAAAGTATGGAAGAGGAACCCTATGTTAGGAGGGAACCCTACGTTTGGGATATTGAAAAGTATGGTTCATCAACCTTACTTTTGTAAACAACATTACGTTTCATCAAAAGTATGGATCATGTACATTACGTTTAGAATCTTTTAAAAGTATGGATAATTTATCATACGTTTTATTGTTGAAATGAAAAGTGTGGTTCATCAAACATACGTTTGTAACCAAGCTTACATTTTAAGGATGCAACATCAACCCTACGTTTGTGTTCAACCTTATGTTTGAAAGATTCATTCTATACAATTCAACCTTAAGTTTGGCATCAGAGAATTAAAGACGATATTATTATGTAACGTTCTGTAAGCGGATTATTAGGATGATTTCAAGACGGATTACAAGTTTATTTTTAAAGTGCGTTTTTGACTGATTCGAAGGTGTTTTATTTATGATTCAAAGGATCAATTTAAAAGGAGCTTTTTATGCTGAATCTTCATGGAAGTTACGACTGCTTTATTATTTTTAATTTCTGATTATCGTGAGTCAGAAGGTGACTTTTGTGGATCTAAATTTGCAGGAGAAGTGCTTTTCATTATTATATGGATGTGATATTTACATAGAGAATATATACAAGTTTTTCCGAACAACAACGTCGAATATATATAAAAAGAAGAAGAACAAAGACTCTCAATAACACAGATCTGCTAATTTAAAAAGCATTAAAGCTCTGTTTATTGAAGAAGAATAATCATGATAGAAGATCACTCATTCTACATCGAAGATCTACTATAAATCTAATACTGCTGAAGTTTTGAATTATATTTCTATATATACAGTAACCGGATCGACTTAGAATGAATCTTCTTGGAAGATCATTATTTCTGAAGGCGATGACCCGTCTACTGTTAGTTGTATTAGGTTGCAATTGTGAAGAACAATGGGAAAGTATTTTCAATGTAAAAATACCTTTCTTTTCTATTCTTGAGTGATCATCTTCTTGTACTAAGCTTTATAGGTTCTGTGAGTGAACCAAAAGGCTTTGTTTTTTCTTCGATTGTAAAGGTGTCAACTGCCTGTACTCAGTTGTGGAATGGTCTATTGACACAAGGACCAAATAGTGAAAATAACAAAGCTCATGGAGTAGAGTGTTGGTGGAGTGGACTAGTGTCCTTCTATTTCCTGAACCACTTTACATCGTGTGACCCTGCTATTTAAATTTCCACTGTATTAATCCATCTGATTAAAGTCTAATGGAAGAACAAAATTTCGTAAATAATTTTTAAAAAACACAATTTAACCCCTATTGTTTATATTTGGTGTATCCCAATCCAACAATTGGTATCAGTGGTGGAGCTTTCTGATAAAGCCTTAACCAGATGAAAGTGATTAAGGATTATACACATAGCAAGATGACTGATACAAGAGAAGGAATGTATATGGTCAGAGCACCATACTTCAATAGAGAAAATTATGGATACTGGAAATCAAGAATGATAATATATCTAAAAAACCATGGATACAATGTATATTCTAAGATTCTAACTTCATATGAAGTACCAGAGAAACCTGAAACATGGAGTACTTCCACTGAAGCATAATGTGATATGAACTCGAAGGAAATGAATGAAATTATATGTGGTCTCAGACATGATGAATTTAATAGAGTATCTCAATTCCCGACAATATATGAGATGTGGAAAACTATTGTTGTTTCTTTTGAAGGAAATAACAATGCCAGGAAAATGAAATATGCTACTACTATGCTTAAATTTGATCAATTTAGAATGTTTGAAGGTGAAAGCATTACTCAAATGAATGGAAGTTTGACAGAAATTTTCAACAATATAACTGCCTTGGGAGAACCAACCAAACAAGCTGATCAAGCTTCAAAAGTACTTAGACTACTACCTACTAAATGGAATGGAATCTCTGCTGCAATCAAGCTATCAACACCTGTCAAATACTTAACTATGAGAGAGTTTATTGGAACACTTATGATGTATGAAGACGAGATGCAAGATGAAGCAAATGAGAATAAGGTTCTGATCAATAGAGAAGACACTACCTTAAAAGTGTCATCTCAAGGGAAAATAAAAAAGATAACGAAAAAATAGGTAAAGTTGAAATCATAAAGTTCTAATTCATGAAATTCTGATATTGAACTGGATCAGTTATCCAAAAACTTTAGTAAATTCTACAGAAAGAAGAAATGTTTTAGAAAAACATTCAAAAAGAATGAAAAGGAAGTCAGATTTTATGAGTGAAAGAAGATGGGTCATATCAGACCTGACTGTCCACAGTTAAAAGAAGACAAGAAGAACAAGTTCTTCAAAAGGAGTTATTATGAGCAAAAAGACATGAAGGAAATGAAATCTACATGGTGTGTGTCTGAAGACTCTAGAATCTCTTTAGAATCAGACTTAGAGAAGGAAAAAGTAAATATAAAAGCCAACATGTGCTTTATGGCAGAAATAGATGAGGTACAAACATACTACTCTTCTAACTCTGACTCTAGTTATAAAACAAGCTATTCTAATGGAAAACTAGAAGCCTACTGCAACATGTTTGAAAAAAAATTGAATCTCTTTTTAAGAAGCATAAGTCATTAAAGAACATTCACAAGGCTATTTAAAATGAAAGAGATACAATACTAATGAAATTTAAGGAGTTAAATGATAAGTATAATTCAATTAACATTGACTATACAGATCATGAAGCTAAAATAAAAACAACTAAATCTGAAGTAGAAACATATAAAAGTGAAGCCCTCATTTTTACTAAATGAGAAAACTCCTTGAATGAAATTCTTGGGAACACAGTCATTAAGAAATAAATATTTTTAATTGGAAGTAATGGTGAAAAACATAAGCTATACAAAAATTATTTTGTTCCAAGCAAAAAAAAGATTAAATTGTAATTACTGTGGAACAAGCGAACATATTTCTAAAAAACTTTTCGTAAGAAAACATCAAATAAGTGGTATTAATAAAGTTTTTATCTCAAATAATTTATATGATTCTTCTGAATATAGAAAAACAAATCAAGTCTGGATTCCCAGAGCTTTGCTGGCGAACACAACTGGCCCCAATAGAATATGGGTACCAAAGAAATTTGTTTAAATTCCGTTATAGGAAGACAGAAACAGAAGAAAAAAAGACCATATGGTATATGGGAAGTTGATTCTCAATTAATATTAGTGGAATTTCATCGAATTTCTCTACACACACTTAAAAAGATTGTGGGCTTGTCACTTTTGGTGAAAATTCCAAAGGGAAAATCATTGGCATTGGAACTGTTAGAGATCCATAAGCTATCTCAATCAACAAAGTAATTTATGTACAAGGATTAAAACACAATATGATAAATATCTATCAACTATGTGATGATGGTTATGTTGTTGATTTTTCTAACAATTTCTGTTCTATTTTCTAAAATAAACTGCTTAGATTTAGAGCACCTAGAACTGACAATGTGTATACCCTGGATTTAAATTCGTTGTGTAAACAAAAATTAAATTTCTTAACTACTAAGATAAATGAATCCTATATCTGGAATAGAAGACTTGGACATTGCAATATATATGCTTTACATAAATTATCCAAGAAACAACTAGTTTCTGATTTGCCTAGTCTCATGTTTGAGAGTGATATATTTTGTGATGCATTTCAAATTGGAAAACAACAAAAATAATCCTTCAAATCTGTTAACAAAATTACTACATCTAAACCTCTAGAACATATCCATATGGATTTTTTGGACCTTCATGAGTATAAATATTGGCTAGTAAACAATATTTATATGTTTTATTTGATGACTTTTCTAGATTTGTATGGATTTTCTTTTTGAAATTTAAAAATGAAGATTTTATTTTATTTGAATGTCTTTTGAAAAGATGTTCAAAAAGTAAAAGGTTTTGAAATAATTTCATTATGAAGTTATCATGGTAGAGAATTTGAGAATCTGGAATTCAATTCATTTTGATCAAATATGGGTATTAAACACACCTTGTCTACACCAAGAAAACCTCAACAAAATGGAATTGTTGAAAGAAGAAATAGGAATATTAAGGAAATGACTAGGATTATTCTAAATGAATATAGTATTCCAACCTATTTTTGGGTAGAAGATGTAAGTACAACTTGCTATATAATGGATAGATTTTTAGTAAGAACAATTTTAAAAAAGACACCCTATAAACTCTGGAATAACAGAAAACCTAAATTTAATTACTTTAGTGTTTTTTAATGCAAGGTTTATACCTCATACTCCAAAGACAATCTTGGTATGTTTGATCCAAAATATGATGAAGGAATTTTATTAGGATATTATGCTACTTCATAAATCTTATAGAGTTTTTAATAAAAAGTCAAGGATTATTGAGGAATCAATTCATGTGAAATTTGATGAAACTGATCCCTTTTAGAAAATGAAAGATCAAATAAATGAGTTTGATTCTAATTATAACATGAGACTTGAGAACCTGAAAGATGATTTGGAAAATGATATAAATGAAATTCATCCCAGTCTAGAAGAACTTGACATTGAATAACCTATAAGTGTACTAACTAGATAGTCAATGACCCTAAATAATCACCCTTTAGAAACTGTGATAAGATACTTAAGAAGATGATTAAAAACTAGAAGGAAAATTGGAAATATTTTTGAGTTTTCTACCTTTTTATCCCAATTAGAACCCAAATATATAGAAGAAACATTGGATGATGAATGTTGGTTGATAGAAATACAAGAATAATTAAACCAGTTCAAGAGAAATTAAGTTTGGAAGTTAGTTGAAAGACTACATAATTATCCACTGATTGGAACCAAATGGGTTTTTAGAAATAAACAAGTTGATCAAGGAATAATAACTAGAAAAAAATCAAGACTAGTAGCTAAAGGATATAATCAAGAAGAAGTTATAGATTATGATGAGACTATTGCACCTGTAGATATATTAGAATCCATTAGAATCCTCTTAGCATATGCATCTCATATTAAATTTAAATTATTTCATATGGATGTTATTTCTACCTTTTTAAATAGTTATTTAATAGGGGAGGTTTATGTTGAGCAACCTCCTGGTTTTGAAAATTCTCAAAAACAGGATTTTGTTTTTAAACTAACTAGAGCTTTTTGTGGTCTTAAACAAGAACCTAGAGCTTGGTATGATAGATTAAGCTCTTTCCTTTTGAAAAATGATTTTACTATTAGAATGGAAGATCCAACAATATTTAATAAAACTGTATATTCTAACATTTTATTGGTTCAAATTTATGTTGTTGATGTAATTTTTGTATCAAATAATAAATTTATTTGTCATTATTTTTCAAATCTAATGCAAAAAGAATTTGAAATGAGTATGATGAGAGAATTGAATTTATTTTTAGGTTATCAAGTTTATCAAAAATATTTTTGAAATGTTTTAAATCAGAAAAATACATTACTGATTTACTAATGAAATTTGGAATTAAAAATAGCAATACATATACAACTCCTATGTGTACTAATATAAAACTTGATTTGGATGAAACTGGAAAATCAATTGACAACAAGTTATATAGAGGTATTATTGGTAGTTTATTGTATCTTACTGCTAGTAGGACAGATATAATGTATTTAGTATGTATTTGTGCAAGATTTGAATCAAATCCTAAAGAATCCCATTTAACTACTGTTAAAAGAATTTTTAGATATTTAAAATGAACTGTTTTCCAATCTCTTCTTTATCCTAAAATGTCTTATTTTAATTTAATTTCATATTCAGATGAAAACTTTGGAATTTTTAGATTAGATATGAAGATAACTCTAGGTACTTGTCACTTTTTATGAAAATCCTTAGTGTCATGCTCAAGTAAGAAACAACACTCAGTTGCCCTGTCAACAACCGAGGCAGAATATGTATCTCCTGGCAGTTCCTGTGAACAAGTATTGTGGACGAAAAACACTCTTATGGATTTTGGAATAAGTTTTAATAGTACAACAATTCTATGTGATAATACTAGTGCTGTATGTATTTCAAAAACTCCTATTAATAATTCTAGGACTACATATATTGATATCAGATATAATTTTCTAAGATACCATGTTCTTAAAAAGGATATATCCATATAATTTGTAATTACTAAATTTTAATTAGCGGATATTTTTACCAAACCACTTCCCACTGAAAGGTTTGATTTTATTAATGGGGAGATAGGTTTATTTAAATTTAAATAAAGTTTTATTTTATTATGTTGTTTCATTATTTTAATACTGTTTGAAATAAATTAGTTATTTGTTTTTCAAACAGAATACGTTTTTTTTCTTTTATTTGCACGATCAATTTTATTCATTTTTTTAAATATATGTAAATATTATTGATGAAACATGAATCAAGGTTGTGAGAAACCTTTTGAATTCGGAATCGTTTCATTTCTACCAAAAACCCTTTCGAACCCGCGGCATTTTACCGCTCTTGGTCTATTCGAACCTGAACCTTTGAAACCCTAGTACTCTTTCGAACATTCAATGATTTTTTTATAGAAATGGCCAAGCCCATGAGAACCGATGAGGCTGATACCAGTAATTCCAAGAGACAGTGCTTCAAAAGAAGGAAAATTTTGCAAGCAAAGGTCATAGATATGGAATGGTTATATCAAACAAACCTGTTACTGAAGCAAGCTTTTGCGTTTCAAAACCTTGAAAAAATGTTTAATAGAGATTTTATGGAGTTTCTGTAGGGGGTAGAACTACATTATTTCTTTAAATCTGTTCAGTTTATTATGGGGGAAGATGAGGATACTATGGTATCTAAGATTAAAGATCAAGATATTTCGATATCCTTTATGGAGATTGGTCAGATTATGAACTGCCCTCATGAGGGAGTCTTTCACTTTTTTTTAATAATACAGGAGATTCAGTATAGAAGTCTGAAAATATTATGTATTATCTTTTTGGATCTACATATATAAGGAAGATTTTCATAAAGGACTTAGAGTCAGATAAAAAAATCCTAGTGAAGTTTGTGCAAATAGGGATTGCACCGAGGATGTCTGTGTAGGAGAAAATCTTGTATCCAGATATGTATGTAATGTATCTATTTATGAGTGATATAAGACTTAATTTTCATAGGTACATGGAAAGGTACCTTCATTATTGTTTTCAAACAGAAGTACGCATGAATTTTTATCCATTTGGTCGATTCATATCAAAAATTTTGTTCAAAAATGATATGGTAAGGCTGGTGGAAGCCAAAGTTAGATTCCATCATAGTAACACTTTTGGTGCTGGAACCCTAAGAAAGATTGGTTACTTTTGGAGCACATTGATAAAAAAAAACTTTTTCTAGTAGGAGCTGAAGTAGAAGAAGAGAGTGCTCAGGCTCAATCTGCTAAATCTAAGGAGGGACATGCTGAATCAAGAGTGAGAACTGATGTAAGAAGAATAATATTTGAAACTGAAGAAGCTCAAGAAGAACTTAGCCAGGAAGGAATTCAGATTCAAAGGAAAATAAATTCTAATGCTCATGAAGAACTTGGTTCACATGTTTTATCATCCAAAGATTTACTCACTTAGAATTTTGTCAGAGAACCAGTTGTTGAGAAGCCAAAAGAAGAGGATAGCACTCAAATTAAAGTGACTCCTCATGTACAAACTGAAATTCAAGAAGAAGTTGGAACTGAGACTCATGAACATGTTGTTGTTGTAAATGAAATGGAACCTCAAATTGTAATTGGCGCTGCAGTTACAATTGAAAATGAAAAAGAGACAGAGCCTAATGAAGAAGTAGCCAGTCCTCAGGAAAATCAAGAAGGTATCATTTTATAAAATCCAGTGGAAGAAATGATTATTGAAGTTCTCAATGAGAATGTTTCTGAAGTTCATACAGAGGTAATTAATGAGGATTTTTCTATGGAAGAGTCTAGAAAATCCTCTAAGGAAACGTCTGTGGACCAGCCAACTCAGGAGGAAGCAAAAGAAAAATCTGATGCAGAATCTTTTCCATTAGTACTGCTGCATCAAGTACAAGCTAAGGATGAGAATCAAGCATAGGGTGCCTCTGATTCAGTGAATAAGTAAGTAGAAGAGCTATACAGAAAGTTGTCTAATTTTGAATCTGGAAATTTAGCTCTGAGTAGATCCCTAGAGAAAGGACAGTTGAAATTTCAGTGACTTAAAGACAGTACAGTTTCATGCAAGGAATTTGAAACTTTTTAGAAAATGACGTTGAAAGAAGTATTGAAGTTGAAATCAGAAATAGTGATGAAGTCAGATCTGTCAGAGTTTAAAGACTATATGGAGACACAGTTTGCATCTGTCAGGACTGGTGAAGCTAGTGGATCAAGTACTTCACCTGATTTAATGAGAAGATTTCAGGATATCATAGTAGTGATGAGTAATATGAATGACAGATTTCATGATTTTCAATTCAATAGTGCTCCACTATATGTTTTATTAGATAATCAATGATTTTTAGTTGACAAGTTGACCTCAAGTGAACCAACTATTAGAACTATGGTGACTCAGTTCATAGAAAAGTTAACTCTGTTTATGGAAAAGGAAGAGAGACTTCATGAGATTTTCAGATTAAATATTATAGAAGATATTCATATGACTCAGGATAATAGAGATCTTATTATCAAGCTAGGAGATGGAATGATGAGAAGACAGGGGGAGAAATTGATAGAAATCATGGACGTTTTTTATAGGAGATAGACCCTATCGCATACCATAACCATACCTGTTTTCCTGATTTTATCATAATTTTACCTGTAATATTTTATTTTAATGAAACTTTATTATATATTCTATATTTGTGTGTTTTTATTTGTTTTAATTCCTCTGTTCAAATTTTCCAGTAATCCGCGTTCAATTATTGAAAAATGGTAAGTAATAGCATTTACATAAGTTCACTGCTATATTAAAATGTGTTCTATTCCCTATTCTATCATTCTTATTGATATCACAAAAAGGGGGATAAATTTGGATAAACACAACATTTTATTTTAACTATTTCACATTGTTTTTTTCTTTTATACAAAGGGGGAGAAATATTAAGCGTTATCTTAATCCTTTAAGGGGGAGAAATTAAGTTAAATATAATATTTCATTTATCTTTGAAAAATTAAAAACTATATGTAATTAATTTTTAAAGTTAATTTCATTGGTTATTTTATGGGTTTTGGGATCATCAAAAGGGGGGAGACAGTTGATCAAGTGTTGTTTTCAAAAATACATAATATTTTTATTTAAAAAGTGGGAGATTGTTGAGAACAATACTCTATCTCTAAGATGATTTTGATGCTCACAAATACCCTTAATTGTTTTCTAATGATTTTATTTTTTAAGTATATTTCAGGAATTTATCATTCTTTATATTTTTATTTCTAGAAGAAATATTTATGGTCTTGAACAACGAGATTTAATTCACATTAGCTTATTCTGGAAACAATGTTCATTCTTTACATGTTCAGGAATTGCATAAGCGTGTTCTGGAATCATTGTTCATATCCTACTTGGAGAAACGTAGCGTATGGATGAAATGCAGTGTATAATTTATGAGTTATCAGAAAATTATGGTTAGTAAACCATATGTTATCAGAAAAGTATGGAAGAGGAACCCAACGTTAGGTAGGAACCCTATGTTTGGGATATTGAAAAGTATGGTTCATCAACATTACATTTGTAAATAGCATTATGTTTCATCAAATGTATGGATCATGAACCTTACATTTAGAAGCTTTTAAAAGTATGGATCATTTCTCATACGTTTAATTATTGAAATTAAAAGTACAGTTCATCAACCCTACTTTTGTAATCAAGCTTACATTTGAAGGATGCAGCATCAACCCTACGTTTGTGTTCAACCTTACGTTTGAAAGATGCATGTTATACAGTTCAACCTTACGTTTGGTGTCAGATAATTAAAGACGATATTATTATGCAACGATATCCAAGTGAATTATTAGGGCGATTTCAAGCCGGATTACAAGTTTATTTTTAAAGCACGTTTTTGACTGATTCAAAGGTGTTTTTTTATGATTCAAAGGATAAATTTAAATGGAGATTTTTATGCCGAATCTTCAGGGAAGTTACGACTTCCTTTTTATTTTGAATTTTTGATTATCTCGAGTTAGAAGGAGACTTTTGTGGATCTAAATTTGTAGGAGAATTTCACACTGTTATTATATAGATGTGATATTTACATAAAGAATATATACATGTTTTTCCGAACAACAACGTCAAATATATATAAAAAGAATAAAAATAGAGACTATTAAGAACACAGATATGCTGATTTAAAAAGCGTCAAAGCTCAATTTATTGAAGAAGAAGAATCACGATAGAAGATTCAATAATTCTACATCAAAGATCTACTATGAATCTACTGCTGCTGAAGTTGTGAATTATATTTCTATATCTACTACAACCAGATCGACTCAGAATGACTCTTCTTAGAAGATCATTATTTCTAAAGGCAATAATCCATCTACTGTCATTTTCATTCTGTTGCAAATGTGTAGAGAAACAGGAAATTATTTTCAAATTACAAATACATTTCTTTTCTATTCTTGATTGGTTGGCTTCTCGTACTAAGCTGTATAGATTCGGTGAGTGAACCAGAAGTCTTTGTTTGGTCTTAGATTGTAAAGGTGTCAACTGCCTGTACTCAGTTGTGGAATGGTCTGTTGACACAAGGAATGGATAGTGAAAATCACCAATCTGATGGAGTATATTGTTGGTGGAGTGGCTTAGGGGCCTTATGTTCCCTGAACCACTATACATCGTGTGTCCCTGCTATTTAAATATCCGCTGCATTAATCCATCTGATTAAATTCAAAGGGCATAACACGATTTCGTAAAAAATTTGTAAAAGATACAATTTACCCCCCTCTTGTATATATTTGGTATATCCTGATCCAACAAATACATTCCATGTATAACATGAACGAATCACATCGCTTCGTGGGGGCGATAGTCCACACTTCCTCAAACGAATATTATCGTATTAATGTAAAATGAGAAGTATTAAAGTTATGTGTTATAAAACGATTTATAAAGTATAAATAAATAATAAATTTCATATATATCATATATAAACATAGTTTCCATCATAATTTCAATCATTATTGGTGGTAAAGTAAAAATTAACAATCATCGTTTCATGAGGAAGTAGTTCATCATACAAAATAATAGCATGTTAATTACCATTTGATGGAGGTGTGTGTAAGATTAGGTATAAATAATAACATAGATAAATAATATTATAATTTTTAAAGTTTTTTATGGAATCATGGATTAATAATAGTATAGGGAGTGGATATGGAAAAGAAAGAAAAGAGATAATTGGAAAAAATTACCTTAAAATTGGGTAACTCCTTTTTGTTTATACCAAAAGGGTTACTAGGAAGGATTTATAACCAAAGGTATGATTCAGGGTCTAGGGGAGGGATTTTGGGAATCTATTTGGTAATATATTGGAGGAACATAAGTTTATTTACATGTGTGAGGAATGGGGAGAAGTGGTGGCCTTTTATAGAGGATGAGGAGTGGAACTCTTGTAAATTTTGACAAATGGATTATCCCCATGTTTTTCATGTCGAATGTGGATCCAATAATGGACCCAATTAGATACATGGGATTATAGGGTCTAAATATTTCCATTAAATAGATTTTTTTAAATTTTATATGTCATTTGTACCGTTAAGAATGAGGTTTAGTCCCTTTTTAAGATTAATTTTACCTTAATAATTGTAGTTAATTTTAATTACTTTTACTAATCTTTTCGGTCAAAAAAGTTGGTATTATTATAAACTATAAATTTTTAATATTAAAAATATGGAATCCATTTTTACAAATTCCAATAAAATTATTTGAAAAAATTAATTTAAAATTTATCCTGGAGGTGGGATGACAACGCATGGTTTTAATGTAAAAACTTCCAAAAGTTTTCAATGTTTCATAGTCAGTTTCAATGTGAAATTGATCCCAATTACCTAATTTTGATTAATTGATAAAAATATAATATAATAAAACTTTAAATACAATTAAAATTATAATTTACCATTATAGATAAACTAGATGAAAAATCATTTTCGATCTAAAAATCAGAACTTTTCACTATTCGTTAAAAAAGATTCTTCCTAAAAAATACCAAAAAATCACCCTAAGCTATTTTTTATGTTTATATTAAAATAATGATGTCTATTTTTAAGTAATAAATTGTTAAAATGGTTAAAATTTGGATTTAAAATGGGGTTTCCATTAAAAGGTGGTAAAAATGCCTTAATAAAAATATAGAATGTTTTTCATAAAATTGGGTTTGTTTCTATCTTAAGCCTATCAAATATATTTGATGAATATAAAAAATATTTTATTGGATAGATAATATATATATATATCAAATTAATATCACTCAATAATTTTAATTAATTTAATTTATTTAGGTAAAACATATTTGTGAGAATAACAAAAATAATTTTATCTTTTATATTTAATGAGTTTTTATATCCATATCTAATCAATTTATATATTTTAAATTCATTTTATATTTCAGTAAACAGTAGATTTTTTAATATATTTAATTATATTAATAACAACTAATTTAGTGTCTATTTTACGTCTTATTATAATAAACAATAATATTTTAATAATATATTGTTGTTCATTTAAAACTTGGTCACACGTGTAACGTAAGCTTATGAAGAAAGTCTCTCTTGAGATTATCATAATCTAAATCAGTGTTGCATTCATTACCAAATATATAATATGTCAAATATAATTAAAATATTAAATAGATGTTAATGTATCCATGTATTATATTCCCTTACATGCTTTATGTCGTGTGGCATGCATGCTATCAAATATAAGGTTCTCACATTAGAATTTCGGTGAGTAACAAATCTCACTATGAATTTTCATGAAAAAAAATTATGTAATGAATAGCCGAAACTATTTAATATCAAGGGTGTTCATCTTTATGAACTTATATTTATTTTAATGGGGATTTCAATTTATTTATAACACACTACATAATCTTTGAATTATATGTAATTAAATATGGTCTAATGTTAAATGATTTATGTGGCACACTTATGCATGGACATGATATGAAAGTTACGGGTGTTCCTAGAATTACATAGCACTCCAAGGCATTGGGTAATGTTTTAGTCACATGATATGTCATGAAAGGGATTACGGGGTGAAAATAATCCATCATGGGACCTTTTAAACCATTTTATAATGTCTTGGTGGTTGGCCTTGACCAATGTTTACAATGCTCTATTTAATATTGTTTCCACATTTTCCATGTTTCCTTTAATTTACCACTATATATAATTAATTACTATTCATGTTTTGGATTCTCATCCCTTTAAGGTTCCATTTAAATTCACATTATCCACCATTTAATACTTTCTTCATGTTATGATTCTATTGTATTCCATTATTGGGATTTATAGCTCAACCCTTTCTTACGTATGTTCTCAGGTTATACCGTATATTTTTAGTGGATCGACAATTTATAAGAGCATGTTAAGGATGTTTTCAATAATTTTATTGTATATCATGTTCAAGATTTTATGATGTATACCTAATTCAAAAATAAACTATACTTATAAATATTCCAGATTCGATTATGGGCAATCTTATGTAATAAATCATCATTTAATATTCAATGAATATCATGTGATGTCATAGTTGGTATCAAAGGGAGGTTTATTTATTTTTGGAATTAGGATTCAAAAAATCTCAAAAATCCATAGGGATATGACTAAATGTAATAATTTATCCCTAAATTTTGGTAAAGTATAGAGTATTTGGTTTTTATGAAAATACATACCTAACTAGATACTACAGGTGGATGTGGATCTGTTGCAGATGTACCTAGGGGTAACACCTGAAAACACTGCATTGAGCTAGATTTTATTGGGAACTAGTGCATGAAAAGATGAATTTTTCCACACCTGGTTTGACACACATAAGGGATATTCTTTGGTTAATTTTTGAACCATAATTAAGTAAACCAGAATGACCATAATAGTATATATTAGGAAATAGATAATGGATAACTTATATTGATGCCTATAAATTCATATGTTAAGGAAATGTATTTTATTTATAGGATATCCCATTAATTTTATTTTCTTCTTGGATATCTGTTTAATAGTTTATAATTAACCATCCATAATTGTTTTTATTCTAGTCAATGGATAGAAATATCTAGAATAGATTCACCAATGAATGTTATGGGAAATACGATGACTTCCCAAATGATATTCTTAAGAAGATGGGAACTAAAAAAATATTATGATTATAACAAAAGTGATATGAAAATCACCATTAACAATGTTAACATAGTTCAATTTCCAAAGACACTAAATAATAGAAGGAATGAGACTCATGGAAGTTCAACTAATATAGAAGATAAATGAAGAAGATTCAATTTCGTATGTGTCAAAAAAAGGGGAAAATGGCCCCAATGGAAATTCCACAAAGGATCTAAATTGTGATTTAAGTATGAAAAATAGGGGTTAAAGTATCTAGTTTCCATAAAAAATTAAGAGTGTGATTTAATGGAAAAAAAATTACATCTTACAATAACCCTTTTTTGTTTAAAGTCTTATGTGTGAAGAATATGGGCTTTATCCCAGTCAATGACCTAATATAAGGCTTAAATCCTACTTCGAGGAGGGCTTATGCTATGGAAATCATTGATGTGTAATGATTAAATTGTTTATGCATTGGTATTTTATTGTTATGTTATAGAAGTTGTATATCAAATAAATTCTATATATAAGAGTTATGAAACTTATAAGTATTGTTTAATAGTAGTTTTTTAAGAATTTGAAATATATATTGAATGATACTGATAACCAATAAAAGTAATTTAGTGATAAGGTTATTGATAACCCTTAATATGTGTATGATGTGGGGATAAACCATAAATGTATTGTGATGATATATCTATGTCAATATGTTTAAAATCATTTATGTGATTTATGATTAGCATGATTATGGATATTTTGGGGAAGTATATTACATGATAAAAAATTATTTTGAGGTGATTAATGATTTTTTGGGAGATGTTGTAATTTATTTGAGGTATATATACCCATTATGATTAATATAACGGATTATCTGAAAATAATTATCTTATGTTTTTAGAGTTTTAATTTGAAGGGTATGAGAAAAACATTTAGGTTAAAATTGTCTTTAATGTTGAGGTTATTTATGTTATTTTGGATATATAAGTATTTATTTAAGGAATGAACAATGATAAACCATTTTTAATTTTTTTTGTTGAATTTTGGTGAATAATGTATTAAGTTTTATTATTTTTTAATATTACCTTAATTTATAAAAACGATTTTGTATTAAGTAATTATAGTAGGAATAACATGTTATTCTTTGGAAGATTATGTGATCGATTAGAACTTTATTTTAGTGGTATTGGAATAAAAAAATTCTTCTTGAGTATTCATCAATTGTGGAAAATATGAGATTGTAGTATAAATTGATTAAAGGATAAAATTATACTTTTAAATAAAGTATATTTATTTTTCCCCTAGTAAATATGGTAAATTAATTACTTAACTCTATGAAAAGTCTCTTGAAATGAAAATGTTGTCACAATATAATCATTTACGATGAATTTATTATCTTTTCACCCATCATATATTTATGGTTTCATGTTCATTGAATTTATCCTTACCGTCTTCTATATCACACTATATTAGTTCATTGTTGTTATTTTTATCTTCCATGTCAATGTTTATGCTTCCTACTAATGTTCTCCCACTTGGACACCATGTTTTGTGATAGCCTTCATCCTTACCTTTCTCTCCTTTCAATTGGTTGTTTTATTAACCATTTTAATGATTTTTCATTTTAATTAAAGATATTTTAAGTGATAAAAAAATTATTAATGTGTTAAAGTTTAATTATTTAGGTTGAAATTAATTAATGGGGGAATAATGTAATTCCCTGAGTTTTAAAAAGTGAAAACTATGTACGATAGAATTTGTGAAATGCAACACCGAACCCAAGAAAACAATGATTATTCAAATATGAATGTTATATGCATTATATTAAATTTTAGGATATGAGAAGGATTAAATAATTTTTGAAATATATATTTTATAAATACATTTTTAATTTATAGTAAATAATCAATAAATTTTTTTGATGCTTTTTTGTTCATCAAAATATGTTTTATTCAAAAATATATTTTACTTAAATTTATGAAAAAATATTATAATTAAATTATGTAAAATTTATATTATTTATTTTATAATACTAACTCCATTTTTGATATCATCATATCAAAATTAACTTAGGTTTAAATTTTGGTATTTTTTGAAAAATATGGATTTTTCAGTGAATTGTGAACAATACTGTTTCTATGTAAAATTATAATGTAATTACATAAATTAATTAATTTAATATTCCAAATATTATTTTAATTTTATTTTAGAGTAAAATAATTATTCTATAGATATATTTAATTAAATTAATAGCATTTAAATAATATTTATACCAGATTTTAGTATAAGTTTATTTTTAGGATTTAAAACGCATTTTTCTGAAAATTATTTTAAAATGCATAATGTTTCTCCATTAAAATTAATTTAATTAACCCCTAAAATTTTATTAAAATGAAATTTTTAGATTATATATATCTATATTTTTGTATTTAAATTCAAATAATTAATATTAATAGTTATATAGGTAAAGTTAAATCACTATTCCCTGAAAAATGTATTTTTCAGAAAACTGCTTTCGATCGCGCTTGAAGGTTCAATTTTAAATTAAAAATTCCTCCTATGTTAATTTATTTTATAAAAATTTGTTCCATATTAGTAATAATAATAATAATAAATATTTTCTAATATGGTCAAGTTAGATTTTGAACAATATGAATACTAACCGTAGTAAATATTTATTACCATAGTAAAAGGAATATATGTTAATTGATGTTAAAAATTAATTTAGAAACGACTAGAAAAAAATTAAACCTAATATTTTTATATAAATAAATATATATATATAAATATATTCATTTCAATATAATAATGAATATATTTTTTTGATACTTTATAAATTATTAAATAGTGATTTTGAAGAAAAATAGATTTTTGATACGTTAAAATATAAATTATATTTGGGATAAAATATAGTTTTAATAAAGAATATTTTTTTATTAATTTAATAATATATTAAATAAATTTTATTTTTTAAAAAATTTATAAATAAATACTATATATTAAATATAATTAATTTTATCTTGTGAAAATTTTGTTTTCATTATGGTCAAAAAACCGTTATTGTCAAAAAAACTAATCCTTTTCAATAAATGGGTAATTTTACTTAAAATTATTCATTATCATATTTAGATATATATTTTTTTTAAAATAAGCATCATTTTTGAAATCAGAGCATTGAAATTATCCAACGGTGATTTTTTCATTATTTTCTCAGACCATTGATTTTTCTGGTAAAAATTAAATACGGTATAAGTATGTGTTGTATATTATGACATAATAATGACAATAAATTGATGAAATAAATACAATAAAGGGTATCCAAGAGAAAATATATGTTTAATATTAAAAATAATTTGGTTTTTAGGTTATTTTATTAATTTCATAAAGCCATTATAAATCCACCAAAATCTATATTTTCTTTTAATGTTTTAGAATACTTTTTTATAAAAATGACTCACTTTCACATAAAAAACGGAAATAGTTCAATATGTTAGGACCATTTCCTTAAAAAATAATTAATCCCACCTCTATTTAGAGGAACTAAGGGAAAAAACTCTTAGAAGGTTCATAATATTAATTGTTTTATTGTATATGGTCAAAAACCTTAGTTTGGGGAATAAAAAATAACTCCCACTCTTTTCCTATGTAATCCCACACAAGATAACATTACTATTCACTAAAAAATCATTGATCAAGTCCTTATTCTACACTCTCCTCTCTATATTCCACTCAAGGTGCCTCAAATATCTCAATAATCTCATATGAACTGTTTGGAATCACCCTCTTAAGGTAAGGGATATCCTCAATATTTTTTTTATTCAACCACCTATTTTGTTTTGTGTCTCTTAATTTTCATTTGTTATTGTTTGGGTATGATTTAATACACCCCCTAAAGTCCATTATTATTTATAAATTATGATAGAACCCTTTCACTCACATTAATTCCTCTCATGACCTTGTATGTTCCCCCATTATGTTAATGCAATTTCACTACAATTTTACATGCCAAACAATTGTGTAGTGAATGCTCGTACCCATTTCTTATTAAGTGTGTTCACCTTTATGTATATATTCTTCTATTATTGGAAAATTCCATGTATTTATTCTAGACTTATTAATCTTGTAATTAAATGCTATTAAATATTATTCTATGTTGAATGATCTGTGTGGCACACTTATTCATGTACCTGATATGAAAGTGACACATGTACCCAAAATTATATAGCTCTCTGATGAATTGGGTAATGGTTTAGTCTCATTAATTTAATTCAATGGATTATTGAGTGAACCTAATCCATCATGATACGTTTTCCACAATTTTTTTATTCCTTAGTGATTAGCCTTGACCTATTTCTATGATTCCATGTTTAAAGTTGTTTCCACATTTCCCATGTTAAATTTACGTTATTATGTTATATCACACCACATTGTTCATGTTTATGATCCACACCCATTTAATGTTCAATTTAAATACCTATTTTGTAACATGTAATACTTCTTTGTGTTATGATTCTTTTATATTCTCTAACAACTCCTTATAGATCACCCCTTTTATATGTTCATCCCCAATTTATCCCATCCAGTTTTAGAGGAATAATGGTTTCTAAGAACATGTTATGGATGTTTTAAATAATGTTGTTGTATCTCATGTTCAATATTTTATGATATGTACTTATTTACAAAGGACACTATACGTATTAATATTCTTGGTTGTATTATGTTAAATATTGTACAATAAGGCATCAATTAATGTGTAATAAAGAGCATGGGATGTCATATATCAGACATTGAAAAACAATATACATGATACTTTTTACCACACTTCTTACTAGATGAATTTTGTTTTCCTTCCTATAGGCTTCTTGGATTTATACATTCCCATTATCTTCCAACTATACCTCTAATTTTTCTTGTTTTCATGGGAAACATGATCATTGGAAAACTCTATTTCTACCATCTCGGCACGTTAAACAAGTTTCTCATAGATTTTGAACTCATGTGAAGCCAATGAACTTTGACATATTGGATTAAATCTTCAGTAAAACCAATTTACCATACTATTAGTATCTCAAATAAAATTTGTGACTTACCTCAAAAATATATTAACGTTTTATTAGTATGAAGCAACCAAATCTTCCTCATTTTTCTCAATTCAAAGTTTTTTTTCACACCATTTTGAACAGATATAGGAAAATATTTATCAAGGAAAATATGCTTATATGCATCCCATTCAATGGAATAAATATATTCACTCTCTTTTTTATTAATAAAAATGGACCACAACTGGTCAGCTTCACCTTCGAACTGATAAATTTAAAGAGTTGCCTTTTAGTGATCCAAATAACCCATGACCTCAAAAATATTTTCTAGTTCTTTAATCCATATTTCAGATGGAATAAGTTTGAATGATGCTTTGAATAATGTGGGATGTTTTCTCATAAAAAGATCCACTATCAACATGTTCATATTTTCTAGATATGGGTTCCCTCTTGCATGGAAATCACTACAATTTATATCCTATGTCAACTGATCTATCATTGAAACAAAATAATCAGTTTCAATTCTAGGAATCTATACTTGTTGATTTGGAATGATATTTCCTCTCAGTTCCTCCTCAATACATCTTCCTTGTATCCTCTGTGAAATTGTTTTTTTGAAAAACAAACTTTAGAGGAAGAAATATGGTAATCATAAAATTCTTTATCAATTAAAATTATCCTTAAAGTGAAATATATCAAGGTAATAATACTAATATTAACCTACAATATAATGTTATCTAAACTTATAACATGCTGCCTCTAAAAATTGGTTTTAGTTGGGGCATATGTGATACCCATCCTTATGAAACATCCCTAAAGTTACGAATGTTAGAGATAAACAGCAATGGATTTAGGAATGGTGGGGGGACAATTTACTCTTTGATAATAAAAATAACCAACCAAAGATGACTTTTCCAAAACAAATATATCATGTATCTCAATAATGTATTACCGAAAACCTTATACCAGTGAAAAAATAAAAAACCATAACAATAATAAATCAGAGTACCAAGAAGAAAAATAAAACAATATTACTCAAAAAAAATGACATAACGTCATATCTACATGCCAAGGTCCATGCTCCAACTTCACAACACCACCTAATAATCATGAAGAACCACTAAGGAAATGAGATGTTTTATCTTTACCTGTCTCCTAAAGTAATACATCTTCAAATGACTTCCATACCAATAGGATAGAACATGTTGGCACATTTCTATAAAACCAATTACATAAAACCATCTAAACAATTCCAAAATTACCAACAAGAAAAACAATCCATACCAAACTATTTTCCCCAACAAACACTTTTCTAATGAATGAAATAAATCAAGTCATTAAGGATTTTCTCATCACACTTCTACATAACCCATTGCATCTTGCGTGACTGCAAGAATATCTCAACCAAAAACATGAGGTCAGTGTTACCCTCTAATAGTGTAAATTCATATCTGACCCCATCCCTTTTTTATGTGCTACTTCATACCACATTCCAATTATTTGATGGTGAAACTTGACACGCGTTATCCATACCATCCAACTCATATTTATCCACACAATCCAAAAATCATAAATCAAAAAGTACAAAAATCACATCATCCAATATTTTCCAAACCAAATCAACTCTTTAAGCCAATCCATATTTCCAAAAAAACATGCCAAATCCATTTCAATAGAAATAAACCATTTATTGAAAACACCATTAATCCACATTCATGTCATTCATTCTTTCAATAAAATAACTTTTTCATTGAGACCATTTTCACAAACCATTTGCATTAACCAAACCAATAAACAAATTTTAAAATCATTATTTTATAATCCAACAACCAAGAACATTGGCCAATAATTACCCAATTTCCCCAAAATCCAAAAATCATCAAAATATGGATTTTAACCAAGATTCCCACATCACATTCACAATAAATTTCAAGAAAAACCAATTAATTTTAAATTATCCCTTCTATTTGAAGAAAGATGATTCAAGAGTGAAGCCACCTACACTTATGGTTTTGGTGAAAATGAACAATGACACAAACTCTCACCTAATATGGGGGAAATCCCCCCAATCCTAATTTAGATTCCCTTCCCTAACATCTACAAGGAAAAATTTCACCATTATTTGAAAAAAAAACCTATATCTATCCTCAATGGAAGTAGATCTATAAAACCAATATGGAGATAAGAGTATATCTATGAAAAATTATGAAAATACCATGAACATAGGCTTATAAAGGAAGATCAGGTTTTAAACAACTAATATAACCCTTCAAACCACTTTTAAAATGAGTGGGAGAGGTTCCCTAACCTTGGAGAAGACGAAATCCCACATTAGGGACGCTTGGGGGAAAAATAAGGTGTCTAGGAAAAATACCCACCAAGAAAATTATTTAAAACCCCACTTTTTATGTTGTGCATGGTTCAGCTATACTATAAGGAAAATCATGCACTAATAAGCTGCCTGATACAGTCTAAAAGGGGACCCCACATGGTTCACCCACATGATTTGACAAACCGTGCGCCAACTGTGTGACAAACCACTATCTCAAACTTTAGGTATTACTTGGGTGGGAACATGATTTGGTAAACCATGAAAATTATTCATGCACCAACCAATAGTACACTACATACTTGTGTAAGGTTTTTTAGATAAGATACATGGTTTTTAGTAACCGTGCTCAAACCGTACACCCTTACAAAAGCCCCAAAACCTTCCCAAAACCCTTCTAAAACATCCCAAATGTTACCCAACCATTTTATACTTGTATAAAGGCATAAATAGTGGTTACATACCTAAAATCTGGGATGCTATATTCTACCCACCATTGGTATTTCCATCCATGGAATGTATAAAACCATCACTTTTCCCAAAGAGCTCAGGACATTTCTCAACCAACTCATTCTCCCATTACCAAGTGTCATCCCCAATTTGACCATGTTACTACAAAAACTGCACAAGTATGATGCTTTTACCATGAAATAATTTCTCTTTACTTTCCATAATTTTCACTAGCACATACACCAATGAATCATTCGGCTCATGCTCAACATGATCCCATTGAATGACATGGTAAGGATTAGGTTGAAAATTCACTAACTACGATACATGAAACACATTATACACGACACTGAACAATGGTAGAAAATAAAAACGATATGATACCTCTCCCACCTACTCAAGTATCTTGAATGACCCAATATATCTTAGAGATAACTTTCCATACATCCCAAAACAAGAAAGGTCCCAACCTCGAAGAGAATTTCGAGAAGACATCTTACCCACCTCGAATGACAATGACCGTCAATGATATTCCAGATATGATTTATAATGACTCTTAGTTGTATTCATTCTCTTCATGATCAACTTATTATTCTTTTCTCTCTTGGACAAGTCTCAACCCCATTATTGAAGTCTCACCTATTTACACTGAACAATGTGGAGAATGACATAGATTCCCATACAATGCTTCAAATAGATCTATATGTATTGATGCGTGGTAACTATTATTATATGAAAAATCCAACAATGACAAGTGATCTTCCCATGAGCCACCAAAATCCCTCAAAAAATCCCAAAACATGTCGTCTAATGTTTGTATCGTCTTCTCAGATTTCTAATCCATGTGTGGATGATACACCGTACTCATCATCAACTGAGTCCCAAGGGATTGTTGCGAGGATTCCCAATGGGATGTGAACCTTATATATCTATCTAATATAATAAAAATTGAAAAAATATTCATCTTTACTACCTCATGGATATATATTTTTAATAGGTCCTCTATCATATGAGATTCATTAATAGGGATGAAATGGGACGACTTTGTGGGCCAATCCACAATCTCCTATATGGAATAGTGTTTTCTAACCATTCTTGGGAGGCCTGTGACAAAATAAATAGATATTTGATCCCATTTCTACATAGTAATAGGTAAGGAATGCTACGTAACTACTGGTCTCTAATTCTCTGCCTTGAATTTATAACACAACATGCATCTCAATACATATTTAACAAATCTCCTTTTCATACTCACCCACAAAAACAATGATTTAAAAACCCTATTCATTTTCAGAATTCTAGGGTGTATAACAAATCTCAAATGATGGTATGCACTATGAATTTTTTCGTGAAAAGACACTAGGACAACCATATGATTCTAAAACTACGACAATGAATTCTCATCTAATTTCCATCCCTCAATAGTCTCCCCACTATTGAGTTTCAACCTCATATCTACACATTATGAATAAAAATTTTGCACAATTTCACTAATCCCACCAAATAAGGAACCAAAAAATGAAAATAATACATCTATATCACTGCGGTCTTCACATTCCAGATGCATTTCCGATATGACTAACACAAACTTCCACATATCAAAATCTTCTTTTTACACCTGAACATATGAATTTCTACTTAAGGAATCTTACACCAAATTTACCTTACAATGTGTATAATTATTATCAAAGTCAAACATTTGGATATACTACATCCATATCCTCTATCTCAAATTAAAATATATCTATTAGAAAATATGTTTTATACAATTATTATCTGTAAACACTGTGAATTTATCATTGAAGAGATAATTATACCATTTTCTCAAAGCATGAACCTTATCCGCTAACTCAAAATCATATGTTGGGTAGTTATTCTAATGAATCCTAAAATTCTATGATCCATACCCAAAAAATATTAAATCCATTCATGAGAACAAACCCCAACCCTAATCTCAATGAATCACAATACACCACGTACCCTTTACCTTGTTCTAGAAATACTAAGACTTGTTCTAATGTAAGATGAGACTTAATTTATTCAAAAGACTTTTATAATTTATCATTCCATTGAAGTAGAACATTCTTCCATGTCAGAGCTATCATCTATGTAGCTAATCATATGAAGTCATGAACAAGGCATTGTTAATACCCATCGAGACTAGGGAAGCTTCATATCTCAATGAAATTCTTTGGAGGTTGGCAAGAGATAACAACCTATATCTTCTCTGGATCAATTGAAACAAATTTCTCAGAAATAACAGATCTAAGTAAGCATTCCTCTTATATCCAAAAATCACACTTTGATAATTTGGAATAAAATTAGTGATCTCCCAGGATCCCCAACACCATTTAAAAGTGTTGTTCATACTCCACCCTTGTCTTGGGGTACACTAATATATCATTGATAACCACCACCACAAAAGAATCTATATATCTCAAAAATATCTAATTCATCAATTCCATGAAGACTGATGGTGAATTTTTAAGACAAAAGGGCATGCCCACTTTCTTATAATGGAAATATCTACTTATAAATTATTTTTTTGGGATATCAACCTTATGTACCTGAAACTAATGATATCTTGGTCACAGATCGATTTTAGATAACCACTAATCTCCACTCAACTGATCGAACAGATCATAAATCTTAGGGAGTGGATATTGGTTCTTTATTGTAACTTGTTTAAGATTATGATAATCAACACATTTCCAATGAGTTAGATCTTATTTTTTCACAAACAAGGCTAGTGTTACCCAATGAGACATGCTAGGATGGATGAAAAATTTGTTTTCTAAATCCTCCAACTTCCCTTTCATTCCACTCAATTATGCTGGTGCCATATGGCAAGACATATGTGAGATAGTATAAGTCCCTAAGAGGATGTCAATAGTAAAATCCACTTCTATTATGGGTGGAAACCATGAGAATTATTTGGGAAAGACATACAGAAACTGATCAAAATCGCTGGAAAAGTGCTTCTCCAAATATCTTTCATCGATTCTAAATATAAACTACCTACTAATATGAGATCATTCCAACTTCTATTGCTAAAAATATGGTTTCATCCACCTTTACCCCTTTATCTCCTCTAAAGAGATGCTCGATGACATCATTAGTCGTGAAACTAACTATTCATGAACAAAAGTTGATGTGGGCCTTAAACTTAAAAAACCAATCCATACCAAGGATAATATCATAAAAACACATTGTCTGAAATAAAATGTCCCATATCGACTCATCCCCATCAACAGTTATATAACATGCTCTACACAGAAAGGATTGAGACTCTCTTTGATCCATAGGAGTTGAAGTTTTAAAATTGAAGGCATCATTTCTATATTTAAACCCACACAATAAACAACACAAGAAGCAATGACATAATGATACACACCTGTATCAAACAACACTTACATAAAATTAGAATTAAAACAAATCATACCTCTCACTGTGGATGGTCCTAACTAATCATCCAACACAACCTGATTGGCTCCAAAAAACTTCTTTCATGCCACACTCTGCACTTTATTACCCTATTGATATTACCCTTGCTGAGGATTCATGGTGTTCCTAGAATCACCATGGATAAATCTATTTTTTTGATGATGGGTTTATTGCTATCCTCATCCTGTCAGATCATAAGACACATGTGACCCCTGAGGAGTGTCACAAACACCTGACCTAGGAGCACTGTGATAATAACACTTAAGATTCCTCATCTTATTGGAATTGTGTCATGCTCTAGAGGTTTTTGTAAAATATTTCTTCATGTGTCTTAGAGAACCACAATGAAAACATCCCGCTATGATCTAAGACTTCAGATGAAGATTCACTGATCCTATCATCAAATTTTGAGCCATACTAAACCATTGGAAATTAGTTTCCCTCTTCTTCTTTCTCACCACATTATATTTCCCACTATTTCCCATAGTTATCATAATAACTTATCCACCTGTAGCTCCAAATATATCTATTTTAGGAACTAATTATCTATTTACCATCTCTATGTAATCTGTTATACATAGCACTACAATATTCGGATGAATTTACTACCTCATCCCTGATTCGAAAATACGTGCCTATAACAATGTACTAGTAGTAACCTCAGGTGAAAACTAGACAAAATTTAGGAATTTAGCCACATATCACATCACAAAGAGATTCTACTTCTTCAAGGTAATGAAATCCTTTTTTTTAATCTATGATAATAGAATTTTGTGTTAAAAAATTCCCTAAATTCCTCCCATGTTATTCCTTGGCCCACTTTAGCCTAGACCACCAACTCCCATCACTAGAATGCAAGATAATCCAATATTTACTTCACTAAATAGAATTTAAACTCTTCTAGTCTTCCTAGGAAATCAAATATACTATTCATTCTATTTATCCACACCTTTTTATTTTTTGTTCTAAATCACCTGGAAATATGGGTGGATTCTTCCACTAAAACAAAAGAAAATGGTACACATGCCTCATCCCGCCCCTTTTATTCCCACAATCCACAACCTGAAAGGCTTTCACTTTTCTCTACACTGCCTGATGGTTCACATATGTCTTAGGTTCAACCACATTTTAGAATCTTCCTTCGGTTGGTCTCTACGACCCCTACCATGTTCCACACTATCAACACAAAAACCACCATGAGTCTCACTCTCTAAAAACACAAGGCTTATAATTTAAAATTCTATCACATTGCAACTATCATAACCATTATTTCCAAAATTCAACATTTCCTATGATCAATCATTTTTGAGAAATTCCACCATTTTTTGAAAATCGCAACATTTAAAATATACCACAACCATTATTTTTCAAAATCCCCACTTGAATACAATTTTTAGATTTTTCAAAAATCAACACATTCAAATAAAAAAAGTATTACTCTAAATGAGATATGAAATCCAAGTGGTAATTCTTTTCTACAATGTATGCCATGTTCTTCTCATTGTCTAAACCCACGACAATGAGACCACACTCTGATACGTGTCTCCAAAACACGTATGTACCCAACTCCCTAGTAACATGAATGTTAGCATAAAAAGGTTAGATGCATATTTTTATGCTATAAATTTCAAGTCGCAACATTCCCACTCCATGATAGAATCCCAACAGATCAATTAAAACAAGAATGAGTAACAACTACAAGACCAACAACGAATTCCAAAAGACCATACAAGACTAATTTCACTTATAAGTCATGGACCAAACAAAGTGATACCACTTGTAACATCCCTCCCCACCTCATTTTCTTGAGTCGATGAGGAAGTGTTACTCATACTTAAGTGACATACCAAGGCACCAAAGGATGACAATAAATTACAAGGGACTCATGAATGGTGGGGGGAATATTTTACCTTTGAAAATAAAAATAACTAACCACTCATTCCTTTATGAAAATAACAATATGATGCATGTAAAGAATGTATTACAAAGAACCTCATACTAATGAAAAAAATAAAAAAACCAACCAATACTAAATCAAAGTACCAAGTGGAAGATTAAACAACATAACTCAATACACAATGACATAACTCCACTTCCCCATGAAAAGATCCACGCTCAAACTTCACAAGACTACCCAATCGTCACGAAGAACCAATAAATAAATGAGATACATTTCATTTACTTGTGTTCCAGAGTACGACATCTAAAAAAGAACCCAAGTTCCAACATAGTGGGTGAGTAATACTAATCAGTAGGATTTCACCGAATGACATCCCTACCAACAACAGTAGGATAGACCATGTGAGAACAATTATATAAAAAAATTTATATAAAACCATTTAAACAGTTCAAAAATTACTAACAAGAAAAACACGCCATACCAAAAATTTTTCCCAAATAAATACATTTCTAAGGAAATAAATACATGTATAAGTAAATAAATCCAAAAAGGCATTAACCATTTTCTCCTCACATGTTGTAATAACCCATTTCATCTTGTGTTTTCAAACATATATTTGAACCACATGCACAATCCAAACACATGAGCTCGATGTTACCAATCAATGGTTGAACTTTACATCCGACCCATCCACTTTTTATTATGGTACTTCATGACACATCATAATTCTTTGATAGTGGTAATTCACTCCAATTATCTTTACCATACAAGTTATGCTTAACCACTTAATCAAAAAATCCTAAATCAACAAGTACCAAAATTATATCATCTAATATTTTCCAAACCAAAATAACTCTTTAATCCAAGACATATTTCCATCAAACCTACCAAAAACATTTCAATAAAATCAACCATTTATTGAGAACACCATTAAGACACATTCATGCCAAGAATTATATCAATGAAATTTTTTTTATTGAAAACCAAATTCCAAAAACATTTATATAAACAAAAACTAAAAAATTATTTTAAAAACATCATTTTAAAATCCAACAACCATGGATATTTCACAAAAAAACCCATTTTATCCAAAAGATAAAACTCATCACAAAATGGGTTACAACCTATCATTGAACATCACATTCTCTACCAATTTCAAGAAAACCAAATTAATTTAAAATCCATACTTTTATTTCTTAAAGGAATAAAGAGTGAAGTCACCTACCTTTGGGGTTTTGGAAAAAATAAACAATGACACAAATTCTCACCAATGACATGTAGAAACTACCCAAAACCACATAAGATCCCCTCCCCAAACATAAATAAATCTAAATATCACCTTTATTGGAAATAAAAAAAATAGATCTATCCGTAACATAATTATATCTTTGAAACTAAGAGAGAGAGAGAGAGAGAGAAAAGTACATCTAAGAAAACCCATGAATCTAGCACGAAAAGAGACATACCAAAGAATATATGGCTTCAAACCACCAATAGAACCATTAAAATCACTTCGAAAATGAGTGGGATAGGTTTGATGACCATGGAGAAGTAGAAATCCCAAGTTAGGGGTAATTTGGAACAATAAGGGGGTGTTTAGGGAAAATCAAGACCAATACCCATGTTTTAAAACCCACTTTCTATGCCTCACATGTTTTATCATTACGGTTTGAAAAAATGTGTGATAATTATGCGAACTATACTATCCGAAAGGGGACCCCACGTGGTTGGACCACACTATTAGAAAAACCATACACAAATCATGTGAAAGCCTAATATATCATATTTCATGGTTTACCTTGGTGTCCACATGGTTTGGAAAACTATTTAACTTAACCATACTCCAACTCATAGCCACTACCTCCCTGTGCATGATTAATTAGAGAAGGGACATGGTTTTCACTAACCATTCTCAAACCTTTCACCCTAAGAAAAGCCCCAAAACATTCCCAAAACCCTTATAAAATCTCCCAAAGCATACCCAAAAATTTTATACACATAAAAAGGCATAAATAAGTGTTGAATACCTCAAATCATGGGTGCTAAAAAACTGGTCATTTTACACCAACTACAAGGAACCGTCCTTCAACAAAACATATATTAGTTTCTTTAGACAATAATAATCATTCATATAATCCTATGTATCTTTTCATGTTTATAGTTTTAGTGGATTAGGTCATAAATCAAACATAAAAAAAACCATGGTTTATAATACGGTCACTTTCAATTAGTATCCATTTCTTCTATAATAGAAAATTTTTAAAAAGATTCATGTTTTGTTTTCATATAACATCTCCAAATTTTTATCATAACCTATTCCTTGTCCCTATTAATGCTTAAAACCCTATGAATGAAATAATAAAACATGGGATGTTCAAAAAAATTTAAGCAAGGGATATGAAATAATAGAAATTACCCCATTGGTTCATAAAACTTTTCCATAAAAAAGGATGCTTTAGGGCTCAAAATTGACACTTTCTTATAAAATAAAATTACCATCTCTACCCAAATATTTTCATAAAATATTTCAACAGAAAACTTAAGGAAAAATACAAAACATAGTGTTTTCATTTAAAACACGAGGAACACATAAAAACATCATCATACATTATTACATTGAACCCTTACGAAATATTAAATACTTTTATTTGACAATAAGATCATCACTTTACCGTTTTCCAATCACAAGATTACTATAAAACCCATTTGAACGATATATAATACGTAAAATTAACTTGGGAATTCATTATAATAATCATTATTATAAATATAATAACCATATAGTTTAATTACATATATTCCATTATTACAATTGGAATAACCATAAGGTCAACTTCTATACACAGTACATTGGAGGGCTATCACAGACCCACCCATCGTTGGATTTTCACTAAAAAAACCCATAATTGGTTTATAATATAACAACCCATCATAATCTCTAAGAACCATTACATAATTATAACTCATAAAAATTTTCAATTCTCAACATACCACTAATAAAATTTCAATTGAAATTATATGAAAACATTTCATGCTATTTTAATAATAAGTCCATTTTCAAAACCCATTTTCAATAAAAAAAGAGAAAAAGAGAAATAGGGGTTATTTTTCTTTTAAAATCTAGAAGGATTGTAGAGGAATCCAAATGTAATATAATGGTCATGGTGGTTGAGAATTTTTTTTCACCGTATACATTAAAAAGAAAATTCATTTTGTCATTTTCAAATTAAGTGAATCATTTCATAAAGAAAACATAAAAAAATTCCTTTTTGAAAACCAATGATTTAGATAAAAATATACATAAAATTTACTTTATAAAATATAATATAATATCATGAATATTGATTTGGAGGAAAATATTTTGAAATTAAATCTTTTTAAATTAAAAAATATATTCTTTTCTTATACCAATTTGAAAGAGTTAAATCATAATTCCAAAGAAAGAAGAATACATAATAAAAATTTTAATAACACGAGAATAAATAAATTCATGATATAATATGTCAAAGGGGTTGTATATAAACCTCATAAAATAAGGTATGGTTATAACATCAAAATATACCTCAATGAAAGGATATTGAGATAAAGTTTCTTACCCTGAATCATACTTGGCTCTTGTGTCTCAATCTTTCTGAATAATTGTCACATGTCAATTATTTACTCGATTTATAATTTTTTGAAAATTTTAATATTATTTTATTTCATTTATTACAATTTTCTTTACAATTACTTAACTAATTATGTTTATGACATATGTTTTCACCATATATGGATTATGTGTCAAAAAGACTTTGGTTGGTTTACTATGGTTAAAGAGGTAATTTTTTAAACATATCTAGAATAACAATCATGAAATGATAATAATATTTATAAATAAATTATTCTTTTAAAACCAATAATTTATGATTTTAAAAAAAATATTTACCAACTTTATGATCATGGAGACGATAGGTCATACATATGCATGAGTAACGCTCCCATTTTTCAGTGATTATTATAGAAAAAATGTAAGTAAAATTTGTCCTTAATAAAAGAAAATTATATATTAAATTAGGCATTATTTAATTATATATACATTTATATGTCATTATTTTTATGTGGTGATGAAAAAATATGAATCACATCGCTTTAAAGAGGTTATCGTCCACACATCAAAAAACTATAGTATCACATTTTCATTACATGAAATGGAAAAAATAAAATGATATATTATAATTACAAAAATGTACTTATGCTAAAAATATAATAATTATTTCATTTATATCATAAATTTAAATTATATTTACCCTTATTACCTTCCATGAAAACGTTAGTGAAAAATACTTTATATCTCTTCACGAAGCAATAGTCTTCGCACACACAAGTGATGTTATCATATCCCATACATAATGGAATAAAAATGGTGTATCTTATATAATTAATATAGAGGTATTATTATTCTAAATATAATAGAAATATAATATATAATAATCATGTTCATCCTAATTCCAAACCACGGTATATGGTAAAGGAAAAATGAACGATATCGTTTCGTGATGCGGTAATCCACTATGCACAAGAATGGTGATTTTGTAACCCATTTGATGGAAGTGTGTATGGGTGTAGGCAATAAACAAAACATAAAAAAATTTATGTATATTGAGGATACTTTTTTTATTATGTATTCATGGTATAAGATGATTTTAAGTGTTGGATATAGAAATAAAACAAAAGTGTTCATCGATTAATGTTTCTTCTTCTTCGGGTAACTTCTTTTTTTATAAAAAAACCTTCATTGGATTGATTTATGTCCAAAAAAACTTATTGAATGTAGGGAGGGTCTTCAGTATTTAATTTTGTTAGGTTTTTCATGAGCTAAAATATAGTAATGTTGTTTATAATGGGGGAAATTGAATGTAATTTTATAATTAAGGAGTGACATTATTGTAAATAAAAAAAACCAATCTTATTGGGAGGTATCCCTTACATAATTTTCCTAAAATAATGAATAATTATCAATAAAATAGGGTATATTGTAGAAATATGGCCATAAAATGGGTTCTATAAAAGTTACTACATCATTTTCATACTTAATGTTAATGTTTAACCACTAAGTAAAGTCATTTTTAACGAAGTCATGGTAATTAATTTCAATTTCTTTCAATAATATTTAAAAAAAATATTATATACCTTAATGAAAACAATAAATTATTCCTATTAAAAATAGATAATTCAATTTTATAAATTAAAATCACATAATTGGTAGAAATTAATTTAAAAGTAATCCTGTAGACAGGAGGAAACCAAAGGTTTTAAAGTAAAAAATATTCAAATGTTTCAAATGTGTTTATATCCAATTTCAGTATGAAATTGATTAAAATTAACTAAATTAGATTTATTTGTGTATAATATAAATAATTTTACTTTAAAACCAATTTAAAATATAATTAAAATATATAAATAAATTAGAAAAAAATTGTAGGTTCAATTAAAATTCTATGTTTTCACTATTCATCAAAAAACAAAATTCCTTGGAAAAATACAAAAACTAAATACATGTAAATTTAGTAATCTCTCTTTTAAAAATTATATTTATTATTTCATATAAATTTTATAAAAGTTACAAAATTTATTTTTATAACATGTTCTCAATTAAAAGGAGGCAAATATTCTTTTTAGAAAAATACAGTTTTTCACTGTAAAACTAGATTTATTTTTATCATATGACTATCAAATATATTGGATGAATATAATAAAATTATAAATTTTTGTAACCCTAGTATTGTTATTACTATTCACACCCACTAAAATAATGGTTATGTCACAACCCGTTCCCCGGAGCCCGTGCCGTGACATCCCCCAAGCCCACTTCTCGAAGGCCAGGGGTTGGTAACTAGCGCCAAAGGCGTAAACCTATAAGTGGGAGTAATTTTCATGAGTTTCAGTACGCACGAGCACACAACCACATCCCAAATCTAGAAAGTTAAACATTCATGCCACTAAATAACCACTGCGTTAAAGCAAAAATTGTAGGTCAAATGGACCAGAATACAAACCCAAAAAAGAATAACTGAAAACAGGAAAGTATAAAGATACTATGAAAGTCATCCAATGAAACCACACCTAATGGGTACATATAGAGTAGTTGGTGGAAGCCATAGAAGTACTCCCTACCAGCCTGCTCTCACTAGGCACCACCGAGTTCTAGGCCACCAAGTCCTCTATCAAGGTGGAAGTCGTCTGCACTAGACACAACACATGTAGGTGAAGATCAAGTAGGGGTGAGTAAAAAAATACTCAGTAGGGACCCTAAAACATGAAGCAAAAAGCAAGAAGAAATCAACAAATCAAACCATGAAGCATGATTAGGAATCAAGACATCTCACAATAGGTTTAATCTAAAGTACGAAAAGCAAGACTATTAGTCAAAACACTGAACACCTTGGACTATTGATGTACTCATCCAAAATGAGTGTCATGGGTCTTCTGTGTAACACAAGGCCATTTTTAGATGATCCAATTAGGGTCTCTTGGAGTTGATACACATAGGTTTTCTAGGAGCTGATCCACACTGGGTCGCTACATGATGATCCACACAGGGTCTCTAAGAGCTGATCCACATAGAGTCGCTAGGAGCTGATGAACACATGGTCTCTATGAGTTGATCCACACATGGACCCTATAAGGTGATCCACAGAGTGTCTCATGGAGATGATCCACACAGGGTCACGAGGAGCTAATCCACTTAGGGTCACATGTTGTCAATCCACACAGGGTCGCAATCTTCTCGTCTCAGCCAACCATAGGATTCCTGCACGAAGTGAACTTGATTCCAGGGGAACCTACTACCCAAGACAATATTCATATATAAACTTCCATGAAAATATCCTTAGATCATTCCAATATAACCTACTATTTGCGAGGGTTCAAACAACACAAATAAATCATCAATTATGTGTATGGTTTGACAGTAATTGGTGTTTTTCTGAAAAGAGGTCTGTTGTGTCAGAGTCTGGTCCAACCCAGTCGGACCAAGAAGACACCACAAGACCATGGGTCCACCGATGCAACCCGATTCCACCGACCCAGCCCAGGTCCGGCCCACTGGGTAGGTTATGACCCACCCTCTTCCCCACCCGCTTTATGTGCCGGTTTTCTTTCACCAAGAAGCCCCGATGGCGTCCGATTTATGCCCCACATGATGGGCCGATGCCAACCGCATCTCCCACCTGCACATTGTTGAGGGATTGTGTTCCATCACCCTGGGTTATGGCTCCAGCCACATCATGATCCATCAATGCAGATGAGGGCCACATCCTCTGTATTCCAACCACCAGACTACTACCAGTGGCTCCTACCACACTATCGCAGTACGATCCAGCCATGATGTTCAGTCTGGTGTGCCGTCATGGCACGCCACCACCTACCCATTGCCGCCTCCACCGGCATGCCAGTGGATTCTTCCATGGACCACTGAGTCCACTCCGGTGGTTTATTCTTCACCCCACATGTTCCTACGGCCCCAGGGAGATTCCATCATTCATGGAATATTCTTAAATACTCCTTTCCAACATATCAAATATGTGACTACCAAGAACTCATAAGGTGAAGGGGATCAGGCCCTATTCGTGTTGGCCCGTGCCCCCATCATTAGACTTTTAGAAACATGGGATAAAAGATTAATGTTCTATCACAATTTGACCTTAATGAAATCACATGAAATGAATACCATCCCACAAGAACAATCAATTCGTGGATAAAAATATTTGTGGGTTTATCCGCTTTCATTGTTTTAAATTAAAGAATGGGGAAACTCAAGCACAAAAAAAACCCTACCTGGGTCAGATCATTTTTTGGTGATGAATGGTGTCATTGCATTCTTCATTCCCTAATCCTCTATTTATGGTCATTGTTCGATTTTCATTTGTGATGATCCGTTTGAAGGGTGTGGCGTTCTTCTTCATTACCCACTAGAACTTCAGAGTAGAATCAGGATTGTGCCAACAATCTTGCATTGTCTTCTTGGCCATTAAAGGATGAAATGTGAATCTGTGGTTTCATTACCATTTTGTTAAAAAGTTATTAAACTGTTTCCTTTAATAATTTAGTGTATTCAATTTCTCTAGGTTGGAAAAAAATTGAGCTACACCGATTTTAAAATTCATAAAAATAAAATAAAAAAATTTATTTAATTTTTAACTTTTTCGTTAAAAAGTCTAAAAAAATAACTTTTTCCCTCGACTTGTGTCGGTCGAGGTTAGGTCTATTCTATATGAATCCCATCATTTTGAGTTCAACAGTTCACTCATATTTTTTATCTGAGTAAAAATTTAGATGATAGAAAAAACTTCTCACACGTTTATTTAAATGAAATAAAAAGATAAAAAAAAAATTTGGGCTCACCGAGGCTGGGAATTAGGTGCCATTAGAGCTTCTGGTCTTGAAATAATTCCATTTAATAAAAAAATACATGGAATTTTTGTGACATTATATTACCCCCAAATTTATTGCTTTACATCCCCATAATAAAAACCAAAGATAGATGATCAAATGGGGGTACTGGGCATGAATCTAATTCTTCCACTCCCATGTGCTCTCCTGTAGATTCAAGTGATGCCACCAAACACACACAAGAGGAATCGACCATCCACCAAGGACCTGATCCTATTGATCCTCTATCTCTATAGGGAACTTCACAAAATTCTCCCCATCATTAATTTAAATATTTTCCTAGTCGATGATGAGTGATGGATCATGCAAATACCTCCTCAGCAATGACACGTGAAAAAAATCTTGCACCCGGTGCATCTGTAGTAGAAGATCTAGGAGGTACACCACCTCACTAACTCTTATAAGAATATGAAAATGCCCAATGAACCTCAAAGATAACTTTCTGCCCCATCCAAATATCTGCAATCCCTGTTGGGGTGAAACCCAAAGAAACACACGATCTCCCTCCTCGAACTCCAAGGTCCTTCGTCTTCTCTCAGTGTAAGATTTCTGCCTGCTTTGTGAAGTCCTCATCCACTCCTAGATAATCTTCACCTTCTCATTGGTAGCCCATTTTACCTCTAGACCCATTAGTGCAGACTCTCTCGGGTCTGTCCAGAAGGGATATGATCTGCCAGGCCACCCATACAAGGCCTCTGACAGTGCCATGATAATAGTGGAGTGATAACTGTTGTTTTATGAAAACTCCACCAGTTGAAGGTGGTCCAACCAACTATGACCAAAATCAAGGTTGGAAGAACGAAGCATGTCCTCCATGTTCTATATGGTCTGCACCGTTTGGACATCTCTCTGAGGGTGAAAGGTTGTGGTCAAGCGCACTGAGTCCCAAATGCCTCTTTTACTCCCTTCCACAATCAGCATGTAAAGAAATCATCACAGTTTGGGACGATCATCGAAGGTACCCCGTGTAGCGGCACTATCTCCTGGACGTTGAGGCATCACAATCCCTGTACCGATCATTGGTCCCGAATGGGTAGAAAGTGGGCCGACATGGTGATTCGGGCAATGATCACCCATATATAATCATAGCCCATGGGCATGCATGGTAATACCATCATGAAGTCCATTTATATACCATCCCACATCTACTCTGGTACCTCAAGTGGTTGTGTTAAGCCTGATGAAACTGGATGTTCAGCCTTCACTTACTAACAAGTGATGCATCGTGAACCGAACACATACAATGATTTCTTCTCCCCTAGCCACCAGTATTGGCGTTGGAGATCCTGGTACAACTTCTCAACTATAGGATGTACTGCCAAAGAGGGTATGAAACTCCCTCAAAATATCCTCTCATAATAAAACTGGTTATACTGTGCTCTCTTTGAAAAGAATGAAATGCTCCCCACCTATCAAAAATCCATCAGGAGTATATCCTAAGGATAAATGAGCATGTTGGGCCTCAAAATCAATATCCACAAGTTGTGCCTCCCTAACTTGCTATAATGATGGAGCAATGGAAATACTTGACTGAAGGTAAGATGGTCCATCATAATCCATGAAGGATATCTTTATTTCAGCTAACTGCTCCATCTCCTCACTTAGCAGCTGTAAACCAGACCACCTAATGAGTGCATCGGCCACCACGTTTCCATTCCCAGGAGTATAGAATATCTCAAAGTCATAGTCCTAGAGGATACATCACCACTAACACATGTCCAGGACCTTCTGTGAGAATATATTCCTTAGTCTCTTGTGGTTGGTGTAGATGGTAAACCGCTAAACCATCAAGTAGTTTCACCACATTTTTAAATAAAAGACTACTATTGGTTACTACAGGTCATAGGTCGTATAGATCTATTCATGTTTCCTAAACTGTTGTGAGCCATAGGCAATCACCACATGCTTCTGCATCAGTAGACAACCCATTACAGTCCCTGATGCATTACAGAAAACTACATACCCAACGCCCTCCACATTAGTCTCAATATAGGGGCACTTTTCAGCCTCCACCTCATCTCCAGGAAACTCTACTAGAACTTCTCTATCCTCATGAAGGGTTGTCCCTTCCATGTCAAGGCTAATAAATGTGATTATACTCTGTAGAAGTCGGGAATGAACCTCCAGTAGTATCCGGCCAACCCTAATAAACTCTTCACCTCAGTCTTTCTTCTAGGTGGCTCACATGCCAGGACTCCCTCTATGTTTTCTATATCCACTGCAACTCCAGACATAGAGATGATGTGTCCCCGAATGTTGACATCCCAAATCTAGAACTGGAACTTCAAGAGCTTCCCATAAAGATGCTACTCTAAATGTGTATTCAGGACTATCCACAAGTGTGTACCGTGCTCCTCTTCTGACGTCGAGTACACCATGATTCCATAAATGAAGACCACTATGAAATGATCTAGGTAAGGCTATAATAACCTATTCATGAGTCCCATGAATAGTACATGGGTATTGGTTATTCTAAAAGGAATTACAAAGAACTCATAATGACCATACCAGAATCTTAAGGTCATCTTCCATACTTCCTCATCCCAAAACCAAAGTTGGTGATAGCCTAACCTGAGTTATATCTTTGAGAACCACCTCGTTCCCTTCCACTGGTCGAAGAGGTCATCAATTCTTGGTAGTGGATATTTTTTCTTCATGGTTGACTTGTTCATGTGTTAAAAGTATATGCATACCCTCAAGATCCTATCTTCCTTTTAGGCAAACAACACTAGGGATGCCCATGGTGAAATGCTGTGAATCACGAAACCCTTTGCCTGAAAGTCATCTAGTTGTATCCTCAACTCAAGAATCTCCACAGGATCTATCCAATATGCCAATGTAAATATCGTTGTTGTTCCGGGGTACAGGTCGATGCTGAAGTCTACCTCTCTGGGAGGAGGTAGTCCAAGAATATCACCAAGAAATAAATCCTCACACTCTTCCACCACTACAAGAAATCATGGACTCCCCTCATCCACTACACCAAGGGTGAGGCTATCCAAATGGTGAGTGATCATATGATCCCTCCTCCAAGAAAGTTTTCCATGTGCTGCAAGAGTTACCTTCTTGCTGGTGAAAAAAAAACATGGTTCCATCCATGTGTATACACCGCACTCTACACATAAGACAGTCAATCTGAGCATGAACTATGGATAACCAGTCCATGCCCAAGATGACATCGTAAGGTCTCAATGCCACTACTAGGAGATCCCAGCTGATGCTCTAACCTCCTAGAGTAATCTCACACTGCCAGTAGGAGTGTGTAATCATCGAATCTCCCCCAGTGGATTCTCTAATCATAAAGTTCTAGCCAACTGTTATACTTGAATCTCAAAGCTCTGAACAAGGTATGTGACAAGGAAAGAGTGACTGACACTTGTGTCTATAAGATTTGTATCCAAACTGTAGAAGAGACATATCATACATCTAATCATCTCTGGAATGTCGTGGTGGTAGGCCTCCATCTCCTAGAGCTGGACTCTCCCCTGTCTGTTGGCACCCTGAGCCCATTGTGGACCATGTGGGGGTGGTGGTGGTATCACCTCAAACTGTCATCCATTGCTTGTTGCCCAAACTACTTCTATTCCATGTCCGCCTCCCTACGGAACACCTTTATTGAACCTCTACCAATGTCTCGGTGGACCTTTGATTACCTGATGATCATCTATGCGGCAGGTCGGGCAGTCACAAGCCATGTGTCCCTACCTGCTGCATGAGCATCACACCCTACTCCTTTGCTGACCCCTTCCACCTTGGTGGCATCGCACCAACGATCCTATGTCTTGGGGTCACCCTCCGGATGGTCTGACCCACTTGGACCTCTACGTCATCTATCGGTTACCTGCCATGGAAGACTCGGCCACCTGTCGCCCGATGGTAGCTCCCACCATCAGCACCAACTCTTCGAGGAATCTCTCTACTATTAGAGCTTATTCTAGCACTCCATCCAAAGTGGGGATGCCGAGGGAAATCATTGACACCCTGATATATCGTCAGAGTCCATGCTCAATGTTTTGGGCCCTAAAGAAATGGTCCCATACCATATCTATAGATTAATGGGAGAGTTCTATGATCCTCTTAGAGTAATCATCCACTAAAATGTTTCCCTGCTATAGGTTAAGAAATTTTTTTATGCGCACTGACCATAGGGTCATATTAAAGAACTCCTCCCAGAAAATTTACTCAATGTCATCCCAAGAGAGGTTTGCCTCATCATGAGTCTTAATGTTCAAACTCTACCATCTCCCAATCGATCCCTATAGAAGGCTCGTGACTAGAACCGCTATATGGTCGAGTGGAATCCTCACTAAGTGGAAGACCCATGTCACCAACTCTATCCAACCCTAAATGATTAGAGGCTCTATCTCTCCCCTCAACCTTGGAGGTCTCTATCTCTAAAAATAATTTTGGGCATTGATCCTACATGCGTCCTCTATCGGTAACGCTGACATTAGATTCTGACCAATGGGTGGTGCCAACATTGGTGCACCACCCTGTGGGGCCATCTCTAGTATCGATCCTTGAAAAGACACCTCATTACTAAGTAGGTTGTCCTCACAAACATGTATCAGAATCATGGCTAGTTGTCTACGTGGAGGCATCCTGAAACTGATCACGATGTACCATGATCAACAGATTATACCTAGTGAGATGACTCTAATTCCAAAAGAACATGAGGAAACACTCAATTCCTATATGATTCATGCAACCAATTTTTTTATATATAGATATTAAAATCAAAATTCAAGGTCTTGGGGTATGGATATGTCGATCACGACACAAAATATGGATTCCCCTAACCTGAAAGTCATACTCGAAACATTTAACACTATTTCCCAAAAACTAAACCAAATACTCCCAGACATTGAAGTAGAACTGACCACCTCTGATACCACATTTTCATGACTCGTCCATAGGGGCCCATGCCTTGACATCCCCCAAACTTGACTCCTGAAGGCTAGGTGTTGGTGACTAGCTCCAAGGCCTCAACCTGCATGTGGGAGGCATTTGACTGAGTACCTGTACGCATTCACACACAACCACTTCCAAAACTGGAAGGTAAATACGCATTCCCCTAAACAACCACTGAGTAAATTTACAAAATGTAGGTCAAATGGACTAGATTAAAAACCTAATGAAAGACAAACTGAAAATTGGAATGTACAAGGAAAATCTAAAAGAAATCCACTGAAAACCCCACCTGATGGGTATGTGTAAAGAAGCTGCTAGATGCCATAGAAGTATGCTCCGCCTATATGGTCTTAGTGGGAACCATTATGTCCTGGGCCACCAAGTCCCCCATCAAGGTAGTGGTCACCTGTACTAGAAAAAACACGTGGGGGCGATTACCATATAGGGGTGAGTAAAAAAATACTCAGTAGGGACCCCAAACCATAAATTAAACACCACAATGAAATACCCAAAGAAAACCATGAACCATGATCATGATGAAATACATCTCACAAAAGGTGTAATCTAAAGTTCTAAAAGCAAGACTATAAGTTATAACACTAAAAACAATGAACTATTTAGATACTCATCCAAGATGAGTGTTGTGGGTCTATTGCGTTACATAGAGAAACTTGTTGTTGATCCACATATGGTCGTTTGGAGCTGATCCACATAGGGTCGCTTGAAGATGATCTACACAAGGATGCTATGAGATGATCCACACAGGGTCTCTAGGAGCTGATCCACATAGTGTCAATAGGATCTGATCCAGACAAGGTCACTAAGAGAGGATCTGTAGAGGGTTGCTTGGAACTGATCCACACAGGGTCCCTAGGAGCAGATCCTCACAAGGTCACATGTTGTTGATCCACACAGGGTCATGATCTTCTTGTCTTATCCAACTGTAAGATTCCCACATTAATCATGCTTGATTCCAATAAAATCTACTCATAAATCCAATATTTTTATTTAAACTTCAAAAAAGTATCTTAGTGCATTCCAAGACAATTGCCTCTTCATGAGGGTTCCAATGCCACAAACGACTCATAATTCGGATGAACTATTTGAAAGTTATTGGAATTTTTTGAAAAGGGGATGGTCGGGTCTGGGTCCATTCTGACCCGACCCCGCCCAAGTTCCGCCAACCAGACCCAGGTTCACCAACCCAAACTGAGGTCCCCCAACCCAACCCGGTCCCCCCGACCCAACTCGGGTCTACCGACCTGAGTCGGTTCTGACCCAAATTGGATCCAACCCAACCCACCCTCTTCCTGACCAACTGTGTGGTTCATTTCTCACCCGCCCAGATGCCCTGATAGCATCCGAATTATGTGCGACACTGTCGGCTGATGCCAGACACACCTCCCACCTTCAGGCGGTCGAGGGACCATGTGCCAATACCCTAAACCGTGACTCCAGCCATGATACGCTCCATCAACGCGGCTGAGGGCCGCGTCCCCTTTCTCCCAGTAGCTGGCCCACTGTCGGTGGATACTACCGCACCTCCATGGCCCGAGCCGGCAGCAGTGCTCCCTCCAGCGGACTATTGTGGTATGCCTCCACCTGCTCAAAGACACCACTTCAAGTGACCTCCAGTAGTCACCGACGTCACCACCGGGTTCTTCAGTGGACCACCAAGTCTACTCCGATGGTATTTTCTTCAAGATGATTGTACCTATGGCTTCTGAGGGATTCCTTATTCCCTACAATGGCCTCAAGTCATCCTTGAAACCATTTCTAAGATGTGGCTATGATTAATGTACAAGGTGGAGGGGCTCAGGCCTTGTTTGTGTCATCCTACACCCTCCACATTAGAGGTTTATAAATGTTGGATAATAGATTTATGTTCTATCACAATTTATCCTCGATGCAATATCGAAAAAAATAGAACCCTCTCGTAAGAAAATTCAATCCGAGAATCAACATATTTGTGGGTTTATCTGAATTTATTGTTTTAAAAAAAGAACAGGGAAACTCCACCACAAAACAAACCCCTACCTGTGTCGGATCATTTGTTGGAGATGAACAGTGTCGCTATGTTCGTCATTTCATGATCCTCTATTTACGGCTGTTGTTCAACCGTCATTAGTGACAATTTGTTCGGGGGGGGGGGGGGGGGGGTTGTGTTCATCATCGTCACCCAAAAGAGATTCGGAGTATAACTTGGATTGTTCCAACAATCCTAAATTGTCTTCATGGAAATTAAAGAATGAAATGTGAATCACATTTTCAGGTATATTTCTATTACGAATTCATTATGCTATTTCATTTCATGAAATAGTGTATTTAGTTTCAGTTGGTTGTAAAATTGTTGAGCTGCAATGATTTGAAATATAAAAAAAATAAAAAAAACAAGTTTATTTTATTTTTAACCTTTTCTTTAAAATTATTGAAAAAATAAATTCTTCCCTCGACTTGTGCCGGTCGAGTTTAGGTCCATTCTAGGAAAATCCCTTCCATTATGAGTTCAATGGTGACCTTGGGTTTTTGATTCCAACACTGATTTAAATGTTAGAAAAACCCACTCACGTGTTTATTTAAATGAACTAAAAAAGTTCAAAATTCTATTCTAGGCTCACCGGGTCTCGGAATCAGGAGACGTTAGAGACTCTGTTCTCCAAATACGTCCATATATTAAAAAAATACACGTAATTTCCATGACATTAGAGGCTAGGTGATATGTAACCTAATAGATAATAATTTTAACAGTATATTATTGTTCGGTATAACTCAATCTTGAATGGAACTTAATATTTAGAAGAAACACATTTTTTATATCATATATGCTATTTAATATAGAATATGTTTTAATTTAAAATAACTATATAATTCATTAATATTAATAAATATGAAAAATAATTATTCTATCATTACCTGGGTTGTTAAATATGTAAACCATAAGTTTTAATAATATATTTAGTCTTACTAATACACTCCAATAAAACTAATAGGAAATAAATGTCACATTAAACACTTATTTTCTATCTATAGATAATGGTTTGTTTAAACTCTATGTTTCTTGTAAATATATCAATTAAATAAATCACTTATTTATAGAAAAATATATCATAACAAATAATGTTATTACATTAATCCCCAATGAAAGTGTATTTTCCATTGAAATTATACCACCCCAATATAAAAAATGAAGATATATCTAAGGTTTATCTTATGAATGAGGATAATCATGTTTCTTTTGGCATTGTAAAAGCTTCTAATTTTACATAAAGTGGGAGTAATATCAGACCACAGAAGAGACCTTGGATGATTTGAGAGAATATTCTCTTCCAGTTTTATTTACTATAGAGAGGAAATGATCTCATTTATTATTTTTTTGTGGCCTACCTAGAAATTATAAACCGAATTATAAAAAAATTATGAAGACCTATCACCATTTTGGTTGGGTTGTATGTCTTCAAATGTTTTAAAACTAAATTATATGTACTGAAATGAATCCTGAACTCAACCCAAATTGGGAGAGTAAACCAGTGGAACTTGTTCAAGTTATATCATCATTTATTTTCATTATTACTCCATTGATTCTAATAGAGTATTGTTTTTATGCCTTTTATTTTATGTGATGTTTGTTATTTTACTCTCTCATAGAGAAATTGATGTTTTTCTTCATATGACTATGATTGTTTCATCTTTCTATCAGATGACTAATCTTTATGGTGATTTCCCTATAACCATATAGTATCATTTGATCCACTATATTATAAAAAAAATTAAATTTCAGTGAGATATAATGAGGTTATTGCCCTTATATTTTACTCCCTTGGTATTATTGGGTGTTAATTATGGATTCAGATAGGTGTTTTTTTACATCATTTGGTATTTCATTTTTTCAAATTCTATTATTAATTATGTCATTCCCTAAACCATCAATGATTTTTGGGGGGAAAAATTGATATAGTGGGAAGTAGTATCACACTTTGATATCACCTTGGTAGGTTACATTTTTTAAATGGTTTTTTGTTTGAGTAAGTGATATTTTTAATTTTTAGAAATTTTATGTGTATTTTACAATTTTTGACTATCTGTAGGTATTGTCATAGCCTGAAAGAAACATGGTTAGATGAGTACTGTGTGGGATGTTTTGATTATATCGTGATTATAAGTCACACTATGGCTAACGGAAATAATTTTTTTATAGTATCCAACTGATTTATTGATTCTTTAATGTCGATAGATAATGATGTGTCCCAGGGGAATCATGAAATGATGATACAAAATGGTAGTAAACCCTTATGCATTCCTTTATAATAAAATCAACATGGGATGAAAGTCATGTTGTTTCGTTGAGACACTACATTGTGATGATATATAGGGATTATCTGTGTGATGTTTAATATTTTATTCCTTCTCATGTCTTCCACCAGACATAAATATTTCATATTTTTGAAATTTTAGTGAATAATTGGCCATACTATGACCCATGGGTTGTGCTATGATGGTGATGTTGTGGGAGAGGTCCATGACCTAGGGGAGGAAGGCTACACTATTACGGTCTGGAGTGATGGGTTATAGGATCCTTATAGAGAAGTTTACCAATACAGTAATCTAGGAGGGTCACACTATGTGGTATATGGAGAGGGTACCCATTTATAGACTAGTTGTATTTTGGTATGATGTTCTTGTGGCATGATTTCTAATTACTTTCATTCTACCCCTATTTAATTAAATCAATAGGATTCTTCCCTCTTCCACCCATTTATGTATCTCAACCAGGAGGCCTATGAGGGAGACTTTACTACCTTATCCCTTGGATTTTACCCTCCTATTTAATTCATAGTGGAGTTCATCATGTTTATTTTTAAATTTCAATAATTTTTATTCTATTCCTCTTCCACTTTTATAGTATCTCACTCATAAACTCACATTGGGTCCATAGTGGTTGAGACATAGAATGAGGGTTTTTCTAAAGACTTGTGTTTTTTTATGTCAAGGACATGTAGATTTAATCTATATACTATCATTACAATATTTGAATGGTTTTTAAAATCTGTGTATAATGGAGGTATGTTTTTTTAAGAAATTTCTATTTATTGACAGACCATGCAATGCTTGAGTTTTCTAATCTGCTTTCCCTTATAAAATTGGACTTCTTTGAAAACCTAAGTGAATGTATGTTTTTTTAAAATATTATATAGTTACATGGATTTAAAATTCAATGGGGTTTTAATGGATTTATAACCTTATATTTTTTAAATAAAATTCATACTTATTATGTGTTTAATAAATGTCTTGAGGGGATTATCTTATGAAATTGGTAACTAAAATATAATTTTTAAGTGCATGTGTTTTACTTAGGGTGTTTTCTAGTTTTAGGGTATGTTTGGTTAAAATTTTATTTTAGTAGGTTTTAATGAGTTTTATTGGGTTTTTATTATATTTCATACAAGTTACTTTTTTATCATACTATTCATTAAGTTGTCTAGGGTTGTTTTACTATAAAATATAGGATATATTGGATTATGGTTGTGGTTTCACTTACCTTCCAATATAATTTTAAAATGGTACATGATTTATAAAATGGGTTTCCAAGAATGTTTTTATGCATATATTTTCCTTCTTAAAGCTAAAGGCCTTTTTGGAACCTTGTATAAAATGTTTTTCAAACAATGAGATACATCCCCATTTAAACCCCATGATATCTGATTTTATTTGAGCTTGATGATCTTAATAATTAAATATGTTTCTTATTTGATGTTCATGTGAATAAATAATAGCTTATTTATAAAAATAGTGTATGTATCTGGGATATGTTATGGTATTTGTATGCTCTATATGAGTTATTTTATTGATATATGAATGAAATATAATAAATGTTACCCTAACTCTAGTGTTTGACTTCTTGGGAACCACAAGTATCAATGTGGTTGAATTTAGAGATGTTTTATAACCTATTTACCTTCACGTACCAACTACTATCCTTTAATTTTTGATATATTATGACAATGGGGAGTTTCATATGGTTATACTATGTTAGAGAAAGATGATGGGGTAATTTTTTAGAAATTTCATTAACAGGTTGGTAGATGGTTTCATCAAAGTACATCTAGGACCGTCATAATGGGACTATAAGAGTTTCACATGATTAGGTATACCTTAATATGTTTTCCTAAATGATATACCTTTATTATGATCTTTTTATATTTTTATTCATTATTTTATCACTATATATGCTTCTGGACATTGTCACTTTATAGTATTATTTAATATTTTCCCTTGTTATAGTGTTTTCTATTTATGTTTATCATTGTTTTAAAGTTTCATTTTATACATAAATTATTTATAAATTATTTTTTATTATAATTATTTATAAATTATATATTTTGTTTGGTTTCATTTTGTTCCCTCTTTGGGGTTATAAAAATGATTTGGTGAAAAAACGTTTTTGGAAGGTATTTTTTCAATTATATTCTCTTATGAAAAGATTTTTTTGGTTTAAATAACATTTAGATTGATAAAAATTATTTTAAGTATACTTATGGGATTTTATTCATAAAATATAAAGTCATAAATTTATAAATTTTATTACATAATCAAAATTCATGTAATTATTGAAAAAGTAAATGCATATACTCTTTGGTGAAGTTCTGTTCTGAATGTTTTTTCTCACACCCTACATATACCACTCGGTATATATAGACTAGGTGGATTTTCTAGGTTCATGTTTAGGTTCTAATGAAACTCCTATTTATGTACCATTTCCCTTGGGTCTCTTATGGATTTAGTGTGGTGATAGTGTTATATGATACCCTTAGGTTAGAAGCAGATCATCAATTTAGTATTTTTGGTTTTATTATCCATTTTTTTACAATTTCTATTATAACCAAATTGTCTATTGTGTATTTTGGGGATCACTTTTTTTTGTATTATCTTGTGACATGTTTAATGTATGAGTTATCTAGTTATTTTGAATATGAGTTATACATTGATTAGTTAAATTTATTATTTAAATCTTCTTAATTGATTTTATATGGAAGTCCAACTTATAGAGACACTATGCTAGATTTTTTGTGCGTATTATAATTTTTATTTATAAATATTTTTTGAAAAAAATATTACTAAGAGTTTATCAATGATTCTAAAGAACTAGTTACATACTCCTAAGTACCATGAACAATCATAGAGCCTTATCATAAGATGATTCAAGTATCAGGTCAAGATAGACTGGGAATGTTCATGAAAAAAATTCCTTTAAAGAAGTAAATTCAAATTTTCCTTGTTAAATCATTGACGAATGTAACATAGTAAAAAGAACCAATGTGATAATGTACTAGTGAAGGATCTAAAACATCCATGTGTATGAGCTCTAACATCCATGACTTATGTGTCCTTATATTTATATTAAACAACACATTTCACTCAATTCATATTTTTAAACTCTCTAATGTTCTAAAATCCATGTTTTTATGCATGAGTATATGATTATACATTAAGTATCGCATGTTATTTTCACTGAGGTGATAAAGTATAAAATTTTATCACTCTAGAATTTTGAATGATTTTATTATAAAAAATTATGCTTTAATTTTACTTCAAGAAAGAAAAAACAACACATCCTTAACACCTCTAGACACAACCACGGAACCCTGCATAATATTCCACAAACCATTTGTAAATCTAGTATCAAAACCATCTTAATATAGCTAACTAATAGAAATTATACTCTTCTATAAACATTGTATGTGCTGAAATCCCTATAAGTCTAGGAATATTTCATTTATAACTAAAAAATTAATTTCCATATTCCCCATGATCTTCATAGTTCATCATTGGATAGAGAGAACTTTCCAAATACCCTGGATACATAATTAACCACACGTCCCCTATTGAAGAAATAATAGAAAATTCCCTAGAATAAAAAATATATGATTATAAGAAAATATAAACAATTAATAGAAAACGAATCTCACATCAAAATATGGTATTTTTGGAACTTTAAATTATGGAATCTCTCCTTATAGGATTCACCCTATCATCTCGATAATCATTATTTATGTAAATCTTTTCCCTAATATTCTAATATATAGGTCTCGGAATAGCTAATATATGATATCACTGTTTTTATTTATTATTCTCACTGGTTTTAATCTGTGTTTAAAATTATTTTTCAGGAAATTTATTCCCAATATCATTGTTTTAGGTTGTCTTATGAAAGGACTGACAATGCAAAGGATTGGAAATAATTTGGATCAAAATGTGGCATTTTGAGAAGATACAGACCCTTCATTCCATGAAAATACATCATCAGAATATGGATCGAATCAAGATAGGTTTTTTAAGATGTTAATAATGTATTAATAGTCTATGAATCTTGAACTCCAAATAAATAAATGAATCACAATCCATTAAAATAATTATTTATGACTAGAATACTTCATGGAATGCCACAAGACATCATCTTATCCATGACCCATAAGCCTCGAGAAATGAAAGAAATGAAAGAATATTCATATTCTAGTAATATATAAATTTATGAAATGACATAATATTAATTTTGTTAATTTTATTTTATTATGGAAAAAAATCCTTTTCCATCCCCAAAAATATTGTTCTCATGAACTGTCCCATTAGGACAAGATTCTTTCTTGTTTGGAGTTATAAAAATCATTGTTTTCTTAATATCTTTGGGTGTTTTAATTAGTTTTTGAATAGTTAACCCTATAGGGGACATCCATGAAATTAAATTGAGGATTTTAACACCATAAATTCATCATTTTTCCACTAGTGGGGAGCTTCTATTAGGGTTCCAACCATGGAATTTTTTTGACACACATAGGTTTTTTCTGCTATTCTATTTTTTTTTATTTTTTATAGATTTTAATTATTATTATTTAATAACATTCCATACTTTTCATTCATTATTTCTCAATCTCTTTCATGAATTATCTATATTAGGGATACTCTATAAGTGTGGTCAGTGATCACTTGATGATGATAGGATAAACACTATATCGGAGAATGGAAATAGTTAAAGGGGTTGTATATTAACATATTATGATTTCATTCACTTATTTCATGATTTTATTCAATATTATTATAGTGATCCTATGTGTTTATTTTTTATAATCATTGATCCTTTGGAAAAAATACTTCTAGTTTGAATAAACTCAATTAATATGTTTGTAATTATTTAATGACTATTTAATAAGATTATTCTTCTACTTTTGGAAATATGATCTTTATGGGATTTAGTTATTTAAATTTACTATATGATAAGGAATTGAGATTCAATGACACTATTGTTATTATTGAAAGAAATTCTATCAATTCTAAAAATTATTTCACAAATATTTATTCTTGTTATATTTCAAGTGATTTTGATTTAATTTATTCACAAAGCCCACCCAAGGAAACTAGTTTCCCTATATTTTGTTTTTCAATCTTCATTTTATAAGTTAAAAAATTTTAATTAATTTTGATTAATTAATTAAATAAAATTGGTACAATTTAATATTTGGTCATTTTTTTCATTTTTGTTTCCTAAACTTCATCTGACTAACCCCATACATCCACTATTCTATTACTTTTTAGTTAGTGTGTCCAGGAACAACATAAATTTTAAATTTCATCACTCTCATGGGGATGTAATTATGACAACCCTGCTTTTATTACAAAGATAAACATGATTTATTACATAAACTATTCACTTGATACAACATGGATGATCGAGATTTATAGTGTATTTGGGGATTATGATCATTACTTAATAACTTAAAACATGAAATACAATATCTTTATTGAAAACTTCCTTTACATGACCACTACATTCCCTTGTAATTAGCATTTCATGGGATAACCTGAGGACATGCATAAGAAAAGGGGTGAGCTATAAAGCCCAGTAAAGGAATAATAATGGAATACATGTGGAGTAAAATACATGTTATACAATAGGAATATCAATATATCACAAGTGAAATATGAACATGAAGGCATGATAAATCATGATAATCATAACATGGAAATGTAGCAACAACACTTAACATAGAATTAGCATGAGCCAAGGCTCATTGCACATGGAGCATGATTAAATCCTCATTGCACATGAAGCACAAGTAAACCCTAGTTTCACTTGAATTAGAATGAGTCAATAGTCATTGCACATGACGTATCATGATACTACACTTTACCCAATGCATTGGAGAGCTATAAGGGTGCACCCTACTTAAACATTTCATTTCATGCATAAGTGTGCCACAGGGATCATAAAACATGGATTCATAAAACATAATAATTTATTCCATGATAATGGAATGTGGAATTCATACATGAATCTTTATAATTAATAAGTAAATGTTCATAAAGGTGAATACCCTTGTTGGAGAAATGGTCATGGTATTCACTACACAATGGTATTGGCTTAAAAAATCGGTGCGATTTCGGCTGCGTAACGGTGTGACATAAGAATTCATAAAAATGATTAATGAGATAGAAATGGGTTACTCATAATATTTACATGTAATGAAAAGTAAGGAGGTCATATAGATACATGTCAAAACAATTTTAATGGCATTTATATTCATGATACAAAAGTATTGCTTGAATGTAAATGAGGAGAGAGAAGTTCCCTTCAGAATTTCGGCATAGTAGCGGGTGTACATGGGAGGAATTTAATGAGAGAGAAAGGTGTTACTCATCATATTTACATGTAATGGACATTAAGGAGGTCATATAGATACATGTACCAACAATTGTAATTGAATTTAGATTCATGATACAAAATTATTGCTTGAATGTAAATGAGGAGAGAGAAGTTCCTTTCGGAATTTCGGCATAGTAACGAGTGTACATAGGAGGAATTTAATGAGATAGAAAGGGGTCTCCCATCATTTAAACATAAATAGGGCTGTATGAGGGAGGTGAGAAACCATGACTCAACATTCATAATTGAAATTAAATGGGAAAAACAACTTAAAGAAAATTGGACAAAAATGAGAAAGGAAGAAAAAACCCTTACTTGGAAGTGTGCTTCCAAAGGCTTGAGATAGGCTTGAGAGATGATTCTTGGGAGCTTGGGGCACCTTGGGAGGATTCTCGAGAGAGTAGGGTAGAGGTTGGATGAACTCCAAAGGCTTTTAGTGAGGAGGAAGTGGGAGCTTAGGTGGGTTTATATAGGAAAGGTGAGTGAATTCTTTATTATTTTGGTTTGGGACCCCGTACATTAAACTAATCCAAACCACAAATCAGTTCAGGGTTTTTTCCCATGGTTTTTAGAAAAGGGAAGAGGAAAACAATATTTTATAAGGCCAAAGTCCGAAAATCTTAAAATAATGGGGTTGCTTAATTGGAGTTGAGTCACACTCCCATGGAAAATAATTTAAAAAGACAAGATGTTTAATAAGTCCTAAGGGGTCCATTAATGCTTTGAAAAGTAATTCAAACAAACCCAAATCACATTATTTTAATGGTAAAACATATATTGTCTGAATATAAAGCTTATATTATTTTATTACATCAGTATTGGGTCATTATGATGTCATAAAACACATTATATATTTAAACGGTATTTAAATATTATCCAAAAATTTGACTGTATGGAAAATTCACCGTTGGATAATTTCGACATCCCGATTCCTGAAATATCATTTATTTTATCTAAATAATTTTATAAATATGTTAATTTTCACTTTTAAAACAAAAATCAACATTTATCGAAAATTCACGGGTTTTGAAAGAAATGGCTTTCAAACCTTAATAAAAATTATAATTGCATTCATAAAATTATATGATCATTTATATATAATAAAATTAATTTAATAATAATAGTATTTTATTAAAATATTATTTAATTCAAAAATCCCTTAATTTAATAAAATATATTTTTTAATTAAATAATAACTAAAAACACTATTTGTATTTTAAAAACTATTTACAATGTATCAATAATGACAAGAAGGTATATTCATTATTATACTCAAAAAAATAATATACATGAACATATAACTAGCGATTTGTTACATAACCCCTTAAAACAGTCGCATAAGACCTAAGGGTAAGGTGTGCCATGGTGACAGACTCTTGGGGTGGCTCAGATAACATCGCTCGAGTGGTAATCTCTATCAACTTCCACTTTTCCCATAGATGGTTCCATTCGAGCTTGACATGATGAGGCTCAGCTTGGGCTTGGTCAAGAGCAAAGCCCAAGGATGCCACCTCTTTTCCGAGCTCCGTCAAGTGGGATTTTTATGGAGAAATTCTACTGGATGAGGCCATCACTTCTTTTGTCTGAGTAAATTGGATTTGTTAAAGCCCTATATTTATACTAATCATGTGATCACTGTTCAACATCTATAAAAGTAACAGTCACAATTCATAACATAAAACCAAAGAAGTTGACATATATAAACATTTTACATAAAGATACATTTAACTAGATCAAGAGGGATTCCCATTAATGAAACTTTGGGTCGTTATAATATTCACCCCTTACGAAATTTCACCCTCGAATTTTCCTTTTTCCCACACTAAAATAGATGTGGGTAAGTCAGCTTTATCATTTCATCTGATTCCCAAGTCTCTTCTTCAAACTTGTGGTTTCGCCACAACACCTTTACAAGGGGCAATGTCTTATTTCATAGAAATGTTTCTCTACGATCTAAGATCTTCACTGGTTTCTTCTCATAAGAAAGATCATCCTCCAACTGTAACACCACAAAAGAGAGTACATGTGAAGGGTCTGGTATGTACTTCTTTAAGAGGGATACAAGAAAGACATCATGTACTTTAGCCATGGTTGGTGGAAGTGCTAGTCGATAGGCCACAACCCCGACATGATCAAGAATCTCGAAGGGGCCGATGTACCATGGACTTAACTTCCCTTTTTTCCAAAACTCATGACATTATTCCATGGAGATATGTGTAGAAAAACCATGTCCCCAAATTTAAACTCAAGGTCTCATCGACAATTATCTTCATAACTCTTATGTCGACTATGGGCTGCCTTGATATGCTGCGGAATGGTTTTCACCTTCCCCAACATTTCCTCGACCATTTCCAATCCAAGTAGCTTACGTTCACCAACCTCATCCCAACACGCCGGTGTTCTGTACCTTTTCCCATAAAGGGCTTCATATAGTGCCATTTGGATGCTCGAGTGGAAACTATTATTATAAAAGAACTCAACCAGAGGAAGATGTTGATCCCATCATCCTTTAAAGTCCATTGAGCACGCTCTTAACATGTCCTCAAGTGTTTGGATAGTCTGCTCAGATTGGCCATTAGTTTGAGGATGATAGGTTGTACTGAAGTTCAGTTCAGTATTCAGAGTATGTTGAAGACTCTTCCAAAACCAAGAGGTGAATCTTGGATCTCGGTCAGACACAATAGATAGAGGCACTCCATTCAGCCTTACCACTTCCCTGATATATATCCGTTCTAGTTAATACAAAGAGATATCCTCCTGAATAGCAATGAATTGTGCAGTCTTTGTAAGACGATCCACAACAACCCAGATTTCATTGTTGCCTTTGGATGTCTTCATAAGTCTGGTGACAAAGTCCATGGTGATGTTCTCCCATTTCCATTCTGGTATGGGAAATGGTTGCATCATCCCCTTAGACATTTTCTTCTCTACCTTCACTTGCTGGAACACCAGGCACTTTAATGTATATTCAGCGATCTCCTTTTTCATATTATCCCACCAAAAGTTTTCTCAGAGATCTCGATACATCATTGTGCTCCCTTGGTGAATTGAAAAATTTGAACTATGTGCATCATCCAAAAGTTCCTTCTTCAACTCTGGACATGATGGGACACATATTATTTTCCCAAATTACACAATTTCTTCTTCATTAACATTAAACTCCGAGGATTTCCCCTTTTTGATGGCTTCCACTTTTTCCATGAATTCCCACATCATCCTTTTGAGCATCCTTTAACCATTCCAAAAGAGACAGTTGAGAAATCATTTGAGGAGTGATTGGTGATGTTCCCTTCTTTATGATTCCCATGTCCATCTTCATCAAGTCTAAGAAGATTGGATCCCTCTCAATTCTCATCATTGATAGAATTGCTGGGTCCTTTCTACTTAGGGCATTTTCCACCTTGTTCACTTTCCCAGGGTGTTAATGTATTGGACAGTCATAATCCTTAATGAGATCTATCCATATTCCATGGTGCATATTAAGCTCTTTATGTGTGAATATATATTTAAGACTCTTGGGGTCAGTATATATCTCACATTTCCCCCCATAGAGAAAATGCCACCAGATTTTTAAGGCAAAGATCACTGCTGCCAACTCCAGATCATGCGTTGGATAGTTTCGCTCATGGATTTTCAACTTCCTTGAGGCATTGGATAAAACTTTATCATTATGCATCAGCACATAACCTAATCCCTTTTTTGAAGCATCACTAAATACTACAATAATTTCCCCACTTGTGGGTAAAGTGAGCACGGGCATAGTGATAAGCCCCTTTTTGAACTCCTTGATGCTTTCTTCGCATTCATCACTCCAAGAAAACTTTACTCCCTTTCGAGTTATCTTGGTAAGAGGGTTGGACAATCATGAGAAATTTCTCACAAATTCTCAATAATATCCAGCTAACTCCAAGAAGCTACGGATATCGGTTACAAATGTAGGCCTTAGCCTTCCCTCAATTGCATCTGTTTTGGAGTGATCCATATATATCTCATTGCTTGTGATGATATGGCCCAATAATGAGACCTCCTTCAACCAGAACTCACACTCTCTGTACTTTTAATAGAGCTTCTCCTTGTGAAAAGTCTCTAGTATAGTTCTTAAATGCTCCTCATGATACTCCTTGGTTTTGGAGTATATTATAATATCATCTATAAGAGACTCCCAAAAATTTGTCAAGGTAATCTCTAAAGACTCTATTCATCAAGTCCATGAAGATTTTTGGCGGATTAGTGAGTCTGAAAGGCATTATTATGAATTCATAGTGCCTATATCTTGTATGAAAAGCAGTCTTGGAGAAATCTTCCTTATTCACCCTTACTTGATAATATCCCAACCGCAAATATAACTTGGAGAAGTATTTTGCTCCACACAGCTAATCAAAAAAGCCATCAATCCATAGCATAGGATACTTATTTTTTATCGTGATTTTGTTAAGTTCACGATAATCGATGAAAAGCCGCATTGACCCGTCCTTCTTCTTGACGAAGTGGACTGGTGCACCCCATGGTGAAGCACATGGGCATATAAACCCTTTATCTAGATTATCCTGTAGTTGTTTATTTAGCTCTTAAAGCTCCAAGATAGCCATTCTATATGGAGTCTTGGATATTGGTAGTGCCCCTGGTATAAGTTCAATTGAGAATTCAACATCTCTTCTTGGAGGAAGACCAGGCAGTTCCTCGGGAAACACTTCAGTGAATTCCCTCACAATAGGCATTTCTTCAAGGATGGTTTTTTCCTTGGACTCAATCATCTGAGCCATATACGCGTGCTCATAGGGTATTAATATCCATTCTTGTGATGATGGAGCTAAATAAGATTGATATTCCTACTTACACTTGTAAAGAATCAGGGGTCGATTCTCCATATGGAGTGTGATTTCCCTCTCCCGAAAATATATGTTGGCTCTATATAAGGAAAGTCAATCAATACATAGAATTGCATAAAATTCCACCAGAGGGAGTATGATGAGGTTCGCTGGGATATTCAATCTACATATTATAATAGGGGAGGACTTATATTCATGGGATTCAATGGTTTCCCCATTTTCCGTACTCACCGACATCTTCACTTCCATGATTTGTAGTGGTGCTGGGATTATTCTACTAAACTTTTGAGATATAAAAGAATGTGTAGAACCTGAATCAAAAAGTACATTCTCTATTCTTGAATGAATTACTAGAGTACCTGTCACCAATTCGTTTTCGGGGTTCGCTTCCGTAGAAGTGATAGAAAGAAGCTCTTCCTTGTTGCCTTGGTGGTTTTTGGTTGACTACAAAAACCCATGGTTTAGGGCACTGATTTGAAAATTTCCTCGGTTCTTTGTAGTTGTAGCAAGGAACAATGTTTTGAGGTTCGAATGGAGCATTACTCTCCTCTGTCATAGCCATGGGTGTTTCTTGCCGACAGTTAATAGCTAGGTTCCCTTCTCTTCTACACCTAAAGCATTTCCTCGTCCCCTTGAGGAAATTTCCAGGGTGCTTCTTTCTGCACTTTTGGAAAGTGAGGTGCTGGATCTTCTTAGCACCATTGGATTTATCCATCAGACCACCAGCATTGAAGTCCACCTTATGCTTCTTGTCCCCATGATACCCCTATGATTCCCTGATCCCCATTTTGACCTTGAGGGCACTTCAGACAATTTCTTCATAGCTGTCAAAGTAACGGATCGCTAATGCTTTCCACAGTCTAGGCTTCAGCCCCCCAAAGAAGCGGTCAACCATGCATTCGGGGGTAACAACAATGCCAGAAGCATATCGTGCAATCCTTGTGAAGTTTTCCTCATACGCTCCAACATATTCTTTGTATTTTTTCTTGAGGTAAAGGAAGTCCCTTTCCATCTTATGCCGGAGGGTGCGCGGAAAATATTTATCAAAAAACATCTTCCAGAAATCCTTCCATTCCAACGCCTCTATATCCTCCTCAGGCTTCGTATTTTTGATCAAAGTCCACCATTGATCAGCTTCACCCTCCATACGACAATCTTCCAGGAGAACCTTCTCTTGTTCAGAACATTGAAGGATTGAGAAGATCTTTTCAATGGAGTTGATCCATTTTTCAGTGATCGTGGGATCAGATGATCCACTAAAAGTAGGAGGCCTTTGTCTCATGAAGCTCTCAACAGTGACTTTTTCTTTCTTGGGGGGGGGGGGGGGGTTGAACGTTCTTCTTGACCCATGTTTCTATTCAAAGCTTGAGTTATCTGTGAGAGAACCATGTCAAAGTTCACAATTCCTGCTCCCATTGGATTGGGCATCTCATTAGTATAGTCATCACACTGATCTTCGCATCGGTTGTTAGCCCGAGTCCTCCTATTACCAACCATTGGCTAGAATAAAAGGAAAGTTAGGATGTAACACATAAAGGGTAATATGAAGACAAAAGTTGATGACTTATAAATAAACTTTTATTTCCTTAACTCATTAGTCTATAGGCTTCAATCTAGGCTTTTCATTATCTACTTTCTAACATATATCCATAGGGGAATTTTTTTAATTCCCTTAATAAGGGTTCATACTAAGCTTGTGAATTTATCAAAACATATCCCCCAGGAGTGTCTTAGCCAAGAGTGTATCAAGGCCCGTTGTTGTGAACCATTTCCCATTCGAGTCTAGCTCAAAGCGGTGTTTTCGAGATTTACCCCTAGGATACATCTTTGCCAGAGCCGTCTCTACCTGCTCGTATCCAGACAGGGATGTATTTGCTTGATAAACTACTTACTCAGTATTTAACAAAACTTAGGTATGTTTTTATTATACATAGTATTGTATCTAAGCCTTTAATAGGGTTTTCTAATCCTAATCACAAAAATAACTAAACCTATCCTCTGATACCGACTAGGACAACCCTTCTTTTATTACAAACTTATACATGATTTATTACATAAACTATTCAATTGATACAACATGGATGATCAAGAGGTATAGTGTCTATGGGGATTATGATCATTACATAACTACTTAAAACATGAAATACAACATCTTTATTGAAAACTTCCTTTACATGACCACTACATTCCCTCGTACTTAGCATTGCATGGGATAACCTGAGGACATGCATAAGAAAAGGGGTGAGCTATAAAGCCTAGTAAGGGAATAAACATGGAATACATGAGGAGTCCAATACATGTTAGACAATAGGCATATCAATAGAGCACAAGAGAAACATGAACATAAAGGCATGATAAAGCATGATAATCATAACATTGAAATGTGGAAACAACACTTAACATGGAATTAGTATGAGCCAAGGCTCATTGCACATGGAGCATGAGTAAATCCTCATTGCACATGAAGCACGAGTAAACCCTCATTGTAGTTGAATTAGCATGAGTCAATACTAATTGCACATGACGTATCATGAAACTATACTTTACCCAATGCATTGGAGTGCTATAAGGGCGCACCCTTCTTAAACATTTCATTTCATGCATAAGTGTTCCACATGGATCATAAAACATGGATTCATAAAACATAATCATTTATTCCACGATAAAGGAATATGGAATTCATACATGAAACTTTATAATCAATAAGTAAATGTGCATAATGTCGAATAACCATGAAGGAGAAATGGACAAGGCATTCACTACACAATGGCATTGGCTTAAAAAATCGGTGCGATTTCGGCAGCGTAACGGCGTAACATAAGAATTCATAAAAAAGGTTAATGAGAGAGAAAGTTGGTCCTAATCGTATTTAAATGTAATTGAAAGTAATGAGGTCATATAGATACATGTCCCAAAATTTTTAATGGAATTTATATTCATGATACAAAATCATTGCTTGAATGTAAATGAGGAGAGATAAGTTCATTTCGTAATTTTGGCATAGTAACGGGTGTACATGGGAGGCATTTAATGAGAGATAAAGGGGTTCCTCATCATATTTACATGTAATGGAAAGTAAAGAGGTTATATAGATACATGTCCCAACAATTGTAATGGAATTTAGAATCATGATACAAAAGTATTACTTGAATGTAAATGAGGAGAGAGAAGTTCCTTTCGGAATTTCGGCATAGTAACGGGTGTACATGGGAGGAATATAATGAGAGAGAAAGGGGTCTCCTATAATTTAAAAATTAAGAGGGAAGTATGAGGGAGGTGAAAAGACATACCCCAACATTCTATAATTGAAATTAAATGGGCAAAACAACTTAATGAAAATTGGACAAAAATGAGAAAGGAAGAAAAAACCTTTACTTGGAAGTGTGCTTCCAAAGGCTTGAGAGAGGCTTGAGAGAGGCTTCTTGGGAGCTTGGGGCACCTTTGGAGGTTTCTAGAGAGAGTAGGGCAGAGTTTGGACAAACTAAAAAGGCTTTGAGTGAGGAGGAAGTGGGAGCATGGGTGGGTTTATATAGGAAAGGTGAGTGAATTCTTTAATATTTAGGTTTGGGACCCCTTACATTAAACTAATCCAAACCAGAAATCAGCTCATGGTTTTTTACCATGGTTTTTGGAAAAGGGAAGGGAAAAAAATATTTTATAAGGCCAAAGTCTGAGATTATTAAAATAATGGGGTTGCTTATGTGGAGGTGAGTCACACTCCCATGGAAAATAATTTAAAAAGACAAGATGTTTAATAAGGCTTGAGGGGTCCATTAATGCTTCGAAAAGTAAGTCAAACAAACCCAAAATCATGTTATTTTAATGGTAAAATATATATTGTCTGAACATAAAGATTATAGTATTTTTTTACATCACTATTGGATCATTATGAAGTCATTAAACACATTATATATTAAAATGATATTTAATTTTTTCCCAAAAAATTGACTGTCTCAAAAAATTATTAAAATTTCACCGTTGGATAATTTTGACGTCCTAATTCCAGAAATATTATTTATTTTATCTAAATAATTTTATAATTATGTTAATTTTCACTTTTAAAATAAAAACTGACATTTATCTAAAATTCACGGGTTTTGACAGAAATGGATTTCAAACCTTAATAAAAATTATAATTGCATTCATAAAATTATATGATAATTTATATATAATAAAATTATTTAATAATAATAATAATATTTTATTAAAATGTTATTTAATTTAAAAATCCTTTATTTTAATAAAATAGATTTCTTAATTACATAAAAACTAAAAACACTATTTGTACTTTAAAAACTATTTACAAAGTATCAATAATGACCAGAAGGTATATTCATTATTATATACAAAAAAATAATATACATGAACATATTACTAGCAATGTGTTACATAACCCTTTAATACAGCCGCATAAGACCTAAGGGTAAGGTGTGCGATGGTGACAGACTCTTGGGGTGGCTCAGATAACATTGAGTGGTAATCTCTATCAACTTCCACTTTTCCCATAGATGGTCTCGTTCGAGTTTGACATGATAAAGCTCAGCCTGGGCATGGTCAAGAGCATAGCCCAAGGACGCCACCTCTTATTAGAGCTCCGACAAATGGGCTTCAAATGAAGCAATTATACTGGATGAGGCCATCACTTATTTTTTTTGAGTAAATTGGATTTGTTAAAGCCCTATATTTATACTAATAATGTGATCACTTTTCAACGGAAATAAAAGTAACGGTCACAATTCTTAACATAAAACCAAAGAAGTTGAAATTTTATATAAACATTTCACATAAAGAGACATTTAGCTAGATCAAGAGGGATTTCCATTAAGGAAACATTGGGTCGTTACAGTAATGATGCCTTCTGGGAAAGAATACTTTTGTATTCATTTTCAGGGAGCATCAGAACATGGATAATGACTCCAGACTTATTTATTGGCTTGAACTCCTTTCTTATATCATTTTTATACTAATTTATTTTAGGATTTTGTTTTCATTTTTCTTAATTTTTACTATTATGGTAGTTTTTGGTGGTGTGGAGGATGGATTATCATACATATAATTATTATGAGACACTATTCCTAAAGTAAATTGGATACTAGAAAGATCCCACCTCATGGGAAGCACTGAATTAATATGGGTAGTCACATAATGAAATAATATGAATCATTCATATTTTTATAGATATTATTAATTCTAAAATTAGTAATTGAGTAACATATATAATTAACCTTGTGGAGGAAACCCTGATTTTCAAGGATACTAAGGTGATTACTAGGATGTTCCATACGATCATATTGGATCACATGACAGAGTAACATAATTTTTCAGGAATTACATTATTTTTTCAAATAAAAATTTGGGTAATCTTGAGGAACTTATAATCTAGATGAGATAATTTATTATTAATATTTCCTAAATTATTTTAAATCTTAATTCCCTTGTAAGTTACTAATTATTTCAAATCAAATGATAAAAAAATTAGATAAATGCGATGATGATGAAGTGGAAGATGAAGTAAAAATAGTTGAAATAATAGAGGAAGAAAATTTTAAGGAAGGAAAATGAAGAGAATTTTGAGAAAGTTTCAATTTATTAAAAGTATGGATCTATGACTCATTGAAAAATATAGAATAAACCTCAATCAAACTATATATTATTAAAAGAAGCTGAATAATAATGTCATGTATCCTTGTTGTTCATAAATGAACAAGATGAAGAATAAAATAAATGAATTATTGATTGTGTGGTAGAGAAGAAAGAAGATAAAAAGGTTGATGAACTACATGCTATAGAATAGATAAATAACAATGAAAAATGATGAAAACATGAAGGAGGAAGAAACTCCATCATTGTAAGAAAAAAAAAATAAAGTTGTGGATGTGGAGTGTTATACCTCCAAATCCCTATTCAGGACTCAACACTATGGTTTTGGTTGTTAAACCTCAGTATTCACCCAATTTATTGTCCTGGGGTCCTTCCTCCCCAGTCCTAAAGAGAATGTGTACTAATGTGGATTTTTTCCCACCTCCTCTTCTAAACCATAGATTCAGTTCAGTGAAACCTTTTTTGGACCATCCTCTAGTATCTTACCTTGGTTTGGGCCCTAGTAATCCTATCAAAACAACTCATCACTAGGTGAAGGAGTCTTATTTCTCCCTATCAACCATTAATAGTATCCCTTGATCCCCCCTTTCCTCTCATATCTGTCAGTATAATAGTTTCAATGAATTATCACATGTGTAGATAGGCATAGAGATGTTTGATCCTTCCCTTCCACTAAGTGGAGTTTGAATCATGGATCGTTCCAAACAAGATCACAAACTCTCATCCTCTTAATCCATGTGATCATCGACTCCGAGGGCCAAATATAGGTGTCTCATGGTTCAATGATTTCTTTTAAAATCTATATTTCCAAAGGCCTGAGTGAATCGGTCGTTGATTCTGAGCTTCGACATCATAAGGCTTTCATTGTTTCTATCCTTCAATATAAACAAAAACAATATAAAATTCAAGAATTCACACAAAAACTGGGGCTTTGGAACTACATACATGGGCATCTTAATAGTCGACATGTATGGATTTTTTTGAAAGGATTATTTTTGTGGAGAAGGTGCATACCTCTAGCCAATATGTTATTGTGAATTCCATTTAAAATATTTTTGTTTCTTATTTCCTTCAATAACAATATTTGTGACATAAGGGAAAGGGAATATATATGGTAGGATCATTGCAATGTCATCCCAAAGGATTCTATCTAGATTATAGAGGTGACTTCAGTTTCATCATGGATCCATTAGAGAAGAAGGAGAGATGTGTTTATCCCTGGAAGGAAAGACAGGCTTTCACTAGCATTTCATCCCAAATGGCCTCGAATATTTGGGGTTCATGGGGAATCATTTTATATGGTATAATAATCATAAGGGAGACCTCCATATGTGGTTCTGATTTGATCACTACCTAGCTAATGTCCAGATCATCCCTTCCTTTCCTGACGTGCAAGTGGACCACTTGGTTTGGGCACTGTTGAATCACTCCCAACTTCTTATATATCTTCATGTCATATTTTATCATATGGAAGAAACTTTCTAGTCTATGTGATGGATGTGTGGTCCTAATTATCACCAGGTGGTACAGACTTCATGGGGGAAATACGGGAGATAAGGATCATGTCTTAGGTTCAACAATAATATTTCGTGGCTGAAACAGGATCTTATAGCTTGAGAGTCCAGTGAGATTCCCCATTTATTGGAGTTAGATAAACATAAGGAATATGTTGAGAAGGAAGAGGATGAAATTGAATTATAGTGGGATGATGAAATTTTTAGTTCTTTGAAATAAATGAAGAGTCATATTGCTAAAACTATTCTTGAATAGGAATGAACTATAAGGGACCAAGCTAGGTGACATTGATTAGTGGGGGGATATGAATACTAATTTTTTCCAGAATCTTTCTATGAAAGTAATCATATATTTTATTCAAATATACTACTTGAAGATGGTCCTTGAATGAATAAATCACATATTATTGGAAGTATGGTTATTTTGTTTTTAAAATCCATTATTGTAGAGGATAACCCTCATATATAGGATGAATATCCTAGAGTCCATGTGTCCATTTTTCCAGTATCCCTCTAGTGGGTTCTATCAATATTAATATTTTGTTTTAAATAATTCCATATGAGGGAGAGGTCTATAAGGATATTTCTTTACTCAGTTCTATAAGTGCAGTGGGCCTAGATGGTTTTCCATGTGCTTTTTATTTGGAATCTTGGGACCTCATTAAATCAGATCTCATTGGTATCATCTAAGAATTTTTCGTTGGAGGAGGTTTACCCAAAGTGGAATGTGAAACCATGATTATTCTCATACAGAAGATTAACAATATAAATTACAATATCATAAAATAAATATGTAAAATTCATCATATAAAATCCTCCCCACTATTATCAACATATGACTCTCAAAATACCTACATATTTGGGTCTTGTAAGAGCAGCAAGTCTTCATTTGGGGAAGGTCGAGACATGGCATTATTACCATGGAACATGAGATAATAAGAAATATAAATGAGAATGTTTATGGTTCTAATACAGCTATCAAACATGATATGGACAAATAATATGATAGGGTTTCATATAGATTCATTATCAGAGTCCTGGGCTATATAGGATTCTTCTACTGGGTGGTTGACCTTTTATTTACGTGAAATCTATCTCCATGGTTTTCAATCTTATTAGATGAGAAGATATTATTTCTTTAATATGTTCTCGGGTATAAGGCAATGAGATACCCTATCCCCCAGTGTCCTCATTCTAGTCTACTACTCTCTCACTATATATCTAAATTAAATTATAATGGAGGGTCATATCAGACCATTTTTTTAGACTGAACATCTCTAATCCTTCACATTTATTTATTGTGTATGATATTATCTTATTTATAAAAATTAACCTTAGAACTATCCAAGACCTTAATTTTGTTTTGTATTTATATGGACTGTGGAGTTTACAAATTATTAATTGGACTAAAAGTATTTTCTACCCCACAAGATCATTATTAGAGAGAAGTGGGAGAAAATTGTAAATGGATTAGGGATCCAAAGAAAACCAATTCCCATTGAGTATTTTGGATCCCTGATTTCCCTAGGTATAACCAATATCCCTTACATTGATGGAATGGTGGATAGAATTTTAAACCATATTCTCAATTTGAAAAACTGATTCCTCTCCTTGGATGGTTGCATCACCCTTTTCAATATTATGCATACATCCATTCCTATGAACATATTATCATCCCTCATTTTCCCCAATATGTTCTTGAGGATAATTCATAAAATTTTAACTATATTCATATAAGATGCACATGATGATGTAATGTATCATTTTGATTTACAAGAGAGGTAATCCAGGGAGGATTGATATTGAGGGGCTTTACATAGAAGCATCACCGATACCATGAACTTCTTTTAGGAGAGGTTTCACTAGAACATTATGGAGGGATAATCACTCAGGGAAAAATTAATGAAACAAAATATGGGGCATTCAAGGATAACTCGAGGAGAAGGTGTTCCAGACCCTAGGATTTGATTTAGAATCACATACATATTATTTATCTGCACTCAATATGTATCATATGGTGTTCAATGAACAATTACTATAATGCCAATTGGGTGGTGACTACACTGGGGTTCCCAAGATGATGGGTGCCAAGTTTCTCATTTTCACATTCCAATAGATTTTATATGTCGATCTATTCCACCCTCAACCTCCAGTAATAGGAGATTTATAATTGTATTGAGACCAACTCATTTCAAGATAGGCTTGATTGTTCATAATACTTTACTGGATTTTTCCAGAAAAATCTACATTGGTGTGTATTTCATGAAAATACCAATCATGATCTATCAGGAGGGCTGTTATGGTGCAATGAGATACCATCTAAACATATATTCCTTATCTGGTTTATCCACAACCAGGACCTCATCATGGATGAGGGGGTGAGATGAAATGGGGTATTCTTCATATAATGGTATATATGTTGTATTAATCCCAAAAAAGTGACCAGCGCTTAATTTTTTTAAAGGGGAGTGGTTCCAAATCCTTATTTGTTTCCATTTTTTAAAGACACTTTTAAAAGCTTAGACATGAAGGAGATTATTGGAAATTACTTCCTTCAACATTAGTACCATGGTGTGGGTGATAAAAGTCATGAGAAAAATGAGAGGTCAGTATTTATGGAGGAAGGTTCATGGAGTATCTGTAATGTTCAAAATAATCCAAGATATAAGGGGCTTCCTCACTCTATCCAATTGGTAATGGTTAAGTATCATGGCCTCATAGTTGATTTTTTCCACCTTCATAGTCACTGGGAAAATTCAACCTCTTTACAGTTTTACATGGATGATAGGTATATGGGTCCCTCAGTTCAAAGTTAGTCCATTTAGGTCCATTGTGTAAAATAGACCCACTTTATTTTTGGTTTTAAGATGAATATTTATGGATCATAATATAATATAATTATGTAGGGATTAGTGTTAATTTTTAAAAATTACTTATCGATCATCCTTACATTTAGTTTTTACTTTTTTCAGGGAAATTCCATTGTCGCTTAAGCCTCTTCTATTATTAAGGGGATTGAATTGTGCCTTTCCTATTATAGTATGTTCGACTAGGTGGAAAATGACTCTTATATTTTTCAAAGGTCCATATGGGGTGTTATATTAATCCCAAAACCTATCATATACTTAGTTCAAAAAATTTAAAAACCTCTTCATAAATCACACAAAGGTTACTCACACATGGTGAGAGGAAAATATGGTGGCTGGATTCCTAGCCTCATCGGCCACTACTGATACCCCATGTATTTTTTTACCTCCATAGGATACCTACCCACAAAACGTGTTAATATTGTTATAGATAATGCCCTGTGGATCTATTATTTCTGAACCGATTCAATATTTTGGGTCGTTTTCCCTCTCTTTAATACAACTTCTTAATATTTGATGGATATAGGGTTAGGTGGTGGATGTTAGAATTACCCCAAACATAGCTTTTGAAAAATACAACAAGGGAGTGTTTTCATTCTTTGTAAATGCATTGTTCATGTACCTTTAAATTGTTCATTTGTTATTGTGGGAGTTCAAGTTATATTTTTATGTTTGTAATTTTATTCAGAATATATTTTGAGTATCATTGAATACACTTTAAGGTTTAGCTTTCTCTTTGAGCCATACTTTTTATTAAAATATCAACAACTACGTACACATAGCCTCAGAATCATTTGATCCTTGATGTTATTCCCTTATAAATAACTATGATATTTGTCTTTATAGAGTGTAGAAAGTAGATTTAATGTAATTGTTTTTGTTGAGGAACATTTTCATGATGTAGGATTAAAACCCCATTAAATTTTTTCCATGAGTGATAAGAGAAAAAAAATCCATGGTGATGTAAATCATAAATGGTAAATATATTTATGAGTTGATGAAATTTATATGTGTCAAAGATGAAAAGAAATTTGTTTTTTAATTATAAGTGAATCATGTTCTTGGAATTTATTATTGAGTTGGTTTTGGTATTTTTAAATATTTACTTATAACATGATATTTTTGGGAATAATAAGTTGAAAACTCTTTTATTGTGGTTTTTACTCCTTCGGCTTCTAATTTTTCAATTTTTCATGAGTATTAGAAAATATTTTAGTGTGGGGGAATATGATATGACTATTTTTAATCTATTTTTTCAATGATTTTAATACATGTTTCCATTGATTTAATAAAAAAATCATGCATAGTTTTATCATTTTATGTTCTCTTATGGAAGGACCAGAATTGGTAAGGATTTGGAATAATTTGGAGGAAAATGTGGAATTGTGAAAAGATTCATACATTTTACACCATAATGTGACATCATAATAATGATGTTATAGTCAATACAGGTGTGTTGGGAAGATGTAGTAGCATTTTAGGGCCCTGAATATTGAACACCAATTCCACAAATGTATTAATCACCATTCAAACCATGACTGAGGACTTAAAGAATGCACATAATGCTACAAAAATTCAACTAAGCTATGAACCATAATCCAGGAGTTGTGAAAGAAGTGGGTGGATCATCAAATTATTGACTTAGAATAATTAAAATATTGTAATAATACTCATAACATGAATATTCATTTAGTAAAAAATCCCTTTTCAGCCACTAACACATTCACTCGATGAACCGTCCATTCATGATGTAAATCATCCACTTATAAAGTTAAAAACATTTATTTTATTCTATTTTATATGGGTTTAAATATATTGTTGACCCTGAATACTTAGTGGAAACATAAATTAATTTTAATAGAAGATATTACCCGAATTAAAATCATCATTCCACCATTGGTGGGGAGAATCTTCAAGGGTTCTCACCTGAGATTAATTCATCATAAATATGGTTTTTGTTCTTGTTTCATATTTAATCAAATTTTCTATATCATTGAATGATTTTATAAGTTATATTCCCTATTTTTTATTCTTTATTTCTCATTTTATTTAATATAATCTCTCTTCTATAGGTTATGGTTTATTCAGAACTCAAAATTACCTGATGATGATTGGTTAACCCCCATTAGAGAGAGAAGAATATGTTAAAGGGGGTGTGTACCAACATACTTCAATTTTCCTTCACTTATATGATGATGTTTTAAAAAATATAATTTTGTACATATATGATTTTTCTATTGATCATTGGTTCATTGAAAAAATTACGTCAATTGTGAACAAGAATTAACATTACTGATATAATAAATTTATAACCATTGAATTAGATTATTATTATGCTTTTGGAAACCTAATAATATTGGGATTTTGTTTTTTTTATTTTCTAGATAATGAGGAATTAAGATTCTAGGGTAGTGTTGGTAGTGAAAACCCAAAAACTGTCAATTATGAAAATGATTGTTTAGATATTTAATTGGATTATTTTTCAAGTGAAGTGTAATTAATTTATTTAAGGGAACTCCTCCTAAAATTTAGTTCCCCCTCTTCTATTTTTTCTTACTATATTATTTATTTTAATTTTCATAACTAATTTAGTTTATTTAATTCATGATAATTGGGATGACCTAACATTTAGTCAAAATTTATCACAACAACTTTTTATCTTCATGGGATTAACCTCATACTTTCACTATTATACACCTCTACAGTTACTCGGTTTGGTAACAATATAAATTTATAATTTGGATGATCCCATAGGTAAGTAACAATTCTCCACATGCAATATAAATTTTGGCATCATTTCTTGGGAGAGTTTGAAGGTTTCTAATGAATCAAGACCAATTTATTATATGAAATACCTTTCTTATCTCATTAATGTTTACTAATTTTACTTTATGCCTTTTTTTCAATCTGAATTTTTATTTTTATGTGTGTGGTAGCTTTTGGTGGTGTGAAAGATGGAGTATCATAAATATTTTTATTATTTTATATTGGCCCCATAGTAAAATTGATACAAGGAGGATCCCACTATATGGGAAAATCAGAATATGAATGATGTCCACTTTAATAAATAAGGTTGAATGATTTATATTCTTATATAAACAATTAATTGTGACATTAACTATGGATTAAAACCTACTATAAAGACATTAGAGGAGAAATTAATTTGTAGGGATGACAAGGTCACTAATAGGCTGAGCCATACATCTTGAGTGGCTTAGTCTTCCAAGTACCTCAGGAGATGGAATCACAAGATAGAGAAAAATAAATTCTCACTAAGTACAAATTAATTTTAGATAAATGTTTAGATAATCATGAACCAAAACATGGAGAATATAGAGAATTTACCCCTCATATTTTCCAAATTATTTCAAATTTAAATTACCTTATAATAACATAACAATAATTTCTAATGTAAGGATAAAAATTTTATAAGAACATGAAAATGTAGAATTGGTCGAGGTATTTTAATGTGATGAAATGAAAAAGGAATAAAAGTTGGAGGAGGGATAAAATGGATAGAATTTGGATAATGTTATAATTCATTGAAATAATGAATATCCTGTTATGAGGAAACATATAATGAACCTCAATAATCCTTTATTTTCTTACAAAATGAAGAATAAGAAATAAATATCTCCCTTTTATTCTTACAAGAATAAGAAGAATAAAAAATGATGGAACATATTGATTGGATGGTATATGTGAAAGTGGACCAGGAGGATGAAGAAGTATGATCTATATAATTGAATAAAAAAATGTTAACAAAGATGAAAATGTAAAGGAATAATATATTCCATCATCTGAATAGAAAACAAAGAAGCTATGATTATGTTGAGATTTAAAATTTTATCAAAATCTGATTTCATTGTGATTTCACTGAAATTTTTTTATATCTCCAACCCAGAAAATGATGGAATTACAAATATAGAATGGAATATAATGGAAAAATATTCCCTAGATGATCATAATTTGAAATCATTTTTACAAATAGACAAGGTAAAATTATATAATTCTCTAATTTTTTAAAATTTTGGTAAAAGGTCCTAATATACACTATAAATAAGAACTATCGAGAGGAAAACCATATTATTAAATTATTTCCTATGAATTAGTTTTATTTTATTAGATTAGATTTGTAACTCTTATCATAGTCATTCGATTATATTTTTTTCTGAATTAATTAAACTATGTACTTTCCCAAAATAATGTATCCTTTTTAGTGCCCAAAATATGTTTCCAAAACTAAAAATACTATAAAAATATGTAAGAATAATGGATATTAATTCATGAAAGAGGTTTTTATTAATTTCATATTTTTTTAATTCTATCACTCTTGTCTTGTGTTTCTTAAATTAAATTAGTATTAAAATATTGAATTGTTTCATGAAAATAAATGAATTATGTTCTCCAATGAGACATGAATTTAGTTTCATTTTACTTGATAGATAAGAGACATAGACACATCAAAAAATTATTTTGACAAGTTATAAAATTTAAATTATCATTCATATAAATGTTAGAGATATAAGTGTACATTTTAGTAGTCACATTCTTACATCAACTAAGAGTTTCATAAAAATTATTACTGAAATTATTCTTTTTCGTGATGTTAATTCCGAAAAGCTTAAATTAAGTAAACTAATTATTTATGTTCATTTAATGAACTGATTTAATTGTTATATATTATCAATTCATAGAGGATTCTAGACCTATTATTATTTATTGTTTTATAACGATATTTCTTATGTTAATCTAGGATGATAGAAAATGAATAGAACTTACAATAATATATTTTCAAAGATATAACTAAAAAAATCAATTTTAAAATGAATATGGATTTTTATTTATGAACCATATTATCCTAAGACCCACCTATACACTGATCCTACACATCCTTTAGTATCCATGGTTGACCTGATAAGGAAGTTCCATGTTACATGCCTTTATTTTAATTTTTTGTCAAACTCTTTATTTTTTATACGATATTTAATTTAATGGTTGGGGTGAGGGAATTTTTGTGGTGGAAATGGGTTGTTTTTTCTTTAGAGAAGAATGTATGGTGTTTCTATGGGATTTAAGGGTGATATTCAGGATTACTCATTAAATTTATTTCGTTTTTCATCACTATAATTAACTAAGTACAACCTGATAAAAAAATTATTTATTCATAAAAATTTCAAAAATCACCATTACTAGACTAATGATCATTAAATAATTTTTGGTTAGGTGTGGATTTGAATGTTATAAGTGTGAAATAATTTGAAAAAAATAAACTATATGAGAGGGTATTCATTTATTTTGATCACACAATTCATGAGCCATTACTTTTTGATTTTGAGATTGTGGTATATGACATTATATTTTTGTTGAGGAGCATTTTATTGATATCATATTTTGATTATCATACCATATATTTGAGAATTTATCCTCCTATTTAAGACTTAATTGATTATAAAATATCAATACCTTCCTACCCCCATCCTATTAATCATTTGATCAGTGATGTTAATCCTTCATGATTAACTGTGATATTTTCATTTCGAATGTGGAGAAAGTAGATTCTATTGAATCTTGTGTTTATGAATATGTTTTGAAGATATGATAATAAATCCTTCAAATTAGTAAATTCATTTATAACTAGTTATTTATGGTAATGATAAATTTAAAATTTTGTTGATGTTGTTAGGACCCCTTGTGCTTCTGATCTTGATATTTTGCTCATTGATGAGAAATGTATTAAATGTGGTGGAATTTAATATCTTTATTTTTCATATATATATTAATGGATTTGATAGGAAATTCCAACATGATGTCATTATTTTATGTTCTCTTAGGAATTTACATACATTTCAAAGTATATAGAATAATTAGGTTGAAAATGCAACATTTTGGGAAAACACGGACACTTCATGTCATGGCACGACATTAGATGAACACGGATCTTATCAATACATGTGTGTTGATAATCCAATGCATTAATTTTTTGGCCAAAAGTATTGAATCCCAAATCGAAAAATTACTTAATAATTTTTCACACCATTATTGTGGACTTAAAGTAGGAGAGGAATGCTCCAAAAATCATCCAATCCACAAACCACATGCATGGTGTCCTGAAATAAGTGGAAATATCTTTATATTTGATATGTATAAAATTTATATTATAACACAATATTAATACCATGAATATTTATTCCGTATGAAAAAATATATTTTTTGTCCATATATACATTCACCTTGTGAACCATCTAATTCATAATAGAATATTCTTTTTTGGGAGTAATAAAAATCTTATTTTTTCATTCTATGGATGTTTAAATAGGGATTTAACCCAATAACCCTAGGGTAATATTCATGAATTTAAATATAGGATAATAACATGAAAATCACTATTCAACCATCGATGGGGAGTTGTTTCAAGGGTTTCGAACTAGGAACTGTTTTCGTAGATAAGTTTTTCAATTCTACTTTTTGAATTTATCTATTTTTAATGGATTTCATTGTTTTTTATTTTAATTCAATTCATTTTTATTAATTTTTTAATTCCATTATTTTTTATCTATTACATATTCAATGGGTTTCATTTTAATCTTGTTTAGTGGTTAGTTGATGTTGATTGGATAACCGTCATGGGGGACAAAAGAACTAGTTAAATGGTGTTCATACCAACATATTATTATTTTCCTTCATACATAGGATGATTTTTATCCATAATATCATTTTTTATACATTTTTTTATTTATCATGGATTTTTTCAATAAATTCTTTCAATTATTAATTAACACCACCATAAATGTGATAATTCATTCAATAAAATCAAATTTAGTTATTATTTTCCTTCAAGAGGTCTGATATTAATAAGATTTAGTGATTTTATTTCATCAAACCACGAGGAATGGATATTCTAGTGTATTATTTGAAGTGTTGACTAGATTACTATCAATTATGTAAATCATGAAACAACTTTTTAATATGATTATTTTTTAAGCAATGTGGAATTAATTTATTTAGGAAAACTACCCCCATGAACTAGGCACCCAATGTTTTTTTCTATATTAATTTTCTTATATAAATTTGTATAATTAATTTAGTTTAATTATTTCAAGAAAATTGATATGGCCTAACATTTGGTTAAATTTTTTCATTACACCTTTTTTACCTTTATGGGATCGACCTCATACTTCTAGTATTCTATAGATTTATTGTTAGTGTGGTTCAGAAAAATGTAAATTTATAATTTGGTTTCTCTCATAGGGATTTAACAATGGTTAATAGGATTCACAAATTTTTCCACCATTTTTAAGGATATCTAGAACATTTTTAATGACAGAAAAGTTGGAATCAATTGATAAAGTAATAAATAATCTAAATTCTATGTACCTAAAAATATATAATCACACAAAAAAGTAGTCTAATTTTTTATGAAGTATATCATATACTTAAATAAAATAATGGATAACCACAAGTCACAACATAATTTATAAGAAAAATTAATCAATCCTATTATAAAATTATTTAAAATTTAAATTCACAAGTATGTAACTTTTCCATGATTTTTAAAAAAGGTTTTATGAAGAAGATGAAAAAAAAGTGATAGAGTTTTTTAAATCTATAGAAAAAAGGATGAAAATATGAAGGATGGAAACAATAATTAGAATTTGGAATATGATATAATTTGTCAAAGGGATGAATCAATAAATTATGATGAAATAGAGAATAAATCTCAAGTATTCCTTACACACATTGAAAATAATAATAAGAAATAAATCTCTCCCTCCTGTTCATAAAATAACAATAAGAAGAAAAATTGTGGAACTTATAGGTTGGATGGTATAATTAAACTATGAGTAGGATGTTGAAGAATTACAAGACACAAAATTGATAAGGAACAAGGGGAAAAAAGATGAAAAATTAATGAAGAATACACTCCATCAATTAAAGTAGAAAATGAAGAAAATGTGTGGGAGTATAGTTATAAAATCCGGTAAGAATTTCATTTCCTTGTGCTTCAATGATAATTTTTTAAAAACTATAACTCAACATAATAATTAGATACAAATATGGAACATGAGATAAGGATAAAATTTACCCTGAATGAGTAGAATTTCAAATCTGTTTTATGATTAGACTGAGTAACTTTATTTCATTCTCTAATTACATGACATTACAGTAAAAGGTCATGTTCCATAAATTTAAGAAAATATATCAAGAGAAATCCAATATTTTTAAAATTATTTTTATGACATAGTTATATTTTATTCAATAATTTTAAGAACTTTCATTATGGTCAATTATGTTATATTTGTAATTTGAATTAATTGAACCTTTTATACATTCAAAAACCATTTTTATTTTTTAGTGTCCAAAATATGTTTCAATAAGACAAAAATGGTAAAAAATAAAGAAAATAAATGGATAAATCTTCATAGAAGGGGAGTATTTTTAACTTTCTCATTTTATATCCCCCCATTCTAGAATTATTTTTTGAAGGAAAAAAACTAAATTATTACATGAACAAAAATGAAATAGATCCTCCAATGATACATGAATTTATATTTCTTGTACATTCTGATCTTATAGACATAGATGCATGGGTAAATTACTCTAACATGTTATGAAGTTTGAATTATCATTCTCATAAATGTTATAGATATAGGTTTACTTTGTACAATTTACAATATTATATTAATTTGTAGGATTTTAAAGATTATTTCTGATATGATTTGTTTTCTTGATGTTGATTCTGAGAATCATTCATTATATAGACTAATTATTTATGTTCATTCCATTATTTTATCAATTTATTTTATGTTCCCTTTCTTGAGATGATTATAGACCTGATATTTCCTATTATTTCTATGAATATATCTTTAGAGAAATTTGGGGAATATAAAACTAAATAAAATATACATTGATATATTTTCAAAGCTATGACTTAAAAAATTCACATATAAAATGATTTGGGCCTATTATTATGATCCATTTTATACAGAGGCCCACCTATACATTAATCTGACTGAGGAAATAGATTCCACTAATGAATTTTTAGGGAAGATCCATGTTACAAGACTATATTTTCTTTCCTACCCTAAAAATTATATATTTCATGGTATTTAATTGAATAACATTTAGGGAGGATTTTTTTATGGGGAAAATGGGATGTTGTTTCTTGATAGGAGAATACTGAGTGTTCCATAGCATTTTAATAGTGATTATCATGATTTCTCAGTCATTTTATTTCATTATGTATCCATATTATTATTAAAAAAGAAGAAACTGATGAAAAATGGGGTTTCCTTAGGAAGGTCAAAAATCAAAATTTCCAAAACGGTGATCTTAAAATCATAAGGGTTTTGATGGTTGATGTGAGACTTATCCCTAACACATCTTTTGAAAAAAAGACACAACTAAAGAGGTTATTTATTCATCATGATCACATTATTCATGAGACATTAAATTTAAATTTGTGGTTTATTGGAATAAGAAATTCTATTTGGCCATGAACATTTTATTAAAATTATATTTCGAGTATCAAGAAATATAATCTATATTTAATCCTATTGTTTGAGACTTAAATTATTTTAAAACATTAATACCTACCAACACCCATATGTAAAATATTCTTAAACATAATTTTATGGCCTCATTATTAACTATGATATGTATATTTAAAAGATGGATAAATTCAATTCAATTCAAGATTATGGTTAGGAACATGTATATGATGTATTAACATAAATCACACAAACTATTACCTCAAGTGATATGATAAAAAACATTCATGGTTAGGTAAATCATAAATGGAACTTATGGTGATGATAGGTTGAAATATATATGTGTAAAAGGGAAACATATCTTGGTTTTAGAATTATAGATGAATAATAAATTAAGCATTCTCTATTTAGTATGTTATGTTATTTTTTTAATCTTTAGATATAACATGTTATTTATGAGAATGATAGTTTTAAATTTCCCTTGTTGATGGTTAAACCATTTTTCTTGGATGATGAAATTTTTTTCAAGGACATGAAAAGGGTTTTAATCCATTATTTCATTGGTTTTAATATGTTTTTCATTGATTTAATAGTAAAATCTTTCCATATGTCATTAACTTATGTGCTCTTATGGAAGGACTAACATTACAAAGGATCTAGAATAATTTGGAGGAAAATGTGGCATTATAAAAATATATTGAATCTTAGGGTCATGATGCTGTATTGAATGATTGAGGATCAACTCAAGATTGGCATGTTGAGAAGTGAAGTATCATTTAAAGACCCTGAATAATGAACTCAAAATCCATAAATAAATTAATCAAAACTCACACTATGATTGAGGAAAAAATATTACAAGTAATGATAAAAAAAACATTATCCAATCCATGAAACACAATCCCCATACTATAAATGAATTGAAAGTAGATTTATATTATAGACATAGAATAATACATAGTGTAACATAATATTTAACACATTAGTAATTTTTTTTGCATAAAAAATCCTTTTTCATCCACTAGCACATTCACCCCAAGAACCATACATTCAAGACGTGAATCTTCAATTCTTGGAGTTATGTAATAGTTGTTATATATTATTTATAGAGGTTTTAATGGGGGTTTGACACAAAAAATATAGGGGGACATTAAAGACTTTATATATAGGATCAAAATGCTCTGAAAATAATATTTCATCTATCAGTGTGTAGATAAAACTGGGGTTCCTAATTGTGAATCATTAATCATAGAAAATTTTGCATATTTTTTTTTCTATTTTTCATTATTTTTTATAGCATTGAATAATTTTTATTTTAAGTTCATTCCTTATTTTTCATTATTTTATTTCTCATTATATTTTTTCTTTTCTCTTATATTTCAGTTGTTATTTAATCATCATCAGTGATCGCCCAAAGATGGATGAATATAACCCATGGCTGGAGAATAATAATTAGAAGGGGGTTTATACCACTTTTTTATCTTATTTTTCATATAGGATGATTTTATTCAATAGTATCATGTTATTCAAACATGTTAATTTTATGCATCATTGATTCATTGGACAAATGCGTTCAATTTTTAATAAAGACCAACATTATTAATATAATTAATTCATTAAAATTGAATTTTATTATTCTTTATCTTTCAGACATGTGATATTAATGCTCATTTATTATTTTGATTCATCAAACCATGAAGAATTTTGATTCTTGGATAATATTGGTAGTGTTGACCAATTTTCTATTAATTATGTAAATGATTGTGTGTCTATTTAATATGAATATATATGAAGTGTAGGGGAATGAATTTATTTATGAAAACCTTCCCAGGAAAATATTTCCCCTCTCTTCTATTTTCTTATATACATTTGTTTATTTTAATTTGAACATTTAATTCAGTTTAAATAATTCCTGAAAATTAGGATAACCTTATATTGGGTCAAAATTTGCATCAGATATTTCATAATCTTAATAGGATTGACCACACACTTTTATTATTATACACTTTTTAGTTAGTCTGCTCAAGATGGATATAGATTTATAATTTTTTATCTCCATGGGAAATCCAAATTTGGTTTCATTTACAAGGAGTAGCAAAACCTTTCTAACGACTCAAGATCTATTTCATAGGTCAAATAATTTTCTTATCTATTTACCATTTACTATGTTTATATAAGGGTTTTGTATTAATTTTTATTTTTATTTTTTTATGTTTCTTGTAGTTTATGGTGGTGTGTAGGATGGAGTATTATACATATCATTATTATGTTACAGCATCATCTCAGTATAGTGGATACCCAGATGATCATATTTCATGGAATAAATGAATAAATAAGGGTGGTCACCTACAACAAATTAGTTGGAATGATTCGTATTCATATAATTATGATGAATTCCTACATCAAAAGTTTAGTAACACTTATTACTAACCCTATGAAGGAGGCATGATTTTCAAGGATCCCAAGGGAAGTACTTGGATTAGTTGTACCACAGAGTGGACATAACTTCTATATACCTGAAAATATATAGTCAAAGGAAACATTAACTGAAATTAACATGAAGTACATCAATGTTTTAAAAAAAAGGATGGACTGTGAGGAGGTAAAACTATGAGAAGAAAAAAAATTCCAGTCTTCTTTCCCAATTATTTCAAATTTAAATTCTGTTGTAAGTAATATACCAATAATTACTAGTGTAGGCAAAAACATTTAAACTAATATGTAGAAGAAGTGGTTAAGGAAGTAAAATATATTGAAATTAAAAAGGAATACAAATCAAAGGTAAATAATGAAGATAATTTAGAGTAGTATAAAATTTATCAAAATGATGAATCCCCAACTCTTGATAGAATATAGAATGAACCTCAAGTATCCCTTCTATTCTTATTAAAAGAAGAAGAAGAAAGGAATCTATCCCTTTTCTTCTTACAAGAAAAAGAATTAGAAAAGATCATATAACTTTTTTATTATATGGTTGAGTATAAATAGGAGAAGGAGTTTTAAGATATAAAATCTATAGAATTTAATAATAAAAATGCGCAATGAGAATATGAATTGAATGAAGAAGATGTTGCATCACGTGAATCCAAAAAGGAGGAATCTATGGTGGAGGATAACTACAAAAATATGGTCAATTTTTTTTATTATAGTATTCATTATAATTTTTTAATAGTTGAATCCTACCACAAGGAGTAAAAAAAATTAATGGAAGAGAATGAGAACATGTACAATATATTATAATAATTTCATGTCTATTTTAAAATAGGACTACATAAAATTATTTATTTATCTAATCATTTGAAATTATGGTAAAATTGTTAAACTATAGAACTTCAAATATAAATACTGGGAAGAAACCCATATTTTTAAATTTAATTCTAGGACATATTTTTATTTTATTAAATTAGTGTAATAACTATCCTCGTGGTTGATTAGATTTTATTTTTGAGAAGAATTTAGTGAACCATATTCTTTTACACAATTGTGTGTATTTTTGGGGTGAGAAAGATGTTTCAAAATATAAAATGCTAAATAAATAAGGAAAATAAATGGATAATTCTTCATATAAGTGGGTATTGATTTACATTATCATGCTTTTATTCCACCAATCTAATCTTAGGGCTATTAAATAAAAAATAAAAACATGATTTGTTTTATGAACCTACATGAATTGGATTCCCCCATAATACTTAACTTGTTTTTCGATGTACTTATTGTCTTAGGTGACAAAAACACATAATGAATTTATATTAACATGTTAGAAAAGATTTTATCATCACTTTCATTAATGTTTGATATAGTTGTGGGAATTTTAGAAGTCGCATAATTACATCAGTTTAGAGTTTATTAAAAGTTATTATTGACGTGATTCCTATACATTAGGATGATTCCTAGAAACTTACATTAAGTGAAATAAATATTCATGATAATTCCATAACCTAATTAACTTATTATGTATTTTCATTCTTGGGATGATTATGGACCTAGTATCTCCAATTCCTTTCAAAGCATATTTCCTAAGTGAAAACTAGGGAATTTTAACTAACTATAAAATTCATTTATATCTTATCAAAGTTATAACTGAACAAATTAACTATTAAAATGATTAAGGAATTTTATTGATGAGCCATTTTATACTAAGGCCCACCTGTATATTGATCCTACTATTCCCAAAGAATCCATGGATGACCTATTTGGGAAGATCCATGTTAAAAGCCTATATTTTATATTCCCACACTATTATTTATCATTAGAAATAAATTCCATTGAATGACGGTAGAGGCTGGATATTTATTGTGAAAATGTGATGTTTTTTCTTCAAAGGAGGATGCAAGGTGTTCTTATGGGAATTGTTGGTGAGTTTCATTATTAATCATTCATTCTATTTGATTGTTTGTCCTTATTATTATTGACAAAAAATAAAATAATGATGAACAATGTGTTGTTATTAGGATGTTCAACAATCACCATTAACAGACTGATGATCGTAAAATCATATCGAGATAGCTAGTGGATGTAAGACTTATCGTTGGAACACCTTTTGAAAAAATACACAATAAGATAGGGAATTTATTCATTATTATCACAATGTTTATGATACATTTATGAATTATTTTAGGGATGGTAAGAGAAAATATTATATTTTGGAGAGGATTATTTTATTGAGATTATATTTTAAGTAATATTTAATATAAATTAGAGTTTTTCCTCTTCTATGAGCCCTATATTATTTTAAAACCTCAATACCTACATACTCTTATCCTCAGAATCACTTGATCCTTGATGCTAAGTTCACATGTTTAACTATGATATTTACATTTATGGGGTGTATAATTTTTATTTAATGTGAGATTTTATTTAGGTACTTGAGTGTGAGTTATGATTATAACTCTATTAAATTTCTATCTAGAGTGTTAAGAGGAAAGAAAATCATGGTGACATCAATCATAAAGGGAAAAGATGTTGACGAGATGATGAAATATGTAATTGTAAAATGGGGAAATGTCTTGATTTTTGAATTATATATGAAGCATGATTTTAGAATTCATTATTGGGTGTGTATTTTTATTTTAAAATCATCAGTTATAAATTTTTATTTATTAGCATGATTGTAACACTCTGATATTTTATAATATATATCTTTCTAGAAAAATCTAATTTTTTTGATAGCATCTAACACTCACAACCTCGATTCTAAATGAATCATAATAGAGTATAGTGATGTAAACTAGCAGCTAAATTATCATTATGAGTAATAAAAAAAATATTTTTTGGTTTTTCGATAAATAAAATATATTGATAAATATGTACCAATTTATATTAAAGTCACCATATGCTTCAAAAATAAATGTTTTCCTCAAAAATGGGTTTTATTTAATTATGTGAGAAAAAAAATATATTTAATTTCTAGAATATTTATAATAATTATTTTCCAAAATTAAATTCATTTTTTAATCATCTTATTAAAATTATCATTGATGGAATTTTTCAAAATATTCTGAAATTATTGATTTTTAAAAGAATAGTGAAAGATAATTATTTTTATTGAAAACTATATTTTTTAACGGATTTAAAAAGGTCCATTTTTTTAAAATGGTTTCAAATGTAATATTAAATAATTAATTTTCCAATTAAGGTCATTTTAATTAATTTTATGGGGGATTTTGGTATAAAAACCTTTCATACATAAGGAAAAATGTTTTTTGGAGAACTGATTTTCATTACATTTTGAGGGTTTAATTTTAAATTAATTTATACCATTTATGTGATTTTAATTTAATATAGTGGGTATAATATTTTAAAACAAGATGTAAATTATATTTAATCTTACTAGTTTATTTTTTCCCAATAAAATGTATAAACATTAAAAATCTTTCATAGTGGTTATGGTAAAAACAAGTTTACCAGAGGGGTTAAACATAGAGATAAGTGTATGCTTTCCCCAAAAAAAGCTAAATTATATTGGATGGAAATATTAATACAAAATTATATTAAAAAGTTAAAACCACTAGAAATTGTTAATCATTTGAATAGATAATTACTTCATTATATTGTAAACTTTTATGAAATTCCATGTGATTCCTCTCTACCACCTATAAGAGGACACCCCTCCTTTCTCTTCTTTTAACCAATTTAAGACATATATCTTAGAAGAACCTAATAAAATATATTATAATATTACCTATACCAAAATTATAGATTTTTTATTCTTAAAATATCATTTTAATGGTCCTTTATAGGGGATATAATGGAGGCCAATTGAAGAAGGGGTAATCATCTTACCCAACCTCTTTAAATTTATATATTCTTATACATACTATAAATATGTTTTTTTAGTCATTAAATAATAAATTTGATTTTATAAATATACATAAATATATTTTTTATTATGAAAACACCATTATTAACCATTTTTTCATCAAATGGGAAGTAGAAATATAGCTCATGTGTACATGTAGACTACCACCTCTAAGTAGCGATAAAATTAATTTCCCATCACCATATTTAATGGATAGTTATAATGATGGGTTAAAAGTTTATATATTAGATTTATGATGTAATGATCCATTTTTAATTATAATATCATATCTTCCATGTTAACTGTCCATCAGTTGGAAAATGATAACATCCCTCATGCGTACGTGCAGACTACCACATCCATGAAGAGATTTGATTCATTTCTCATTTCATATTTACGTGGTTCTCAAAAATAATAGATTTAATGAATATATATGATATATATATATATATATATATTATAATAACTATATTATATTTTGGAATTAATATTTATATTTATTTTGTTCAATCATTCAAATAGTGAAAACAAATTTCATGTGTATGTCTGATCAAAAGTCTCCATGAACGGTGTTATTCAATTTACTATCTCTAACTTTAATGAATAAATATATATTTATACTGAATATATATATATATATATATGATATTAATATAATTATATTATTTCTAGGGATTATGGAATAATGATCATTTTTCAAGGATCAGAACTACTAATGCAAAACATTCTTAAAAAGTGAAATAGTTAACACCCAAAAAAATGATGATTTTAATAAGTATTTTTTAACAAATATTGTTGAAATGTTATAAGTTGATAATATATTATACTATATGATTTTAAATTATTATGGAATATAATTATATTTTATTTTATTTTATTTTACTTGAATTTATAGAACTTTAAAAGTAATTTTAAATTTGTGTAAAAAATTTATGATACATTCTCAATATTTTTCTAGATTATTTATGATTATGTTTTAGTTGATGGAATTTTATGATCCATAACATAATTATCCTATTAATTTTATTATCTTATTATTATTATTAGATATTTCATGTTTCTCTTTTTATTTTCCTCACTTTACGAACTCAAGAGATCGATATAATGCTTTTAATAAAAACCAAAATTTATTTCTACCTTAGGTAGAAAATCCTTTTATTTTATATCCATGTTTTCTAAAAATGTTTTCAATTTTTTTATTCTTCTATTATTGGTTAAATAATTTTTCCCATGATTTAATTTTTACTAAATTCATTAAAAGGAATGTTCTTTTTCAGATTGAGGTACTTTGACCCTTTACTAAAAATATGAAAGGAATTCATGTTTTAATGTATGTAGAATTAACATAAATTTACACCTTCATTACTTCTCAATGATTTAAAGATTCCTTTAGAGTTTTATAACAGTCATTTCAAATAATATATTTTTCATATAATTTTGTAAAAAAAATTTATTTTAAAAAATAATTTAAAAAGGAAAAGGGTATTTTCCTCAGAAAATATTCCCATTGATATTTAGAAAAAAACATCCTTTCATATTACTTTTTCTTTAATTAAATATAATTTAAGAAAAATTCTTTTCATTTCATTTTACGAGATTAATTTAAAAATCAATTCTAATACTTCTTTGTTTTTTAATTTCAAAAAATGGATTCCATATTTTTAGTCATAAGCTAAAAAATTATTAAATAGGTTTCTTTTATTTTTTTCCAATATTAATAGTAACATTGGTAATTTTTGTTACCAAGATAATGGTTAAATTAGGTAATTAAGGTTAAAACTAAAATGATAAGGACTAGAAAATGACCCTAAAATGGGAATTTTTTTATTTAATGATTAAATGTTGTGTATAATAAATTTTTATTTAGTTATATGACCATTTATGGCTATTTGGAATAGGTTATGATATTTATAATATTTTATTTAATGAAAATTCAAAGATGTAACACTCATATTTTTAATAAATATAACATTTTTAAAATAATTTAATCCAAACATTATCCGTGAATATAAATAGTATATTGAAATATATATATCTATTATATTCATCATTTTTATTTATTTTTAATTTTTTGTGAAGAAATAATTTCCTTAAATTCTATTATAACACTCCTGCAGTAATTATTTTATTAAAATAAATTTCAACTAAATGATGTTTAAAATATTAAAATAAATATAATTTGAGATAAATAATTTCATTAAAAAATTTAATAGATTAACATGACATATTTGGGGTAAAATATAATGTTTTTTTAGAAGTTATCTTGTTTTCATGATTTTCTTAAACGTTAATGTGATGAATAGTATCAAAATAGATATTAATAATACTTTAAAATAAATAATATTTTGTTAAATGATATAAAATTCCTAAAAATAATAAATTCTTACTAATTAAGTTGATCATGTTTAGAAATTTATCACTGATCAACATATGATCTTTTTACATTTTGTTGTAACTATTTTGACCCACAAATAGTAAATATTCATGTTGTCGCAGTAGGAGTTAGAGTAATTAATTAAGGTTTAAAACCAAAATATAAGGGTAAAAATGTGAAAAATACTTTTCTAAAAATTATGAGGTGAGAGGATATTGATATATACTCTTATGATATTAAAAATAACTCATTTCAGAGAAGTTTTTAAATGAAAATTAATTTATATTAATATAATATTTAGAGTGTTTTCAAAAGTGCCCCCACCAAAATCATAAAAGGGAACTCTTTCCCTCATTTATTTTTAAAATATTGAGCCATATGACTTATCCAATACCAACTAATTTATCTTATAAAAATACTTTTTTATGTTATTGAGGTTATTTTACTTCTAAAAGACCTACCCTAGTTCACTTAAGATAAGTTATAAAGGAAGTCCTGTGAAAAAGTGGTAGTCATCTTTATCGACTTTTTCCAGTTTATTCAATCTTCTAAATATTCTTCATGTGTTGTTTATATGATTAATTAATAAAAATAGTGTCATATATAAACTAATATTTTATTATTATTATTATGGTAAAACCATATCCCACCTTTAATCTATCCTACAAAAAAGGAAATCAACCCATGTGCGTACAAACGCCTTACTATCTCCACACCATGGTGTAATTTGTTTTTCATCACCACTGTAAATGGATGGGTATAATGATGGAAATAATATATATATATATGGTAATTATGAAATAAAATATTTTTAGGAAAAATTCAGATATCATTGACTTTTTTTCTCTTTCACTGTTAATGGAATGATATCGTCGCTCCTACTTACATATAACCAACCATCTCTACAACACGATATGATTTATTTTCCATGTTCACCATTTAATAATAAATATTAAAATATTTATAATGAATAAATATTATATCTATGAAGTAATATAATTATTTATATTCCATAATCTCATCCTATGCACAAGAAATGAGACTTAAATGACAAAACCTGTATATGAAAATGAAGCAGCAGACACATGAAACTAGGGTAATAAAAACATGTTACTAATAAATAGGTGATAATATGATATTAAAGGATCGTATATTATATCATAAATTTTTAAATGGTTCTGGTGTAAATTAATAACATGATTTAAACCATTATATAGGAATTTAAAGAATGTTCAACTAATAGAAATCACAAAGTAATGTTTTCATGTCCAACTTTAATTTCTGTGAGATATATGTCAAACTCACCACTGATTTATTTTTTATGGTGCATATGCTACCCCTTTTATATATTATATCATGAATTTTTTTTTCTTAATGGATTATAAAGTTTCATTTTAGGTTATTTCTATCATGTGCTATACGATTCAACTTATTACATGGTTGTAATGGTTTATTTCACAATCTCATAATTATTTGAGATTGTTTCTGTTTAAGTCTCTAGTGAGGAATATTAAGTTTCCATTAGCATGTTTTCTATAAAAAATTAAATTTTTTAATTATTCTCAAATGATGTTCGAAATTCATTTCTACCACTTTTTTACTTTTTTACAAAATATTTTAAATGTAATCTTCTAGTTAATTTAAAAATGGTATTTTATGAATTTTCTTACAAAAGTTTGACATGAATGTTTTTTAACATATACAGATTGAAAGAAATTTACCAACATCATTATTCTTTAATGATTTAATTATTCCTTTAAAAATTTACTCGATTATTTTCAAAGAATTTTTTTTCTTTATAACATGTGTTTTTTTTAGATTTTTAAAAATATTTACAAAGAAAAAATGGAATTTTCCACATAAAATATTCTGGTATTATATTTAATGTATTATTATCTATGGAAAAAAAAATTTGTTGACTTTTATATTGAGGATGATCATTAACGATACCATTATTCATATTTATTTGTATAGATTATGATTAATTTTATTGGGGAAATAATGATAAATATGTATCTTTTAGTCAATATGAATATTTGTATATAAGGAAAATTTTTTATGAATTAAATTGATTATTTGATATATGAGGAATTGTATTTTCATGAAAGACATGATTTTGGGACTGGTTAATACAATCCCCTTGATGCATCGGTAGTCTTATGAGAGAAAATAGTTGGCCAAACTGAGTCAATTTTTACCCACTATTTTTAAACTATCTTGTGAATGGAATTTGTATTAGACATGAAGTTGAAAAAACCTACTTGATTTGTACCTAGTAGTTTTAAATAATATTTTAAATGGTTTTTATTATAATAGTATCTTGTTCCTAGGAAACATGAAATATAATAATTAAACATTTCCTTTATTATGATTTTGTATATTATTATCCATGATATATTTTCTATGATATTATCTATGTACGCATCTCATTCATAGTTATTGATTAAATGGAATTTGTTTTCAATTATTTTCCATAATATATTGATTAAATGTTATCTTACCATGATAGTAATGTTATTTAAATAGAACTTGTTTTCATTTATTTACATTTTCATATTGATTATTCTTATTGAATCATGATGTATTCTACTATTCCTAACCCTTACTAAGAATTTTAGCTCACCCCATTATTATGTTTTACATTCCCAAGAATCCATGAAGTGAACTACTATTCTCATTCAAGTATATAATTGTGGTAATAATGTTATTATTGAAAAATATTAGGGTTTTTTTTGCTTTTTGAATGTAATATTTAATCATATTTACATTCAAGTTTACCAAGACTACTAAAATATTTGGACTTCAAGATGTAACTACTTTTATCTTATGCCAATGTGATAAAGTAAGTCATCACCTCTGTGCTACTGGATTTAGGTTCTTTATAATTATGATCAAAAATCCATTCTACAATATGTGTATATTCAAGGGTAATAAGGATCACAAGATGTAGAAAAAGAATCATGGGAATAATATTACAACAAAGGGGAATAAAGTATTGGTTGGATTTCCACATGTGATAAACATGGGAAGAAACACTATGGGGCTTGTACAAAGTGAACCATATTTTATTACAAGGGCATAGATAAATCCCATCAGGTTCATGAATTTAAATGAAAGGGAGAATTTTTTGACTTTAAATTATTTAACTATAACGGGAATGGTAATTATGTGAACCAATTCCCCAAACATTAGGAGAATTTTCCTCATAATAGGCCAAGGGAGAAATTCCACAATTTTTCAATTACTAAAGTTAATTCAGATTTCATACGGATATGAGGCAAGGTACATTTATCATATCCTAAATAACAGGTAATGTTTTTTTATTGATTATAGATCTTCACACTCTTTTATAACATCCATTTCTTCCAAAAACATAAAATATTTCCCTAAAACTTTTGTAAGGGAGTTATCAATTAATACACCAGGTGGAAATCTTATTGAAACCATGATATGTAATTTAATTCCAACTATTAGTCATGGATGAACCCTATTTCAATCCTTTGTTATTATGCCTATGATTTACCTTGATATTATCCTTGGTATAGATTGTATTTAAATGTATAATGAAAAAACTAACTTCCAAAAAAAGAAATTATCTTTTGTGAAAGTGAGGTGAAATCTACGGTCTTTAGAGTGGATACTTCATCATAGAATTCATCTCTGTATCCTCACTTAGTAGCATTCCTTTATGAAATTTTAAGAAGAGGGGATGTCCAAGTTTTAACTATAGTTATGGAATATATACAAATAATATAATATGAATTAGTGGTAAAATAATTCCTTAAAGTTTGTATCTTAGAAAGATGAAAAAGAGTAGGAATGAAATTTTATAATTGGAGTTATATAGTCTATCCTTTTCAACTTGTATAGGATGTGGAATAGTTAATTGATAGAATATATATTTCCCCAATTTTATCATCCATAGAAAATCTCATTTGTTCCCACATGCGTAACTGGGTACATACCTATTTACTAAAGGCAAGTAGTCATTTGGGGTTTCAAACACAATGACACTTAGGATCTCACATTGGTCGTGAGGATGGGAGGTTGGACTCATCACCCCCTTTGGGGGTGATTGTTAAAAATATGGGACTCTCTTATATATTTAAGATATGTTCATTAATCTCTTAATAATTTCGATATTGAACTATCTACCCAAACAAAATCATAATGTGTTTAATCCTTTTATGTGAAAAGGTGGGTTCCTTTAATGAGTGCATTTTTATATATCAGCGGTTACAAATCCATTTCCCATTACTACTTAGAAATGGGTATATTTTTTTAATTTGAAGCTAGGTAAATAGGTACTTTGGATTTTACTTCCATCGAGGAAGGAAATTGATGTCTTGAGGATGGGATCGTGCCTTTATGAGGAACCCTATATATCATATTATTGAAAGGAATGAAGACCCGCATAGTTCATTCGATTAGTAAAATTTAACATCATGTATAAAGGATATATGTGAGGGAATTTAGGCACTGGGTATTGAAATTGAGCCTCATAAAGGAATATAACATATCGTTTTTATTATAATAATCAGAGTCATCATAGTTAGATAAATTTATCAGGACTTAACCAGAGGTGGGTGTCCTTATATTGGATAATCCATATTGTGTAGCTAAATATGGATTAAACACTGATGTTTCCCTGATTGAGAAGAAATTAATTTAGGGAAAGATATGATCATTTGAAATTCCTACACCCATGTGATCCCTTCTCAGTGTGAGAAGTAAGGGATAACAAGTGACCTGTCTCATCGCATATGGCCTTGGAGATTGTGAACTAAGGTAGATGTGAAGGAATATTTGATATAGAGATAAAGGCTTAAGCATGACTCCTACGTATCCTGTTTATAGTAGGAATCTTAGTATTCAAAGTTAATTTGATGTCTCAATTTGCTGATGGTCTATAAGGATGATGGATCCCTTGGTAAGATTGAGTCCCTATGGTTTATGTTTTCTTGTATATGAAGGGATATATATCAAGGTAGATTCCTATTAGATATCAAGGCTTAGGAAGACATCCTACGTATCATGTTTATAGTAGGAGTCAATGTTCTCATAGTTCAATTGTCCCATTGATCCACTAATGAATGTGGTAGAATGATAAACCAATGGTAGAGATTGGGTCTCAAGGGTTAGAATTTATAAGATATAGAGGGACATACACTAAGGTGGATTTCTATTTGAGATCCAACCTTATGAAGGTGTCCTATATATAAAATTTATAACATTAAATAGAGATATCAAAGTTCAATTTTGTGGTATTCCTCAATATGTTTACTACGAATTTTTATCAGGTATCGGGGAATCTGAATGACATGTCCTGATTTTCTACATAACATGAAGCTTTTGAAATTTCATGAGGGGGTATCATTATTTTTTCGATATGCCCATAGGGAATCACATGACTTTGTTAACATTCCTAGAGGGAATCACAAGACTTTATTGACATAACTATAGGGTGTCACATGTCTTGGTTGATATTCCATAGTGTTGTTGCAAGACTTTATTGACATGAACAAAGGAAATATATATACTTGGTTAACATGTATAAAGGGTTTTGTAAGACTTGTTTGAAATTTATGGAGGTCTTTGCAAGATTTGGGTAACATATCCAACTATTGTAGGTTGGTTTGCATATATCATGTGAAGCTCATAATTCCATCACATGATAATTAGTCTATTCAAATTCATATAAACCTTCCATATTTTTTTATTTTTTATTCTATATGTGCCTAAAGGTTTTCCAATCATTATCTAGCCTTATGTTTTGTATGACTCATTTGACATGCAGAAACTCCTAATAATCTATATAACATGGAAAATATACTACTCATGATCTATAGAGTGATCACATAAAGAAACTATCCATATCGTGTGATCCCTTAGGTAATCCCCTAGAGTTTACCTGGTGGAAGACCACAAAGATTGCATAACATTCCACTCCAATATGGCTACTCTTATGTTCTAGTGTAGGAGTTTCCTTCATCGTTGTAAAAATTTGTTTTTAATTATATTGGGGGGGATTTTTAGGCCTTGTTTCCCAGGTTATATATAGTATTTCATGGTACGAATCTCATAATTACTACCTGAAGTAGGTGGAAGTATTTTGGCATCAAGTGATTCACATGGTCCTTTCACATTTTGTATAAGGAATCACTTAATATTAAGTTATCACAAGAACACCTCGTCATCACCATACTAATTGGATTGTGGTCTATCAAAGGGATCTCACCTAACAATGTTGACTTTTTCAAATAACCTTCACTTGATAATATAAACATGTATAAGAGAATTCATGAGATCAAGACAACCATGGAAAGTCTTTTTCATGATTTAATATGGATTACCTAAGGTTCTTCATGAGTCTAAGGAGGCTATTCGAGGGTGTCCTCTGTGGGATCAGTCTAACATTTCAAACTGACCTCGAATGATATGAGGAATGTAACCCATTTCACATAGAAATTATTGTATCCTCCCTCTCGAATATTCTTCCTTATTTTCTTATCTAATTTTCTTCCTTATTTTTCAATGATAGGGTATAATGATGTCTTTTGAGCATTGTCATGGACATTCGCTCTACTTTCCTGTTATGTGTCACATGATCGATGTTGTATCTCTAGTTTTGTGAGTATTTTCATGAAAAATCCATCTTCTTATCATTGTATTTAAAGGGGAATCACATAATTGAAAATACATGTCCTAGTATATTCTCATAATGATGGTTTCATGCCAACATGATCTCGCGTGACTAGGTTAACATATCACCATGGGATTCATGAGGTCTTGTGAATTGCATGAGCATTTTATATGAATTTCAATGTAATTCACCAGCTCATGAGGCTTCTAATTTTCTAATACTTTATTTTATATAATGAATTGGATTATTTTTAGGTGTTTGTTGATTGAAATTTCAAAGGTCACATGATTTGAGGAACTTATCTAGAAGCCTTCACATGACCATCCACGCATGTCATGATAACATTCGAAGAAATTGAGGACTTTTCAAAGGGTGTTCACACGATCATAATAAATTCATGAAAATCACAAGATCCATTTATATGACCTTCCTAATATCACATGATGAAATGTCTTTATAAAGGTTATTTGATCCACGAGATTCATCCCCCTTCCCTTCCATTATTTTTTAGAGACAATAATATGAATTATTTGATTAGTTCTTCACATATATATTTTTTGTAACAAATTTGTTGGGAATAAACAAATGACCCCCTAAAGAGTGATATTTATAGGTATAAGGACTTGGTTCTATGGAGAGTAAATTCCTGCTTGAGTCATTAAGGATTTCTCTGGCCATTGTCTTGGGTGATGTTTTGTCATTTAGGATTCATTGGTATTCTCTGGGATGACCTATAAATAGGAGAGTGGGGGTGTCTCATTCCATTGGTGACTTTGAGTTTTATATCTCTCACTATTACTTCTTCCATGTGATTCCTTTGCAAGACTACCCCAAAAGATCCATTTCATAAGACCTCTCTATAAGAACCAATAACAATACTATTTTTTGAGATTATTTCACGAGATCTAACCACAAGCCGGTTTCTTCTCAGTGCTTGTTCAAAGGAATCACAAATCAAATCTAGGTAATTTTCTTGATCCATGACTAGGATCCTTGGATATATGGTTGTATAATAGGATTTTCATGACCCCCTATCTAGGTTTCAAGATGGATTAATAATTATATGGGTCACATGACCGTCTCGTGGTCATGTGATCATAAGTCTTATGACTAATAATGTGTTCATGAGATTCTTCATGGTTCATGGGATTCATGAGTTTTACAGGGCTCATGAAGTTCATGATACTTGTACCAGGTCAAGTGTTCATGAATCCCTTCATGGTTCATGTTATTATAATTATTCATTTGGATTCATGCATCAATGTTTATGGGATTTTTCTCTCATATGATATATTCTTCTTAGTTTCATATACATGGATTCCAATTCCCATACATCTTCTACCATGGCCAGCTATAGGGCCATGATTTTTGGGAATCAAGATGATGTCCCTGAATATCATGTGTTCTCTAACAATGAGGTTTTGAAGAGGATTATCCCATTTTAACTTCAACTTTATCCCTTATTACCCTAGATCCCTTTGTATGGACTCAGTCTATTGGACGATTCTTTCATTCTGTCACCTGATTATAATCTTATGTCTTGTTGGCGGTCATCTTACCATAATTTTTATCAAATTAAAAATTTTGAAGGTAGTTTATTGGGCTTGGTAGAGTTCCAAGGGTTGTCCTATATGTTGGAAAAATCCCCTCATGTTCTACAAAGTTATGATTTATCCCATAATCCAATTTCTCAAAGTCATTCCAGCCTACTCTTCATTATTTAAAAAACCTGAGAAGTGGTTTTGAGCTCTAAATGGGATATAAGGCTAGGGGTTATCTTCTCTGATGAATGGAAAATTCATTTCTAAGTGAGGAAGATCTTATTAGAGTTATATGAATAACTAAATATTACTTACCATTATGAGTCGTCATGGATTTCTAATTTAATCTTCTATCATCAATTAGAACTTCTTAATGAACTGATTATCCATTTATTTCTAAACACTAAATCATTCCATATATCCCATGGTGAAGTATGAATCAGCCTTTTTTATATCTAATATCTGGGAGGGGTATATCCTATTGGGGAGATGTATGATGGGTTTCTTTATATAATGGATTCTTGGGATTACCCTCCGATATTGGAAAAAAATGACTAATATTTTAAAGGATAATTTAAAGAATGACTTGAATCTACACTCTTTTATTTACTTCAAATAACTGTATCAACATTTTATCTATCATATATGGAATCAAACAACTACTATATGCCCTCACTGGTTCCCTTCTTAGTAGTTTCATGGTATTGTAGGCTCTTATTTTCCATTCCTTAAGGTCGGGGTGTATTACACATTAGGTTACTAGGTGATACCATAGATATCATTGAGACTTAGGTTATAATTTTTCTTATAATTTTATTAACATGTGGATTTTTCATGCTAGGGACCCTTTCTTGAGATTATGAGTAAGCACACTGGAGACAAAAGCCCGATTATCATAGGGGATACTTCTTAATCTTTACATATTGAATCTTACATCCCTCTACCATCTCATAGGAGATTTCGAATAAGGAAATACCCCTTACATGATTGGTTCCCCCTTCAATATAACATTTAGTTGGATATGAGAGAATTTACTCTATTAAAAATGTTATAAAACTACCGGTATCCCTAATGCATAATTCTATTCTAGGATGATAAATATTTATGGTGTTGAGGCCATGAGGCTAGGACTTGATGAGGTTCTTAAAATGTTGTGATTTCCCAAATGTTTCAACTTCATTCCATATCCCACACTAAGAAGGCCATTTTTTGATAATATCAATAGATATCTCAACGAACTGTCATACACAATCTATCATCAGGAAGGTGTTGTCACAACCAATGTATATGGTCTGATTACTTACGATCCATATAACCTTTATCTATTCTCTCACCAAATCAATTTCATCTATTGGGTTTATCTTATCCGTTCAGGTTGCATAGAGGGAGAACAAAATCTTGGGCTTGTCCACCAAATTTTAATATATTGTCGTGTGAGGACACAAGTGATGATATTATTCTTCTCTATGTTAGTTCCTTTATATTCCTATATTATGATTATTTTAAGGATTGGGTGGAATACTACCCCATTGGTGTGTTGAATATGTTAGTTTTTTAGTTGGATAAACCATATGTTCACTAAACCATTATCTGTTGAAACAATAGGGTTAATTCAAGACTCAGGTGAGCCTCTGAGGAAAATTACACTTCTTAGTAATTACCATACAATTAGTGGGGAATTATTTAATGAGGAATCTGGTATTTCAATACGAGTGATATAAGATGCAACATTTTAGGGAAGGGCGCATGGAACTTCCTCTCTTGATTCTCCATAAGCTCAGCCAATCATCCCCCCTTCTAATGAACCTACAGAACAATCTATATAGGAACATGAAAAATGTAGGATAATGTGGATGTAGAGCCACAACGTGATCACTTTAATTCCCCTAAAAAAAATTTTGTGACCAAGAGGAATGACTTCACCATCTCTGTCATGATTCTGGGGTTGGCGGTTTTGACCAATATACAATATTTGACATGATGCAACAAATTATCCTATCTTGGAAACAATTGGATAGTAAAAATGGGATATAAATTGTTTTGATGATGAAGGTTATCTGAACCAGCTGATGTGGGAAGCATCATATATTCTGAAATAAAGAAATTAGATAATATCTCAGTTTCATTACCAGATGGATGACTTAACCAAGTAGAGAGAGAAATAGGTGGAGATCTTATCCCACATAAAGTCTCATCTTTTAGAATCATAATACTTATTTTTGAAAAGATATAAATAATTAAAAGAAAATTTACTCTTACAAAAAGAATATTCATCCTTGGGAAGTAGAATAATAAGTGGGGTGGACATCACTTCAGTACTCAATCAACAGTTCTCACCAAACTATGGATAATTTGGAAAATTCAGCTGATCGTATTTTATTTTATTCTGATCAGAAATATTTTTATTTAATCCTTAGAGTGGATTTTAATGTGGATATTCAACCTTTTTTGAAACTTATAGATGAATGAATCTTATAGAAGTTACATATGATTTTCAATATTTATTTTATTCATGATGTGCATGAAATTTTGTTGATTTGATGTCTAATGTATTAACAATGAAACCCATCCATTATATAATATCAAGTAAACCTAAACACCTGGATTATAATGTTTAAATAAAAATAATATTCTTATTATTTCTCAAGAATATCTACCAACATTAGATTCCTCATCGATGTACCTTATCCTTTTGTCTTGAGATCTCCTGATTTATGAGGATAATTTTGGATAGATTTTCTTCATAGAGAGAGAATGATCAAATATCTGAGTAAGTGTACTTAGAGATCATATCATGATTTTTCTATGGAAAAGCAAGGATCCCTAAAAAATATTCATATTTTTAACTAATATTTCCCCACCTTTTATATGAATCTTTATATGGGATAATTTTTAGTAGGGGTAGTATTGGAATTTTCTCAAGACACCCTATTATGCGTTTTTTACATGTAAAGCATTGTAAATTTTCCATTTTATAAGTTATCTATAATTCCTTGTTCAAAAAAAGTGTATGTCTAGTGAGTAGAGACTCAAATTTTACCTAGGGTTCCTTTTTTAGGTTTTCTTCCTAGAAATCCTCTTGTCTCTTTTAATTTTTAATTTTATACATCTGGAAAATTTGAACATTAATGTGTTTTAGTTTAAGGTCTTCTAGCTCAGAACATATTCTATGGTAGTTAATGGTCTTAATGATTGGACCTTTTACTAATTTAGTTTATGGTAATTTTAGATTTGACCTTATACTGATGTAGTTTAAAATCTTTTTTCTCATACCTTCTACTGTAGTAGTTTTTGGTCTTCTGGATTTTGACTTCACAAGGTAGTGGGGGTTGGGTATCCATAAAGGGTTTGATATCCCTAAATCCTTGATGGTATTTTGAAGAATGAGAATACATTAAGGGTTCTCATACCATAAATGAATAATTACTATTATGAAAGATTTATGTTTACGAAGGGTTCTGGTAACATATGTTCTTATAGAAATCATGAAGGATGAATAATCATGATGGGTCACGACACCATGTATCCTTACATTAAAGGGTGTTAGTGGATGGTAAAATATTAGGGATGTCGATTCAACTTGTATATTTATAATACAGGTTGTGTAATTAAAAACCCAAATGTTTGAACTGGTGAATATGGAATGGGGTAGACATACTGGGGATCAACAAAAGCACCCTAAGGTTTTGTGTTCTATCATGGTGTCATTGGGGCTCATGAGGATTGAAGTTCCTTATCCTTAAAGAGGACATTCCTCTAGTTTGTAGGTTATAATCCATTGTTCATGAGCCCATAGGGATTACATGCACGACCAAGTGAAGGGGATCCCTACTCTTTTATAAGGGTCATGGATGATTTTTGATGATTAAAACATGTGGATAATGAAGTGATTTATAGAGAAAAATCTATATAAGAGGGTTCTGGCTCCCTAGGAAAGAATATATTTTTTAGAAGGCTTGTCCCATAGACAATGTGGTTTTGATTCACGTGGTGTGGACCATCAAAAGGTTCATGAATAGAGTGTCACATTTCGGCTTTGAGAAAGGGCACAATACATGGTAATGTAGTGTTGAGGATGTCAAATCTTCTTTAATAGTCTGGTTATGGGGATTTTAGACCTTGGTTTATGAATATCATATTAAAATGGGTGTGGGAACCATTGGGTACTTGTAAACCATTGATAATGTTGGAATCCCACAATCTATGTAGTCAGGATAATAAATATTGGGTTTTAGTGTAGGGTCTCATCTCTGGGACCATACATCCTATAGGAACATTCTCTTTTTCGGGATTATCAAATATAAAATGAATCCAAGTAGGATGCGTTTTGGATTATCTAGTCCTTATTACCATTTATTCATAGGTGGAACCAAGGGAATTTAATCTTGAGGTCCATGGGCCGGTTTTGTCAGCTCAAACATCAAATAAATGAAGCGATAACATGGAAAAATTAATATTTAAGAGGGGTTTGAGTACCATTAACGTTTTATCAGCACCTAGTAGACACGTTATCAGGGTGAGGAGGTTATATAACTTTTTCCTAGACCAAGGTGTCAATATATCATGTCCAATATTTTACTAGGGCCATAAAGTGGACCATATGAAACTTATCCCTCATTTTTTTTATGCTCTTACTTTTTCCTAAACATTGGATATGGAAGGCTTAATGTGTAGATATGTTACTTTTCTACAAAATCCCTTTCAATGTTTTCAAACAAAAATGATTTGGGTCTCTTTAACAAGATGTTTAGGGTATTACAATTGGAAACTAAAAATATAAACTTTTCAATTGTACAAATTTTTCCAAAGTGGACACAATTTAAGGTCATGATGCACATGGACCTAGTAAGAGGAGAATAAAAAATATATCCTAATTAGGATACCCAATATAAAGATTAATGAATCAACATTTTGAGTGGGTGAGGAAAAGTTTGTAAATTATGGATTGAGTTTCTTAGGCCATGAGTAATGATATGGGACAATCATGTCATGGATGAATTAGAATACTGTAAGGTTATGAGTTCTACCGTAGTGACATTGTAAAAACCCATAATATTTAAATCAATATTTTTTTCTTAAAAATGAGTGTTATTTTATTTTACACAACAAAACCATATATATTTAATAATAAATTTATATTTATATAATATAAAGTGGAATGTGACTGTTCAGATTCGATCGTTATATGAACATTTTTCAAATATTACCTCTGGTCAATAGGACCATTATAAACTATACACTTAGTAATAATTTTAACGATATAATTACTGTTTATAGGTAGAAATTATAATGTATAATTAATGCATAAATTAGAAGATATTTCCTTAACTAGTAGATGCATGTTTTATAAAGACCATATTTTTATAAATTGGGAATGAGTATTAATTATTGGGGTTATCCCATAACCAATCCCAATTCGAGCTTCACCAACTGAATCTTGAATGAAATATCCTGTGGTAGAAGTTCAAGTTAGTGGAAGTTACCACTTAATTGATGTTAGCCAAGCCCCTCCATGAATCTATCACAACTCTACACCTTACCCTTAACTTGTACGCATGTGTTATATGGGGTTATGTGTGAAATAATTAGTTACTTAATGTGTAATTCCATTTTATAAATAAAATTTGTATTCTATCAATTTTCATTTTAAGAATAGTTTTACATAAATATGAAGAATTTGATAAATTCGTTATTTAGACATAAATTCTACTTTTCAAAACCGAAGTAATTTTTTTATAATAAAATAATTTATTATGAATAATACATATTTTAATTAAATATTATGATAAAATAACTATTATTTTAATATAAATGATAAAATAATTTAATTATGTCATTGAAATTTTTTATGTGTAATAAATTTTACTATGAATTTTCAACCCACAATTTTTATAAGGATATTTTTATTTATAAGTTAATATTATCATAAAAAATTAATTATTATGTTAAAATAAATATTTTTTTAAATAACTATATCTAAATTAATTTAGGGTGAATTTATGAGAATTTTATAAAATACTATTTTTCCATGAAAAAGAAAATTTAGTTTGGGTTTTTTGGTATGTTTAATGACTTAATAATGACTTAATAATGTTTTAATAATTAATTATCCACAACCCACAAACATAAAGGTGTTATTTTATTAATATCATGTATTTTAAAATATTTTAATCAACTCTCAAACCTATAAGTACATTCCAATGTCTAAAAAGGAAACTTTTTTGGTTAAAACATTATTTTATGGAAACATTAATTTTTCTTTTAAAATGAATTAATATAATGAATTTCTTAGATCATTTAAATTAAAATAACATAAAATACTTCCCAAATGTCCAAAATCCTATGCAAAAACCATGGGAAATACCATGGTTTTTCATTTCCCCAACCTATATTTCCAAGGCATGTATATTGAAATTTTTAATCAAACCATATACTTTTTCTATAAATTCCCACAAATATTTCCATTTAAATTCACTCATTATCCATTCTACATGAATATATGTTGTTTTTTCCTCCCATGGAGTCCCCATAAGGTGTCCTCAAGCCTGTAAGGTTCCATTCTTCAGGATCATGGAGTGACTCTTCATGGTTAGGGAATTATCCTTCTCTTCACTTTAATTCAAGAACCTCATTCCATATATTTCATTTGCAAAATTATTTTTTATCAATGGGTGACCCTTGGCCTATCTCATTTTACCATATTTTAAAACCAATTTTTCATATCATTAAGGTTCCCAATTTACTCCTCAAAATTTATCTATTCTCCTTAATAAATTCCCTTTTTATTTTCTTTTTGTGAATACCCAAACCCCTTTATTTTCTAGATTTAATCACCTAGATATAAATATTATTTTTATATTTGGATATTTACATGTAATAATTCCACAATCCATTTTTGTGTGCAAAAAATGACCTAATTATGAAGTCTTTATAAACTTTTGAAATTCCATGATTTTGATAAGAAACCCGCCCTTTATTCTATATGGTTATTAATGAAATTATTTATTGTAATCAGTGTGTCTCACATGAAATTAATAAATATTAATGGAGCACTTTGATAGTACTCCAATGCATTTGGTAAATAATGTAATCTCAATATATGAAATATTTTGTGATACCTTGGTGAATAATCTTGGTAATTTTCATTTATGACAACTCAAGGACAAACCGTGGTGATATGCTCTTGAATGTATTAAAAAATGTTTCAGACATATTTACATGTTATGATTTATGTTCTTTTTATTATGATATTCCTTATATTCATTTTATTATTCCTTAATAACATTCCACATCTTCTTATTAATTATCCTTGGGATCACATATAAACTGTTTTCCCTTACTAGGCCTTATGATAACCCCTTTCCTTTTATATATGTCCTTAGGATATGAGATGTAGTAAATGTACTTATGATGAACTGAGGAGAATTCCTTATCATTTATTTAAAATAATGTATTATTTTTTCACATATTATGTACCTTATTTATAAGAAACTAAACATTAAATGAGCCTCTGTGTTTATAATGTAATGAAAATTTATGTAATAAAAAGGTGGGATTCTATAGTTGGTATCAAAGGATGGTTTAATTATTTTTTAAAATTAGTATTTAAAAAAATTAGAAGAGCACTATGTAAATGTTTAAATATAGGAAAACATCCTAGTATTTTGGTGAACTATTATGTTAGTGGTTTTTGAGAAATGAAATCCATGTTGGGATATGAATAATTGGATACAGATCAAGAATAGATGTATCAATATGTAATACTCCAAAACCAATATTTGATCTAGACTCAAGTGGAAAAAAGTGAATGATAATGGGACTTGCGACACTCCTGGTTTGACACACCCGGGGGATATGTTTGGTTAATCACAATGTTTTTATGAATCAATATGAAAGATTTATAGAAAATATATTTGTTTTTAAGAAAAATATATTTAAGAATGATGTTTTAATAAATAAAATTCCATTAGAATAATGGTATTTTTAAAAGAAACATATTTCTCACTAATGTTTTATTCTTTTATAAAATGGTGGGAAATTATATGAACCACATAAATGATTAATGCAATGGATTTAGCATTGAAGAACCTTTGATGGAAACGAAAATTGAATACTTCATGAGAATGATGAATCAACTCACTCAAGTTATGAAAAATAACATAAATAAATCTAAGAGAAGATATTCACCTCGAAGGAAAAAACATTACATTCTGTCCTTTATGAGTCAACAACCACCTTCTTTTAGTAGATCTATTGAACCATTTATTTATAAAAAATGGATAAAATCTATAGAAAATATCTTTTTTTATCCGTTATTGGGAATAAGAGAAGGGAACCATGGATATATACTTCTTAGAGGGACAATATAATTAGTGGTGGACACTGATTAAAAACATGAAAAAATAAGGGAGGTTTATTCCATTGAGAGGGAAGAGTACATGAGATCCATTTTCAATAAATATTCCCCTCATTTTATGTAAGAAACAATTGAGAAGGAATTCCTAGAGTTGAAGAAGCAGGAAAATGAATCCATGGGAAGCTATGATATGAAAACTACTAGGAATTCTCATTACAACTCTAGTTTGGTAATATATCATAATGGAAAGTTTGATAGATTCTTTGGTGGACTAAGACCCCATCAATGGAGGAATCTAGAAAAGCGAGACTATGAAAGTTATGAGGTGATAATACGGAATGCTATAAATGTTTAACTAGAGTTCAAGGAGACATGGTGGTCACATAAATTTAATGAAAAGAAGATAACTTTGGAGATAAACATTGGAAGGAACTTTGATCATGGAAGGGGAGAAAAGATAGTACAACTTACCACATACAAAAAATGTAGGGCGAAGCATTTGGGGAACTGCATGATCAAGAGTGGAAACTATTAAAAATATAGAATACATGTCCATGTATCTTGAAATTATTGTAGTGATGCGAAACATCAACTTTGGAATACTAATGAAAAAGGGAAGGTGGTGCAGGACCAATGAAAACTCTAATTCTTTATGTGTGGATAACTTGGGAACTTTTACCAACACTTTAAAAATTAGAATATAATGGATAAAAATCACTATCAACCTCATCATAGGCCAAGAGAGCATGTTCAGGGATTTTATATCATGGAGGCTAGAGTAGAAGCTCTAAATGCTATGGTGGTGGGTAATATCAATGTTCTCTCAAATAAATAAATTGATTTGTTTTATTTTGGTTCTAAGTATTCCATTATTTCCTCATAGTTTGTGAAGAATATAGAATCAATCCATGAAATTATAGAAGTATATTTATGAGTCCAAACTTATATATGGATAATCTAAGAATCAACAGTATATAGAAACTATAGTATTGACTTTTCTATAACAAAATCATCACAAATATAGTATTCATTCCCATGCCGATATTCAACATTATACTAGGTATGGAGTGTCTATCAACGTATAATTATAAAATAAAACCTAGAAGATGGGAAATTTTAATAGAATTTAATGGAAAACCTAAAATTATTTTCAAAGGATAAATATTGCGACCTGGGCATTATCTAGAAGAACCTCCAATAGCCTTCTTTATGTAGATGATCAGTGAAGAATTACAATGAAATAAAGGTATAAGAATAGAAAATGTCCCCATAATTTATGAATACATTGAAGTATTTCAAAAGGAGTTATATAGACCACCCCTAGAAATATAGGTAGATTTTCCATCGAACTCATACATGGATCCAAACCAATATCAAAGTCCCCATATAGAATATAAAATGTATAGATATTGGAATTAAAGAAAAATATTCAATATCTTTTGGGTATTTATCTTAACATGTGTGTCGCCTTGTGGGGAACTTGATCTCTTTATAAAGAATAATAATGTATTAATGTTGATATGCATTTATTATAGAGAAATTAATGGGATCATAGTAAAGAAAAAGTACCCTCTCCCAAGGATTAATGATTTATTCAACCACCTTCTTGGCGCCCAATTTTTCATCAAGACAGATCATCATTCTAGTTATCATCAATTGTGGGAGATAAAGTAGGATATTCCAAAGACTGCCTCTTGTTCATGATATGGGCATTATGAGTTTTTCGTTATGCCCTTTGACTTTACCAATGCTCCTTTTATATTAATTATTTTGAAAAATAGAGTCTTCAAGGACTAATTTGATTAATTTTTGGTAGTTTTCATTTATGATATTATGATATATTAAAATTTTAAAAGGGTGCATGAGGATATTCTAAAAGTTATATTTCATACTCTTGGGAAGGATAGTCTATTTGGAAAAATTCATCAAATGTTAATTCTGGTTACAAAAAGTTTCTTTCTTTGGGAACATTGTAACAAATAAAGTAATCATAGTTGACCCTACCAAGATAATAGTTGTGGAGGAGTGGCTTCATCCAATAATAGAAAATGAGATTCAATGTTTCCTTTGTTTAGTTGGATATTATAATATGTTTTTGAAAAACATTTCATGAAATTATAATCAACTAACATAGATAACATGAAAAGGGGAATATTTCATATTGACTAAGTACTGCGAAGAAAGTTTCCATGAAAAAGAAAATATATTCGTTAATGCACCTGTGTTAACTATACCCTCTATCTAAGAAAGATTCTTAATTTCTAGTCATGCATCTATAAAAGGGATTGGGTGAATCCTCATGTGAAAAGAAAAAGGGATTTCTTTTGAATTTTTGTAGTTAAATCCTCATGAGAACAATTATCCTACACATGAATAAGAGATGGTTGTGGTTATTTTTTTATGAAAATGCAGGGGTTCTAAAATTATAGGGAGAAATGTTATAAATACATAGGCCACCAAGAATTGAAGTATATATTCACACAAAATGAATTGAACATGAGACAAAGGATATGGTTGTAATTTTATAAAGATAATGAATATTCATTTCATCATCACAATGGAAGAGAGTCATATAGTTTTTTATGAAAGGGAAGTGTATCCCTAGGTACATTAGAACTTATAAAATCTTTGATCACATAGAAGTTGTGTCCTATCAGCAAAACATTCCACCAAATCAAGCTCAAGTTCACAATTTATTCCATGTATCTCTCTTGTGGAAGTACATACATGACCCCTCCCTTGTATAGAATATGGAGGTGGTACAACTAGAACATGACCTCTCTTACAAGGACCAATCGTTAGAGATCATGGACTTTAGAAAAAAGGTTATATCTAATAAGACTACCCACATTGGAAAAGTGTTGTAGATTAACCATAAATATGAATAAGTAACGTGGGAACTTGAGGAGACAATGACATAGAAGTACCAACACATTTTCTCAACTTAGAGAACAATTTGAAATTTTTTGGGAAGAAATTTCTTAATGGGGAAGAATTTTACGCCCATTAATTTTTAAATGATATTCTGTTTCATGAAACATGTATTGTTTTATGTTACAAAAAAACCATATCAACTGAATAATAAAAGTGGTATTTATAGAATATAATGAGAAATGTGACCATTGGGATTTAAATATTCTATGACTTTTTGTCAAATATGGCAATTGGTAAATATAACCATTGGAAACTATAATATTGATAAAAATTTTAACATTGTAATTAGTGTTTATAAGTAGAAATATCAAAGGATAATTATTTAAGAAAGGATAATTGGAAGGGCCTCAATCAGTAGATTCATGTCATATGGAGGATATTTGTCAGAACTTTGGAAGTAGGTAGTATCACTGGGGTTCAACCATGGAAAATCCCAATGAAGGCTTCAACAAGTAAATCTTGAACAAATTTTCTATGGTAGAAGTTCAAGTTAGGGGAATTTATCACTCGAGCGATGTAATTTGAGCCACCCCATAAATTTATCACTATTGCAACCCTTACCCATTGTCTGTATGTGTGTGTTATAAGGTGTTACATATCTATGACATAAATACTTAAAGTTTAATTCCATTTTATATATAATTTTTTCCTTGAATTTAAATTTTAGAAATAGTTTTTCTTAAATATGATGAATTTTATAAATTAATTATTCAGATATAAATTATAATTTTAGAAAAGGATTTCAATTTTTTCTAATAAAATAAGGGATTATGAATATTATTTACTAGGCATTTTCAACATGAATTTTTTTATTATATAAGGATTTTTATATTTAAATGTTAATATTATTATACTTAAATAATTTTTATCTTAAAATAAACTTCAGTTTTGAAATCAGAATGCTGAAATTAGGCTAGGGGAATTTATGATAATTTTCTAAAATAAATTAGTTTTTAATGAATAGTAAAAAATATAGTCTCGGTTTTTCAGTATGTTTGATGACTTCATAATTATGACATATTGGTGAAATAATTAATTAATCACAATCCATGACCTAAAATGTTATATATTATTAATATCAATAATTTTAATTTATTTTAATCAATTTACAAACCGATAAGTTACTTTCCAATGTCTAAAATGGAAACATTGCCTTTAAAAACATTATTTTGTGGAAACATTATTATTCTTTGCCAAAAGAAGAAATATAATATTATTATAAGTTATTGTGGGTTAAATTTAAATAAAATATGTCCCCAATTTCCAAAACTAAGGGCAAGAAACATGGGCATGCACATGGTTTTTCATTTTCCACAACCTAAATTTTCAACTCATATATTTGGAAATTATTAAAGAAACCATCCAATTTGTCTTTTAAATACCCACCCATTTATCCATTTAAATTAACTAAGTATCCATCCACCATGAATATCTAGTTATGTTTCCTCCCATAGAGTCCCCCAAGGTGTCTTTAAGCCCAAAATGTTCCATTCCCCATGATCTTGGATTAACACTCCAAGGTAAGGGAATTATCCTTCTTGTCTCATCAATTCATGAACCTATTTTCATATATGTCTTAAAAATGTAATGGTTACTCTATTATAATAATATTATTACCATAACCTTTCTAAAAATTTATTTTTATCAATTTTACATTCATTCCCCCTCTCATTTTACCCTTTTCTAAAACCACATTTTATACCCATTATGAGGTTGAATTTACTACTCAATGTTTCTATATTCTACTTAAAAAATTATCTTTTATTTTAGTTTTTTTTTCAATACTAAAACCCATTTTTTTCATAGTGTATTCACCTATATGTAACTATGATTTATTATATTCAGGTATTTACACATGGAAAATGTATATTCCCTCTTCGGGCATGAAAAATGATATAATATCATGCATTTAAGAACTTTTGAAACTGCACGATTTTGATAAGAACACGATCCTTTATTCACCATAGGTTATTAATGAAATGACTTATTATGATATATGTGTCTCACGTGAAATTAAAACATATTCAGGTTGAACCATGATAGCACTCCAATGCACTGTGTAATGAATTTAGTCTTAATAGATGACATGTTTTTTATACCTTTGTGAATAACTATGGTAATATTCATTTATGAATCCTTGATGAGAAACCATGGTGATGTGATTATAAATGTATCATTTGAAATTTTTATCCACATTTCCATGTAATTATTCTTGTTTTTTTATTATGATATGTCATATTTTTCTTTTTTTAATGCCTTTATTAAATTCTTCAGTTTCTTATTGATATTTCTCATGATCACATGTAAAATGTTTTCCCTTAAGGTGCCTCATTCTCACCCCTTCACTTTGTTGTATGTACCTAGGATATGATATTTAGTAAATTTACACAGGTTGAACCCATGAGGATGTATTCATATACATTTAGAATAATATATTACATTTTTTGGGTGTTATGTAACTTATTTCCAAGAAACTAAACTTTAAAAGATCTTCTACTTTTTTCAATGTAATAAAAATATAATAAAAAGGTGGGATTCCACAGACATAAGGATCACAAGGATTAGAAATACCTTCTCACATATCCAATATGTATCTGTTTTGTATTTCAACACCCTTATACATCATTAGAATAGAAAAACTGAGAGATGAATTTTCATTTACAAGGATCGTAAAAGGTTTATAGAAACCACAAGAACTGTAGATGGGAAGTGTGATTTATGGGCTAAAGTGACTAAATAATTATAGAAGAACCCCATTATCTATTTGACCGGGATCAGGTTATTTTGGTCCCTTGATAAAGAATAATGATGGGTGACTTCATGTACATTTTAAAATCATGTAGTGGGGATGTATCTACCATGCAGTTTAATATCAATAAATAAAGACATTTTCCCTGTAGTTTAACATTATGTGTTAAGGACATTTTCCATGAAATTTATCATCATGTGGTAAATATTTTTTCTTTTACTTGAAGTTTTTCATCATGTTTTAAGGACCTTTTTCTTTACTTTCTTGTTAACATAATGCGGTAAGGACATGAGAACTGATGTGAAAATTATACAACATATCCTTGAGGACACATTGCACTGGTTAGGGAAATATAGATGTCAAGAGCATCTTTTATCCTTTAACACTCTTATTGGTGGGTATCCATGTTCTAAAGCTTTGCTTGGGTTTATTTACAACATGGTTAAGAAATATCTATTTAGATCTGAATCAAGCATAAGTAGAATGAACATTTATGAATTGACCCTATTTAAAATGTGCAATATTAAATTTTTATGGTTGGGCATCCCTAGGATCCCCTATGCATATTTTATTGGAATTAATCCTTCCATAATCATCTCATTTAAGAATACCCCTCTATGTATATATGAATAATATAATTGATACATGATTAGGTCTAATAATGACCCATGGATTGGATCTAAATGAAGGATCCATGTATCAGTATATATCCTGTTGTGGAAGATATCAAGCCACACATCGTTCTAAATTGGGAAGATCTCCTTGCAAGTCAGACACATACACAAATGGTGGAATTATTCATGATGATTATTGTGGTTAGAACTAGGATTGAACATCCCAGTGTCACTGAGTATCCTATAATAAAAGGAATCATGCTATACATAGTTCTTGAATGGGAAATCTCCACACAGGTTTGACCCATATGTAGTGGGGGGAATCATTCTTGTTTATTGTTACAGCTGGACCCATGATTGAAGATTCGAGTGTCACTACATTTTTTGTTATGTCTAGAATCAATACAAATGTAGTTGTTGAATATGAAAATATCCATGTAGATTTGACCCATACACAATGGGGGTAATTTTTCTCATTGATTATTATGGATGGATACTGGATTGAAGATACGAGTGTCACTATGTATCATGGGATGGAATAAATTATGAAAAACGTAGTTATTGAACATGGAAATCTCAATAAAGTTCTGACCAATATGCATAGAGGGGAATTTTTCCAATTTATTGTTCTGTTTGGACTGAGTAATGAAGATATAGGCATCACTAGGTATCATGTAGTGAAAAGAATCAATCCATACAATGTTTTTGAATGGGAAACTATTGATGCAGTTCTAAGCCACATGCAAGGAGGAATTATTCTTGTTGATACTAATAGTTATACCCATGATTGGAAATTTGGGCATCACTTCATATCCCTTAATGATAGGAATCATACCACATGCAGTTCTAGAATATATTTGTGGTGGGAGACCAAACCCAAGGATAGTGGTCCTCTCAAGTAAGGTCCATAGAAATGTGCAGTTTCATGTTACACAAGAGACATCAACCATGAAATTTTACATAATATAGTAAGGTGGTATGGTGTTCCTTTTATGGTCTTACATCCATGAGAATTATAACCCTGATGTGAACTAATAATCCATGATCATGTGGGTAATCATTTACCAGAATTACTAAGGCCACGTGATCTATGCTTAGTGTGATGAATAGTGAATAACAATGGTTTCCATCATGGAATGATGGTAATTAAAATAAAGGAATGGTGAATTTACATCATGTGGTGTTCAGTATAATATATATGATCTTGGAGTACCTACATATCTCATTAGTATGAGAATAAATCTTTATATAGTGGAGGGAAATCGTGAATTTGAAGATCACCTGGGAATAATGCAGGTTACCCAATGTGAAAAAGATGGAATTGGATCCTTATAAATGATTTCCTTCTATTAAATAAGTCATCTTTAGAGAGGCATCCTGTTTGTGTGATATTATTCTTCCTAACCTAGTCTCCCAAGGAAACCCATGTTTATTACACAAGGGTAGACTGCATTTTATCTCCATATACTGAAGATTTTGTCACACAATTTGATTTCCTATGAAAGAGAAAAATTTATTACAACTAGACCCATGAATTGAAATATGGGCATCACTACATATACTTGGGTGTTAGGAATCAATCCTAAAGTAGTTTTTGAATGGATTTAATTCTGTATGTGTATCTGAATAACACCTAGGGATGAGGGTATATAATTTTTCTTTTTAACATGTCTAGCTCACGTGAACTGAATTATCCATGATGTGACGTTCTCTATGAAATTTATTGTCTTATATATAACATATCACCCTGGAATCCACTAAGTGGTTCCCTAAGGAAGGTTTCCACATGAACACAAGTGCACCTCCCCGTACTCTAAAGGATGTCAAATAGTAGCAAGGGCATATGGTGTGTTTCTTTGGAGACTATTCCTTGGTGACTGGAGTGTAGTAAAATGGTAATAATAAATGGTAATCTACAAACTTTTTAATAAATATATAGAAAAAAAATAAAAGAGTCATTTAATATATCCAAAAGGTGGAAGAAACATCATAATAAATAAAAAAAATGATGATTTTTATGCCCTATTACTATAAAAAAATAAAGTTCATGAAATACAGGGAAAATGTGCAATACAAAAAAGAAAAAAAATGAAAAAGCTACTTTCACTTGCATAAAAATAATAGTTTTGGACTTCTTCTAATGTACTCCTTCTAAGTTTGGAAAACAAAGAATCAAAAGATATACCCTTCCAATTATTTACATATGAAATCAAGTATTCCATTCGGGTACTATAGGTGTTCGAACTGGGTGTTTGATATAATCAGCATTCCAACACCAATAGTGTCTAGGAAAATCCATCCTATTCATGTAAAATTATTAGTGTAAAGGTAAAAAATAAATGCCGGAAATAAATAAATAAAGACATCATACTGGACGCCTCATGGGGTAATCATCTGAAAAAACATTCTTCTGTCTAAGCTGGATATTTTGGAACCATTATCAACATATTTAAACATGATATGGTGTATCAAAGTTCCCTAACATACATATAGTGAATAAGGCTTAACATACAGGGATATTACATATTTTTAGATGAATATTAATTATATTATAGAAACTTATTCTTAAGGACCATAATAGTTTTGTGCCTTTTGAAATGGGGAACATAATCTTCTAGACTAGTGAATGATATTTATTATTTCCCACAAATATATTCCCTTTTAGTAATCCTAATTAAAACATTTCTTCCAAAATTGGAGAATGTAATCATAAGAAAGAGTGACCTCATGTACACAATAAGGGTAACTGAAGGAGATATGTATACATAACATGTACATAAGTGTATGATAACATGATAATATCATTTTAAAACCATACCCTATATATAAAAGATCATAATAATGTGTCATGGAAAAAATATTGGAAGTTCATAAGACATGAATGATAAGGTAATCAAATAACATGATCCATAAGAGCATAACATAATCATAATATATAGATTTTTGGCTTACACATAAACAGATAAAATCATTCCCCATAACTCAAGACACATTTCCTAAAACTATCAGGGAACTTCATTGGGGATGCACCTACTGGGTGGGACCCACCACCATACCCATTCGCATCCCTTTCCTTATAGTGGAATGGGTTCACTCCCCAAACTATCATAATGTACAATGTACTGTACTGTATCAGGTTCATTCTTCACTCCATCCATTTATATCTCATGATATATATAAAATTTTACCCAATTCATTGGATATATATTGGTCCCACCCATCATGTAATGATATCATATATATGTGTTCCACAAGATCATAAACATTAATCATTTAATGACTTCTTAAATGAAATTAGTATCACAATCTTTTCTTCATAACATAACTGATGAGAAAGGTATAGGTTACATAATCATTTCATTATAGCATAACCCCAATAGATATGGGTTTTACAATCATTTTTTCATGGTATAAAACATGGAAGAGAAAATGGTTTCATATAAAAATTTTAATCTTAAACCCTATCCATTCATGGAAATAATAATAATTGTATCCTTGGATAATATCCCTAGTAATGCATAAACTATTTCAAAGGATGTAATTAAACATGGAGAATGATTTTGGAAGATCACTTGGAACATTTCTTAAGGAAAATAACCTTTCCTTGAATATCAATTTCATAAATAAATTTTAAAAACATATTATTTGAAAATAACCTTGAAAATTATTAAGATAACTTTTAAAACACATTTAAGACATTTCCTGAGGAGAATATACTTTCCTCTTTGAAAATTTATTTTTGAAACTTAAAACCCATTGAAAAACTTTTTCTATGAAAATAATCATGAAAACTTATAAGGCAATATTTGGAAACCATTTAAACCACATTTTAAACATAAATTTTTTTTCAAATCCTTTTCCATGAAAATAACGACTGAAAACTTATAAAGGATTATTTTAAATCCATTTTAAAAAAAATTACACATAAAACAACTTTGAAATAATTTTCATTAAAAATAAAATTTGAAAAAAATAAAGTACTATTTGAAAATAGTTTAAAAATACTTTTTAAAAATAAAACACATTTTAAATCCATTTATTTTAAAAATATTTTTTTAATACTTATAGATGAAGCTTAAACGAATGGAATAGTAATGATAGTAGGTAATTCTATACATGATTTATATGTAAAAAAGAAATATTTGATTCAAATTTTAAGTATAATTAAAGAGATATTTGATTATAAAATGACATTAATTTTCCATTTAAACACCTTTTTTTGTAATTGTAAATATGGGTAAAATTTTCTTCTAAAAATCATAAGAGAATAGTAGATAATTTCTAGATTTTTTTAAAAAAAATGGTTTTGAAAATAAAACATATTTCAAACCAAAGATATAAATAATGTTATATTTTTATAAAAATATTTAATTAAATATCTTATGTACCAAATAGTGGAAAAATGGTACCATTACGTGAATTTATAACTCATAAGCATAGGAGAAGAAAATTCAAGAGAGTTCTTGAGAGATAGATCATAATATTTACTCAATATACGCATAATCATAAACATTCTCAATGAAAAATGATATAGTATCATAAAATCATTACCACTAGAAAATTAGAATATATTTATTAAGGAAAAATGAGAGACAAGATCAAGGAAAGAAAAAAAGGGCGGGAGATAGAGAAAACACATATAGAAATACTGAGGGTGGAAATAATGAAGGCCAAGGGAATCACCTTGAATAATTTTAACCCCTAAATTGGAATAATCCTAAAATTATAAAACCATGTAAAATATTATAGGATCATAATATAAGATTTGTCTCAACAAAGGCAGTTTGAGGCAAAATTCCTTTATCACTTTGGGAACATTGAAAACATATGCTCATGAAAGAGATATAATAATATAGAGATGTAAATATCATTAATTTTATGTTGAATAATCAAATTTTACATTCATGGGATTTATATAAATCATATAAAATAATGAGTAGGTGAATATATCTTATGTATCACAAAATTAAAATTTGAGATGTAAATCTACTACTATAAGTATTGAATTTTGTCATAGTCATTCTACCTCCTATATATTAAATATAGATTTATTATACCTATGTTAAAGAACCATATTCATATATATAATACCAAATATTGTTTTCTTATAACCCCTTTATTTTCTATTTTTAACAATTTCTTGTTAAAGATACATTTCTCGTAATAACTCCATTTTTTCATATATGTTTTGACTTTTCATTTTCTATCCTAATAGATCGTTCATGGTTTAATCATATAAATAATTTGAACCATGATATAAGTATCATATAAATTTCTTATATTTTTATTTAAATTAATCCATATAATTTGGTGATAGGGAACAACATACACCATCCATGGAGACTGTATGATGTACATATGCATGAATGTTGTTTCCATTTTATTGTTGCATTGAAGAAAAAATGCAAATGATATATATATATATATATTCAATATAGTAGTATTAATATTTCATATATATAATCTAATTTTATTAAACTCATCCTTAATACATTCCATGTGAAGCATGAACGAATCTCATCTCTTCACGAGGTGGTAGTCCACCGTACACACGAATGATGTCATCATATTCCTAAAACATTGAAAGCATGAAGGTATGTGTGATAAAAGTATTCCATAATTATGATAACATTATAAATATCATATATATCACATATAAATATTTTTTCCATAATAATTCCTAACCTTTTATTGTGGGAATGGAAAAATTAATGACATTAGTTCGTGAGGCAGTAGTCTGCCTTACACATGAAAGATGATTTTTAACCCATTTGATGGAAGTGTGTATAGTTTTAGTTATTAACATTAAAATAAAAACATCTAAATATATGTATTTTTATGATGTTATTAGATAATCATGGTATAAGAAAAATTTACTGAGTTGTATATGGAAATAAAAGAATAATTCTTTTATAAGAACATTACCTATTATTCAGGCTTCCTCCTTAACATTTCACTAAAGCCTTGAAACATTTCATTTATAAACAAAAGAGGCTTATTGGATGAGGGGATGGATGTTGTGAAGTTTTTTAGGCATATATTGGTTGATAAAATTGTCTTCATAGGTATATAAAAGTGGGTAGGGGTTGAGTGCCTTATTATAGTTGTGTATGAGTGAAATTCCTATACATATTTTGAAATATTCACTACCGGGGATCATCCTTATATAATGTATATCCAAAACTGATAATTCATTTTTTTGGGGATACATTTTTCTATAAAATCCTACAACACACATTTCTAAATATTTTTAAACATTTGGTTCCTTAACTCTTAAGTTTCTTTATTTTATCATTTTTTTTTGTTTTCCAATATGTTTACTTCTTTTCTAACCAATGTAATTTAACTTTTAAGACTAAATAAGAGTGAAAATTATTATATAACTTATTCTAAATGATTATAAATATTAGTTATAAATTTTTAATTATATATCCAATGTGTTTTTTCAATTAACATTTACACAAGTATGTGTAACACACAAAAATACTGCTTAAACCTTAACCATGGTAAGTGAGTTTTTACTATTTAACCATGAATATTTTCATTATAATAGGATATATGGTCTATTAATGGATAATATTTTATATATATTAATATTTAAATACATTTTCACAAAATATAGTATTTTATAAATTGTAAATGAATTAATTAAATATAATTTGTTATAAAATATCATTAATATCAATTTTGACATTATGCATTTAACTGGATTTAGAAATATATTATGAAAATTATGGCATTTAATTATAATATTTTAAAAAAATTAATTAGTTACACTCATCTAGAAAAATAATTATAAATAATAATTCATTGAATTTACTTCACTTTTATTGTTTTTAGTATAATTTATTTGTTTAATTATGAACTAAATAAATCTTGCATTGGATTTTCTTAAGAATTTAATATAATTATATCATCTATGAAAAAATTAAAATAAATTATCATTATATGAAATCTCATTTAACTTAAAAAATAACATTTATAAACAAACCTATGAAGGTTATTCCATATTTAAAATCTTTATAGAAATTTAAAGTAAGAAAGGTATTTTTTTTGTCTTTTTATTTACCAAAATTATTATATGGGTCAATTTCTGGGAAATGTATCCAAAAAATAATAATAATATATAATAAGGTCATATGTTTCTAAATATATCCATAAATATAGTTTCTAAAATGTTTATAGGTAGTTTTTATACTTATTTTTAAAGTGTAGTCCCTTAGTAAACTCATTTTTCTCTTAATCGCCCGAATTAATTTTAACTGTTTTCTATAATTATTTTTTCCAAAATTTATGTTGACCATATTTGAAATTATGAATTATTCTAATAATAAATATAGAATCCATTTTTTCAAATTACAATCACATAAGTTGAAATAATTAATTTAAAATTAATCCATTTGTCATGACGAGAAATCATGTTTTTAAAGAGAAAAAATGATCAAAAGATTACAAGGTTTTTATATTAAATTTCAAAATTAAATTTATTATAATGGAATAAATTGGATTAAAATATTTATAATTGAACTATTTATACTTTAAAACTAATTTAAAATATATATTATTATTCTAATTAAATTAAACGGAAATGAAATTTTCAAATAAAACACATTATTCTTCACTATTATAAAATGAACATTTTTAGAAAAATATAAAGAATTCATTATAAGTTAATTTTGATATTCTAAATTAAAAATTGAAGTGTATTTTTTCAAATATATATTCTAAAAGTGGTAAATTTTAATTTTAAATTATGTTCACCATGCAAGATTAAACCGTATTTTAGAAAAGATACTATTTTTTAGAAAAGATTTATTTTTCTTTTAAAATAATAAAATTTTATTGATAATAAATAGATAACTAATAATCATGAAAAAATATATATATTTATAATTTACAAAATCCTATTCATTCCATCTTTTCCAATGGTAGGGATATATCTATTATATGTATTAATAGTATATTTTAGTTTGGTAAAACTCAGCCATACATGTAAGGCAAGCTAACGGAGGAACTCATCATTGTTTGAAACACAAGAAAAACATAGTGTTTCGTGTACCATAAGATAAAAAATGTGTTTCATGTAGCATGATATTACCTTGGTGTTACATATAAACAATTATTAACTTAGTTAAGCATTCTATGATATCCAATAATGAAATTTAATTTATTCAAATGAAATTAGTTCATAAAAACTCAGGGTGTTACATTATACCACCCCTTGAAATGAATTTATCCCTAAATTTCATATATGTTATCAAAGGATTAATAATTTAAAGTTATATTCATAGAAACCCACATCTTCAAAATAAATAAATATACTTACTTTTAAAAAGGAAAGTTTCAAACTTAAAGGTTTCCCAAATTAACTCATAACCAGGTTTACACAAAGGAGAACATAGGTTGAAAGTGAAGATGTGGAAATGGAATAAAAGAATAATTAAATATAGAGAGTGATATAGATAACTATTCATAATATATTTTGTGATCCATAGAAAGTTAAAATACACAAAACCTTAAATTTTTCATGATTAAGGGACCATTGGATTCTTTGTAAAGTAAGGTACTAATATAAAATTTTTGTTTCAATATCCTTTTACTAAATTTGAAGGATATTCATAAGATGGTATACTTACTTTAATTCATTCTATTTCATAAGAACAATATCACCCTTGGGTGTTTCCTTTATCAATATACAATTTATCTCATAATTCATAAAATAGAGGTGGATTTTTTATTCCTAAACCACAAATAGATCATAAGATCCATGTAACTAATGACAAGTCATTTCATTTGTCATTCATTAATATAAAATAAAAATGGTTAGCACAGGCTATCCAATATTAATAAATCATTATTTAGAGAAATAATACACAAATCTCTAAAACCAAATTCAATGTTAAAAATAAAACATTTCATAAATGGTTATCCTTATGAGCCTTTCAAAAGATTAAAAACCAAAACAAGATAAATATAGTGAAAAATTTTCAAAAAAAAAACAACAACATAACATTAATCCCCCATATATCATTATTTAGCTCTTGATTGTCACATTCTAAGCATGTGAATACCTTCTTTATGTATACTTTTAAGACTTGGTAATAACATGAATTTCTATAAATGTTGTTAAATCATATATGCTTCTTCATTCCTTACAAAAAACACATATTTTTGGATATATTCCATAAATAAAAAAATGTTATAAAAATCATTAATGGTAGCATAAACCACTTTTTCAACAAATCCTTTATCAACTCTGAGATCATTAATACTATCCAATATATATTATCCATATCAATAATATCATTATTCAAAATAAACATCATTTTATCATCATTGGGAACATATTAAGGGTTATTTTCCATTAATTAAAATATCACCTTGCTCTTAAATAATTTTTATATACTATCATCATCATTCAAAATATTTATTCAAATACTTATTAGAAAACATATAATACATAATACTTATATACTTCAAGATTAATATAACATAATCATTGATTTTCAATCCATAAATACTTAATTAATCCCACTTACTTGTCAAACTATTAAATAAGTTTGGTTAACTTATTCTTTTACCCTTTTTTACTTTCACATTTCATAGATAGTCTCTTCATCATTACCAATATAAACATTACTTATACCACATTGACTATTTTATTCACAACATTTTTCCCAAGGAAATTTATTTACATAATGGCCATACATTATATATTTAAAGAATTCATATATTTACAATACATTAGGTATACCCATATTATCATCCATTACATTAAAAAAATATTCATTTTCTGCTTTGCAGTTACTTGATTTGTGTCCTTTTCCACAAAAAACATTATTTTCCTCTAAGACATCCACTTGGTTGTTTATTCCAAAATTCATGACACATAGTAAACTGAATCTTCTTTCGTCCATGGTCTCTGATACCCAAACTCTTAGAAAAATATTTCATAATCTTCTTTAGGGAGTGTGATATTTGTTTAGTGTACACATTTTTAATCATATTCTTTGACAAAATGATTAGGAATAATAACAACAACCATTACTATATTTATTATCCTTTTTGGTTTATCACTAGTAAATTTTCTATAACATTCAATTTTAACCAAGTTTATTTATGTTACAACTATTTACTAAAACTAAAAATCAAAATGTGAGCAACATCAGTCATAATGGGAAACCAAATAATCATGAAAATCACATATACAATGTATCATTCATGAAGAATTCTTCTTTAATCTGAAAAACCATTAGTTTACCCTTGTTAATTCATATTCATATCCTATTTAAATATATCTTTATGGTTTATAATGATATTTTGGATTTACAAAGAATATCCCCTGAGAGTACCAAACCAGGTGTGCATCAAGATCCATTATCATACACAAGTTCCTGATCAAGTCAAGATAAATATAGTGTTTTCATGGTTACTACCACTTGGTAAATATGTACCAGATCCACATCCACATGTAGTATCTAGAAAAGGATCTATTATTAGGAAATAGATCTCCATATCCTTTACCAAAATTCTAGGATGTTTTCCAATACATTGTTACATCCTTAAACATATCCTTTGATACATCTCTAGAAATAACCTTAGGAATATACCTAGGGATATCACTTAAGTTTTATCATCCTAGTTTCCAAAGGATAACTAAACTTTTTATTTAATAAAAACTACATCCACCTAGTATTATAATAATTGGACATTATATATTTTTATATGAATATTCATTACACTACAGAAACTCATGCTCGAGTACTATAGTAGTTTTGTAGCTTTCGAAACATGGAAAATGATATTGTAATTTGTGGAATGATCTTCAATTTTACTATGAATATATTCCCCTTTATTACTCCTAATTAACAATGTTCTTCATAACCCGGGGAAAGGAAACATAAAAAATGATGAGCTCAGATACTCATTAAGGGTAAATAAAGAAGATATGTAAGAATAACATGAAAATAGGTGTATTAAAAAATGATAATAACATTTAAAAACCATTCCCTTCATATCAAAGATCAATTAATGAGTCATTTAATAAAAAATGGATGTCCATAAGACATGAATGATACAATAATATAAGAACATGAGCCACGAGAGAAAAAACATTGGCATAATGAATGATTTTTTTCATACACATAGGCATGTAATATCATTCCCTAAAAGTCAAGGCTCACTTAAAAAACATATTAGGTCAATTTATGGGGGGATAAACCTACTGTGTGGGACCCAACACCATCCCAAGTCATTGTCATTTCTGTATAGTGGAATGGGTTTACTCCCCAAACCATCAAAATAGAAAAATGTCCCTTATTGTTCTAGGTTCACTACCCATTCCATCCTTCTATAATTCAAGATATATATAAATCTTTACTAAATGTATTGGAGGGAGATATATGTCCCACCCGCCATTTAATGAAATCATACATATGTGTTCCACAAGATTATAAACATTCACTATTTCATAACCAATTAAATAAAAAGGGTATAAAAACATTTCATCATATAATAACCTATGAAAAAGTTATAGGTTTCATAATAATTTCATCATAGAATAACCCACGAAAATAAATGGGTTTCACTAGCATTTTATCAGGGTATAATCCATGGAATAGAAATGGGTTTCATAGAAAAATCAACATAAAAATTAACAATTCAAAGAATGAATAAGAATAATATCCTTTGATCATATCCCTAGTAAATAATAAAACCAAACAATGGATGACATCTTGCATGGAGAATAATTTTGAAAGATCACTTGGATAATTTGGGAAGGAAAATATCATTTATTTGAAATTTAATTTCATAAAACAATTTTAAAATAATTTTAATTGAAAATAACATTGTAAAATTATAAATAAATCTTTGAAAATTCATTTTAAAAATTTATTGAGTAATATATACTTTCCTATTTGAAAAAATCTTTTTTAAATGTAAAACCTTTTGAAAACCATTTTCTTTGAAAATAATCTTGAAAACATATAAAGAAATATTTTAGGTCCTTTTAAAATTAATTTATAACAGAAATTATCTTTATAATTCTTTATATTTAATATAATCCACGTTAAATTATAATGGAGTCTTTGAAAATCTGTTAAAAAACTTTTTAACGATAAAAAACATTTGAAATTCATTTTTTTGATGTTAAAAGATCCTTGATTAGAGAAGAAATAAATATTCTATATAAAACATTTTTTTAAATGGTTAATAATTGGTAAAAATATAATTTAGAAATAAATTTATAACAGTGGAACATTTTTTGAAAACATTTTTAGAAAACATGGTTTTGAAATAAGACATATTTCTGACTAATGAGAGAAATAAAGTCATGTTTTCGTAAACACGTTTTAAAAATTATATTATGTAAAAAAATAGTATAAAAATTTTACCCTTTCTTTAATATATCATGAATAACTATAGGATAACAAATTTTAGGATAATTATAGAGAGATTGATCATAATATTTCACTAATGGAAGTATAATCTTAAACTATCCCGATAAACAATGAGATTGTAACATAAAATCATCACCAGTTTGGTAAACTTGAATCATAATACCTTTAAAATAATTACATTAAATTAATCATAAAATATCATTAAAATAATGATATTTATGATATAACATGTAAAAGAGGCATTAAATACACCTCGAAAAATATTATTGGTGGATAACATCACATGTCTCTCAAAGAAGGGAAATTGAGAACAAATTCCCTTACAGTTTTGTAACTTTGAAATTATATCCCCATTAAAGAGAGATACTAAGATGGATATGTAAATAAAAAATAGTTATTTATATTAATAATAATTTATATTAAAGTGATATATATACCCCACATATAATACAGAGGTGGTGAATATATCATGTGTCTCACAAAAGTAAAAAGTGAGACATAAATCCCATACCGTAAGTCCTGAATTCCATCATAATATTTCAACCTAAGGTATAATAAATATAAGTTTATTATATATATATATATTATTTAAATCAATTCATATACATATTACCATATATTATTTTCTTATGACCCTTTTATTACCCATTTGTTAATAATTTTATGTTAAGGGTACGTTTTGAGTAACAACCGCTTTGTTTTTCATATTGGTTTTTCCTTGTAATTTTTTTGTCCTCATAATTATATTATAGTTACAAAATCAATATAATTTAAAACATGATATAAATATCATAAATATTCATTATTATCATACTTATATTAATCCATTAAATTTGTTGATAGGAAATGGAATACACTATTCCTGGTGATGGGAGGCTTTTTGTACGCATGAACGTTGTTTCCATTTTCTTATCTCATTGAAATAATGAATCAAAAATGATATATATATATATATATATATATTATCATCAAAATATTATAATTATTTCATATATATCATGTATTTTTATTAAACCCACACTTAATACATTCTATTTAAAGCATGAACAAATCACATCGCTTCGCAAGGTAATAGTCTCAGTACACACGAATGATGTTATCGTTTTCCTATAAAATGTAAAGCATGAAGTTATGTGTGATATAATAATTATATAATCATAAAAAATAAAAAATATAAAAAATATAATATATAAATATTAATACCATAATTATTCCCAACCTTTTAAGGTTTTAATATAAAAATGAATAACATCGGTTCACGAGGCTATTGTCCACAGTACACACAACCGATGATTTTATAACCCAATTTAAAAAAGTGTGTGTATTTTTTGGTCATAAAATTAACATAATATATATATATATATATATATTTAAGATACTTATGTTAATATATAATCATTTAATATTACTAATTTAAGGAGGTGGAGAAGTAAATAAAAAAATACTTTTAGAAGAACATTGCCTTTTATTCGAGTATCCTCCTTAGGCTTGCACTAAATCCTTGAATGTTTTGATTTATGACAAAGAAAAGTCTTATAGTATGAGTTAAGTAAATTTAAGAAAATATTGGTCTAGATAATTTTTGATTCAAATGGATTGAGTGGGGTGAATATGTGGGGGACTGATTGTCATTTTATAGTTTAGGAGGAGTTGCATTCCTATTAATACTCAAAATTATTCAATATTGGGAGGTCAAGATTATCTCAAGTTTCTAAAAATTTGAAAAATTAAATCAATTCATGGATGATATGGTCATTCCAAACCTCCACCATATATTTATAAGCATTTTTAAAAAATCTCGTTACTTAACACTTAAGTTTCCTTATTTTATAATATTTTGTTTTTTATTAGGGTCTCAAGTTTTCTTACCAGAGTAATTTTTATTTGTAAATAAAATACAGTGATAATTATTTGATATCTTTGAGTCACGGATTTTAAATATTATTTTTAATTTATAAACTATAAATACTATCTTTTTTAGTAATTAACTTTAACACAAGCGCATGTAACACACTAATGCACCGCTTAAACATTCACTGTGTTATCTATATGTTTACTATTTAATAGTTTATATATTCATTATAATATAAAGATAAGTCCATGAATAGACCATATATGAAATTTATTAATATTTATAAATAACTTAACATAAGATAGGATGTTTTTTAATTTTTTATAAATTAATAAAATATCATTTTTATGAAATAACATTAATATCAATTTTGAGAATATTCATTTAACTAAATTTAGTAAAATATAAACACATTGATGTAATTCAAATCTATTATGTTAAATCCTTTTTAAAAAGGTTATATTCATATACAAATATAATGTAACATAATAATTCATTCAATTTTCTTCACCTTTAATGTTTTTATTATTATTTTATTTATTTAATTATTATCTAAGTAATTCTTGTGTTAGAGTTTCATAAGTATTTAATATAGCAATATAATCATTAGGAAAATTAAAACAAATTAACCTAAAAAATAATATTATTCAAAAATAATATATATTATTTAATTTATGCAGTTTTCTTCCTATTCCAAGGATTTTTATAATTTAAAAGGAAAAAAGGTACATTTTTTATCTTTTTATTTACATAACTTATTATATGCGACACTTTTATGGGAAATTATAACAAAAAATCATTATATTTCAAAATAATTCCCTAAGGTTCAAAATATTTCCGTCAAAATGGATTTGGAAATGTTTCTAGGTCATTTAACCTTAGCTTTAAATCTTTATCCCCTAATAAACTAATTTTTCTCTTAATCGTTATGATTAATTTTAACTAGTTTCAATAATAAATTTGGAAAAAAAATGTTGGAATTAAATGAAATTATAAATTATTTTGATTAAAAATATGGATTCCAGTTTTCCAAATTTCAATCAAAGAAGATGAAAAAAAATATTTTAAAATTAATCATATAGTCATGATGCGAAAGATAATTTTTTAAGAGACAAAAATGTTAAAATTTTTACAAATATTTAATTTAAAAATAAAATTGTTTTCCCTAACATAAATTATATTAAAGGACATAAAATTTAACTAATTATATTTTAAATCTAATTTAAAATATAAATTAATATTATAAATAAATTAAATGAAAAATCCATTTTTAATTAAAACTCATTATTTTTCACTATTAATCAAAAAAAGAAACCTCTAAGAAAAATTCAAAAAAACAACCATCAGATAATTTTGATATTTCTATTTTAAAAATGAAGTTTAATTTTTCAAATAATATTTTTAAAAGTGGTAAAATTTAATTTTGAATTATGTGTTCTATGAAAAATCAAACGGTCTATTAAAAAAGATATTGTTTTTTAGAAGAAAAAAAATCCATTACAATGATTCTTAATTTATTTATTATCAATATATTACAAAATATCATTTAAAAAATATATATATTACTTATTTATATAATACGATTCATTACATCCTTTCCAATGGCTGTGTGATAACTATTATATTTATTAATAGTATGTTTTTTTAATTAAAACTCAGTCTTCCATGTAACAAAAGCTTTCGAAGTAACTCGGTATTGTGTGAGAAAAATCCAAAAAATTGTTGCATGTATTGATACATAAAACTAATGATACATTTAGAGAATGAATCACATGGAGTTTCTTAAAAATAAAGGGTAACTTGGTGCAGCGTGCAACGAAATCCAATAATGAAATTTAATTTATTTGAAAAAATTAATTAATAATAACTCAGGGTGTTAAAGTACATGCCAGGAATAAAAATTGATCCTTTAAATAAGCAAGGTGTCCAATATAAACAAAAAAATTGTGATTTAGCTTAGAAGACACTCCCATAAATTTAATAAACTTGACTTATTAGATGTATATAGAAGGATTCTACAGAACTCACTAAAGTGGCATATTGGTCCTATCCATGGAGAGCCATATAAAGGAACCTGAGTATCACATAATGAGTTATAAAAATTCCCAAAACTATTGGATTCAATCTGAGGATATCCATAAATATATCTCAAGTATCAATCTTTTCATGTTGTATAGCATGACCCTCTGAGACCATCCCAAGAATCTCACATTTGGGACTGAGTATGGCTCATGGCATGGAATAACCATCTTACCACTAAACTGGACCATGTTAACTTCCATATAAAACCAATTTTCCCATGGGTAGGTAAGTAATATACATAATTAGGCCACATAAGGCATCACATAAGGATCCATGAATTGGTCCCGACATAACCACAATCCATAACATGATTTAATTATAAAGCATGATGAGACCATCCAAGTCATCATTAAATTAGGACCATTTTATCTCCCTCGGAATGGAATAACGGTATGGATTTTATATCATGAACATGTACCGTTCATTAAGGAGTTACATTCATAATTATTTAGTCATGTTCATAAATTCATTTAATCCATGTGATTTAAACTATGGAATAAAGCACAGGGGCCTAAACGCATGGCTTATCATTTCTCATAATTTATTTCAAATTGAAAAAGGATTTATTATAAGGGAAAACACAAACCTCAAATGTTGTTTAAGGGTTTAAGGAAAGGGGTAATTTAGGACTTTAATAAAGGGAACACCCATAGGGGTGGTTCACATTTAGATGATAACCCAACAGTGTTCATTTACTATTAGCTAGGACTATACTAAAAATGGAAATACATTCAATTTTATTGAAAATGATTTATTAAGGTGAAACTAGAGGAGTTTGGTTCACGAAATAATGGAACATAATATAATTTCAATGAGACTATCGGTAAAAGATCTAGACCACAAAAAATAATATAGTATCACTCTCCTTATCTAGTTTTGATCCTTGAATCAAGATAGAATAGGAGAAATTGGCTGAATAGATGAAAACCTTGAAAATAATGAATATTAGATTGATAAAAAATAGAACAGAAGACGGTATGATAAATTATGAATGGAAGGAATGGGAATGAGGATCTTAAAATGGCAGATTCTATGCAACATAAAACAAATCAAACTAAGATCAGATAGAGGGGATCTGGTAGAACCTAGGTGAGTCTTGGAGGGGTTATCTCACATATATTCTTCTCCTGCATGGGATGAAAATAAGTGATCCATCAAAATGAGCCCCTCCCCACTTCGAAAAAATGGTATAATGTATTTACACATAATGTGAACATTTCATAGCATGTAAAGGTTAGTATTTTCCCTCCTAGGGAAAACACAATTCACGATGTGTAGGGGGCATGTTCAATCCATTGCATATCATGTATCTAATACACTCCATGTATTCTAAATACAATCCATGTATTATAAATAAATTCCATGTATTTATAAACACCATGTATTTGTCTTGTGTCCATCCTCCATCCAACCTACATCCTTTCCTTCTAAAGAAAATGGATTGGCCTAATAGAATGGTTACCCAGTCTTAATCTAGAAGGGTTACTTAACAAGGTTTGAACAAAATTAAAAAAAAACACACCTCATTGAAAAACTGGGATGTTACAACCTCCCCACATTAAAACCAATCATCCCTATGTTTCCCTTATGAGGGTAAAAAATAATCTTATGACAAAAGTTTTGGCCACTAAGAACATATATCATCCTCTCTCTCCTAGGTATCCCCAATACATAGTTGTGCTTCCATAAGACTCAAACTAGAGGAACTAACCTACTCGGAGAGCCTTTAGGCATCAATAAATGATACATATTTCATTATACTCAAAGGAAACATCTACCAATAACTCAATATTGTTAGGATCAAACAAATGATATGGTTTGGAATGATAACAAAGAAGCTATGATTCCTGGAATACATTATCCACGGAAAGGTACCTCACATTTAAAACCAACCAATAGGCTAATGGTCCTAATTTCACCCCAATCTAAAAAGGCTGTAAAAAATGACGTGATAGATTTCCCTATCTCTATATTCGTCAGTGAAAAAATTTACGTGAAACTCAAAAGAAGACATGTTGCCCCACATTAAACTTCATAGGTGGATGACAATGACTGATATATGAATTCATCCAGGAGTGAGTTTTATCAATCCTTTTATTAATTAGATGTACTTTATCTGAAGTATCCTAAACAAGTAAATCACCTAGTTTTTCTATGTCACATACCTCTAACAACCATAGGGGTGAAATCAATATCAGATAAAAAAGATCCTCATAAGAATCCATATAAATTTTTTTAAAAATATTGTTATTATATTGAAACTGAACTATAAGTATATGTTTTCCCAAGAACATCAAAAATCATTGACACATACTCGGGCCATTTCTTATAACACCTATATCATCTGCTGTGACTTCCCATTGTTTTGGGGTTGTAATGTTTTCCTTAGTAACTCTCATATACCCAGTGATTTTGGGAACCAATTCAAAAACTGTGATGTATACTAGAAATCTCAATCTGATACGATCGAATGGGAAATTGCATAAAGGCATAATATCTTTTGAATATAAGTCCTCATAATCACATAAAATGGTAAGGTCCCTTGAATAGGTAGGAATTGGAGACCATATTTAAACTATCTATAATAACCCATATGGAATTACTACATCAAGGGGATCTCGAAAAACCCATTATGAAAATCCTCGGTGACATCATCCCACTTCCACTCGGGAATGGAAAAATGTTCTAGAAGTCATACAGATCATTAGTGTTCATCCTTCAACTAATTATTGGTGGAACACCTTTAGATAAAATATGCATTCTACCTCTTTATACACGGCCACCTATACTGGTGATGTATGTCTTCATACATATTAGTAAGAAATGGGTAAAATTCCCAAAGAGATGAATGATATTCCCACATAAACTATTCAAATATGTCTGAATGAACCTAGATATATCTATGGAAGTGAAGAATATCATCCTCATTAATAACCCAAACAGGTCATGGGTCCTCACATAATATATTATCCCTTAGGACTAATCCCTATGGATCTGAAATCTATCTCATCTTCAACCATTATATAAGGGAGGGTTTCACTACTAAAGTTGAAAAGATAGGATTCCTATGGTATTCATAAACATCCAAGTGTATTTAAAAAAACTGGTCCATCAAATGAAACTCACTAATATCCTCCTAAATGACCTATGTCATAGTCTTCCAACTCAGGGAATTATCTACAACATTTCCCTTTCCGGATTTATAAGCAAGCACAAAATCAAATGATTGTAGGTGTTCTACCCACCCATGCTGTAAAATATTCAAGTCATGCAGTGTGGAAATTTATTTGATAATATTATGCTCCGTTGAAATAATAAACCATTCCCCATTAAATAATTCAACCAATAACATAAATCATGAACTATTGATGTCAGATCGAGGTTATTTGTAGGATAATTCATCTCGTGATGTCTCAACTAAAAGGAACCCTATCATGAAACTTGATCTCCCTATATCATAACTACTCTCATCCTAATTCCCGAAGCATCATAATAAAATCTATAGATTTTCAATGAATCTGGAAGAATCTGGATCGATGCTGAAATGAAGCATCCTTTCAAATATTGAAATTCTTTCTCACATACTTCAGACCAGAAGAACATTCCACCCTTTGGAGTCAAGCTCATAAAAGGTGATGATAGTCTTGAAAAGTCCTGAATAAATTTCCTATATTTACCTGCTTTATACAATAAACTACATATGTCAGAGGCATTTTTCAGCTAGTCTTAGGAAAATATGATTTCCACCTTCTCTGGGTCAATAATTACTTCTTCCTCTAAAATTATATGACCCCGTAAGTGAACATAATCGAATAAAAAAAATTTATTTTTTGAGTTTTTCAGGGATCTAGTTCCATCTTAGTGTATTAAACACGATCTAAATATGTTTGGAATGGTGGTGTCTAGTAAGGGAATACATAAAGATGTCATCCAAGAAGATTACCAAAATATAATCCAGATACAAGTAGAAATCCTCACCCATCAAAGACAAGAAAATGGTATATGAATTAGTAAGGCCGAATAGAATAACCAGAAAATCATACAAGTCGTATATACTCTGAAACAATGTGTGTGGTGTGTCTTATGGTCTCAGATGCACTTGATGGTAACCCAACCTCAAATTGATCTTAAAAAAAATATCACACCTTTATATAGTCAAATAAATCATCTATACAAGCCAGTAAATATAGGTTCATGATTGTAAGATAGCTCAACCGATGGTAATCCATGAAAAATACGAGGGAACCATTTTCCATCTTGGATAAAAAGATAGGTGACCCCCTTGGAGAGGTACTGGGTCATATAAAACCCTTGTACTCTAAGGCTTCCAACTACATCTTCAGTTCATGGAGATCTATGGGTTCCATCCAATAAGGATTAATGGGAAGTATTGCTTCATATAGAACTATCTCATAGGTGAACTCCACCTCCCTCAAATTAGGTAAATTAAAAAATTCTTTAGGGAAGAAGTCCTTGAAATGATCCACCAGTGGAAGGAATTCCGCAAGAAGAATTCCCTGATCACTTATAAGAATACTATCCATCTGGGTTATCACTATACCAAACACAGGATTCTCATATCGAGATAGAATCTATTATACATCCCAATCATGCTTATGGATATAATCCTAGCCATTCGATGATGTAAATTACAACCTCTGATAATAGAAATAAACTTTGGCATGGTATGGAACCAAACAATCCATCATGAGAGTAAAGGAAATACCATTCATCTTGGGGAAAATTAAATTCCATATTAATTGGTACCCACCAATATCAAGGGGGGAACTCATTACATTGGCATATACTCTCTAACATACCTCTAATGATGTGCTGAGAGTCATCACACCACCAAAGTACTCCATCTCTTGGACCAAAATTTCCAAATTTTCTGAATACATAAAAGAGTATGATTCACCTGCATCAAATAAAAAATAATCTAATGTTATGATAATATAATAGTACCTCATACTATAGAAGGCCCTGGACTTTTCTCCTTGGGTATGGGCAGTAATGTATATATATAGACTAATCTGTGGCCCTAGGAAGGAACATAACTGACTTTGGAAAGTATACTCTACTAGAACTGAACCTCTAATGTTTTACTACCTCTTCTATGACCAAATAATCATCTATATCTTCTAGTAATAGACTAACTCCCATCCTGACATTGTTCTTTTGATCCTATATATGAATTTTTTGTAAGTACAAATCCCTTATCACTAGATAATAGAGGGAAAACATGGAAAGTTGATCCATCATGAAATAATACTGACAACTAATTGAGTTCCTCTCACATTGGGGATTCTTATGGACTACTCTACCATACTGGTGACACACCACATAGCTATCTACACATGTCATATGGCTTCTAATTCCGTTGCATGCACTACAGAAATGATGTTTCATATTGTTGGAATATCCATCTCCCTGTCTCGATACAAAACCACCCTAGATCACATTTCTATCTTCCCTTAGGTTCCACTTATTGATGAAGTCTTAGTTCCCTATCTCATAAATAGTGGCCAGTCATAAAACATTTACCTTTGACCGGATGGAATACACAACCCCATCCTCAAATAATCTCACAGCTGATAGCTCATCACTAGTAAGGGTACATGGGAAATGATAAAGTTTTATAAAACAATCATAATATTCCCTTATAGACATAGAACTCGGATAAAGGTGCATAAACTATCAAGAAGGGTCCTCAATAAAAGTATATAAGAATAATTATTTCGAGAATTTTGTTTGGATGTCCACCCAGATCATACCCTAATGAAGATCAGCCTAAGATATGACTTCCCACCAACTATTAGCTGAGTCCCTGAGTATAAAAGTTGAAATATTTACCCTCATCTCTAAATGAGTCACCATATTCTTGAAAATCGATAACATGGCCTCTAGAGATGACTCAGTTACCTAAGGACAACCATCCCCCAAAAGATGGGAGGTTGCAGCTACTGTAATTCCCATGTCAACTCTACTAAAGTAGTAGTAGGTCATAATGATCCCTGTATGAGATGCATGAAGTGGAAGAATCTATATTGAAATTGATAATAGGGTCCCATATGAAGATCAACAAGAGGTGCCACTATTGTCACTATTGGAGGAAATATAGGTGGATCATGGGCCACCAATTCCAGAGCATGGTCATTTACACCTTCCTTTCATATAACTTGAGGACATCATGGAGGCATGTATCTATGATTTCAAAATGTGTTCCTCAGTTAATATTTAACCGGATATCAATCCAATGAAATTACAGGTTCATATTCTTTTTATAAACAAGTCACAACTCTCTTCCTCCTCCTAAACTCGGGTCCATTTGATAAGAAAGGTCACTTTAGATCATTCGAGGCACTTTCTACTACCCACTACTAAGGTTATGTTATGGTCATAGTCCCATATAACACAACATAGGTTATAATATATAGAGTATCAATTGAAAGGTTTGGATTAATTTATCCTTTACCTTGCAATTGAAATCCCAATTTAATATTATCCATTACATAAAAAAGGTTAAATTTATTTATGTTAATTATTTTTTATATTCATATAGATATAAAAGTTCAGTTATATGCATCACCATTCCAAAATTATAGAATTACATGATTCATAAATTAAAATTATTATTCATGTAATCAAAACCATCTAATGTTTTAGTCCATATAACCAGTGTTTAATGGCTCAAACATGGAATATTTGGTTAATTATAGTTTTATCATCAATCTATGGATGAAAAAATCATTTATATTGATGTAGTCATTTTAATTAATCAAATTTTGTTATCCCTTCAATAAGAATTATTATTTTTACATACATAAAAAAGGCACTAACCATCCCTGGAATGAAAAAAGCATGGAATAGAAGTTATAAAGTGCATGTATTGATGCATGAATAGAAAAATCCTTTCCATAACAATCTAAGGGAAAAAGTCTATAATAATAATAATAATATGAATAATAATAAAATCACAAAACATGAGTGTAACCAAGTGGTAAATTCAGTACAACTATAAATTGAGAAAACTTGAACAACAATAACCCATCCCATGTAATTTGGGTTTCCCATATATGTGGGTTAGATACTCCTAGGAACATTCTCATTAACAATTTATGATTCATCCTAGAATCCCGTCTAATAACCAAATAGTAATACAAAAGGAGAAAAGGATATGATAAATCATTGAAGCATCTGGATCTGGAAGCCACTAATTTGTGCCCCGAGGCTATTTTCCACATGACCTCAAGCCCACCACCTCATATGCTTAGGGATGTTGACTCGTAGAAAGTTCCTAGGGTGTGCCTATGTGGAGATTGTTCCCTTATGATCAGAGTGTAACACAACGATAGTAATAAATGTTAAGAAACATAAAATATAAGAAATAATTAGTAGGAGAATAATAATAAATCATCTAATATATACAAAATAAAAGATCTGAATCATAATAGATATAAAATATTTGATGCTTATGTCCTATGGATATACAAAAATGAATTTCACAAAATATCGGGAAAAAATGCTTATACAAAAATATATAAAAAATGAAAAAAATTCCAAAAGATGCCTCTACATGAATCATGTGTATTGGATTACTATTTTGTGAAATTCATGTAGAATCATCTTTTAGAAGGTAAAAATTTATTAAAAAGGTCCCTATAATTTTTTGGCATATATGAATAGTAACCTTGGTTATTTTTGTTACCTCTAAAAAGGGAGAATTTGGTAATTAAAGGTAACAAATACGATAAGGATTACAAAATAAACCTAAAACATTATATAATAATATTTTAAAAGTTTATATCTACAAAAATAAATCATAATTAAAATTTATAAACAATTTTAGCCATGTGGTTGACATTAAATCTCTTAGAGTATTTTATTTAATTAAAATTCAAACATGTCATACTATTGTATTCAATAAGTATAATATTTATAATACGGTTTTATCTAGAAGTTATATTAAACTATTAATAGTAATGTGAAATATAAACTATTTATGTTCATCATGGTAATTTTTTTATTTTTATTGAATAAATATTTAAAAAAAATTCTTGCATAATTCTGGTGGAGTAATTATTAAATTAATTGAAAAATGAAATAAATGATATCAAAAATATTAAAATAAATATAATTTGATATAATTAATGTGGTATAATAAATTTATTTATTAAATTGACATTTTAGGGATTTATTAAAAGAATTATTTTTAAGTTAAATTGTTGTAATAATTTTATTAAAGTCAATTGATTAATAGTCCATTTAATTGACATTAAGAATATTTTATAGTAATTAATAATTAATTAAAAGATATTAAATTCCATAAAGTATTTATTTCATCCAAATTAATAGGATATGTCTAATTTCACATTCCATAGTCCATTTATGGGCCTTGTAACATCATAGCAACCTTATTGTCCCTTATAGAGTAGAAATTTTTAATAGTACGAAAATTGTCAAAAGTGTTAACTGGTGGTTAAAACAAAATGATAAGGGTATAACCATGAAATAAAAAAACCAAAACATTATTATTTTTTTTTTTTTTTTAATATGATCTGTCCCTTATCATATTATGGTCTAAGTTGAGTTTTTTAATAGACCATTTTCTATGAAAATGAATTATATATTATTTAAATAAAAGATAGTTAAAATAAAGGATAAATCAGGTAATTAATTCCATAGTTGGATTTATAATGTATAATTAAGTAAATAGTTCTCCTTAATTTTTTCCTAATATGATTAATAACCTTGGTATTTTTTGTTAACACAGTAAAGGATAAATCAGATAATTAAAAGTTAAAAAATATGATAAGGATTATAAAATGACACTAAAAACTGCCTCAATTCTATTGAATGCTTAATTTAAAAAAAATAATTCATGGGTAGAATTTATTCCCTCTTGGAGCCACTTGTTTGATATTAAGTACCTTATAGTATTTTATTTAATTAAAAGTCAAACTTTTCATACTCTTGTATTCAATAAGTGTAATGTTTCTAAAATGGTATCATCTAGAAGTTATATTCATCTATAAATAGTAATGTAAAATATAAACTATTTATCTTAATCATGGTAATTTTTTTATTGAAGAAATATTTACCAAATATTATTGCATAATGTAGATGAAATAATTATTAAATTAATTGAAAATTGAAATAAATGACATGAAAAATATTAAAATAAATATAATTTGATAAAATATATGTAATCAAAGAATTTTATATATGAAATTGACATATTATAGATTTATTAAAAGATTTATTTTGAAGTTATCTTGTTGTATCGGTTTTATTAAAGTCAATTGATGGATATTCCATTAAATTGGCATTAAGAATGTTTTATAGTAATTGATAATTAATTAAATGATATTAAATTCCATAAATTAATAATTTAATCCAAATTAACGGGATGTGGTTAATTACATATACCATAGTCCATTTATAGGTCTTGTAGAATTATAGCAACCTTATTAACCCTTAGAGTGTAGAAACTTTTAATAGTTCAGAAATTATCAAAAGTGTTAAAGGGTGGTTAAAACAAAATGATAAGGGTATAACCATGACCAAAAATTACCCAATTTGTTTTTGAATATGATTCGACCATTATCATATTATGTTCAAATTTGAGTTTTTTAATGGATCATTTTCTATGAAAATGAATTATATATTATTTAAATAAAATATATTTACAAAATGCCCCTCTTTTTGTATTTAATATCTTTTATGGGTTCAAATAAGTTTAAAAATATCTGAAACAACCTAAATATATTTTTTTATCTTAATAAAATTATTTTAAATAAAAAAATTATATTTAGTTTTTATAAATTATATAATTACTTCAACTGATTATGCTATGCTAAAAAATATTTATTTAATTAACTGGAAAAATAAAATAATCAATTTAACAAATATTAATTTTGATATATTTTTTATTCATTAATGCGAATAACTATTTTTATATAAATATATGATATATTTTAGATTTTTTTAAAGAACTATATTTGAACTCCACCTTCTGATTTATGTATTTGATGTCAAATTAAATTAACAATATAAAATTTGACAATGATGGCATTATATGTAATTAATGATTTATTAAATTATTTAGAAATCATAAAAATATTAAATAAACATAAATGGGAAAATATAAGGTTGAAAATTTTATCCCATACTAATTTATATCCCATTTGGAAGTCTTTGTATCTAGAATAGCATAATTATATTCAAATAGTTTGACAAATTCCCAAAGTTCCCCTCACTTCAATTATAAAAGGGAACCCTTTCCTTCATTTATTCACACCACATTGAGCCATATATCTTGACCAAAACCAAAGCACATATCTTAATAACTTATTTTGCAATGTTCTGGTGGTTCTTATCTCCTCAAAATATGAACCCTAATGTCCCTAAAAGGAGATCCAAAGGAGGATTCTTTTATAGAAGGTAATCATCTTTAGTGACTCTTTCTAGTTTATTTCTTCTTCCACTTCCTCTTCATGTGTTGTTTCCATGATAAAGTAATAAATCCATTATAATATATATGATAATATCTTATTAGGATTATGGTAAAACCATACTCCACCTATTATCCATCCTATGTAAAATTAAAGCACCGCACGTGCGTATGTATGACTTTCCATCTCCACGCCGTGGTGTAATAATTATTTCAACACCACATTACATGGATGGTTACATTGATGGAAATAATGGATATATATATTTATATATATATAATACATATGACAGTACATGAATTTTGGGAATTTAATATATCATTAACTACAATTAATTTTTCACTAACTAAGGGAATGATACCATTACTTGGGCGTATGTACGACCTACCATCTCCACGGAGCGATGTGATTCATTTTCCATACTCAACATTAAAGAATGGTTCTAAAAATGTTTATAATGATTATATATGAAGTTTTTTACATTAAAATAATTCTGAATATTATTTATCTATATGCTATTCAGAATAACCTGAACATTCATGAAAAAATATGCATAAGAAAACAGGGTAAGTAACACCCCAAACAATGAAAATGATACAATATTATTAATGAACTGATGCTGAAATGTTATAAAAGGATTATATAAGGTATTATAAATAATAAAATACTTCTTTAATAAATCAATAACATTATTTAAACCATTATACATGAGTTTAAAGTATTCACCACTAAAGGGAATCGTGAGGTAAGTGATTTCATAACTCAATTTTTATCCATTGGGTTAAACATCTACATCATTGATTATATAATGCTAATATTATTTGTGAAACCAGTTTTTATTATATTATGTTGTATTTCCAAAATTTTATCTTTATTTATGGCATATTAACATAATTTATTCATTTTTATTAACTACCACTTCAATTATATGATCATTGTTAGGATTTTATCTCAATTTATGTTCCATTGATAATTATTTTTTATTATGCACCAATTGAATTTTATGCAATGTATAAACTACATATTTGATTTATTTATGATCATAATTCATTGAAAATTACATTTATCTAAAATTTACAAATTATTGTATCATGTATATGATTCTTACCAAATTTTTATTCGATTTTTATATATGGTGATTACATTGTTAATTATTTGAATAACTAGGGAAATAATGTTAAATTGGTATATTTTACTAAATACGGATATTTGTTAATAAGGAACATTGTATATGAAAAAAAATCATTATTTGATATATGAGTATATCTTTTGAATTTGAATACATGGGTTGAGTATCGGTTAATGCAATCCCCTCGATGAATCGATAGTATCATGAGAGGAATCAGTTGGCCAAATCAGATGGGATTCTACCCATAGACATAAACTATCCTAAGGATAGATCTTAAAAGTAACTATCTTAGGGTAGATCTTAATAGTTCAGACATCCTTCATCATGAACTCAATCATTATTATTATTACCTGTGATTAATCTACTGGTTATAATATCCATGGTCTACTTCCAAGCTCATGTGATTGTTCATATGGAATTATTTGACCAACCTTTATTCCTTCCAAATTATGCTCGTGTTATTTATCAATGGAATTTGTTCTTATTTAATTACCATTAAATATTTATTATTCTTATTGAATCATGATATATTCTATTGTACTTGAACCTTAGTTGGCATTTGATTTCACCCTTATGTTTTTTACATTACCCAGTTTATGAAGAATAGATATTTGAATGAGTTTTCAAGGATTCGTTTTATTTTATTTATTATGATTTATGATTTATTTTTCATTCACAATGTGTAATGGGTTTCATGAATGTAATATTTTTTCCAAAACTACAAATCTGGTCAATACATTATGATTTAAATCATGTATCTATTCTAATGTAAGAAAGTAATGCATTGGATCTAGGCCACTGGGGTCGGGGTCATTATAGTTATTATTAGATAAAGTTTAGTATAAACATTAAGAACTAGATCTAGGAAAATATAGACTAGGGAAAAAATATTACTATTGAATTTAAATATGAGTATATAAGAACATCTGAAAGAAACCACATTTATGATTATGAAATTATCTATAATTAAATTATTCAATTTATGATAAGTGTTTTTAAATATTTAGAATTATATAGACTTAAACATTTTATAATCTAATATGGTATATGAAATTTTTTATAAATATAACATGTAAGGAATAAGGATGTCAATACTTGTGACCAGGGTAGTGATTTCCCTAATAAAGAAGATAATAAAACTAGTATTGGAATTGAGCAAGTTGTTTCTATATTAGGGAATCTTGATCGTGTTATAACAAATAACCTTTCCCAGTTGGAGAATCCTATTCTATATTGAGATTCTATAATGTTTGATCACTTTATCAAATCGAGTATATGACAACCCTGCTTTTTATTACATAATTAAACATGATTTATTACATAAAACCTACACTTGATACAACATGGAAGATCGAGAGGTCTAGTGGATTTGGGGATTAGGATAATTACATGACAACTTAAAACATTAAATACAACATCTTTATCAAAAAATTCTTTTACATGACCAATAAATTCACTCGTACATAGAATTGCATGGGATAACCTGAGGACATGCATAAGAAAAGGGTGAGCTATAAAGCCCAGTAAGGGAATAAACATGGAATAACATGAGGAATAAAATACATGTTATAAAATAGGCATATAAATAGACCACAATAGAATCATAAACATAAAGGCATGATAAATCATTATAATCATAACATGGAAATGTGGCAACAATAATTAACATGGAATTATCATAAGCCAGGGCTCATTGCACATGGAGCATGAGTAAACCCTCATTGCACTTGAATCATGAGTAAACCCTCATTTCACATGAATTAGAATTAGTAAACACCAATTTCACTTGACATATCATGATACTATACTTACCCAGTGCATTGGAGCGCTCTCAGGGTGCACCCTTCTTAAACATTTCATTTCATGCATAAGTGTGCCACACGGATCATAAAACATTTAATCATTCAACATAATCATTTATTTCAGGATAAAATAATGTGTAACACATTCATGAAACCCTTTAAACAATAAGTAAATGTGCATAAAGGTGAATACCCTTGATAGGGAAATGGGAATGGTATTCACTACACGATGACTTTGGCTTGGAAAAACGCGGTGAAATTTCGGCAGCATAACGGCATGACATAAGAACACATAAAAATAGTTGATGGGAGGGAAAGGGGTGTCTCATCATATTCAAATGACATGAAAACAAAGGGGGGTCATATAGATACATTTACAAACAAATGTAATGGAATTTAGATTCATGATACAAAAGAATTGCTTGAATGTAAATGAGGAGAGAGAAAAAAAATTCAGAATTTCGGCATAGTAACAGGTGTGCATGGGAGGCTTTTAATGAGAGGCAAAAGGGTATTCCATCAATATTGGGATATTATGATTTCATAAAACACATTATATATTCAAACGGTATTTAAATTTTACCCAAAAATTCTAATGTCTCAGAAAATTATGAGAAATTCACTGTTGGATAATTTTGACATCCTAATTACAAAAATAATATTCATTTTATCTAATTTGTTTTTTCTAAATATGTGAATTTTTACTTTTAAAATAAAAACCAACATTTATAAAAAAATTAATGGGCTTTGAGAAAAATAGATTTCAAAACTTAATAAATATTAAAATTACATTAATAAAATTATATGATCATTTCTATTTAATAAAAATTAATTTAATAGTAATAATATTTTATTAAAATATTATTTAATTAAAAATCCATTAATTCATAATAATATATTTCTTAGTGGAATATTAATTAAAAATATGATTTGCGCTTTAAAAACAATTTACAAAGTAACAATAATAAAATGAAAGTACATTCTTTATATCATACAAAATAATGTACATAATCATAGTGCTAGGGATTTGTTACATAACCCCTTAAAAGAACCGCATAAGATCTAAGGGTAAGGTGCGTGATATTGACAGACTCTTGGGGTGGCTCGGATAACATTGCAAGCGTGGTGATCTCTATAAACTTCCAGTTCTCCCGTAGATGGTTGTGTTCGAGCATAACATGTTGAATCTCGGCTTGGGCTTGGTGAAGAGACAAAACCAATGACGCCAACTATTTTCTGAGCTCCAACAAATGGGCTTCATATGGAGCAATTCTACTGGATGAGGCCATCGCTTCCTTTGTCTAAGTAAATTGGATTGTTAAAGACCTATATTTATACTAATCATGTGATCACTATTCAATGTCCATATTAGCAACGATCACAATTCAAAAACATAAAACCAAGGAAGTGAATATGTTTTACATAACAATTTTACAAAATAAGACATTTTAAAAAATAGAGATGAATTTCCATTAACGAATGTTTGGGTCATTAGAAGATTCCCCCCTTAAGAAATTTCTCCCTAAAAATTTTCTTTTCTGACTCTAAAAAGATGAGGGTAACTCTGCTTCATCACTTCCTCCAATTCCCACATCTCTTCTTCAAACTTGTGGTTTCTATACAACACCTTACTGAGGGGCATTGTCTTATTTCATAGAAATTTTTCTCTACGATCTAAAATCTTCACTGGATGCTCCTCATTGGAAAGATCATCCTCCAACTGTACCACCTTAGAAGAGAGTACATGTGAAGGGTCTGTTATGTACTTCCTTAAGAGGTATACATGAAAGACATCATGTACTTTGGCCATGGTAGGTGGAAGTTCTAGTCGATAGGGAACAACCCTGACAATTTCAAGAATCTCGAAGGGGCCGATGTATCGAGGACTTAACATACCTTTGTTTACAAACCTCATGACGTTCTTCCATAGATATATGTTTAGAAATTCCATGTATCCAAATTTAAACTCAAGGTATCATCAACAGTAATCTGCATAACTCTTCTGTCGACTCTGGGCTGCCTTGATATGCTGCCGAATGGTTTTCACCTTCTCCACCATTTCATTGACCATTTCTGGTCCTAGCAGCTTAAGCTCACCAAATTCATCCCAACATGTCAGTGTTCTGCACCTCTTACCATACAGGGCTTCATATGGTGTCATTCAGATGCTTGAGTGGAAACTATTATTGTAGGAGAATTCAACCAGTGGAAGATGTTGGTCCCATCCTCCTTATAATTCCATAGAACAAGATCTCAACATTTCTTCTAGTGTCTAAATTGTTTGATTAGATTGGCTATCAGATTAAGGATAATAGGATATACTAAAGTTCAGTTCATTACTCGGAGCATGTTAGAGGATTTTCCCGATTTTCGAGGTGAATCTAGGATCATGATCGGATACAATAGAGAGTGGTACTCCGTGCAGCCTTACCAATTCTTTGACGTATATCCACACAAGTTGATCTAAGGAAAATTCCTCTAGAACCACGATAAAGTGAGATGTCTTTATAAGATTATCTACAACAACCAATATAGCATTATTTCTTCTGGATGTCCTTGGAAGTCCAGTTAAAAAGTTCATGGTAATGTTCTCCCACTTCCATGCTGGTATGGGTTGTGGTTGCATCATCCCCTTAGACTTTTTTCTCTCATCCTTCACTTGATGACATACAAGACACTTTGATGTATGTTCAGCAATCTCCCTTTTTATATTGTCCCACAAAATGTTTTCTCAGAGATCTCGATACATCTTTGTTCTCCCTAGGTGGATAGAGAACATCGAGCTATGTACATCATTCAATAATTCCTTCTTTATATCTGGATCAGATGGTAAAGATAATCGCATCCCAAATCTTAAAACTCCTTCCTCATCAACGTTTAAATAAGTGGATTTCCTATTTCTAATAGTTTACACCCTTTTCTGAATTTCCATATATTTTATTTGAGAATCATTTATTCTCTCCAAGAGGGATGGTTGAGCAAACATTTGAGAAAGTATTGATGATGTTCCTCCCTTAATGATTCCCATGTCCATCATTTTTAAATCCATGAAGATCGGATCCTTTTCAATTCTCATCATTGATAAAGATGTAGGATCTTTTCTACTTAGAGCATCTTCCATCTTGTTTTCCTTACCAGGATGGTAGTGGATTGAGCAGTCATAATTCTTGATGAGGTCAATCCATCTTTGCTGGCACATATTAATCTCTTTCTGTGTGAATATATATTTGAGACTCTTTTGGTAAGTATATATCCCACACTTCACCCCATAGAGATAATGCCGCCATATTTTCAAGGTAAAGATCAAAGTTGTAAACTCCAGATCATGCGTTGGATAGTTATGATCAGGGATTTTTAACTACCTTGAGGCTTAGTCTATGAATTTGACATTTTTCATCAACAAAAATCCCAGCCTATTCTTGAAAGCATCACTAAATACCAAAAACAGCTCTCTGCTTGTGGGTAAAGTGAGCACGGGCGCAATGATACGCCTCCTTTTCAACTCCTTGAAGCATTCTTCGCATTCATCACTCCACGAAAACTTTAATACCTTTTGAGTTAACTTGGTAAAAGGGTTGGAAAATCATGAGAAATTCTTCACAAATCGTCAATAATATCTAGAAAAACCCAAGAACCTATGAATATATATTAGTGATGTTGACCTCAGCCATCCCTCTATTGTAGTTGTCTTTGAGGGATCCACAGATATCCCATTTCTTGTGATTATATGGACCATGAATGATACCTCTTTTAACCAGAACTCACACTTGCTTTAATTTTTAGAGAGCTTCTCCTTTCTCAAGGTCTCTACTACAGTTCTTAGATGCTCCTCATGATCCTCCTTGGTTTTGGAGTATATTAGAATATAATCTATAAATACTACGAACTTATTTTTTGAGATAATCTCTAAAAACTCTATTCATCAAGTCCATGAAGATTGATGGAGCATTAGTGAGTCTTAAAGGCATGACTATGAATTCACAGTTCTCGTACCTTGTACGAAAAGCAGTCTTGGGTACATCTTCCTTCTTCACCCTTACTTGATAATATCCTGACCACAAATCTACCTTGGAGAAGTATTGTGCTCCACATAGCTGATCAAAAAAGGCATCAATCCATGGAATAGGATACTTTCTATTTTCATGACTTTTTTAAGATCAAGATAATTGATGTCAAGGCGTATTGACCCATCCTTCTTCTTGAAAAATAGGACGGGTGCACCCCATGTTGAAGCACTTGGGCATATAAAACCATTATACATATTCTCTTGTAGTTCTTTATTTATCTCTTCAAGCTCCACAACAGTAATTCTATAAGGAGTCTTGGATATTCGCAATGCTCGTGGTATAAGTTCAATTGAGAATTCAATATCTCTTCTAGAAGGGAGACCAGGAAATTCCTCAGGAAACACTTCTGCGAATTCCCTCACAATAGGTATGTATTCAAGGATGGTTGCTTCCTTGGACTCAATAATTTGAGCTAGATACACATGCTCATATGGAATTAATATCCACACATGAGATGATGTATCTAAAGAAGATTCACCTTCCTACTTGAACTTGTACAGAATCGTGGGTCGATTATCCACATGGAGAGTGATTTCCATCTCACGACAATTTATGTTGGCTCTATATAAGGAAAGCTAATCCATGACAAGAATTGCATCAAATTCTACTAGATAGAGTATAACGAGGTTTTCTTGGAAGTTCAATCCACAGATTATGATAGAGGAGGAGTTATATTCATGGGATGCAATGGTTTCCCCATTTGTCGTACTCACTAACATCTTTACTTCCATGATTTTTCATGGTGTTGGGATTGTTCTAATAACCATTCGAGATATAAAATAATGCATAGAAAATAAATCAAAAAGTATGTTTTCTATTATTGAATTAATAACTAGCGTACCTTTCACCACATCGTTGTCGGGGTTCACTTTGGCAGTAGTGATGGAAAAATCTCACCCTTACTGCCTTGGAGGTTGTTGGTTGCCTCTGAAAACCCTTGGTTTAGGGGAACTGATTTGCAAGGTGCCCTGGTTCTTTGCAGTTGTAGCAATCAAAAACACAATGAGAGTCGAATAGATCATTCCTCTCCGCTGTCATAGCCATGGGTTTTTCTTGCCGAAAATTAATGGCTAGGTTCCCTTCTCTTCCACATCTAAATCATTTACTCATCCCCTTTAGCCAATTTCTAGGGTGCTTCTTTTCACACCTTTCGCAAGTGGGGTACTGGATCTTCTTAGAACCATGGGATTTATCGATAGGTCCACCAACATTGAATTCCACCTTATGCTTCTTATCCCCATGAAAACCCTAAGATTTTACGAGATCCATTTCAACCATGAGGGCACATCAGACAATTTCCTCATAGCTGTCAATGTCACAGATCGCTAGTGCTTTCCGCAGTCTATGATTCAACCTACCAAAGAAGCGGTCAACCTTGCATTTGGGGGCAACGAAAAAGCTGGAGGCATATCGTGAATTCCTTGTGAATTTTTCCTTGTACAATATGACGGATTCCATATATTTTTTCTTGAGGTAAAGGAAGTCCCTTCCCATCTTAAGCCTAAGGGTGCGGGGAAAATATTTATCGAAAAACATCTTCTGGAAATCCTTCCATTCCAACGCCTCAATCTCCTCCTTGGGCTTCATATTTTTTATCAATGTTCACCATTTATCGGCTTCACCCTCCATACTATAAGTAGCCAGAATAACCTTCTCTTGTTCAGAACATTGAAGGATGGAGAAAACCTTTTCAATGGAGTTGATCCATTGTTCGGCGATTGAGGTATCAGAAGATCCATTAAAAGTAGGAGGCCTTTTCTCATAAATCTCTCGAGAGAAACATGTTCTTTCTTAGGGGGGGTGAACATTCCTCTTGACCCGTGTTTCTAAAGAAAACATGATTTAACTAAAATAAAAGCTTGAAAAAGTTTGTGATTCCCACTCCCATTGGATTGAGAATCTCATTAGTACAATCATCACATTGATCTTCACATCGGTTGTTATCCTGGGTCCTACTATTACCAGACATTGGATGGAATAAAAGTAATGCTAGGGGTAACACATAAACGGTATTCAAAATATAAAAACTGATGACTTATAAATAACTTTTATTTCCTTAACATATGAATCTATTGGCTTCAATCTATGTTATCCATGATCTACTTTCTATCATATATTCTTTGGGATTTTTTTTGTTCCCTTAATAATGGTTTATACTAAGCTTGTGAATTTACACAATAATATCCACTAGGAGTGTTGTAACCAAGAGTGAAGCAAGGCTCTATGTCATGTACCAGTTCTCGTTTGAGTCTAGCTTAAAGTGGTGTTTTCGGGTTTTACCCCTAGGATACATCTGTGCCAGAGCCGCCTCTACCTGCTCGTATCCATACAGGGATATATTTTCTTGATAAAAAACTTTATCAATACTCAAAAAAACATAGGAATGTTTTTATTATACTTATTCTTGTCTCAAAGGATTCATCAGGGTTTTCTAATCCTAATCCCAAAACTAACAAAACCTATCCTTTGTTACCAACTATGACAACCCTTATTTTTATTACATAATTAATCATGATTTATTACATAAAGCCTACACTTGATATAATATGGAAGATCGATAGGTCTAGTGTCTTTGGGGATTAGGATCATTACATGACAACTTAAAACATGGAATACAACATCTTTATTGAAAAATTATTTTACATGACCACTACATTCCCTTGTACTTAGCATTGCATGGGATAACCTGAGGACATGCATAAGAAAAGGGGGAGCTATAAATCCTAGTAAGAGAATAAACATGGAATAACATGAGGAATAAAATACATGTTAGAAAATAGGCATATCAATAGATCACAAGAGAATCATAAACATAAAGTCATGATAAAGCATGATAATCATAACATGGAAATGTGACAACAACAATTAACATGGAATTAGCATGAGTCAAGTCTCATTGCACATGGAGCATGAGTAAACCCTCATTGCACATGAAGCATGAGTAAACCCTCATTTCACTTGAATTAGAATGAGTAAACACCCATTTAACTTGAATTATCATGATACTATACTTTACCCATTGCATTGGAGTGCTATGAGGATGCACCTGTCATAAACATTTCATTTCATGCATAGGCGTCCCACATGGATCATAAAACATTGAATCATTAAACATAACCATTTATTCCATGATAAAAGTATGTGGAACAAATAAATGAAACCCTTTAAACAATATTTAAATGTTCATAAAGGTGAACATCCTTGATAGTGAAATGGGAATGATATTCAACACACGATTACTTTGGCTTGGAAAAACGCGGTGCTATTTCGGCAGCATAACGGTGTGACCTAAGAACTCATAAAAATGGTTGATGAGAGAGAAAGGGGTGTATCATAATATTTATATTCCATGGAAAGTAAGGGGTCATATAGATACATGTCCCGATGAATGTAATGTAATTTAGATTAATTATACAAAATAATTTCTTGAATGTAAGTGAGGATATAGAAATTCCTTTAGGAATTTCGGCATAGTAACAGGTGTACATGGGAGGATTTTAATGAGAGAGAAATGAGTCTCCCATAATTAAAACATAAAAAGGGCAGTATGGGAGAGGTGAGAAACCATACCCCAACATTTATAATTGAAATTAAAATGTCATAACAACTTGAAGAATATTGGACAAAAATGAGAAATGAAGAAAACGCTTACTTGGAAGTGTGCTTCCAAAGGCTTGAGAGAGGATTGAGAGAGGCTTATTAAGAGCTTGGGGTGGCTTGGTAAGATTCTAGAGAGAGGATGGAAGAGGTTGGATGAACTCCAAAGGCTTTGAGCGGGGAGGAAGTGGGAGCTTGGGTGGGTTTATATAGGAAAGGAGAGGGAATTGTTTATTATTTAGGTTTGGGACACCTCACATTAAACTAAACTAAACCACAAACCAGCACAGGTATTTTGACCATGGTTTTTTCCAAAGGGGAGTGTAAAAAAATATTTTATAAGGACATAGTCCGAAGTTCTTCAAATAATAGGGTTGCTTATGTGGACGTGAGTCACACACCCAAGGAAAAAAATTTAAAAAGACAAATTGTTTAATAAGTCATAGAGGGTCCACTAAGGCATCATAAAATTAATCAAAAATGTATAAAATCACATTATTTTAAGGATAAAATATATATTGGCCAAACATATCATTTATATTATTTTATTACATCACTAATGGGTCATTATGATGTCATAAAACACATTATATATTCAAATGGTGTTTAATTTGTACCCAAAAATTCGGATGTCTCAGAAAATAATAAAAAATTAACCGTTGGATAATTTTGATGACCTGATTCCGAAATAATATTTATTTTATATAATTTTTTTCTAAATATTTGATTTCTTACTTTTAATATAAAAACCGACATTTATCGAAAATTAATTGGTTTTAACAAAAATAGTTTTCAAACCTTAATAAAGATTACAATTGCATTCATAAAATTATATGATCATTTATATTTTATAAAAATAAATTTCATAATAATAATATTTTATTAAATTATTATTTCATTCAAAAATCCATTAATTCATAAAAATATATTTCTTAGTTGAATATTAACTAAAAATACCATTTGCGCTTTAAAAACAATTTACAAAGTAACAATAATAAAATGAAAGTACATTCATTATTATATAAAAAATAATGTACATAATCATAGTGATAGGGATTTTTTACATAACCCCTTTAAAGGACACATAATACCTAAGGGTAAAGTTCATTATGGTGACATACTCTTGGGGTGGCTCAGATAACATTACATGCTTGATGATCTCTATAAACTTCAACTTCTCCCGTAGACGGTTTCGTTCAACCTTAACATGTTGAAGCTCAGCTTGTTCTTGGTCAAGAACGAAGCCCAATGACGCCACCCCTTTTCTGAGCTCTGAAAAATGTGCTTCATATTGAGAAATTCTAGTGGAATTGGCCATCGCTTCCATTGTCTGAGTAAATTGGATTGTTATAGCCCTATATTTATACTAATCATGTGATCACCATTCAACGACCATATTAGCAATGATAAAAATTCAAAAACATAAAACCAAGGAAGTGAATATCTTTTACATAACCATTTTACATAATAAGACATTTAAAAAGAAATAGGGGAATTTATTTTAATGAATGTGTGGGTCGTTACAGAGTACATCATTGTTTAGTGGGATTACTAATCCAATATAAGTTGACCAATGGATTAATCCTTCAGCGAAAATATTTATGAAATTAAGATGTAATGAAAATGAAATGGATACACTTGAATTGTATTATCTCAATTGATATGCTGACTAGTGGTGGTCATTGATCTAGAAAAATAAGGAGGAAGAGGAAATAGAAATCAAGGAATGGAATGATTTTAAAGAGTAATTATTTGAAAAATATTTCCCTCATGAGAAAAAAAATGAGATGAGGATAAAGTTACTTAGTTTAAAGAAAAATGGGGAATAAAGTTTTTAAATTTACGAATTTACCTTTACAAGGAAAGAAAGGTATACTACATACTACATACACAATTAAAAATGCAAGATTAACCATTTCATTCCAGGGATTAATCCAAGTATCTAAACGGTGCTGGTCTCTCAAAATTTTTCTTCATATGATGAGATAATATTATTTTCTATCAATGTAGATAAATAATTTTCTAATTATTATTTATTCTATGGGAAGTAATAGAAAAAGATGGTGGAAAATAAAATCACAGATAAAAGGAAGGAGGTAAATAAGGATTTTCCCATTTGTGATAACTGTGGAAAGAATCACCTGATGAAATGTTTGTAGTGATTTATAGTTTTTATAAGTCTGGATAAAATGGTCACTAGTAAAAAGAATGAAAAGGTAGAATGTAAATACTACTATTTAGTGTTTTAACTGTATTTAAATAGGGCACTACGAAAATAAATTCCACAAGAATCATGGGAATATACCTAAGAAGAAGCTAAGGGATCAAGATCAATCTTATGCTATTACCACAGAAAGAGAGGAATAATAAATATAATTTTTTGGATTCATGAATTATGTTGTAAAATTATTTTATCAATTATGTCCTTATTATAATAATAATGATATACAAAAGGATTTTATTACAATACTTCTTCTTTGAGGATTTAAGATCTTATATTGATGGGTACTGATGACTAGAAAAATTGATTTAGTGGAATGTTGATCTTTTTTAAAACACATGATTCATAGAAGGTAACCACTACCATATTATTGATGCTGACATAATGATAATAGATATATGTTTTTGGGATAGTATTTTTGAATATGAAAGTGGTTAGTGATTTGATGGTTTTTGTTATCTTTATTAGGTTTACTACAAGTATGGATATAAGAAATATACCTTAGATTTTAGTTTTATAAGAATCATGTTTTTATTAATTTTTAATGGTGATAAATGTATTTATATAGATGGTATTAAAAAATAAGTGATACATTATGTTTTTGTATAATCTAATGTTAAGATCAATTTTTGGAATTTAGTGACCTTTTTGGATTGTGAATATGGCCAGACATATATTGAATGAGTCTTAAGGATAAATATTTATTGAATGGATTATGTTGACCTTTTAAAATTATTATTTGATGGTAATTTATGACATGTACTGACCATTTATCTATTCAAAAATATTTAAAGTATAGAGGAATGAATTATGGTTCTTCATGAATAAAAAATCATCTTTATTATCCATCTTTAGATGAATTAACTGAATTGAAGATAGATTGAAGTACGACCAAAGGATGTTATTATGCTTATGGCATGGAAACAAATCAAGTAAGTTTATTTTTTTATGTGATTTATCAATATAGTAAAATAAACCCTAAACTATTGGAAAACTATATTGGAACTAAATCATTATCTATTTACTTTTCATTCTGTGAAATCAACGGTGATTTAGCCAATCAATGATTGATGGTTTTTTGTTGGTAAACTTTCTAATGACCATGTTATCTATCACTCCCAATCATAACTTGATATTTATATTTCACTTCCATGTATATTTTTTCACTTCACAATAATATTAGTATATTATAAATCCCAATTTTATGGTTACCTTCACATTTCCATCTCCTTCTTGTTAAGAGAATATTTTATTAACCCAATTTACGATGTGGGTTTCCCACAAAGTAATTTCCATGTATCAGCCTTTGAATTTCAATGTTCAATTTCAAATTATGTGAAAAAAATAAGTTGAATGTGGTGAGAATGATACACCCCAAAATTTTATTGTATGTCTCTTTTTAAATTTAAACTCTTTGAAAGCTTATGTTGCATGAAACGCCCAGCTTAAATGAACAATGAGAAATTATTATAACATAGTCATTAAATTAGTGGTAATGAATCGTTTTAACCACATTATGAAATATATAATTATGAAATTTAATTTTTTATATATTAAATGATGTTTTGGAAAGAATCACTTGATTTTTAGTAAATTCAATTTAATCTTCAAAAAATATTTTCCCGTCAAAAGTGGTTTCTTTGCTTTTTATGAGTAAATATTATAGTCAATTTATGGAACATATATAAATTTTGTTTTATAAAACTAATATAATTTTTTAAATTATCATATTGTGATTTTGTTTTAAATTTTATGAGAAGATTTATTTTCTAATGAATAGTGAAGAAATATAAAATTTTGTAAAACTATTATTTTATATATATTTAAAGGAACATTTTATGAATTTATTTTGATATCAAATTTAAATAACTAATATTTATTTATATACAGACTAATTAATTTCCTTTTAATCATCCTTATACCTTATTTCAGTATAAATACATTTTTTGGCTTAAAATTTTATTTTTTCAAGAAAACCATTTTTCCTAATATTTTACAGGACTAATTTTAAATAAAATTCCTAAACTTCTATATTTTGAATTTAAAAAAATTGATTTCATAATTTTATTTATAAAGAAAAATTTAGTAAATATTTCCCCTTAGTTTTTTCCTAATATTAATAGTAACATTGCTATTTTTTGTTACCATAATAAAGAATAAATAGGGTAATTAAAAGTTAAAAAATATGATAAGGATTATAAAATGAACATAAAAACTGCCTCAATTCTATTGAATGAGTAATTTTAGAAAAAAAATCATTCATGGGTCGAATTTATTTCCTCTTGGATCCACTTGTTTGATATTAAGTACCTTATAGTATTTTACTTAATTAAAAGTCAAACTTTTTATACTATTGTATTCAATAAATATAATATATATAATATATTTTTATTCAATATTTATCTTCAACTGTAAATATTAATGTGAAATGAGAAATATTTATCTTCCTCTGTGAAATTTATTTTTAATTTTTAGTTAATAGATTATTACCTAAAATTCTTGGCCAATTCTGATGTAGTAATTTATAAATTAATCAAAAAAATCAAATAAATTATATTAAAAATATTAAAAAAATATAAGTTGATATAATTGATGTGATCCACCAATTTTATAGATTTACTTGAAATATTATAGGTGTTTCCAATGATTTGGTTCGAATTTAAATTTTTTTATTAATTTTATTAAAGTCAAAGTAATGAATATCCCTTAAAATTTAAAATATGAATATGTTATAGTAATTAATATTTTATTAAATGATATAAAATTCATAAGAATCATAAATTCCTCCAAATGAATGTTATATGGTTAATTACATATACCAATGTCCATTTAGTGGTCTTTGGGAACTTTATAGCTAAATTACTGACCCTTATATAGTAGAAAATTTTAATAGAATGATCACTGTAAAAAGAATTAATAGTCCCTTTAAACAAAAGCATAAGGGTATAACTATGACCTAAACATATACATCAATTATTGCATTAATATTATTTTACCCTCATCACCTTAGGTTAAAATTAGTGTTTTTTAATGTATAAATGTTCATGAAAACAACTTAAATATTATTTTAATCAAGTATTGGTAAAAAAATGTCACTCTTTGTATTTAATATCTTTTATGAGTCCACATTTGGAAAAAACATGATATGAATGAACCTAAATGAATATTTATATTTTAATTAAATTATTATAATTATATAAATTTGAATTTAATTTTTTTAAATTATATGTTTACCTTAAATGCTTCTGTAATGCTAAAACAATACTTATTAAATTAAAAAAAATAAAATAATTAACTTTAAAAGTATAATTTTTATATATTATGGTTGATTTAATGAGTATAATTAATTTTAAAGATCTATATAATATATTATAGGTGTTTTAAGGATTTATATTTGAATTCCCACTTTGTCTTGATTTATTTGAAGTCAAATTAAATGAATAATATAAAATTTGTTAATAATGATTTTAGAAGGAATTAATATTTAATTAATTTTTAAAAAAACATAATAATATTAAATAAATTCAAATGGGATAATTTATGGCTGAAAATTTCAACCTCTTTCCATTTATAGGCCATTTTTAATTCTTTGACTCTAAAATAGTGTTATTATATTTTAATATTTTGAGAAATTCTAAAATTACCCCTTACATCATTTATAAAATGGCACCCATTTAAGTTATTCACACCACATTGAGGCATCAATTGTGACCAAACCCAGACCATTTGTCTTCCCAAAAACATTCTCCAATCCCTAGAGGTTCTAGTATTCTCAAAATAATAACCCTAGTTTCCCAAAGGGGAGATCAAAGGGAGGATTCTTTTAGAGAAGGTACTCATCTTTACTGACTCTTTCAAGTTTATTTCTTCTTATACATCATATTCATGTGTTATTTCAATAATAAAATAGTAAATTTAGTATCATGTACATGTTTATATTTTATTATTATTATGTTACAACCATATTCCATGTCTTATCCATCTAATGAAAAATGAAAGCACTGTATGTTCCTACGTACACCTTACTATCTTCATAATGTGGTGTAATTTTTTTCATCACCACATTAATTTTACGGTTATAATGATATAAATAATGGATATATATATGATAAATAATAAATTACATGAATTATATATATTTAATATATCATTCATTCCCTTATCCTTTCACTCATTATGGGAATGATATCATCACTCGGGCATACGTACTGCCTACCGTTTCTATGATGCGATGCAATTCATTTTAAATATCTAATAGTCAAGAAAGGTTCACTAATTTTTTTTAATGATTATATATTATATTTATATTATTTAAATCATTTTTAAGATTATGTATCCATATGCTATTCAAAATAACCCAGACATTCATGACCAAATTTTCATAAAAAAATGAGGCAAATAACACCTAAAACAATGAAAATGAAAAAATATTATTAATGAATGGGTGATACAAAACTATAAAATGATAGTATATTTAATTTTAAATATTAATATGTTTCTAAAAAAATTAATTACATTATTTAACCCATTATACTGGAGTATAAATTATTCATCAGTAATGAGAAGCAACGTATAAGGGATTTCTTAACACAATTTTTATTCATTGGGTTAAAATTATTCTTCGTTGATTATGTCATGATAAGATTACGTGTTAAATGAATATTATTATCTTATGTTTTATTTTAACTTGTCTTATTTGGATTTATATTTTATACAAATAATAAAATAATTTTTATTAACTTTAACTTCAACGATGAGTTCATTGTAAGGATTTCTTCATAATTTATATTCTATTGAGACCTGTTTTTTTAAGAATCAATTCTCTTTTATGTGGTGTAAACACTACCCATTTGATTTATTTTTTACCAAAATTAATTTAAAGTTAAATTTATCAAAAATATACTTATTCGTGTATCATGTATATGATTATTACCTAATATTTATTCCATTTTTTACATACGGGGATAACTTTGATATTTATTTAAAAAAAATAGGGAAATATTGTTAAATCTAGGTAATTTAATCAATATAAATATTTTCTGACAAGGAACATTATTTATGAATTAAAAATATAATATTATATATGAATAATTCCTTGGACATGAAATTCATGGGTTCAGGACTGATTAATACAAGCTCATCGATTCATTGGTAGTCTCATGAGATGTAATATTTGGCCACATCAGATGGGTTTCTACACACAAAATTTTTTTCCCATGAAGATAGATTTGGAAAGTAAATATATTGAGGATAAATAATGAGCCCTAATGCTCTTAATTCCTTCTTTTTATTGATTTTTGATAACCCCCTTTTAAGGGATGAGGGGGAACCCTTACAAGGCCTGTAAGTTTAGAGATTACATGAACCATACGTCTTAGAGGAAATATCCAGACTATATCTACATAGAAATGCTCCTCCCAGAATCTGCATCATGATATCAACTCCCACCTTCACATGGTGGTTCGGCTAGGATTCCCTTGCACACACAGGCTAGTCCCGATGGCAATGTCATACCCTCTTTTTCTTACACATCCATTAGCTTCTAATCTAGTGAATACGCCTTCTATAAATCATCATCTAGAGTATGCTCCTTATAGAGTCCGCATGGTCTATTAAGCACAATTTTAGGTGGCTTGAAAGCCTTGAAGTGTCCTGAAGGACTTGATGTGGCCTAAAGACCTTACTGGCTTGAAGGCCTTGAGGTTGTCTGCATGCCTTGAAGGACCCAAGGACCAAACCAGTGGCACGAATGCCCAAACAGAAGAATAGTTTTGGCTGATACGGTATCGAACAGTACCTGCTATAATACTGCTACAGTACCAAAAAATATGTCTCCACCCGGTTTTGAACTTGGGTCTATTGGATACACTTTCCGAGTCCTCCCCAACTGTGCTGAGGCTCTTGTGCAGTTTAGGATAAATCATGACAATTTCGCTATCTAGAATTATGTATTCCATCATTATTGTTATTCCATGTGATGAATAAATTGTTTAGAATATCCATGTTCATATTCCAAGCTCATGTGATTATTTATATGGAATTATTTGATAATATTTTATTCCTTTCATATTATTCTAATGTTAATGATTAATGGACTATGTGAGCAGTTATTTACCCTTCCATGTTGATTATTATTAATAAATAATGATAGATTTCATTGTACATGACCATTACTAAGCATTTGAGATTACCTTTTCTTGTTTTATTTTGGTATATTATGAAGAATTGATCTTTTAATGAGTTTTCAATGATGAATTTCATTCTCTTTTGTTATGCATTATGTTATATTTTTTATTCCCAATGTAAAATGTGTTTCATATAGGTAATCTAGTTTCCAAAACTTTTAAACCAATTGGTCCTTTGGGATTTGAATCTCATATTGATGCCAATATAATAAAGTAAGGCACAGGCTCTGAGCTGACTGAAAATTAAATTTTTATTTAAGGCCCTTTTTAACGGATGAGGGAGAACCTGAAAGACATCATGGACATAAAAAAATCATGCACTACATACCAAAATCCAAAGACCAAAAACAACCAAATTCAAATATCATGAGAATCCCCTCCCCAGTATCTAAAAGATAGGGTCATCTTCCACCATCTTAATGCTGCTCGGAATGTTGTATCATTATGGAGTGCACAAGCCTAGAACCAACGACAATTGCCATAACCTCTCAAATGTCTAAGTCTGTATAGTGATGACCTTGTTGAAACTTCATGCTCTGACCTCTTTTGGATTAAACTCTTCAATGTGAAATGATTTCATTATCCAAAAAATTCAGAATGTAATGCCGCAAACAGACCCCAACTGCAAAGAACCAAAACCAACACAATCAACACAATCGATACAATACAAGACTCCTTTCACCAAAATCGCTTTTTCCTCCCAAGTCACACCAAAAACAACAATTAGAAAAAATCATAAATTCAACACCAAAACACTGTAATCACCAAAAGATCCTCTTTAATTTACAACATGAATGCTTCACCACTGAAACAGAACCCCGTCACCAGACACAACACCCCACTGCCAACCAACACTGGAAGAGCTAGCGAGGGGGAGACGAGGTGCTCTAATGATGGAGACAATGCAAAAATCTTTAAAACCAATAGAAATCAATGCATTAGGACTCACCAGGTTCCATGAAGACTGAAAACCTCCACAAAAACCACACCGCAATTTAGATATACAGATCCCATCACCACCATTAGAACTGCCCATGGGGACAACAAAGAACTGCCTCCCGCACTCATAGCTAAAAAAATTAGGTATAAACCCTCAAACCCCTGAGGTAGTGTCTCAACATCTAGATATTCACAACACCACCAAAAAAGTCCTAACCAGTGAGGAGGAAGGTCATGAGAAGGCCATCAAAAAATGAAATTTTTTGAGATAGTCCAGCAGACACAGACCATGCCACCACTGGATAGGGAACCACAACATGAGATCACTGAGAATAAACAAAGAGAAGATGCCGAGATGACCCAAGGAAATAGGATGTTAATGACAGGGAAAGACATAGTGGATAAGAACCCATTATGAGATGATCCCTCCTCATGAAATCAGAACAGGCTCTGAGGTACTAGGGTTAAGTAAGTTATAACGACATGGATACAATATATTTCTTACTTTAATGTATTTCTTCCAAGAATTTGGATATGATGATGTTTGAAAAATTTCTTCTAGGAATCCTTACAAGTATTTTTTCTCTATGAAGTTCAGCCATCATTATTTTTGTCTAAAATCATGTGATAATGACTTATTTGTTATATAGTTTAATGTCATTTGACAAGGACGTATTACATAGTTTAATGTCGTGCAACCTCATTGAATTTTTTAGTTTAACATCATGCGACTATGATGAATTGTGATGTTTGACATCCTATGACCAGGATGATTCCTTTTTTAAAAAAAATGGAGGTGGTACCTCTTTTATTTAATGTAAGGAAGATAAACATAGGAATTAGATAGGGCGCAGGAGTACAAAGAAAAGTGCCCAAAACAAAAGGCAGTGACCTAATTTTCTCATCAATCATTCACATAGTCTTTTTTACTCTGCATGAAGTTTATTCCATTCTGTAATATATATTCCAAGTCTTCACCTCTAACCTCTATATTTCCCCCCACTTGGTGGATGATCCTTAATCCATTTATATAGGGTCTCAAAATCATTGTTGTTAGAGTCAGAGTTGTCTTCTAACTTCTCAATATTCTTTTAAACAGTGGTTTCCCTCATCCCATCAACCTCTCTAGTTTAGGGAGGAGTCTCATAATTGGTCTCCTCCATTGGCTGCTCAAACTTTACTCAGAGGTCACTCGAAGACCTATTATTCTTATTGGAAACAAGTTGCAAGCCCTCAATATCCACGACGGGTTTGAAGAAGCATTACAAATTTTTATGTGAGTGGAACTTATAAATTTTTTTACCATTTCTATTACCTAATGAAAAAAAATTCACAATGAATTCATTGATTAAACTCTTGTTGTATCGCTTCTTCATTGAATTGTTCAACCATCACTTCCTTTTCATTGCCTTCGGCTTAAGGTTGATCTTGCTATAAGCTAGAATTTTATCCATTTATATGAGTATATACACCAGTGACATTCACCTATTCTTACAAGATGGTAGCCCAAGATTTCTTCTTGGGAGAAGAAGTAGAGGCATTAATATTAGTTAAATTTCATGGTCGATCTGTGACCATTATCCCCTTTATCTTATCCTCTTGACAATCTTGGAGCTTAATTAGATCCTTAAGTGGACTATTATGAGAAATGTTTTTTTGGAAAATATTATTCTTTGAGATTGAAATCTTTCGACATAGGTTGGAAGGGGGACCTCTCAACCTACACCCATCACATGAGATTTTATTCTAACATTTTTCCAATGAGTTCCCAACATCCATGTATTCATAATAGAAAAGTGACTTCTTTTCATACTCAACGTCAATTTGGATGTTATTAGAAGGATTCCAAAGGGTTACCTTGTCAATACGGGTGGAGATGAGATCAGTCTCTTCCAATAACCTAAAAAAATTACCAAATTGAACATCCTCAGTCTCCTTATTGAGCCATATAGGACTCCCTATTGTTGCACCAATGTCATGCAATATATTTGAGTTCTATAAAACCCAATTAAGTCCTTACGGACAAACCCAAACCTGAAAAAATTCATTTTGAGCATGCGAGACATTGATTTCCAAAGACCATTCATGTAAATGAATACATTTAGGTTTTAGCTGTATTGAACCAATACCCCTTGCTTAAAGCTTCAATTCATCTGAAGGAAAGAAATAATGCAAAAAATCTTAGCCAATAGAGACAAAATTCCAATTGGAGAAACCCCACATTGTTGAGATCCTTCTAGCCATATCATCAAGATTCCAAGTTTTTTCTTCTTTGGGTAAAATAATTCTTGAAATCTGGGAGGTGTTTCCAATTTCTATTATTTCAATGAATACAATGATATTAGATTCAATATGGGCTAACGAACCCTTGTGAAGTACTCTTCCCAGAGATGAATCCTTTGCTTAAAAATGTGGTTAAGTCATATGTGATTTCAACAGTAGCTATTAAAATTATTTCATGAGAAAAATCACCATGTTAGGGGGTGTTATACATTCCCCACACATTGTGGAAAATGTGAAAGCTTCATTAGAATATAACTTATGTATGATGTAGTGTCCTTCCCATTTCAGTTCTAGATTTGGAGGCTTCTTTCTTGGTATCATTGGGCTTCTGTGAAACAATACTAGTTTTCCTTAAAGGGATTAGTGGAGGTGAAACTTTTTATTGAAGGCTCATTAATTCATTTTAATCCTGGCGAATGAAAAAAAAATAATTTATTTTCCTAATGAATCATAATGGTTGACCCATCTCATATCACTTGAGGATCTTATCAGTTAATTTACTAACATAATTTATTTCAACTAAGAACTATTTCTTTTTGTTGTTTTATATTATTTATAAAATATATTTAACTTAATATGATAAATGAAATGACCAAATTTATACTAATATGTAATGATAGAATGTGATTAGTGATGAAAAAACATAGCCTTGTGGTTTGGTTTTTAGGTTCCATCTTTATCCTTGTTGGTGTGTAAATTTATTTTGATAGTTTAATTAGGAAATATCAATCTTAAATGAAAAATACTTTATTTAGTGTTGTGAAATATTTAATTAATTTAGAAATATAAATCACACCACCTCATGTAATCAAGGTCTATGGCACACCTCAATCGAGAGTCTAACATCTCCCAGAACCTAGCTCTATCATATGCAATTTCATCCCCTGAATACATAAAATCCACCATATAAATAGATTGTATCATGTGTAAGGGAGAGAAAAGATTTAATAAAATTATAGAAGTGAGTATGAGTTTAGTATCATGGTGGGAAACTTCCAAACTCAATCACTTCAATTGTGATCATCAAAAATATAAATAAAACATATGAATTTACCTATAGAATGAATAGAAACACCACGCACCTCCCATAGGTCAACCCTTGGGTTAGCACCCCATTTTTAAGGGTAATAGGTCACTTTGTAAATAAGATAAAGAATTTAAGAATGAAATAATAGAAAAAAATTAGAATAAAAAGAATAAAAGTGGAAATAGAAGAAGAAAATAAGAAATCACAAAAATAAAAATAACAGAAGAGATTTAGAGAGAGAGAGAGATAAATAACATAAATTAAATTAAAGAGAATTAACAACACAAAATAGAAAAAAAATATTGAATAAATTATTAGAAGGAGAGGAAGAAAATGAGGAGAATAAGAGAATGGGTTGAAAACACTTAAACAAAAAAATTCATGAATTATTTAATATAACTAAATTAAAATTACCTAAAATTATAACTAAACCTAACAAAAATAAAGGAAAATTTAATTGAAGATCATCATATTTCTTGGCCTTCGGGTTCTCCTCCCTGGATGTTCTGACACTCTTAGATTGTAAGTACCTTAAACTATTAATGAAAAGTGAGAATACACCCTCAGTCTTCATCAAATATTCCAGTATATTCCTCCCCAATGAAATATCATAATTTTAGTTTTTAAGGATTCTCATCCTTGAGACTCAGGGTGAATAATATAGACGCTACCATATATCACACAAAAAAAATGATGCGCAGACTTGCGATTCAGTGTGGCCTCCTCCTTATTTATATGGTGTGCATAGATCATGCATGGAGTGTATGGCCACATGGTATATAGTGAAGGAATATGAAATGTAGAAATAGAGAGAGATATCCTCAAACCCTTTAACCTTAATAGTGTCTATAGGGGTTCATTTATCAATCATGGTGATGGCTTCCAATGAACAGGGGCTTACGGTGGTCAGAATATGCCTTTGATATGACTTCATGGAGATTAGTGGTGTGGAAGAGGTTCACTAGCATGATCCAATATCTCTTCGAAAAAAATGTAGATTCTCAGGATGATGTAATGGTTTTTAGTGAACATAAAATATAGTAGGATTTGAAACTCAGTGAGGTAGAGTTTTCAAGCATGGGGTGAGTGGAGTGGTAGCAAAACACTATCATTTTTGTAAAAAATGAACTGTGACCAGGATAATAGCGTCCCATATACAAACTAAAGGATGGGGAGGTTATTTTTTATGAAAAAAATATATAGGAGCCTCATCTCAGAGGCCTGCAGTGAGGATAGGCTCATGCATCGACATACATTCACACTGACCTACATGGCCCTTATGGGCCTTTGGCCAAGCTCTACTCCCCATGGGAATGACACCCCATGGGACACCAACCCACAGGCATGACCCCCCATGGTTCTATTGGGTCTCCTCCCTATGGTCTTGTAAGATTTTTTTGTAACACTTAAGAGATTAAATTAATGTTGCACTACCAATAAGTCAGTTTGTACCTCTACATAGCACTTTATTTCTACAACTCAATTAAAAATAATATTACATGTTATATCTAGTTGAGTTTACTAATGACACTACATCATTTAAGTGTCTGGAAGGGGGTCTTTATAGTTTCATATATTCATTATTTTTGTATGGTTTTCTAAATTTTGGGTGTTTCATTTTCAATTTTTATGTGTTTTTGATTTTTTTGAGCTCAAATTAATATCTTTGAAATTTTTTAAACCCATTTAGCTGAGTGAACCAATTTATCCTATGAAATTGGGATTAAATTAATTCTGAAAATTTATTTGTTTCATGTTAAAATATTTAGAAATTTAATGAAATGTACTATGGTTATTTAATAGCTTCCCACATCACAATTTCTTTATCATTAGAATTATTTTTACATGAGGCTTATAAACCATGATTTCTTTAACCAGAATTCAATTTATTCCTATCAATACTTGAGGGTTTTAGGTACATGTGTTTTAAATGATTGAGTAATTTATTTTGTTTTCAAGCCCCCTTTTTAAGCGAATACATTTTATCCTATTATAACTTGTAATTTTATTCCTTGTATCCATTATAATACATGAAAAACATGTTATTTTAGCTACATTATAATCCAATAATCCATATCTAAACTTCTCTAGAAGTGAAATTTCAGGATCTAGTTTAAATTAAGTGTTGGGGGAAGCTATATTCTGTTTTTATAAATCGTTTGGTGATAATATTGGTCAAAAATAAAATGATGAAGAGATGTGTTTACTACTAAAAATGTAATTCTTTATATTTTTTTCCTTTCTAGATAATTAATGGAAAAGATGTTGTGCCTTTCTATAATGTCCCAATGAGAAAGATGATTGTGCCTATCTTAAAAGAAAAACAAAATTCGATAATTTTGGTAAGATATTGTTGTGATAAATATGAAGAATCAAATAATGTGTTGGATTTACATGAAACAAATTTGTATTAACTTTGAGATTATTTTCTTCTATGGGGAGTGAGGATGTGACCATCATTGAGAAAAAATTATAATCATGTAATTTTTATTCAAAAAGAGCCAAGAGCTCCTTATGTAGCCTCAAAACTTTTGATTTATAAATCATACTAATCGAAGTCCAAATAGTAACCCTATAATATCATCATGATAAAAACAATTATTGACACATTCAGGTGGAGATAAAAGATTTTATTCAAACCTAGGGTGGATATTGCAAGGATTTTTATGAGAAAATCCTTGTTGAAAATTGACATTTTGTGACATGAGAGAAAATTAATGTGAGGTTGGTCTCTGATATGCATGGGAGGATAAATGAAGTGTAAATATATTGAATTATCTGAATGGAGAACTTTAAATAATAGTATTTGACATTGAATGATAACTATATTTCCTTGATGAAAAATTATCCGATCTCATGAGTATGTGTTTTGATTTTTGTTTTTTTATTTTAATGCTTACTTATTCATGATTCCATGTGATAAGTGTTGGTGAATTGATTTAGATAATATTTTAATAATTTTTAATATGTATTTCAATGGTTTAATCGAATCTAATTTAACAATTTGAGCTTATTTGCATGTTTTTTATATTTTTAGTGTGTTTTGTGATAAAAAATAAAAATGTGTTAATTCTGGGATTTTAGCAGAGTTTTATCACTTATGTAGTTCAAGAGTAATTTTTAAAATATTTTACCAATTGGAGTTTATTTTTTTGGATTCATTTGTTCATGGGACTCATCTTCTTCTTTTGGACCTAGAGATAATATGAACATCAATAGACCACAAAAAATGAATCTATTTGAAACATATTTTCGGATGATAGAATGGACCCCACCATAGTAAATAAATATTAAATCATGATAAATACTTCTAAATTATGTGATTACATATGAATTTAAAATAGGACATGAATACTCATTCTCTGATTAAATTTCATTAAGATATTCACTCATTAATGTGACTATTGAATGCTTCAAATTTGTAAAAGATATAGGGAATATTTGGGAAGATAATTCTTACACATTAATTATGTCACAACTTCATGTATACATGTCCAACAACATTTATAATTAGAGGTTAGAGAGAAAAGTAAATTTATAAAATGATATAAGAAGGACCCTTATAAATTTTAGTCATATGGTAGGTAGAACAGGATCCAACCTCTAGATGATAATTTATGAATAATAAATTTTCTCTTATTCCTTTTTCCTCTTTGAATCTTCATATTTTTCTAGTTTCTTATTATTCCCCATTATTCTCATTTACTCATCACATGTAGGAGTAAATTTATATATGATTGGGGGAAGGGGAGATTTTATCTTTTATAATACTTTATTTATTGAACTTTATTGAATAAAATTTCATTCTCTATTCTGTAGAGTTTCATTAAATTTATAATACCAAGATTTTTATCAAGTATGATCGTATTCGGTTTTTTATTTTGTTTTTTATTTTTTTATTTTCAATGATAATTATCTCCCTCCATTAGTATATGGTTTATAGATGATGGAATAGACTAGGACATTGTAGTGGTGCACTTGAAAATTGTCAGTTTTTGTGGGAGGGGTAGTGGATATTCTTGATTGATTTGGAAAAAGAAACCCGATCAGGTATTTCCTAAGTAAATTGACAATGTTATTTAAAACTCTCTCTCTCATTAGATGTAATTTATACCAATCTAATATTTTGGCATGGTTTACTATTTCCATCACTGTTTTACCAAAGAATTAAGAGGATACGATCATAGAATATCTCATAAATTTTCCTTGTAGAATAGTATTGGATAAATTGGCACTAGGATAGCATTGAATTTGAAAATTGACCCCCAGACTATTCAGCCATCTCATATCACTAAAATAATCACATGAATTTTAAATTTTCATTCAATTTTTTTTAATTCCTATCTTATTTTTAGTTTCGCTAATTTTTTCAAAATCAATCATCATCAAAAATTGAAATTTGTCAATTAATTTAAAGGTTACATCTTGATTAGTGTGCACACCTCTCTAGATAAAACCTAGTTCGAATAGTATACTACTTTTTAACTTAGGAAATAATTTTTTCACACCACATGATTGGAATGTGTCAAAAATATTTTTTATGGAGTTACTTAGTAAGTTAATTACTTTTTACTTTTTCACATTGTATACTATTTTATTTTTAAAAATCCATAAAAATTTATTTAGCGTAAGAGGTCACTATGGAAAACCGAGAAAGAATTAAAGAAGAAAATAAGAGGAAACAATTAAAATGAAAACAATAAGAGAGGGAATATAAAATGAATGACACATGAAATAATAAAATAAAAAGAGAATAAAATAGATAGAGAATAATAAAATAAAATAAGGAATATAATTATAATATAAAATAAATTAAAATAGGATAACCAGAAAGAGAAGAATGAGAAACAAAAGAATAAGTAATGGAACAAGAAGTATGATTTGTGGGTGGAAGAAAACAAATTATTAAAAATAATCATGCATGAAATTGTGTTTTAAAATAAAAATAATTTAAAATAAAATTTAAAATGAAACTAAATAAAAAAGAATAAAACTAAAACAAATAATAAAAAAACTAAAACATGAGCTCTAGTTGAGCCCAGGCAGTCTATCCACATGGTGGAAAATTTGGAAAATGATTTTGATTTTTCCATTCCCTATGAGAGAGACACATTAAAACTAGAACTGTTTCTAGGGTGAAAATAGTATATTACTTAGTTTTTATATTTTAATAATTTAGATTGTATTTATTTTTTAAAAAACCAAAAAAAAATTATGTCTGCATGATGTTTTGAAATGATTATTTTTTCAATTCGTGGAAAAATTTATCACAGTTGCAATAACATGAAATAGAAAATACATTGTAGGCCCTCCAATTAAGGGATGATACTCTTATAAAAATAGACAAGAAAATGAAAAATTTCCAAAATAAATGACTCTCAACTAAAGATTTTATGGGCATGGTTAGTTAACTCTGAATTGGCTTGCACATATTCGATGAAAATACTGAAGTTCTATTGGAGCTACCTGATTTTATAAAATAACTCAAAGATATTGAGGCTCGACTCAAGGACCATCAATATCCTCACCATTTTACTATACATATCCCAGATGATTCAGATGATCTAGAGTGGATTCATGATGAATAACACATTCGTGATGATCTATGTGTTGGATATTTACAAGATCTAGATTACTTCTAGAATGAGTATGAGGTACAAATTGATCTCCCCATTCAATAAAAAGTATTAGACCCATCACCATTGCATATTTTTCAATCCATGGAGGAAGGCGCCACCCATGTGGTATAATTTGAAGAAAATATGGAGGATCTTGACTACTTGCCTCCATCCACTGAGATCTAACTTCACGAGACACTCACTGATGAAAAAGGGATTGAATATAAAACAATTCAGAGAGTTGATCTTGTCTTAAACTCTATTGTATTTTATTTTATTCAATCTTAATTGAGTATTAATTCCCACTATTATAAATTTTTATTTTTTTACAAAAATTTGTGTTCATTATATGAATATTTGAAAACTAAACATTTACATATTGAGGAATACATAGAGATCCACAATTTTATTTAAAATTAATCCAAGAAATACCATGAGGAAGTCTAATTTATTGATTTTGATGAAACTAAGGCATATGATTATTATATGTAAAGGGATGAATTTATTATTAATTATTCAAATTTAAATTGTATTCAAGTAAAACTACATGTTTAGTTTCCATTTGATCATTCAATTCATGAATCCCATGTCATTTTAGTACTAGTAAATAATGAGGAGGTTGCATAAGTAGTAACCAAGAAGGAGGATTATCCACACATGACATGAAATCTTTACATAATTGTGAAGTGGGAGAAGTTTTCTATAATCTATTATTTGACCATTAATCACTAAAAAGTAAGAAATTTAATCTAGTAAAATCCACATGTTCCGGTTCAAATCCAAGAAAATCCATCCACCATCAGATTATCAATAATATCTAGTACTACCCACTATATGAAGTAAAAATCCAATGTTCGCTTGGGGGATCATACAAAGACTTACCCGTATATTTATATCTAAGAATTTAGATTTCAATTTTTTTATGAGAATTATGCCAGCATGTGACCCAAAATATCAATTCATTTAGACCTAAATGAAATTATATTTTTGCTTAATTGAGTTATTTTCATTTATAGGTTCAGGATGGAAGAATTAATTACCAAAAATTAAAGGCAGAAATATTAATAAAGTCTCATGGGAAATGGAATTTACTTTTAATGATTATATTTTAAACTTTCTACATTTTTTTCTAACAACAATTTTAGAGCTTTAAACTAGATATTTCATTATTATACATGAATTCATGATTTAATTGAATTATCTAGGAGACATGAGTTTCTTAATAATCAGATTATGATATGTTTTATATTTCAATGATAACGAGCTTGAGTGATTAAAATAGAGAATTCTAAGATTAATCCAATGTATGGAAATTAAAATGGGGACTCATGATTCGATGTAATTAAGTGATTTATGTAAAGGAAATTTCACTAAAAAATTTCGTACATGGTATTTCTTAAATTGATTTGAATTGATTTGTTATTATTATTCCTTACTCGAGTGATTTGACAATATCATTTTTCCATTACTGATAATTTTTCAAGACCATGTACTTCTCATTTATTATTCATAATATTTCTTAAGATATCATATGGTATTCCACCTATAAGAACATGAATTTTAACTTATCAAAACTTTGATTATGCAAGAAAACATTTAAAATTATTGAGGTGTATTTTGAAACACTCTTATCCATGACGACTAAAATTACATCAATACCAATTTATCCCACAGAGAATGTGAATGAACATATTATGAATGATCCATGTTTCAAGATATTTTTCTATATTCTCACCCTCCTATTAATATTTTCATGATATATTCAAGTTGATGTTTAGGGTTTAATGGAGTCATAAAGAAAGGTTTGATTAATATTTTAAGGAACATGTGTGGGGGAACTAAATATGGGGATTGAGAAAAGTTTATATTCATTTTACTCATTATTTTTCCCTCATGAAAAAAAGAAAATGACAGAAAGAAACAAAAAATGAAAATAATGGGTTTCCAATTATATTAATTATATATGGTTAGGTGATGGATGTGATATTTATTTCATTAATAAATTTCAAGCAATAAAAAAATTGAAAATTTAATTTAAAAATAAAAAAATCTATAAATGTAGAAAAAAACTCAATAGGGTAAAAAAATACATCATCATTATTTATTAAAAATGTTTTGGGAATGGGATATATAAATCTATAAATAAACATGAAAACACACACATGATGGATTTTTTCAGGACTCAAACACAATACCTAACCAATGCCCCATAGGGCCCTTTTCCACTATGTTAAACCCTCGTGAAAAATCATTTATCATTATTTACTTTGATCATGACTATACATTGAGTTTGGGGAAAATGGGAGTTGTTATAATTTTAAGGGCAGAATTTCATTACACTTTTACATATAATATCATGCTTTATACATTAAGAGAGAAACCACCTCTATGATCCTTAATTTTTAAAACATCTATTCTTATCAAGCCTCATAATCATTGGACCTTTAATGTAATTTCCCTTGATTTTGTGTCACTTTTGTATTTACAAAGTGTATAAATTAGTTCCATTAAAAACGTATGTATAAGGAGCATTTATTTATTATATGAGCATCAAAATACTTAAATTGAATCATCAGTGATGAGAGAAAAAAATATGAAGATAGGTATATCATGATTTGGGTTGTTAAATAATAATAAATTGAGGAATATGGATGAATGGAAAGAGAAGTTTCCATAATTTCAAATGGAAAAAAATAAAAGGCACAATTTTATTTTTTAATTGATAATTGAGAGATTTAATTGATATTTTATGTGGAATTTATAAAATTTAAATTGATATTGATATTTTTTTTATTACATTGAAATTTTATTAATTATCACATTACTTCCCTATGAATTCAATGTTGAGATTTAATTCTTTAGTTCAAGAACGGTTTATGTGTGGGGTATTTGATAGACTAATATTTCAAGCATAATTTTAAACAAATTATATTATTTTTGATGATTTTTAATCAGAATAACCATAAATTTAATTGTTTTAACATAAATGTGGGAAAATATGATTGTGGAATTAAAATGAATGAAAATAAATAAATTTGTTATGTAATTGATGTTTTGTAATTATTTTATTATTATTTTTATTACTTTTTTATATGAATTATTTTCTTGTTTTTTATTTACCAAAACAATAGTCCATGTCCTAAGTAGGACTTAAACTAGGGTCCATGCACCACTTAGATTTCCCAAGAGGGTCATCCCGTCATGCAGTCCACCAGGAGGGCTCGCTAGATCTCGAAGAGCATGAGGGCTTTAATGCCATGTGGAGGTGGCCCACAGGTGGTCAAGCCCAAGGGGAGTAGATCTTGGGACAAGGCTCGCATGGTTAGTTCAACCTAGTGTGTGTTTATGTGTGTGTGTGAGAGAGAGGATGTAGGAGCCCACCCATGCTGCATGTTTCTAATATAGGACACCCACATATTATTGCTTAATCAATCCCCACCCTGTTCTTCCATTTCGATGTGGTATTCCATTCTCCTGATCACTGTTCATTTTTTTTTCAAAAACATTGTTCTGCTCCTGCCTCTGTAACCTGAGGCATATATAATCTTCACCACCGAGCTCTACCACCTGTCACCTTCGATGATCACCAGTCATCAATGCTTCATCTCGAGAATCTCTATTTTTACACTAAAGAGATCCTCTTGAGTTATAGAACCACCATCAGACCAATGATCATCATGAAATCACATTGAAGGCCTATTTTGACCACTATAAGGCCTAGTTTAAAGGAAAACATAACCATTTTCAATAATTTAACCCCCTTCATCCACTGTGAAGGTTAGAGGGGTCAAGGTGCTCGCTCACTATTTCTATGTTTCCTACACCTCCACCACATAACAGGTAGACTTTCAATCCAATCATGATCCATTAATACCTTTAATTTAAGGAGGAGGACACACTAAATCCCAGGTCTACACATCATTTTTGAGGATATATAATTTATGGGAGCTTATATATTAATCACCATGACTATCAGCGATGAGAATCCTTAAAACTAAAATAGAAGATATGCCAGATGGTACGAAGATATATAGATATTTTATGAATACCAAGGGGGTTTTCACTTTCCTATAAAATGAGGAGGTTCTTCTATTCCAAGAGAGTTCACACATCTAGGGAGGAGAGCCCAAAGGCCATGTCGAATACTATCCTTCAATTATTTTCTATTATTATTAATCGTTTTGGTTTTATTTTTATGAAACTTTAATGTATTTTTACTAAATAATTCATGAATTCTTTTTTTAATTTTTTTCCACCCATTCCCCTCTTCTCATCCTTTTCTTATTTTCTATATTTTGAAATTTATCATTCAATTTTCTATTTTATATTCTTAATTGTCTTTATTTTATTTTATTTTACTTTCTTCGTCTTCTCTCTCTCTTATATTCTTTTTTTTATTCTTTTTTTCTCTTATATTTTTTCTCATTGAACCAAAAAAACCTATTACACTAAAAAATTATGGTCTAACATGAGTCTTGGCTTAGGGGAGGTAAGTGGTGCTTCAATTCATTCTGTACATATATTAGAATATTTATTTTCATTTGTGGTGATCAAGAGTGAAGTGAATGAGTGTGGCGGTTTCCCACCACAATGCTGAACTCAAACTTATTTCAATACTTTTGTTAAATCATTTACCTCTCTTATACTGTATTAAATATCTTAATAAAATGTATTTGATCCATTTAATGGATTAAATGGTATACAATGGATCCAGGTTCTGAAACATGTCACAGTCGTGATTGAGGTGTACCACTAACCTTGATTTTAAGAGGAGGTGGAATTCAAATTGCTGTAGAAATTATAGATTTCACACTACTAAATAAAATTATAGTATTTTAAGAGATATATTTCATGATTAAACTACCAAAATAAATTTAAACACCAACAATGAATGTTCTCTTTTTTCTAGTCACATTCTTCCATTCCATGTTAGTATTAAATTTAACATTTAATTTATCTTCGAAAATTCCATTTCATTCCTAGAAAAAAACAAAAAACACACAAAAATAAGTATTTTATGTGAATTAGATTATGTACGTAAAAAAATTTGGATCATCTCAAATGATATGACCTTGTTCATCCTCTGTGCTACCTTAGGAAAATCAATTTTATTTTTCCACATCCTACAATAGGAGTGTATCAAAATAGATTTTTCTATCGAGTACGGGCTCTCGCACCAACATGTAAAAACACCAGGCCATATGCCCCACATAAAATTTGGACTAATAAGTTATCCCCATGGGCCTTACCCCAATATGGACCACCATTTCACATGATTAATTCCCCTATTCTCTGTCATCTCTAGCGGTCCATCCTATTGGGATGCATAATCGTTCATCCCTCTTAGGCCAGCTAAGTGGTGTGTGACCCCTAATTCAAGGCCTAATTATGTCCTAGCCTTTTTTTGTAATGTAAACTCTTGTATATCATTAAAATAACAATTTATTCTTAAAATAATAATAAAATAATTAGTAAACCTCAATCACTTAAATTACTTATTTTTATTCATTTTGATTCAACATTCATATTTTTCTGCATTTAATTTAATAAAATTAAAATAATGATTATCCTAATTAAAAACCCTCATAAATTATTATAATTTGTTTAAAATTATTCATTAAATGTTAGTATTCCACTCATTTGATCTGATTCTAATGGGATTTGATGTTGTACAGTGTATGCGACATTTTCACATCAATTTGTTCCAACCCATCCATACACTTTTATGATCGCTCGTCATCTAAGAGTTTCACTTATATAGCTATTCAAGGTGAGGGAAATTGTAATTATTCATGTCATAATACCTTAATTACATAAACAAGTGAATATGGATATTCTTATGTAGGAGTGTGTATGGTGGTACAGTGGGCCCATAAAGAATAGAGGATCTTGTCTGACAATGACTTCTTGTATTTTTCTACCACCTTCTAGAGTATATTTTACAGAGTCATATTTAAGGCCCCTTTATATCCTTTTTCCAATTCCTGATAGAGGGAAGAATGGTTGGACTCAATGTTTTACTCTTGTTAACATTTATTCAACGTGGCAGCATATAAATTGGTTTCAATGTTCTTCAATATCATGTGAGGGACTCCGGATATAGTGGCGATGTTAAAATTTATGAATTTTATGATATTCTTCATCCCAACTTCCATGAGGTGTATTTCCTTAGGCCATTTGGAAAAGAATTCTGTACAAGTAAGTTTGTACCTAAACATCTTAGTTTTAGCTGTTGGATATGAACCCCCAAAATCTATTCCACGTATATCGAATGGCCTAGAATATTTAGTATTATGTAGTAATTTCGGGGGTTGATGGATGAAGTTTCCATGAATATGGCATGTAAGAAATTTCCTGGTGAACTCCACACAATCTGGTATCATTATTTTGTAGCAGTAACCAAGACTACAAATTTCATGGGTGATCATGGTTCTAGACTGATGAGTTCCAAAATATCCTATATGAAATTCTTCCATTGGGATGGGAATCTATATTTTTGGAATACATATAAGGAGGAATCTAGGAATTCTTTGTTTGCAGAGGACTTTTTTTCTCATTTGGCCCATATCTAAGTGTAAGGATTTTTTCTCAGCACCATATGAATTCCATCCCATCTCATTCTATTGTGATGGCACAATTTGAGAGATAATAAATTAGGGGATCCACCCATCTAGAAGTGGATAGCGTTTCATCACAGTCTGGGGAAGTGTTGAACTATTTGATTTCCTCTATGTTACTGATGATTATTGATGAGACCATCATTTGATGTGTGATTAGGAAGACCAAATCATCTAGATCAGGGTCGACCAAGAATGTGGATGCATTAGCTAGTGCGTCATCATGAGTATTTCGTGATTGGGGTACATGATTTCATGTAGGTACAAAAGGGTACTCTACCATCAATTCTCTAACATAATCTATTATAGGAGTCAATTACTCTTTCATGATGTAATATTCACCATTTATCTATTTTATCACTAGCTAAAAATCCCCATTGATTTTTTAGTAGGATATCTATATCTTTAGGTCCTGTTCCAATCCAACAATAAGGGATTGGTATTCAGCCTCATTATTACTGTAGCATTCAGACAATGAAAAAGAGTGTGGTAAAATTTATTTGTTTGGAGAAATAAAAAATTCCATTGATTAACCATTTTATATTTAATTTTTCAAATATATTTCTAACTGGACATTGGGAGGAACAATTAAAATACATATCCCATTCTTAGGGAGGGCCATGGGTATAGAAAACATCTTCTTATGGATGTTCGGTGTCCACTAGTGTAGTTTTCGGGGTGGGGTGTTCCACAAGAACATCATATAGAAACATCCCTTCCATTTTCTTCTTTTAAATGAACTGAATATCATACAGTTGCAAAATAACCACCCCAAAATCTAGATACCCATTTTATATAGGGAATCCAAGGATATACTTTAGCAGTTCAATATGAGAGAACTAGTAGAATTTGTGATGTTAGAAGTACAGTCTCAACCTTTTCACTATAGAGATGAGAATGAGAAAGTTCTTATCGACTTCCGAATATTGGGCCTTTGTAACTAAAATCATTCGACTAAGGTAGTATATACTTCACTCTTTCATTGTAACATTTTCTTATGATATGAGAGCACAAATTTATCATTCCATGGCATCCACGTAAGATATGAGATTATTTCCTTCCATTAGCGGCATCAAAACTGGGGTGTACATCAAGTACTACTTGATTCTCTTAAAGGATTTGTGAAAGTCCTCATCCAATAAGCAGGAGACTCCATTCTTCATTAACCTGTTGAAGGGGAGAGACTTTCCATCCATGTTATCTTTTCAACAATGAATGTAAGTGAGGTGTATTTGTACTATCTTCAGTACATTGAGATTCTATGGGGTGAAATTAATATAATTTAACTAGTCTTTTCAAGGATTACCTCAATGATGTCATGGCATAACAGAAATCTATGTAATTTCCCTGATGTCACCATGAAACTGTACTTCAACGGATTCATCTTGATTTTTTTCGACCACAATTGCATCAATCAAGAGTTTTGTGATTGTAAATTGGTAATCATCCTTCAAGTAGTGTTTATTATGGTCCCTAAAATTGATACATACAATAATCTCTATATTATATTTCATTTTAGTGATTTTTTTGGTGATCCAACTTGTATATTTCAGTTTCTAGAAAAACATTTCGGTTAATAATTTTTAAACTATTGATTATAGGTTAGTATAATGGGATGGGTACATCCTCCCGACATATTTTTTGAAAACATGTTGTTCATAGAGAAACCTAAGATAGCGTGTAGATACATTGAGGTTTTGATTGGGAATTTCAATATAATATCAAGTGAACAGATATATAAATTTCTTTTGAAAATAAATTCACATACTTTTATCCATGAGATGCGTGAAAAAACTAATCAATGTATGTCTGTGGTTTTCTTATTTTCCCAGATTTAACTACCTAATCTCATTGATGGTGGTGAATATGCCTACCTAAAATCTTGGAGGAGATTTCCTGAGATCATCCTATTTTTCCTCCATTTCGGAGTCCATGGAGGTATTTTCATATATGGTAGGAAATATTAGGGCATCTCTTTTATCATCAGGGTAAGAGAGTCCATGAGAAGAATCATTGTCACCCAAAACTACCTTAGTCATAGTATTTAGATTACAAATCTATTATTTTTCATTTACACAATCCCAGGAGCAATATGGAACTTGAAAATATGATATTTAGTCTACTTCCTTGATCAAATTTATGGGTATCACATAATCACCATCAAGAATACTCCTTGGATTTGAAGGGGTGGTCCCCAAGCCATTGGGGAATGCAACCTTGATATTTTCATACAATATTGGTTGTTTTCATTCCCTTTTTATAAACATTTCTTAGCATTTTTGGATTTTAAAGACTCGAATGGGAAATTTTCACTATATAGTATTACGAAATTCCCATCGAAGGGATATTTCAAGAATTGATTATATTTTGATGGTACCAAGGTGAGGATATGAATCCAAGGCCTTCTAAGTAGTAATTAATATTCATTATCTTAGTGGATTTCTAGGAAATTTGTGTTATATGTGAGATCCCCAAACAGCTCCCAATGTTTGAACATCATTAGAGGATTTTTCTCACTATTATCATACCCTTTAATAGTTATACTTGTAGGAAATATTTCCACATCGATATATCCAAAAAATTGAATGGTATGAATCAGGATGAGGTTAACCCTTGAACCATTTTTGAATAGATCCATTTGGATTTTTACATATTCGAGATTACCTGAAACATACTGGGGTCAAATATTTCCTTTGATGATCTCTTTCTAATCCTGATCAATGAATGATATGGTGAAAGGTAATACTGATCGAATAGTTTCTACTTTATAAACCTCATCTACAATAACTTCTTTCTCAAACTCATGTGGACTATTAAGGGCCTTTATCAGTTATTCTCTTAGTTTTTTTGAAATGTGGAGAGCACCCTAGATCGAGAGTTTTACTAGGACAACCACCTATTGTTTTAGAATATTTTACTTGTATTCTAATGTAATGTGTATCCCAATGAGTGTTTTATTCATATATTGTGGATTAGGAGATAAAGTATATGTGGTGGATGAGTGTGTTGCTTCAGTAGAGGTTAAGTAAACATATAAATTTAGTGAATTAGGTCGCATTGAACTTCCCATTTGTATAGGATGATAAGAATATCACAACCTCACCGATCAATCATCTTAGATAATTGGGTTTGAATGGCCACTAGAGGGATTTAAGACACCTCCATGTTTTTTGGTCTTACTGAAGTATTCTCCCATGGGTATCAGCTGCATATATGTCCTCTATGGTGATGTAACTGAGATATTTTTATAGACCACACCATTGTTTCCCACTATATAAAGTTAATTCGACCTCTAGCTCCCTGATCAGGTATGTGACACTCATATTCGGAGGTGTATTCATCATCATAGAAGCTGACTGTTATGTGTATTATGTTAACAGAACCAAATATGAGCTATTTGTTTGATAAGGGTTATTTTTTTCTTTGGGTGGTTTCCATTCTCCAGATGTTGAGGGAATGAAATCTCTATGAGTCGGTACTTGCACCAAATATGAATACAACTCTTCATTTCTATACCTCTATGTGTCTGATGATTTTATCCACCTCCATGAGGTGTATTCGATGTCACCTACCTAAGTGATGGGATTGTTATGTGTTTGTTAAGCTCTTCTCCCAGGGTGGAATGATCCAAGTATACTGAATTTATAGTAATCTAGTAATCAAACTTTTTTACAAGTCTTACTGGTACATCTTACCAATCAACCTACTATTTTGGTTGAGAAATGGTTACACAGGTCACATGTTCTGGTGAATTTTCCAACATTACCTATCTATAATCAACTATGATTTGGAAGACATCATTGAAGATGAATAAATCTTGGATGGTGTGGCCCTGCATCCTATGAAAGAAACACTATTTATAGTGATCAGTGAGGTTGATCATATCTTGCTTCTTGGTCTATGCAAGCTGGAGTTGGTTATTTTACATAGATTCAAAGAAATAACTAGGGACCTTCTCATTTGATACAGAGTATGATTTACTCATATATTATTCAAATCATGGGGCACTTCTATCTCCTTTTTCTTTTTTGTTGAGGGTTTTTTTTGTTTCTTTCAATTGACATAATGATCAATGAAATTTTGGGCCTACATTGGTTCTTGAAAAGAATTTATATTGGTTTCTGAGTAATAGTGGCAGTCTATGCCTTACCGAGAAATTTCCCCTATGGTGAGGTCATGGGATGAGATTTATCTTGGGTCTGATGAATGGAATATTCCAAACATTTTTTTTCATTTTTACAGACTCATAGAATCCTTAGGTACACTTCATCAGGATCAAAGGGTTATGTAGCTCATCTCTTATATTTTCAACATAGAGTTACATAAATTTATATTACGATGGAGGTATGATGAGTGAAATGGTTCAACCTTTCCATATAGATATGAAGACAAAAACTATCTCATTTTTTCACTACATGTAGTTTTCAGGTTGATAATTATCATTTTACTTAGCGTAGAGTTGAACTGAAAAAGTAATTGATGATGAAGGTATTACTATCCCACAGTGAATCCTTCTTGAGGGTTGATGTAAGAAATGAAGGCCAGAACAATGAATCTCTATAAAAAAATCTCATCTTGGTCACCTTCGGTTGATCTCAAGGTCCAACCATCGAACCACATTGGGAAATTAAGTGAAATAGATTTTGACCGAGATCTCCATCACTATCAAATGTGGAGAAGGTAGGGTTAATGAAATTGGGTGGGGGGAATTTTTATCCACCCATTCAGGATATGGATTCTTCTTGGGATGCATGGGTTCACACTACCCTTCCACAGATTCCATTTTATCATCCAGGGATTCAATGGGATTATATAGTTCTATTAGTATATCTGTCTAGTCCATATCCCATATAGATGGGGTGATAAATACTTGATGAGGAGGATCTGTTTATATTTCTTGCTGCTTATCAATCTGTTCTAATAATGAATGACTTCCCTAGTACGGGAGAGGATGTTACCATAGTTGAGGTAAGTCGTTATCATCTTCGACTTCCTCATTTATCTAGACTAACTTCCTAGATCTAGAGATGTCCTCATGCTAAGGTGCCACTATTTTAGGTGGATTGTAACATTCCTAATGTGTGAAAGGAGGGAATTTTTTCTCATCCAGAAGACAATACCCAATGTGAATGTTTACCCTAAGTAGATCCTTGTTGAGTAATCTAATATTTTTTATATCATTATCATGATATTCCACCTACTACTCTATAGAATAAATTTCATTCCCATATGGTGATGAGTGGGATATAACCACATCTTTCCCATTATCATTGGTAGTGTTTGTATGTAGATGTGGAAACTCAATTTTCAAAGGTTTAAGGTTTTGGATTCCTCTTCTGTTTTTTATATAATAATCCTTAGATGATGCATCTAGATCATCCTCCTCCTGAGGTATGTTTTTGATATTACATCCCTATATGTTTTCTTCTTGATCAGCATTATTTATTTATTTTGATGGTAAAAATATTAACTAAAGTTCACCAAGAAATGGTAGTTATACCATTACTCTTAACATAATAGGGTGATTAGGCACTTCTTGAATTAGGGTTATTTCTCTGACCCTTGGCCATATTAGACTTTTATTTTCATTTTTACCCCCGTAGGGTTTGATTTCCTTCACTGTACATTCCTCCTATCGTGTTCTCTAACTAGTGACCTTGTGGGTGTTTTTGTTAATGTTTTCCAAATAGCCCCAAATAGGAATGGTTTTTTCTTATGGTGGGAGGAATGGATGAGAATCTAACCGTCAATATTTACCTACCAACCTAAAGAATACGGATTCCCTTTAGGATATTGATAATGATGAAAATGCAACAACCTTGTGGTTTGGGGGCTATTCTATGCCCCCATTAGTTCTTTTTTTTTCATATTACTTAGGATTTGATTGTTATTATTATTGGTTATTTTATGAGTCATATGAAAAAAATTAAGATATAATTTCCCATGACCTATGGAGTAGGGTTAGTCTATAACTACCGCTGATTTCTCCATGACCCTCTTGGGGTGTGATGGACCCGGTGATTGATATTGAGATAAAAATTAAACCATACCTATGGAATGGGTTTGGTTTTCTTCTTCCAACAATATGTATTGGATCCATTCATGGATTGATGACGTAAGGGTTGGAGTCGGTGGTAAATACTCCCCCAGCCCAGTGGGTTGGGTTCAGTACTGGATGGATTCTATTATAGATGTTATTGTGAATCGTTTCATTGGGAACAACTATGATGATGTATTATATGGGTATTATAGAAGCCCATGATGGAAGTCATTTTTATGAGATGTTGTCTAGTTGGTTGTATCTTAAGCTTCCTTGTCTGAAATTTACCCCCATTGGTTTGACAGACTGAGTTCAATGACCAGTTGGCAGCACTCTCCCTCTCTTTCTGATGTATTTGCATCATTAAAGATGTCTAATTACATTGTAGTGACTAACTATTCATGCATTACCCAGTCCCCTAATCTCACCGAAGGCTATGATGTTACATTATGCCATATTTTGGGAGATCTATTGTTTTGGAGACATGATGAAGTTAAATGTTCTATATTTCCCCATCCTCAGACATGTACATCCGACATCACTCTATAAATCAGTTGATAGAAAGTTTTAATGATACTGATACAAACAATACATAGGAATTTGTCTTGATTTTCCATTTCTAGGTTTTGGGCTATAGATAATGTGTCCACGTCTCGATTAAAAAAAATTATATTTATCGTCTGAAGGTGGCATGTGTATCCTAGATATGGGAGGTGTCTAGAATTTAACTAGTGATGAGTTTTTGACATATTTTTCCACAGGTATGGTAGGCACTCCTTCTTTATCTCATATGGGATATCATTTTCAATCATTGTGAGGGGACATAACATGGTGGGGAGGTTATTTCCAACTAACTCTCACCATATCCATGTCATCTTCCTCTTAATCAAACTCACATGCCTCCACCTGGTCAGAACACCAAGATTTCTTCTCTAGGTATCTTGCTACCTATGGTGAAGTGTTGTAGGTAGTTGATGGGGGAACTATATATAGACTAACCTAGGGTTTCGAGAACCTCTCTATAAAAATAATTCTTAATTTTGATCATCTCTTTATATGGAGGTGTCTGGGCAAGGGGATTATTTCTTTGTCTGAGGGAGATATCACCATAGAGAGGTTGACCACAACAGATGTCAAGAGTATAGTCCCTATGATCTAGATCCACAATACCATGAAGAGGAACATAATGGTAATGATTTAATTATTATTTAGTTAAATAGTATAAAGTCCCTTATAGTGTTTCGAATATGTATCGAATAGACTCAAGGACACTTGCATTGACCAGACCATGGATATGAGCCTCATTCTGCATCATGGCCAGAATATGCTAACCTACCTTCTGAGGTTGAGAATGGATATGAGACTAATCCATGATGGCTATTGAAATATGCCAATAACTCTTGGGTTTTCTAGGAATATAATCCCATTACTGAGAATTTTGTGGAGTATGGTAGTGAGATTCTATATTATCAGCAAGAATGTGAGCTTTCTTGTGAGTGGTTTCTCAAATATGTTGGACAACCCTAGCTAATGTGGGGAAATGTAAACAGTTTGAATATGAATTCCACAAAATAATATTCCAACAGACCTCTGGAATGGGATATGTTATATGATCATCTTCAAGTATTTCCTTTGTAGGATACAAGTGTTGTCGTTCATCAGGGGAAGTATGGATATGATCCTAGAATCTGTGAGCTGCCGAAATATGAAAAGTAGCTTCACTGACATGAATATGAGACTTACCCAAGGCATTTTCCTCTCTCACATGGTGATCCCCAGTTGTAATGGGGATATGATTATGACATTGCACATTTAGATTATTCCTCCATCCATTTTCAAAAGGAATATGAGCCTTTACCAAGGAATGATTCACTCTGACATGGTGGGCCCCAATTTTCATGGGTATATGAACCCAGTCTGATGCCTAGGGAGAATTCTACCAATATTTTTCTCTATAAATGTTTAAATGTCCCACGAAATATCCCTCTCTCAATTGGGGAGACTTGTGTGGAATAAGAATATGATCTCAGTCTGGTTCCTCTTCTTTTAAATGAATATAGCGACAATCCTCCTAGATTGGAGAACTAATTTTCACTTTCTCTAGATTAACCACTTGTTTGTACTCATCAGAGTGTTGTTCTACCTTTCCTATTAGGATAGGGATATATGTATATCCATATACCTATACTAGTTCAAATATATAAAAGATGAGTTCTTTAACATTTCTAGATTGTAGTGACACTTTAGAAAAGTGTGTGCAGGAATGTAGGCCTACACATTTCCAGTCTCCAGTATTTATTATCATATATTTACAATTAAATAAGGGCTATAATCCATCTCCTATACTCATTGTTAAATTTGGATGTACTGATGGGATTCAAGAATGGGGGTTCGTATATGATCCTCCCCCATGCTTTCTGTAGGAATACATGGGCAGGATTGATCATAAGGGGAAAGATATGAGCATGCCCACTACCTACATCCATAATATGATAGTTTTATTTTTTAGTGGGAGTTGGTATATGTTCTCACTACCATTTATCCATGTATTTATGTGCCTAAAATGAAATCCTTGGTATCCTTTCATGAGTTTCCAATGTGGAAATGTGATGGGTAATACCCACACCAGGCGACTGAGGGGCACCAGTAGGATGAATCTTGTGACGACGATTGAAAGGATCCCTCCTAGACATCTCATGAACTCTAAATTTAATTATTGACCCCTTTATCCACATACCTATAATATAGAAGGTAAATATTTTCATGTTTCGGGGATAATATTCTGAATTGATAGGCGGTTGTGTAGGATCGAAATAGTGATGTAGATGCTCAATTTACAAGAGGGGGGGTGAATTGTACACTTTAAAAAATTCCTTTGTAACTTTTAATGTTTGTTATGAATAACTATAGTTTCCTTAAGATAAAGGAAAATACTAATTTTAACAAAGTTAAACAAGGCAAATTCACAACACCTCTAACACTGAATGTAAACTTGGAAATAGTTTCCGAAAGTATGTTCCGGAAATATGGTTCCGGAAATTGAAACTTAACAAAAGATTACAATATGAGATTCTACCTTAAAGCGTATAGAATCTAAATGAAACAGAGTACAAATAAGGAAGTATAAGAAAGTTATACTTTCCTTATAATATAAAATGTAGCGGAATATAAACAAGTAGCTAAACTACAAGTAACAAGATATAAGTCTTTTAACCCAAAGAGAAGGGTATCCAACAACCTTGGATAAAGGTCCCTTGATTTATACTTTCAAGCAAGTCTGTCTTACCCACACCAGGGTAAGCCCTCGATACGAAGATCGGAGTCTCTGTCTTGCTATCCCCACAAGCCCTCAACTTCAAGGTAGTTGGCAACCTCTGTCTTCCTCAGCAAGGAAGCCCTCGAACTTCAAGGTAGTCGGCACCTCTGTCTTCCTATCCCCGGAAGCCCTCGAATGTGATCACCAACATTCGGAGTCGCACGAAGCTTTGAGAGTTAATAAGAGCCTCTCTCTCTAGAAATCACTTCAAGTATGTAATCACATGAGTCGAAGATCTGTCAGCCTTTCAGCACCGAGCTCTTTCAAATGAGCTCCTATTTATAGGTAAGGTCGGCTCCTTCTCCAACGGTCATATTTTCCTTAAAGATCGGAGGGACCTGTACATGTGTCACTTAGACAACGGTTAGTTTATAACAAAATAGACAACATCGTTTTATAACAAAACAAGTGTAACAGAATAAACGACATCGTTTTAAAATCTAACATAAAAGTTTGGAATGAAAGCTTTGGAGTGAAGGTTCGGAGTGTAAGGAAAATAATAAAGAGTAGACAAATTATAGAAGTGTAAGTAGAATAAGTGTTTGGAGTCTAACCAAAATATTTTTCGGAGTCTGAATTAATTCAGAGTGTATAAAACAGAGATGATCAGATTCTGTTTAATAGGTGAATTCGGAATGAGAATTTGGAATGGGAATTTGTCATCAGAATTTGTAATGAGAATTCTTCATTGGAATTCGTAATGAGAATTCCTTATTAGAATTCATAATGAGAATTTGTTGTCGAATTTCATAAAGATTCGTATCCTTAATTTGGAGTAAAACTGTATTCCGAATTCGGAATGAAACTTTATCACAGTTCTCATTCTGGATTTCAGAGTGAACCTTTATTACAGTTCTTGTCCAGAATTAGGATCCTAAAACAGAATACTTCATATCAAGGTTTCAAGCAGTTCCGAGAAAATAGAAATGAATCCGAATCTTCTACTTAAGAAAAATCTGGATGAAAAAATGATAAGAATATTTTTTCTTACAAAAGCGATTTTCCTTATAAAAGAAATTTTTCTTATAAAAGAAATTATCCTTATAAAAGAAATTTTTCTTATAAAAGAAATTATCCTAAAGATAAGGTGTTTGTGATTTTCAAAACAAGAAGGAATGGAAAAGTCATAAGGAAAACCTTATTGACTCAACAATCTCCCCCTTTTGGAAAGCACAAACATCCTTACGAAAAAGAAATTCTAAGAAGAAAGAAAAACATTAAGGCTTATCTCCCTTTTATTTAAGGATATTGATGAATACGATTAACTCCCCCTTAGGCTATGAAACTCTAAGGATCATATTCTAGATTTCCGGAGTGACATTTCATTACGAAAAAGAAAGTCTTCTTTAATGAAAAACTCCCCCTTAGATAGACTCTTATTAGATTTCTTTTTCCTTTGAGGATCTTTTCCTTCTCCCCTTTAGATAAACTTTCATTGGGGTTCTTGTTTTTCTTAAGGATCTTTTCCTTCTCCCCCTTTGTGATTTTCAAAAAGAAATCGAGGGAATGGAAGAAAAAAATAACAAAGTACCTGAAACATTAGAAGCAACAACAAAAGAAACGAGAGGCACAATTTTCATTAGGTTTAAGATCTTGGCAACAAAGAAAATTTGATACAACAAAAAGATCGGATTTAGTTATTTCGGATCTTTTTCCTTCGACATGAGCCCCTTAAGGATAGTCTTGATCTTCTGCAGGTCTTTATGATCTTCTTCAGCTTGCTTCTCTAAGACCACTATTCTTGCAGATTGAGCTTCAATCTTTTATTCCTGGGCTTTCAGCTTTTCTTCCTAAGCCTTGAACTTTTCTTCTTGAGCCTTCAACTTCTGTTCAAACTCGATCTGATGATCCCTTTCAAACTTCCAGTTCTGAGAAACAGAATTCAACTTCCCATTCAGATCTCTGACTTGTTGAATCTGAAAGTTCTTTTCATCTGTCAGCTTCTCTTCAAAGGATGAAGTCAGATCATTTATCTTCCTGTCCTCAGTCTCAAAGGCATCTTTAACATTGTCTTGAAACTCATCAAATAACCTCATCTCTTCAACAGTATTCTTTGACCAGTTTTTCATCTTCTTGCAAGATTTTCTATGAACTTTGTAGTCAACAAAAAAGGTTTTGAACTGAGCCTCAATCTCAATGCACTTGTCCATAACCATAGACACGGAGTCTGTTTTCTTATTCAAAGCATGTTGGAGCATATGGCATCTTGAATCAATACTTGAGAAGGTTGGAATGGTTCCCACCAACTTCTTTAAAGACTGGACAACAAATTCATGTCCCACCGAAGATGACTCTGAATCCGAAACATTGCTTGGAGAATTTTCTTTTTCAACAAGGTCAAGCTTTCTCTTCAAAGAACTACCAATTTCATTCCTCTTCCTCACTTCTGAGCTCAGAGTATCAGCAAGAATTTTCTTTCCCTTTTCTTTTTCCGGAATTGAATCCTGTTCTAGAATTTTCTTCTCACAATCAGAAACTTGAACAAAATTATCTTCCTCAACAGCAAGTTCCTGAACACAAACCCCTACGTTTTCCTTCTGAGCAACATCATGTAAAATTTGTTCTTCTTATCCATGATAAGTAACTTCTTCTTCTCCTTTCTCTTCTTCCATTGCTGGAGTAACTAGCTTCGAAGATTCAGCTTCTGAAGTTCGGAGTGATAAGTGTTATGAAGGTGTTCCCTTGTAATCATCTACTTGTTTCAAAACATCTCCGGTTTCATCACTTCCTTCAGAAACATCTTCTCCTTGTTCCACTTGCTCAACTTGCTCTACTTCCTCAGTAGTCTTAGAAACAGCTTCTTCCTGAGTAACGAAATTTCTTCCTGGAGTCTCAGGTATAGATTCCAAGGAGAAAGATCTCGGAACAGGAATAGTTGCTGAAACCATCTCATTGAATTTCAACAAAGCCTGAGCTACCTCAAACTCAGACATCTTCTTCTTGAGCTTCTTTTCCTTTACTTGTTTTTCAAGCTCATCAGCAGTTCTCTCCTTCAAGGCCTTAGCCTCCGCAGGGTCCAATCCGAACTGCGTATCCCATTCTTTCCTTTTCTCTTTATCTACTCTCCACTTCGTAACAATCTCATCAGGATAGGATTTCTTCTTCTTTGGTTTTGGAGGTGCAGAATGGACTTCCTTAGACTTGGGATTCTCTGCTTCTACTTCCACTTCTTTCAGTTTTTTCTTCCTTACTGGCTTAGATGATTCCGGTTCAACAGCCTTCGGAGCCGCTTCTTCTTGATTAGGCAAATCGAAGAACTCACCAGTTTTCTTGTTGAAAGCCAAATCCATCCTCTTAAGAGTATCATCGCTGACCAGCATAATCTTGCAAACTCTTGTCTTAGATTTGAAAGCCTCCTTGAAAGACTCAAGGCACCAAACTATCAACTTGGAGAGTATTTCTGGATACATAATAATCTGAGCTCTCATATTTCCTTTCATCAAATTCTCAAGAATAATAAGAATGTGCTTCATCAAGTTAAACTTCCTTAGATTTATCAGGAAATCTAAGATATAGATCTCACTTTTCTTCAAACTGTCTTTATCACCTTTCCTCGGTACGATAAGCCCTTGCACCCACAACTCTAGAATCCGGAAATTTGTGGATAAACTTGCAATCTTCGGAGCCTTTTCATCAGCCAGTCCGAGAGTTTCTAAGGATTTTTCCTTGTCGAAGCTACCCTTAGAGTCCGGCAACACATGCAAAATAAATTCGGCTTCTCCTTCATAAGTCATCCCTACCAAGCTTGCAGCCTTGGTTTGAGAAAGCTTGTAGGTATTTCCATAATACTTAAAAGAAAACTTCTCCCTATTATCTTCCTTAAATAAGGAAACTGATTCATAGAACTCAACAAGTAACTCCGAAAAAACATCGTCTTGATTCCCCGGTTTGGATACAGCAACATATTCCCAGCCATTCAACTTAATGTTCTTTGAAATAAGAGAATCATAGTTATTGAAGAAATCTGGATGGACTAGCCTTTCTCTGTAGACTAACCACTGAGAAATTGGCTTATTGGATGACATATCTTGAGAACCTAACTCCGCAGACATTCGGATCTGTAATCCTCTGAGAAGTTCGGAACAGAGACAACTGAAGTTCGGAATGGCCTTAAAACAGAGGGGCAGAGCTTCGGGACGCGAGAGCTTGAAATCGATGTGGGACGAGTATTTGGGTCCCCTTTATATAGGAAATGGAACGACGGTTCAACTTCCTTGGTTGATCTAACGGTTGGGATGAGCTGATATTAGATTTGACGGTTGAAAACTTGAATCTGATCTTTTTGAGGTTTTTATTAAAACAAAGAATTAAGAAAACTATAATCCGAAAACATAATACAAGAAAATGCCAGCAAGTAAGATATGACTACGAAAACTTGAGTGAGGAAATCATATATTTCGGATTGGCTTAGGAGGATTATTCGTAATGGGTAAAAAATAATGACTAAGAAAGAAATATTTATTATGAAAAGACAGAATTCGCAAAAACTTTACTACGAAAAACAAACTCAGTACGGAAAATGCATTACGGAAAGCTCAGTACGAAAAACAAATTCAATACGGAAAACTCAGTACGTAATTTTTTTAAAAAAAAATGAAAACGACAAACTTATTATGAAAGATTCGATACGAAAATCCCGTTATGAAAATACCAGTACAAAATTTTCCATTCTGGAAATGTTCAATATAAACACTTCCATTCCAGAAGTATTATGTACGAACATGTCCATTCTGGAAAAATTGTAGTTCCGGAAATCTCCATTCCGGATATCTTCATTCCGAAAAGTTTAAAAACAGATTTTTGAAAAACTTTGCTAAAATAACAAGTATATGTACTCCCCCTATGAAAAGGAGTGTATTGTTGTAAGGAGACTTTTCCAATAGAAAGTTTAATTAAGGAGGATTATCTTACGATTATCATTCCTAACTTCTGTTTAATATATTCAAATCTATCAGAAGACAAAGATTTTGTGAAAATATCAGCAAGTTGATCTTGCGTTCCAATAAACTGAAGAATAATATCTCCTTTAAGTGTGTGATCCCTAAGAAAGTGATGCCTAATATCTATGTGTTTTGCACGGGAGTGATGTGCAGGGTTCTTACTTAGGGCAATGGAACTTGTGTTATCACACAAAATTTGAGTTTTAGTAAAACTCAAGCCATAGTCTGTGAGTGTGTGTTGCATCCACAACACTTGTGCACAACAACTTCCAGCTGCTACATATTCAGCTTCAGCAGTGGAAAGTGCTACAGAATGTTGCTTCTTGCAGGACCAAGAAACTAATGAATCTCCTAATAAATGACAAGTTCCGGATGTACTTTTTCTATCCATTCTACATCCACCAAAGTCAGCATCAGAAAAACTTTTTAGAACAAAATCATTTCCAGAAGTATAAAATAATCCTAGATCCATGGTTCCCTTAAGGTAGCTAAAAATTCTTTTTACCGCCTTTAAGTGAGATTCCTTAGGATTGGATTGATATCTTGCACATAAGCATACTGAAAACATTAGGTCTGGTCGACTAGCTATTAAGTATAGTATACTTCCTATCATACCTCTAAAAGATGTTTGATCTACTGGTTTCCCAGCTTCATCAAGATCTAAAGAGTTTGAGGTACCAATGTGAGTACTTATACTCTTAGTGTTGTCATAACCATACTTTTTAAGAAGATCTTTAATATACTTATGTTGAGATATGTAGGTTCCTTCTGGTTTTTGAGAAATTTGAAAACCAAGGAAAAAAGTTTACTCACCCATCATACTCATTTCGAACTCAGATTTCATTAGACTAGCAAAAGAGTTAGTCAAAGATTGCTGAGTTGAACCAAATATAATGTCATCAACATATATTTGAACAATAAAAACATTTTTCTTATCTTTCTTTATAAAAAGGCTTGGATCTGCATTTCCTTTAACATAGTTATTTTGAAGCAAAAAACCAGTGAGTCTATCATACCATGCTCGTGGGGCTTGTTTAAGGCCATACAAAGCTTTGGTAATTCTAAAAACATGATCAGGATGTCTTGTATCTTCAAATCCAGGAGGTTGTTCAACAAAGACTTCCTCTTGAACATAACCGTTAAGAAAAGCACATTTCACATCCATTTAAAAAAGTTTGAAATTAAATAATGCTGCAAAAGCAAGTAGAATACGGATAGATTCAAGTCTAGCTACTGGAGCATAGTTTTCTTCATATTCTATTCCCTCTTGCTGATTATAGCCTTTAGCAACAAGTATAGATTTATTTCTAACAATGACTCCATTTTCATCACATTTATTTCTGAAGACCCATTTTACTCCAATAACAGAAGTTTCCTTAGGTCTTTCAACCAAGGTCCAGACTTTATTCCTTTTGATTTCATTTAGTTCATCTTGCATGGATTTAATCCAATCATCATCACCTAAAGATTCATCAGTGCTTTTAGGTTCTAATTGGGAAAGAAATGCTAGATGTTCTACTTCATTTCTTAAGGAACTTCTAGTCCTTACAGGTTGATTTACATCACTAAAGATACTATCACTGGGATGATTCTTAAGAAACGCCTAATTTGGGTTTTGTAAAACCTATTCATCAACATAGGGTAGAAAATCTTCTAGGGTAAATGTTTCTGAATTATCTTCTAGAACATTATCCTTGTCAGAAGATTCTTCTATCAAAGGTTGATAATCAGTTTTTGAAAACACATCCGAAGATATAGGTTGAGGTAGTTTAAAAACAAAAGGATCTGACTCATCGAATTTTACATGTATTGTTTCTTCAACAGTGCAAGTATTTTTATTAAAAACTCTATAAGCCTTAGAGGTTGTGGAATAACCTAAGAAAATCCCTTCATCAGATTTTGGTGCGAATTTATGTAAGTTATCTTTAGTATTCAAAATGAATACTTTGCAACCAAAAACCTTGAAGTAAGATAGTCTTGGTTTTCTACCATTCCATAACTCATAAGGAGTTTTATTAAGAAAATGTCTAACCAAAACTCGATTTATAGTATAGCAAGCAGTACTTACAGTTTCAGCCCAGAAATGTCTAGCTACAGAATATTCACTCAACATGGTTCTAGTTATCTCTTGAAGAATTCTATTTCTTCTTTCAACTACACCATTCTGTTGAGGAGTTCTAGGTGCTGAAAAATTGTCAGTAATACCTTTCTTACTACAAAAAGTTTCAAAATCAGAATTTTGAAATTCTCCTCCATGATCACTATGAATAGTTTTCAATGGAAGGTTTTTCTCATTTTTAACTTGAGCTCTAAAACTTTTGAAATAAAAAAAAGCTTCATATTTCTTTGTTAGAAAATAGACCCAAGTAAATCTAGTGTAATCATCAACTAGAACAAACACATAGTATTTGCCTCCAATACTTCCAGTTTGTGTTGGACCAAAAAGATCCATGTGCACTAACTGTAATGCATCAGTTATTGAGACTTCACCGATTTACTTAAAACTAGATTTATGTTGCTTGACATATTGACAAGGATCACAAACTTTAGAAGAATCAAATCTAAGCTCCGGTAGATCCTTAACTAGTTTCTTCTTAGAGAGTTTACATAGGTTCCTAAGATTACAGTGACCTAGTCTTCTATGCCATAACCAAGAGTGATCTTCCATTGCACTTAGGCAAGGTAAATCTTGACTCCTGAGATCTTCTAGGTTCAAAGTGTAAACATTTTCTTGCCTATTGGCTGAGAGAATAAATTCTTCCTTGGAATTGTGAACTAAGCTCTTATCATTCCGAAAATTCACAAGGTAACCTTCATCACATAACTGACTTATGCTAATGAGGTTGTGCTTAAGACCTTTAACAAAAAGAACATTTGAAATCAAGGTTTTACCAAGAAGAACAATATTACCAATACCAACAATCTCTCCCTTATCATTATCTCCGAAAGTTACCTTTCCTCCTTTAGTTTTGATAATCTTTTCAAAATAGCTTTTGTTACCAGTCATGTGCCGGGAACATCCAATATCCATGTACCATGTATTTTTTCTATTACTTTCTTTATTTTCCTAAAATCAAGAAGAAAAATTAAACTTTCGGAATCCAAACATGTTTGGATCCGAGATTTCCAGACAATAAAATTTTAGGTACCCACATCTTCTTAGAAAAGTAAGCTTTGTGAAATCCTAGAGATTGGGTTTTGTTTAAGGAACAATTCTTTGCCCAGTGACCACCACATTGACACTTGGTACAAAATGGGGCACTTTCAGGGACAAAATAATTGTTACTAAAAATTGATTTTGCATGGGTATAACCAAATCTAGATTTATTTCTTAAAGGTCGTATTTGGGAATACATCTTATCAAAATTTTCCTTACCATGGGTAAAGTTTGATAAACACTTCTTTAAGGAAAAAAATTCAGACTTGAGTTTTACAACCAAGTTTTTATCCTCAAAATCATTGGTTTTATAACTAGAGCTAGGCTCAAAAACATTTTTACTAGAAATTACTTTTTCTAATTCTTTAGAAAGTTTGTTCTTCTCAGAACTTACTTCCTCAAGATTTTTTGAAATACTTTCAAAATCAGCATTTTTCCTATCAAGATCTTTAGAAAGATCTGATATCTCTTTCGTAAGAATAGAATTCCTAGAGTTTGCCTTATCAAGTTTCTTATTGAGTTTGGAATTCTCAATCTCAATAAGTTCAGCAAACCTAGAGACTTCTTCATAAGTAGGTAAAGTATTTTCCTCATCAGAAGATGATTCTTCATCAGAAGAGTTATAATACTTACTATCATTAGAATTTAAAGAAACATTGTTCAATGATTCAGCATTTCGTACCTTAGCCATAAAACAATGATTATCAATAGGTAATCTGGCTATAAGACCAATATTCTTCTGTCCTGAAGATTCATAATCAGAAGATTCATCTGAAGAGTCACCACCACTGGCACTCCAGGTGTCATTAGCTTTCAGAACTTTCTTAGCTTTGGCTTTATAATACTTCTTCTTGTTCCTGTCAGAATTCCTTTCTTTTCTTTCTTTCTTTTTGAGCATAGGGCAATCTGGTCTAATATGTCCAGCTCTTTTGCATTCATAACAAGTAACTTCTCCATCTTTCTTATCTTTCCTTTCCTTTTTCTTATACTTAGATTGTAAATTTCTCTATCCAGCTATCTTGTTCATTCTTCGAGCAAGATTAGCTAACTCATTTTCAGAGACTTCACTCTCACTAGATTCGGATTGGAAAATAACTTTCTTAGATTTGGATCTGGTTACTCTCTCAGGAGTCTTGGCTTTCATCTGATTTGAAGTTGTTGTAAAAGCAACAGTACCATTTCCATTTTTCTTTTTGATATTGTCATCATCTCTCTTCATTCTAGTTTCATGTTGACGAAGAGTTCCAAAAGGCTCATCAAGAGTAATTTGAGTGACCTTCCTGTTCTCATCTATAGCTGTTCTCTTGGATTCCCACTCATTGGGCATGATATCAATTATCTTATCCACAAGAGCTTCATCATCTAGACCTTTCTCTCCCATAGATTGTAGTCAATTGACGATAGTCATAAATCTCTGTTGAACTTTACATATTGGTTCACCATAAGGAAAGTTGAAGCCATGATATTCAGCTCTAATCATAGCTCTTCTAGTCTCAATCACCTTAGAAGTTCCAAAGTGTGTAACCTCTAACTTCTTCCATATACAATTAGCTGCTTCACAAGAAGAAATTTGGCTATATATATTTCTAGTCATTGAACAAAGTAAAGTATTGCATACCTTATAATTGAGTTTATATTCATGCTTTTCCTGGTTAGTGAAAGTTCTGACTTCCTTGTCAGGAATTTTATAATCACCAGTAAGCATAACAAAGTTATCTACTCTAGTATTGATAAAAAAATTCTTTATACTATCTCTCCAGTATTCATAATCATTACCATCAAAGATTGGTGGTCTTGTAGGATTCAGATTGTCAATTGAACCAACATTAATTCCTTTCATACTAGAAAATCCTTCGATACACAAACTTGTTAGTAGCAAAGATTCATAATAACAAAGTTCGGAATGAGAAAGTTCGTAATGAGAAAGTTCGGAATGATAAAGTTCGGAATGATAAAGTGAGCAAGAAAAACTTATTCGTGAGTATAAGTATTTCAGAGACCTTCTCTGATACCAAATGTAATATTGGTATAGAGTATGAGGTTTCCAACCTCTGATACCAATTGTAGGATCGAAATAGTGATGTAGATGCTCAATTTACAATAGGGGGGGTGAATTGTACACTTTAAAAAATTCATTTTAAACTTTTAAAGTTTGTTATGAATAACTATAGTTTCTTTAAGATAAAGGAAAAGACTAAGTTTAACAAAGTTAAACAAGGAAAATTCACAACACCTCTAACACCGAATGTAAACTTGGAAATAGTTTCTGAAAGTAGGTTCTGGAAATATGGTTCCGAAAATTGAAACTTAACAAAAGATTACAATATGAGATTCTACCTTAAAGAGTATAGAATCTAAATGAAACAGAGTACAAATAAGGAAGTATAAGAAAGTTATACTTTCCTTATAATACAAAATGCAGCGGAATATAAACAAGTAGTTAAACTACAAGTAACAAGATATAAGTCTTTTAACCCAAAGAGAAGGGTATCCAACAACCTTGGATAAAGGTCCCTTGATTTATACTTTCAATCAAGTATGTCTTACCCACACCAGGGTAAGCCCTCGATACGAAGATCGGAGTCTCTGTCTTGCTATCCCCGCAAGCCCTCAACTTCAAGGTAGTTGGCAACCTCTGTCTTCCTCAGCAAGGAAGCCCTCGAACTTCAAGGTAGTCGGCACCTCTGTCTTCCTATCCCCGGAATCCCTCGAATGTGATCACCAAAATTCGGAGTCGCACGAAGCTTTGAGAGTTAATAAGAGCCTCTCTCTCTAGAAATCACTTCAAGTATGTAATCACATGAGTCGAAGATCTGTCAGCCTTTCAGCACTGAGCTCTTTCAAATGAGCTCCTATTTATAGGTAAGGTCGGCTCCTTCTCCAACGGTCATATTTTCCTTAAATATCGGAGGGACATGTACACGTGTCACTTAGACAATAGTTAGTTTATAACAAAATAGACGACATCGTTTTATAACAAAACAACTGTAACAGAATGAACGACATCGTTTTAAAATCTAACATAAAAGTTCAGAATGAAAGCTTCGGAGTGAAGGTTCGGAGTCTAACCAAAATATTTTTCGAAGTCTGAATTAATTCATAGTGTATAAAACAGAGATGATCAGATTCTGTTTAATAGGTAAATTCAGAATGAGAATTCAGAATGGGAATTCGTCATCAGAATTTGTAATGATAATTCTTCATTGGAATTCGTAATGAGAATTCCTTATCAGAATTCATAATGAGAATTTGTTGTCGAATTTCATAAAGATTTGTATCCTTAATCTGGAGTAAAACTGTATTCAGAATTCGGAATGAAACTTTATCACAGTTCTCATTCTGGATTTCAGAGTGAACCTTTATTACAGTTCTTATCCATAATTCGGATCCTAAAACAGAATACTTCATATCAAGGTTTCAAGCAGTTCCGAGAAAATAGAAATGAATCTGAATCTTCTACTTAAGAAAAATCTGGATGAAAAAATGATAAGAATAGTTTTTCTTACAAAAGCAATTTTCCTTATAAAATCAATTTTTCTTATAAAAGCAATTATCCTTATAAAAGCAATTTTCTTATAAAAGCAATTATCCTAAAGATAAGTTGTTTGTGATTTTCAAAACAAGAAGGAATGGGAAAGTCATAATGAAAACCTTATTGACTCAACAGGTGGCAATGAGTGCCATTGGATTCACTGCAACAATATCAAAATGTGATTGAATCATCGATTTTGATGCCTAGAGACCTTCAGATAAAGAATTAATGGTTTGTATCATTCCATGTCAATGGTATTATAGGAAAATTTAATTCTCCACCTGAATTAGGAGGTGTTTGCTGGGTGTGATTGTTTTGTGACCTGTAGAGTTTGCAGCCTTAACTGAGGTTTCAGAATAGTTTCAGAATAGTTTCAGAATGAAGACATGATCATAGGTTGGGATTTTTTTTATGAGAGACTTTTTTGATTCCATGAAGAAAACAATGAAAAAGGTCACCAATCAATTCATCTTCATATGTATGATACATGATGAATCATATATACACAGGTAAAAAAAATTCATTATTTATACATGGTTTGTCTATTCTACTCATGTGGTCTTTTTAGAGCGAGGATGGTATTATCCCATGGGAATCCTGATTAAATCTCATGATTCTATCTTTTTTATCGTTTGAGAGATTCATATCAATTTCACCATTTTTTAGAAAGATAATGAATGTTAGAATTGAAATATTTTGATGGGATCTTGGTTTTCTATCCTTTTTAACCCATGAAGGGGGGGGAATAGATTTATGATTTCACATTAACTTTACGTTTTTCAACTTTCATAGAAATTACCAATGTTTCCCTCAACCATAAATCGGTATAAACCTGTTTTTCAACAACGGGTAGTCATTTGGGGTTTTAGACCCAACATCACCTTGCAACATGAATTTGTCAAGAATTTGGGATTCCAGACACCTCTAACCCTTATGGAGTGAGTTAGTACCTACTCTAGGACTCTATTATAGATTTAAGATATGTTCATGAGTGTCTCCTTAATTTTTATTTAGAAGGTATTACCATAACAAAATGATCATGTGTCGAATCCTTTTATGTGTAACGAGGGTTCCCTTAATGAGTTTATATACATGTATCTGAGGTTCCTAATCCATTTACCTTTAATTGTTAGTAATTGGTATATTCTTATACTTTTAATCGATATAACCAGGAACTCTAGAGTTTACTTCCAAATAGGGAGGTGATCAATGTTTGGAGTATGGGATTGATCCTTATTTAGTCACTCAATGTATTATTTTAATGGTAGGAATCAAAACCCATGTAGTTTGTTCAAGCTGTAGAGTTTAATGTTTTGCATAAGGAAATATAAGATAGAATACAGGGACTAAGAATTAAGCTCGAGCCTCCAGAGGGCATCCTACACAACTTATTTATAATAGGAATCAGATTCATTATAGTTCAATCATGTTGTTCTGACTTATCCCAAGGTTTATGTCCTTATATAGGAGTTTCCATATTGTTTTTTTAATGGGGATTACACACTGAGGTTTACTTGATTTGGGGGAAACTCATTAGGAAAATGATATGATAATTTAAAATTACTAAAACCATGTAATCCATGCTCGGTGTGAGAAAAAATGGACTGCATGTGACCTTTCTCATCACATATGGCCTCAGAGATTGTTCACTAAGCCAACCCTGATGAGATATTTGATATGAAGCTTAAAATATTTGAAGAAGTATTTTGTATCCTATTTATAGAATAATTAGAGTCTTTATAGTTCATTTTATGTATAAATCTAATGATAGACAGGTGGGATGATTGATCCCTAAGAGGGACTGAGTCCCCATGGTTTAGGATATTTTATATATAATGGAACATACACCGAGGAGGATGACTATTAGAGCTTGGGCCAAAGAAAGGTTTCAAATGTATCCTCTTTATAGAAGGAATTAGATTTCTCATAGTTTAGTTGGCACCTCGATCAACTGATGAATGAGGAATAATGATAAACACATGGGATAGATTGGGTCATAATGGATAGAATGTTTTGGATATGGATGGACATACACTGAGGTGGATGATCCTTTAAAATCTGACTTTAGAAGTCATACTATGTATTTTGTTTATAGTAGGAATCAGAGAACTCGTAGTTTAGTATGGTAGTATAATTGAATATGGCTACCAAGAAAGGTTATCATGGGTCAAGGTGTCCAACTAACATGTCCTAATTGTCTTCAAGATGTGTTCTGATAGTCTAACTAACGTTTCTATGGTGTCTGACTGACGTGTATGAGGATGTCTAGACATGTCCTGAATTTCTAACAGATGTGTACAATGAAAAATTACATGATCTAGTTGACCTGTCTGGAGGATGTCACATGATCTGGACGTTAAGTCTAGAAGCTGTCGTATGATCAAGGATGACATTTCCAGAGTGCATTGTATGATATGGCTGGGAACCTTGGAGGACTTCACATGACTTGGATTTCATGTCCTAGGGTTTCCACATGACTTCTGTGACATTTCCATAATGTGTCTCATGATTTGGTTGACATTCCGTGAGGGAATCACATGACATTCTTGACATTCATGAAGAGAATTGAAGGACTTTATTGACATGTTCAGATGGTGTCACATGATTTGTTTGACATTCCTCGAGGGTGTCATATGGATTTCGTGACATGCCGAGAGGGTATCACATGACTTACTTGACATGTCATGGGGTAATCAAATGACTTTTTTGATAATCCCTTGTGATACCACTAGACATTTTGGCATTCCTGAATGACATCATAATACTTGGTTGATTTTTATGAAGGGATTCGAAAGACTAGTTTTACAAGTTATGAGGACTTCACAAGACCTAGGTGACATGTCATAGTACTGCCTCATGATCTGGATATGTTATATGAAGTGAATGATTCCTTGTCAAGATGATTTTCATATCCATATTCACATAAGTCTTTCATCTTTTTCAGTATTTAATTAATATATTCTTCAAGGTTTTTTAAGAATTAGATTTTTTAGGTTTCATGTGACCTAATCGGCATGAAGAAAATCCTTCTCATAATCTAATGGACATACCCAAAGTCCTTTTTTTGATTTCAGAGTGACCATGTGAAGCACATATTCGTGTCATGTGATCTATTAGGAAATCCCCTAGATTTTACCTGGTGGAAGACCCTTTCAATCTGATGACTTTCCCCTATGATAATTCCCCTCCCATGCTACCATGTAGCAGTTGTCATCATATGTGTGTGTAAACATTTTTTCATATGTTGGGGGGAATTTATAGGTCTTTCAGCCCTAGTTATACATAATTTTTCAGAATTCATAGATCATAAATATGATCTGGAGTCAATGTAGGGATTTTTACATAATGAGTTTCACATGATCTTATTATAGGTTGTCCAAGGAATCACGTGATATTCAGAGATCACAAGAACATCTAGTCATCTCCTTATTCACTAGACACTGGCATATCAAAGGGATATCGCCTAATCATTTTGACATGTCAAAGAGACTTCATAAGGTTAGGCCCACATATCTACAACTCTTTATTAGATCAGAATTCCCATGGAAAGGATTTCATGGGATCTACGATGTTTTTTTGGGGTTCTTCATAAGACTAAGGTAGCTTTTCCATTGTAGCCTCCATTGGATCAGCATGACATGTCAATGGTCCCTCTCATGACATGAGGTGTGTAACCCATTTTTCATGAAAATTAGTATACCCTCCCTCCATGGTAGGATTCTACCGTTTTATATCATTTTCTCTTCCTTAATTTACAAGGATAGGGGATATTCTGATGTCATGTAATAATTTTCATTGATAGTCGATCTACTTTTCTATGATTCCTTACGTATTGATTATGGATCTCATGCTGTTGTGTGAGCCTTTTCACGAAAAATAATTTCTCATATATGTTAAGATAAAGTGGAATATCCTAATCAAATAAACTTGTTTGAGAACCATTGTATAGTGAAGGTAATATTACAAATTAACTCACATAAGAAGGTTGAAATATCTCCAGGGGCATCACAAGGTCTTTCAAATCACATCATTACATTACATGAAAATCAATGTAACTCACCTTCACATGAGGATTCCTTCTTTTTACAACATTGTTTTATAAGGGGGTTTGGATAATCTTTAGGTTTATGTCGATTGACAAGTCTTATGATCATAGGAAATCATTTGGAATCATTATCATGATCATCAATGCTTGTAAGGGTTATTTATTTTGAAATGTAGGGCTTGTAAAAGTGGATTCATGTGATCATAAGATGAAAATATCTAGTGCATGATCCATTCACACGACCTTCCAATCTTTACGCGATCACATTTCATTATGAAGGTTACATGATTTTCATGATTTGACCGCCTTCCCTTCATTTTTTATGGACAAAATAATACACATTCTTTGGGTATTTGATCAGTGCAAGATTTTTCAATGCTCCTTTGGAGGGAGTCAACAAATTTTTTGAAGTATAATTTCCCTGTAATGAACTAGAGAGAAAAGTTGATTTCTCCATTAAATGATTTCCAAATGAAATTTTTATATCCATAACTACTTATAGAATGTCACAGGTAGAGTTGTTGGAATTGAATAAACAACAATTTTAGTTTTCTGATACATAATTGATACACCTTTGTGTTTCACTATGGGGAGGCCCAATTTTAGTCATGAAAAAAAATGATAGTTCTATGATATTATGCATCAATTATTAGGAGGTCAATTCCATTAATGTGAAGAATAGGAATTTTTTCCACAGAATGATAAATTATTTAATCAACTCCATGGAGCCCAATGCATTTAAATGATTAATATTTGATCTGGTTATCATCATCTAAGGGTGAATAAGGATGATATATTAAAGATGACATTAATAACAAGGTATTGACATGATGAGTTTATAGTAATTCCTTTTGGATTGTCTAATTCCCCGTCTATTTTTATAGATCTATTGAATATAATATTCAAGGATTATGTTGATAATTTTTTGTTTGTATTCATTGATAATATCATGATAAAATCTATGTTATATGAAGACATTAAGATTCAATAATAAATAATTCTAGAAACCCTCTAAAAATGGGATTATATAGGAAATATAGTAATCTTGAATTTTGGATTAATGATGTTTATTTTCATATAAATGTTGTCTCCAATGATGGAATTTATATTTTTACCTCAAAGGAAGTGGTATTAAATGAATGTTGTACACTGAAGAATATTACTGGGAACTAAATATTCCTAGTATTAAAAGGTAATAATCAGTGGGTTTTCATGATTCTTCCCAGTTTGACAACCCATTAACCAATTTCACACATAAACTGAATAAATTCACATGGTTGAGGGAATCTGAGGAAGTATTAAAGATATAATAGGGAAACTAATTAATGCATCGGTATGAACAATACCATCAAGTAAGGAAGTATTTATAACATATTTTTATGAATAAAACAAAGGACATGGTTTTTTTTTTGCAGAAGGATTGAGTGATTTACTATGAGAGATGAAAAATGAAAATCAATGAATAAAACTATCCAACTATCAATCATGAGCTAGAAACCATAATAGTTTATTTAAAAATATATATACATAACCTCTATGGTGAAATATTTCATATATATAAAAACCAAAAAAAATTATATATATATATTCTCTCAAAAGGATCTCAAAATGAGGCAAGGAATATGGTTGGAACTACTCAAGAGCGATGATTACTTTCTACACTAACATCGTTGGATGGAAAATAATGTGGTTTATGCATTGAGAAGGAGCAATTATGGGGTTCTCAACATGATTATGATTATCAATGATTCTATATATATAGAGCTAGTAAATATGGATATGGTGATTTTTTAGGTAAGAGGGTCTATTTTTCCTTTTACAGTAAATTTTGAAACAATCATTAATAGAACAGATAGAGAGGTACCAATATTAAAGAGATGACTTTAAAAATAATGATTAAAGTGGTAAATGATGGGAAATAGTTAGAATTAATCTATATAGATATATTGTTTTGGTTTGGAAAGAGTTTATGTTTTCCATGGTTACTATAAATGAAGATATGATTATTAAAATAAGCATACATATCAAAATTATCTATACAACCTGGTGGAGAAAAGATGTAAATGGATTTAAAAAAACATATCTGTTGGGATTGTATGAATTAAGAAATTAAAAACAATGTGTCAAAAATATTATTATAATATTAGTTAGAGGATATAATAAAAAATCCTAAGTGATTTATGAAAACCAATTATTTTTCCTTTATGTATGTGCGAAAATATTCAAATGGAATTTATCACTACACTCCCAAAGACTCCAAGGGAGAATGGTTTTATGTGGGTCATTATTGAATATCTTACTAAGTCTTATATTTCATAGTGATAAGAGAGCTCTACCCCTTGTGATCCTTTCCCAAATATATATCAATAAAATTATAAGGCTTCATAGGGAACCTCAATAAAATTTATTTGACCGTGAACCTTTGTTCGAATTGAAATTCAACAAGAGTTCTCAAAGGAATCTCAAAATTTAAATACATTTAATCCCTACCTATCATCCTCAAACTGATGGGTATACTGAAAGGACTATTTCAAAATTACAATATATTTCTAGATCATGTTCGATTTAATTTCATGTTTGTGAGGTTGGTATCTAACTTTGGTGAAATTTTCATACAATAATAGCTTCTATTTGAGCATCTAGATGGAACCTTATGATGATTTTATGGGAAAGGTGTCATACTCCCTCCTATTGTAAAGAAGATAGAGAATGAAAACTAGTTGGCCTAGATCTTATGGTGTATTTGACTATTAAATTATGGACATTTCAGGATCATATTAATTCATCCTAGACTATACAAAGACAGATACTGAAAATCAAAGGAAAGACATGGAATTTGAAGTGGGGTTCATGTATTCTTAAAGGTTTCACTATGGAAGAGATTTTATTTTTCTTGAATATTATGTAAGTTAAGTCCTAGGAATTTAGGTGCATTTTAAATACTAGAATTAATTAAAGTTTTAGTTTTCTGATTATTTATTCCACCCAAAATTTCTAAATCACATGGAATATTCCATGTTTCATTAATGAAAAAATATATTCTAGATCCAATTAATGTTATAATAATAGAGGGAATATATTTGGAGCATTAATATTCTTATAATGAAGATCCTATCAAAATTTTTGACATCAAGGACTAAGCATTGTCGAATCAGATAACTCAATTTTTGAATGTCATCTGAAGAAGTCACAGACTAGAAAAGGAATCCTAAAATCACAAAGAATTTTAGTGTAAGGAATATCAAAAAAAATTATAGGGATAATATATATCCCAATTTTATGTATTCAATTATTGGTGGGTGTGATACTTGAGAACTAAAATTAGTAGGCAAACACCATATCCTGAACTCTCACACAATGTGTACTCTAAAGAGACTTTATTCAGGAATATATTTTAAAGTTTAATTTATGAATTATAGAACTATATTTTTAAAATATAAAATTAATTTTTGAATTCCTCATAATCATATTATCTCAGGAAGAATTTTTTTTATTTTTTCATAAATATTGATTTTTAAGTGAATATTGTAAATTATGTTTTTTGTTAAAACTATGACTTCAATGATATTGTTAGTATGTAATCATAAAAAACTCATAAGAAACTTATATTGAAAAATATATTTTTTATAAGTTACATTATACATTTTTAAATATTATCATTAATTTATAAACCTATAATTTATATTTTAAAGCTTAAGGCACATTTCTCCCGAATATTATTTTAATAAATTATACATTTAATATTTAAAAATAATCCTATATAGATTTTATAAATTTAATATTATTAAAAATATTTCAAATTTATAATAAGTAGGTAATAATTATGTAAAGAGAACCATTTTATTTTTAGTAATAAAGGATAAATTACTAATGTAAAATCTTGTTACTACGGTAATGGATTAAATGGTAGAAGTAATAATTCAAGGGTTTAATGGATTGAAACATGACAATCAATTATTTAAAATTGAGTGTTTGAGATATTATATTCCTTATATAACCATATAATCCATTATTGTATATTTTTTTATTGAAAATAAACATGTTTAATATTTGATCCCAATATAATAAGTAAAAAATTACCAAAATTTCATTATCACATCATATAAAAGGGGCCTCTCACCACCCCTTCAAAAAAAGTCTAAAAATTGTATTTCCTCTAGAAAATATTAACTATTTCCTTCCCCTATAATCTTATTCTAGTCTAATAAGTTTATAGTCAGAATAGATTATCCTAAGTCCATCCTTGCTAAGGAATCGTCCAAGAGAAACCCAAAGTTCTCTCTATACATTTAATCATTTCAATAGCATATTTTCCTTATATATTTCTATTTCAAATTAATTTTTCAAAATATTATACTATTACCTAAATATTAGTAGTATAATTAATTTTTTTACATTTTTTGAATAAGTAATAAAAACATATCACATTAACTTTAAAAAAATCAAAATATATATCCATGCTATGTGTGAACTGTCACATCAATGGAAAAAAGTGTTTTTCCTTCCTTAATCAACTTATAAGGATTAACATAATAGAGAATTTAACATTAAATTAAAAATTTTATGAATTATTTTATAATAAATAATGATAAATCAAATTAAACTTTTTCCCAACTCTATTGAAAATAAAATCACCATTACTAATTATTATAATTCATTCCATTTATAAAATATCACACTAATAAAAAACTATATAAAATCATTATTCTTTTGGTATAATGATATTACAAATATCCCACCTCATAATCATTAATTAAATCAATCTATGTTTACGTTTTGGTCAGTTTAACCACCCACATGAAAAAATATTATGAATTTATATCAAGAATGAATATGGGAAGATAATTATTAATATTATATAATTAAAATATACAAGTAATGATTTCTTTTTTCCATTTTTAATATCAATATTTAAATCATTAATTCATAAAACATACTTTAAACATTAATAATTAATAAAACATTATTGTTGTTGATTTTATCATCAAGGATAAAGAAAAAACACTCATGAAAATAATTTGAAACATAAAAACTAATTATAAATCATATAAAATAGTAATATTAATGAATATTGACATAAATATTATGAGACTAGTACAAAAGATAAAAATTATAATCACTTGATCTGGAAAATAAGTAGAATTCAAATAAAGTATGACTATTAATAAAGTGTGTAAAATAAAATTGATATTAGTAAAGATATAAATTTAGTGATTAAGATACCTATTTTTGTCATACAGAAGGTTAAAGTATGTTCATAGATGTTAGGATAATTGTTAATAGTTCCCTATCAAAAATTCATTTATTTTTGAAAAGTATTCTATTAAATATCAAATTTCTTTTATATGGTGTTTATAATGCCTATTTGAGATTTTATATCCTGAAATTAAATTAATTTACGGTTTTTTATGATCAATTTGAAGACCTACTTTTCTATAGTATTTTATTGAATTTATACTCAACTCCAAAGTGGTGTTATACCTCCATCATATTATTTTCATTTAATAGTTACCAAAAATGGTCGAAAAATCATTGTACTCCATGGATTAAAATCTATCCTATGTGTTGGTAAAAGAAATTGTGCATATTTTTCATGAACATAAGTTCCATTTTATATACTATAAATTGGATGTGTATGTGTTACAAATTCACCTAGAAATAATCACAAAAAAAGTTTGGATGGGATTTTAATCAATTATCACTCTAATTCACGATTAATGGGCCTAAAAAGGAACACATATCTAGACACTCATTTGGGATATGATTTAATATATTCTTAGACTCTTTATGAACCATGAGGAATGATTTTCCTACCATTTCTTCGACCTCCTACCAATGAATAATATTGAACCCAATTACTATTATCAATGGAATACCTAATACATTCAAAGTACCTTTTCCATAATATTTCATTGATAAGGATACTTAATATTAATTTTATGATAACATATAGATTCTATTTTTATTATGGTATTTTCTCTTATATATCCACAAAACTATATTCAATGGGGAATTATTTTTTCCATATTTTTTGTTTTAGGGATATCTATGATTTTATTCATCTAGAGGTTTCTTAGAGAATAGTATAAAACATATTTATAAATTTTATGGTTAATTAATTAGATATAATTAGGTGATGGGTGGGGTTTATAATTATATATCCTTATGATGAATTAGAAATTAAAATGAGATAAAATATCTTGGGTTTTGGTGTAAACCTCTCCTCATGTAAGAATATTGTCTTGGGACAAGAACATGAAAATATTTTTTGATTTCTGGAATTATGTATTTCATTATCATGAGATCAGTTATTATTCCTATCAATTTTTTATTTACTAAAATGGATATAGAATCATGTAATTTTCACTTCATTATGGCTTCATGTTTTTTATTTATTCTACCAATATCACTTATGGAATATTTATATTATGATAGATTCCATAATATGTTACTCCTTACCGACCATCTGAGATAACCCTCATTTGTTTTCCTTTCTCTAGGAAACTTATAGGGGAACTATGGGTAATTTTCAGTGATATTATTTAACGGCTAATAATCCTCTCACAATGTAGCCATGTTTTATCCTATGTTGTAAAATGTATTTTATGGATGTTTTTAGTCATATATGACTAAAAAGAGATTTCATATTATGGTAAATCTTGGGATTATTCCAAAAATAAAATATTACTATGTAAGTTAGGTTTATATAGTCTTAGATGTTAAAAAACTCTTTGAAATAAAACAACAAAATATAAATTAACAAAATAATGAAAAAAGTAATTAACATGTTTCAAACATTATTTCTCATATCAAATGGGGAATAATACTACACTAATTTGAATAAATTATGGGAAATTATAATTACAATCATGATTAGATAAATGTTTGATGTTATATCCCCTAGTTATTACTCATTAACATGGTCTAATTTAGAAAAATTCCTTATAAAAATAGTCTAACCTCTTCTTTATAGAAGAGTTTAGTATGTCAAATGGTTCCACAAAAATGTGCAATTTATTGAAGACCCATTGTTAGTTTCAGACACTCTTGATTTCCATTTGAAGAAAATGTCTCAGTATATGACTCCCCAAAAATTTGAATTTTTATATCACACAACATTTTGGAAAACTCATGCACAACCTTTAGAAATATCTAATTACTCTCATTAAAGGTAAACATTTGTAACTAAATTATTGATCCTTACCCAATCCATAACATACACACTCCATAATCAGGATATGAATAACTACACTGCTTGATCAAGTAAAATATCATAATTATAATCCTTCCTCTTTATGACTAAATTCTTCTGTTATTATTTAATTTTTTGGATCTTTTGTTTCAGAATCACTCTTTCCAGTTATATGAATAGAAACATGAAACGTATATGTTAAATTTTATAAATTGAATTCTATAAAATAGGACACTCAAAAACCCATTGATTTCCCATATGGGTGCATAACAACCTCACCAATGACTGGTGGTATATTAGGGGGTCTACTATGGGGGAAATGTTTTAGAGTTTGTGCCCTATAATTAACTATTTATAATTTATATTGAATGTATATTCAAATATGTGAATATTAAATGAATATATTATTAGACATTTTTCATTATAATACATGAAATTAATGTAATAATGTCTCATAGTACCTAATTCATTGAAAATGTAACTATAGTTCCTTACTATGATGAGAACCTTGAAATTCAAAAGAAACATTATTAATTCTTGATTAATGTTTGGATAAAATTATATGATAGGACATATAGATTGGACTATAAAATGAGGGTACTAATAAACATATGAGAATTCATCTCTCTAAGTTTTCACTTGGAAATCTCGAAGATGGGCTATTCTGACAACAGACTCACCTATAGGAAATCCATACACTTATGTGTCAATCAATATTCAAGTTTGTGATCGTGTTTAATGATCATTTGACTTTAATATTATTATTAATACATGTCATGACTCGTGAACTTTGATTTATTATTGTAATATTTAAGGAAATATTATCATGATGATGTTAGTTATATTGGGTCTGTCACAAATGATATGTTTTTAGTGAATAAATTAAGGAATTATTTTTCCCTTCCATATTTATAGAAGTTGATGTCTCGACCCTTTGATTGAAATGAAACCTTCGTATTTAATTCTATGTCCATAGTGTGTCGATGTATTTATTTCAGATAATAAAAGAAATACATATCAAGATTATATGTTGATGATATGCATGTGAATCCATCTCGATGAGATATCATGACAAAGGGATTATATTACACAATGAGTACTCAAAATTGGTTTTTTTAATTATGATATATTGTATTCCTCTATGGTTTCTTTAACCTATTTCTAGACAGTAGTCATGGAATTTCAGAAAATCCACTTAATGACACTAAGTAAGCTTCATGAAGTGTCACACACAAAGTGATTCCTTTTGATCTTGGTTAAATATTATTTATATTTAACATTTATAATAAAAAAAATCTCTAGAATGAAAATTAATATTTTATAAATATTTATTGAATGACTAAAAATATTAAATAAATATTTATTCACATGAAATTTTTTTTGATTATGTAAATATATAATATTTATTTATCACTTTTTATTTGAACTATAATAAATAAATAACCACATAGTTAGTGGTGGGGTGGTAAGGGTTTGGTGGGGTGGGGGTAGTTTTGGGGGATAAGTCCTAAGGTTGGTGATTTACTATAATTTTCTTCCTTATGTAGTGTTCCATGGTGGAAGAGGTAATTGTCCAATAATAATAAATATTTATTTATTTATTAAATAATTAATCTATTTATTATTGAGAATATTAAATAAATATTTATTCAACAGACCATGAATAAAACTATTATTTATTTATTGAATGATTAATATTTATTTAAATATTTTTTTTGAATTCAATAATGGTTGAGGAGAATGAGTGCACCAGATTTTTTTGGGAGAAAGTTATTTATTTACTATTTTGTAAAATAAATATTTATCATTGTGTGGGTTATTTCATGCCTTAACATTATAAAATTATATTATTATTTTTTCATGGAATTTCGTTCCTTTTGAGTTTAATATATTATTAAGGGAGGACGTGAAATTAATTAAATGTTAAACCCTAACCCTAAATCTACAAATAGACTCAAATGCCAATTGGAGAAGGGTAAATCATTATGCAGAACAATATTTTCTCAAGATCCACATCCTCCACTCTTCCTATAAATATGAAGAAGAACAATAGATAATTCATTCAATCCTGAATGAACATGATGTGATCAAAATAAATAATACTAGATGATCCATCTAATACTCTAGAACTCAACAGTTCACTAGTGTTGTTCAGAGATCAAAGGAGAAGGCAAGGATCACCCCTAAAGGAGTTTTATATTTTTTCCTCACATCACACTGAAAAACATAGATTGGGGTTGGAATATTAGAATCATAAATGAAGATACATATTAAGACTAAAGAAATATTTCTTCTTTTATTTTCAAATTAATTATAAATTATTGTGCAAAGATCCAATTTCTTGGATCAAGAAAAATAATTTGTTGATATTCTTCTGAAACCATTTCATAGGAAATGGTGTTTAATTCATGTACATTTCAAATGATCCATTGAGTCCAAAAATGTTGATTTCATCATTAGACTAGTAGTTTTTTCTACATAATTTGGAACCAAATAAGCATAATTATATTAGCTAGGATTTATTTTTAAGTATTTATATATTTTTTATCATTGTATGAATTTAAACTATGTTTTAATTTCCTAAAATTCATTCATAATATGATAATAAATATTCATTCTTCCTCACATTGTTTATCACCCATTAAAACTATATATAATTAAATTTTAATAAAGAGAATCCGATAAACACATCTAGAGGGGTCGATAAATCTTATCGGATAATAGAACATTACATAATGTGTAGCTGATATACACATCATGAAATCTAGTTCATTATAGCAGGAAATAGAATGAATTAATTCAAATCATTGTGTAATGAATGAAACATGGTAAATTAAATGGTTTCTGTATTGATCAAGTTGGGATAGAACACGAGATTTGATACTATACTTTGCTTAACTAGGTTACATGTTGTGTTTTTCGTGTGTTTTCACTATCGAAAAATGGGTTCCAAGTCGAGTCATGCAATTATTTCATGACATGGGGACTAAAAGTCATCTAATAAGGAGGTTACAAGGTTTTTACCTAATTTTCAATCCATTTACCCAAAAAATATCTATGAATAAATGAATTCCAAGTCCTTAAGCATTAATCATGGACGTATAGTAAAAAATATACATGGCGAGTAGCAAGATATACAATCCATGTACCAAAAATTTTTATATATAGATATTGAAATTAGATTATTACTTTATAAACCTTAACATTATGTGTTTAGTGTGTAATTTATTTTAATCAAACACGCCATATGATAGGTTTTTTATGATATTAAATTTAAAATTAATTTCTATATAAAATCTAAAACACACACCATATAGTGTCACAATATATCGACTACTATGTGAGCTTTGAAATTATTACACTAAATGTTAATTAACATGTGTTTTATGTGACATTTAATTGGATCAATGTTACATGATAAATTTTTAAATGACAGTTGATTGTTTGTGATTTATTATGGAAGCTAAATTTTTCATGTCTAGTTTATTATTTTGTCTCTAATAGAAACTACCAACTGATTTTTCATCCATAATGGGTAACAAGATTGAATTCCAAATATAGGTTGTTATTATGATTTTAAACCAATATTGCTTAGGATTTACCATTAGAAAAGAGTATAGGAGGTTAGGATCATGAAACCTGATTCGGGGGATTATTTATTATTTTGGGACACTGTTATTTATTTATGATAAGTTCATCAATGCTTCTCACATCCTAAATGGGACTGGTTTCCCCCATGCCAATGACTTGGTCATAACCATGTATTTATGAGGAAAACAATTTGTTTCATAGTTTACCCTTTATTATCATATTAATTTATAATGTTCTCATTTATATCCCTATTTGGGAAATCTATATTTTATTATCATTCTGGGGGTGGTTGGTGTTTTTGAATTGGGATTGAACCTCAATGAGGTAACCTATATATCCTTTGGGAATAGGAATTAAAATCCATATAGTTCGTTAGATTTATATTCCATGTTTTGTGTGACATCATAGGTTTTGAAAAGGACTTACGAGTTTAATAATTACTTTATATTCTTCATCTGGAATATGGATATTTGGGTAAATGTAAGATGTAATAAGTCTTATATCTGAAAGGGAACCATATAATAGTCATTTTCATGAAGCTAATAGTAGAATCATGATCAGTCACTAAGACCACATGAGTCATTCTCGGTGTGATAAAGAAGAGATAATTAGTGATTGGATACAATACATGAGACAATATTATTGGGTTATTTTAGGATTACACAGTATGTTTATACTAAAATTTTGTAGCTGGATTTATATTTTGATGTTTCCATAAATTTTCATTGGGAATATGGTCCAGAATATTGATATATAGTCAGTGAATAAACATGGGAAAGATTCACAATTTGGAGACATTTCAATACATGATTCACACAATGGGGTTTTCCTTAAATTTGTATGAAAACCAGTCATGTGGAAAATTTGGCTCTATAACAGATGAGTTATTAGCTTTCAAAAAAAGTATTTCAATATGAAAAGCTGTATGTTGGTATCGACATGAAACATATACGATGGGATTATGATATATATCCCTAGAAAGGTGTATTATGTGTCTTGTTTGTAATAGGAATTAGACTCCTCTTTATTTAATCTATTCCTCCTAACCCACAAATGGGTGAGGGAATATAATTAATACTAATGAGGATTATTTCATCATAACATAGAAATAATGGAATATTCAAGGGACTTACAATAAGGTGGATGTCCACTTGGTATTAACCCAGATGAGCATTTGAGTTTAGACTCGTGATACTTGATGAATCCAAATGGGGAAATCTCGACTTATGGTACTAGAGGTCATGTTCTGGGAATATTTTGAATTGGATTATCATGTATGAAGCCATTTATCATGCATATATAGATTAGGAAGGACGAATAATCCTAAGACAATTTGGTCCCATGAAGTTGAATAATTGGAATATTGAGGGACTTACACCAAGGTGGATGCCCATCTCACATGTTCATTCTTTATAATCAGATAGATGAAGAGATATGATGACCATGAAAGGCCTATAAAATATGTTTATATGGAATAGAGGAACTTTTGAGAGCATGGAATGAATAATGTTGCATGAGTACTGAACCCTAGAAAATTATAGAGACTACCCACAAATTGGATTCTTGGCCAAAGGTTCATGGCTAGGGATTCACATGGATTGAGGGTACATGTACAAGGGTGATTTCATGGAAGGTCAACATGTATAAAAGTGTCTATAGGACATTGATGAAATGTACAAGGAATTTTAGTCATGGGAAAGATGTCCTTTGAGGTTAAAGACATCATAATAGATGAACAAAACACTCTGGTAACCACTATCTCCTACAAATTGTTTTGGGAGATTAATTATGGTAAACATGAATTTTCCTTTAACAGTTATGTTTTTTATTTTTTGTGGTTGAATGAATGGTTTCTCAATTTTTCATTAAAAGTGATTGAAAAAATAACAAATTAATTTTCAGTCAAGGGATCCTGGCTGTACTTCATAGAAAATATTGTGTCTGGTAGTCACATGAAAGATTTTCATGACCATATTAGGATCACACAATCATGTGAGCTTAATAAGATCACACATATATAATCTATTGCATGACATAAGTTTCATCACTATGTTTCTACATGTAAAAAGTTACAAAATCACGTGGATACATATCCCTAGTCTATCATATAAATTTCCTAGATACAAAGGGTGATCAACCAAGGACTCATGGTAAAGGGTTTACAAGGATAGTGGGTTGATAGTCATGATTTTCAAATCCATATACATGAAGGGCCTCGGAACACTTAGAGAGGGGAGTGGTGAATTAGTTTTTCAAATTTCTCTTCAAAAATTGAAGTATCTTGTTCCCACATTAGTAGGAAAATGTTAAACTTCTCTATTGGTATAGTGCATGAATTTAAGCAGTAACATGTAGAAGGAAAAAACACCAATTTTATGTGGTTCACCACTAACAACTAGTACAAGGAGAATATGAAACCAAATTTTTAGTCACACCTAAAATAAAAAATCATCACTAGTTTTGGAAAACAGAAGTTTAGACATAGTCACTCTATTCTAGGAACACTTCCTTTACAATATTTTATGGACATAACACTGCATCCCTCGAAACACATATAAAAACTCCCCATAGATCACTGATATCATAGGGATCCAAACATAGTTTAGTGACTTTTAGTTATTTTAATTTTCATAAAATAACACATCCTAAGCTATATATAGATGCTCTGTTGATGTACAGTTTTCTCTCGTAGAAGAAATCTACCTTTCCACACACTGTAAGTTTGAGGAAATTACATTTTCAAATAGTTCCTCTGGGAACTTCCCTACTTTCTCCATGAACTATGCTACATCATGTGGAATGAGGGATTCACATACCACCTCTACATCCATGGATCATTCCTTCTTCATGTACATATTCTTCTTTTGCAGACCAACACTTCTTCTATGGACCACCCCTACTTTATGGACAAGTTATTATTATATGAATCATATATAATTCGTAGACTATTTTCCTTTGGGGGAAATAATTCCCCCAAAAAACCCCTTCCTCAGACTATCTCCTTGGATCCCTTATCCTTTCACAGAATCCTCCTCGCAAAATTCTTCTCCTTCACAGATTTGACATCCTGCAAACCACTTTGGACATCACTGAATTCCTCCCAGAGAAAATATGTCTTCTAATAAAAAATAACACTTTATAAATATGACATTAGTGTCCATTACATTGTAAAATACATCCAAAAAAACTTCTAATCAGACATCCACAAATTTTTTATGTGATACAACCTTCACCACATACTATGATCCTCCCACGAACCATTTTACCCTTGGCAGTCCACGTAGTTCCTTTCCCTCCTCATAGTGGCTGATTCCTCATGAAAACTAATAACCACATCTCATCTATAAATGATGATCTATACCGGGAACTTCTTTCATTCTGTGAACTATGATCTTCCCATGAAATATTTCCCCTATACATTTTGTGAACTGTGCTTCGCGGTCTTCATATCACTACTATGCAGACATCCCTTCATTTTATGAATTCATTTTCCATTATATGAACTCATTTTATGGTCTATGAACTATGATTTATGGTCTGTGAAATATGTTTAATTGAAAAATAACCCTTTTACAAAAACCAAAATCTTGATATTGAGGCCCGAAAATTTGGAAAATACTAGGAAACAATGTCACTTTAAACGTTATTGTCATCCTGAACTATAATATCACTTGTCATGCAAAATCATTGATCAAACCAATGTGGATTGACAAAAAACACAAACCAAGAACCATTACCATAATATAATAACCTTGGGTCCAACAATACATGCATTTTATATGTATAATAGGGCCATAGAAACCAAATGGGGTCATAAGCTCAGTGGAACATGACTAAGATTGTATGATCAAGGGTGCATGAGGAAATTTCATGAATAATGGGAGTATGTCATGGCATCATGGTGGATTCCATGACCAATGAGTATTTATAAGATGGATTCACATGATATGGTCATCCGATGAGGTCTTATAATAATGTTTGAGGTCATGTACATGAATAATGTTGTATGGTCAGGGGTCTGAGTTTCATGTATGAGGAATGTTTCTAAGGGTGAATGAATGTTCTGTATAATAGAGGGGTTTCATGAGGTAATAACATGATGGTTATAACATCATGTGATAGCATGATATTAAATGGGTCACTTGATATAATCTTGTGATGTGGTATCACAATGGGGTTTCACAATTACCTATAAAATTTATCCAAAGGTTACATCTAATTTTCCCTATCCTTCATAAATGTTTTCCCCTTATTTTTTCGATACTTTATATTTAAATGTTACATGTAATTCTATTTTAAAATATATTAGTTAGGTTTATATAGTCAAAGGGGTTTGGATGTACTACTACTCTTCATGGTGGGTATTCCACTTGTAACAGCTTGAGTTGGTGGGAGGAATATCGTTGATGCTCCAAAATACTGAACAATGTTCATGATCATGTGATGCCAAGGGGGATTTTTATCACATGATCACATAATATAGGATTTTTTATAGATTCACATCATCGGTTCACATGATTATCTTCATGTGACCATGTGCAATCATGGTGTAGAAACACTTGACAACCACCCAAGGGATCAAGTGGTGGGAGGCTATAAGTTATGGAAGATTCATGCGAAGGGAGATACGACATTCTTCACATGAAGAGGATTCACATTCATGTGATTTGGTTATATTAATCATTCCATAACTCATTGTATGAATTATTTATAGGTGTTGTGGGATTCATTTGATGTTGTTGTTTATTATTCTTAGTGATTGTCTTCATAGATTCATCTTCCTATGGTAATGCACATGTTAAACCAAATGATCATATAACTATTAAAACTCATTGTGGATAAGTATTTTTCATTATATGGATTCATGAAATTGACATTATTGTATTCATGTGATTGTCTCTTGTGTAAAAAAAATACATAATGGGATCAATGATTTTTATGAAATGCTTATGTTTATCAAAAAACTACATAAATTCAAGAAAAATATTGCATGCATAGATTTGGGATGATTGAGAATCTCTTCTTGATCATTGGGGAAGTACTACATGTTGTTTTTATTAACATAGATCCTTATTAAGCTTGTAGAAGATGGTTTAACTAGTTTTATTGGATGTTGGATACTAGTGAACATAGAGTGTGGCTCATGGAATCGATCCAACGGAATCAAGTATTACAATGTATGGGAAGAGCGTAAAAATAATTGGTGACTTGATCAACTGATGTAGGCTCATGTGATCGTACTTCTATGGTTATATTGTTATCTTTTAATGGTCAGTGAACAATACATCACTTCATAATTCCCACATCATAATTTTGTTTGGTTGAGTTCTACTTAATAAATAAATATGTTCCAACTATCAGTTGAGTTATCATCAATGTTCATAACCTGAAATACCTTCAGAAACTCCCTTTCATGGGTCATACCATACCCATACATGGCCCACTTAGTAAACTCCTACACACTTTGTGCATGCTATGTTCGCACCATGCTGGTTCAATGCTCACCACATCTGCTGATGTGCTAGCCAACTGTCCCAGCTCCAAAGCATGGTTGAGGTGACTCCCTCAAGTGCCATGGTTCCAATGGATTTCAATCAATCCATGGATAGATATTTTTTGGATAATAAAACTTAGAATATGTAGAATAATAATCTATGTAAAATTAATCATATAAACACAAAAATATGTGCCCTTATAAAATGAGGCTATATAAAAACTCTCATGAATTCCACCTCCAAACCTTATTTCATTTCTGAGAAATGTATTAGTAATTTATTCATCAGCTCAAAAATTATAAAATAACTGATAGAAAATTTTATGGCACACATTTATAGGTGTCAACAAAATGCCCCATTAGAATTGGATTCCTTCACAATGAAATAAAATTGATTCTAAGTTAAATTTAGATAACATAAAGATATACATGAATATATATTTATCTTTGAAAGAGAATACTATAAGATGATCTAGTAAGATGATTTTATTGACTAATGGTGTTTAGGTATTTTTAAGAAGAGAGTATAGACCATAATATATTGGAAGGTCAAAGAAGATAACCGGTGGATTTTGAAGATATATAATCATATCAATGAATTGTGTTTCGTATGGGAATTGGCTCAAATCAAGGAATATATTTCATGAATTGGAAAAAAGTAGAAATTCTAGGAAGGAAAATGGATTAGAATATGGATCTAGGATAAGGGATTTAAATATCACTACATATCTCAACAAAAAGTTAATCAATACATTCATAGTTCTAAGGAAAGGCTCCAACACCGATCAAAATCATGTATTGGGGAAATAGGTATATCAAGAAAGAAAATTATGATTAAATATCATACATAGATATATCATATTCATAAGGGAGAATATGTTATAAATTTTTGATGGAATCATTCATAGGGACCCATTTTTCTTTCATAGATCTATATATCATGCCACATTTTAGGCCACATTGGGAAATTCACTCTAATTAGTTTAATATCATGCAGGATAGACTGAATCTCATGTAATTTCAGGATATGACTGGATTAGTTATTCCTAGAGAGATCCTAGGGAATATATTTGTGGTATAATTTTATCCTAGGTCAATGAACCTAGTGAGAATAGATTTATTTTTTTATGGTTTGATAATGGTCCCTGCAAGCATTGTATCTCTTAAGAATTTTTGGTAGAGACTTAGTGGGAAAGGAATCATATTTTTCTCAGGCCACTCATTACGGGTTTTCAACTTTACATTTTTAATATATTTTCTATTTAATTAGTGTAAAAAATTTCTAGAAAAAAGGCATGTGTTGTGTGTTGAGAAACTCGACTGGTGCCCTGGGTTCCCATTAAAGGCTTCCAAGTTGGTGAGAATTTTGACCCATTCAAATAGATGTTTGAGGACTTATATTTCAAACCGATGAGGTGATATTGTTTAAGGCTAAATAACTTGGAAATTATTTTTTTGTTGTTTGGGTCATATATCTCGGTCCTTATTTTATTTTATTAGGATAATATATCCCAGAACATCTTTTTTGTTGTTTGGTGTTTTATATCTCATACCTTCTATGAATGATATGTAGAATAAATATTCAGGAAGGTTTTTGGAACCTTACATCCTTAGTTCAATTAGTATGGATGGATATCCATTAATGGTTCTTGTAAAATACACCATTATAGAAGGTTACGAAGGAAGAATATTCCTGAAGATTTTTTACACTATGAATCCTTTCTGAGATTATGAAGGATGAATATTCATGAAGGTCTCTGAATACTTACATAATTTATATGATTATGAATGATGAATATTCATGAAGGGTTCTAAAACCTCACACTATTGATATTTTTGTTAAATAATAATATTAATGATGGATTTTTACACCATTCATCCTTACATAGGAAGGTTATGATATATGGTTACATAATTTCAAGGATGTAAAAACAACTCAAATAGATGGAGTATGGACTGTGTGAATCATTCCATAATGAGTATGTGTTGAGGATGATGAGGTGGGGAAAAAAATTCGGTGATACTCATAAATCACTTCGACGTGATAAGTTATGATACAATGTTTCTTGGGATAAAAGGGTTTATAGGTCATTTCCTATAAAGAAAATATACCTATGGTTTATTGGTCTAAGGCCCTTATGAATATCCAACTCTTACATAGTCAGGAATAGGGGTATTTTCTATTTTACAAGGGATGTGGAATATTTTCAAAGATTCAAAAACTAGAAAATTTTAATAGGGAATGGAGAAAAGGCCCTCGACGTAGGGAAATGGTACCATGCGGTAGTTCATGAACTACCATAGATAAGGTGGTGTTCAATTTTTGATCATAAAGTATGGACCCATATATCATTTTGTTTAAGGTCACGTGATGAGTACCACTAAAAGTTTCAAGAATGAGGTATCAAACTTATGCTTCAAGAATGTGTATATTACATGGTGATGTAACAACAAGTATGTTGAATCCACTTGAATAGTTTATTTATGGTTCTTGAAAATCACGATTTAGAAATTCCTGAATCAATGGAAAGTTGATACTTGTGGGAAAAGATCAACCATTGGCAAATGAAAAATTTGTATTTTAGATAATCAGGATAATAAATCAAATGTTTTAAGGGAACCCCTTCTTGTAGTGTAAAAAATCCCATATGAACATGTTATAGGAAACTGTGTTATTAAATTGAAAATCCTAGAAGGGTCCCTTTAAATAAGTCAATCCATGATATTAATAGACTATAGGGAAGAACCAATAGAATTAATTCAAGGATATGGGATTCCAATAGAATTAAATCATATTAAGGATTTTGGAGGTGGTATCCACTCAGCCCTCAAAGACATGAATTTGGTTTATGGAATATGTAATATTCAATAATAGTTCAAGCACCCTAAACATTGTGTCATTTCAAAATAATCATGTTATCATGGAGTTTGGATGTCAAAAATAATTACTCTAACATTTTACTAGACCTAAAATGAAAAGTTGCGTATGGATCATATTTAAATGGGGTCATAATATTGGCTATCTAGGCCTTGATTTTTTTATTTATTCTCTAAATTGTTCCTAGTCTCTATAGATAATGATATTAGTGAGTGGAGACATGACGTTTTCACAGACCACTGTTTGTATATTTTCATCCTGACATGTTTTGTATCTATATCACTACTATTGGGGTATTTTAATTTACACCAAGAGTTTATGATCACACAACATTGACCAAAGGGAACAAAGTTTAAGGTCATGATACATAGACCTGGTTTCCAGGGAGTGTTACACAATAGATTAATTAGGATTTTCTATTGTCAGGATCTTATGGTTCTTTGATATAGAGTGATGAAAAATGTTGGTCCTTATGATTTAACATCATGATGAAGGATGAAAATGTCATGTAGTTTAACAACATGTGACCAATATTTAATTTCTCTGCTTTTTAACATCATGTGACATGGACATTGTGAACTGACATGAAATTTTTGAAACTTGTCTTTAGGGACACTTTGAATTTTTCATGGAGATTTGAATATGGGAGGGGTCTTTTTTTCCTACATAGGATTATGCACAGACAACCACATGCATAGACCTAACACATATGCAAGAAATGCATATGTAGATCTTACATAAACTTAGGTGAAACGAGTATGTATAACTTGGTCATTCTTAATAATTTAAAGGTCTTTAATAGTGGACCTATGAGGCCACCCACCATTGGCCATTATACTCCAATCCATTTCAAATGGGTCAGTCCAATATTCTTGGATCATGTAAGTCACACCCGGTGTGTGAAATAATGGGTAACTATGGAATAAACCATATTTTGATGGCTAGGTTCATTTTTGGTTTTTACCTAGTCTTCTCCCAGGTCTCCATATGGGTCTTTTAAGGGAGGGAATCAGGTCCAAGATATTTATTTCAATGAAATAACCATTCCTTTATCTATCTTGTTTGTAGAATGGGGATAATGTTTTTTCATTGTGTGATGAAGCTCAGGATTAAGGGATCCAGGTGTCACTACATATCATGTGACAATTGGAATCAATCAACACATATTACTAATATGGACACCCAAATAGATTTAACTCATATGTGGAGAGGGGACATTACTATTAGTCCATAAACATTAATTTTGAGTCTTCTCTTACATAGATCTAGATCATGTGTATGAATGTAGAATTTTGTCATACCTTGGTGCAGATCCATTGAGGAATGAAATTATCACTACAAAGACTCAAACACCATGGTGTGTGGGGGAATTATTATGAAATTTATGTCAGTTCATAGTGAAGGGTGATCTGATCATCACTATATATCCATTATGGATAGGAATCAAGCCATAAATAGTTTTGGAATAGGAATATTCCTTGCATAGATCTTTCTCACGTGCATAGGATATTAGAAGGGGTTTCAACTTAGGACATATCCATTTAATAAAGTGATGTAATCCAATACATCTTGGTGGAAGGGTCATCATCTTGATTTATTATTTTTATGATGGCATGGATGAATACAATTCATGCTCCCATAGCTATATGTTGGGGAAAGGAAATGGGGTATTATTATTATTTGGAATAGTTTTTAGGCCTTTTATTAAGAGATATGGATGTCACTATGTGTATAATGATAATAGAATCAATTTATACTTATTTATTATAAGAATAGTTCCCAACATAGATTAGGATCATGAACAGGGAAGGGGGAATTATTGTTATAAGTATTTCAATTGGGACTATGCTTGAATAATCTAAGAGTCTCTATGTATCGTAGAAGGTCAGGAATCAAGCCACATGTAGTTCATAAATAAATGTTATCCCACATAGATACGAATCATATGTGGGGGAAGTGGAATTTTATTTCCTCTTAGCATTGCGACAAGGCCCTAGAATAATGAATTTGGGTTTTGTATGTATCCTAAATTATAGGGACCAAGACACATGTAGTTCTAATATGGAATCCCAACATAGATCTTGCTCATATATATAGAGGTGGAATTTTTTATCTTCGCTTGGGAATTATTGACATCAATGTTATATCAAGGGTCCTCAACATATATCAATCTCTTATACAGCCAAAGGGAATTTCTATATAATATCATACCATGGGATCAAACACTCAAACCTGTCAAGAAATTATTAAGAGGGTCCACATGCACTTGAATGAGTCAAGATCACATATAAGCAGTGGATCCATATTATGGACATGTATAATAAATTTTTGGTCATATATGATGAACCAACAATCATTTAGTTTAATTTTATGAATTAAGTACTATATGAGGTCTAATGTTTTCTATTTTTACTTCACTAACCAAATAGGATTTCCAAGAGGAATGGATAACATCGGGAATCAAGGTCTTTAAAAAATATGCATACCCCCAAATGAGAAGGTAAAAAATATGATTTTATAAGAATGTATTGAAATTGGTTACAATTCATAGATTTATAAAATTAAATGTATACATATCCTCTTGAATATTTAGGATATGGGAAGTGTAAAACAAAAACCTAGAATCTCTGATTCAATGGGATGTGGATACCAGTGGGTATTGTTCAACCATTATTAATGGGGTAATCCCATATCCCATGTAGCCCAGATAACAATTCCAAGGTTTTAGGAGGACCTTTCCTCTAAGACCAAATAATCCTCTAGGAATAAGCTCTTATAAAATGTGTTTTATTCACCATTTCATCCTAGTAGGGTCCATATGGATTATCCAGTTTTTTCTACCAATAATAAATTGGGGAGAACCAATAGTGCATCGGTTTATGGTTTATGGAATGATAAAATAATATTAACTTCAGAAATCAGTTGGTATTAACTTGAATTTTTTATGTATGTAGTTGTTTCATGAATAATTTAATATTCAAGGAGGGTTTAAGAATCATAAAGGATAAATTGATGTGAATTGAACTCATTTGTTGAGAAATAGGATAAAACATGTAGCTCTTCAGCACCGAATAATTAGAGGGGATGAATTGATCAACATGAAAGCCTCAGGTCATTAAATTTAATGTCATATGACAAGGACGTGGTTCAATATCCTTAAATAAAAAATATCTCAATTTTTCTAGTCAGAGTGGCTTTCTATGTTCCCATGTCTTTCTAGGTTCTCTAATCTCCCATGAGTCATTATTGGCGTGAGAAACAGGAGATAAGTGGGAATATAATTAATGTACATGAGACTACATGATTGGAAACAGGTGGAGGAAATCACATGTTATATGAGTGGAAATCTCTACAAAGATTATTTTCTCATTAAATAACATAGTTTAAAGTAATAATGATCAGGGTTTGGGCTAGAAATAAATGATCTATGCATCACTATATATCCTACAATTATGGTAATAAATCCAAAAATAGTTCATATATTTAGTCTCTTTTCTATATATGGGGAATTCTATTTTCATCACTGATTTTGATAATATACAATTATTTTCCAGTAAAGATATACCCTGTGTTTTTAAAGATGTAAACCAAACATGAATAATGTATTAGGGTCAAGATGAGGTGAGACATATTTTTTCACATGTAGTGTTATTGGATAAAAATAATCATGATATGGTAAACCCATACACTTGAACCTTTTATATAGATCTATATCATATGTAGAATGGGGAGGAAGGCCACAGAAGGTGACAACATGTCACACAGTTTAACATTGTGTGACTAGGAAGAGAACTGTGTAATTTAACATTATGTGGTAAGGATGATGTCAAGTAGTTTAATGTGGTGTGATTCAGACATGGTTTCCTGAAGTTTATGGTCATGCCATAGGGACCTTGGATTCAATGTAGTTTAATATATAACTACTAGGACATCACTATAATGTCATAAAAACCCTGAGACATTCTTGATCCAAATAGGATATAGGGAAATAGAGATATAAATCCTTATATTTAAGGGATATATCGTAAATGCTTGTTTGATTAATTATGGGATCTATGTCACACTATTAGAGAAATAGATTATGAATTTTGTGGTTTTCTATGGCTGGACATCCCATAATGACAAGGTGAAGTCATGGGATCTTCTTTTCAAGATGCATGTTGACTTACCGAGCCCTATTCTGTTCGGAGGATACATCAATGAGATTATTTTCCATAAGGAAAAGAGGGGCGGAACCATCCGAACTTCATCTTCGATGTCATACATCAAGGATGTTGTTTCCAGGGCGGACCTGGTCGATCTAGGGTACTCAAGAAATCTGTTTACTTGGTTCCACGACAATTCAGAAGGCACTCGTATCACTGAGCATCATGATAGATTTTTGGGCTCTACTGATTGGATTTATCTGTTCATCATGTTTCATATCGACCACATGGCCCTCAACTGCTCGAACCACTGTCCAATCCTCATTGACTATACACGTGGTGAACGTACTAGACACTTTACCAGACCCTTCAGATTTTAGAGCTTCTGGTCAAAAGATCAGGAATGCAAAGAGGTGATCCGATCATGCTGGAAAGGTACTCACGAGGATATTTTCCTCAACCTCCAACAGGTCGCATCCGATCTGAGGTCGTGGAGCAATAAGAAATTCTGACACCCTGGACGGCACTGCGGCGTCCTTGAAAAGATACTAAAATTCCTCCTCAAACAACCCGCTTCCAATGGCTACCTCTCTAAGATTGGAACCACACAAAGAGAGCTGGACATGGCTCTACGTATCAAGGAAAGCTTTTGGGATATGTGTGTGCGTGAAAACCATATTAAAGAAGGGGACACTAACACCCGGTATTTTCACCATAAAGCTTCATCCAGGCGTCGAAAAAAATCTATTACTTGCATAACACAACCTGATGGAAGCAATGTTTCTGACACCAATGGTATTCACGAGGCCTTGACTGGATTTTTTCAAAACATCTTCTCTACAGGAACCCCTTTCATGTATGATGATGTGGAAGAATCTATCAGACCTGTGATCACTGAAGAGATCAATAGGAAGCTCTCCAAAGATGTGACAGATGACGAGATACGCTTGGCTCTGAAACATCTTCATCCCACCAAGGATCTGGGACCAGATGGGTTCCACACCCTCTTTTTTAAGCAATAATGGCACATAATCAGTCCTGACATCTGCAATATGATTAAAAATATCTGGCCTGGGAACACCAGAATTGTGGCCATCAATGAAACGGTCCTCATTCTCATCAGAAAAATCAAGAAACCTATGGTGATCCCTGACTTTCGACCTATCAGCATCTGTAATATCTCTTACATGATCTTCTCAAAGATCCTTGTCAACCGGCTGCGCCCTTGGCTACCAGATATTGTCTCTGAAAATCAGAGCGCCTTCGTACCCAGAGACTGATCACTGATAATGCCATTGTGTCCCATGAAGTGTTCCACTCTATGAAATCACTCTCTACGACGAAAAGAGGAACCATGTCCTGAAAATTGGAGCCTACGACAGAGTGGAATAGCCCTTCCTAAGAGTCGTTATGCAGAAAATGGGTTTTTGCGCTAAATGGACAGATATGGTCATGAACTGCATTTCGACTATCTCTTTTAAAATCAAGGTCAATGGGAAGCTCACCAGAAAATTCACCCCATCTCGAGGACTTATCCAGGGAGACCCTCTCTCCCCTTTCCTCTTCATCCTGGTGGCTGACATGTTTTCTAATCTTATTTCCAGGGTTGTTTCCTCTAAGTCTATTCATGGGACAAAAGTCTGCCGAGTTGGCCCTCCAGTGTCGCATCTCTTCTTCACTGATGACTGCATCCTTTTTTCCAGAGAAAAAATTAATGAATGCTCGGTGATTTTCCAGCTAATTCGCCAGTATTACAGGGCGTCTGGTCAAACAATCAATCATGGTAAATCTGAAATTTCCTTTAGTGCAGGGGTGCCTCTTTCTAAGAGGGATGAACTTTTCACATCAGCTGGTATTCATATGGTTGTTAAAAATCATAAGTATCTCGGGCTTCCACGGTGATTGGCCGATCTAAAAATGAAATCTCTGCATCCATCGTGGACAGGATTGAGGCTAAAATTCAAGGTTGGTCCCCAAAAAGAATTTCGAAATCTAGCAAAGAGTCCATCATCAAAGCTGTCATCCAATCTGTCACCAGCTACTTTATGTCTCTTTTTAAGCTCCCGGTGGCCATCACCGATTAGATCCACACATGTACTGCCAATTTCTGGTGGGGGAAGCATGATGGAAGGAATCGACCCCATTGGATGTCCTGGGATAAACTCTGCAAACCCAAATCAGAGGGTGGGATGGGGTTCCGGAGTCTTCCTCTCTTCAACGACGCGCTTTTGGCCAAGAAAGGATGGCACCTTATTAACCGTCCATCATCTCTATGTGGGCGAGTTCTACGAGCTAAGTACTTTCCCCACACAGACTTTCATGGTTCCTCTCTTGGTCCTCATCCTAGATTCCTCTGGAGAAGAATCTAGGGGGCTAAAAATCTCCTGGATAAAGGATTGGGCTGGAGGATTGGGACTGGCTCATCTGTCAAAATTTGGTCTGATCCCTTGCTTATTGATAAGGATGGTTCACGGGCTACATCCCCCGCCCAACTAGGTCTGGAAGATGCCACTGTCAGCTACCCCCTTTCCGACCAGGGTCAGGGGTGGTGCTTGGATAAGATCCTTGAATGGTTTAACGAAAGATATCAATGAATTATCATCAACATACCATGGGTACCAGATGCAGGCCCTGACCAACGAAACTGGATCAATAACATTTTAGGTGATTAAACGGTGAAATCTGGCTATAGACTTGATCTTGGTATCCACCCAGTAGGCATGGATGAGGTTCATTGGAAATTGATCTGGTCGCTCAACGTCCCCCCAAAAATTTGTCATTTTTGGTGGTAGGTTTGTACGGGAACTCTCCCAACAATGAGCCTTCTCGTTTTTCGACATATGGACAGCACTGCATTTGGCCCTTTTTGTCCGAACACTCTTGAAACCCCTCTGCATGCTATCATTTTCTGCCCAGGAGCTAAGGAAATCTGGAATCAATGGGGCCTGACTTCTACTGCTTCATTGGAATTGGCCTCTGAACTTCCTGATCTTATGACGCGTTGGTGCTCCTCTCTCACCCTGGCTGATGTTGGTTCACTCTGCACTTTGGCCTGGATTATTTGGGTCTGTCACAACGACGTTTTTTTTCATCTTGCCCACAGACCCCCCAAATTCTGTATTGATCGAGCTACTTCTTGGATTGAAGGTTGGGAAGTCCACAACAAATGTTCTTTGTCGGGTGTCTCCCCCTCCCCTCTTGTTCCCTGGAATCCCCCAATGGAAGGGATTCACAAGATTAATGTGGACACGTCGCTTACAAAATCTGGGCTTGTTTCCCTCAGCCTCCTTGCCCAAAATCATCTGGGGCAAATCCTTACTGCTAAGTATGAACCACATCATACATTCTTCGAGCCGGCAGTCACTGAAGCCACAACCACCCTTGCTGGTATGATGCTCGCTATTGAATGTGGTTGGGGTGACATCATCATTGAGTCTGACTGTCTTTCCGTTATCGACGTTATCAATCACAACGACAGAGGACTCCAGTCCTTTGGCACCATTGTTAGGAGAATTATCGCACTTCGCCAACGCTTCTCATTGTGCACCTTCTCATTCACCAAAAGGGAAGGAAACAACGCGGCCCATCAGCTGGCGTCCTCAGGACCATTCGGTACTAACCAGCTCTGGCTGAACAATTTCCCTTCATGTCTTCGTGCATGTACTTCTACTGATCTTTTTCATTAAAGTTTTATGCTTTTATAAAAAAAGAATTCATAGACTCAACATCCATGAAATACCAACTGAATAAGTACTCAAATCACTGGGCGATTGAGTCATGAAAAGGGGAATGAAGTTTTTTTAGTTTAAAATGGGTGTCCAAAAGGATTTGTAATAGTTCATGGTTAAAACATAACATGCTATTGAGATAAAACTTTTAATAAAGGATAACTAGATTTTAGAGTTTTATATTTGGCCATGCTATATTATCTTGAGGGATTACCATCTTAAGGAAATTAGGTCTTCATAGGGGATTGGCACCTTGAAATGAAGGGGTACAGAAATTCAATATAATAATATTTATTTGACTATAAGTATGATGACCATATTTGTAACATCAAGGATATATGAGTCTATGTGAATATTTGGGTTATGGTATGTGTAAATATTAACCCAAGGGTATCTAATTCAATTAGAGTTAGAGACCAGTGGGTACCAAGAAACCATTAATAATGGTGGAATCACATATTACATGAAGTTAATAGAATATCTCATAGTTTTTATTGGGACATTTATTCTAAGTGATTAACATCCCCTATTCAGATGCTCTTAGGCATTGTGATATTCCCTAGTGAATCATAGTGGTCTCCTTCCAAATAATCCATTCTCTATTACCTATATGATACAAGGGATAACCAAGAGTACATGTGCTCTAGGTCTATGGGGTTCCATGATAAGTGTAAAAAATCATGGAATTGGTTAGTATTAACTCAGATATTTAATGAATGAAGTTGGTTCATAGAGAACATAATATTTTAGAAGTTTTTGATCACCCAAAAGTAATGCAAACATGAACTAAAACATATTTTTGAGGCTAAGGGATAAAACATGAAAATATTGTAGAAACCCAAAGTTTTTGATACATGGAAATTACATTACTTTTTCGGAATACTTAGTACATAACAAAAATAGACACACAAGGACCGTAATAGTTTAGTGTCTTTGGAAACTCGAAATATAATCTTCTAATCATGGTGAAAGATCTTCAACATCTCCCATAAAGATCTTCCCCTTTTTTTCTTACCTAAAACCTTTCTTTATATCCTGGGGAAAAGAAAAAATAAAAGGGGTGAGCTCAAATATCCAGTAAGGGTAAACATAGAGAACATAAAAAAATCCATAAACATTTGAATGCAAAAACTTGAACATAAAATCTAAACATCAAAATCTTGAGTAAAGACATGACTCTTGGAAGTACGTAAGGCATATATCATAAGGGAACATCAATCATGATAAAATATCATGGGAATAAAACATGATATTGTGTAAAACATTAAGCAAATGTAATTATTTCCATAGTATCCAAGGCATTGCTGCTAAGACCATCTTAGTGGACAAAGTCCCTTACGGAATTGAGTTCACTCCTCGTTCCAATCTTGTACCACTGAACCAGATTAACATACCGTTCCAGCGATGTCTATCTCATGAGATATAAATCTTTACCCAATGCATTAGAGGGAGATATAGGTCCCACCCATCTCATAATGAAATCATTCTTACTTGTTCCACAAAATAAACATACATCCTTCATAATAACCCAACGAATAAAATGGGTTTCATAAAAATCATCCCATCATCACATAATCCATATAAAAGGAATGGATATCATTTCATAATAATAAAAGTGAAACCATGTAAATCATAGAGACATTATACTTGAAACATAAACATATGAAATAATGTCATCATAGTTAAAAAATGGTTTTGATAAAACACTTGAAATGAATTCTTGAGGAAAATATCCTTTCATCTTCAAAATCATTTTCTTTTCACAAAATGTCATTCAATTTTAAAAGAAAAGAATTTTGTTGAAAATAGTCATGAAATATTTTTGTGGAAGAATCATGAAAATAAGGCTTTATAAAACCATAAAAATCTATTCACGCCGTATAAGTTAAAAATAACATTCTCCTCGTACTTTTGTCGGAAAAGTCAAAAAACTACCTCATAAAATAAAAAAAAGAAAGATTACTTACATACCATGCAGTTAAATTCAAAGATGGGTAAAAAGGACTTTAAACATACATGAAACCATTTTTAGAAAAACAGGGACATGGATGATAAATATAACCCCAGTAAATACTTATGAATAAACAATCTCGGATAAGAATGAGATTGGAATAATTATCCCTTACCTTAGGTCCGATATGCTTTGTACATTTCTGAACCTCCTATATAATGATTTAAATAATGTCATTGAATTATTACAGAATCATATTCATTGTTATGATATCATATATGGTACACTTATGACTTTATATTACCCATTCTTTTGTAAGTTCCATGTTAAAGCAGCGTTTTGGGTTAAATCGTTTTATTTATCATACGTGTTTGGACTTGTTGTTCTTGATATTATTACTTATATCATGACTTAATTAATTCCAGAATGTAAAAAATGATTTATATATAATATATATTCATTATATACATATATATATGATTTATCGATTAAATGGAATGAAATACACCGTTCATGTAGACGGTAGGTTGTACGTACGCATGAACGTTGTTTTCGTTTCCTTATTGAATTGAATGAAATTAAGTAGATGACAGACATATATATACACATAAATACAGTATCATTATTATGTCATATATTTCATGATTAATTATTATATATACTTTATAATCATTCATGAATGGTTAACATGGAGAATGAATCTCATCGCGTCGTGGAGACGGTAGTCCGTACGTACGCACGAGCGATGATATCATTCCCATGATCGTGGAATTGCATTGAAGTGTATGTATAATATTTCAGAATAAATATCACTTTTCAATAATCATATATAGTTATTTATTTACACCATTATACCCATCTAAGTAAGGTGGTGGTCGAAAACAGATTGCACCACGGCGTGGAGACGGTATTCCGTACGTATGCACGCACGGTGATTTCGTTTTCTGTAGGATGGATAGATGGTTAAATAGGGTTGTTTCATACTTATAATAACATATCATTATATTATTGATACTGATTTTATTACTTCATAATAAAACAACTAAATAAGAAGAAGTAGAAGAAGAAATAAAGTTGAAAGAATCGGTAACGGATATTACCTCTTCTTTCGACATGCCTATTTGAAACCTCCTCTTAGGGCCCTAAGATTGGTCTTTAAAGAATTACAGAACCTCTAAGATGTTTCTAGGAAAGTTTATAAGAGAAATTGGCAGGGTTTGGACGAGCTTGAAGGCTCAAAGTGGTGTGAGGAAGAGAGGGATGAGGTGCCCTTTTATAAGGGAGGAGAGGGGCACCATTGGAATAAATAAAAATATTATTTTATTATAAAATCATATTCGGTTTTTAATAGCTCCAAATTGAGTTATTTTGAAGCTAAGGTGGGGATGGGTAGAAATCCTCTCATCAAATAAAATTTTGAGAAGTTTAGGTTTCTATTTTAACCTTATCATTTAGATTTAACTTTATGTTAAATAATTTTTCTTTTACCGTGTCTTCTTGTTTTCTTACACTATAAGGTTAATAAACTTACTATAACAAGACAAAAGAACCCCAAGTTGTTTATTATTAATATATATAACCTTATCTAAGTAATTTGGTCGAACCTTAGATTTTTAATAATATAATATTTTTTTTAAAAACTATTTTATGTCAATTTTGAAACTATTTGGTAATTGATTTTTGTGAAAATACTAACAGAATGATTAGTTTGAAAAAAGTTAACTAAATAAATACTAACATGTCATATTAACCTATAAAATTAGTGGAATTCATAAAAAGTCTCAAATTACATTTATTTGGGTATTTATAACATCAATTATGTCAATATTTCATTAATAAGATAATTACTGCATTATCATTGTGTCATAAATAAATTAAATTATTTAATGTCTAAAAATTACAAATAAAATATCATTATGTAGGAAATATTTTTATATTTCTAATGATTATTTATAGTCGAATTTATCTTATGTATAACTCTATAAAATAAATGATTCATTTATTAAACATTGATTTTAACTATTTAAACCCTTCTTTAAATAAATTAATAATAAATGTCCTAATCTAATCCAAGTGGGCCTAAATGGTCATATTTTATTCATAATGTTTTTTTTGGTCGAATTAAACTTATCCAATAGAATTAGGACATGTGTTAGGGTAATAATAATATCATTTTTACCCTTAATTACCCTATTTACTTTTAAATGTGGTAAAAAAAAGTAAAAAGTTACTATTCACCAAAAATTATTTTCATCCCATTGAACCACATTTTACTTACTGACATCAACCGTGTCTCTAGGATTTTTGAAATTCCATTCACAAAAGCAGTAAAATTAGGTTTTATGTAAATTTGCAAATTCTCCTAGGAGGTGGGTAAAAGACGGTCAAAAGTTCAATAAAATTTTTATATATCTAAAATTATTATAAAATGACTCCAATGAATTACATTGAACTTATATAGGTATTATGTATCAATTTTTACCTAAAATAAATTTAAATAAAATAAATAATTATTTAAATAAAAAGTCGGTTTTTAAATAGTAACCTAGTGTTTTCACTATTCATCAAAAATTGAAAGTTTTCAGAAAAATACCAAAATTTCACCCTAGTCTAATTTCGAAATTCTGAATCCAAAAATGAAGTCCATTTTCAAAAATAAAATTTATAAAATTTCAAAAAGTGGGTATTACTATTCATAACGGCTAGTTTTAATATTATTTTAATAGCATATTGTTGTTTAGCGAAAATCTGTATTGCGTACAACACACGCTATCGTGGAAGGTCGCTATTGCGTGTAATGCAAGACAAGTCAGGGATGCATGTTGTGAAAGCTCCTTTTGGTGTAGCGTACAACACAAGACATTAATGAAATTAAAAAGAATATTTTTCATAAAATATCGGGGTGTTACATGCTACCCCCCCCCCCCCCTTATAATTAATTTCACCCTCGAAATTCGTCGAGGTTATAAATGGTTTACTACTCGAATGTTTCGTTAATAGAAACCCGACATCATAAAAAGTAATACCAAAACATGGCTTTAAAAACTAAAGTATGAAATGTGACGGTTACCCAAATTAACTAATCACTGGGTTTCCATATAGGAGAACATAGGTGAAAATATGGATATGGAAGAGAAATCTAACTGTCATGTTCTGATGGAGAGTGGTAGAGAACATGGCTATGAAAACTCCAACAATCACAAAGCCATAAATTTGTGATGATCTAGGGTACCATCTAATTCATCAGATATAAGGGCACTAGGAAAACATTTTTGGTTTTCAAGATCACTTCCCTAAAGTTAAATAATTTGAATTAGAATAAATACTTACTTTATTTTGGTATAATCTCACCGTTGTTCGTGCCTTGAACAATTTACTCTTAATCTCTTTAAGAAATTAAGTTGTATTTGTCTTTCACGAAGTTTTAGCAGATCATGTGATAGAATGATAGGTCATTCCATCTGTCTCAAACATAAGTTAGCAAAAGTTATATACATAATTCCATCTATGGTGAGATTAATCATATATGGTTCCAAAATGGACATATACTTCATCTATCATCCTGTATAATAAAATAAAACTACTTTCTACTAACTAGGGACATCCTGTAGGCCAGTGGTAGGTGATAAAGGCCTGTCGTACATCGGTTGTGTGTTCGATTCCCACAACCTTGTCCAACGTGATGGGTTGTCGCCCATCCTGCAGGTTTTCCTTTATCTAAAACTACATTACTATAACATCCCATCAATAATATCAAAAAAAGTTCTATCCTTAAACAATACTAACTTATTTCTAACATAATCCATTCCAATCTTTTGGCTTATCTAAAATACTTCGGTCCAAGCTCATAGTATAAAGAAAATTATTACCTGAAATGTCACATAACAATCACGTGAATGCCATCATTAATCCCCCATATATCATAAGATATATCTTGTTGGTCAAATTACAAACATGTGAATACGTTAATCATGTATTCTCTTGAATAATGAATACCTTAGTAAAAACATGAATGTTGTTAAATTTTAACACTTTCCACATACCAAAATCCCAAAATTTCTATATACTCAAACAATAATATCACTTAGTACTTATATCAGTCATGTAAAGACCCGGAAATTTCAAGGAAAATTTTTTCTTAATTTTCTTTGGAATTTTACAAGAACGCAGTTTCTGACGGCTCCTGATTCCGAGGCCCGGTGTGCCCGGAATAAATTTCCGAATTTCGGCTCGAGTACGTTCAGTGAACGAGCGAGCGGGTTTTTCTATCTTTTGAACCGGTGCTCGGAATTGAAAACCGATGGCACCGATGAACTCGCAATGCCGGTAATCGCTTAAGGGAATTTTTACCGTAGTTGCATTTGTGCGGGAGGAGAAGTTAATTAATGGGGTTTAATTAAAAAGTAAGTAAAATTGTTAAGTCAATTTTATTTCTTTTTCAAGGTGGTTAGTTTCTCCCATGGGAAGTTGGTGGTGGGGCCCATATCCACCAAACTTCCCATGTGTGGATAATTAAAAGGGTGGGGCCCACACGAACCCCCCACCTTTTCAAATTTTCCCAAACTCCCTAACCCCTCTTAACCCCTCACATTCCTAACACCCCATTAACTCACCTTCTTTAATATTTGACAACTTGTTGTAATTAATTTGGTGAGTTACATGTAAGTTTTTGAAATTCAAACAATTGAATTTCAAATGCATTGTTGTGTTAATAAAATAAGTTTAGAACTTATTTTATTAGGTGTTGGTGTTGGGTTGTTTGAGAGCTCTTTGGAGAAAAAGCTAAGGAACACCTTCTTCAACATCGACGAAGAACGCGAAGAACACCATTCTTCAATGAAGAACTTCTCCGCCGAAGAACACGGTTCTTCCGCGACGCCATATCCGCGACGCGACGTTCTCCTTCCACACCGTCTCTTTCGCGACGGTTTTCCGCAACGAAATCGCCGTCAACCACTTCGAATCCTCGCTTTGCGACGTCGACGTTCTCCCGCGACGCCCGACCTTCGCGACGCTCGTCTTCCGCGGCTCGTTGACATGCTCCGATCTTGAAACCGAGGTAGGGGATTATTGTTAATTTATTTATTTTTCCGTTCATGATTCTAGTTTATAGATCATCGTGGATTTTTCGACTAGATGTTATCTTTTAACGAGAGGGGGGCCGGACCGCACAAACACGGCCGAACCCCCTCCTATGTTCATGTTTAATTCTTGTGGATGGAGTGGAATGACGTGGTGTCGTCGCACCACATGAGAATCACACGGCAAGTATTACGCGACACCATCACGCCGCGCCGTGAAAATAAAGAACAAGGAAGCGACGCCGTCGCGCTGCGTCTGAAAAACCGAAGACAGCGCGTTTCATTTTTTGACATGCGGATTGACGGGTGACGATGAAACAGGCCGTTTGGGCGTTTGAATCCCTTCGCAGTGAAGGTGGGGTCCCGGGGGGACCATAGACGAAGACGGCAGAAGGAACGGACCACCGGAGCGCGTCCGGTGGTCCGTGGAAGGCGGCGCCGGCGTGCCGCCAGAAAGGAGGTCGCCGGCGAACCGCCGGCCTCAATCAACGGCGAAGGGTGGGGGAGCCGCGCGCCCCGCCCGCGTGTCTGCTCGGCCGCGCTGGCCGAGCCGCGGCCGGCCGGTTGGGCCGGACCGAACCGGACCACGCCGGACCGGGCCGGGCCGGGCCCAGCCGGGTCGGACCCGGGTCGGGTCGACCCGGTTCGAGCCGACCCAGGGGGTGGTCGGGCCGGGTCGGCCCGGGCCCAGACCCCCGTTTTCAGGCCACTTTCGGTCAAATGCTTGTAACTTGAGCTACGGGCCTCCAAACGACTCTCCTTCAGTGGCAACGCGATCCTTGGATCGATACGGTCGTTTTGGTATATCGTACTCAAGGCTTCGAAGAACTTTGGGTTCGGACGGGTTGGTTCGTACACGAAACCAACCGGACCCTCGGAGCGGAAATGCTCGTAACTTGAGTTCCGGACGTACGAATTATGTGCCATTGACTTTTTTGATTTCCTCTAAGTGAGACAGATCTTTTGGCTTACTCCGATCGAGGTTTGGATGTCGTCGGAGTGCGGTCGGGTTGGTTCGCTCACGAAACCAACCGGGCCCCTAGAACAAAAAAGCCAATAACTCACAGACCGGGTGTCCGATTGACGCACCATCTATCTCGTTGTTTTCCTCTTGTTGAGATGGAACTTTTGGCATACTTTGCCCGAGATTTGGATGCAGTTGAGATACGGCCGGGTTGGATTGTACCCGAAATCCAACCGGGCCCCTGGAACGGAAAAGCTGATATCTTTCTGACCGGACGTCCGTTTGACGAACCGTCAGCGTCGTTGTTGATCACGTTGAGAAACGGTCCCTATGAGTATACCCTATGAGTGTTCGGGGTATAATTGAGTTACGGCAGGACTGGTTCGCACACGAAACCAACCGGGCCCCAGGGATGAAAAGGCTAATAACTTGCAGACCGGGCGTCCGATTGACGCGCCGACTGTTGCGTTGAGACCCCTATGACAAGGTGGTCCATTGAGATACTTCTTCGTGGAACTTTGAGATACTTGGAGTATCGACTTGTCGCTTGTGGAGCGGACCCTCCCAGAGACGAGCGTACGGAGTACGGAGACCGTGTAGCCGGCAGAGACCTGAAGACTGCTTGTCCGATTCGATTCGGAGAGACTTACGTAGCCCAGTGGGGAGCACTACTTTGTGAGGTGGCAGACCCACAGTGGAGGAGAACTACTATGTGAGGTGGCAGACCCGTGGTACTCGACAGGAGGAGTACCTCTGTAGGCTGTGAGAGGGGAGCACTACTGTGTTTGGGTGGCAGACCCCGGCGGGAAGCACTACCGTGTGAGGTGGCAGGCCCGCGGTACTCGACAGGAGGAGTACCTTAGCAGTCTTAGGTTAGTGAGCAGTACCTCGGAGTCGTGACAGGACCACTGTACACTCCAGAGACGGAGCTCTTCAGTAGTTACGGTTTCGATAATAAAAATCCTGGTTTGAACTGAGACTTTTGACCTTTGTGTTTCCTCATGATTGAGATGGGTCACTTGATAACTTAGGTATATGTATGGGCATATACCTGGGTAGTGGTTATCCGTTAATTTCTCAATCCTTGTGTTTCCTCATGATTGAGATGAGTTACTTGATAACTTAGGTATATGTATGGGCATATATCTAAGTAGAGGTTATCTGTTGAGATCTTCTTGTGGTTATCCTTGTTGGTTTAGTGAGAGCTTGAGGGTCTCGGGGTCCCTACTGAGTATCGTTATACTCACCCCTACACGGTCTATGCCCGCACCTTGTTGTGTTGGTTGCAGATGACGGGCAGTGCTGACGGAGGCTGAGTGTTCGAGGACTGGTCGATACCCGGAGGTGGACTACACGACGAGTCAGTACCTGGAGGTGGACTACATGACGTGATGACTCACAGAGGAGGTTGACGGATGAGAGCGTGGAGGAGGATATCTTTACCTACCCTTCAGGTAGGATCCATGGTGGCCGACCAGGAGCTACGCTAACTGTACCTACCCTTCAGGTAGGATCCGAGGAGGATGACCCAGGAGTTTCTTCCTTCTTCCCGCTGTTTGTCTTTTTTCTGTTGTAACTTGTTCAGTTGTAGTCGTACTTTCTTTTGGGTTTGTATTCTGGCCCATTTACTTTTCATCATTTCTTTTGTACTTAGTTTTTTTCTTCCTCTTGTACTCTGTGGTGCTTGTTTTCTTTTACAAAGGCAATGCCTTCCCAGTTATCAGGATTTTACGCCTTTGGTGCTAGTCTCCAGCCCCTGTCCTATGGAAGGCGGGCTTGGGGTAGTCACGGCACGGGCCCCGAGGACGGGTCGTGACAAATTGGTATCAAAGGAGTTCGGTTCTACCGCAAAACTTATAACTCTGATGTTTCTTTCTGTGAAGGAATAGTCTTAAGAGTACCGAGTGTGGTTTTTAGTTCAGGGAGTCCAGTGTTGGTGCGGGTGGCCGACGTATCCATACACCAGGACCCTGGCAACTGATTTCCGACTTTGTGCACGAAAACACTGATTGCGTGTGTGTTTTCCAAAAGTTTTATTTAAATGTCAGCTCAAACCAGGTCAGCTCACCAGGGATAATCTTTTGACTGTGTCACGTTGTTTCTTTCAGGATGCCTCCCCGTGGACGACCAGCTAGAGCCCCGAGAGTGGTACGTACTGACAGCCCGCCGAGCGATGAGGCCTCAGTACAGGGCCCTATCCCAGTTGAGGCACCAGTGGAGGCACCAGCGGTACTACTACCCATTGGGCCACCGATTCCACCAGCCCCAGCAGTAGAGGATGCACATCGCTTGAGCGCACTACATGAGTTTCAGAGCCAGAGGCCACCCAGGTTTCATAGAGGGATGGACCCGCAGGCGGCTGAGGATTGGCTGGAGGTTGTGGTGAGAGTCTTCAGGCTAGTGGGGACGCCAGCAGATTTCATGGTGATCCTTGCTGCCGGCCTTCTTCAGGCAGCAGCAGGTAGATGTTGGAGCCTGATGCTTCAGATGCATGATGAGGCGACACTTCTATGGGCAGACTTCGAGAGCCTGTTCCGGGAAGAGTTTGTACCAGCCACCCTTCGAGAGGTGCGTATACAGGAGCTACTTCAGCTGCAGCAGGGCAGCATGTCAGTGGCGCAGTATTCAGCGAGGTTCACAGACCTCTCGCGCTACTCCACAGATATGGTACGGGACCCGTTCTTCAGGGCTCGAACCTTCGAGCAGGGGCTCAGGCGGGAGATCATAGCTTCGGTTGTATCGCACAACATTCTGATGCAGACAGGAGTGTTGGATCGAGCCCTCTTATTGGAGAGTTTCCTTGCTGAGCAGTCTCCAGCAGCAGGACCCACCACTAGCCGGCATGCAGCAGAGTCTTCTGTAGCGAGCAGTAGACAGATGACGCAGGGGTCCAAGAGGACCAAACCTACAGGTGGTCGACCGCGTGACTCAGGGTCGGTAGTGCGAGGCACCAAGGAAATTTATAGAGCCAGACCTGACATTAAGTGTTACTCCTGTGGTGGAATTGGTCACATAGCACGTGACTGTCCGACCCGCCATGCAGATGACCAGCAGTTAAATGAAGAACCTCCGAGGCAGAGGCAGAGGTTCGGTCAGGGCAGACCGCAGGGGACAGGAGGACATGGGAGAGCTCAGCTTCAGGAAGCTGAGGCCTATGGTCATGGAGCTCCGGAAGCAGATGGACAGGAGCGAGACTAGCTTCCGACCTGGAGGCTATTGATCATGTTGCTTATGGTTTTGTTGATGTTTGTCTGTAGTTTCTTTGTGTCTTGTACTATGAGCTGCAATAATTAAAAGACACTTATCTTTGTTTGCTTTCCTGTACTTTTGTTTGGTTGATACTGAGTGGTCCCGGTTAAGACTTTTGACTTGACCCTCACTTTCTAGTTTTCTACTGAAGGAGACCTAGTGACCACACACTGATGCCGACAGTGTGACTCGACCCTTGGAGGCGAGAGTGACAGTTGGATCTCTTGGTAGTTACGTCGAGGCCTTACGACGTCATCCATGGCATGAATGCATCAATCATATCAGGATTGACTGTATTAGGCAACGAATGTGGTTCATCCAGGGGATGAGACCGTATTTCTCTTATCGGCAAGGAGGAAATCATAGCAGCTCTTGTGAGACTAGAGAAGGTCCAGGTCATCCAAGAGAGGATGAGGACGGCACAGGGCCGACAGAAGCCTTATGTTAACAGGACTTGGAGGCCTCTAGAGTTCGAGGATGACCATCACGTCCTTATACGAGTCTCACCTCGACGAGGTTTACGGAGATGTGGCCAGGGAGGCAAGTTATCTCCGAGGTTCAACGGACCTTTCTAGGTCCTCAGCTGGGTAGGCGAGGTGGTTTACCACTTGACCCATCCACTTCAGTTGCACTAGGTGCACGACGTTTTCCATGTATCTCAACTGAGGAGATACGTGCTCGACCCTCTGCATATCATCGACCATGAGGAGCTGGATGATGGCGATGGGGTGTCTTTCACGGAGGTTCCAGTGGGGATAGAGGATCGACAGGAGTGGATCCTACGAGGACGATCGATTCCTCGGGTGAGCTTTCTTTGGTAGTATGAGAACCTTCAGATAAGCACATGGGAGCGAAAGGCTCAGATGCGTGCTCTGTACCGCTTTTGTGACCCTAGTTGTGTTAAAGCTTTACGGGGACGTAAATCCCTGAGGTGGGAGTAATGTAAAGACCTGGAAATTTCAAGGAAAATTTTTTCTTAATTTTCTTTGGAATTTTACAAGAACGCAGTTTCTGACGGCGCCTGATTCCGAGGCCCGGTGTGCCCGGAATTAATTTCCGAATTTTGGCTCGGGTACGTTCAGTGAATGAGCGAGCGGGTTTTTCTATCTTTTGAACCGGTGCTCGGAATTGAAAACCGATGGCACCGATGAACTCGCAATGCCGGTAATCGCTTAAGGGAACCTTTACCGTAGTTGCATTTGTGCGGGAGGAGAAGTTAATTAATGGGGTTTAATTAAAAAGTAAATAAAATTGTTAAGTCAATTTTATTTCTTTTTCAAGGTGGTTAGTTTCTCCCATGGGAAGTTGGTGGTGGGGCCCACATCCACCCAACTTCCCATGTGTGGATAATTAAAAGGGTGGGGCCCACACGAACCCCCCACCTTTTCAAATTTTCCCTAACTCCCTAACCCCTCTTAACCCCTCACATTCCTAACACCCCATTAACTCACCTTCTTTAATATTTGACAACTTGTTGTATTTAATTTAGTGAGTTACATGTAAGTTTTTGAAATTCAAACAATTGAATTTCAAATTCTTTGTTGTGTTAATAAAATAAGTTTAGAACTTATTTTATTAGGGGTTGGTGTTGGGTTGTTTGAGAGATCTTTGGAGAAAAAGCTAAGGAACACCTTCTTCACCATCGATGAAGAACGCGAAGAACACCATTCTTCAATGAAGAACTTCTCCGCCGAAGAACACAGTTCTTCTGCGACGCCATATCCGCGACGTGACGTTCTCCTTCCACACCGTCTGTTCCGCGACAGTTTTCCATGACGAAATCGCCGTCAACGTCTTCGAATCCTCGCTTCGCGACGTCGACGTTCTCCCGCGACGCCTGACCTCCGGGACGCTCGTCTTCCGCGGCTCGTTGACGTGCTCCGATCTTGAAACCGAGGTAGGGGATTATTGTTAATTTATTTATTTTTCCGTTCATGATTCTAGTTTATCAATCATCGTGGATTTTTTGACTAGATGTTATCTTTTAACGAGAGGGGGGTCGGACCGCACAAACACGGCCGAACCCCCTCCTATGTTCATGTTTAATTCTTGTGGATGGAGCGGAATGACGTGGTGTCGTTGCACCACGTGAGAATCACACGGAAAGTATTATGCGACGCCGTCACGCCGCGCCGTGAAAAGAATGAACAAGGATGCAACGCCATCGTGCCGCGTCGGAGAAACCGAAGACGGTGCGTTTCATTTTTTGACGTGCGGATTGACGGGCGACGACGAAACAGGCCGTTTGGGTGTTTGAATCCCTTCGCAGTGAAGGTGGGGTCCCGGGGGGACCATAGGCGAAGACGGTAGAAGGAACGGACCACCGGAGCACGTCTGGTGGTCCGCGGAAGGCGGCGGCGGCACGCCACACCGGCGCGGCGGCGCTGGCGACCGACGGCAGCGGCGTGCCGCCGGAAAGGAGGCGGCCGGCGAACCGCCGGCCTCAATCAACGGCAAAGGGCGGGGGAGCCGCGCGCCCCGCTCGCGTGTCCGCTCGGCCGTGCTGGCCGTGCCGCGGCCGGCCGGTCGGGCCTGGACCGAACCGGACCGCGCTGGACCGGGCCGGGCCGGGCTGGGCCCAGCCGGGTCAGACCCGGGTCGGGTCGACCCGGTTCGGGCCGACCCAGGGGGGGTCGGGCCGGGCCCAGACCCCCGTTTTCGGGACACTTTCGGTCAAATGCCCATAACTTGAGCTACGGGCCTCCAAACGACTCACCGTCAATGGAAACATGATCCTTGGATCGAGACGGTCGTTTCGTTATATCGCACTCAAGGTTTTGGAGAACTTTGGGTTCGGCCGGGTTGGTTCGTACACGAAACCAACCGGGCCCTCGGAGCAGAAACGCTCGTAACTTGAGTTTCGGACGTCCGAATGACGTGCCGTCGACTTTGTTGATTTCCTCTAAGTGAGACGGATCTTTTGGCTTACTACGCTCGAGGTTTGGATGCCGTCGGAGTGCGGTCGGGTTGGTTCGCTCACGAAACCAACCGGGCCCCTGGAACGAAAAAGCCAATAACTCACAGACCGGGCGTCCAATTGACGCACCGTCTGTCTCGTTGTTTTCCTCTTGTTGAGACGGAACTTTTGGCATACTTCACCCAAGATTTGGATGCAGTTGAGATATGGCCAGGTTGGATTGTACCTGAAATCCAACCGGGCCCCTGGAACGGAAAAGCTGATATATTTCTGACCGGATGTCCGTTTGACGAACCGTCAGAGGCGTTGTTGATCACGTTGAGAAACGGTCCCTATGAGTATACCCTATGAGTGTTCGGGGTATAATTGAGTTACGGCCGGACTGGTTCGCACACGAAACCAACCGGGCCTCGGGGATGAAAATGCTAATAACTCGCAGACCGGGCATCCGATTGACGCACCGACTATTGCGTTGAGACCCCTATCACGAGGTGGTCATTTGAGATACTTCTTCGTGGAACTTTGAGATACTTGGAGTATCAACTTGTAGCTCGTGGAGCGGACCCTCCCAGAGACGAGCGTACGGAGTACGGGGACTGTGTAGTCGGCAGAGACCTGAAGACTGCTTGTCCGATTATATTCGGAGAGACTTATGTAGCCCAGTGGGGAGAACTACTTTGTGAGGTGGCAGACCCACAGCGGAGGTGCACTACTATGTGAGGTGGAAGACCCGCGGTACTCGACAGGAGGAGTACCTTTGTAGGCTATGAGATGGGAGCACTACTGTGTTTGGGTGGCAGACCCCGGCGGGAAGCACTACTGTGTGAGGTGGCAGGCCCGCGGTACTTGACAGGAGGAGTACCTCAGCAGTCTTAGGTTAGTGAGAAGTACCTCAGAGTCGTGACAGGACCACTGTACACTCCAGAGATGGAGCTCTTCAGCAGTTATGGTTTCGATAATGAAAATCCTGGTTTGAGCTGAGACTTTTGACCTTTGTGTTTCCTCGTGATTGAGATGGGTCACTTGATAACTTAGGTATATGTATGGGCATATACCTGGGTAGTGGTAATCCATTGATTTCTCAATCCTTGTGTTTCCTCATGATTGAGATGAGTTACTTGATAACTTAGGTATATGTATGGTCATATATCTAAGTAGAGGTTATCTGTTGAGATCTTCTTGTGGTTATCCTTGTTGGTTTAGTGAGACCTTGAGGGTCTCGGGGTCCCTACTGAGTATCGTTATACTCACCCCTGCACGGGCTATGCCCGCACCTCGTTGTGTTGGTTGCAGATGACGGGCAGTGCTGACGGAGGCGGAGTGTTCAAGGACTGGTCGGTACCCGGAGGTGGACTACACGACGAGTCAGTACCCAGAGGTGGACTACACGACGTGACGACTCACAGAGGAGGTTGACGGACGAGAGCGTGGAGGAGGCTATCTATACCTACCCTTCAGGTAGGATCCGTGGTGGACGACCAGGAGCTGCGCTAACTGTACCTACCCTTCAGGTAGGATCCGAGGAGGATGACCCAAGAGCTGCTTCCTTCTTCCAACTGTTTGTCTTTTTGCTGTTGTACCTTGTTCAGTTGTAGTCGTACTTTATTTTGGGTTTGTATTCTGGCCCATTTACTTTTCAGCATTTGTTTTGTACTTAGTGTTTTGCTTCTGCTTGTACTCTGTGGTGCTTTTTTTCTTTTACAAAGCCAATGCCTTCCCAGTTATCGGGATTTTACACCTTTGGTGCTAGTCGCCAGCCCCTGGCCTATGGAAGGCGGGCCTGGGGTAGTCACGGCACGTGCCCCGAGGATGGGTCGTGACAAGTCATGAGCTCATGAATACAATCAAACATATCATTATCTTCTTATATCTTCATTATGATCATATCATCTACTTTCCAAAAATATCTGAATAACCTTCCATGGTTACCGGTACCATTCAACATATACTTCCAAATAGTTTAGGAAAAATAATAGTGTAACAATCCTTAGATGATTCTTTATTCCATAGTACCATACATTATTCTTTATAAACATACAATCATTCCACTAACTTCTTAAACCACTGACTGAGCTTCATCATTTCTTTCATCTCATATTTCATTTGTAGTCTCTTCATCATCATTCACATAAATACTACTCATATGACCATGCTGATTCTCTTCATGAGTTTTTCCTTAGGGCATTAGTTTGCATAATTCCCATACATTCCACATTTAAAACATCTAATCATTGTTGATGTCGTAGAAATACCATTATCCTTGTCCATGGTGTTAACTGAATGTTTTCCTTTTCACTTATTGGATTTGTGTACTTCTTTTCCACACCCAATGCATCTTCCAGTTTCTTTGAAAAAATCTCCCCGTTGACTCTTCCCACATGATTTACATGAGGGAAATTGAACTTTCTCTCCTCTATGATCATCATGAAACTCCATATTTCTCTTATTATCTGAGTCAGGAAACTTACCAAAGTTAAGATTATTGATCATATTATTAGATTCATGATTAGGAATAATAACGATTTTTAGAATTTCAAATCCCATTTCATTTGGTTTCTCATGAAGAATATCATTCCATTGTCCGTCATATCCTCCGTTATCGTGAATCTTCTTGTTCCCAGCCATTTTCTAAAACCCAAAAAGAATAGTGTGAGAGGAAAAAATCATGCTAGGGAAAACAACATAGTAAAGGGGGAGTACCCTCAATATCTAACATCTTAGGTTAAATTATAACATCGTTAACATAGTTCTAGGACTATATCCTATACGTATACTTATCCTTAGGGACATCCCTAGACATACCTTAGAAATATCTCTAGGGATCTCACTAACGTTTTCACATCCTAGTTTCCAAAGATTGACTAAACCTTTCCTCTGATACCAACTGTAGAGACCCAAATCTTAAAGTACATGGACATTACATTACTTTTGTGGAATACTTAGTACATTACAAAAACATACACACAAGGACCGTAATAGTTTAGTGTCTTTGGAAACTCAGAATATAATCTTCTAATCATGGTGAAAGATCTTCAACATCTCCCATAAAGATCTTACCCTTTTTTTTCTTACCTAAAACCTTTCTTTATATCCTGGGGAAAAGAAAACATAAAAGGGGTGAGCTCAAATCCCCAGTAAGGGTAAACATAGGGAACATAAAACAATCCATAAACATTTGAATGCAAAAACTTGAACATAAAATCTAAACGTCAAAATCTTGAGCAAAGACATGAATCTTGGAAGTACGTAAGGCATATATCATAAGGGAACATCAATCATGATAAAATATCATGGGAATAAAACATGTAATTGTGGCAACCATTAAGCACATGTAATGATTTCCATAGTAGCCAAGGCATTGCTGCCAAGACCATCTTAGTGGAAAAAGTCCCTTACGGAATCGAGTTCACTCCTCGTTCCAATCTTGTACCACTGAACCGGATTAACTTAACATTCCATCCATGTCTATCTCATGAGATATAAATATTTACCCAATGCATTGGAGGGAGATATAGGTCCCACCCATCTCATAATGAAATCATTCTTACTTGTTCCACAAAATAAACATACATCCTTTATAATAACCCAACGAATAAAATGGGTTTCATAAACATCATCCCATCATCACATGATCCATAAAAAAGAAATGGATATCATTTCATAATAAGAAAAGTGAAACCATGTAAATCATAGAGACATTATACTTGAAACATACACATATGAAATAATGTCATCTTAGTTAAAAAATGGTTTTGATAAAACACTTGAAATGAATTCTTCAGGAAAATATCCTTTCATCTTCAAAATAATTTTCTTTTCACAAAATGTCCTGCAATTTTAAAAGAAAATGATTTTGTTTAAAATAGTCATGAAATATTTTGGAGGAAGCTTCATGAAAATAAGGCTTTATAAATCCATAAAAATCTGTTCACACCGTATAAGTTAAAAATAACATTCTCCTCGTACTTTTGTCGGAAAAATAAAAAAATAACCTCGTAACGTAAACAAAAGAAAGATTCCATACATACCATGTATTAAAAGTAAAAGATGGGTAAAAATGACTTTAAACATACATGAAACCATTTTTAGAAAAACAGGGACATGGATGATAAATATAACCCTAGTAAATACTTATGAATAAACAATCTCGGATAAGAATGAGATTGGAATAAACATCCCTTACCTTAGGTCTGATATGCTTCGTACATTTCCGAACCTCCTGTATAATGATTTAAATAATGTCATTGACTTATTACAGAATCATATTAATTGTTATGATATCATATATGGTTCACTTATGACTTTATATTACCCGTTCTTTTGTAAGTTCCATGTTAAAGCAGCGTTTTGGGTTAAATCGTTTTATTTATTGTGCGTGTTTGGACTTGCTGTTCTTGATATTATTACTTATATCCTGACTTAATTAATTCCAGAATGTAAAACATGATTTATATATAATATATATTCAGTATATACATATATATATGATAGATCTATTAAATGGAATGAAATACACCGTTCATGGAGATGGTAGGCCGTACATACGCATGAACGATGTTTTCGTTTCCTTATTGAATTGAATGAAATTAAGTAGATGACATACATATATATACACATAAATCCAGTATCATTATTATATCATATATTTCATGATTTCTTATTATATATACTTTATAATCATTCATGAATGGTTAACATGGAGAATGAATCTCATTGTGTCGTGGAGACGGTTGTCCGTACGTACGCACGAGCGATGATATCATTCCCAGGATCGTGGAATTGCATTGAAGTGTCTGTATAATATTTTAGAATCAATATAACTTTGAAATAATCATATATAGTTATTTATTTACACCATTATACCCATCTAAGTAAGGTGGTGGTTGAAAACAGATTGCACCATGGTGTGGAGACGGTATTCCGTACGTACGCACGCGCGGTGATTTCATTTTCCGTAGGATGGATTGAAGTTGAAATAGGGTTGTTTCATACTTATAATAACATATCATTATATGATTGATACTGATGTTATTACTTCATAATTAAACAACTAAAGAAAAAGAAGTAGAAGAAGAAATAAAGTTGAAAGAATCGATAACGGATATTACCTCTTCTTTCGACATGCCTTTTTGAAACCTCCTCTTAAGGCACTAAGATTGGTCTTTGAAGAAGACCATAACCTCTAATATGTTTCTAGGGAAGTGGAGAAGATAAATTTTCAGGGTTTTTTCGAGTTTTAAGGCTCAAAGTGGTGTGAGGAAGAGAGGGAGGAGGTGCCCTTTTATAAGGGAGGAGAGGGGCACCTTTGGAATAACTAAAAATATTATTTTATTATAAAGTCATATTAGGTTTTTAATAGATCCAAATTGAGTTATTTTTAAGTTAAGGTGGGTATGGGTCTAAATCCTCTCATCCAATAGAATTTTGACAAGTTTAGATTTCTATTTTAACCTTATCATTTAGATTTAACTTTAAGTTAAATAATTTTTCTTTTACCGTGTCTTCTTGTTTACTTACACTATATGGTTAATAAACTTAATATAACAAGACAAAATAACCCCAAGTTGTTTATTATTAATATATATAACCTTATATAAGTCATTTGGTCGAACCTTAGATTTTTAATAATATAATATTTGTTTTAAAAACTATTTTATGTCAATTTTGACACTATTTGGTAATTGATTTTTGTGAAAATCCTAACAGAATGATTAGTTCGAAAAAAGTTAACTAAATCAATACTAACATGTCATATTAACCTAGAAAATTAGTTTAATTCATAAAAAGTCTCAAATTACATTTATTTGGGTATTTATAACATCAATTATGTCAATATTTCATTAATAAGATAATTACTGCATTATCATTGTGTCATAAATAAATTAAATTATTTAATGTCTAAAAATTAAAAATAAAATATAATTATGTAGGAAATCGTTTTATCTTTATAATGAATATTTATAGTCTAATTTATCTTATGTATAACTCTATAAAATAAATGATTTATTAATTAAACTTTGATTTTAACTATTTTAACCCTTATTTAAATAAATTAATAATAAATGTCCTAATCTAATCCAAGTGGGCCTAAATGGTCATATTTTATTCCTAAGGTTTGTTTTGGTCGAATTAAACTTATCCAAAAGAATTAGGTCATGTGTTATGGTAATAATAATATCATTTTTACCCTTAATAACCCTATTTACTTTTAACCGTGGTAAAAAAAAGTAAAAAGTTACTATTCACCCAAAATTATTTTCATCTCATTGAACCACATTTTACTTACTTAATTCAACCATGTCTATCGGATTTTTGAAATTCCATTCACAAAAGCGGTAAAATTAATATTTATGTAAATTTTCAAATTCTCCTAGGAGATGGGTAAAAGACGGTCAAAAGTTCAATAAAATTTTTATATATCTAAAATTATTATAAAATGACTCTAATGAATTACATTGGACTTATATAGGTATTATGTATCAATTTTTACCTAAAATAAATTTAAATAAAAAGTTGGTTTTTAAATAGTAACCCAGTGTTTTCACTATTCATCAAAAATTGAAAGTTTTCAGAAAAATACGAAATTTTCACCCTAGGCTAATTTCGATATTCCGAATCCAAAAATGAAGTCCATTTTCAAAAATAAAATTTATAAAATTTCAAAAAGTGGGTATTACTATTCATAATGGCTAGTTTTAATAATATTTTAATAGCATATTTTTGTTTAGTGAAACATTGTATTGCGTACAACACACGCTATCGTGGAAGGTCGTGATTGCATGTAATGCAAGCCAAGTCAGGGATTCTTGTTGTGCAAGATCTTTTTGGTGTAGTGTACAACACAATACATTAATGAAATTAAAAGAAATATTTTTCATAAAATCTCTTCGTGTTACAAATATTAAATAAAAAATAATTAGGGTTATGATTTGGTAAGTCTGAGGACCACATTTCATGCTTTTTAACAACATGTGTCAAGGACTTGGTTCCCTATCTTTGAATGAAATAAATCTCAATCTCTCTAGTATGAGCGGCTTTCCGAGTTCTCTAATCTCACTAGAGACATAATCATTATGAAAAACAAGATATGACTTGGAATTCGATTACACTATAAAAGAGTGCATAAAAGGGAACTTATGGGGATGTTAACATTTTATGATGCGTAAGAATCTTTACACATATATGATTCTCATGGAGGTACATAGTTTGAAGTGATGAAAAATTCATGGTTTTCCCTACAATATAACATATAGGAGTTACTAAATATCCCATAGTTATGGGAATCAATCAACACATAGTTCTTATATATGGTCCCAATGAGGATCTGGATCTCACATAGGGCTAGGATAATTTCATTTTCTACATATTTCTAACTCACATTAATTGAATTGATGATACTGAGGTATCCTGGATTGGTATGGACGAAAAATAGTCATTGATGATATATTAGTGCCACGATAAATGTTGGACTACTAGACCCTCATGTGGGGTTATTAGAGTAAACTCATCATAAGATGGTAAACCCCTACTATGAAGACCCTTTTCATAGACCTATCTCATACATAAATGGTGAGGTAAGATAGAAAACGTAAAACCATGTTTTTAATTTTATGGTCTGCTACAAATACTAATATGTAGTTAAAATTCATGGAGTAAAGACTTAATATTTAGAATTGTTTAACATCATATGAACATGATTGTTTCCATGTAGTTTAACATCATGTGGTAAAGAATATTTTGTGTATATTAACATTGTGTGATAGGATGTTTTCACAAAATTTAATATCTTATAACTATGACATTACATGTTTAGTTTAACATCATTTGGTAAGGCCTTGGCGGAAATACTCTTCCACCCCATTAGAATATATAATTCTCTCTTATACATCACCTTTGGAGTGTGGTGGGGTGTATATATGGGTTGATATGGAACTATATATGGTTAACCCCTTGTTTTTGAGTATCAAAATATGGTAAGGTGTATTGAAAAGGGTAATAATTCATTGTTTTGGGGAGTTATTACTATGGAAAGGTCATCCAAAATAAATAATACTTGTTTGGTATCTATATTCCATCTTTATGCTACTGTGAGGAGGAATATTTTGGTGGTCAGAGACTTATTCTACGGTTGAGGAGTTGAAGGACCCTTGAGGTGTTTCAAATATTTGTTTTATATTCCAAATGATACAAGCCTCAACCTATATCATTGATCTAATATAAAAACCTACCTTTTAAGGCAGCATAAATGCATGTGCCAACTACATGGAGGTCACCAGTGTATGTTGATGATTTCCTGTAATTGTGAGAATATGACACAAATTCTAATAATTAGTTGGAATATGATATTGAGCTTATATTTTATTAGAGGGAATATAATTCTACCTTTGGTTGGTCACTGAAATATACCATCCAACCATAGTTAATGTGGGAGTATGATAATAATTCAACTAAAGTATTCCCCACATGAATATGCTGACAAACCTCTAGAATAGGAGATGAATATTTCCCTCCTCTTATTTATCCTCTAAAGGATGGTGGTGTGATATTTTTTTAGTGGGATATGAAAAATATACCAAGTAATTATAAGTTGATGTAATATTATAAGTAGATTATATGTAAGGGATATGAGCCTTAACTAAGGTGTTTTGTAAACATGGTTGACAAGCCTCTATGGGAAAGGGGATATAGGTATGATCTTGGATGTCCTTTAGATTATGTCATTGGACTTGTTCGACAAGATTATATACCATTCATGAGGAAATTTCCATACTAGTTTAATGAAAACCAGTAAGAGAGGGTATACAGGCCCCATCATGTGCCTTTAGAGTATGATACTGGATTTATTTGATTGAAATATGAATCTGTCCTGAGGTGATTTCTGAACAAGGTGGAAAACCCCCATTCAGAACCGAAATATGATCCTAGTCCAATCCGTCATACTTTATCAGGATATGATGAAATTCCTCCTGGATATATGAAATAATATATTCATTCTCTATAGAATCATTTTAATCATGTTGGACATGTTGATATGTTGTTCTAGTTAATGGGATATGAATATGTGCCTTTCCCTATATCATCCCAAGAATATGTTGGGAAAACATATCAATTGTAGCCAAAATGTATTGGAAATTCAAGAGGTTATGCTTAGGGATATAGGCATGTACGTTCTCTAATGATAGGATATGCCTAAAATATGTTCAATTGAAGTAGAGATATACATCCTCTATTTTCTACCTCATGCCATTAGAATATATTAAAGTTATTTATGTTCAAGGGAATGGATTTTTGTTAGCCTCATACTCATTAACAGGATATTCTAGTAGAATTTTTTGAGTAATACAGGGCATGGGCATACTCACTGGTTGAAATTTAACATCATGAAGTAAGGACGCTATCATTCATTTTAACATCATGAAACTCATATGTGTGTGTTCAACAATGCATGTTCATGTGAAGAGGACCTAATATTTTGTAAAATTTAACATCATTTGATCATGACATGTCCCATGTAGTTTAACATCATGAATTAAAAAAAATCATGTATTTTAACATCATGAAACTATGGCATTGTCATTTAGTCTATTGTCATGAGACTAGTATATTTTCACAAAGTTTAATGTCTTGTGACTAGGATGTGTCCTGTGTTGTTTAACATCATGTGTTATAGATGTTGATGTGTATTTTATCAATGTGTGTCTATGACATGTCCCATGTAGTTTAATATCTTGTTGTAAGGATGATGTCATGTACTTTTACATTTTTTGACATGGATGTTATCAGGTAGTTTAACATCATGCAAGGTCCCATAACACTTTAGTATGGAGGCTTTATTGATGGAGCAAGGGTAAAATTTATGAATGTTTCATGGGTTTTAGGATTCTCTAGATCTATCAAACCATCCTCTATATTCTTCTAAAACTAATTCATAAAGAAATGGAATCCTCCAATCGTATTCCCTATAAATCGATGGTATGTATAATAGTTGCAGTGGTAATTCATGGTTCCTTCCTATGTATATTGGTTCTTGGGATCATGATAAGGTTATACTCAAGTGAACATGAAATGTATATAGTTTAATGTTGGGTTTTAATGTAATATACCTTATTTTACATATTATAGAGAGACAATTTTCCATCACTATGATATAAGTGCCCCATAATTTTTGCACAACATGTGTGTTTTTTTATAGTGCTCGCATGACTGGAGTGGGTGTTTAGATGTCAGGGATTCCAAAATTCCCTCATCTATCTACATATGATTCAAGTCATTGAAGATAAAGAATATTTATAATGTTTTAATGAGATTAGAATGATATGGGTGGTAATTTACATTGCCCCATAACTATTCCAATTGTGGTTTTCTAATTATTTGCAGTTAGAACATATCATTCTCTATGGAATAAAAGAAATATCTAGATCCATGTTATCAAAGAATGGAATATTATATTCCTTGTCTATCATGAAGTGATGAATGAAAAAAATTCTTCTCATTTGGTCCTTTTATGCCTCTAGAGTTATATGAACATGGCTGAATCTTGATCTTAGGATGTGGTGGCCTGATCTTAATCAATCCTGGGGAAGGTGATGAAGCATTCAGGGTCCTATATAATTATGATTCTTCCTATAGATTTTAGGAATCCAACTCTATATAAGACCCTATGAAAATTTCTAAGGTTATATTATGTATGGATTTCTCCTGATGTGGAGTGGAACATATGGAAATTCCCCCAAACCTTTGTTTAGGGTACTTGAAAATATAAAATTTCCCTATTCCTCTGTGATGAAGAGAGGTGAATCAATGATTAGATCTCACCCAATGAGGGGGTAAAGAAAATAAAAAATCACCCTGCCTTGGGGTTCGGGACACGTCACTATGAAGAGTACCCCAATGGGATAGTGGTGGTATAAAATTTTGCATAAAATGTCACAAAAGTATTCCCACAATTATTTCCTAAAGATTCTCACTTTCACTCGGGATCTAAGTGATATGATCTTCTATAGAAGTTGTCATGTTATCTTTAAGGGGAAAACCATTAGATTTCATTAAGAAAGCCTTTCCTTTTTCAATTTCAGGGTTTGTGGATGATTATCGGAGTCCCAACATGGACCCAATAGACCAAATCCACTATTTCCCTTAGTGATATTCTCTATCAACATTTCAAACCAAAATTCCAACTAGATAAATAATGCCTTCTATAGATGCATGAAAGATACCATTGATCCCTTCTTCACCAATGTTGGGGGTGGAAGATGAGTCAACCCACTATATTATAGGAAATTTTATAAGGATACAATAATCCTTGTTAAGGGACCACTCATAAAAATAGATTTGAAATTCCTCAGATCTGGTTGATATCTTGTTGATGGAGAATTGGGTGGGCTGGTTGTCCTCTTCAATGGAGTATCTCATTTGATGTTTCATTACCCGATATACTATTTTTTGGTATGATTAACATTATACAATTTTGTGCGATAGAGAATATATAGGATATTATTCTAGGGTTAATAATTTTAAATATTTCCCAAACCATTCGAGCTGGCTTCTCCCTAGGATTCCACATTCACTGAAGTTGTGATGTAGTCTGAGGTTTATGAATTGTAATGATCTCTGATTAATTCTAGGATTATTTCATTATAAATTTATTGTTAATAGATTAATTGGATATAATAGGGATATGTAATCTCTCTGGAGTCATTCTATGTATGCACCTTATGTGGAATCTTCTACTGTGTTCCCCTATTTTGATGTTTGGGGTAGAAACAATTTCCTTTGTAGCACCATGTGGAATTTAGTTTACATGATGATAAGAATGACCATAATTGATTGGATTCCTAATAGGATGGTCCTGAGTGTTTGAGTTATTATTTTGATTTCCCTCATATACCACCCTATGATAGGAGATGTATGTGTTGTTTCACTATAGGGATAAGCACCAAAAGTGGCTGAATGTGGAAACATGTCCCACCTTCACCTTTGTTTCATGCCATGGGTATGATGGTCTATGTTTTTTAATCATATAAAAGATTTCTTGAGATAACTCTAAAATATTTATAGATTCTCTAATATAGTATTCCTAGAATAGTACACTCACCAACTAGAACTATATTTTTGTCTATAGTGTATGTCGGTGCATTAAGTCCAAGGTTTCATCTTCCCCAATGGTCTTTGAATCAATTGGTGAATTTTTTGTTTCCATCTAGATTGAATGGAATTTAAAAACTATGAGATAGGAAATAGGATAGATTATTAGTGAATAATCATATATATGTGTTCATGTTCAATCAATTTCTTTCATAGATAATGGGTGTAAAAAAATTTCTTTGTTATATGTAAGATATTTACCACTATTAAAGAATTCACATATGGTTTACAATTTCTTTCATAAAAAAGTAGGCACCTAAATATTGACTATGGGTGATTGTGTTTTGTTTCAAAATCATTCACATTTGGTTCACTATTATTTCTCTTATAGAATGTCCCAACAGATTTCATATCTATAACAAGTCACAATCCTACTTTATAAAGGAAATCAATTATTAAAATTTTATACTAGTGTTTGTTTAGAATTCCAATTAGTAGAGATGATTAGAGGTAGGGATCATCACACACCTTTCAGGGGGAGGGGATTTATTTCTTATTTTAGGACACACTTATATATTTTATATTTTTTCATCAATCCTTCTGGTAGATACCACAACCCCATTAGCCTTGATCTGGTGTCTACTTTGTTACATTAACATAAGATTCAAGGAATCACATCCAAAAGTAAAATATATTTTAGTTGGATTGGTAAAATGGTTACATACATGAAATTCACATTAAAATTTAAATCATAAAATATGAAAACAATATTCATTGAGTATTCAATTATTCCCCTTAACGTATCCCTATATAAAAATCACAAAACTCTTCTTAGTATCCCGGGGAAAATAAAACATAAGTAAGGGGTAAGTTAAGACGCTCACTAAGGTTAAGTGTACAAAGGATGCTATGAATAAATAAGGCATAATAAATATGGAAATGTAAATAAATGAAATACATTCAATTGAATCTATAATTTTAGCTGATATGGTAGGAATAAATAATGACTAAATAATTAAATATAAATAATCACATGTTCTTGAAACATAGCCATGTCTAATCAAACTAAACAAATAATCACATGGAATATAAATAACTGAATTTATAATGGTGGAATGACAAATTCTAGACATCTAAAAGATACTATTGAGGCCTTATGTTAAGAAATCTAATACTGTGAAGGCCTTGTTTCAAGTCATCAATACAAATGGATATGACCTTGGAAAAATTCTGATCTAGTATGTCTCATGAGACCTATCGATGCATTGAGGGGATATATCATTCCCTTCCCTTCCATTACAATGTGAAATTTATTTCTCATATTAAATGGGTGAAACAAAATGAAGATAAATATCAATATTAAAAAACTATCATTAAAAAAGCTAATACTTTCTCAAATAAAAAACATAATCATAAACCATCCAGAGTATTATGGTGAATTATAATTAAATTGTACATCTTCAGTAAAAATAATCATAAACCATTTAAATAAAGAATAATTATGATATCAGTATAATATATTCCCAATGGATCATAATTTTAATAAAGGTTTTACGTTATGTATAAGTATAATTATGATAAAAATATCCTCAAAAACATTGTATATTAAATATAATTTTCAAGTTAAATATATTTTTAAAACTAAAGCATCACAAAAAAAATTAGAAACCCATTTTATTTGAAAATGAACTTATAAAACTTGTAAAATTAGATTTAAAATATTAGTTATTGATGATGATGAAAAATTATGTTAATTATATACATGTTAAAATGAAGATTCCTTTCACATTTTTTGTTTAATCCATACATGATTTTTTTTGAAAATGAAATGATGATTTATTTCAAAAAAGTGTAAAATTTAAGGCTGGTTAAAATTTATATAATATGTAATATTGAAATTTTTAAAATTATATAAAAAAAATTTAGAAAACATTGGTTTTGAGGAAAAATGATTTCTTTCCGAAGAGATAAATAAATTTATATTTTCATAAAAACATTTTCTTAATCATTTTATGTAACAAAAAGAGGAAAATTGTAACATTACTTGAAAAATTTCATTAATAACCAGATGAAAATAAAATAAAATTATTTTAATATATAAATATCAAATAATTGCCTCTATAGAGACTTCATAAAATAACCTCGCATATTGATGAGACTATCATATAAACCCTTACAACTTTGGTAACTTTTGAATCATAATCCCAATGAAATAAATAAAATGAAATAAAATTATAGATACCATTAAAAAATTAATTCATGATATAAAATAGATAAATGGTATTATATAGATCGTAAAAAAATAAGTAGTGAATGTGTTTTATGTATTACGGAAGTCGAAGTGAGACAAGAAACTCTTACCTTGAGTCTAGCTAATCACTTACATTCATTATATTACTAAAAAATAAAAAATTGTTAATTATTTACTTAATTGATAACCTTATTCATGTTTATTACTCCTTTAATTTCACTTATTACAAATTAATATATGACTATTAATGAATTATGTTTATGTAGGATGTTTGTCTGATATTTGGCTTATTTTTCAAAAATGACGTTGGTAGGTTGACAATGGTAAAAGTGTTTATTATTTAAACATCTCAATAATAATAATAATAATATAATTATCATATTTATACATAAAATATGGTTTTAAAACCAATAATTAAATAGGGTTATGAAAAATGAACAATGTTATAATCATAGAGGTGGTAGGTCATACCTACGCATAAGTAACATTTCCATTTTTCAATGATCATTACATAAATAAGTTAATTAATTTATTATATTTCTTGAATTAACATTATATCATATATTCTATATTTTTTATTTAAATATCTTAGTATATATAATCCATGTCGTGATGAAGAGAGTCGGATCACATGATGAAGGTGGTCGTCCGCATGTACACGAACGACATTATCATCTTTTAGTGGGTGAAAAGGTATAAAAGAAAATGATGTATTAGATTTTAAGAGTTAAAATATCTCATTAATATCATAAATATGTCATTTACTTCACATATATTCATTAAATTGATCCTTATCACCTTCCCTGAAAAATGATAGTGAAATATGAATCACATCACTTCGCCAATAGTAGTATGTCGTACACAAGAATGACATTATCGTATCCCTTGTGGAATTGAAAGTAAAAAGGTGTATATGGTATAATAAATGAATAGGTATAATTTTTTTTAAATATCATATATATACTATATATCCATAATTATACTCGTCCTTGACAAATGGTAATGAAAAAATGAATGACATCAGTTTGTGAGGCGGTTGTCTGCCATACAAATGAAAGATGATTTCGTAACCCATTTGATGGAAGAGATGTTGTTTGTAGGTAATTAACATGACATTAAAACATATCAATATATTTAATATACTAAAATTATTATATTATCATGTGTAAATAATAATTTAATGAGGTGAAAGAAGAAATAAAATAAAAATGTTGGTTGAATAATGTTACCTCTTCTTAAGGTATCCTTCTTAAGTTTCAACCAATGTCCTTCCTAGGATGGATTTTTGAAAAAATAAGGTTTTTAGGATGATATGAGGGATTTTGGGAAGGTATTTTGGAAGGTAATGTGCAATCAAAAATGAGTTTAATATGTGACTTGGAGAGGAGAATGGGTGGACTTTAATAAGTGTGGTGAGAGACACACATGAATATTTTGAAAACCGAAAGGTGTACACATGTTTTGAACATGAATTAAGGGTCATAAATAGAGTATTATCTAATAATATAAATTATAGAGTATAAATTTTTACATAAAATTAATTTTATAAAAAAAATTATGTCATGTTAACAATTATCTGTTTAGTTTAACCCTCAATAAATAAGTTTTTATCTTAACAACGGTAAAAAAATTAACTTTTTTTACAATTAATTATGGTAAAAAAATTAGTTATAATTATGACATAATATAAATTATTCGGATTAAAAATATTGAATTAATTTTTAAAAATTAAATTCACATTAGTGGAAGATATTCATTTAAAATTAACCTCATAAAAGAGAAAATAAAGCATGGATTATAAGGTAAATGCTAATAAGATTACAAAGATTTTATTTCCAAATTCAATATAAAAATGATTAAAATCTACTTAATTGTATTAATAGATATATAATTCAACTAATTTTACTTTAAAACCAAATGAAAATATAATTTAACTTTATAAATAAATTAAATGAAAAGGAATGTTTCAATTGAAATTCATTATTTTTACTATTCATATAAAAAGTAACATTTGAAAAAAAATCATATAAATTCATGGTAAGATTATTTTTATTTGATGATATAAAAAATAGGGGTTATTTTTCAAAACAAAAATATTCTAATTTTGGTAAATATTAATTTTTTATTTTTTCCCCAATGCATGACTAATTCGTCATTCATAAAAATAAATTTTTTTAGAAAACATTTCTTTCTCCATAAAATCATTATTATTTTATTTATAATAGATAGATAACAATTTAATTTATTAAAATAATTTTAAAAAAAATAATATTTTTATTATTTGGTAATTACTATTCATACCCTATTATTTAATCGCAAGGTTATAATGGTAATTTTGAAATATTAATTTTCTAAAAGAGTTTTGTGTTTCGTTCAAACTCGGTGTTATATGCATTTCAATCTATCCGAGATATTAATTTTTTTAAGAAATAAATATATAATAAAGTCTTAGGGTGTTTTATAATATTCTAATATTGGTGTTATTTGTCATGTACTCTCTCAAACATGATATTCCTCTTTTAATCTAATGTAGTGTTATCTTATCCCACTTAAATAAATTTTTCGCTTTCAATTTAATCTTAATCTCTATAATCAAGGGTTTGAAATTTAAAAATAACTATATTGAAATCCTACATCATGGATAGGGTTAAGAATATATCTTATTGAAAATATAGAATGGTATGAGTGAATTTCATCTATAATAACACAATCTATATTTCTAAATAGGAGAACATAAGTGGGAATTGAATATTTTGACATAGAAAAGAAAAATGAAAATATAATGATAGAGGGTGATGGATATCATTGATCACAATAAAGTGAACGATCTTGTGAAAATAAACAACCCCGAAAACTTAAACCCAATAGACATAAAAATTTTCATTGATATCATTAGAAATGATTGTAATAGAATTACATTTTTTTCATGATTCTTTTCTTAAAGTTCATTAATTATTATGAGAAAATATTATTAATTTATTTAATTAAAATTGATAATATTATTTCATCCCTTGGTTATTCCTTTTTTAATTCCCACTTCATCTATTACTCTAATAAATGATTTTTTTTATTCCTTATGAACTAAAGGATCATTAAATCTATAATAGAATGATAATTTGTTCATTCGATCACCAGTTATCATTATAACAATATAATTTTCATAGGTTATCCAATATGTATCAATCTTCATATATTGAATTTAAACATTAATCTCTAGAACCAATCCCAATGTTTAACTTAAAACATTTCATATGTGGTTAAACTTATGAACCTTCCAAAAGAGTAAGATCCAAAACATTAGAAATAAGTTTACTAAAGTTCCAAAATGAACATATTATTAATACCCCAAACACCATGAAGTATATCTTAATTGTCAAATAATTAACATGTGAATACCTTAATCATGTATTCTATTTATAATTGTAATTACCAAGATTAACATAATAAATTATTTAAAACATGAATGATTCCTTATTCTGTAAATGAGACATATATTATTTGATATATTCCTTAAATGTTGTTAACTCTTTTAATGATAACATAAACCACTTTTTAAACAAATCACTAATTAGTTAAATGTTATTATATACTCTCCATTTTAATTTTTCCATATCAATTATCTCTTTATCCCAACATTAATATCTCAACAGGGGTAACATATCATGTGTTTTCTAAGAAGTTAAAATTTTCTTTGAATAATTTTTATTTATCATCTCCACCATTCAACAAACAATTTTAAATCCTTAATGAAAAATTACTTCATTACAATCCTTATACATTTAATAATTCTTATAACTGTGATATCATTGATACAATACTCAAAATTACATAATTCATGAATCCAAACATAATCAAATTAATTTTTTTAATTCGTCTATGTTAATATCATAGTCCTGAACATGGTCCATTAACTTTTTTTGAGGTATATTCTTCTAATTCTTGGGGAATTCATTTTTATAGTGTCCCATTTCCATAAAGTTTAAGCATGGAACATTGGAATCCTTTTTCATCCCCTTGAAATAACGAACATGGTGACCTTTCTCTCAAATCTTGTAGAAAACTCAAATTCCATTTAATCAAGTACCAGGTTATTTCATTCCATAATTATCACATTTATGAAAATCATTCTTTCTATTATTACCATTATCCATCATTATATCATCCATCCTATTCTTGTCTTTCTTCCTTATAATCCATAATGCATATATAATTCATTCCCTTTAATGTTATTAGATGATATTATTTCTTCATATGATTAAAATGTTCGGGAGAATATTTCCCTTTGAATGATTGGATAAATCCTAGAAAATAAATAACCATTATTAGTATTTAGATTTTGTGCATTGTTTTCATTCTCATTCCATCTAATAGGTTCCATTTTTAAATTTTGGAATACATTAAATTATATCATATCATTATGAAACAAAATTTATAACCAAAAAACAACTAAAATACTTAACATAAAATTAAATATTTATGCATAGCTAATACCATAATCATACACATGGTTTCATTGGGGATATCATTATTTTAAAATCCTTCTTAATGGTTTGCAATTAAAATTTTAATTATCATAAACATATCCCCTATAAGTTTCAAACCTGGTGCGATGTAAGGATTATTATCATACACAAAGTGATGATCAAGTTAAGATTAATGTGTTGTTTTTAGAGTTATTACCCCTAGTTATGTCTTCTCTAGAACCATTTCTACTTCTAGTATCCAAATGAGGTTGTATGTTTTATAAAAATCATATAATATCTTCCTTACCACAATTTTAGGATTTTCTTTCATACTTATCTTAAAATTATATCATATGTTTATGTTCCCTCATTTATTTTTTCAAATATACAGTTCCTATTGGTTTTTACTAAACTTCCCCTTATTCCAACTGTAGTAACCCCAACCTCAGTTGACCAAAGTTGGTGTCTACTTTTTTACATTAACATATTATACTTAGAATCACATCCCGAAGGACTAAATACTTTTCTAGTATTATTTAACTAGAAAAACACTTGAAATTTAAATTACATTTTAAAACATAAAATACACAAATAATTTTCCTTGATAATGAAATTATTCACCTTATTATATCCTTTGATATCAATCACAAGACACTTCTTGGTATCCTGGTGAAAATAAAACATAATAAAATGCTGAGATGATATGCTCAGTAAGGGTAATAAAACAATATATGATATAAATAAATAAGGTATAATCAATATAAAAAGGTAAATAAATGAAACATATTCCATTTAATCAATAACATGAGTATAATATGGAATGAATAAATGATAATCAAATAATTATATAGAAATAATAACATGAGCTTGAAAATTAACAATTTTTTTAAGAGGGTAGTGCCTTGGTCAAAGACCGAAGCACATTTTATTGAATAAAAAAGAAACAAGGTTAAGGAAGTTGAAAGGAATGAAGTTTTTTACAATCATTGTCAAAAATCTAAAATAAATAAGGAGGAAGGTCATTCCGCCAATTCAAATCTTGGTGAACACCTTTGTTGGAAAGGGCATCAGCAACAATGTTCGCTTCATGAAAAGTGTGAGTAGAAATGTAATTAATCTCCAGAAGTGAATCCATACACCTCATCCAAAGGGTGGTAAGAGGCCAAGCTAGATGGATCGCACCCTTCCAAATTGACTAGAAAATGGTGGTTGAATCACTTTTGATCCAGAGCTTCCTCCAACCTTTTTGAAGGGAAAAATTGATGGAATGAATTACACCCATCATTTCAGCTTCCAGAGACGAGACGATACCACATCTTCCAAAGAAACAATTGTGACACTGGCCAGAAGAATCTCTAAAAATCGCACCTCATCCTACAGGACTTGGATTTCCCTTTGAGGCACCACCAATGTTCACATCGATCCATCCTAGAATCGGAGTTTTCCGGAACACTTAAATGGTGCGTCTGGGTTTTTGATCGAGGCAATAAACCCGAAGTTTGCACAGAATCTCAAAATCACCAACATAGTTGTTGTAGTGGGATTTTTGAATCGAAGAAGCCTCCTGGACTGCAATGAAAATTATGTATTTTCATGCATTGAGATTTAATGATAATTTATTATGGAGAATATCATTTCTGTTATACCAGATAACATGTAGGAGTTCAGAAATAGTGGAGAGGAAATTTTTTTGATTTACTGATATGCCTCATGATCAACACATTTCTTTAAAAGAGAGCAGATCGAGTCAAGAATAAACCACCTGCAGTTAAAAATGTCAAAAATATAATTCTATAGAGAAGAGGTTGTAGTAGCTGACAGAAAAAGGTGGTTAGTATCTTCCCTCTCCTGGTTAAATAGGTGACATTTATATCAGAGTTTGATACAAAAAGTTTGAAGGCAAACCCCAGTAGGAAACCTGTTGTGAGAAATACACCAAATGAGAGTGAGTCTGGTAGGCTTGATCCAAGCCTTATTAAAATAATTCAACAATTGAAAGTTATATCTGGTTTTAAATAAATTGTTCTTGTAGAAATATTTTTAGTCAAGGATTCCATTTGAGGCCGGCTCAAAGACAAGAAAGTCACCAGAGCTAGTGTAAGGGTAGTTATCAATGATTTGAGAAATGTTATTAGGGAGCTCATTCTTGTGAGAGTGAAGAACATATTTAAAAGTGTAATTTGTATTATAAGGAGGATAGTTAAGATGTATCATGGAAATTAAAGGAGAAACAATCCAATTATCATGACATAAATTCATGTTGGAGTCATCTTAAATCATCCATCTAGAATTTTCCATAATGTGATAGAAATAAATCCTAATGGAGGGCCAAATCGAAGAAGTAATATAATTTAATTTCCCTTTCATAAGCTTGGTGAGAAATTTGTGTTTGAGAATGTCAATAACATTAGAGTTATTGTTAATTAATCTCGAAGTAAGTTTGGCCTGAAGAGAACCATTAAAGAGTTTTAAATTTTTAGTACCAATACCCCCCTTATCTAAAGGTTTTCAACATGTCATCCAATGAATGGTGACACGTTTATTTTCGATGATACTTCCCATCCAGATAATGTTTTTAATGTAAGTATTAATTTTTTCAAAAAATACTAATTGTCCATTTATAGATCATAACATAATAGACCATTTTCGATACAATGGTCAATTTGACAAGACAAATTCTACCAACCATGGAGAGGGATTTACCTTTCCTAGTATAAATCTGATTAATAATTTGATCAACAATGCTGGAAAAGTAGTTGGATTTGGGTCTTCCCCAAAAAATGGGAAACCCCAAGTAAGTGAAGGGGAAAAGACCTTCTTTAATTACACGATAGTTGGTGATAAAGCCTTTTCTCTATGGGGAGAAATTTTTTTCAAAGAAAATATGTGACTTCTTCCAAGAAATAGCCTGACCAGAAACTACTTCATAATGAGCTAGAGAGTTTTTAAGAACTTGAATATTATTTTGATCACCTTGAAGAAACAAGATGATGTAATAAGCATATAGAATATGGGAAGGGACATTGAGATTTCTGGCAGCCTGGATAGGCTTAAGTTTGTTTTGATTGACAAGATGTGTGAGAAATCAACTAAGATAATCTTCAGCAATTACAAAGAGGATTTCAGAGAGACGGTATCCTTTCCTGACTCCTTTGGTGCATTTCAAATAGCACTTGGGGGATCCATTAACCCAAATAGAAATAGAGGTATATTTAAACAAGGTTTTTATTCTCATAATAAAGGTATCATGAAATCAAAATATTTTCATAACTTTGAAGATAAAACTCTAATATATGGTATCAAATGAATTTCTAATATCATGTTTTATAGAAACATTACCTCCCCTAGTAGTTTTTTTGGCTATTAGTGCATTCAGAGGCAAGGAAAATGTATTCTTGAATAGACCCACCTTTTATAAAACCAAATTGATTCCAAGAAACAATTTTACTGCATATTGGTGTAAGTCTATTTGCAAGAATCTTGGTGATTATTTTGTAGATAGTGTTTATCAGGGAAATAGGCCAAAACAGTTGGATCTCAGAGGCATTTTCCACTTTAAGTATTAAAGTAAGAAATTGTGCATTATGCCCATGAGGGAGAAAACCATTAGGAAAGAAGGACCTAACATTTTTGCACACATCCAAGTGAATGACATCCAAGTGATGTTGAAAGAAACCATTATTAAATCTATCAGGACCGAGAGCACTATCAGGCTTTAGACTAAAAACAATGTCTCTAATTTCATGATCTAATGGAGTGATTTAGAGAAACATGTTTTCAATATCATTCACCATCAATGGTATGATATCAGGACAAAGGTCAATAGAAACATCCAGAGCACTACAAATGCTATAAAATTAAGAGACGCCATGGTTGGAAATGGACTCCTCTGAGTCAATAAGAAAATCATCATGTAAAAGTTTAGTAAGAGGTCGAGTGTCTTTTATAACTCTTTGAAGCGAGTTATAGAATTTTGTTTTCCTATCACAATCAGAGAGCCATTTTGTTTTGAAATTTTTTTTGTGCATGTTTTCTTTGAAAGTGAGAAGAGATTTGTGTTTCAAGGAAATATTTATTCCGGTTGAGGATCAAGGTAAAAATAAGAATTGGTATTATGAGTTTGAAAATTTACAAGACCTTTTCCATAGAATAAATTTTTATGTCAATATGTTTACTTTTAGTTCTACACCCGCCATTAAGGGAATGTTTTAATGTTTTGAGTTTGAGGATACAGGAAAAAGTATCCTATTGATGATTCATAGTTTCCCAATTTGTTTTGGTAAAAGAATCACCATCTGGGTCCGTAGACCAAGCATAGAGTGGATTTATTTTTCTTAATGAGGAGATTGACCCAAATAGGATGATGATATCAGTTTATCCTCAGGATAGTGATGATAGAGATGGTGTCCCATTTATTAGGTGTCTTTGTATTAGCAAAATCTCTATCCAATTTACTAGAAATAACTTTGTTATAGTGTCATCTATACCAGGTGTATTTCTCACCAGTGAGGTTAACTTCCACCAGATTGATGTCTTCAATAGAAGCCCTAAACTCTCTTGAAGATATTGATAAGTGAGAGGGATCAATTTTTTCATTGGAGGTGATAATGGCATTAAATTCTCCCATCACAACCCAAGGGTCAGGAATGTTATTTGACAAAATAGAAAGATCTAGCTTGAGGGTTCTTCTTTCTTGGTATCTATTTTTGGCATAGATCATTGAGAAAAAGTGCTTTGACTATCCCAGAAAAAAACACAAGTAAACTATTGTTCAGAACTGTTGATAAAATTAATCTTATGGAGAGATGTGTGATAAAAAAATACACATATAATCAACAGATGAACCTTCCTTACAGGAACCCAGACAAATATAATTCAGAGAGCATAGGTTCATAAATTTCGAAGTGAAATTAACTTTAGGCTATGATATAGAAAAAATTTTAGGCTTAAGTATTTTTAAAAACATATTAAGAACAATCAGAGTGTCAGAGTTTGCAGTACCCTGACAATTCCAAAATATTAGATTCATTTTGACTTTTGTTTAGGGTTATAACCCCCTTTTTTAGATTTTCCCAATACTTTCCTCCTCTCTAATCTTTTGACCTCTTGAGAAGTGTTTAGTTTGAGTTTTTTTCTTGGTAATTAATATTAGAGCTGGGAGAAGTAATAATACTCACTGTACTAACTAAATTTTTAACAGGAGTAGGGGAATTATTAGCTAATGAATAATGTGCAGCTCTGTTCACTATGTGTTCGAGTGATTTGTCAACAATATTTAGCTTAGGAATCACTAAAACCATGGTAATTTGATGTTATGAAACCAAATCAACAGATTCTTCCAAGGTAACAGAATCAACTCTAATAGTTGTTCCTTGATTAGAAACAAGAGGGTCTGAAACATCAGAAAAATACATAGGCCTAGAATCAACTTTGTTAGGTGTTTCATGCATATTAACTATAAAAACAGTGGATAACTTGAAATCAGGAACATGCTAGTCTGAAACAGAACTATTATACTGAGCATTAGAAGAAATTTTATAAGGTGTATCGTGCAAAGAAACAATAGCATTTGAGCATTGAGAGTTATCAAAAGTAAGAGGAGGGAGAGCGAAGGTACATGCCTCAACATTATTTCACTTGTTACCTTGCGGTACATATAAAGTTTCATCATCAGAAGAGTAGGTGACATGGGAAGATGTTCTAGCTATAGTGTGAGGGGTAGGTTTGTGATGGTCTAATGCATTCACCATGGTTTTATCAGGTAGTAAATTGAAAATCTCCTTTGGAATGGTCTTATTCTCCAAGCTCAAGGTCTTGGGAGAACAAAACACCATTTTCCCTTAAACAATGGAAGTGTGTTCAGAAACTTCCTTATCCATGAAAACTATGAATTGTTTCACATAAAACAGTTTTTTTTATTTCAACAGATGAGAAGGTGATAGAGTGATTCTATTCTCACTAAATCCACTGGCATGATGAGCATGATAGGTCTCAAAGGCAATTTCTTTTTTTTCTTTATCCAAGTACTTTTCACGAGGAGGTATTATTTCTCTTCTACTAATTCTCCCCAAGATTTATCTTTTAAGGGGGAAGGGGATTTGTTTTTTTAACCCAAACTTATTATTTTTTTCCTGAGGTCTCAAGTATGTCATCCTGGGATTTACCTTTCTTATTGTATATAACCTCCTTCCAACCACTGACAAGTAGGAGAACCACTTGTTTATTAACCACTATACAATTAGCGAGGTTATGTCCTGTGATTTTAAAGACCTCAAAAAATAGTTGTTTTTATTCATATTCAACCTTAATTTTAGTTTTATAATCAGAAGCACTAAAATTGATAACATTAAGGAAATTTGAGTCAAGATTCATTTTTTAAAATTAACAATTGATATTCTAAAAAATCTAATAATCACAATGAGTATCAATAAATTAATTCATAATGATGGAATTAATAATTCAATACATCCAAAAAAAAATTGAGTCCTTTTTCCATGAAATCTAATACAATCGAGGCTTTGTTCCAATAAATAAATATAAATTTTAAGGCTTCAGCCAAAACCCAATCTAGTTTGTCTCATGAGACCTGCTCATTCATCAAGGTGATAAAGCTCACCCACCCATAAAGTAAAGAATTAAAATAAATTACTCATATGAAATGGGTGAGAAATAATAAATCTCAACATTCTTTTTGAAAAAAAATGTTTACGAAATGTTAATATATTCTCGAATCAATAAAAATAATTATAAACCATCCAGAGTAATATGGTGAATGGTAATAAAATTTTACATCTTTAGTCAAACTGATAATAAACCATCCAAATAAAGAATAATGATGATATCAATAGAAGATACCCCCTCTATATAATATTTTCAATAAAGGTTTTATATTTTTGATGAGTAGAAATACTGTAAACAAATCTTTAAAAACATTTTGAGGAAAATAACCTTTTCACTTTGAAAATATTTCTCAATATAAAAGTTCATAAAATATTTTCAAATAACTTATATTTTAAAATAAACATTGAAAATTGGTAAAGAAAAATTTTTCATGATATTGGAAAATTATGTTCATGTCATACACGTTAAAATAATGATTCCGTTCATATTTTTAGGAAAATCTAGAGAAGAATTTTTTGAAAATGAAAAAAATATTACATTAAAAACAATTTTTAAAAATTTAAAATGTGTAAAATTTTATTTAAAAAATCATTTTTAAATGTATAAAAATATTTTTGATAACATTTTTAGAAAATATGAATTCTTATGTGAAAGTATTTCTAATCGAAAAGAGAAATAAAGTAAAATTATCTTAAAATAATTTTCATAATAACTTTAAGTACAAAAGAAAGGTAAGATGTTAATATTACATGAAAAGATAATTAATAACCAAAGGATAATAAAATTTATTTATTTTATGATATAAATATCAAATAATTCCCCAATGGAAGAATTAATCAATAAATAATCCTGAATAATGATGAGATTATGAAATAAACCCTTACCACTTTACAAAATTTGGAATCATAGTACCCATGAAGTTAATAACACTAAATGAAAACTTAAATACCATGAAGATAAATGAATTAATGATATAACATAAAAATTTATGTATATATTACAACAAAAAAAGAAATAAATACTGAATAAGATTTATTTCTCATAGATGTAAAAGTGAGACGAGAAACCCTTAAATTGAGTACGACTTGTCACATACATTCTTTATCTTTTTGAATAATAAAAATATTTTAATATTTTAATTTCATAAGAAAATTTATAAATTTTAATATTAATTTTATTTAATTTATTACCATCTTATAAATTATTAATTAATCATTTAAGTTTACATCATATGCTTTGACAATATGTGGCTTAAGTGTCAAAAATATCTTCAGCAGGTTAACTACGGTCAAAGAGGAAATTATTAAAACATATCTATAATAAAAATCATGGAATTGTTATAATATTTATATTTTAGTTAAACTTTTATAACCAATCATTAATTATGGTTATGAAAAATAAACTGCATTACAATCATAGAGATGATAGGTCATACATATACATGAGTAAAGTTTCCATTTTTCAGTGATCAATATCGAAAGAATTTAAGTAATGTTTTTTATTTCCATAATTATAATAATATAATATGTAATATATTATTTATGTAAATATAAATATATATATATATATATATATAATCCATGTGGTGATGAAAAGAGAGTCATATTTCTTTGTGAAGGTGGTAGTCAATATAGACATGAATGATATTATCATCTCTCAATTAGTGAAAATTTAAAAAATAAAATGATGTTTAATAATTTCAAATTTATAAATATATCATAATTATCATAATTATTTCCTCAATCTCACATATATTCAATTAAGTTAATCTTATCACATTCCATGTAATTTTTTAGTGAAAGACAAACCACATCCCTTTGTGAGGCGGTAGTCTGCCGCACGCACAAACGATGAAATCATATCCCCTATGGAATGGAAAGTAAAAAAAGGTATATATTATATAATTACTCAAGAGGTATAAATAATCAATACATATAATTTATATAATTTATATCTATAATCATACCCAATCATTAAAGTATTAAATGGAAAAAATGAATGACATTAATTCGCGAGTCGGTAGTCCATCATACACAAAAATGAGGATTTCATAACCCATTTTATGGAAGTGTAGATGGTTGTAGTTCATGAAAATAAAATAAAAAATTATAATTATATTAAAAATACCAAAATTATTATATCATCTTGGTTTAATAATAATTGAAGGAGGTGGAGGATAAAATAAAATAAAAATTCTCTTTTAAGAACATTACCTCTTCTACATGTAACCTCCAAAGGATTGCGAAAAAGAACGTACTAGATTAGATTTATGCCCCAAATATGGATTAGAGGATTATATGATGGAATTTATTGAGTTATTTAGGTATTTGTTTCTGAAATAAAAAGGTTTTAAGTTGTGAATAGGATATACGGTGGTGTCCATTTTTTAGTGAGGTGAGTAGAAAACATGTAATTTTTTAAAAGAAAAATATCTAACCACCTTTTTCACATTAAAAAAGGTTCAAAATAAATTATTATCAACTATTATACATTATATGGTATAAAGTTTTCCATTTAATATATTTTATAAATTATATTAGGTTATTTTAATTCTCATCTTATCAATTTAACCCCCAGGTAAATTGATTATTACATTAACTGTGAATTTATTTTCAATTCATTGGGGTAAAAAATTTATTTTTATATTATTTGATAATTTAAATTATTATGATTCAAAAAAATAATCCATTTTTTTAAATTACATTCATATAATTGGAAAATTTTAATTTAAAATTAGTCATGCATATGTAATGAGAAAGTGGGGTTTTTAATAGAAAATGATCAAAAGTTTACAATTTTTTTATATCAAAATTCAAAATTAAAATTATTAAATGACTTATTTTGGATTAATATATATATTAATTATCTAATTTTACTTTAAAAACAATTTTAAATATAATTTAACTATATAAATAATTTAAATATAAACGTATTTTTTAATTTAATTTTTTAATTTTTCACTATTCATAAAAAAATAAAACATTTCAAAAACAAACCCTAAAAATTCACCCTAATATAATTTTGATATTATTATTTCAAAAAAAAATACATATTCTAAAAGTAGTAAATATTAATTTTTAATTATGTGCACAATGCTTGATTAACCCCCCTTTCATAAAAAATACAGTTTTTCAGAAAGCATTTCTATCTCTTTCAAATATTACTTATTTTATTTTTAATCAATATATAACAATTGAATTTAATTTATACATTTTTAAAATATAAAGGTTTCATAATATAGTTATTAATTTTCATACCCACCAACTTAATGAATAGGTTACTATTATAATGATTAAATAATAATATTTTAATATTGTGTCATGTTTCATTCAAACTTGGTGTTGAGTGAATTGAAAGTTATAAAATAGATTGAATTTATTTAAAAATAAATATATATTAAACCCTTAGGGTGTTAAATTATCTTATAATATTGATTTTTTATCTTATACATAGTAGAACATGATTTTTCTATTTTTAAATCATAGGGTGTTAAACTTCCCAAATTCCAATATGGGACAAATTGTCCCTATGCCAATCACTTGATTGGAACCATGTTATGATATGGAAAATTTTATATATCATAGGTTCGGCTTTAATCTCTTATTAATTTATTATTTTTTGGTTTTTATCAACATTATAGAACTTTATATTTTATTATGGTCTAGTGAAGCAGTTGGTGTTTTGGAATTAGGATTAATCCTTAAAGAGGCATCCTACATATCATGTGGGAATAATAATAAAAAACCATATAGTTCGTTAGATTTTTATGACTTTATAGGTCCAAGGACATATAAAGTTTTTATTATGTATATAAGTTTTCCCTTATCTACTACACCGATAATATAGACCTTTGAGTAAAGAATAGATGTATTCAGTCTTACATCTGAAAGCGGCCTATATTAGAGGCATTTGAAACATGTTAGTGGAAAAAACCTTTTCAGTCTCTAAACCTACATGAGATATGATTACTAAGAGAAACTAGATATAAAGGAATATTTTACTCAATGAATTAGATCATAAGATTTATTTCTTTTGGAATTACACACTAAGGTTTTCTTGATATTTGAACATGACATACACATTTAGGTTGCCCTGATATTTCATTGGGAATATGGCCCTTTAAAGAAGATGGAGATATGGTCAAAGAATAAACCTATTAATGATACCCAAATTGGTGATAGTGTGTCATGGGGTTTACATAACTATTTTTTCATTAAAGGGTTATGACTAACAGTCTCATGGGTAATACGACTCTATTATAGGAGAGTTATGATCATTTCCAAAGATTATTCTGATGTGAAACATTGTATGCAGGTGTTCTTGCCATGACATGTAGTATAGCCTCATGGAAAGAAATGATATATATATATATATATATATGAAGGAATAATGTACTTAATGGTGAATATTGGGACATGAAATAGCCAATGGAAATGGGTTGTATACCAAGCTCAGGCCAGATGAAGGAATCTTATGTATCATATTTTTAAAAAGAATCTGAGCCCATATACTTAATTTTATTACTAATAACCTATATATGAAAGATAAAAGATAATTAATAATCATTAGTATTATTTCCTTAGATCTTATAAAAATTTAAATTTTCTAGGGACATACACCAAGGTGTATTCTCATTTGGGATTAAACTAGAAGGAGAATCTGGGTTTAGAATAGTGATGCATGATGAATTAGAACAAATACATATCTAATTAAGAAACTTGAGGGTTTTATCATGGATTATAAATAATGGTATTTCCCCATATGAAACCATTTCATGTCCATAGATAGATTAATACAGATGACATACTCATAATATAATTCAATCCCATCAGCTATAATATTTGCAATATTTATGGACCCACGTTAATCTAGATATTGACTTCACATATTCAATCTTTATCCTCTAACAGATGAATATATTTGATGATAATGAATGATATATTACTTATGATTAAATTTAATATAGGCCCTTTCAAGAGCAAGTCATGAATTGGGTTTCATGAGTTTATATCACTAGTACATTTTTGACACTCCCCACATAAAGGGGGTGCTCAGAAAAGGGAATATGGTCAGGGATTCACATACTTGGAGGTAACATGTACAAATATGCATACATAGTAATTATGAAATGTATAAAGGTTTCTACATTACTATAATGACATGTCTATGGTCTTTCAGGTGATCAAGGATAAGTGTCTAATGTAATTCTTCTGATCATGGATACTTATCCTAGGGATTTCATGTGATAAAGACTGACATGTCTAAGGGATCATGGATAAACCACATGGAAAATTCAATTTATATTTATAAAATGAATTCTTCATATGACCATCTATGTATCATGAAATCACATGACCATAAAAGGATCATACACTAATAAGTTTGTACATGACTTATGGTGTATGACAAGGGTTATGCATGGACAAAGGCAAAAAAGGCCATGGATTCATAAACCTATTCTATCATGGACACTTCCCAGATGAAAGCGTGTATCATCCAAGGAATCATGGTCAAGGGTTCACAAGGTTAGAATTTGCATATTCATGGTTTTCCAAACCATCTTCATGCATGAAGTATATACAACATAGCCCTGAAAATCAAATGGGGTCATTTGATTAAGGGAACATGTCTAAAGCTATATAATCATGTCCATGTGATGAAATCTCATGACTAATTGGAGTATGTCAGGGATACATGGAGTCTTCCTCATACCGATTAGGAGACATGTAATGCAGACAGAGAAGGGGAATAATAAAGTGGTCTTGTGAACATGTTTTTCTTCATGCTCATGAAAATGTTTGGGCGGTTTGAGTTTTTTTATAGGGTGCATGTACAGGTGTGAAAGAATTCATCACATAAAAAATGGTTTGTATGAGGGTTTCACATGATGTTCAAAGCATCATATAGTCATGTGATCTTAAAGGAGTCATGTAATAGTTTCTTAGGATGTGGTTTCACTATTTCGTAGAGAATTTATATGAAGGAAGTGTCAAATACTCTCTCACATTATTATATACTTTCCACTTCTATTCCTCTTATTCAATTTCTATCCATCATTTCTTTCACTTTTCAAAGAGTATGGTAGATTTTATATTTGAAAAGGGGGATGAATTTGCTACCACTTTACGCTGTGTGTATCCCATGTATACCAGCTTGAGGTTGTGGGTGTTGTATCATTGAGGATTGAAAACCCTGAATGGTGGACATTGTCATATCATACCGAAGTAGACATGAAATCAAATGATCACTTCATAGTATATCATGGTTGTATTTTCTAGACTGGTTATAATGGATTTAATTTCCTGATTGTGTGACATCACGATATAAAAATTCATGATAACAACTAAAGGTATCACATGATAGGGGGATTTAAATGATGGAAGTTTCATGTGATGGGAGATATTTAGTTCTTCACATGAAAAGGATACATGAATCATGTCATCGTATTCACATGATCCCATGATACCTCGATGAAAAAACACTTCACAAGTGTCATGGGGTTCATGAGATGTCACCAGTTATTATGCTCATTGGTTGTCTATATTGCTTCATTTGTATAAGGCAGTGCTCATTTGATGACACATGATCACATAACCCAAATAAATCCACACGAAAAAGGATTATTCTTGTGATTTATTCATGTTATTCATGTGATCACCTTCATGTGATATTATCTTATGCATGCACAAATGCTTCACTTGAATCATAATATTCATAAAACACTTATTTTATTAGAAACACCACATGAATGTAAGGAAAAGAGCACGTAAATGGGTTTGGGATGATCAAGATTCCTTACTAGATCAATGGATATGGATGGTGTGTTCTTTTTATGATTTTAAATCCTTCTTCATGAGGTAGATGATGACAAAGCTGGTTTGATTAGATTCTGGAGTTGACTTGAGATTGGGTGTGGCACATAGTATCAAACCAATTACATTAATAAGAGATGAAATTAACCACATGTTAAAGAAAATGTTCATCTTGATTGAATGGTGCATGATCATGTGATCATATGACTATGGTTATATATATATATATATATATATATATATATATATATATTAATGGTGGTGGATTGTGAAACACTATATAAATACCACATTTTACTTTTGTTAGGTTGAGTACTGCTTAATAAATAAATTTGTGTCAACAATCCATTGATTCATCCCTAGGGTTCAATACCCAGAACAAATCCACACACGCCCTTTCATGGTTTGTGCCACACCCTTGCATGGCCAACTCAATCACTTCAGACACACTCTATATTTAAACAATACTTTAAATCATTTCCGAACGAGAATATCCTTTCCACTTTGAAAATGGATTTCTAAAACATAAAACATTTTCAAAATACTTATCTTGGAAAATAAAAATGAAAAAATATAATTTAATCCATAAATAAAATAATGGTCATGAAAAAATTAAATTCCATTAATGTCATGCATATTAATATAATGATTCCTTCCACATTTTCTTTAAAATCAAAATGGGCCTTTTTTGGAAAAAGACATGAAGATAATTTCTAAAAAACATTTTAATAAGTAAAACATGGGTAAACAAAGTCTTTAATAAATCCTTTAGATAATGTTAAAACATTTTTTAAAAACATTTTTATAAAACATGGATATGGGAGAAAACATTGGTTTCAACCAAAGGGAGAAAAAAAATCGGTTTTATTTTAAAATATTATTTTGGAATAATGAGTACATAAAGAGATGAATATGAAAGGAAAACATGTATTTTGAAGAAATAAACATAGAAAAAGGAAATAAATGATATTCTTGATAGATATTTCATAATATTTTATAGTTATAAGCATAGACTTAAATAATCCAGATAAATGAAGAGTTTGTATCATAAAACCCTTTAAACTTTCGTAACATTGAATTGTAATCCCCATAATGGAATGAAACTTCAAATATAATTAGAAAAAATAAATTTATGATAATAAATTTTAAAGGGGTTGTATATAAAACATATAAAATAATATAGGTTCATAACATAATTTATCTCCTAAGAATAAAAAATGTTATAAAACCCCATACATTTGGGCTTGAATTCCATCATATATATTCAAACCACCTCTTATATAAACAAATTCATTAGGTTTTAACCATAATCCTTTATATAATGTAATTATGATCAAAAAATGATTCTATAATAATGGGAGGGAATTAAGGAAGACGTTTGGTCTGGTATTGGCCAAACCAATGGGCTTTTGATCAGTGAAAATGAGATGAGACTGGATGGAAATTTATAAGTGGGGAAAAGGAAATTGATGGAATTTTTTAAAATTATACTCTTAGACACAAAGAGAATTTTTTTTTCAAAGTGAAATTTTTCAAAAGTTTATATAGTTTTTATATAAGAATTATATATGAAACTTATTCCAATGACCTATTTTAAATTAATAGATATATACTTTATGTAATTTAAATTTTTAAATCATATTAAAATAAAATTTTGTTTTTAAATTCTTTGAATGAAATGATGTTTTTTTCATAAAAACAAGTATTTTTCACTATTTACTAAAAAATATATCTTTTCAGAAAATTATAACAATTTAACTTCAAAATAATTTTGAAATTATGATTTAAAAAATGAATTTATTTTATTCACATAAATTTTAAAAAAATTAGAAGAAATTAATTTTAATATAAGTGATCAAATTTCGATAGATCTTTCTTTTAGAAAAAATATATTTTTAAGGGTAAAATTAGATATACTCTTTTCTCATGACTAGAAAACACATAAGACAAATGATGAACATTGTATTGAATATAAAATATATAAATTTCATTAAAAAAAGTTCTTGAAAATTAATTTCTTTCATTTATTGAGTTCAAATTTTTTTGTGTGCATAAAAATAGTTTTTTAGAAAAAGGTTTCATTTATCTTTAAATGGTTTTTATATCTATTTCTTATTAATTTATCTCTAAATAATTCATTTTATATACTTTTTTAAACAATATATTTTTATAATTTAGATAATTTTATTCATACTTTTTGTTCTAATTTATAGGATATACCGATCATATTAGATAACAATATTTTAATACAATGTCATGTTTGTTAAAACATGGTGTTTCATGTAACAGAAGCTATCGATGAAATTTTTTTTCAAAAAAAATATTTCAGAAAATCGCAGGTTGTTACACCTAGTGTGGTTTATTTATCATAATGTGTTTATTATTTTTCCCCTTTCATGGTAATTTTTTTATGTTTTGGTTTCATGGGATATATGGGGGAAATTCATGGTTTGGGTGTTAAGGTTTAGGGTTATCCATTGCTTTTGCCTTGGGTGTTAATCTTGTATTTCATGTCCTTTACATTATATAAATTTATTTAATGGGAACCTGGGTAATAAGATAGATATATAATTATATTATTCTATTCAGTTCACACACTTTTAGTGGCCCTCTATTTATTCTATATGGTAGGGAGTAGAAGTAATATCATCGCAATGAGGCTTGGGATAGTTGATAAGTTGTGTTTTGGAATTTTTCAAAATATGCTAGCTAGTTCAAAAGTGGTAAAATATTTGTGGTCAGATTCATTGAAAGATGTTTATTTATCATAGATCCCATTAAACCTTTAATTTTTTGATCAGTTGTTGATATAAGTGATTTTTATCTTGTTCTTAGTTGAAACATTTCCCCTACTTTCATTATTGAGGCATCACATATAGCTTATATTATTATATTCCATGTGATATATGTTTCCTTATTTATTGTTCTTGAACCATGTGTGTTGGGGTTTTAATTTTAAAAAATGAGTTTTGAAACATCTTTAGAAAACCTCTTTTGAATTTATAAACTCTTTTATGGGTTTTTAAAGTGGATTTCAAAATGGATGTTTTGTTTTAAATATGGATTCAATGAATTAAATGTTTATAAATTGAAATTTTAATTTATATAAAACAATTAATATTTAAAATAACTTTTAACAGGTGTGGGGTTTTGAAATGAATTGGACAGGTGGGAATGTTTTTAAAGAATTTATTTTAGTTTAGGGAAAAAATAGATATTTTTTTAATGATGATTATAGTATTTTTTATGTTATATTTCAAAATATTATGATCTAGTTCATTTTTAAATTTACATTTATTAATTTTCATATTAAAATTTATTTCAATGTTTTGGAGTGTTGTGTAGGAATACTGGGATTTTTAGCTCAAGCTTATATTTTCCAGGTTCCAGGTTCCGAGTTGGTTTTATTTTTGATCATTAAGGCCAACGTGGGGTGATTTTAGTGGATGTGAGAAAAGTGTGGTTTAATGGAGTTGGTTTTTGGATTTAATTTAATTGGGTTTTTTATTTTTTGTTAGTGTGGTATTTTTTTCCTTATTGTATCATTCTATTTATAAATAGTTTTTAATTATTTTTTGAATGGGTTTGATCAGTTTATTTTTTTTCACATAATTGGCATACTTTTTTATCCTAATCTCCCTTACATTATGTTCCATTTTATTTTATCTCCGATTTGGGAAAAATTGTTCCTAATTGGATTCTTGTGATTCCCAATCACTAGTTTCCACCCTATGGGGATTGGAAATTCCCATTATACCTTATAGTGGAATGATTTTAGTGTCAATTTGATAAAATCATAGGTCCATTTCTTACAATAGTTCCAAGAGGTTTCTTGGAATATGTAAAAATACAAACATTGACCTGGAATTGAAGAGATTAAGTATAGAAAAATCCAAGAGGGTGTTATTTCTTGTTTGATATGGCATTCAACTTTTTAAGAAAATTTGTCCAAAGACACATGAGGAAAGATAGAGGATAGAAGGAATTCCCTATGTTTTAGTGATTCAGTCAGTCATGTATGATATGATATGTATAAGGTAAGATATCATCTATGCACTAAGTGTTAAAGCTGGCTTAGGTGACCACCATTGTATGGAAATCAAGTCCATCCTTATGAATTTAAGTTGTACTAAGGATATGTTCTATGAATATAGAGTAGATGAGGAAAAGGTTATTATGGTACATGTAGAAGATGGTTTCTAATTAGATCAGGATGGTCTAAAATTACATTTGGGATATATATTCACTCTCAATAGAAAATTTGTGAGCTGTTAGAGCTCAAAGAATGGCATGGTCATTGATTATATCATATATTATGAGTGTATTTCAACTTCTAAGGTTATTAATGAACTGGTTTGGATTCATAAAATTATTTAATAACTTTTCATGGTTCCTAGTAGTAAATATTCTATAAAAACATTTTGTGATGATATTGAAGCACTATATTTTTCAATGGATCCATGGTCACATCAATAGAATAATAACATATATTATATGTATAAACTATTGAATTATTTTTCTCAATTATGTGCCATCATAAAAACATGAAGGATCCATGGAAGATAAAATTGAAGGATACTTCACTAATGCATCAAATCACTAGAAACATGATCATTATATGAGAGCTATTGGACAAATATTCATTAGTATTTGTGTCTAGTTGAAGTGAGTTTAACAACTCAGAATTCTATTTATGAAATTTCCCTAGTTATGATTATTTAAAAAATGACATAAAATCACTTAGGGAACACAATACAAACTTTATAAATGAATTATAAATGAAATAAGAGGTATTAATAAAATTTAGGAGACCTATAGAGATGAAATATAAACTTGACTTAAGGAATAGTAAAATAACCCTTATGAATAGTAAAATGGCCCAATGAATAGTTACCTCACCCATGAAATTTTAAATAAAATTCAGGAATCTTATAAATGAAAATTTTATATAATTATATCATAGTATAGGTTAATTAATATTTTTAAAATTATTAACTAAGTGTTGGTATTTTAAGGAGTCATAAATATTTTATTAAAATTTTATAATTAATAAAATGATTTAAAAAAATTAAATTTCATAAAATTTATTCATAAATAGGTTTTTTATTGTCTAATTATTATATTATAATTTAAAAAGACCATAGTTAATTTTTTTTAAAGTGTTATAAAAGTAGTTATATATTTTAAATAGTTTTTTCTCAGTAAATGATGATTTTAGTTTAAAATTAAATTTCTCAAATATTGAAAATTATTTTCATAAAATGGAGATCATTTTTTAATTCTACATTTAAAAAAAAATTAGACTGATTTTTTTGGTTTTTTATAAAATACATGAATTTTTTTTCGAAGAGTAAAATATGATATTTTATGATAAATGCTAAATATATTAATGATTGAGTAATAGGTGATGTATGGATGATGTAATCCCAAAATCTAGAACTCCGCATCATTATTTTAATACATTTTGTGATAATTCTCAAAATAGTATTGGTCTTGATCCAAAATAAGAAATAAATGAATAAAATATTCATAAAACACCCATATCCTCCAATATAAATACCACACCTTCTCCTCACATTCCAATCTCTTCACCTTGTCAAACATCATCCAAATACTCTTTAAAATATTTTAAATCACATCCGAGATCTCTTCTTGTAACATCCCAAGTAACTAAAGAGTAAGACCTTTTCATATTTATTAATATTTTTGTATTAAATATTTATTTTACTTTAAAGGGGGTGCTATGATTGATGGCTTACCCAATATGCAACAACGGGTTTTTTGAAATCTTACGTTGCACACAATGTTGAGTTATACTAAAAAATAATAATATAATATTATTTTAAAATGGTAGTTAACACCTAGCCGTTGTATTGGAGGGAATGAACAGAACTAACTACAATATGATTATACATGTTTATGAAATGTTATTACATTTATCCAATAAAAGTTATAGGCTTAAAATTTTAATGAATCTGATCTTAAGCATAAATACTACAATATTCTTTAAAAGGTTGAATTACTACATGTTGATGGAGAACCCTTTTAAATCTAGTTTTTGAAAATTTTATATATTATTTTTGACAAAATAAAATTATTCTTTAAAATTGGAACATCAAATAAAATTTGGGTAAATTTTTGATATTTTTCTGATAAAATCCATTTTTTATGAATAGTGAAAAATACTGTATTTTAATTCAGAACTGGCTTTTAATATAATTTATTTATAAGGTTATATTATCTTTTTAATTCGTTTTAAAATGTAATTATATTATATTTTTACCTTTTAAACCAATTTTGGTCATTGGATGAAATTTTACTTGGAAATTGGACATAAACAAGTGTCAAACTTTTGATAGTTATTATTTCTTAAAAACACGTTTTTGTTTTGAAAACGGAAATTAATTTTAAATTAATTAGAGAAACTTATATGTTTTTAATTTGGTAAAATAGACATAATTTTTGAATTTTGAATATTAAATATATCTTGGGCTGATTTTTAGATATTTTTCTAAAAAACATCAATTTTTCATGAATAGTGAAACTTTTGAGTAGTAGTTAAAAAACCAAATTTTTCAATTAAATGAAATTTTACAGCTTCTTTGATTTGAAATTAGAAAATATGACATACATTTTTGTTATAAGTAAGTAAAATTTCATTCAATAAGATGAAAATAATTTTTGGTGAATAGTAACTTTTGACATTTATTTACCACGGTTAAAGGTAAATAAGGTAATTCAAGGGAATATAATATTATAATTATATTAAATTACCATAACATGTGTCCTAATCATATATTTTGATACATTTCCAACCATGGTCATCTTTTTTTTTATTTTGGGACCCCATGGAGCCACTTAAGATTGATAATGACACTTTATATTAATTAATTTAAAGTGAAGACAAAAATGACATAAACATATATCTTTTAGTAAATCAATTTTTACATGGGGTTATATAAGTTATATCTTTGATTATAAAAATTATTTTGAAATATAAAAATATTTCCTACATCATGGTATTTGTTTTTTAATTTTTATACATCAAATAAATAAAATTATTTATGACACAATAATGATGTAATGTTTACCTCATTAATGAATGATTTAAATAAATAAGATTATAAAAATTAAAAATATATCCAAAACTAGTCCAATTAATATTTAATGATTTTATTTCAAACAAGAGTCATCTTATCTTTTACTTTAATAGGTTTTTGACCTTTAGAAAACGAAAATAATTATATAATAAAATAATATTTTCAGACTTTCCTTAAGAGACACTCATCCCCTTTATAAAAATCCCTCACCTCTAACCCATTACTCACACCTCTCAAGCACATTGGATCATCCATCATCTGACCTAATAAGATCTCAATATCCATCTCTTCCACCTATATTCCTAACCTTAGGCATAAGGCACTTCAAGAAAACCTTTTAGTGAAAACCAAAAGGAGTTACCCAATTTTAAGGTAACATATTCCCTAAAGTTATCTCCTTTATTTTACTTCTCAAACCCCATAAAGTATTTTTATTCCTTTAGTTTATAACAACACCAGTATAATAAATATAATATGTTGTTTTTATGAGAATTATTTGAGCTACACTTACACACACCTCCATCTAATGGGAAAATAACATATTGTTTCTGTGGACCGTGAACTACTGCCTCACGAAATGATGATTGTTCAATTATATGATAACACATCTCATGGTGTCCATTAATATGGAACTATATTTATATGTGATATATATTATATTTATATTGTTCCTATGATTATTTATTTTTCATTTATATCTTAAATTTTTTGTTTCCATAATGGGTAAATGCGATAATTTCATTTGAGGAAGTGCGGACTGCCGCCCCCTCAAAGTGATGCAACTCGTTCATGCCATACATGGAACTTATAAAGGAATAAATTAATGATATTATATATGATATTATACTTGAATTATAATATAAATATTTATCATTATTTTTTCATTCCATTGAAATAGGAAATATAAATTAATGTAGTGTTTATGCATACGTACGGCTTACCGTCTCCATGAACGGTGCATTTCATTTATTATCTCCAAATGTTATGTACTTTTATAAATAAATATATATTTATATACTTGATATATAAGATATATATGATATCTAAATGATTAATATCATTATATAGATAATTTAATTTTGACCACATGGAAAACATGTAATTATAAGAAGTTTACTTTTTACTCGAGTTCCAAATATCAACAAAACAACTATTATTAAAAAAAATTATTACAAAATGTTTATAAAGTAATAATATGTGATATAAAAGGAATAATAAATTTTCAAAAGGTTATTAATCATGTATAAATTAACTTTATTTTATTTTTTATAATATTAAAGAAAGAATGGGTCAAATCAGACATGAGGTAAGGGGTTTCTTATCTCAATTTTAATTCTGTGAGATTTCCATTATTCCCCACTTATTTATTGCATGTGGTGTATTTGTGTAATTAAACCTGATATATATTATAATTATTCTCTTTATATTCATGGAATTATATGATTAATTTGGTGTTTATTAACTTTTGTTCCTACGACTTGATTGATTACAACGAGGTAAGGGGTTTTCATCTCACTTTTTATTCCTGTGAGATTCATGCTATATTTGACACTATTTCCTTTTGTGTGGCGTATGTACTTCCCATTATTTTTTTCATTGTGTAATATCTTTTAATTTATGGGTATTTAAATCTTCATTGTATGAACCTTATTTCATAGGGTGTATGTTTCGTAATTTACCAAATAGGTATGGGAATTTCAAATTTCAATTTCCACTCATTGGGATTTATGTATACTTCATTGATTATTTTACTCAAAGATTATGTGTGGAATCACTATTTATTATTTATGTAGTAATTTCCACTCCCCTTTGTTTAGATATACTTTTTTTACACATAATCACTCCATTTAAAAATTCCCATGCCATAGATATGATCTTGTTAAGGGTAATCTTAACTCAATTTTCATTCATTGAGTTAAACATCCAAGTCATTGGTTTTGTTTTTACAAGAATTTTTCTAAATGTACTATGATTGATTTATACTGAATATCCAATTATACTGAGTGTATTTATATTTTCACACACATTTATTTAATATATTTATCCTTAATATAAGGATATTGTCTTTATAATTTATTTCATCTCAATTTACATTCCATTGAAAACTCTTTGTCGTTATGCACCAATTCACTTTTATATGGTGTATATACTATCCTTTGAAATATTATATCATGAAACCCTTTATTATATTCATCTTATATGGTTTATATTAGTGTTATTCATCAATTACTTGTATTCATGTGTCTCTTATTTGGTAAGGAATTATTTAGCTAAAATATCGTTTTAAATGTTATAATGATTTATTCTTCAAAATCATTCTCATTAATTTACATGTTTTATTAATGGATTTAAGTATTTATTTATATAAACATGAATGTTTTGAATTTAAAATTACTTTTAAAAGTCTCAAAGTGGTATGTGACCCTTTGATTCAAAAATCTCTTTTAAACAACTTCTTTGATAAATAAGTGCGACTTTTAAATATTTTCGGGATATTTCTCTCAAATAGTTTTACTGATTATTTTTATATATTTAAACATAATTAATTGTATTTTATTCTTTATTGAGATTGATTTATTATAATAAAATCTTCCATATTGTATTTAATTAGTTATGTTTGACTGTGGATGTGTTATTTTAATAACATTCATGGTTTCTGGTTAATGTATTAACATTTCATATGCTAGTTTTAATATGAATGTTTATATTATATTTTAACCTTTTCACATGAGGAATGCATTGGACTTATTAAGTGATGGGTAGATCCCTCTATATCTCCTCGATGCATCGTTAGGTCTCATAAGACAAACTAGTGTCTGGGCATAATTCCTTGACAAAATCTTTATGTGTAGTCTTGGCACGAGGCCTTGACTATGTGGTTATGATGTCCGACATTATGCATTCCATCTCTATGAAATTAGCTATTGATATTACATGTGATTATTATACTAGTATAAAATCCATGTGAATAAGTAAATGGAATTGTTTTATTTTTATTTTCCATATTATACTAAAATTTATGTTTAAAAGGCTTGTGTTTTAGTCTTATACATTTCCTTAAATGATTATGCTTATTTATAAAAGTTTCCTCTATATTGTTATCCTTACTGAACGTCTGAGCTCACCCATTTCTATGTTTTATTTTTCCCAGGATGCGAAGAAACATATTACGATTAACCTATAGGAATAGGCTAAAGGATATGATTGTGTTCAAAAGGGGACACAATGTCATTTTTTTATTTCATGATAATGTAAAACTCATGTATGTATCTAGTACTTCCAAGGATACTATAATAATCGTCCTTTCAAGACATGATCTATAATGATTATACCAATGCTATGTAATAATTCACTGACTCTGGGTAACTAGGTTCGGGGTGTTGCACTTCTTATCATCCAAATACAAAAACCATTTCCCTGATGAGGTTCTCAAGGAAGTGAATTCAAGACGCAAAAATACTATTTCTTTTCTTTTACTTTATTTCAATTTATTTTATTTTCTTATCCTTCCCTAACCTCTCATATAAAAATTTACATGATAACTCATTTATAATATATATATATAATAATTATATCATGTTAATGGAAGATTCATCAACAAACACATCTCCCTATCCCTTTTATTTTAAAAATGAAAACATTTCCTCGGATGTGTCATTTTACCGACATCATGGAAGATGCATCTTCATTTTCAATTAACTCATTCAAGGTTGGTAAAAAAACCATAATTATGGTTAAGTATGTTTTATTATAAATATTATATGTTATTTATTATTCTATAACCAGTACATATACATGATATTAATAATAAGAAAAAACTATTTCATGACGATTGAAAAACTGCCAAAATAATGTAAACATTTATCATTAAAGTTATATCTAATGAATCATCCTCAAATATTGAAAAAATAATATATAATACCATTAAATATTATTTACGATCATTAATAGCATATAATTCTAATTCTGGATAATTATACTCATTTTACATGAACTTCCATACTCATATACAAGTAAACAAATCATGAAAAACAAGGAAATGAATGCTACCGAACAATAAAATTGTATCTTATAACTCATTGAAAAGAAAATAAATAAACTTAATAAAGTTATTTTAAATAAAATTAAAATATAAAATTTTATTATTTAATTTATTAATGTATTTAATTTTATTATCCATTACATTAAGAGAAAATGCAGAACACTTTTGGGCGTTGATTCTACCCAAACCTTCATTTTTTTCCTTCGGGTTATTCTTTCACTACCTTTACCCCAATGTAATTCTTATTTATTTTTGTTTTATTCTGCTATATTAAATTTATATTTTCCAAAATCATATATTTATGATCAAAGCATCTTTATTTTATTGGTAAATACATGTTTTACAATGTTCCCTTCCAAATTCTTCCAGATAATAAAACCTGATTAATTGGAACTTCCTAATTTCTTACCCATTTTCAAGTACCATCCATAATCAGTTTTAAGACTCCATTATTTTTATAAAATACCTACTAATTATCTTGAAAACTATATTTTTTCATTTCTAGTTTTATAAAAACAATTATAACAAATATAAGTCATTTTTCCAAAATAACATTTCTTTGCAAAGTAAAAGGGGAATTTATGTCAAGAATTTATCAATTTTTTTTTATAGTATTTTTATTTATTTAAACACCAATATTTAATTTAATGAATTATTGATATTTATATCATATTTTTATCATCCATCATATTTTATTAAATGGTTTATGATTAGTTTTATTGTGGATGTGCTATCTTGATACTATCCACCATACCACTTAGAATGGTTAGTGATTATGTTTACAGATTGGGAAAAGTAATTTACATATCACATGTATATGTTTTTTTATGTTTAATACCATTAATATATGTAATTAAATATGATTATGAAGTGATGTGTGTAACTCACTATAGACCCTTGATGCATTTGTAAGTCTCATAAGATAAACTACATTGAGTTTTTACCTGTCTTGTGTGGTGTCTTGGATGAGGCTTAAATGGTATGTTTATAATTCCCACCATTATGAATTCCCTCATAATGAAGATAGTAATTGATATTCCATGTGGTTATTTGACTATTTTAATATCCATTATTATGTTTTACTACGGAATTATTTAATCATCTTTTATTCTTCTCGTTCTATGCTCAAGATTATGCTTTAGTGACATGTGTTTTTATTTATTAATCATGCCTTATTGCTTATGTTTCTGATAGCTTATGATTTATTAATTACCCTTACAGAGAATCTAACATCATACCTTTCTTATCATTTATTTTTACTCATGATGTAATGATATATATTATTAATGGATTGCATGAATAATCTAGGAGTTTATAGGTCTTTCCAATGGAGTTGCAATGTTTTCTCATTTCAAGTTGTAATGTAATGTTCATGTATGTAATTTGATTTCTAAAACAGCTGAACTGGTCAATCCCTTAGTCTTGATGTCTTTTATTTATTCCAATTCAATAAAATAATTCACCGACTCTAGGCTTCTAGGTTTGGGGTCTTTACAGTTTGTATCAGATCATGTTTAGTAAAAACAATGTAAACTAGATTTAGAAACAAAAATGATTAGAGAACAGAACCCTAAGATAGAATTTGAGGATAAGAATATAATCACATCCTAGAATTTTAGTAAGTTATAGATTATATGGATATTACTAGGAATACATACATGTATGGATACTATAAGTGGGTGTGGTTCTACTACAGATATACCTAGGGTAAATCACTCTTACAAGGTTACTGAGGCATGACTTGGGGTAACTTGGTACACAACAATGGGTCTTACGATGCACCTGGTTTTACACTCCAAGCAGATATTCTTAGGATAATTAAAATTCAATTTGAAAACCATTATGAAATATTTAAAAGTAAATATCTCCCCAAAGAAACCATGTTTCTGATTTTGATATTAGCAATGCATAAAATTTCAGTTTATGTTATGTCTTTTGCTAGTTTGAGATTATGCATTATGATTCATAGCCTAATTTAATGTATGAAATTATTTAGAAATGGTTCCTATAGTAAGGAATGGAAATTTTATCAACATTATTGTCCCATATATGTATTTCTAATCTATTTTAGATAATTAAATTGGTACTAGATATTCGACTCGTGCTGAGAAAATTATAACTACACTTGGATGGATAAATCAATTTATGAATAAAATTCTTATATGTATGGAGCATCCTAATCCACATCATAGAGGAAATATGTTAGAATTATTTATGAGAAATTAACATCCATTATTCATTGGGACAACAATCAAATTTGTAGCGGAGTAGTGGATAAGTTCCTTGGAAAAGGTATTTCTCTGTTTGGGAAGTAATGAAAGGGAGAAGGTTATCAGGGTAGTGTATCGTCTATCAGAAGATAATGATCAATGGTGGTATTTGAGTCAAAATAAAAATGAGGAAGAAATTTAAAATATATAACAGAAATATTTTATGTAAACTTTCTTAGAAAAATATTTTCCTCATAAAAAATGAGCGAATATGGAGTGGCAATTCTTGAGTTTAAAATAAAAAGATGTTGAAAATGTTCAGATTTATAATGAAAAATGTAAAATGTTATCAAAGAATTCCATGGAAAACATATATATTCTAAGAAGAAAGATTTATTATTATTTTATGATTTAACCCATTCCTGCAAAGGGTACAAGTCTCCCAAAATTTCTCATCCTATAAAGATATAATCTCATGTTCTATCAAGATAAAAAAAGAATTATATAATTATTATGAATTTAAATGAAATAAAGAGAATAATAGGGATAGTGAACATGATATAAAATAATAAAGTAAAATGTAATGAATGGAAGAGTTAATTTTCCATCCTACATTACATGTGGGAAGAAACATCCTAGTAATTTCTTAAAGGGAATGTTAGTTTTTTACAAGTGTGAAGAAAGAGGACATCATGCATGTGATTTCAACGGAAATAAATAAGATACCAATGATCAATGATACAATTTAAAAGATATGGGACATGATGAAAATGATTTTTATATTTGTTAAGGAAACATTCCCCAAATAAGGCCAAGGGAGAAATTCCATGCTTATGTAGTCACAAATATAGATGTTGAAGTTCCTAATGATGTGGTGGCAGGTACTTTCATGATTTCCTCAAACATAAGAAATGATTTATTTGATTTTGGGTCATCTCATTCCTTTACATCTTCCCAGTTTTAAAATAAAATTGGATGTTACCCTTTTGATTTAATAACGGATTTATAAGTGGAAACTCATAATATAAGTATCACTACAATAAAGACGTGTTGGTCAGTCCCATTTATGAAAAATAAATGTACTTTAGTTGCCGACCTTGTCATTATACCTATGATTGAATTTTTCATAATCCTCAATACAGAATGGATTTCAAAATATGATGTGAAAATATATTACAAGAAGAAGGAAGTCACAATTTCTATGAAAAATATAGAATTCCTTATCTTTAGATTAGAAAAATCATCATCTATTTCTTATCCAAGTCCACCTTCAATAGCTCTTCTAAATAAAATTTTTGGAGAGGAAGAGAAAAATTTCTCTATGTATCTTCAAATTGAATATGTACCTATTTTGAAAGAATACAATGATGGATTTATAAATTATTTACTGATACATCCTCAAAAGCAGTAATTTTAGTTCTCTATTTTTTTAATTCTGGCTGTGAGACCTATATTGAAGACTCTTTTATAGAATATAAACATGATAATTAGTAGAGCTGAAGAAACAACTAGATAAATTTAGTGATAATGGATTTATTCCCCCCAGTTTTTCTCCATGGGTATACCCCATTCTCTTTTTTAAGAAGAAAGATGGATCCATGAGGCTATGCATTGAATATATGGAAATCAATACTATTACAATAAAGAACAAGTGTCCCATGCCTTTCATTGATGATTTATTTGATCAAATTCATAGAGAATAATATTTTTCAATGATTGACCTTTGATATGGATATCATCAATTGTATGTGAGGAAGGAAGATATTCCAATGATAATATTTCAAACCAGGTATGGAAATTATGATTTTACAATAATATAATTTGGAATTACTAATGGACCATATTTGTTCAGGGATCTAATGAAAATAGATTTCAAGGAATATATTGATGACATTGTTTTGGTATTTATTGATTATATCATAGTATAATTCCAATGATATGAAGACCATGAGAATCCCATATGTATTTTTCTGAATACTCTTCATAGAAATGAATTATATGGTATGCTTAAAAAGTGTGAATTTTCATTCAATAAGTTTCTTTTCTTTGGCATATTGTCTCTAAGGATTGAATCTCAGTTGATCCTAGAATTCCAAAGGTAGTTCATGAATGTCCTACACCAACAAAAATAATTGTGGTACATAGTTTTATAGGTGTAGAATGTTATTATTGGTTTTTTTAGAACATCACCTGATTAGCTAACCTATTAACCAAACTTACTCATAACGGGGTTAATTAAAAATTGACAAAATAATGTGATGATGTTTTTGAAGTATTAAAGAAGAGATTAGTTAATTCACCAATCTTGACTCTACCATAGATTAATGGTGGATTTTTGATTTACAGAGATGAAATAAAGAAATTAAATGGTTGTGTCCTAATATAGAATGATAGAGTTATTGCTTATGCTTTAAATTAGTTAAAAATTAATGAATAGAACTATCCAACCCATGATCTTTAGTTTTTAGCTGTAATCATTTCCCTAAAAACATTGGGAAACTATCTTTATAGTGAAATATGTTACATATATATAGATCATAAGTGTTTGAAATATATATTCTCATGGAAAGAACTCAACATTAGTCAATGGTGATAGTTTGAGCTACTCAAAGATTATGATTCTTCAATACACTATCACCCAAGAAATGAAAATTAGGTAGTTAATGTATTGAGGTGGAAGAATCATGGAGTTCTAAAAAATGAGGATTGAAAGGGATCATATGTTCATGGATGTAGTAAATATGTATATGGGAATTATCAAATAAGGTGAAACATCATTCTTTTTTCAATTAGTTTCCCAATTATCTTTATTTTAATTAATAAAAAGTTTTTAGTCTAATGATGAGGATTTTAAAAAGAAAAATAATGTTTGGAATGATGGTAAGTTTTTAGAATTCGTTTGTGAGGATAGAATTCTAGAATTTGGGATGAGTTTATGTGTTCCCTATATACTTGATATAAAAAGATATTTATTAGATGATTCCCATAGTTTGAATTTCTCTATACACCCTATTAGTATTAAGAAGTATAGAGATTTGAAGGAACATTTTTGGTTGGATAATATGAAGCAAGAAATTGATGATTATGTATAATGATGTTTTGTCTATCAACACATGAAAGCTAAAAGACAAAATACAAGAGGTTTCATGAAACCTCTACATATTCTTGCATGAAAATGGGATTATATGTCCATTTATTGTTTCACTGGATTACAAAAAAAAATCCATGAAAGAATGAGGACATATGGGTAATCATTTATTGACTTACCGAATCTTCAAATTTCCTCACTATTAGGGAGGATTTGACACTAGAGTGCATTGCACGGATCTATATTAATGATGTTGAAAGACTTCATGGATCACCTCTCTTAATTATGTATGATCATGATCCAATATTAACATTGAAATACTAAAAAAGTATTTAGAAATCTTTGTATACTGAGCTTCTTCTGAATACTGCTTATCACCCTCAAAATGATAGGCAGTCATAATGGATGATCCAAACTTTAGAACACATGTTGAGATCATAGGCACTTGATATTCTTGGTATGTGGGATCAATATTTACCTTTGTTATATTTTTACTACTAAAATAGTTCCATTGTACTATTCAAATGGTACCTTGTAAATCATTTTCTAGAAAGAGATGTTTTACAACCACTTGTTGGGATGAAGTTAGTGAAAGGATGACTGTGGACCTAGTGGTTGTTGAGGAAACAACATAAAAAGTTACATACTTTCAAAAACTATATCAAATAATCTCAAAGTAGAAAAAAGAGGTATTCTAAAAATAAAAGGATGGATTTGTAATTTCAAGTGGGAGATCATGTTTTCATAAAAGTATCTCCATGGAATGGTGTTATAAGACTTTGGAAGAAATGGAAACTGATCCCCAGGTACATTGGTCATTTTGAGATTTTGGAGAGAATCAGATTGTGGATTATCATTTGGAAATGCTACCTATACTTTCTAAAGTACACAATGTGTTCCACATCTCTTTGTTATGGAAGTACATGACATACCCAATGCATGTCCTCACATTTGAAGGAATGGATTGGGAACCTGAATTATCTTACTATGAAGATCCTATCCAAATTATAGACTCTATAGAACAAGTATTGATCAATCAGATGATGCAGTTGGTAAAGATACTTATAAAAAATAATAAAATTGAATATCCGACATGGGTGCCTGAGGAACTTATGATGAATAACTACCCAAATTTTTTTATGAGGTATCATTCTTGAAATTTGGAGTATAATATTTTTGTACGATAGGAGAATGTAATGACCTAAAATTATATCAATGAAATTTCCCTTCTTTTTATTGTTTCATAAATCACATAAAATCACATAGAGAACATAATACAAACTTTATAAACGAATAATTAATAAAATAATAGTTATTTCTAGAATTTAAGAAATATATACCGGTGAAATAGTAACATGACCTTAGAAATACTAAAATAACTCTTATAAATAGTAAAGTATAAAGATGAATTGTAACCTCACCCATGACAGTTTAAATAAAATTTAAACATCTTATAAATTAAATTATGATATATTTATATTATAGAATAAGTAAATTAAATTTTTAAAAAATTATTAATTTAGTGTTGGTATTTTGTGAGTAATAAATATTTAATTACAATTTTATAGTTAATAAAAAGATTGAAAATAAAATTAATTTTCAAAAAATGTATTCATATATAAATATTTTTTTAACTTGTGATTTTCGGATAATTTAATAAGATTTTTGTTATTTTTTCAGATTGTTACAAAATCAGTTATAATTTTAAAAACTGTATTTTTTGAGTAAATGATTATTTTAATTAAAAATTTAATTTTCTATATTTATAAAACTATTTTCCTAAAATGATGTCTATTTTTTAATTCTACATGTCAAAAAATAGTTGGGGTTGATTTTTTGGATTTTTCTAAAATACATTAATTTTTTGTGAATGGTAAAATACGATAATATATGATAAATGCTAAATACATGAATTATTGATTCATAGGTGACGTATGGATAATGAAAGCACATAATATATAGCAATAATTAATTATTTCAATATATTTGGTGATAATTCCCAAACTATTCAAAGTCTAGAGCTAAAATAATAAAATAAAATCAAAATATATTCATAAAACACCCCTCTCCTCCACTATAAATACAACCCCCCAACATCACTTATATACACACCTTCCAAGCTTTGAACCTTGTCAAATATATTCCCAATACACTTCCAAATCCCCTCCCCCAATTCTAGGAACTCTTTTTCTCATCAAAATAACAAAACCTTTTCCCCAATGAGGTTCTAAAGGAGGAGAATTCAATAGGTAAAAACCATCTGTCTTTTCTTTTATTTTCATTCAATTTCTTTTATTTTTATGTCATTACCTCACCTCCCCTACAAAAAGTGACATTATAACTCAATTATCATTTATATATAGTAATTATAACATTTTAATGTAATATCCATCATCAAAATACTTTATCTCTCTCTCTTTTATTCTATAAGTGAAAACATCGCTCGTGATGTATCAATTTAGCGACATCATGAACGATGCATCATCATTTTCCTTTAACTTCTTCAAGGCTGGTCATAAACCATAATTATGGTTAAACCATATTGTATTAAAAATATTATATGTTATTTATTATTATGTAACTAATATATATGTATATATATATATGAAATTAATTAATAAAACAAAACTATTTCCTGACAATCAAAAAACCACCAAAATGATCTAAGAAATTATCATTAAAGTTATATCTAATGAATCGTCCTCATATCTAGAAAAAAAATAATATATAAGACCATTAAATCTTCTAGATTTCAGGAAAACCCAGGAAACGAATAGTCTAGAAAGATAAAATTGTATCTTATAACTCATCAAAAAGACCATAAAAAACGTAATAAAATTATATTAAATAAAATATATGTATAATATTTTAATAATTAAATAATTGATTGATATAATTTTATTATACAAGACATTAAGGTCAAGTGCAGAACACTTTCGAACGTAAGGTAATGGATTCTACCTGAACCTTCATTTTACCTTCTGGTTATTCCATCAATACCTTTACCCCTATATAATGATTATTTCGTTTTGTTTACTTATTATATATTATGTTTATATGTTCCCAACTCATATATTTCTGATCAGTTCATCTTTATTTTTTGTGGGAATAATTTTTTTACAAGGTCCCCTTATCAATTCTTCCCTATATGAAAACCCGATTAAAGGGAACTTACCGATTTATTGCCCATTTTTGTGTACCATCAATAATCTATTTTAAGACTCCATTTTTTTTATAAATTAATTTTTTTTCTTTATAAACTATATTTTTTAATTTTTTCTTTTATACAAACAATTATGAAAAATACATGTGATTTATCCAAAAGAACTCTTCTTTGAAAAGTAAAAAATGGTATTTCTCTCGAGAGAATATCGATGATTTTATTGGATTATATTAATTTATTTCCACACATCTATTGAATTTTATGATTTATTGAGATTTATCACTAATTATTATCATACACCATATTTTATTAAATGTTTTATGATCAGTTTTACTATATATGTTCTATATTGATACAATTCATCGTACTACTCAGAATGGATAGTGATTATGTTTACAAATTAGGGAAAGTTATATACATTTCATTTTTATGCATTGTTTATGTTTAACCCAATTCATATGAGGAATGAATTGGAATTATTAAGTAATGGATGGTCCCTACTATAACCCTTCGATGCATCTATAGGTATCATGAGGCAAACTAGACTATGTTTCTACCCATTATGTATGGTGTCTTTGTTGTGGCCTTAACAGTGTGTTTATGATTTCCTGCTTTATGAATTCACACATTATAAACTAGTTATTGATAGTATATGTAGTTATTGGACTAGTTTAATATCTATGTTTATTTTTTATTATGAAATTATTTAATCATCTTTTTTTCGTTCCATTTTACACTGAAGATTATGCGTTAATGACATGTGTTTTTAGTTATTCATCATGCCTTATTACATATGTTTATGATAACATCCAATTTATTAATTAACCCTACTAAGCATCTAAGTTCACCCCTTTTTTATGTTTTATTTTTTACAAGGATGATAATATGTATATTATGAATGACTTGCAAGAATAATCTTGGAGTTTATGGTTGTTTATAATGGAGTTGCAATGTCATATTTTCTTTTCAAATTGTAATTTAATGTTCATGTAGGTAATATAGTTTCCAAAACTATTAAACTAATAGATACCTTATGATTTTAGTCTTGTATAAATTCTAATGTAATAATGAAAGGCACCGGCTCTGGGATATTGGGGTCACGGTCTTTATAGTGGGAGTCGATTAGACTTGGTATCTGATAACTAACAGTTTTTAATTTAGATTTCATGAATATTAAAAGAGGAAAATATTAAATAAATATCCTATTACATATTGTTCATTTTTCTACAAAACATTAATTTAATAATTATATAATATATATGTCACATTGAAAAGGGAATAGAAATTCCATGCTATTATGGGAACCTTGATGTTCCATGATGGTATTATAAAAACTTTTTCTATGTTTGAATAACAATATATTATGGGACACATCACATATTGACTATTAAGTATGAGCAGTCATAATAATATGAGACGTTATCTCATGAAGTTTTCTCTTCGCAATATCTATGATAGAAGATTATGAGAACTAAACTGCCTATATAAAATCCACGAGATTTTATGCCATTGGATATTCACTTTTGTAATAATTTTTATTGATCCTTATAATTTAATAATATTATTAATTCTTGTTCTGGATTTCACACTTTGATGTATTTCTGCAAACCATGAGGACATATGATCACAGAAAATTTGGGTACATAAGGTGTGTCACAAATGATATGTTAGTAATGAATAATTGAATGAAGGGTTTCAACCTTCCATAATTTTGGAGGTTTATGTCCCATCTCTTTGATTTAAATGGAACCACATCATTAAATTAAATGTCAATTGTGCATTAATGAGTTTATTTGAGATTGTAAAATAAATACATATTAAGAATATAGGTTGATGATATGAGTGTGAAGTATGTATGATGACATATCATGACAAAGGGATTATATTACAAAGTGATAATTCATTTGAGGTTTGTTTTTTGGGGAATACATCTTCTTATATAGATTTCTTAAACTATTTTTATATAATAATCTTGGACATTAATCAAGAATACCTAATTCCAATATTGAAGAGGTTTATAGGGCCAGACACAAAGTTTTTCCTTTGATATTAGTTAATAATTATTTATATTTGAATATTAGAAAATATATTATTCTCTTGACTGGGAATTATTATTCATGTAATATTTATAAAAAGATAATAAATTTTAAATAAATATTTATTTATAATATAAATACCCCTAACCCACACTCCTGGATTCCGTGCTAAAAAAATAATTTTTACATTTCTAGATTTGATACTTATAACATGTTCCAATTATAGTTGTCCAAAACATACAATATAAAATTGTAATATTGGATAATTTAGATACTCAATAACCTTTTAGGATTCATGTTTTAGATAATTAGGACAAAATCATACATAAAAATAATCATGTCTTTAAGTCACTATATTTACACTATACCAGTCTATTCTTATTACATATTAAATCATCATCATCATCATCCATATGAAAACCTTGTATAAATATCTTACCTAACACATTTATTCATAACCTTGTGAAAATAAACATAAGAATAGTGAAGTCAGTTTCTCAATAAGGGTAAACATAGTCATTAATAATTGAATACCTTCAATGGTCACTTGATGAGAATAAGTGTATGAAAGCATATTCAAAGTACATGAGCATTACATATGTGAATTCATACACATCAAAACCTAGAATATAAACTACTAGATATGGAATAAGGATTTTATAAAATTTGTGATACATAGGAGTCAACAATGGAGAACCATGTTAATAAAATAATTGATTATAAGCAATATTATGACTTATTTCAAGAATAAAAACTATTTTTCTAACATGGAACAACAAAAATTCATAAAATAATTTCTTAAAAAGGATAATTACACCATACTCTTAGAGGTATCTTAAAAACGTTAACCTTATCACCTCTTAGGGTCAAATCATATCTAGTAATGTCCAACATCTCAAAGAACTAACTTATAACAATTAACTCCATAATATTTTATGAGTAACTTACAATAGTTAACTCTGTCTATTTACCCAATGCATTGGAGGGCTATAAAAAATCCACACATACCTGGTTTTAATTGTGACAACTCTTCTATGGTTTATAACATAACCAACAGTTATTTCATAATAATAAAAACACACATCATTTAGAAATACATATGTTCAAGTATCATATAATGAACAAATCATTTAGAAGTGTGAAATTTTGAACATAACAAGCATGAAAAAAATATTTCTTGTTTAGGTTGACTAACCCATGGAAAAGAAACTAGTTAAATGAAAATATCAATAATAATCCATCTAGAGAAATAAAAAGGATATTATCCTAGGAATATAACCCCATTTTATCATATAAAAATAATATGGGGTGTTTATAAAGATGAACAATATATTTAAAATAATGTTTAAGACTTTTAATTAAAAATATGGAGAAATATCATTCTCTTTTGATAATATTTAAAAAAAATTAGAGAAGATTAGGAAATGTCTTTTATATGAAAATAACCATGGATACATATAACTTAATCTTCAAAGAAATGATTAGTTTTTATGGTGGAAAAATTAATTCATTTGTAAAATGTAAAAACTATGATCCCATTAACTCTTTCCTAAAAATCAAAAGTACCATGTCTGGAAAATGAAAAGAATAATCACTTTAAACCTTTTTAAGGAAATTAAAATATTATTTGAAATTAATTTAAATTTTCATTTTTTCTTATAAAATCACATTCTTGAAATATTTTTAAATATTATGGGTATGAAAGAGAAATGATTCCTAACTGAAAAGAGAAATAAGGTCGGTTTTTTCTAAAAACATTTTTTCTCTCTTAATGTATAAAAAGTGTGTAAAATGAAAGGAAATAATTTAAAACTATGAAATTACCAAATTATATGAGTAGATATGTTTTCTAATAAGTTATGGTCATACAATTTCCCCTAAATTAACCTTTAACAAAAACCATCTCCAAAATAAATTAGATTGTAACATAAAGCCTGTTCCATTATGGTAACCTTCTTATCATATTTCATTGAAAGAAAAGATATGATAAGCACTATAAATCTAAGTAATTACATGAATGAATATTTCAAAATTAATTTTTAGTGTATTAATTCCACCCAGAAACGAAATCATAGTGCATGACATAAAATATTTACCAAAAAAATGAGATTGAAAGAAAGGAAACATGTAAAAAAACATAACATTTGAAATGATAGTTAATTAATAAATTGATAATGTAAAAATATTTATGTCCAAAATATAAAGCCTAAATAGAGCATAAAATTATTTATAGATCAATTTACACATAATAAAGTCATAAAAAAGTCAATGAATAACTGCCATAACATATTGAAAGGAAATTTAGTTAAGAAATACCTTACCTCAAGGCTAGACTAGATATATATGTCTTTTAACTCTTATATAATAAAATTACATTAATTATTTACTTGTTTAAAATTATTTTATATTTTTATTAAATTATCATTAAAAAATTTATTTATTTAATTTCAATGATATATTTAATTACTTAATAAGTTAATTCAACCTCAGGTGTTTTAAGGATATTCCATTCATAATTGAAAAATAACATTGGTAGGTAAACCATAGTTAGTGGAGTAGTTGTTTCCTGATATCCAAAATAAAAATCATGAAATAATTATAATTTTTATAAATAAATTACAATTTTAGATTCATCTATGAAAACAAGTTACCTAAAAAAAATACATAGGCTCATAAGGAAACAGTATGCACGCACACACATGTAATGTCTTTACATTTCATTGGATGAAAAAAATAAAATTTTATTTCTAGAATAAGTATCATGTTATAAACATAAAATTACTAAATTAAATCTGTCACATTTCCTTTCCATGAGAGGTAGTTTTCGAAAAATGATGTTCATCGCTATGTGGATATTGTAGTCCATACGTACTGACGTGCGATAATTCCATTTTTTATGATTTCAATGGTTTAATGATTGATGAAATATTAAATTTCAAGAATAATAATTATTTAATTAATACTATATATATATATTAAATTTATCATAATATCCATCCATAAATTTTGGTGATAATAAATGAAATCCATTGGTTTACAAGGTGTTAGTTCACACATACGCATGAATGATAGTGTTAAGGACCCTATGGATGGTCATTTACAAATAAAATAAACTCTAGAATGTATCTAAATAAGTTTATGAGTGTATATGGTAGGGTTTATTCTAGATAATTGGATCATGATGTGTGAGTAATAGATGATATGAGGTGTTCTTATATAATAGAGGAGAGGGGGACCCTCGGAATTTCTTAAAGTATAGAATTAATATAAATTATTTTTTCCATTTAGAGTGGAACCGAATTTATATATTTGAAGAAAGAATTTATATATATAGAAATAAAATATTCCAATAAAATTTAGATACATTTATGTTATTTTTTAACCATGATATCTTAGTTTTAACCCCTTTTTAAACCTTTAAATGATTGTTCTAATAATAATATTTTGTAAACATTAAGGGTAAAATAAGTTAAAATAAAAGGAAAAGTGACACATACATTGAAAATGGTTGATATGTTATACCATATATCATTTTCCTATCCCATGAAGAGATTTTTATAAATTTAAAATTATTTAATAAAATAATATTTAACATTAAATACCATTAATATCATTTTTGATACTATTTACATAATTGACTTTAAAAAATATAAAGGAAGTAATGTAGATTTAATAAAAAAAAATTAATACATAAATAATAAATTATATATATATATATTATAAACATAATAAATCTCCCAAAAATATATACTTTGTTTATTTTTAAAATAATTTATGTGATTTTTATACCATGTCAACATTCTGTAATCATTTAAGGAAATTATTCTCTCACTAAAACATAAAAAATATCCAATATGAAATAAATTTATTAAACCTAATCATACCCTATTAGAACCATTCAAAACCTGTTTTTATCCCTATAAAAATAGTATAGATATTAAAAGGAGGAAAGATACATTTTGTAATTTTCCATTAGTTATAATAATATAAGTGTATTTACCAAATAAAGATGGAACCAAAAAACCATTTCTAAGAAAATATGAAGTGTTTGGTAAATGTTCACTCAAACAAAGACATATATCCATGTGTATGTATGATTTTGAAGTCTTATTTCATAGTTATAACCATGTTCTACCTGTTTTACCACTACTGTGGTGATATATTCTTTACCAATATTAGTATACATTAAGAAAAAAATAAATTTTAACTATTTAAAAAATATATAAATGATAATTAAAATTATGGAATATATTTAATCAAATTAAATCCACATATATGATAGAAATACTTTTATTATAATTCTATAAAAGGTGATAAAAAATGATTTTCTATAAAAATACATTATTTTGTATAAAAATTTCTTTATTCCAAAAGTAAGTATAATTTTAATTCTAATGAAATTAATTGGATTATTATTAATAAAAATTAACTAATTAAATTTTAAAAATAATTGAAGAACAAATTTTTCTTTGTAAAAACATGAAATGAAATTACAACATTCTATAAAATCAGTATTTTTGAACATTCACTGAAAGATAATTCTTTTCAGAAAAATATGAAAATTACAATTTACGATAATTTTGATATTATGATATAAAAATGATATAATTTTTATAAAATATAGTTTTTAAATGTTTAATAAATTAATAATAACTTATGGATTCAAAAATCAATGACAACATTTTTTAGGAAAATGTATTTTTGGAATATAAAATGACTTTACTAAAAAATTAGTCCTTTTTTGTACAGAATTAATAGAAATTTTTTTATTTAATTGGACTCTTATACATGTATTTAATTGTCAAATTTCTCTTAAATAAACTCCAAAATTAAACAATTATGTTATAAATGTCATGTAAAAAACAATATTATGATGTGGCACTTTTAAGCTGGGTGTTTTGTATTGTAAATAATATCAAACATAGTATTATATTTTAATATCATGTTATTAGATTCTCCCATCCCATAAAAAAATTTAATCATCACAATTTGATCTTTATCATGGAAATTAAATGTTTCAATATTTTGAAATCCCATTGTTGAAAAACCATATCATACAAAAGTTTTATAAAACATGATTTTGAAAACAGGTAAAGGGAAATAGGAACGCCACCTAAAATAACACACAACTAGGATTTCAAATAGAAGAACAATAGTTGGAAGTGAAAATTTTTACATGAAAAAGAAAATTAATCTCCAAATAATGATGGGGAGTGATAGAGAATATGATCATGATAAGGTTAATGACACAAGATCATGAATTAAACAGAGAGAATAAAGACCACCATTTCATTAGAAATGATTATAAAAAGATACAATTTTTAATTTATGAGGGATTGTCTTATTATCCTGAATAATAAAATTATAAATAATTATTTATTTGATTTTCTTCAAATCCAAAAATTTAATTTCATCCTTTGGTTTAACGTTTTAACATGTTTCAACCATTATCTCTTCCCATATTCTAGGAAATAAGTATCCATAATGAATATTTTTTCTACCTTAAGAAAAAAACATTTGAATGATCTTATGACCCATGTAAGGTTAAAAAGACAATACATCTATATTTAATAAATCCAAAATATTTACAATGGGGTAAGATAATTACAAAAATAAATATACCTTCATATTAAGAAATAATACATTTAACTCTAAAATTTCCATCATAACAAAAATGGTTAAAAAAGATAATTCCATAAATAGCTAACCATATATCCAAATTAACCTTAATAACTTCAACATTAAATAATGTTTTAACCCCAAATATTATCTCATACCTTTAAAATTACACCCCAAAAAATATAATATCATTATTCTGAAATAATGAATCATGTTAAACTTAAAGTATACATATACCTCAAACCAAAAAATACCTCCTTAAATTTCATTACTCTCTTTAAAATATCATCACTTATAAACTTACAATCGGTGTGTATGACTTTGAAATTATGATCAGCCTTAATCTTATAAAACCAGGACGGTTACTATAACACTTACATTAACCTCACATGAAAACAACTCAATCTCCAATGTTATTCTAACCTTGATTTAATACCAGCTATAACATCATTAAACACGCACTCTCACATCTAGGGATAATAACACAATCATTACATTTTTGTATCTAATATTGATAAATGTGACCCAATTTTAGCAATCCAAAGTAGGAAACATTAAACAAAAATATAGGATCATATACATACCCAAATACCTTTTAGGTTTACTATTTTATAAAATTAATAAAAACTCTTACATAATAATACACACGTATTTTAGTGAGAATTTTTTTCATTATAACCAACATTTATGATTCTAGATTAAGTCTTCATCATCACCCACATGAAACACTTATATACATATCTTACATAATATATTTCTTTATATCCTAGGTAAAAGAAATGTAAGTATGGTGCGATTAATTTCCCAGAAAGGGTAAATATAGGAATTACTAATTTAATATCTTTGGTAATCACAAAATGGGAACAAGTGTGTGAAAAAATATTCAAATTTAATGATAATTACATAATATAATTTATACCCATTAAAGACGTGAACATTAATAATGGAAAATAGAATAAAGATTTATCAAAAGATAATGGACACAAGAGTCATCAATAATGAGCTATGTGAAAATGAACCTTAATCATGAAAAACATTATAACTAAGCATAGAAAATATATTGGTATCATAGAACATAATTCATTCATCAAGAAATAACTTTAAATTGATTATTCCAACATTATATTAGGAGTAACTTACAAGATTTAGCTACAACATATCTTAAGATCTTATCATATTAAATTTACTCTATCATCTATTAAAAGTATCTTACAACAGTTAAATATATCATATCATAGGATTATCTTAAAATAGTTAACATTTTCAATTTACCCTATTCATTATAGGGATACAATAGAATCACCTACCATTGGTATACAATGTGACTACCTTTCATTGATATATAACATAACCAAATGTCATTGGTTTATAACAAAACCACCATTAGACCATTAATATATATTTCCAAGTACCATATAATGAGAAAAACAATAACATGCTTTCACTTTTCAAGATAACACCAATTCAAACAACTGTAATTTCTTTTAAGCGTGATTCACTTGTGGAAAATTAACTGGTTACATGAAAATATTAGTCATAATACATCCATATAAAGAAAATGGATGATATCATTGGAATATATCCCCATAATATCATAGGAAAATAATAACAGGAGTTTTCACAGATGTAAAATACCTTTAAAAGAACATTTAATACATTTCTTTGTAAATAAGAAAAAATATCCTTTTTTATAATATTTATTTAAAATTTCAATACTATTTGGAAAATTATTTTCTTCTAAAATAACCAAGGAGTATTATAAATGAAGATAAAAATCAAATAATAGTTATAAAATAATTAAAAGTCCACTCATTTGGTAAATATTAAAGTAAATATCCCTTTTACACTTCTCGTAAAAGCCAAAATTACCTTATTCAGAAAATAAAAATAATAATCCTTTAAAAAAATATTTAAATTAAAATATAGTTTTAAATGAATTTAATCAATCATAAGATAAAATTCTTGACAAAATTTTAAAAATCATGGACATGGAAGAGAAAATATTCCCAATAAAAAAGGGAAATTATGTTGATCATTCCTTAAAAACATTTTTTTTATATAATTATGTAACAAATATTTAAAAATGAAAGGAAATAATGTAAAAAAAAGATATTCATATATTATGTATATATTTTTATGTTTTAAGAAATTATGATCATAAAATATCCCTAAAAGGAACCATGAATATAAATAATCCTGAATAGAAATTAGAATTCAACATAAATCCTTTACCACTTTAGAAACATTAAAATAAAAAGACGTCAAATTTAAGAATATGATATAGATATATAAATTCCATGAATATAATTGATTAACATATAAATATTTACTCATGATTTATTAAGTTCACCATACGATTAAATCGTGGTGCAAGACCTGAAACATATCACAAGAAAATGACATTGATACAAAAAGGCATGAAAATAACATAACAGTTGAAGTAATAATTGATCCACGAAGTGACTATGATAAAAAATAAAAATCATCATAAAAATTTGTTAATAAAACATAAATCAATTTATATGTGAATTCACATATATTCATGGAATAACAATGTCATTCGATAAGTGTTATATTCAAACTTAAGGAAATTGAGTTAGGAAACCCCTTATCTCAGGTCCAAACATGATGTGTATTTACTTTATCTCTAACATAATAAACCTATATTAATTATTTATTTATATAAAAACCATTTTTTGGGTTATTACATAAAATTTATACCATTCATTTCATTTATTTAAATTATATATTTAATTACTTAATCATTTAATTCCACGTCGACTGTTTTGAGGACGTTTTATTTATAATTGAAAATTAACATTGTTAGGTTGACCATGGTCAGTGGGTTCATTATTTCATTATATATTGAAATATATTAATGATATAATTATCATTTTTATTCATAAAATAAGATTATATCATTATCTATTAAATCCGGTTAATAAAAACAAAATAAATCGTCTCGTAAGGTGGTAGTCATCACATCCACATTAGTGATGTTTTAACTTTTCATTAGATGAAAAATAAAAATAAAAATGTAGAAACCCCAACCCCATTAGTCCAGATATTTCATATTCTTTATTAAATTTTTATAAGAAACAAGGAGTTGTATCCTAATGAATCGAATGGTTTAGTATTCATGGTAAACTATATATAAACATGAGTCCCATATTATATTTGAAAAAAAAATTAAAAAATATATTTTTTATAATTACATTTTTACCTCTAGAATATCCATGCACATCAGTCATGGTAAAATTTATGGAATCATAGGGAAAGGAAATAAGATGTGGTTAATCTAAAATTATTTTTAAGTGTTACGCACAACATAAGCAATAATGAATCAATAAAAAATAATCAATATGGAAAGGTAAATAAATAAACATGATTTATATTTAATAAATAACATGGATATCATAATTAGAGAAGGAATAATCAATATAGAAAGGTAAATAACTAAAAAACATTCCATTTAATAAATAATCAGAGAATAAACTTCATTTAGATATAATATCATTACAAAAAAATTGTGGGTAATAATATAAGGCATAATAAATATTACATGAAAAATAAAAAAAAGAACATGCCATTAAATAAATAAACTGAGAATGAATTGAATATAAAGATAATATACTTATGAAAATATCATGGATAATAATAAATGAATTCTTAATGAAGGAAATACTTAATTATTGGACATCATGATCTTAGTAATCATGATACATCTACCATCAAGACCTTCCACATGAGGGTTTAAAACTACTAGTAGAAAAACTTTTAATGAGACCTTACCAATTCACCTCATGAGACTACCAGTGCATTTAGGGGATATATAATTTTAGACCCTACCCATCACTGAATGTCCAAATCGTTCCTCATATATCAAAATAATCAATTTAATTCATGAAAAATCTGTATTATCAACAAATATTATTATTGAGTATTGAATTATAATTTATCAATATTTCCCCAAATAAAAAATAACTTTCAACTTATAAGACTATATTTTGAAATGAAATAATATATAATGAATAAATTTATCCGTGATTATAATATTGATAATTAGGTGAAATATAATTTCCAATGATCAGAGGTAAGTGAATATTTCAAGGTAAAGTTAATGACTACAAAAATGAATAACGCAGTGAATGTTAGTACTTTCCTTAGTTATTGTAGGATCCAGAACTTTTTTAGAGTTTAATTGGGCATTAATTCAGGTACTATTTGGTCCTTATTTTAGTTGATTCTTTTTGGGTTATGAATTGGGATGTGTTTGGTGTGGGGGATTTTATAAAAATTGAAATTATAGGGTTTTGATGGTTGGCACATGGTTATCCCTAACCATGTTCCCTAACCAACTAACCAAGTGAACACAGGAAGATGGTATTCACAAGGATGGAACACAGTTTAGAAAAACATGAACCCTCTTAGAAGTAAATGTGCACCCTAAAATAATATGATCATTATTTAGGTGCACAATTTAAGTGCATGAGAAAGGAAAACCATGCACTCATGCCCAAAAAATCATGCATGATTCTAAATGTGACATGATTATAATTTTTAAAATCCTCCAATCCCCTGAAATTCAACTATTTCATCCCCCATTCAACACTATGAGTCTATTCCCATTTTTATTTCTCTCTAGATGAATTCCAAGACCTCCTAACCTTCGTTCTTCAGGATTCAAATCCTGGATTGAAGGTCCCCTCCTCTCCCTGTAAGTGAATCTTATCCCAGTTCTTCTCTTTTCCTTCTCACATTCTTCTCTCTTTCGTTTTATGATGAAATATTCTATTATAAAAATATCTAAATATATTTGGATAAATACATATCTATGATTATAGATCTATATATAGATTTACAGGATAATGATTTTATTTAATCATGATTTAGGGTTTTGAGATTCATATCTAGCTATATGTCATTGTGCAACTCAATTTTTGGGGATTTCTATTAAACAACTGTTTATCAACGAATCGAGGTAGGTGGTCTAAAATTTAAATCCCATAACCTTGATTACGATTATGAATATGTAATTGTTAAATAATAGATGTTTAGAAACTATTTTCTTGATTAAATTAATCAATTTCCTGAATTAATTATTTAATAAAAATTTGAAATTGGGATATTAGGAGTTTAGATCAAGAATAATTAATTGTTAAATTAAATATAATGAAATTGGGATTTTTCATTTTGGGGTAATTACTTGTTGAGTTAATTATTAGAATATTGAAATGTAGATTGTTTATAATTAATTTTTGAATTAATTATATAGATTTTGAATTTCTTGAATTGAGATAATTAATTATTGAATTAATTATAAAGATATCAATTTTTTTGAATTGAGATAATTAATTGTTGAATTAATTATAGATATAATGAACTATTTGATTGGGATAATTAATTTTAGAATAAATTATGTAGTTATCAATATTGTCGAACATGATTAATTAATTATAGAATTAATTAATTGGAATGGATGAGATTATGAAATTGTGATTTGAGATAATTAAATAAATTAATTAATTATGGAGAGGTTGGGATTTTTGAAAATTAATATTTAATTAAAGAATTAAATATTTTTATTAGCATAATTAATTGTATAATTGGTTATTAGAGATTTTTATAATTATTAAATTGATTAAGATTGAACAATTAATTGATAAATTAATTTGGGTAATTGAATCTTTTAAATTCAGATTGATGTGAATAATTATTTAACGAATTAATTAATGTGAGTACAGTGATTATGTAATTTTAGAATTAAATAATGGGATGAGTTAATTGATAAATTAATTAATTTGAGAATGTGATTATTTAATTGTCAAATTAGATAATCAGATTTATGGGATTAATGAATTGATTAATTAATTAATGGAATTGTTGTGATTAATTAATTTAATTGACATGATTAGTTAATTAGGGAATTAATTGATGGGATTGAATGATATTAATTAATTGTCATATTAATTAATGTAAATGAGTTAAATTAATGACTTGGTTAATTAAATAATGGGGATTTTCTCATTAATCCAATTGAAATAACTGGTATAACTAATTGGAGAATTAATTAATTTGGATTATTGGGATATTTAATTAAGAGAATCGGATATTAATTACTGAATTAATTATAGGATAATGGGATTTTTGAATTGAGTTAATTAATTTATTAATTAATTCTAGGATATTGATACTTGAGAATTGAGATAATTAATTGTGGAATTAATTATTTAATATTGATATTGTGAATGAGATAATTAATTGTGGAATTAATTATGGTATTTTGAAATGTAGATATAGATTAATTAACAGATGAATTAATTAATGGGATTTCCATACTTATTTAATTAGATAATTCATTAAGAGGACTTATGTGAAAAACTAACTATTGAATTATTAATGAAATTGGTGCAATTAGCTAAATAATGAATTGACTAATAGGATTGAAGTGAACAATTAATTTATGAATTAATTAGAGTTATTGATCTGATTATTTAATTATTTATTTTACTAGATGTATTTTTGTAATTAATTAATTATTGAATTAATTAATTTTATTAATTGGATTTGATAATTTTTGTGTTAACTAATTGAAATATTACATTTAACTAGTTGTTGTATTAGTAATGGAATTGTTGTGATTAGTTAATTATTAAATTAACTTGGGGATTTTATGTGCTTAATTATATGATTAAATTAATTAATTTTGTTTATGTGATTAGTTAATTTTTTAATTTACTAATGGAACTGAGGTGATTAATTAATTGTCGAATTAATTAGTTTTATCAATGTGATTAGTTAATTCTTTAATTAACTAATCGAAAGATATGAATAATTGATTTTATAACTAATTAAAGGAAATTGTTGTGATTAATTAATTGTTCAATTAATTAATGGACTTGTATAAATTAATTTATGAATTAATTAATGGTTGACTATCATAAGATTATTAATGTTAATTAATCATGATTGATGTGATATTGTGATATTTTATGATATATATGTATGGTTGATAAATGGGGTGCTAGATATGATGATCTACACCAATGATATATATTCATGGTTGATAAATGGGGTGTTAGACATAACTATCTATGCTAGTGATATATATTCATGGTTGATAATTGGGGACCTAGACATGGAGATTTATTCCATTTCTATATATATATGCATGGATGATAAATGGGGTGATTAACATGAAGATCTATGCCAATAAAATGCATTCATTATTAGGAATTAGGGGGCAGATAGGACGTTCTATGCCCATGATATATATCTATGATTGTTAAACATGGTGTTGGACATGGTGTTCTAAACCAAAAACATTGTCATTGGACTATGGTTTAAAGTGTCCATAATAATTAAATTGAAATGAAATGGATAACAAAATACCATATATTTAAAATAATTGTGAATATATAATGTGAAATGGTTCAGACTCTAGTGTGGGATAAACCATGTCTTGAGGTATGGGTGTCCTCGAGAACGTGATTCTTCATGAGGTTAAATAATGATTAATTGATAATGTGATAATTTTTTACTTATGCCATGTAATAATTTATTTATAAAAAATCATACACTTTTTATTGACTGGATTTGTTTTAGACACCATTGGTGGTGGCCTACTGAGTTGTACTCACACCCTACTTGGGCTGCCTAATCGGTACCTGAATAGATTACGTTATTGTTGGATAGGTTAAGTGAAAAGGCCCTATGTTAGATGGCTCAGTTGGGATGGATCATGAATGAGGTAACTAGACTTGGTTTGGGACACACTTGGGATTTTCCAATGTATCACTCTAGATTTTCATTTTACACTTGACATAAATATTATCATGACATATTTAAAGGTCAGTTTTGATATTGCATCTCTAGTTTTGGTAACCTTGTGATATTGGTACTATTTGGTTTTCAGTTATATGTTATTCAGTTATTATTTCCTTCTTTTTCACTGGTGTATTAATCTAATAGAGAAACAATTAATGTATAGTGTCTACATGATTGATATTATACCATCACTACTAGTTGGTAGTCTCTAGTATATGGGGAGGCAAACTTGAGGTCATGTGGCTGTCCAACTTGGGGCACCGGTATGTGGAACCCAAGCAAGGATATTACAGTTAAAATGAAAAAAACCATCAATAAAAATAATAAAGATACTATCAATCCAACATATACCCATTTGATTAAGAATATTATTTTTTTGTTGATGAATAGAAATACAATAAAAATATCTTTATAAAAATTCATGAGAAAAATATCCTTTTCATTTTGAAAATCACTTTTTAAAACTAAAATCTCAAAATAATTGAAAATAATTTTCCTTGAAAATAACCTTTGAAGTTTATAATTTAATTTTAAAACATTTATTTTTCATGGTGGATGGAAATTTTGTACAATTAGGGAAGTTAAAATAAAGATTCATTTCACTTTTTCAATAAAAGACAAACATACAATATCTTGAAAATAATGTGATCATTCCTTTAAAAAAATTAAAAATTAAAAATGGGGAAATTTTCATTAATATATAATTTTTAAATGGATAAAACGTTATTGAAAACATTTTTATAAATCATGGTTTTAGAATAAAATAGGTTTTTGATCGAAGAGAAAAATTAAGTCAATTTTTATTAAATAAAGATTTATCAATAATTTTATGTAAAAATAGTGAAAATGGTAATAAAACATTAAAATATCATGGATAACCATATGATAAAAAAATTAAATGGGTTTATTAGTAAATGGTCAAATAATTTCCTTCATCTGAAATTCAAAAAAAATAATCTCAATTAGAATGAGGTTTTGAAATAAACCCTTAAAATGATCATAAAATTGAAGTGAAGATTAATAAATGACTAAATTTTATGTATCAACTAAAGATACCCATAAAAAAGTGTAAATATGAAATTATATAATAAATATTCATTTGAAATATAAAATTATACTATCATGGATGATATAAAAGGAATATAACCGAATTAAATGAAATTGAGATATGAAATTATTTACCAATTGGTAACACTTAAGTAAAATCGCCATGGATTTAATAATTCAAATTGAAACTCAAAATTACATTAATTATTGATTAATAATTATATTACATGGAAAATTGAAATAATAAACACTATATAAAATAAATTAGGTGCATAGCATTATGATATGCCTCAATGAAGAGAAATTGAGATGAAGTCCCTTATCTCACAATTCTTTTTGGTTGAATAAGATTTATCATCATATATAATGATTTTAAAATTTTTATTAAATGATACCATAACCATATTATATTTATAATATCATATATGATCCTTTTATAACATCTCATCACTTATTTGTTAATGACCATTCATTATTTTCATGGTATTTGGTGTTAATTGGATTTTGTTATCATTCGTTATTTGTTCTAAATGATTTATTTCTTATATATATTATTTAGTTCCATCATATATATAATAATAATATAAAAATAACTATCATAGTTATATATCAATTTTAATTTTAGGACCAATCATTTAATATGGATTTGAGAAATTAAGTATGTTACAATCATGGAGACGACAGACTATACATATGCATGACTTACATTTCCATTTTTAAATGATCATTATAGAAAGATGTTTTGAAATATTTTATCATTTAATAATGATAAAAATAACAATAAAACCATATTATTTTATCTAATATATTTTTATATATCATCCTTGTGTGGTGATGAAAATAGAGTCACATCGTGTTGTGATGTTCGTAGTCCACACGTATGAGAACGATGATAACAACATTTAGGGAGTGATGATTTAATAAATAAAATGGTGTATTATCTATTAATAATGAAAAATAATTAATTGATATCATAATTATATAATTTATATCCAATATATTAATTAATTTTAATGATATTACCTACCATGTAAAGCATTACTAAAAAATGAAACACATCGGTTTGCGAGGCGGTAGTCCACCATACACACGAGAAATATTATCATATTCCCTATGTAATGTAATTATAATAGATTTAATGTTATGTTATGAATATAATAAATATTTATATTTTATATCCATCATCAACCCCAATCATGATAAGTTGAAATGAAAAAATGAATGAGATCAGTTCGTGAGGCAGTGGTATGTCATCCACAAGAATGATGATTTCATTACACATTTTATGGAAGTGGGTATGGATGTAGGTCATTAAATTATCATAAAAAATTAAAATTATATTTAATGTTCTAATGTTATTAAATCAACATGGTTTAAAAATATTTAAATAATGTGAAGTAAGAAATAAAAGAAAACACATAGTTAGGAATTTTACCTCTTCTCGTACCATGTCTTTATTATTATACCCAAAGTATTCCTAGAATGGATTTATATACAAAACAAGGAATATAAGATAAGGGGATGGATTTTGGGATGCTATTTTTTGTGTATTTTCTGAAAAAATGGCATTAAGATGATAAGAAGAGAGGATAATAGGTGTTCTTCTTCAAGTGAGGTGAGTTTCGCACTTGTAATTTAAGAAAATAAAAAGGTGTGCCAACATGTTTCACATTCCAAAAGGATCCAAAATGTATTATTCTATATATTTACACATTATAATTTCAAAAAATGTCTATAAAATATATTTTAGACAAGTTATTAGGTCATTTAAACCATTATATTCTTATTTTAACCCCCAGTAAAGTCATTTTTACCTTAACAACGAGAAATAATTTTTATTGTTTTTACTATTCATTATGGTCAAAACTCAGTTCAACTTATTCAGATTCCAAATTTATAATCTATTTTTCCAAATTAAATTCATATGAGTGGACAAATTTAATTTAAAATTAATCTCATTGATGTGTCATGAAAGCTCTTTTTCAAATAGATATTGTTCACAAGTTTATGAGGTTTTCACATCAAAATTCAATATTAGAATGTTTCCAATGGCCTAAATTGGACTAGTTAATATATAATTTTAATATTGTTCCATTAAAACTAGTTTAAAATATTATTTAAATTTATAAATAATTTAAACTAAAAGGATGTTTTAAATTAATATTCTATATTATTCACTATTCATTAACAATCTCAAAAATTCACCCTAAGATAATTTTGATATTATGATTTACCAAAAATAGTTTATTTTATGAAATAAATTTTATATAATATTCAAGAATCAATTATAAATAACATGCCCAAATACAAACAATATCATCTTTTAGAAAAATACATTTTTTTAGAATACATTTCTTTTTATTTTAAATGATTCATATATTATTTCTAATTAATACATAACCATAAATTTTATATTTTAGTTAGTACAATTAATACCTAAAAATTTAAAAGTTATGAAATAATTGTATACTCTATTATGGTTCATTTCCTTTAGGGTTTTCATGATCTAAAATCTCTCAAATATATTAATTTTAAAGAAATATATTTTGTTGGATTTTTAAGCTCCTTTTTCCATGTACCATACTCTATCAAAAACAATTATCTTATTCTATAATATCAGGATGTTAAAAATAAATTAAACATTTACCCTTAAAAATCATTATAATGATACAAAAATCAATAAACTACATTAAATCCATATAATTACAATCCATGAGATGAATTCTTTGTAAAAAAAGTATATATCTATGTGGAGATAGTAGTCGGTATGTACGCACATGTGATGATTCTATTTTTACTGATTAGAATTGTTTAAAGATATATAATATATTATATTTATATAATCCTAATTATTTAAAGAATATCATATGTATAGACACAAACACACACACCTTAAATCAATCATAACAACCAGCCATGAATGGCCATGATAAGAAAGGAAATTCATCGGTTTGCGAGAAGTTAGTCTCCACGTACAAACAAAAAATAGTTCCATTTATCATTTGATGGAAAAATGACATTAAAAATATTATTACATTAAAATAACAATATCTAATTATATGGGAGATAATTATGTTATTATATTGGAACAGTTAGGATAAAATTAAAGGATGTAGAAAAATAATTAAAATGAAAACTCATGGTTGATACAATTACCTACGCTATGAAGAACATAAATTGGATTTATCTATAAAGACCATATAGATGGTATTTTAATAAAAAAAATAACCTCTATAATGTATTTAGAGAAGTTAATAAGAGATTTTATAAAAAAAAATTAGAAACTTTTCTCAAGAAATGTGAGTAAGAGAGGAGAGTGGTGTCCTTATATAAGAGATGAGAGGGTCCCCCTTAGAATTATATAAATTATTAAATTAATATAAATTAATTTTTATATTAATGTGGGAAAAAATTTTATATTTTAAATATATAATGTAAATAATTTTAAATAACATTATAAAATAAAATTTATACTTATTAAGATGATATTTTAACCCTTATCTCTCTATTTTAACCCCTTATTATGCCATTTAATGATTACCATGATAATAATATTTTTTACTCATTATGGGTGAAGAAAGTTAAAATAAAATTCAAATTGACCCTTAATTGGAAAACTTTTGATGTGATCGACCACATCTAGTTCACTTGGCCAAAGATAAATTTTTATTGAATTTTAAATGATTAAATAAAATATTATTTATTATAAAATTCCATTAAAGTCATTTTTTTGACTATTTACTTAATTGACTATAAAATAATATCAATGTAGTATGGTAGTCAGAATATAAAATTTTAACATGTCACTAATAATTTATATTTTTCTATAAAATTCATGTAACACCATAACTTACACTCAAATAATATTACATTCTAATTTTTTGAATTCATTTACTCTCGTTTTATATTATTTCAACATTTCATAATCATTTAAGGTAATTATTTCATTACTACAAATTACCATCAAAAACCAATTTTATTTATATTCAAATTTAAATTATAAAACCATTCATAGCCTTATTAATCATTATAATTCAATATTAAAGACATTAAAATTAGGAAAGAGACATTTTAGAATTTTCCTTTACATAAAATAATATAAATATATTTTACAAAGAAAATTTGAACTAAAATGAAATAATTTTAATTATATGAAGGGGTGGTGAAATTAAACATACTAAATTAAATATTTTCAATTTTATGGATGAGTTGAAATCATTATTTCTTTTTTTAATCGTGTTCTTCATGTTTTACTTTTACCATGATAACAATATTTTTACCTAGGTTTCAATTTATTATGAGAAAAAATAAAGTTAACCTATTTATAAAATGTATACATGTGGATTAAAATTATTGAGTCCATTTTTTCAAATTAAATCCATATTAGTGGTATAAATTAATTTAATATAATCCCATAAAATGTGTAAAAATATCAGTTTTCCAAAAAATGCATTTTTAAGTATAAAATATTTTTATAACAAAATTAAAAATAATGAAAATTCCAATGAAACTAATTAGATTAATTTTAATCAAAATTAACTAATGAAATTTCAAAACCAATTTAAAATAAAATGTAAATATGTAAATTCTTGAGAAATAAATTACTTTTTTCCATAAAATTGATATTTTTGAATAGTGAATGAAAAAAATATATTTTCAAAAAAAATCCCAAAAATTCACAGCATGTTCGTTTTTATAATATGATTTCAAAAATGGTATCATTTTTGTTAAATATTTTTTATAAATATGTCATAAATTAATTATAATATATTCGCATAAAAATAATTAATTTATTTTAATGGAAATGTATTTTAGAATATAAAATTACTTTACTAAAAATTTAGTGAATATTTCCAAATAATTAACCAATACATTTGTATTGAGTATGAAAATACTACATATATTTCATAATTTATTTAATCCAACTTATAACCTATAACTCAAAGTTTATGTTATAATGATTATATAAAAAATTGTTGTTCTTTACAGTTCATTTAATATCAATGTTTCCAACTGTATACAATATCAAACATAGCCTTCTTTTAAACTTTTAGGGTATTAAAAATAGGTTCTATAAGTACACTATCCCTAAAAGCCTAGAACTGATGATAAATTTATTAAATTGGTACTTAATATAGTAAATCACATACTTCAGGACCAAATAGTTTCTTAGTCTTGGTAAAATTGAAGCATATATTCATCCCATTTTACATTGGAAAAAGAAATATATAACATAGTGAAAGTAATTTTTCTACATCCAGAAACTCAATAAAATATTCATTCATTATATCTTGGGGAAAGGAAACAAATAAAAGGGTGATATCAAATTATTTTTAATGTATTCATACAATGTAATCTATGAGGATTAAATAAGGAATAATCATTATGGAAAGTTAAATAAATGAAAATAGATGTCATTTAATCAACAACTAGATCATGGTGAATAATATGGTAGGAATAAATTAGGATAAAATAATTCTATATAGATAAACACATTTTCCTAAAACATAACCATGGATATCATAATTAATCAAATAATCACCTGGACACTAATAAATAACCATATAATGATGGAATGCCTAATTTTGAATTCATAAACATACACCAAGGCCTCAAAACAAGATATCATTCATAAATGGGTAAGGCCTCAACCAAATACCCAAACTCTTTTAGTTCATGAGACATATTTATGAATTTAGGGGATATAATAGGACATTACCATCATGTACTAAGGACATTTAATCTTCAAATATCTAATAAACATTACAAATTAATCAAAATTACTTAATGATCAAAAAAAATTTGTATATAAGAACTATTATTCTTATTTTCAATACATTCCCATTCAAACTGTTCATAAAAAATCAAGATAAAAAAATAAGGATGGTTTCATTACAATATATTCCCATTTAAGAATAAGAAAAATAAATGTTTATTGTTGTTGATGAATATAAATACCATAAAAGGATCATCAAAAACATTCTTGAGGAAAATGCATTTTTCAATTTGGTCATGATAGGTAAATTTTTTTCCTTTCAACTATTTCCAAATGAAGATTACATCCAAATTCTAAGTAAAAATTCCTAAATTCCACATTCAAAAAACAATAATAAGATTCCATTGAATATTTTTTAAAAAAAATTAAAACATGGATAAATTTTTTGATAATAATAAATTTTATAATAGTAAAAAATAATTAAAACATTTTAATTAAAATATAGAAAAAATAGAAATATATTCCCGATCGTGTAGAAAAATAAATTCAATTTTTATTAAAACATTAGTTCGGTATCTTGATTACATAAATGGGGTAACATTAAAGAATAAAATTTATTTCCTAAAAATAAATAGAGGATAATAAAATATTTAGGTTTTTTTATGGAAATATTAAGTAAATATCTCAGTTGAGACTTAAACATAAGCAATCTTGAATACTGTTGAGATTGTGAAATAAATTTTTCCCCATTTAGTAACTTTTGAATCATAGTACACTTGAAATGAATAAATTCAAATGATGATTTAAATACATTTAATATAATTATATACATAATACAACATATAAAATGGGAATTATATACACCTAATAATAGTATATCGGTATATAAAATAACATATGTTCCAATGAAAACAATTTGAGATGAAAAAAGTTAGTAGGATTGTGCCATTGAAGTGAAAATTAATAAAAAAAATTAGTATGTGTGAAAATTTTAAATAAAAAAAAATTTGAAAATGCATAAAAATACAATAAAATATAATTTTACAAGTAGTCATGGAAGAAAAAGGTTAATGAATTAGAATTACAACCCAATGAATGGAAATTGGGTTAAGAAACCCCTTACAAAATGGAAAGTTTCAAGTAAAATGAAAATAGATAAAATAAATTGAATTTAAAATTAAAATACCCTAAATTATGTTGTATTTGTGATATAACATGTAAAATATCATTATATACACTATATGAAGTTTTTTTGCATAACATTAAAAAAAGACTCAATGAATGGAAATTGAGACATAATCCCTTACCTTATGTCTGAATCATCACATACAATATTAATCTTATGAAATAATAAAATTATTTTACATAATTAAATTAATAATAACCTTTTTATGTTAATTATTTATTTTATTTTATTTATTTAATTTATTTTATTTTATTTATTACCAATTTATATTTAATTACATAATAAATTGAGTTCATGTCAGGGTATTTTGATGATATTCAGTACATATGTCCAAAATGAAATCTGTAGATTGGAAATGGTAAAGTGGTCATTATTATATAATATAAATAATAATGATGATGATGAAATAGTTATCATTTTTATAGATTAATTATACTTTAAAACCCAACCATGAAGGATGGTTATGAAAAATGTATAGCATTACATTCATGGTGATGATAATTCATATGTACGTAAGAGTAGTGTTTCCACAAAAAACAATTTTTTTATCATTTGATTAAAAATAATATGAATATAGGGTATTACATTAACCTTAAAACATCTAAGTATATTTAAGATACTATTTTTATTGTTTCATAATGTTTAAATACTACTTGATGGAGGTAGAAGAATAATTGATATTAAAACATTTGCATAAAAGTTGTACCTCTTCTTTGGAAACCACCTTTTCTTTACACCATATTCCTTTTAAGTATGATAGTATTCCAATAATAATACCTATAGAATGTGGTAATTTATGTTAGTATGGGGTTTGTTTAGGTATTTTCAAAACAAAAAGTTTCCTCAATTGTAAATAGAACATGAGAGAGGGTGTCTTTTTATAATGAGGGATGGGGAATCCATTGAATTTCATAAAGTATTAAATTAAGATAAATTAATTACCAAGGTAAAATGGATCCAAATTTATAATATGTGAATGAGTCTAAATCCTCTCATAAAATAAAATTTGGCAAGTTTGACGTAATTTTGTCACCCTTATCTTTTTATTTCAACCCCATGTTTACCCTTTCAACGATTACCGTGATAACAAGTTTTTTACTATATAAGGATCAGGAATGTTACTAAAAAATATTAATTTATAAATAAATTTCTAATGGTTTATATTTAAAATAATATAACAATCACTAGGTAGAATACACTTTTTTACATTTAAATTGTTTTAAAAGATATTATTTATTATAATATATCATTAATGTCATTTCTAGAACTAATCATTTAATTTGAGTTTGATACCCATATGACAATAAAGAAATAATAATATAATCATTTTAAACATCCCTAAAATGTAATAATTGTCTAAAAATTCATGGAACATAATAATTCATCCAATTATATTATTTTTAATTTTTTTAGAATCATTTATTTTATTTTTTTTATTAATTAAAGAGCTACTTTATGAGTGTTGCATAAGAATTTAACGTAATTATTTCATCACTAAAAATAATAAATAAATAATCACTATAAAATAAATGATGTATCTCTCAATTAATGTTTTTTAACCAAATGTATGCTATTTGTATCCCAGTAATAAAATATTATAGATATTAAAATAAATAAGGTGACATTTTTTACATTATCATTTATATACCAAGAAGATTTGGAATCCTCAAAATAGCCGATCCAAAATTTTATTTTTAAAAATTAAGCATACAAGGGAGTTTAAAATGAAGAGATTGAACCAGCCCTCACATTCCATCATCAAAAAATGATGCACAACTTTCAAGAATTAGGAAATCCCATATCGTACATGTTTATATGATTTCCCTCTTTGACAGTGCATCTGCTACCTAGTTGATTTCTTGCGAAACATTCATATTGATTTCAGTGACATGTTTAATACAATTGATCCAAAAATGTATAATTTTCCATGCTACATTCCTAGTTCTCACCTTTAGAGACACAATATAAGTTTTAGAGTCATATTCAATCCATAGGGCAGTCCAATTGAGATGGACGATGTGTTTGATAACAAACATCATCGCACACAGCTTATCTTCACATGTGGTTCCAATTTGAATGTAATGAGGGAAATAACCATTGAAAAAATCGATGATGGGTTCAGAAAATACCTCCACTCCACTAGGAAAATGAGTTATTGCGACGAGACCCCATCGCAAATGACCTGTTGCGGAAAACGATGTCGTAAATATTACATTTTAGGAAAGACCATCACAAAAACATACTTGTTGCGATGGGAAGTAGCAACATCAGAAAAAAAAAAATTGGTGATTTATTTAAGAAACTATTTACTACAGACAAGCATCTCGTCGCTAATAGTTTCTCATTTTTTTCTTTTTTGTGACAGTCTGTCGCAATTATTAATTGTGATGGACCATCATAATTACTTCTCGAAATTAAAAAAACACATTTGTGATGGGCCCGTCCATTGCAAATAGTGGAATTTTTTTAAAAAAAAATTAAAAATTAAATAAATCAATATATGTAATAATATAATGTTAATAAAAATAAAATCATAATATTAATATTAATAGATTAAAATTATTTATAAAATAATAAATATAATATAATATTTATATAAATTAAATAATAATATTAATATTAGTAAAATAAAATTTATTATAAAATAATTAATTAATATAATATTATTATTATTATTAATATTATAAAATAATAATTTTATCAATATAATAAAAACCTGAGTATTCACAAAAATATAAAAATATATTAATTAAAAAAATTAATTAAATAAAGAAATTTAATATTCAAGATAATATAAAACACACACTATTTAAAACATTAAATAGTTAATATTACAAAAAAATGCAATCAAATTTTTCATCATAAAATAAAAATACATCACTGATGAAGAGGGTCATCTGGAGGTGTTGTAGAAGATGTTGGAGGGAACTTCATCCCTAAACTGCAAGTCATACATCACATATAATCCATCTCTTCCCGCTCCTGCTCATGCCGCCACTGATTCATCTAATCCAACATATGCTACTACTGATGCGGATATCATAGGAACTCTTCCTACTGCTGTTGCTACCACTGACGCATCTCCTCCTACTTCCTACGCATAGTCTCTTTAAGCTCACTCTGAGCTCACAGCTGCTCCTGATATTGTTCATGAGATGATGATGACTCTCGGATAGATCCTCTCAATCTGGATGTTAACATCACAGAGGTTCCATAAAAAACACTCAGGGGTCACTCAAGAACTGATAGCAATAACTTGGCCTTTCTCAAACCATATTGGGTCACCTACATCCATGATGCCTCATCAAATCGGGAGGCACTAGTCTAACCATCGGTCTCGGCCTGACTCTCAACATCTATATGAGACATCATGACCTCATATGACTCCTTCATTTAATATTAAAATTTAAAATAGTTAAAATATTATTTTTAGTTATATTTAAAACTCAAAATAAAAAAAACTGACCACAATTTGATTCTAGTGAGCACCTCTAATCTTCCCAATGGTTGGATCACTGCAAATCCTCCTATAATCATCATAATTTGTAATATCAGGTTGTGCGACTGCATATATGAATATAAAATAAATTATTTACATGTAAATTTATATATAATATTGAAAAAAATTACTTACCATATGACCCCTATGCATACTGAATGAACAGCTACCAACTCAATATGTAACCTCCTGTCTCCCCTGATTTTTCTGACCTACTAATGATCTACTCTAAAACATCCTATGCAACCAGTTTGTACATAATCCATCCCAAACCTAAGATGAAATATAATCAGGTCGATGGACATGACATTTCTCATCTAACTCCTCCACTCTTACTTTATCCATTTTTTTCCTTTTCAAATTGTGCAAAAACTGATTGCAACGTGGACGTATAGCTCCCTACCATGCCTTCCAAATAGCCTCGTGCATGCTTTCCTAAATAGGATACCATAAACCAAACAAATAGTTTATTATATCAAGATTTTAATTAAATTAATCTCAAAATAAATATATATATTAATATACCAGCTAATGCTCGAACATGGGCTACTAAACATCAAACAGAATCTGATCCCATGGCACCCATGCATCAGAAAAATAATTGTGCAATATAATTCTTCCATGTTCAATAGCTATATGTGTAATGATTTGAAAAAAAGAACAATTAATAAAACAATTATAATACAAATAAATTAATGAAAAATAACTAAAATACATAGGTAAATTTATCTACGTGTTCGTGGATCAAACCCAATATGTGGATTTCCCTCATGAATGGGGACAGGAATCATCAATCGGGAAAGACCACGCCCCCTACGAGTGCCCCATAAACTACCAAAAGTCTGAGGTTCTAATGATCTGACATCCTGCTCGTCCAAAGGTAGATCTCCCTCTTGTAATAGATGAAACAAATCATCATCCATCTAAAACGTGAAATCATTGTTGTTATCAAACAATTGAAAACAACTATTATATTTATATATATATTATATATTATTATAACAAGAATTTAATTGTTTTAATGTATATATTCATCCTCATATTCATAGTTGTCAATGCCAATGTCTACATCTTCCTCCTCAGCCTCATCAATTTCTATATTAGTTTCAGTTTCATCATATCTTGTCATTTCAAATTATATTGTAACATAATTAACATCATCATCACCATCCACCCATATTTGTGGGGTGTCATAAATGATATTAATGTATCATCATATAAAATATGGATTTAGAGCTATCTCTTGAAAAATTTCAATCCCTTTCACTTTATAAGAACAATATTTACTTTCAGTAAAATGATTCTCTTGAGATTTAATTTTTATTATGATCCACCAATCACCCAACTCCCTTGAACTAGCATAGTAATTTTCATAATAAATTTGATGTGCCTGATGATCCAGTTAAAATGGTTAATTTACGGTAATAAGACTTTTATATTTAATATCAATGATTCCATGGATTAGATGAACACATAAGCCCCTCTAAGTATCCAACCACTAACATTTAAACATCGTTACGTAATATCATCCTAGATAACAGAGTTCAATACTTTCTTTCAATAAGCTGTAAAAGTCAAATTCAGTTTCTCTATGTTGAGATCCTCTCAAGCAAACACCACTATTCTTTTTTTGGGATTTCCCATATACACGTGTATGAAATCGATAACAATTCACCACATATGCATTATAATATTTAACTATTTTGTATGGTGGGTTACTCAATACAAACGATTATACATTTTATCACCATGTTTAGATACCTGAAAAGTTTTAAAACAAATATCACTATAACAATTATTAAATTTTATTTTTTATGTGAAATAAAAAATAATTTATGTTACCATTTTTTGAAACCATTTGGATATTTTTTTTGATAACGTTATTCAAGAGATATTTCTTTAATTTGTAGAAAATATTACATGATAAAATTATCATATAACCTACAAATAAAAAAAGATTAAAGTACTGTTAAAAAAATTAATGAATAACTGATATGAGCACTCGCAGTATGAATGGTTTTATTTATTCACAATTCATAAAAATATATGTATGAGCTTTGAAATGTTCATTATCTGAATACCATTGTTCATGAACTCCAACGAAGCCAAGTTCAAGCTGATTTAAAGATGATAATTGATTTCTGATTTCATCGTCAAAATTTTCCTCATTAGGCCTCATCCGGTTGTGTTTTGAGGGATATTCATATTGAAAGTAATGAGAGCATAAAAAATTCCTCTTGAAAATAAGCTTCTGTAATTTAGCCTTCATCAGATGCTTTGTTACATACTTTTTTTCAATTTCTACATTCATCTCTCAAATAGGTACATCCATAGAAACTACATCGGACCTCCACATTTTGTTTCATATAGAAAATTAAATATCAAATGTTTCATTGATTCAAACAAACCTGGAGTGAAGATTTTTTCTAGTTTACAAAAAATTAAAATGAAAGCTTCTTGCAGTTTTTTACGACGTCGTAGTCTATTGTCGATGCATAAATGTCTCAAAAAAAATAAGATATTTCTTTTAGAACATAAAAAATAATTGGATTTAACAAAACCTATTAATCCAATTGGAATGATTATTTTTGAAACACCTCAAGATTTCATATTATGTTATTTTCTTTAAATTAATTCAATAGATTGCGCTACATACAATATCAAGTTCGAGTACATCATGACTTACCAAACTAGCCATTCAAAAAGCGGTTATAAATAGTATTAACTGAATTTTGAAATTTATATACTCCATATAATTTTAGAATCCATATTATGTGTTTTTTATACATAATGTCAGAAAATTTTATTTTTTCAGATAAAAGAATTATTTTTCAAAAAATAAAATTTTACCACTTTTTAATGGAAAACCCTTTTTAAAATAAATATTTGACACTTTTATATATTTAATTTAATGAAATTAAATTATTCCTTATAATCTGGACATAAAAATTTATTATGGATAAATTTTTGGTACTTTTCTGATAACTTTCATATTTTTATGAATATGGAAAAATACTAAATTTTAATTGAAAACAACTTTTTTAATCAAAATAATTTATCATGTTAAATTATGAATTTGAATGATTTTTAAGTATAATTAGAATATATTTTTATCATTTAATACAATTTTAGTCATTATAAGTAATTTCACGTTTAAATTTGACATAAACACATGTCAATCTTTTGATAGTTTTTACTTTTTTTAAAAACCACTTTTTGGTCTTGAAAATGAGGATTAATTTTGAATTAATTAATGAAACAACCATATTTTTAATTTGGTAAAATATATTTCATTTTTGAATTCAGAATATCAAAATTATCTTAGGGTGAATTTTTGGTCTTTTTCTGAAAACATTCAATTTTTGATGAATAGTGAAAAACACTGTGTTATTGTTTAAAACTGACTTTTTAATTAAATAATTATTTATTTTATATATTTTAAGTAAAAATAAATACATAATACCTATATATGTTCAATTTAATTCATTGGAGTAATTTTATAATAATTTTAGATATATAAAATTTTATTGAACTTTTTACCGTCTTTTATCCACCTTTTAGGAGCATTTGAAAATTTCCATAAAACATAATTTTACCGCTTATATGAGTTGAATTTTAAAAAAAAGAGAGACATGGTTGACATTAATAAGTAAAATGTGGTTCAATAAGATGAAAATATTTTTGATGAATAGTAACTTTTGACTTTTATTTACCATGGTTAAAAGTAAATAGGGTAATTAAGGAAAAATGATATTATAATTACCCTAAGACAAGTCCTAAATCTATTGGATAAGTTTAATTATTCCAAAAAAAACCTTAGTAATAAAATATTACCTGCTTTGGTCCACTTGGATTAGATTAGCACATTTATTATTATTTTATTTAAAGAAGTGTTAAAAGTGTTAAATTCAAATATTAATAACTAAACTATTTTTCATATAGGGCTACACATAAGAAAAATATGACTATAAATATTCATTAGAAATATAAAAAGATCTAATACATAATGGTATTTTATTTATAATTTTTATACTTTATATAATTTAATTTATTTATGACACAATGATGATGCAGTAATTACCTTCTTAATGAAATATTAAAATAATTAATATTATAAATATCCAAATAAATTAAAATTGAGACTTATGATGAATTAAACTAATTTTATAGGTTAATATGACATAATAATGTTGATTAAATAAATTTTATTTGATGTGATAATGTTTTTATTGCTTTCAAAAAAATCAAATACCAAATACTGTCAAAATTGACATAATTGAGTTTTTAAAACAAATACTATATTATTAATTGATATAATATTCCTAAAAACCTAAGGATCAGACAAATGTCTTATATAAGTTTATATATATTAATAATGAACCACTTGGGGTTCTCTTGGTAGTTTATATTAAGTTTATTAACCATATAATATAAAAATACAAAGAGACACGGTAAATGTCAAACTATTTAACTAAGAGTTAATTCTAAACAATAAGGTTAATATGGTAACCTAAACCTCTCCAAAACCTACTGGGTGAGATTTTTTCGACCCATACCCACCTTATCCTTGAAATAAATCATTTTGGAGCCATTATAAACTGAAAATTATTTTTTTATAAAATAATATTTCAACATTTTCTTAAAGTGACCCTCACCTCTCTTATAAAAGGGTACTTCCCCTTCTCTTAATATCACATGTACCAAACCATTTGGCTCGTCCAAACCCTGCCAAATATCCTCCCATCATCCCTCACATAAACATATGATCCTTACTTTGATCCTAAGTCCAACCTAAGGATCCCTTTTAATCAACTCAAAAGGAAACACCCTAAGAAGAGGTAATAATTTCACCACCCTCTTTCAAATTCTTCTCTTCTTCCACTTCCTCTTTATTTGATGATTCCATACCAAAATAATAACTCCAGTATATTATACATACTATTATGTTATTATATATATGGTATAACCATATTCATCATTCTACCCATCCTATAAATGACAAAGTCACCATACATGCGTACGTACGGCTTACCGTCTCCACGTCATGGTGTAGTTTCTTATTAAAACACTTCATTATTTTGGGTGGGTATAATAATGAGTATAAATGAAAAAAATAATAAATATTACATGTTAATTAATCTTTATATATGATATACCATCCAATTACATACTATTTTACCATCAACATAATGATATTGTTGCTCGTGTGTACGTACGGATTACTGTCTCCACGAACGTGATTAGATTCATTCCCCATCATAAAAAATCAAGAATAATTTTCATTTTATGATTAAAAATAATTATTATGAACATAATATCAATCTTTATATGAATTAAATATATGATATCCATAACAAACATGTCTTGCATAACCAAGCATATAAAGGAAAATGAATCAGTTAACACCCAAAATGATGAAACAACTGAAATTTCATTAACAAAACAATATTAGAGGATAATATATTATATCATATTTATGTATATAGTTGTTTTATAACTTAATAACAATTATTTCTCCATCATAAAGTATTTTAATCTACTCTATACTAAGTAAAAGTACAAGGTAGGGGGTTTCTTATCTCATTTTTAATTCCATGAGATTTCCATTGTTCGCCACTTATTTATTCCATGTGGTGTATCATGTACTGAGATTTGATATATATTATCATGATTATATTTATATTCATGATATTATGTGATTCATTTGGTGGTTATTAACTTTTGGTCATACGACTCGGTTGATTACAACGTGGTATGGGGTTTTCATCTCACTTCTTATTCCCGTTAGATTAATGCTATATTGCCACTATTACCTTTTGTCTGGTGTATATACTACCAATGATTGTATTATTTTTGTAACACACTTTAATTTATGGTAATTTACATCTTCATTTTATGATACTTATTTCATGTGGTGTATATTTCATAAGTTACCAAATCCGTAAGGGAATTTCAAATTTCAATTTCCACTCATTAGGCTTTATGGATACTCTATTGATTATTTTACTCCAAGATTATGTGTGGAATCACTATTTATTATTTATGTAGTAATATCCACTCCCATTTATGTGGATATACCATTGATACACATAATCACTCTATTGATAAATTCACATTCCATTTATATGAACATTTTAAGTTTAATCTTAACTCAATTTCCATTCATTGAGTTAAACATCCAAGTCATTGGTTTTGTTGTTACCAGAATATGTGTGAATGTACTCTGATTGTTTTACACTAAATATCCAATAATATTTAGTTTATTTATATTTTTCGCACATAATTATTTCATTGATTAATCCTTAACCTAAGGATATGTTCATTATAAGGGATTTTAACTCAATTTACATTCAATTGAGACTTTTTCGTTGTTATGAACCAATTCAATTTTGTATGGTGTATATATTGTACTTTGACATAGTATATCATGAATCCCTTTATTCTCATGATATTATAAATTTCATATTACCTCAATTATTTGTATTCAAACATCTCTTCTTTTGTTAGGAACTTTTACTAAAATATCATTTTCAATGTTTTAAATATTTATTTTTCTAAATCTTTCTCATTAATGATAATGTTTTAAAGATGGTATTAAGGATTTATTTATATGAAAATTATTGTTTTAAAATTAAAATTCATTTTAAAATATTCAATGTGGTATGGTACACTTTGAATCAAAATTTTATTTTTAGCAGCTTCTGGATAATTATTTGGCTTTTAAATGATTTCAAAACAGAAAGAGATATTTATCTCAAATAGTTTTTATTTCCTCTATGTCAAAATTCGTTGATGGATTTTACACATTTTTTATGTTTATTTATTATGATACAATATTCCATATTGTATTAGAGGTTTTGTGATAATTTTTACTATGTATGTGTTGTTTTTATACCATTCATGGTTTATGGTTAAAGTATTAACATTTTGTATGATAGTTTTAATACGAATGTTTATGTTATGTTTCAGTATTTTCATATGAGGAATGCATTGGACTTAGTAAGTGATGGGTGGAGCCTAATATAGCTCCTTGATGCATTGGTAGGTCTCATAAGACAAACTAATGTCTTGGAACAAAGCCTTGACAAAATCTTATTTGTAGTCTTGGCATAAGGCCTTGACTATTTGGTTATGAAGTCTGAAATTATGCATTCTATAATTATGAAATTGGATATTGATATTACATGTGATTATTAAACTAGTATAATATTCATGTGAATAATTAAATGGAATTATTTGATTTATCTTTGCCATATTATGTTGAATTTTAGGTTTAAAAGGCTTGTGTTCTAGTCTTATACATTGCCATAAATATTTATTCTTATTTATGACAGTTTCCAATATATTGTTGTCCTTACTGAGCATCTGAGTCCACCCCTTTCTTATGCTTTATTTTTTTCTTGGATGCAAGGTAGTATATTATGATTAAATTGCATGAATAGGCTAAGAGATATTAGATTTTTCAAAGGGGGAACAATGTTTTTTATTTCATGATCTAATGTAAAACTTATATATGTATCTAGTACTTACAAGGCTACTAAACTGATCATTCATTAGGGACATAATTCCTTATATCAGGCCAATGTTATGTAATAATGCACCGATTCTGCATAACTGGGGTCAGGGTGTTACAGTTGGCATCAATGGAAGTTCACTGCAAACCTTGGAAGCTAGATTTAGAAAAAACTCTGATTAGAAAAAACTACCCCAAGATAGACATTAAGGTTTAGTATAGAAGTACATCCAAAAAAATTGGTAATGTAAATATTATGTGGGTTTTCCAAGAAATACATCCTTGTCTAGATACAAGCAGGTAGAGGTGACTCTGGAAAAGATGTACCTAGGAGTGAGAACTCCAACAAGGTGTTTCGGGGTTGACTCGGGGTATCCTGGTACACGAGAACATTCCTTGTTGTACTATTGGTTACGACACTCTGAGGGTATATGCTTAGGATAATTCACATTTTCTTTACAAACTGATTTGATGGATTTTAATATAATATGAGAATAAGAAACCTTGGTTAATCTTAAGGTATTTTAGATTGAAAATATGGTGTTATGATATTCTCTAAATGATTTTAGGAATCACATTATGCTTTCTTGTGTTAGTCAACTACTGAATTCCAAGGAAGTCATAGTAACATTGAACATGATGTACATGGTGGGAAAAATGGTGGAAATGAGCAACGAAATGGAATTTTGATAGGTGTAAATGATATCGTGTTCATGCCGAATCATTTTTCCAAAAAGATGATCCACAATATATATATTAACCAACTCCCAGACTCAACAAAGAAGAGAAAGGAAGTGAATGATAAGAGCTCCATCAGTAGAGACCATGGAGAAAAGAATGTTCAATTTCCATTATGCAGGAAATGTGGAAGGAGACACATAGGGAAGTGTCTCAATGGAACAAAGAAATTCTTTATGTGTTGGAAGGAAGTACATAAAGTAAAGAATTTTTTAGGAAACATGAAGAGTACTATGAAAGATAATAAAAATAATCCTAAGAATTCATTTAAAGTCTTTTTCCATAAATTTAGGGGACCTAGGCATTACCTAAGTGAATTCCATATTCAATAGGATAATTTCTTGGTCAAGGAAAAACCTATGTGGAAATAAATGAATGATAAAATGTTTAAAAGTGTTAGTGCTCTTTGTTAATGGGATTACTTTGGAAGACTTTTCTCTTGTATGTGTAACCCTACAGTTTGTTATGTGAAAATGCTATCTTAGGAAGAATTATATTTTCTATTGTTGATATAGTTATAAATAACCATTTGGGTTTATATGATCCTTGAATTTTAAGAAATTAAAAGTTATTAAATTTTGGGATGAAAAGGTGAGGTGTGAGATAACATTTGTGGTGAAATTATGTTATTGTTACTTTGAGGAATTTATATCATATTGGGAATGTTATAAAATATATTTTTTGAAAAATGACAACACGAAAACTGTGTGACAACCCGTCATGTCGAAGAAATATGTGGGAATCGAACCCACAACAGAGTGAAATTGGGATTTATCACCTACCACTAGACTACGTGAATTCCCTGGTTAGTGTGAAAAATTATTTTTAGTTAAATTATTTTATTGATCAATAATAAATTGATTTGGGATCTTATGTATTATCAAATGGATATCCTTATTATAAGGAAATGATTTTTTGATTAAGTGATAAATTTTATTTTGGAAGATGTTCTCACTATTGGGAACACTATATGCCTAAGGAAAATAGAATACTATGAGATTTCATTTGAGGAGTAATGGTGTATTTTTATCTATGTTTTCATTGTGGATTTATAGCGATTTGGGTTATTTATATAAATTATTAACCTATCATATAAAATATGTGATTAGGTTAATTACTTTTAAGTATGTGACTTTAAGAGTAGTTGATGTTTTTTCATGATACAATTTAACATGGAAGACTGCGTAATTAAATTCTTCAAAGTTTTGGGTTTCAATAATAGATTGGGTTATAAAGAAGGATTTTAAGGACAATTTTTTATGAACTGTATTTATTGAACTTTGGGTATTTTAGGTTTAATTTTAGAAATTAAGATTTGTTTTTCTTTATCTAAAGGATTATCCTTTTTGGGGATCACCTAATCTTGTACTATCCATTTTGGTTTTGTTTAATCTCTAAATACATGGAAAATATATAGTTTATAGTTTTTAGATTATGTGATTCTCTAGAAGTTTATTCGAGTGCTTCAGGTGTGACCAAGTCATCTTGAATACTTATTGTTTGAAAAAAAGATGAGTTAGTGGTAGAAATTTATTAAAGGATGAAACTCTACTTAAAAAGTATGTATATCTCTTTATGTTCTTAGTAAATATCATAAATAAATTCCTCAAATTTATGAAATGGAACATAAAATAAAAAACATTGTATGTTTACTTTTCCTACTAGGAAAGAAATGACTGGTTATCCCATCACATGTTTGTGGTTTTCTTATTGTTAACATTCTCTTGATCATGTTTTCTATCACCCTCCATCAGAACATGACACATATTTTATCTTCCATATACATGTTTTCCAACATGGAATCCTAGTATGGGTTATCTCAGGTGACCTTTGTACTTCTCTTTATTTCTTTTAAAGTGATAGTTTTATTGGCTCTTTTTCTGATGTGGGACTTTTAATGAAATTCCCAAGCCCAATTTTAAAATTTATAGGACACAATTTCCAAAAGGGGAGACGAATGTAACACCCCATGATTTTATAGTAAGTTATTTTCTTTAATGTATTTCAATAGCTTGCGCTACACGCAACACCGAGTTTGAGTGCACCATGACTTACCAAACTAAACAATCAAAAAGCGGTTATGAATATTATTAACTGAATTTTAAATTTTATATACTCCATATAATTTTAGAATCCATATTATGTGTTTCTTAGACATAATATAAGACAAAATTCATTTTTTCAGATAAAAGAAGTATTTTTTCAAAAAATGAAAATTTAGCACCATTTAATGGAACCCCTTTTTAAAACCAATATTTTACACTTTTATATATTCAATTTAATGAAATTAAATTCTTCTCTATAATCGGGATAGAAAAATTTATTTGGGATTAATTTTTGGTACTTTTCTAATAACTTTCATATTTTGATGAATACCGAAAAATACTAAATTTTAATTGAAAACATTTTTTTTAATCGAAATAATTTATAGTGTTAAATTATGAATTTGAATGGTTTGGAAGTATAATTATTTTCTATTTTTATCATTTAATACAATTTAGGTCATTATAAGTAATTTCACATTTAAATTTGACATAAACACATGTCAATCTTTTGATACTTTTTACTTTTAAAAAAACTCACTTTTTGGTTTTGACAACAGGAATTAATATTAAATTAATTAATGAAAATTATATATTTTTAATTTGGTAAAATATAATTCATTTTTGAATTCATAATATCAAAATTATCTTAGGGAGAATTTTTGGTATTTTTCTTAAAACAATCCATTTTTGATGAATAGTGAAAAACATTGCGTTATTGTTTAAAACCGAATTTTTATTTAAATAATTATTTATTTTATTTATTTTAAGTCAAAATAGATACATAATACCTATATATGTTCAATTTAATTTATTGGATTCATTTTATAATAAGTTTAGATATATAAAATTTTATTGAACTTTTTACCGTCTTTTACCCACCATCTAGGAGCATTTGAAAATTTGAATAAAACATAATTTTACCATTTTTGTGAGTTGAATTTCAAAAATCCGAGAGACACCATTAAAATCATTAAGTAAAATTTGGTTAAATAATATGAAAATGTTTTTTGGTGAATAGTAATTTTTGACTTTTATTTACTACGGTAAAAAGTAAATAGGGTAATTAAGGGTAAAAATGATATTATAATTACCCTAACAGATGTCCTAATTCTATTGGATAAGTGTAATTAGACCAAAAAAACCTTACGAATAAAATATGATCCTCTTGTTCCACCTGGATTAGATTGGGACATTTATTTAAAGAATAGTTAAAAGTGTTAAATTCAATGTTTAAAAACTAAACCATTTTTAATATAGGGTTACACATAAGATAAATTCGTCTATAAATTTTAATTATAAAGATACAAATATTTTCTAGATAATTTTATTTTATTTATAATTTTTATACATTAAATAATTTAATTTATTTATGACAAAATGATGATGCAGTAATTACCTTATTAATGAAATATTAAAATAATCGATATTATAAATATCCAAATAAATGAAAATTGAAACTTTTGAAAAATTCCACTAATTTTATAGGTTAATATGTCATGTTAGGGTTTATTAAATAAATTTTATTTGAAGTGATAATGTTTTTATGGATTTAAAAAAAATAAAACACTAAATTGTGTCTAAATTGACATAATTGAGTTTTTAAAACAAATACTATATTATTAATTGATATAATATTCCTAAAAATATAAGTTTCAACCCAAGGAATTAGATAAGGTTATATATATTAATAATGAAACACTTGGGGTTCTCTTGGTAGTTTATAGTAATTTTATAAACCATATAATATAAAAATACAAAGAGAAGTGGTAAATGTAAAACTATTTAACTAATAATTAAATCTAAAAATGAGGTTAATATGGTGACCTAAACCAGTCTAAAACCAATTGGTTGAGATTTTTTTGACCCATCCCTACCTTATCCTCAAAATAAATCATTTTGGAGCCATTAGAAACTAAAAATGATTTTATTATAAAATATTATAATTTATCTAATTATTCAAATGGGATAAATTAGATATTTAAATTTGCAATAAAAACATTTTTAATCTTAAAAGTCATTTTAATGAAAAAACTGCTTCTCGTTGCGTTTTGTGGTTTCATATTAAATTAATTTATATTAATTTTTTAAAATAAATAATAAATAATTGATTCCTTATCTGGAATTAGAATCTATTAATTTAATAATTTTTTATCTTTTAATTTTGTTCATTATAAATATTAACTATATTATTTTTTGTTATCATGGTAAATATTAAATTGGGTAATTATGGTTCAAAATAATATGATAAGGACTCAAAAAAGATCCTAACACTTTCTAAATTTTATTTTTTGAGTCCATTTAATCCATAATAATCCATTATTCGTTTATATGGCCTTTTTATTCCTTTTGGAATTGATTATGACCCTTATGATATTTTTTATAAAGAAGCGTAAAAAAATGTGACACTCTTGTTTTTAACAAATATTATATTTTAACATAAGTTTAACCAGAGTAAATGTTTGGTTAAAAATATTTTCTTAAATATAAGTGATTTATATTAATCATGGTAATTTATTTCTATTTTTTTTGTGATAAATAATTACCTAAAATTCTTATAGAACGTTGATGAGGTGAATATTTAATTAATGGAAAAATAAAATAAATTATATTGAAAACAATAGAAGTTATTAATTTTAAATAATTAATTTTAAAAATTAATTTTATAGATATAAAAAACATATTATATAGTTTTTTATTCATTTTACCTAAATTTATTTTTTTATTGATGTTATTAAAGTCAAACAAATTGAATAGTTCTAAAATTGACATTGGTAATACATAATAAAAATAATATTTTCAAATTATTTAAAACATATTAATTTTTTTATTTTATAAAATTAATTTTATATGGTTAATAAAACCTACAATGGTCTATTTATATGTATTTTCAATTTTATAGTAATATTATTGAACCTTATAGTGTAGAAATTTTTAAGAGTGCGGTAATTGTAAAAAGTGTTGAAAGGGGGAAAACTAATTGATAAGGATGAAAGCATACTCAACACATGACCAAATTTAATTTGATGAACTTATTTAGACATGTAACCACCTTATATTTCAATTCTATTAATTTGGATCTATTTTCAAATGATAAATAATTTATATTAATTTAATATTTTAAGCAATTAAAAAAGTGACCCTAACCTATATTATAAAAGGGAACCTTCTCCATTTACTATTTAAACAAATTTGAGCAATTTATCTCAAACATAAACTCTCATTACACTTATAAAAATCCTAATACAATATATTTAGGTTATGGACCTTCCAAAATAGAAACCCTACATCTCATAAGAGGAGATATAAAGGGAGAACACTAAGGAATAGGTAATCGTCTTTACCGACACTTTTGAGATTTATTTCTTCTTCTACATCCTCTTCATATGTTGTACACATCCAAAAATATTATCTCTCATTTAATAAATACAATAAAATGTTATTATTATTATGGTACAACCATATTCCATCTCTTTTACTTTATATTAAATGTGAAATCAACGATTGTTCGTACGTACGGCTTACCATATCCACGTGGAGGTGTAATTCATTTTTCATCACCACAATACTTGAATGGTTATAAATATGTAACTAATGAATATATATGATAAATCTAAAAGTATTATTCCTATATAATTATAATATCATATCTACCTTATTACCTTCCAATCTATATGGAAATGATAGCATCACTTGTGTGTACGTGTGGACTACCACCTCTACAAAGCAACGTGGTTCATTTTGCATTTATATTTTACATGGATGATAATAAGGATAGATTTAATAAATATATATATGAGATATATATTATTTAATAATTATTCTATAAATTTTTATTATTATTTACCTTTCTTTAGTTCTATCTATTTGAAAAGTGAAAAGAACATTCAAGTGTACATACAGCCTACCATCTCTATGAAAGATGTAATTCATTTTCTATGTGTAGATATTGTGGATTACTATATATATATATATATAATATATATGATATTAATATAATTATTAAAATTATGTATATTATTTAACTTTTATAAATCTTCATGGAACTAAACTATTGAAATAAATCATACAAAAAAAATAGTGCAGCTTACACCAGGGATCGTGATTTTAACAATGAGTTGAAAATTAAAATATGATATAATATTGTGAGTAAATAATATATGGTATTATATATATAATTATGGTATAATAATAGATTTATAATAAATCTATATTTATTATATAGGAGGTTTGAACACATATTCAAGATGTCAACCCTCGAGCAAGGGTTTCTCGTCCCACTTTTACTTTCATGGGACATATGCTATATTCACCACATATTTCTTTTGTTTGGTGCATATAATGAACCTTTAATATTTTATTCTATTAATATATTAATATTCATGGAATTTTATGTTTCAAATTTTACCTAAATCATGTGTTTAATGATTCAAATATTCTCAAAGTTGTAAGGGTCTCTCATCTTACTTTTACTTCTGCAAGACATACATTGTATTCAAGACTTGTTTATTTTATGTAGTGTATATATTTCCCATTTAATATTTTATACCATGAATAAATTTATTGTATTTCTTGTAAAAGTTACATTTGATGTTATTTATTTCATGGGTATTACTATTCAAACTTTACCAAATTAGTAAGATTTATTTCGTTGTGTCATCATTATTTGGGATTGTAATATTTTTAATCCTCACCCATAGAATATTTATATTCCTTTCCCATGATTTCTTAAAAAAATTTCAATAATTTTATTAATATTATAAAATTATAATTTAATGTAATTTTTTGATTTTTTTTTTAAAATAAATTGATTCTTCCAATCGTTTCCAAACAAGTTACTTTTTGACTTCTCTTAAAAAAGTCTGAATTGAATGTTTTTTAACTTGCATAGCATGAAAGTAATTTTCTATTATCATCATAAATAAATGATTTTATTCTTATTTTATAAGTTTTAAAAGGTAATTTTTGATTGAAATTATTTTTTTCTTACGTGAAAAATCGTTAGATTTTAAGAAGTTGTTTTTAAATTATATTGGTTATTTTCATGAAAATATATTCTAATGAACATTTTAAATTATTATAATCTTTCTCAAAATCCTTTGTTTAATCGTATATTGAGGATATAATATAATTATACCATCCAAAATATTCCATGATATGGTTTATAATAATTTTTATTTTGGTAATTTTTTCACATTCCTTAGGATATTTCTTCTAATCTGAATAGTTTTGGATTATTAAGGCATGATGATTTAGTTTTATTATTTATTCATATAAATAATTAATTAGACATAGTAAGTTATGGGAGGGGACACATATAGTCCCTTAATTCTTCAGTAGGTGTCATTAAAAAAATATCTTGTTTTTTGGTTGAGGCCTTTCCACTTTATGTAGATGTCATCGCATAAGACATTGGAGGTATTTATTGATCTCTTGGCTGAGGCCTTGACAGAATGTTTTATATTTATAGAACTATATGTTCCATAATTATAAAATCGTTTATTTATGTACATTTTATTATTTTACTAGTTTTTATATCTATTGATAATATTCATTGTCATTTGATTTCATATATTGAATTATCTTATCATCATTTATTCTTCCAATATTATTCTTACCTTATTTAGCATCTGCTATATAGATACTCTTACTAAGGATATGATCTCACCCCTTTCTTATTTTTATTTTCACTGTGATACCAAAAAATATATTATGATTGATATTAATGGTTATAATATTATAAATAATGGTGAACTATAAAAGATCACTTATTTATTTCTTGTTTTAAAATATAATTTTAAATTCAAGTATGTATCTAGTTTTCCAAGAAAACTAAACTATTTTGTCTAATAGGTTGAGATTTATTATATCTAGTATTAATTTAATAAATTTACCACCAAATCATTGAAACTAGGGTTAGTTTATTTATATTTAGTATCATATCATATTTAGTAAAATCCAAAGTTAGTATATTTAGGATAACATAGACTAAGTAATATCACCATATGACTAACATTTGAGGATAAGTATAATAATATTATAACATATAATAGATTTGGTAATTACAATGGAAGACCTATGTTGAACCTAAAGACTCATATATTCAGAATAAGGTTTCATGATTAAGTCATCATTTTAATAATATTTCATGATTTTTTGATATCTCACTCAGATTATTGTATTTTTCTACTTTCACTTTATTTTTTGGTTTTAGTAAATGACTGGAACTAGGAGGAATCATGTTAAAACTTATTTTTATAGATAGTTTAGGGATTATGAGAAACCAAATTAGATTATTACAAGACAAAATTATGTTTTTATTATTCCTAATCTTCTATCATGATATATGATTAAAATTTTAAACTAAAATGAGATTAAAAATTCATCAAAAAAGGGGAAAATTCACTTTTATTGATGTTTAGGTGGGAATTATAATGAAGGTATGAATTTTTCAATTTATTTTTTATCAAGAATGCTGGAAGAATAACCTAGAATAATATGACAAATGGAGGGGTAGATTCTCTCTATGTGGATATAAGTGGAATAGAGAAATAAATTTATAAGGAATTAAATGTCCTATATGTGGAGAACATGTGCATTTTCTGATTCAATTCCCTAAAAAATGAGTTACTAACTATACAAAATAATTACTTATGCTATAGTAATTGTTTAAGTGAAAGTATTGATGTTTATGTTTTGTATAAGTATTTTTAGTGATGGTAATCTGGTTAAAGGAATCATGAAAAACTTATTGATTTCTCCTCAGTAGTTTTGAATTAAGTATTTTAATGTATATATTGAATGATACCGACATACATGAACAAAAATTATTGACAAGGTGATATTTTATATAAGAATATGATTGAGGGACTCATAACCCTTATTATGTGTTTGAGAATGGGATAAACCTAAAGTGTTATGGAATTATATTTCTATGTTTTATCATAATTTTAATTTCATATATACCCCTTTTTAATTGTTAAGTGATGGGAGTTTAACATGATATTTTGGGGGACATTTATTAGAATAAAACCCATTGGTTTATTATATGTTTTACTGAAAAGGATATTTTAGGAATAATGATTTTATACTTTGTGGAAATTAGTTCAAATTTATTTATAAACTTTAAGGTTAATATGATTTTCAGGATGAGTTTTTTATTTATTATTTGGTAAAAAAGAGTTGCAACATTTTGGGAATATATCATATAGAAAACCTTAGTTGTTAAAAAAGTTGATTTGATGGGTGATGATGTAATACACATAGATTTTAAAATATGAAAATCATATTTGATAGAGTGTCTAACACACAAAAACAATAGTATATGTTATTATAACATCTCTAGGATTTATTTATTTTTAAATAAATTAAATCTCTTTGATATATTAAAATTCAAGCAACACCAGGGTTAAACGAAACCCAAAAATATATTAAAATATTATTATTTAAAAATTAACCTTTTATCCTAGAAATTAAATTGGAGGATAATAATTTTATTAAATAAATTATGTAATATATATGTTTTAAACATATATATAATATATAAAATGGATATATATTTAATAAACTTTAAATTAGAACCATTTTAATAAATAGTAATGTTTTTTGAAAAAAGATATTTTTCTAAAATGTTGTTTAGTCGTGCTTTGAACAAATAAATTATAATTAATATTTTCCAATTATATAAAATATATTTGAAAAAATAAAATTTATTTCTAAAATATATATGTCAAAATTATCTTGGGATGAATTTTTGGGGCTTTTCTATGGAGTTTCATTTTTTTGATGAATAATGAAAAATACTGAACTTTAATTGAAAAATGTTTTTTTGTTTTAATTATTCATAAAGTTAAATTAAATTTTAAGGAGGTTTTAAAGTAAAATTAGTACCATTATATATCTATTAATTCAATTTATTCCATTCGAACTGTTTATTCACTAAATTTTGATATAAAAACATTTTAATCTTTTGAAAAAAAAGTCTTTGAAAACTCACTTTCCCGTCACGTCCATGACATTAATTTTAAATTAAATATATACACTTATGTGAATGGAATTTAGAAAAATGGATTAATTTTTTTAATAATAATAATTTATATTATTTAATAATTTCAAATTAATTATTTAATATAATTAATATTAAAATCAATAAAAAATTATTTACCACAGTTAAGGTAAAAATAGACTTTTCGGGGGTTAAACTAAAAATATAATTATTAAAATCACTAAAAACATGTATAAAATATATTTTATTACAATATTTAGAAAATATAATTCCTAGGTATATATAAAACTGAATTTTGGACCCTTTTGGAATCTGAAAAATGTGGATCCTACTTTTTCTTTTCAAAAGTTGCAAGTGTGCCACTCACCTCACTTTTAAAAGTCCACACATCTCCTCTCTTCTTCAAACATTAAAATCATTTTGATTTGGTCAATACCAATAAAAATAATATAAAAACATACCTTATGTCCCACTAGAAGCCTTATTTTCTCATAAATCTATCCTTGGAAGGCTTTTGGTGAAAATCTATGGAGGTTACCTGAGGAAGTAGAAATGTTCTTCACCGAGCGCTTTTAGTTTATTTCTTCCTACCCCTACATAAATTGACATTAAACCATTATATTATAATAAAATCAGTATATGGAATATATTTATATGTTTTTCTATTATTTAATTTACCTAAAAAATCCCAATGTTTATCAAATGGGTTAGGAAATCATCATTCAAGTGGACGACTACCTCACGAACTGATGTCATTCATTTTTTTCATTATTATCACTCATGGTTGGATTTGATGGTGGATCTAAATTATATATATAATATTTATAACATAATTATAACTTTGGAGTAATTATATCATGTGTTTTTATTTTAATTTCCATTCCAAAGGGGATATGATAATGTCGCTTGTGTGCACGGCGAACTATAGCCTCACGAAGTGATGTGATTCTTATTTCACTAACGTTTTACATAGAAGGTTAAAATGATAATATTATTGAAAATATGTGATATAAATGAAATAATTATGATAATAAAAATATATTTATCATTCTATATTGGTAAAATTTCATTTTCTATCTTACATTGTAATATTATAACTACGTTCGTGTATGTGTAGACTACCCCATCACGAAGACATGTTAATCTCATTTCATCACCAGACAACATGAATGATATATACAAGTATATTTATACAAAAAAAATATGTTATATATGATATTATGATAATTATTCAAAGATAAATTATTTCTTAACATCCTTCCATAATGATCATTAAAAAATTAAAATGTTACTCATGCGTACGTATGACCTACCGTCTCCATGAATGTAACATTGATCATTTTCAAACCCATATTTCAGGATTTATTTTAAAAGTATAATTTTTATATAAATATAATAATTATTTCATGATTATTAATTTTTATGTGTTTAAATGATAACCTCTTTTACCATATTTAACCTACCAATGTTTTTTTACACATAAACTAAATATCATCAAAACATCTAATGAAAACATAAGTGATTAAGTAACCATATATAACATGGTAATAAGTGAAAATAAAAGAATAATAATATTGAAAGAAGTTATTATGAAATTAAATAATAAACTTAAATTCATTATTTAGGAAGATAAAGAACATACATGATGAGTCATACTCATCATAAGGGTTTCTCGTCTCACTTTTAATTTTGTGAGACATATTCTATATTCCCCACCTATTCTTTTTTTGTGGTATATATATTCAAATTTGTGTATGTTATATCATGAATCAATTAATCTTCATGTTATTTTAACATTATTTTAAATTTTTCTCTTTCATGGGGCTTAGGGTACAAAATTTACCAAATTGGTAAGGAATTATTCCACAATCTCATCATTATTCTGGATTTTTTTATTTAAGTATCCCTTAAGGGAATTAATTGATATTCCTATCTTGAAATAAATCAATTTTATTAACTTATGGTTATTAAAAAAATATTTAATACTACCATTTCCCCCATTTGGTACATAAAATGAGTAATAAAATATTTTCAAGAATATATGACATTATATCTCTTTTTAGTCAAAAATAATTTTCCATCAAAACCGATGTTTTTCTAAAAAATAAAAAATTATTTTTGTCCTTATAAATATCATTTATTAAATAAATTTTTAATAATTATAGTTTTTTATAAATATTTTCATTGGAACCTTCATACCATTTTCAAAACAATTCATGTTTTTCCTTTACTAAAAATATAAAACGACTCTTTGTTTTAATACATACAAAAAAACATAATTTCAACATGACCAATGAATTTTTCAATGATTATTTTATGCATTTTCATTATTTTTTTGTAGAAAATTATTTTCATAATTCTTTGTGAACTCATTGTTCTAAATGGTGTTTTTCAAATTCAAAATATTATTTTCCTCAAAATGTTTTAATGACATTTTTATGGTATTTATATTTATAAATTCCATTGATATTTTATGGTACTTTTGATCTACTAGAAATATGTTGTCTTGAAATCATCATTATTACTTATATCGATTGTCTATGATCAGTTTGACATTGGATGTACCATTTTATTACCATTATTTATTTTACTGTGAATGTTTTATGATTATGATTATTAGTTTGGGTATGTATTACAATTTTTTATTTGAGTTTTTTCAATATGAATGTTAATGTTCATTTAGTTTTACCCCTTTCATATGAGTATTGCATTGGATATAGTAGGTGATGGTTGAGGGCCACTATATCCCCTCGATGCATTGGTAGGTATCATAAGACAAACTTGATTGGGTTTTGTCTGAGGACTTACCCATTTATATAGATTTCATTGAATAAGGAATTACTAGTATTTGATATCATGGAATAGGACATCAACTCTCATTAACCGGCCCAAGCATGGGCTCGATCCGCAACTACCCCAAGCCCTCATCCAAAGGCCATGGGGTGGAGACAAGTGATTAAGTCACACTAAACTCGGGGAGGACATTGCCTAAAACCTATTAACATGCACACAACCAACTCAATGAAAAAGTATTGAGGTAAGGAAATGAGGAATTCAACACTACTATAAATATACCAGATATGGATGAATAAATAAAAATAACGAAGTACGTTATTATATAAGGAAATGAAATTGGGTAAAAATGCATGCCCAAACCAGAAATATGTCTCAAGATAACATAACTAGAAAATAGTATACAAATACAAGAGCCCATCTCTTGTATCCCAAGCTATGACCACTATACGCGGTCCAAGAACAATGTATCCCTAACCACTTCAGAATTCAAAATAAAACTATCCTCCATATGTAAAAGTCACAACACATTTTTGGAGAATCCCATGTAGGATTGAGTATATAAATACACAGTAGAACACCCCATAAAGGGTGCAGGGGGAAGTAAGAGATAAAACTAAATAGAGAAGAAGTATATAGAATAAGGAACAATAAACTAGTATAGATCTACCCAATAAGAGGGTGAAAGTGAACTCATCCAAACACAAGGATCTTGAAATCGTTAGAAGATAAAATTCATATTGAGTCTTCATTACCTATACCAGGAGAATAAACACATCCAAACATAAGAATATAGACATGGAAAAGATGTGGAATACCCCACATGTCTTCGCCTCTCATGGTAGGACAGTAACAAAAACCCAAGGAGTGGTAACCAAGGAAGGATATATGTATATTCTTAGTCAATGAAAAGTAAACAAGAGAGTAAGGGGGTCTCCATTTCACATCTCATAATAAGAATACGAGTAACCAAAAGCTCTAAATTTACATCTTCAATACTCAGAACCCCGCACGTTTTCCCAACCCAACTGGATGGTTATGCTAGGTAATGTCATAGGGAATGAAACTGCCTAATATTACTAGAGGGTAAGATCGATGAGTCATTAGGGAACTCTACTTCATAGCACGGTTGAGGGTATACTTCTAGAAGATCATTGGGTAACTCCACTACACATCCAAGCTGGACCATAAGCCTGGAACTATAATCGGGGAATGCCACTTCCCAAACTAGCTAGAGGGTAAGCCCAGAACTATCACTGTGGAACGTTACTACCAAACCCCCTAGAGGGTAAGCCTAGAATTATTATCGGGGAATGACGTTACCCATCATAGCTGGAGGGTATGTCCAGAAAATCTAGGAACTCCACTACCCAATCCTACTATAGGGTAACTCAAAAAGATCATTAGGGAATGAAACCTCCCTTCCCAGCTAGAGGGTAAGCTCGGTACTATCTTAGGGGAACTCCACTGCCAATCTGTACTGAAAGGTTATTCCCATACCTCTTCTAATAAATTTGTATGATCGTTTTTATCATCATGTGTGGCATCAGCAAGTTCCAACCTAGAAAATTTCATATAATATATCAAAATCCACTATAGAGGGAACCATCACATTTTACATGGTAAAACACTCAGGATATGTTACCCATGGGCCAAGATAAAAGTACAAAATAATGAGATACGAGAGGTATAAGATTCAAAATGAGGTATATAAAACTTCTAAGTCCCACATGATGTGTGACCCCACCACATATCATGATGGTATACCTATCCATACTCATGTACTAAACTATGTACATGTACCCCTAGGCATTCCAGTTTACTCAAAGAGTGCATGGAATATCTGGAAAAATTGATAATGAGTGCATGATGCTCACTATTGGTCCAAAGGGAAAAAACATAATTTCAATAACATGAATCCTAAAGAATTCTTGTATAACCAAATAGATCACACCTTTGTGATCCTTTTGGAAAAGTGAACATCATAAACTATTCATTCTCCTGAATCAGAAAACTGGTGAAGAATATTCATTTCTCAATATTGAAAAAAAATAGTGCCTCATGGGGCACACATCTCAATCCCCAAAAAAAAAGACATGTATTGCACCAATGAGTTCCTCACAAAAAAATGCACAGGATAAAATATCAGTTTTTCTAAATTAGACACCTAGTGAAAAGTCACATTTCACTATAACACGCCTGAAATGATTTCATGGGGCCCATACCCCGATCTCCATTTAAATACCCAAAACTGATCTTGAAACATCAGCCTTCATTTCTGGGTTGTTCCACCGCTAACAGCGCATCAATTGGACATCGAATGCGGGAGTTTTGGCGGGAAAAATATTTCATAATAACAATAATATATTATTATTATTTGGTTGTTTCATGGACTTGATCTGCATACCTGAGAAAATAATACAACAATGGTACAGAAAAGACCTTCTTAAAAATTGGGTCATGCTACTGCATATGACACATCAAACAGACACACCATGTAGGAGTTAAGTTTGAATCAGAATTTCAGAATAATAATAACATTAATATTTTAGGGCGTCTTATAGACCTAATCCCCAAGAGAAATATATCCAACATTTTTCATAAAATAATAATCCTTTAGATAGGGTCACATCCCCACTGATGGCCCATCAAATGGACGCCGCACGAGGGAGTTACAGTGGTTAAACCATTATAATAATAATAATATTATTATTATTATTATTATTTATTATTATTATTATATTTACTTTTTAATTAATATTTATCCCCCCTAGTTTTTCACATGTAACCCACCCTACTTCCCTTAGCCGCCACTTGCCGCCCTCGACTTATGCCTTCCACCTCGTCGGTCACCTACCAGACTACGCTCTGCTGGCCATCGCCGCATACAACTCCACTAACCACCTGGACCAGCTACTGCTCTGCTACTGTGACCTCGTCAGACCGTGCACTACCTTCTTATCGCTACCACACTTCCAATTCTCAATGATCTGGCCGAAAAACTTTGAATTCATAATATATTCATCACAATGATCCCAGATATGTGCTTTTCTCAAAGAATAATTGATATTTCGTAGATCCGCCCCAAATACAGGTGCCCAATCGAGATCAGGACGCCTGAAAATTGTCAATCTGGGAACTATATGGTTCCAATAGTGAGGAACAAGAATATTTAAGGAATAAAGGAACATAAAAAGGGTTTTATGATCATTTTCCAAGTGTTATTGGACAATGATCAAGAGCATACAATTTGGATTAGAAATAACTAATAGTCAAGGAAAATAATCTTGTTTTAATTCATCTAGAATAAAATAAATGGTTCAGGGAGAGATGTATATTGATGAATAATAATCAAACTACTAAATAATTTAATCCAAGGTGTAAACAACTCATCAAAGATGAGACCTACCACTTGTTTGGATTATTCTTTTATGAATAATTCATTCACTAATGGGGAAGGAAGATCAGTTTCGTTTGTTGTTTCTTGATCTGATCTGACCTATTGTTCTGTCATCATTCATATCAATTCCCCAAAGGGAGAAGGTAGGATCCCTCACTAGTGATTCCAAAAATTATGAGCTATCCCTAGAATGGGTTTTCATGGAGATACTATTATAATGTTTCATTTAGTTTAAATGTATTAGTTAATTAATTTAATAAATTTATTAATCCACTTAAACATACTACTAACGAGAGAGGGGTCTGAATGTTCTATGTCAACCAACTTTAGGCAACGCCTAGGGAAAACACTGCATTACAAACTCAATAGTGGTATCATATTTCCAATTTGATTCCCCATTCATGAGTCATTTGGTTTAAGGATTAAATATAAAGTAATTTTATTTATTATTTTATTTATAGGTACGTCCTCAGTGACTTTTTCTACAGATGACCTACATCGAAAAAAGTTATATCGCACCTAGGGTAAATGTCAGGTTTTGGAATCAATCATGCCCTCATATTTCTAAACTGATATTTTTTAGGTGTTATTCCTCTGCTTCTGAAAAACCAAATGCGTGAGATTAAATATTTTTATTATTTTTAGAAAACTAATTCCAATCACACTGGGCCACGGAATTTCACTCTCTCTCAGCGCATGGCTCTGAAAATATTTCAAACCCTTATAGGGAAAGACCAGGGTTTCTAAATTATCCCATCCTTCAAATAATTTCTTCCCCAAAAAACACAGACAAATAAAAAAGGTGGGGACACTGAGCCTGTGCCTGCCTCTTCCCTACACTGGGATGTATAGAAAAATGAGAATTGTGAAACTCCCTCATCACCTTCTCTCACATCATGACCATAATCACCGTTCATCCCTATAAAAGGATTATGTGATTCCCTTCTTCAGAAAATCCATCAGGTGAAACTTTTAAAGATATCTAGTTACGCAAGATCTCACAGTCAATGTCTCCTAGCTGCGACTCTCTTACACTCTCAAGATGTAAAGAAGTCTAAACCATAAACTAAATAAAAACTGTACCCTCCTGCTTCATTAGGGCTAGCTATAGGGAAGATAACTTCTTTGAATCTTCATGTACTAAGTGATCTTGTGAACTCCTACTAATGGAATCTTCTACAATATCTCCCTTCCATGGAGTATTACCTATCTCAAATTCATCGCCCTATAGGAATTCCAACAAGCACTAGTATCTCAGGTTTAGGTGTCTATGAGTAAATACATACCTAATACACTAGTGGTATGAGTAAACCAACAAGAGATCTCTTAGAAGTAAGTGTCTCCACATTCTCTAGGAAAATACTACAGGTACCATCTCAAGTTAGGAATTCATGTAGTTTTGTTCATGGGGTCTCAATTGCGTCGACCTGTAATTGATAATTGTCTATCACTGTATTAAGGTTGACTTTGAGCATGCAAGGGTACCAACAAACATGGAAGGTGAGTAAACTTATCCCACCATGATAAGCTTGACACGTACAACATGTGGTATACCTATCCTATCATCACTTCTCTCAGAAGGAGATTAACCCCAACCTAGATACTCTTCAACACCCACTAGTGGAATCCCATGAAAAAAGGGTCAAGAAAAATAAATCCACCAGTAATGCTAGGAAATGATCAGACAATCCATCATATAACCTCACCTTGAATGCACAATTAAAAAGGACACATCCACCACACCTATATATTATTTTCTTTGGGAGGTAGTGACTCTCCCTCATGTTTTTTCTCACGTAAAAAAAATTTGTCTTGGTGGGGGAAGAAACCCTCTTCCTCAGGCATTTTGATCTACGTCGAACAACACTTTCATAGGGTTAAACCGATTCCCCACATCACCATGGCTTAATCCTAGATAAAAAATAGGAAAGAAAATAGTAACTTTTCCAATTTCCAATAATTTCTACTGTAGAAGGTAGAAAAGACATAGATCATACCTTTTATCATATTGTGTGTTGCAGGATCATAGACATCCAAAACCTAATGCTATCTGTGGCTCCAGTTTCCAGCTCCCTGAGCCCAACATTGGCTTCCTGGTGGTGGTGGAAGGATATCGTAATGAAATCCACCACCCATAACTCCTTCTTATCCTTTCCCATCTCTACCTCCCTAGGGACCACCATTTCCACACCTGGGAGACCCTTTATTACGGAGTTGTCTCTATCGTGGCGATCCATCACTTATCTAACAACACTGATCAACATGTCAGGAATGGAAATTTTAAAACATGTAAACCCACCCATCATAAGAATATCACAACCCCTCTATGATCTTCCCTAGTGATCTATGATGCCTCAGACCCAAACGACTATGTGCATGAGTCGGATCGTGAAAGGGTCTCCCCATGAAACATGGGTGATCTATATCTTTGATCATGTCGAGAGAGTATCATGTAAGGTCAATGAACCTATCCATGTACTCTTCCATTGTCATCCCTCTCAGATGAAGGTCCAGAAGCTCCTGAATCTGAATGGAGTGTAGGAAAGAGGGGTATTAATCCTCTTGAAACAGTTGTTGGATGTCCTCTAATAAGATAATTGACTCATCGTGCATCTAGGAAACTAGCGTCCACCAACACCCAGTAGCTCAATGGAAAATACTGACTTCCAAATTCACCATCTGATATTTCATGGTCCAAACAAGCCTAATATGAAAACAACTGACTCTAGCCAATACTTTACTGCATGGGAATCTAGCGGACCCTGTATCCTCAATGGTTTATGATGATGGAACTCATGGAGTGCACTCATCTTGCACACATCCTCAACCTTCTCTACTAGGACGATCTACTACTCATTAGGTTGAGGTATTTCTAACTACCCACCTATATAAAGGGGGTCATGAGATGGACCCTGAACTAAGGTATCATTTCTCTTTAGATCTTCATTAGGAACGGGAGATGATATCCTGGTTGTTGTTCATCACATATGTATCTTGAAAGTGTCCTAGACATACCACAATCATTTGAGAATATATATATATATATATATATTACAACAATAATGGGGAGCTGACTCAAAAAGGATATTCAAGACTCAATCATATATGATGTATGTACCATTTATCCCTATAAAAAATGTCTCGTCATGCTCAGTCGAAAAACAGGTAGTCGGGGTCCATGTGAATGGATACATTAGCCTCTACACTATCACTAGACTCTATATCCTGAGAGCCACACTCAAGACACTTTGAAATTATTTCCCTAAACCTAACCAAATACTCTTAAGGGGATACATCCAAACAACATCCCATGGATTGAAATTACTCTAATACCAATCTTACATGGCCCAACCCAAGCCTAGGCTCGAGTTGCGAAAACTCCAAGCCCGCCTTTATAGGCTAGGGGTGGCGACAAGTACCAAAGGCAGACTAAACTCTTAGAGACCTTTTACTAAAAACATGTACACATGCACACATCCAACTAAATGAAAACATGTAGAGGGAAAAATGATGATTTTAAAACTACTATAACTATACCAAATATGTATGAACCACTAAACAAAATGATGTGTGGTATTGTATACTGAAAATAAAAGTAGAAAAAATACATGCCCAAACCAGAAATATGTCTCAAGATAACAAAACTGGAAAAGTGTAAACAAATGAGTGAGCTCAGCTCCTGTATCCCAAGCTATAACCACCGTATGTGCTCCAAGCACCCTATATCCCTTAGCTCCTCTGAAGTAAAGATCAAAATATCCGCCATTTTAAAAATACACGACATATGTTGGGTGAATCGAATACATGGGTGGGTATATACATACCTAGTAAAACACCTTGAAAAGGTTGAGGGGAGATTAGTAAGAGATACAAATGAAGAGGGAAACAATAAATAGAAAAAGGTACAGTAAAAGTGTACAACTATACCCAAAAAGGTATTGAGAGTGAACTCATACAACGATAATGATCTTGAAACGGAGAGAAGATGAACTTCCCATTGAGTCTTCTCTACCTATATGATGATATTAGACTCATCCTACCATGAGAAGCTAGACACGAAAAGCACATTTCATAACTTGTGTGTCTTCGCCTATCCTGGAAGGAGAGTAACCAAAACCAAAGGAGCTGGAACTGAAGAAAGATATATGTATATTCCCAGACAATGAAACTAAACTAAGAGAGTAAGGGGATCTCCATATCACAGATCAGCTTAAGAATATGAGTTACCAAAAGCTCTATGGGTCGATCATCGATACCCAGCATCCCACACATCTTCTCGGAACACATGAGTCTAAACAATTCAATCCACACAATAAGATATTATCTTCTTTAGGTGGAACTTACTCACCCACATAGTTTGGGTCATGTCAAAAAAAATGAGTCTCGATGGGGGAAAGTATTCCCCTTTTTCATGAGTCTAAATTTACGTTAAACTGTGTCTCATCACTATTACACACATTTGGTACACAAACTCTTGTAAGGATATTGTACCCTGATATGACAAGAGGGTCCTAATTTGATAGTCAATGAAGAACTGCACTTCTTATATGAGTTGGAGGGTTATGCTCAATAATTCCATCGAGGAATGACACATCCTAGTACTACTGGAGGTTAAGCCTAGTGAGATGTTAGGTAACTCCACATCCTAGACTAGCTGGAGGGTTACATCTATAAGATCATTGGGGAACATCACTTCCTAGCCCAGCTAGTGGGTAATCCCAAAACTATCATTAGGTAATGCCATTGCCCATACCAACAGGTGGCTAAGCCCGAAACTCTCATCGGGGAATGCCACTACCCAGCCCAACTGGAGGGTAATCCCAAAACTATCATCAGGGAATACCACTACCCCTAACTTGTTGGAGGGTAATCCTGGAACATTTAGGAAATCCACTTCCTAGTTTTACTGGAGGGTAACTCAGAAAGATCATTAGGGAACACCACTTTATATCCAAACTGGAGGGTAAGCCGGATACTATCATCAGGGAACTCTAATGCCCAGACCTACTCTAGGGTTATGCCAATAATTTCTCTGATGATTCTCTATGATATCTGTCATCATTGGGTGTTTCCTCAGCATGTTCTAATCGGGAACATTTCAAATCATATATTGAATTCCACCATGGAGGGAACCATAGCATTCTACGCTGGAAAACACTAATGATTGACTACTCATAGGACATGATCTGATTCCAAAAGAAAAATATATGAGGGTTATAAGGATTCATAATGAGGTACATGTTGTGTGTGGGGCCCACATGACGTGTGATCCTGCATCATCGCCTAGCCATGTACCTAGCCATACTCAGGTACTAAACTATGTACATGTACCCCTAAGGATTCTAGTGTACTCTTAGAGTACATAAAATATCTGGAAAAAAGTATGGTGAGTGCATGATACTCATCATTATTCCAAAGGGGGAAAAAATTTTACTAACATACCTTCTAAGATGGCCTTGGATAACCAAATAGATCACACCATTACGATCCTTGTAAAATGGTGCACATGATCAACTATTCATTCACCCGAATTGGACACCCAAGGAAGAAGATTCATTTGAGAACATTGTGTATGAATAGTTCCTCATAGGGCTCGTGTCTCAATCTTGAAATGAAATGTACAGATCTCACCAGTGGGATCCTAATAGAAAAACACACTGGACTGACTATTCATTTGTCTAAATCATACACCCAATGAAAAATTCACATTTCACCCAAACATTCCTGAACCAGGCTTCGTGGGGACCATACCTCAATCTTAGTTTAGATACTCGAAATTGGTCTTGACTCATCTTGCTTCATTTTAGTGTCATGACACCGCTGATGTCACATCGATTGGGCATCTCATGTGGGAGTTATGGAAAGTCAATGTTTTAATAACAATAATTTAATAATATTATTTGAGTGTTTTTTGGAACTGATCTGCAAACCTGAAATTTTCATTCAATATCATTCATGAAATGAATGTCTTGAAAACTGGTTCATGCTTCTGCAAACGGCCCGTCAAATAGACACTACATGTAGGAGTTACGTTCGAATTAGCATTTGAAAATAATAATATCAGTTTTAGTTTTTGGCGTCTTATAGCCCTGATCCCTGATGCAGAGAAAGATATCCCACATTGGTCTCAAAGAAACTGTCTTGAAGATAGGGTCACTTCACCATGGATAACACGTCAAACAGTTGTCACACAGAGGAGTTACGGTGATCAAACCATTTTATTAATAACAGTACTAAAATTATTATAATTATTATTATTATTATTATTATTATATTTAAATTTGAAGTAAATGTAATCCCCCTGATTTTTATCATGCAGCCCACCCTGCCGCCCTCGGCCACTGCCTGCTATCCTCGACCACTGCCTGCCACCTCATCTGTCACCTTCTTGACCGCACACTATGGGACACTTCCTCACACCACTCCTCCAGCCACCTTACTGCCACCGTCTGCCTCTCCTAGAGATGCTCTGTCATGTCGGAACACTGCCACTCTTTTTCTACGGTCTCACCGGACTGCGCACAACCTTCTGTTCACTTCCAGACCTCTGATTCATAATGATTCAGCAAAAAACCTTTATATTCATCATCAATTAATTGTGAAGATCCTAGATCTGTTCTTTTCATGAATAATCATTTACATTTCATCGATCCGCCCCAAATCTGGGTGCCCGATCGAGCTCGGGACACCCAAAAATTGCTTATCTGGGAATTAAATGGTTCCAATAGTGAGGAACATGAAGAACTAGGGAAGAAAAGGAAAAATCTAGTTTACGATCATTTTATAAGAGTTATTAGGAAACTATCTAGAACGTGCAATTTGGATTAGAAATAATTAATAGTATGGTAAAATAATCCAGTTTCATTTATTTTGGAATAAACAAAGGGTGCATAGAGAGGAATGGATTGATAAATAATAATAAAAATATTCAATCATTTAATCTAAGGCATAAAAAATCACCAAATATGAGCCTTACCTTTTTTTTGGATAGATTTTTTCTATTTAATTTTTTCACCAATAGGGGAGGAATATCTATTTTGTCTATTGTATCCTGATTCGATCTGATCTAATGTTCCATCATCGTTCTTCTCGATTCACCAAAGGGATCAGGAAGGAGATCTCACTAGGGATTCTAGAAACTATGAGCTAACCCTAGAATGGTTTTCCATGGAGATAAATTAATATTTTATAATTTACGTAAAGCATATTAATTAATTATTTTAATAAATTAATTAATCCATTTAATTTTACCACCAACAAGAGAGGGGCCTGAACATTCCTCTCTGACCATCTTTACGTCTCTCCTAGAAAAAACTACATAACAAACTCAATAGTTGTATCATATTTCTATTCCGAGTCCGCATTCATGAGTTATTTGTCTTAGCATTAAAAATAATATAATTTAATTATTTTATTTACAGTTATGTCCTCGGTGACATTTTATACATCTGACCTGCACTAAAAAAGTTATGTTGCGCTTGTGGTAAATTTCACATTACACATTCAAATGTTCCCTCAAATTTTTGAACCAAGCTTCCATTTACGAGATATTCCATTATTTTTGAAAATCTTAATGTGCATGATAAAAATATTTTTAATGTTTTTATAAAATTAATTTCAGGAACACTGGGCCTCAAAATCACACACCATATTAGCGATTGGATAAGAAAATATTCTTAGAAATATTCCAAAGTCTTATAGGAAAAAACCGGTGTCTCTATATCCATGGTATTCTTTATATGTTCAGAATTATTAATTACATCATTATAAAGTCAATTATTTATATTCCATGTTATTATTCGATTATTTATAATATCCATGTTCGAGTTTCAAGCTCATGTGATTATTTATATGGAATTATTTTATCGTAATTTATTCCTTCCATATTATGATCAAGTAAATGATTAAATGATAGGTGGTTTAGTTATTTACCTTGACTTATTGATTATACATTATTTATTGATAGCTTCCACTTTATACTTACCCTTTTCAGAATCTGAGCTCAATAATTTATTATGTTTTATTTTCCCCATTATAATAGTAAGTTTTTATTGATTTACATAGAGGGATATGATCAGAGGAATAATATTTTTTTCAAAGAAAATATTTTGTGTATACAATGTTTTAAAATGAAATATGAATTAAAGTATCTATATTATTGAAAGAGACTATTAAACTATTCAGTCCTTAAGGACGAGATTCCTTGTATCTTATGAAAATATAATAAAGAGACCATCAGCTCTCGGCCTCTAGGGTCATGGTCACTAAAATTGGTATTATAGGAGGTTCAGTACAAACCTTGGAAATAATATTTTGGAAATCATAGATTAGGGAACATAACCCCATGATTTAATTTAATGATAAGTATAGAAAAACAACCTAATGTTTTGGTAAGGAAGAGATTATGTTGTTTTATCTAGAAAATAAATCCATGGATGGACACTAAAAGTGGACTTGGTTAAAAAACAAATGTACCTAGCTGTAATAACACTGAAAAGGGAACATTACGCTTGACCCAATTTTCACCTGATGCACGAAAATGGACCATACTGTAAACCTAGTTTGACACTCCAAGGGGACAGGCTTAGGATAATTCACATTTTCTTCACAAACGATTATGAAGGAATTGAAAATATTGATATCCCCAAAGAAACTATGTTTATTATTATGAGATTATCTATGCATAATTTTTTATTTTTTTTGTTATGTATTTCAATTTTTTTGGATAATAAATTATGATTAATAATAATATGACCTAATTTAGTGTATTAAATCATTTTGAAATGGATCCTAGTAGAAGGAATGGGAACTTCACCAATGTAAAAAATCCAAAGATTAAGAATAATTATTTCTTTGATGGTATTAAGTCAATATTTTGAAGGGAACCAATCTCCCTAAAATTATCATCATTTAAGGAAATAGTATCATGTTATCATAAGATAATGAAATAATTCTATAAGTATTATAGATTCTAAAAGAATAAAGGGAAAAATAAGATGACATAGAAAAAAAGGATAAAGTGAATAAGGGAAGGAAGTATTTCCCCACATGTAATTATTTTGGAAATAAACACCATGGTACTTATTTAAATGGAATGGGAGATTTATAAAAGTGTTGAGAGAAATCCCACCATGCTCCTGATTGAATGTGAATGAAAAATGATTACAATATTCAATGCTTCAACTATAGGGAGATTGGGAAATTCACAAATTAATGTCCCAAGTGTCAAGGAAATATACCTAAAAATATATTAAGGGATCAATGTAAAGAATATTTTATTCATATAGTTGAAATGGAATGATTACTATTATTTTATATTTGTATCCAAGAAATATATTGTAAAAGTGCTTTATTAATTCCATTCTCATTATATGAATTATGAAACTTATAAGGATTATTTTATAGTAACAATTAATAAAAGATTCAAGATAATATTTTTAATGGTACTAATGAAAAAGAAAAAAATGATTCAGTGGAAATTTGAACTTCTTGTAAAAAACACGATTGAGGGACTGATGACCCTTAATATGTTCAGAATGTAGAGATAATTATATTGGGATGAAGAGATGAATGATATGGATAAAAATAAATTGGATAGTACTAACTACCTTGGAACTGATTAATTATTTGTTAAAAAGATGTTTTATGATGTCATTGAGGAAGTTAACACAATTTTTTGATTTATGGAATGTATCCAATAATCAGTTTTCAAATTAATTAATAATGAAGAATGCATATTTTTAATAAGGATTTATGGTAATTCATGTTATTACCATGTTTTAAGAGATTAAATGATCAAGGTATTCCCATTTTTGGTATTTGATGATTAAGAGATACTTCATGTTGTTTGGGGTATTAGAGATAAGGTCATTTGGGATATTTAGAGACCTTATTTACAACGTTTTGGATCTGAATCATTTGGAATAGTCAAAAGGCTAACCATTTATGAAAGGTTTTAGTTCAACTTTGGAAAAGGTTTTATAGATTAATTTATTATATCACCATATAAAGATTTCTACAGATTGGATAACCTATATGTTCCATTTTGTTATAAAAATATATGTACATTGAAGGAATGAATTAATATTATATTATTGATCTTACAATTTGTTAAAAGTGAAATTTAGTGCTTTGGGAAAAAATCATTTTTGGATATCCATTTCATAGAGTAACCGTTGAATTGTAAATTTATTGAATCAAAACCTAATGATGTAATTTCACATAATAAATAGAAAGATATTAAGAAAGTGTGTTTCCATATATTATCTATCTGGATGATATTGTAATTCCTCAACTCTAGAAAGGGGATATTGAATCAAAAATGTATCCTAATACATTCATTTATATTTAACCGATGGAATTTTAAATCATCAAAGATTTATGGTTTTGAGGTACATAAATTTCAATTTATGATTGACATTCTTATGATCCATAACCTCTGTCACTCTATATAATTATTTACATTTTCTTCCATGTTTATATCTTCACTTTCCATTAATTTTCTCCTACATAGAATCATAATTATCAATTAATATATATGAACTTTGTATTTACCTTATCACTTATCAAGAGGATGTTTTATTAAACCTTCTTATGAGGTGGGATTTTAATAAGGGTATTTTGAAATGAAAACCCATTTAATACCAAGATCAATATTAAATTGTGAGGTGGAACGTTATTTAAGTGTGGTAGAATGTAACATTCTTAGATTTTAAAATATGAATATAATATTAAATAGTGTGTATGACATATACTCCCAACATAGAATTGAATATAAAATTCCAAAAATTTATGATATTTTTATGTTTGAATAAATTCAATCTCTTCGATTTCATAAAATATATGCAATACCTGGTTTAAATGAAACACAACACTCTATTAAAATATTGTTATTTAAACATTGGAATTATAACCTAGCCATTAAATTGGAAGGTATGAATTTCACTGACTAAATTATTAAAATAATATTTTTTACACATGTATTAAATATATAAAATGGATATCTAATGATTATAGATAAAACTAGAACCATTTTAATGAAAAAATGTTTTCTGAAAAACTATATTTTTCTAAAAGGTGGTTTAGTCACCTTTTTTACACATAATTCATAATTATTTTTTAAAAATTTTATAACATAAAAATTTTAAAATAAAATTCAATTTTAAAATATGCATTTAAAAATTATCTTACGGTGAATTTTTTGAATTTTTCTAAAACAAATTCATTTTTGATGAATAGTGAAAAATTCCGAATTTTAATTGAAAAGGTAAAATTTAAAAATTATTTATGAAGATAAATTTTATAATAAATTGGATTTAATATTAAATTATTTCAATTATATATATCAATTAATCCAGTTTTAGTATTTGGAATCATTTTCATATTGAATTTTTATAAAAACAATTTGTAAAACTTTGAATATTTTCTCTTTGAAAATCTATTTTCTCATTGCATCTGTAGGATTAATTTTAAATTAAAATATTCATCTAATGTGAATTTAACTTGATAAAATGTATTATTTATTTGGAATAATACTAATATATATTATTTAATAAGTTTAACATAATTTCTTATTATAATAAATATTAAAAATAGTAAAAAAAATATTTACTACGGTTAAGGTAAAAAGTATTTAGTGGGGTTTAAACCAAAATTAAAAGGATTAAGATGAACTAAAAATTTATAAAATCTGTTTTATGGATATATTTAGACCTTATAATTTCTATTTATCATTAATACTATACTTTGGACTCTTTTAGTATGTGAAAATCATGGGTACACCATTTTCTTTTAAAACATTATATGTGTGTCACTTAACTGACCTATAAAAGGCCACCCCATATATTCTCTTATTCACACCATAAAACAATTTTTTGTCCAAGAACTATACAAATAAATTCTAAAATTCCCTAATATCATAATAAGGCATTATTTTGGCCAAAAATCCAGCCATGGAAGTCTTTTGGTGAAAATATAAGGAGGTTACCCAAGGAAGAGGTAACATTCTTCATCGAGAGTTTTTATTTTATTTATTGCTACACATACATCAATTCATGTTAAATCATGATGACATAAAATCATCATTATCTTCCATATAATCATATTTTTTTTAATTTTAAGGTAATTAACTAAAACTATCCACACTTACAACAAATGGGTTATGAAATCAACATTCATGTGTACGGAGGACTACCTCCTTATGAACCGATGTCAATCGTTTTTCCATTACCACCTCTCAGGGTTGGGTATGATGATGGATATAAATTATATATATGATATAAATTACTAATAAATACATATGTAGTTATAATATCATATATACATTTTTTTACTTTCCATTCCATAGGTGATACGGTAACATCGCTCGTGTGTATGGCAGACGACCACCTCATGAATCCATGGGATTTGTCTTTCACTAATTCTTTACATATAAGGTAATAAGGATACTTTTAATGAATATTTTTGATATAAATTAAATAATTAATATATTAATTAAATATTTATCATTTTTAAAAGATAATAAATTAGTTTCATTCTTAGACTGAAAAATGATAGTGTTGTTTGTGTTTGTGTAGACTACCACCTTCACGAAGCGATGTGAATCGTTGTTCATGACCATACAAAACAAATGATATAATAAGTATAATTTAATAAATTATAAATTATATTTATATGATATTATGATAAATTTAAAAATATGTGCAATTACCAGACTACTTCAAATAATTATCATGGAAAAATTAAAATATTACTCATGCATATGTACGACCTATCATCTCCATGATTGCAACATCATTCATTTTTCATAACCATCAATCACAATTGGTTTTAAAAGTATAATTTATATATAATTACAATAATTAAATCATTATTATTATTTTTTATATGTTTAAATAATGTCCTCTTTGACCATTTTCAACCTACCAAAATCATTTTTGACACATACGCCAAATATCATCGAAACATATGATGTAAACATAATTTATTATGTAATCATACATAACGTGGTAATAATACAAATAAAATGAATAATAAACATAAAAAAATTTCTTATACAATTAAATATTTAAAATAAATTTATTATTTACCAAGATAAAGAACATACTTGATGAGTCATACTCAAGGAAAGGGTTTCTAAATTCACTTTTGCTTTTGTGAAACGTAATCCATATTCACCACTTATTTATTTTGTGTGGTATATATATACCAATTTTTTATGTTATATTTGAATTAATTTACCTATATGGTATTTTAATCTCCAATTAAATTTATTTCATTCATGTGTCTTCTGATAAAAATGTTACCAATGTTGTAATGGGTTTTTTTACTATCTCATCATCATACAAGATTGTTTTTTAAGACACCTTTAGGGTAATTAATTGATATTTAAATCATAAAATCAATATATTTTATTCACCTATGTTTATTCATAAAATTTTCTATTAATACTACAATTTTTCTTTTTTTATTACATAAATTGAATAAGAAAAATGTTTTTTTATAAAATCTGACATTAATTCTCTCTTTAATCAGAAATCATTTTTCATCAAAAACAATGTTTTATAAAAATGTATTAAAAGTTTATTAATCATTATCAAAATAATTTATCAAATATAATTTTACTCATTATTACTTTTTAAATAATGTTTTTAGTGTAATATTGAAACCATTTAAAAAAATCAGGTTTGTATTTTTCTAAAAATATGAAAGGAATCTTTATTTTAATGTGTTCGTAGAGAAGAAAATTTTCCACAGTTAGGACCACTTAATGTTTTGAATAATATTTTACAATTTTTTAAATATTTTTTTCAAATAAAATTATTTTCAAATTTTTTTGTTTACATTTTGTTTTAAATGGGGATTTTCGAAATTGAAAAAAAAATTTCCCACAAAAAAAATAATCAAATGTTTATGGTATTTCTATTTGTCATTGACATCGACCCTTTGTTATACTTATGATACAATGGGGATGTGTTGTATTATAATTGGCCTTATTTATTCAATGTATGGTTTATTATTAGTTTGACTGTGGATGTACAATTTTATTACCATTCACCATTTTACTCTAGGGATTTTACGATTATGTTTATTAATTGGGGTAAGTATTAACATTGCATATGTTAGTTTTTGAATAAATACTTTTATTGATTAATTTTCACCCCTTCCGTATGAGGAATTTATTAGACTTAGTAAGTGGAGGTCAATACCCACTATATCCTCTCGTTGAATTGGTAGGTATCATGAGACAAACTACATTGGGTTTTTCCAATGCCTTACCAATTTATATAGATGTCTTGGAACAAGGTCTCGATGGTATTAAATGTTTTGGAATAGGGATCTGAAGGTACGTTTTAGATGTTTTGCATTATGAATTCCAACATTATGATTTTAGTTATTGATATTCAATGTTATTATTTGATTACTTGGAATATCTATGATTATGTTTCAAGCTCGTGTGATTATTTATATGTCATTATTTGATCATAATTTATTCCTTCTATATTATTTTTAATTAATTGATTAAATGGAATGTGATTCAGTTATTTACTTTTACATATTAATTATTATTTATTTATAGATAACATTTCATTGTAATCTACCCCTTATTGATAATATTATCACAACCCTTTCTTCTATTTTATTTTCCCCATGATACCAGTAAGTGTTTTTTGATTGATATATAGGGATACATTAAGGGTAATATTAGAATTCTTAGAGAAAATATTTTGTGTATATTATGTTTTAGAATTTAATGTGAATTAAAGTATATATAATGTTGAAAAATACTACTAAACTATTTATTACATTCGGGTGTGATTCCTTTTATCTTATTACAATGTAACAAAGCAACCACCATCTCTCAGATACTGGGGTTGGGGTCACTATAGTTTGTTTCAGTTGATATTTTTTAGAATCCTCTAGAAAATATTAATGAAAACATATATTAGGGAACATACACCTATTATATACATTGTTGATACATATTTAAGTACATACTAATGTTTTGGTAAGTAATATATTATGTGTTTTTATCTAGAAAATAAATCCCTCTCTGGATACTAAAATAAGATGTGGCTCGTGAATAGATGTACCTATGTGTAATAACTCTAAAAAAGACATATAAGGATTGACTTGGTCATCAATTGGAATTCAAAGAGAGGCTATACTATGCACTCTGTTTGACACTCCAAGGGGATATGGTTAGGAGAATTCATATTTTCTTTAAAATAGATTGTGGAGAATTATGAAATAAATATATCCGTAGAGAAACCATATTTAGGATTATGAGATTAGAAATGCATAAATTTTCAATTTATGTTGTGTATTTCAGTATTTTTGGTATTATAAATTTCATGACTCCTTCTAATGATGCCCCTCCTTGGCTATAAATGATAAATGAGAGATAATAAACCCCTTGTCCTACCACCAGTAGGCCTCGGGGTGGCGACTAGCACCAAGGGTATACAAATATCACAAAATGGGAGGAATTACTCTTCCATATGGAACAAGATCATCAGATAAGATGAATCATCTAAAATGAAATTCCAAGACATAATGTAAAAGGAAAACAAAATCTATCCCACAAGCATGTGTAAAATAGAACTAATTTAAAACAAAAGTCTCCAATGTATGTACAAAACATAAAGCTAAGCAGTGACACAAATATTTTCATGATCCAAGCATGTATGGTCCAACATGATCCATGAAGCCCTCCTAGAGACCTGGGAAAAATTTTATATACGTAGGGTGAGAATACATGTATACTCAGTAGGAAAACCAATTTCTATCATGAACATGTGAAAAAATCATACTAATGCCTCGATGAAAAAAATAGAAGAACCAAAAGAACACCTAAGAAGGAATACTAACCACCCTATTCTCACCAAGTCACACTCACAAAATAAATAAAGTAATGTAATATAATATAATGCACATTAGTGATTGGGTAACCTTCACCACTTCTCACAGATTAAATTCTCTTTTCTAACAAAAAACTTCTTTGAGCCACCACATCTTATGAACGAACCATGTCATAACCTACCCACACACACCTAGGCCTCAAAAACCACACCTCTCTCATCACCAGGGCCATGAGCCACATCACATCCCACCTGTACACACCTATTCTACAAACCACACCTCATCCCGTCACTTGAGACACGTGACACATCACATATTATCTCTAAGACACCTGGTAAAGAACAAAAAATCTCATCCTGAAGACACCTGGGAAAGCACAACACGTCTTATCCCAAAAACACCTTGGAAATAATGACTTTCCCACACACACCTGGGCCTCCCAAACTATAACCTATATGAAGAATCTTGGGATATCACCACTTGGAAGAAGGATCATGGAATAACGGGTGTCCATCCATCCATCCTCCCACTGAGATGTTTGGTAAAGTCACCCTCCCCCGTGATGATGGGTGTGTTCAACACATAGTTCTCAACTAGGGAGGGGTATGTATAGAAATCACAAGGAAAAATACAAGCATATACATATAGGGTACCAAACACTCATCCCAACCTATGGGTTCTCAAATGAGAAACTAGTACATAACACTGCCAATCTTACCACTGCCTCTTAATGAACAACACAACACATCAAGCCACAACCCAATCCATATTTCCAAAAAAATTATTTAACCAATTTAAATTCTTTATTTACAAGTCATTTATTCATTATGTTAACCAAATTAACCCAATCCATTACAAACATTATTAGAATTTATTAATTCATTCCTTTCCAATGTAGGAAAATACTAGGCACAACACACAACAAGAAACATTGAAGAATTAAAACATATAGAACCATCATGTGAATTAATCATACCAAACCAAACAAACCCCAAAATCTCAACCACATCTAGAAATGTAAACATAACACAACCTGATCACAACCCCACTATGGAGTACTACTCATCCATTCCACAATCATCCAATCTCTCAACCTTAGATTCCATCACACCTTCCAAACAATTCTATGGAATATAGTCATAACCACAATGTCAAGACAACACAACCTAGAACAAACCCAAACCAGAAACTAAATCACCACACTTAAAATGGAAGAACACATATTCAGATTTAATAAGGAATCCCTTATTCAATTTCAACTTGTTTATTAAGTGATTATCATAGAATATATTTAATATTGGATAATCCATTAATTAGAAGAGTAGATGTAATTATCTAGTTTCCATTTAGGTTTATACAGAAACAAAAAAAACTAAATAAAAAACCAAAAAACATATGACCGATAAAAAAATCCACCAACGACCGCCATTTTTAGCGGGGCATTTAGCCTAAACAATCAAAATATCACAATAAATAACAAGGCGATAAAAACATGCTAACAAACCCTGTTTCCCCAAAATTTTGATTATCCAATTTATTATATTCAATTATGTTGGAACGACCATGAACCATAGGTAAAAAAATCAAACACTTCCCACATTATGCACAAGTAAAGAGAAACAAGGGGATACTTACCTCAACGGGTATCAACATTTTTTGCATGAGAACGGATCATGTAACGACCCTTAGATCACCTATCCCACAATATCTGCATCCATATGGGATTCTGTGGGACCACCACACCAACAACAACTGAGATAATACCAATTAGAAACATGGGTAAAAAACTACATAACACGATGAGAATATATGGGAGAGAACAAGATTAATATAATTGAAACAACTAGAAAATAAAGGGAGAATGAACCTTAGACCACCATAGATTCACAATGATCAATCACCAATATCAATAGATTGAGGACAGAGGAAGAGGGCTCAAAGAATCCCTTAGCATTCCTAGGGATCATCTAGAAAGAAAGGGAATATAGAAAATGGGTGAATGAATAAATGTTCATTCAAAAAGAATTTTACAACAAAACTGGATCTGGAAATTACATGACGTCTAATCCCCTTTCACATCATGTAATTCCTGAGGTTTGGTTTCTGCCGATAAATTCATCACCTCTTTATTTATTTTATTTTTGGAACCCCACAATATTATATTCTTTGAAACCTCCTAGATAAGTCATGAAGTCGAGTTTCACATCATGTAATATGGTTACATGTCATTGAATCCCCTTGCTTATAGATCATTGAAACTGAACACCTCCAAACTCCCTCTGAGCCTCCTCCGATCAGTCCCAAAAATCAAAAACTACAAATTAAAATACCAAGAGGACACAAACCATTACATAAAATAAATATCAAATTATTATCCCTCTCAAGAATCCAAACCATACTCAGAAGAAAGAGGTGTCCGAATAACCACCCCACGAGATACCTCTCAAGGATTCTACCACACCTGAAACAATATTAACAAACCAACACATCAAAATTCAATGATAATAAACCCTATGTTTTTTAAAGTATAGAGTGGAAACTTTCACATCTAAGAACACATCCTCTGACATTTTCTAACTCAAACCACCACAACAGACTCCACACAAGAACTACACCCACACTTTTTGAACACTCGAACCAGGGAATTTCATCCTCCATGTCAGGATAATATCTTCACTGGGTAGCTCTTACTCACCTACATGGGTTTAATCACATCACATTTAATGCATCTTGATAAGGAATTGTATCCTTCCATCTTCACACATCATGATAATATCACATCTTATATAGAATGAAACACCTTATCCCGTAATCAGTTTTGTTCAAAAATATCATTTCAAAGAAAAAGTTCAAAACAAATCTTAAAAAACTCAAGGTACAAGGAAAAAAATCTACTCTTCTTGCTCCCAAGTACTCTCCTCCCAGCCACCATGCATCCACAACACAGGGACCAAAGGAATTTTCCACACATGTAACACATTCTCTCGATGATCCTGTATTTCCACTCGATGCTCCAAAAACATTGTGTCACCCTAGATATCCAACTCTCCCCAGTCAATTATGTGGGGGCATCATGAAGATACCGATGAAGTTGTGAGATGTGAAAGACGTTGTGGATCCTCTCTAACTATGAAAACAAAACCAACTGGTATTCCACCTATCCGACTCACCCCAACACCTCAAAGTGTCTAACGAACTTGGTAGAATGATTACTACCTCTTCCAAACCTCTGCTACCCATATCGGTGGGAAACCTTCAAGAACACATGGTCCCCAACCTAGAAATCCCAGGCCCTCCTACAATGATATACATAAGACTTATTCCGGTCCGACGATGCTTTCATCCTCTCATGAACAAGCTAAACCTTCTCGGTCATTCTCTGCACCACATCCGTACCTATAATAACTGTCTCCCCAACCTCTATCCATCACAAGAGAGAAATACAAGATCTCCCACATAACGCATCAAATGGAATCATGCGAATAGAAGAGTGATATCTACTATTATAAGAAAACTCCACTAAGGGAAGGTATTGTACCCAATCTGCGAAAGTCAAAGATGCATGCCCACAACATATCCTCTAATTTTTGGATAGTCCGCTCAGTCCGCCCATCTGTTTGATGGTGGAAGGTAGTTTTGAGGAGTAATTGGGTGCCAAAATCACACTAAAATCCACTCCAAAATCATAGGGTTAACCATGAATCCTGGTCTAATACAATGGACCTTGAAACTCCATGAAACTGAACCACCTCATCCACATACCTCTAACCCAAGGAATCCACTATGCATGACTCCTTTATCTTTATGAATTGGGATGATTCCGTAAATAGATACACTATCATCCAGATAGCATTACAACTTCCCTGAGGTTTGGGTAACCGTGTGATGAAATCCATTAATATGTCATCCCATTTCCACTAAGAAACGTCAAAGGGATTCAACAAACTTCTGGTAAGACATTACTTGGCCTTCAACTACTGGAAGACTAATAACTTCTCCACACACCCCACCAAAACGGGTTTCATCTCGGGCCACCAAAATTGTATCCTCAAGCCACAATACATCTTAGAAACTCCTGGTTGTAACATTAAAGGTGAACTATAAAACTCATCGAGGACTCCCTCACATCTCACCACTGATACAAACAACCTCCCCTAAAATAAAATCCATTTTTGACCATCCTTTCGGAGCATCACTGTGGCCAACATGATCGCACATCACCTCTTCCTCTGAGTCTCCCCATTGAGAATCATCCAATTTATTCATAAGATAATACAATGCTATCATTCGAAACAAACAACCTCCACCACCATCCACTCATGAATCTAAAGGAAATGCTTCTAACTCCTCAATCACTTTCCATGAATCCATAAATTCCTGAGGAACCTCCTTCTACAACTTTCTACTCAAATCATCATCCATGAAATTACCCTTTCCGAAGGTGTTGGAGATCTCAAAATCATAGTATTATAGTAACTCTATCCACCTATGTTGTTGCAAATTTAGATCAATCTTAGAAAATATATATCAAAATCTATTTTGATCCATGAAGACCATAAGGTGCTCACTAATGAGGTAATTACACCATCATTTTAGCGTGAACACAACTGGTACAAACTCTAAATCATGGATCGCATAGTTATGTTAATGGGGACATAATTCTATAAGATATCACTAACTGTTTTTACATAAAGATGCATCCCAAGCCCAGACATGAAGCATAAAAAAACACCTCGAACATCACCTATCCCTTTGGAAACTAGAGTGTTGGACCAATAACCAACTTCCCCTTCAGATAGTCGAATGTTTCCTAGCACCGCTCACTCCACCCAAAATCTTGGTCTTTTATAGTCAGATTTGTCAACAAAGCTGAAAACCGATATAATTCAAGTACAATCCACCATTATTATCCTAAAAGGACAAGAAAACTGCAAACTTCCACTACATTCATGGGTTTTTCCTAAGAAAAAACTACTTCGAACTTCAACGGGTCCACTACAACACCCTACTGAGACATCAAATTCCCTAGGAAATGAACCTCTCATGTCAAGAACATGCACTTTGACAACTTTCTGTAGAGATGGTGGCGTCTAAGAACATGCAAGGTAGTCCTGAGATGCTCTACATTCTCCTCCACTAACTTTTAGTAGATCAATGTCATCGATGAACATGATGATGAATCGGTCCAGGAAATCAGGGAAAATTTATTTCATAATCCCCATAAACACAACTGGTTAATTTGTGACACTTAACGACATGACTACAAAATTAAAGTTCCAATACCCACATCTGAAAGAAGACTTTAATATATCACCCTTGTTCACCCTCAAATGGTGATATCCAGACTACAAATCAATCTTAGAAAACCAAATTTCCCCACTCAGCTGGTCGAAAAGACTTTCTATCCTTGGAAGAGGGTAAATGTTCTTTAATATCACCAGATTTAACCTTCGGTAGTCTATAAACAACATCAAAACACCATCCTCCTTCTTTGAGAACAACAATGGAGCACCCCATGACAACACTCTAGGTTGGATAACACCCTTCACCCAATAATATATCACAATCCCCACCATATGAAACTTAGAAGGTGTCATATGATAAGGAGACATAAAAACTGGAGAAGCACTGGGATGCATGTTTTTCCTCAACTCAACATCACATAGGGTGGGGGTATCTTCACATACTTTATAGGTAAAATATCCAAGAACTCCCCAAAAAACCCTAGGAACCTCTGCCATCTTAGTGCCTACTGATTCCACTAAAATCTCATCCAATAAGGAAAGAAGAGCCTCCACACAGAGACTACCAACCTGAATACCCTGCATGACAACGAAAAATACACTTTGGACATCCACATCTAAAAATACAACTCTTATAAAGAAGAAGTCGATAACATAATTAACAGAATGTAGCTAATAGATGTAGAGGATGAAATCATATGGTTTTATCTATAGAAAGAAGAGATCCACATATGTCTAATGTCATCTCATCATCAATATACACCCGCGACACACATCAAACAAGATGTTCTAGCCTTCGAATGATGTTCTCAACACCAGGGGCATGGGAAGCTTCTCTATGTGTAGTCCTATAGCATGGGTTATATTGGGTGAAAAAAAGTAGTGAAAATTTTTTGATGCAAACAAAGAACAATCAAGGGTACTGATTAAAAAGATTGTACCTCTGACGATATTTGGCCCTAATGGAACTACTGCCTCTATGGTATGCAACTGACCACACCCAGCCCCAATGCCACTATGATGAAGACCACCCCCGCAGCCACTCTCGAGTCACGGTACCTAATCACAAAATACATCATGAGGTCGACCTCTACCTTCTTTATCTCCCCTAAGTGGATCAAAATACTACTTCCCCATCTATTAAAACTATCTCACTGATAACTACTACTGGGGATGGAGTTGAGCATGTCCCCTAAACCAAACTGAGATAAGGTAGCCACTGGGAACTGATTATGAAGATAGTTATGATATCCATAGAAGAAACAACTCTCCCACAAGCCCATAAGAAGGTAACGGGAACCAATGGAACTAGAAGGATGAAAAGGAAACTATTTAGGTTGAATCCCTACCAGTCATAACCTCGATGGTCCTGGATCCTGAGGCCTACTGCTAACAACCCTACCTCTCAATGAACCCTTATGGATCCCCTCTCATGATATACCTCCTCATGAGTACACCCCCTCGATCCCCCGAACCTTCTTTTGAACCTTTGGATACATTGGTAATGTAAAGGGTGTAACAGTACATAGAATTAAAGGATAAAGAACATCCTCAAGACACCTCATATGAGACTCCTCACCTAGAATGAGTTTTAGTGAATAAAAAAGGAGGTCATTGATCTTGATCCCAATCTTCGGTATTGTCATACTCCCTTAATAAAGTAAGAGTAAATCCTTCATCTTCTCATCCTTCATGGTTGATAAATGTAAATATGGTCCGAATTCCATCTCAATTTCAACCATGAAAATTTTTTCTTCCTTCCTCTCCCCTAGATAAAGATTCAACCACTATCATGCCACTCCTCGCATCTAACTGACCACTAAAGGAACCCATTACTCTATCGGGGCCCGAATTGAATTGAATGTGATCCTATTCTCCTTGAGGAATCTATTATTCTTAATGTCTGAAACACTACCATCATAATTTCCTAGAGTATACAGTTTTAAAGAACAAAACTTCATTGGCCATTGGTCATCCTACTTGACTTGATCAACCCTCCTTCAATCAATCAGATTAGCCTACATAGCCTCCACTGCCTGAAGCACATGTCAATGATGACTATGAGCTATAGGTAAAAAGGTAAACAAGGAGTTCCTAAGCCTAAGTAGTATGAAATTTTATTAAAATTCATTTTAATTTGTTATATTTATTTTAACCTTCCAAAAAACCCCAATTAAAATAAGGCAACAAATTATTATGATGCATGTACATCTCCTATTTCTCTCGCCTAAAAATGGTGTAGCCTCACATGGTCATTTGTTAGGCTCAGATTCCTTCCATCATATCAAAGGGGGGCCTAAAATCCCACGTCCTAGCCAGTCTTCCCTGGCCAATGTCATGAACCAATTTTATCTATCACTGTTTCCCAACCAACCCATGAAATTCTCACTGTTCATAACCCCAGAAATCGTACTATCTTTCAACCATCATCCCTGATACCATTCATTTATGACCCTATACCTCCAAAGATACCCCTCCTAGGATGGAAATGAAGAAAGGGAGACAATTACCCCTGAGTTCTACTTGCAGTATGCCCCGAGTTGATGACAAGCACAAAGGGTGTACAAATATCACAAAATGGGCGGAATTTTCCTTCTATTAGGAAAACGATTGGTATATAAGAGGAATCATCCTCAGTGAAACTCCATGACATAATTTAAAAGAAACCAAAATCCATCCCACATTCATGTGTAAAATAGAACTAATACAAAACAATAGTCTCCAAAGTATGTACCAAAAGTAAATCTAAGCAGTGACATAGAAACTATCAAGGTCTGAGCTAGTAAGGTCCAACATGGTCCATGAAGTCCTCCTAGAAACCTGAAAACATTTTTATATAAGTAGGGTGAGAATACATGTATACTAAGTAGGAAAACCAAAGTATCTCATGGAAATGTGAAAGAAGAATACTATTTCCCCCGTTAAAAAATAGCAGAACCAAAACAACACCTAATCAGGTATACTAATGACCCTAGTTGCACCAAGGAACATTCACCAAATAACACAAGTCAAGTAAAGTAATATAATGTACATAGATGATAGGGTACCCCACACCACTTCCCACTGATTAGCATCACTTTCCTAAAGGAAAATGTTCTGGCTCTCCCATCTCTTCTAAAATGACCAGTTCATAACCCTCTCGTACACACCAGGGCCACAAAAACCACACCTCATCCTATCAATTGGGACGCGATACACATCATATCCTAAAGAAGGACACCTAGGCCACAAACCACACCTCGTCCCATCACCTAGGCCATGATCTCCATCACATCACATCCTGAAGACACCTGGAAAAGCACAACACATCTCAACTCGAATAAACCTAGGAAAGCACAACACATCTCATCCCAAAGAAAACTAGGAAAGCATGAATCACCTGCACACAATTGGGCCTCACAAACCACAACCTACAAGAAGAATCTTGGTCTATCACTACCTGGAAGAAGGATCAGGGAAGAGCAGGTGGACATCCATCCATCCTCCACTAGGATTTGAGGGAAAGTCACCCTCTTTTATGAAAATGGGGGTGTTTGGAACATAGTGATCAACTAGAGTGGGGTTCGTATATAAATCAAAAGAAAAAAAAACAAGTATATACATATAGGGTACCAAACACGAATCTGAACCTATGGGTTCTCAAAAAAACAGCTAGTCAATAACACTTCCTACCATGTGGCTACCTATAAATACAGAACACCAAACATAATCCACGACCCAATCCTTATTTCCAATTAATTAATTTAACCAATTTCCATTATTTATTTACAATTCATTTATTTATTTCATTGGCCAAAGACGTCCAAGCCTTTCCAAACATCATTTTCATTTATTTATTTGTTATATTATTATCTGGGAAACTACCAGTCACAACACAAAATAAGAAGCACAACAAAATTCAAACATTGAGAAACTCCAAGAAAATTTCCCCTACTAAGCTAAAAAAACCCCAACTCTCAACTACATCAAGAAACAAAAATGTAACACAACCTGGTCACTTCCCCATAGTGAAACACTGCTAATCCATTCCTTAATCAACCAATCCCTCAACCTAATATTCTATCACACCTTCCAAACCGTTCTGAGAAGCATAGTTGTACCCACAACAGCACCACAGAACAACCCAGAATAAACCCTCAACCACAAACCACATCACCACACATACCAAGACAAAACACAAATTCAAATTTAATAAGCCATCCCTTATTCAATTTCCACATGTTAATTTAGGGGTTATCACGTAATCTATATAATCATGGGGAATCCATTCACTAGATGAGTATACATAATTATCAAATTTGCATTCAGGGTGATACCAAAACAGCCAAAAATAAAGTAGTAACCACAAAAGATATGACCAATGAAAATAGATCCACGAATGACCACCATTTTCAAGGGGCATTCAGCCTGAAAAATATGAATATCACAATCAATATCAATGTTGTTAAAATATGAAAACAAACACCATTTATCCACAATTTTGAATGTCCAATTTATTATCTTTAATTAGGTTGGAACAACCATGGTCCATGGGTAAAAAAAATTAAAACCCCTCCTGTATGACTCAAAAATAATGATTAAAAAGGGAATACCTAACTCAAGGGGCATCAATGTTCTTCACATGAGAACAGATCACATAACGGTCCTCAAATCACCTATCGTTCAATATCATAATCCATATTGGGATGTTTCAGAACCCCACACCAACAACAACTGAGAGAAACCCCATTAAGAACATAGTTAAACAAATGTTGTAACTTGAAGAGACGATATGGGAGATAATGAGATCAATCTGAGAGAAACGCCTAGAAAATGAAGGGAGAATGAACCTTACACCACCACATATTTACAACAATCAATCATTAAGATCAAAGGATATAGTAGGGGGGAAATGTCTTCAAGAGCCTCTAGGGGCACTTAAGATTCTTACGTAATGAGATAGAAGAGATAAAAATACCAAATAAATAAAATTTCATTCGTAATGAATTTTAAAACAAAACTGGATTGGGTTATTACATGATGTGTAATCCCCTTTCACATCATCTAATACCCAAGGTTTGGTTTCCACAAAAAAATGTGTCACCTCTTGATTTATTTTATTTTTCAAACCCTGAAATATTACTTGATTTGAAACCTCCTAGAGAAGTTATGAAGTAGGGTTTCACATTGTTTAACGTGATTACACAATTTTCAATCCCCCAACTTCCAGTCTTTAGCCACCAAACTCCTCCAAACTCCCTCCAAGCCTCTTTCGATCACTCCCAACAACGAAAACCCACAATGTAAAAGATATAGAGGACATATATAATTATAATACATTATGTCTTGTCATGATATGTCATAATCTACTGTATTATACCATTTAAAAATGGTTCCTAGCAGAATTAATAGGAACTATATAAATACACTGAATCCAAAGAGGAATAATGATCGAATATTTGATGGTATTAAGCTAAAATTTAAAATGGATACAGTATCCCTAACAATATAATCATATGTGGACATAGTATCATGTTCTTATAAAATAGATAACTAATTCTATATGTATTTTGGATTCAAATGGAAGAAAGATAAGTATAGGATGATAGAGAAAAAGGAGAGTAAATGGATGAAGGGAAATAAGGGAAAGAAGGATTTTCCAACATGAGATAATTGTAGAAATAAACTCCCTATTACTTCCTTAAATGGAATTCGTGTTTTCTAAATGTTTTGAGAGAAGGTCCACCATGCCCATGATTGAAAAGGAAAGAAATTTTTTTCCAATGTTCAATGCTTCAAATTTTAGGAGATGTGGCACTATACAAATGAAAGTCACAAGTGACAAGGAAATATACCTCAAAATAAGAAAAGGGACCACGGTTAAGCATATTCTATTGATATAGACAAATTGGAATGGATATTTTTATAGTTTATTTGGATCAAATAAATATTTTTTAAAAGTATTTTATTAATCACATTCTTGTTATATAAATCATGAATCATATATGGATTTTACTACTATACCATTTCATAAAGGAGTTTAGAGCATATGTTAAATGGTACCGATGACCAAGAAAATAATGATTCAGTTCCAAGTTAAACACCTTGTAAAACAAGTTACTGAGTGAAAGATAACCATTAATATTTTCTGGGTTTTGAGATAATGAAATTGGTATAAAGAGATGTTTGATATGGATATAGTAAATTTGATAGTTCTGATTACCTTAGAACTGGATAATGATTTGTTGACAATGTATTTTATGTTATCATTGTGGGAGTTAACATATTTTTTTATTTAAGTAATATATCCAACAATCAGTTTTTTATTTAATTAATAGATAAGAAAGAATGTTTTCAGTAAGGTTTTATAGAGACTCCATTTATTATCATGTTTCAAGAGAATACATGATCAATGTATTTAAATGTCTTATATGTGATGATTAATATAAACTTCATATTTTCTAGAGGATTAATGATAAGTTCATTTTTTAAATTTAGTGACATTATTTCCTAAGTTTGGGGTCTTAAAATTTTGGAATGGAAAAAATTTTAACCATTTATGAAATGGTTTAAGTTGAAATTTTGATGGGGATTTGGGGATTAATGTATTACATATCCATATAAATATTTGTACATATTGGAAACCCTTTACATACCAATGTTTTTTAAAATTAAATATAGATAAAGAGAATGACTTATAATTCTATTTCAGATGTTAAGATCTATTAAACATTAATTTCAGTTCTTCAGGCATAAAAAATGTTTTTTGGAAATTAATTTCTTGGAGTAAGAGATGAATTGGAAATTAATCGAAGAATAAACTAAGGATGAAATTTTTCTTATGAAATAGAAGGATATCAAAGTATATTTTCATATATTCTTTATCTAAATGGTAAAGTAATACATCAACTCTCTAAAAAGGATATTGAAAAAACATTATCCTAATACATTCATTTATATTGAACCAATATCTTTTAATTCATCGGAGATTTATGGTTTTGAGGTCCTTAAATTTCTATTGAAGATTTACTTTCTTATGATCAATAACCTCTATCAGTCTCTATAATTATTTATATTTTTCTTCTATGTCCATATTTTCACATTCCACCAATGTTCTCCATCATATAAACCATTTTATCAGTTATTCTATATGACCTTTTCATTTCACTTCTCTCTTATCAAGAGGATGATTTATTAACCAATATAACGATTTGGTAATTCATGAAGGTTATTTTAAAATGGATAACCCTTTATTACAGAGGTCAATATTAAATTGAGAGTACGTAATTTATTTATGGGGGTATAATGTGACACACTAATATTTTAAAATATTAATATAATATTCGATAGCATATATGACATGAAACACCCAATATGTAATGGAATATTACATCTTGAAAATTTATGATATATTTATTTTTAAACAAATTCAGTCTCTTTGATAGCTTTCAATTTATATAACACAGAGTTTGAATGAAATATGATACTCTATTAAAATATCATTATTAAAACATTACCATTATAAACTAGCCATTAAATTGGAAGATATTTATGGTACTAAATAAATTATTTATATAATATGGTTTATACATGTATTAGATTAATAAAAAGGATATCTATGGAATAAAGATAAAATGAAAACCTTTTGAAATAAATAAACTATTTTTTGGAAAATAATATTTTTCTAAAGGAGGTTTACTCACGCTTTGTGCACATAATTCCTAATTAAATTTCAACATAATTAAAAAATTTATTTGATAAAATAAATAATATTTTTAGTATATTCATGTAAAAATTATCTTATGGTGAAATTTTGGGATTTTTTTGAAAAGTTTCATTTTTTTAATAGTAATCATTCTGAATTTTAATTTAAAAATGCCTTTTTAAGAAAATATTTATACAGATAAATTATTTTATAAATGATTTTTAAAGTAAAATTAGATCACTTATGTATCTATTGATCCAATTTTGGTAATTGGAATCATTTTCATATTTAATTTTGATATAATAACCTTATAAAACTTTGAAATTTTTCTCTTTGAAAACCTCATTTCTCATCTCATTTACAGGACTAATTTAATATTAAACATTTCCTGTTATTTGAATTGAATTTGGAAAGATTTATTTCATGTTTAAAGTTATAATATTTCTCATTATTTTATAATTTCAACTTATTTTTTTCCGTAATGAATAGTAAAAATAGTAGAAAAGTTATTTACGATGGTTATGGTAAAAATGGGTTTACTGAAGGTTAAACTAAAAACAAGGCATAAAATGACTGATAAACTTTTATAAAATATAATTTATATCCCTATATACAGATTATAATTTCTAAAACTTCTAAATAAACTATTTTTGACTTTTTTATTTTTTTCAAAACTATGTACACCTTTTTCTTTTAAAACCTTACTAGTGTGCCACCCATCTCACCTATAAATGGACACCCCTCCGCTTTTCTTAACACCGTAAAAACCATTTCTTCGGATAATTACTATCCAAATTAATTACCAAATTCCTTAATATATTCCTAAAATAATTATTATTTTAAAAAAATCAACCATGGAAGGCTTTTGGTGCAAAACTATGGAGGTTTTCTAAGGAATAGGTAACGTTCTTCATCGAGCATTTTTTTTAATTTATTACTCCACCCGCATAAATTCTTATAAAACTTAAAGATATAATAACCTCAGTATCTTCCATATACATATATTTTTTATGTTAATTTAATTACCTACCACCATCCACACTTCCAAAAAATGGGTTACGAAATCATCATTTGTGTGTACATAGGACTATCGCCTAGCTAATTAATATCAATCATTTTTCCATTAAGACCTCTCACAATTAGATATGATGATGTATAAAAGTATATATATGAAATTTTCAACATAATTATTCCTATTGAGTCATTATATAAACTATACATTTTTTACTTTCCATTCTATATGTGATACGATAATATCACTTTTGTGTTTGGCGGACTACCGCGTCGCGAAGCCATGCAATTCGTCTTTCACAAGCGCATTTCACAGAAGGTAACAAGGATAATGTTATTAAATTTATTTATATAAATTAAATAATTAATATTATTGTGACTTATTCATAATTCTTAAAAGATAATATATCATTTTCTTTCTTACACTAAAAATGATAGTGTCGTTCGTGTATGTATAGACTACTAGCTTCACGAAGCGATATGAATATCTTTTTATCACCACAAAAAAGGGATGATATATATAAGTATAATTAAATAAATAATATGGTATATATATATATATATATTATATATTATGACTATTATGGAAATATTAAATATTTTATAACTACTTTCAATAATTATCATTGATAAATAGAAAAGTTAATCATGCATACATTTTTCCTATATTCTCCATGATTGTAACATAGTTAATTTTTCATAACCATATTTCATGATTAGTTTTATAAGTATAATTTATGTATAAATATGATTATTATTTCATTATTATTTTTCTGTATATTTTTTAATAATGACCTCTTAGACCATAGTCAACCTACCAAAGTCATTTTTGACCCATAATCTAAATATCATCAAAATATTTGATGTAAACATAATTGGTCAATTAATCATATATAACATGGTAATAAATGAAATAAAAGGAAAAATAAAATTTTAAAAAGTTATTCATAAATTAAATAATTAACATATGTTTATTATTTTTGAAGATAAAGAATATATAATATGATCCACTCTCAATGTAAGGGTTTCCCATCTCACTTTTACTTCTGTGATACGTACGCAACTTTCACCACCTATTTATTTTCTATGGTATATATAATATCATTTTTCAGGTTATATTGTAACACCCCAAGCTTCCACAGTACATTTCCCTTTGAATAATGCAATGTCTTTCATTGTACGCAACTTCGATATTCTAACACACCACGACCAATCAAACTAGCCGTTATAAATAGTAATAGTCACTTTTTAAAATTTTATGAATTTTATTTTTCAAAATGGACTTCATTTTTGAATTCGTAATATCAAAATTATCTTAGGCTAAATTGTTGGTATTTTTCTAAAAACTTTCAATTTTTGATAAATAGTGAAAAACACTTCGTTATTCGTTAAAACCAAATTTTTTATTTAAATAATTTTTTATTTTAGTTAAATTTTTTAGGATAAAATAGATAAATAATACCTATATAAGATCAATGTAATTCATTGGATTCATTTTATAATATGTTTAGATATATAAAAATTTTATTGAACTTTTTACTGTCATTTACCCACCTCATAGGAGCATTTTCAAATTTGCATAAAATATAATTTTATGGATTCTGTGAGTTAAATTTCAAAAATACTAGAGATACGGTTGATATCAATAAGATGAAAATAATTTTTGTGAATAGTAATTTCTGACTTTTATTTACCACAGTTAAAAGTAAATAGGGTAATTAAGGGTAAAAATGATATCATAATTACCCTAACACATGTATTAATTATATTGGATAAGTTTAATTCGACCAAAAATGACTTTAGGAATAAAATATGGTCCCATTTGGTCCACTTGGATTAGATTAGGTCATTTATTATTATTTTATTTAAATAAGAGTTAAAAGAGTTAAATTCAAAGTTTAATAACTAAACCATTTTTAATATAGGGTTATATATAAGATAAATTCGACTATAAATATTCATTAGAATGATAAAAAGATTTTCTACATAATGTTACTTTATTTAAAAAAATTATACATTAATAATTTAATTTATATGTGACACAATGATGATGCAGTAATTACCTTATTAATGAAAGAATAAACTAATTGATATTATAAATATCCAAATAAATGTAATTTGAGACTTTTTATGAAATAAAATAATTTTATTGGTTAATATGACATGTTAGTGTTGATTAAATCTTCTTTTTTTCGAATTAATCATGATGTTATGATTTTCACAAAAAACAAATACTAAATACTAACAAAATTGACATAAATGAGTTTTTAAAACAATTACTTATTATTAATTGATATAATATTCTTAAATATATAAGGTTAGGAAAAAGGACTTAGATAAGGTTATATATATTAATAATGAAACACATGGGGTTCTCTTGTCTTGTTATAGTAAGTTTATTAACCACATAATATAAAAATTCAAAGAGACATGCTAAATGTCAAACTATTTAACTAAGAGTTAAATCAAAAGGATAAGGTTAATATGTTGACCTAAACCTGTCTAAAACCTATTTTTTGAGAGGTTTTATACCCATACCCACCTTATCCTCTAAATAATTAATTTATGAGCTATTAAAAACTGAAAATTATTTTATTATAAAATAATATTTCAATCTTTTTCTAAAGTGACCCTCACCTCTCTTATGAAAGGGAACTTCCCATTCTCTTAATTTCACAATTACAAAGCTATTTGGCTCGGACCACCCCTGCCCAAATATCCTCCCAACTTTACCCACTTCATCCTAGAGGACTTATTTGGTCAAAAATACATCCTAAATATCCCTTTTGATCAAATCAAAAGGATGAACCCAAAGAAGAGGTAAATATTTTATCACCTCTTTCAAGTTATTTCCTTCTTCCAATTCCTCTTTCTTGGTTGTTTCTTTTATAAAATAATAAATACAGAATCTTATATATATTGTGATGTTATTATAAATATTTTACAACCATATTAATTATTCTATCCATCATATTAATGACAATGTCACCGTACGTGCGTACGTACGGCTTACCATCCCCACGTCATGGTGTAGTTTGTTATTCAAACACTTCATTATTTGGATGGGTATAATAATGAGAATAACTAATATAAATAATAAATAAAACATGTTAATTATTCTTTATATATTATATACTATCCAATTACATACGATTTCTCCATCAATATAATGATATTATCGCTCGTGTGTACGTACGGATTACAGTCTCCATGAACGCGAAGAGAATCATTCCCCATCGTAATCATTCAAGAATAATTTTCATTTTATGATTAAAAATAATGTTTATGAACATAAAATAATTCTGTATATGAATCAAATACATCATATTCATTACACACATGGCTTACATAACTAATCATTTAAAGGAAAACGAATCAGTTAACACCCGAAATGAGGAAACTACTAAAATATTATTAACAAACCATATTAGAAGATCATATATGATATCATATTTACGTATATAGTTCTTGTATAATTTAATAAAAATGATTTAACTATTATACAGGAGGTTAACGTACCCTCAATGAAGGAAAATTACAAGGTAAGGGTTAATTTCACAATCTCTTTATTATCTGAGGTTGTTTTTACGTAAGTATCTACTAGGACCTCTTTATTATACACATTCTTGTTTTCCTAAAAATGTATTAAAAATATTTTTAATAATTACTAGACAATGGGTTAAAGTCATTTATACCCTTATTTGACCTTATATGTTTTGAAAGAAATCATTCTGTTGTTTTCAAAAAAGGTACTTTATGAATTTTTCGAAAAAATTAAGGAAAGAATGTTTTTTAACTTATACGGCGGGTGCAGTTATTTTCCGCCATTATAACATCAACGGATCTTAAATTACAAGCTTATAAGAATATTTTCAAAAGAAATATTTTCTTTTATAATTTTATGTCTTTTAAATGATTTTAAAATATAAAGAGATATTTCTCTGAAAAAAGTATTGATTTCATCCATGTCAACATAATTTTGATGGATTTTAAGATTGTTTGAAGTTGATTTATTATGAATCAAATATTCCATATTGTATTGAAGGTTTTGTGATATGATTGATTGTGGATGTAAAATTTTTACACCATTCATGGTTTATGGATAAATTATTGAAATTTCGTATGCATGTTTTAATACGAATGTTTATGTTATGTTTAAACCTTTTCAAATGAGGAATGAATTGGACTTAGTAAGTGATAGGTAGAGCCCACTATAGCTCCTCGATGCATCGGCAGGTCTCATGATACAAACTAGTGTCTTAGAACATGGCCTTGACAAAATCTTATTTATTTTATTGGCACAAGGCCTTGACTATGTGGTTATGAAGTCTGGCATTATTCATTCCATCATTATGAAAGTGGCTATTGATATTGAATATGATTATTTTACTAGTAGAATATACATGTGAATAAGTAAATGGAATTATTTGATTTTATCTTTGCCATATTATTTTGATGTTTAAGTTTAAAAGGATTTTGTTTTAGTCTTATACATTTCCTTAAATGTTTATTCTTATTTATAAAAGTTTGAACTATATAGTTATCCCTACTGAGCATCTGATCTCACCTCGTTCTATGTTTTATTTTTTCTAGGATGTGAAGATGTATTTTATGGATTACTTGCAGGGATTGGATAAGGATATAAGTGTGTTCAAAAGGTTACAAAATGTTGTTGATGTTTTTATTTCATGATGTAATGTAAAACCTATGAATGTATATAGTACTTCCAAGGCTACTAAACTGATCAGTCTTTTGTGACATGATTCCTTGTATCATTCCAATGTTATGTAATAACGTACTAACTCTGGGTAATTGGGGTTGGGGACTAGATTTAGAAAAACTATTATTAGATCACATTACCCTAAGATAGACTTTGAGGATTAATATAGAAGAACTACTTAGAATTTTGGTAATGTAGGGATTTTATGAGTTTTCCCAGAAATACATCCCTGTCTAGATACGAGCAGGTAGAGGGGGATCTGGCACAGATGTACCTAGGGGTAAATCCCAAAAATACCACTTTGAGCTAGACTCGAACGGGAACTGGTGCATGACAACAGGCCTTGCTGCACTCTTGGTTACAACACTCCCGGAGGATATGATTAAGATTATTATCATTTTCTTTACAAACCATTATGAAGGGGATATGAGTATATACTTCCTCAAAGAAAACATTTTTATGATTATGGATTATATATATAAACTATTCAATTTATGTTAAGTGTTTTACAAGTTTAGAATTATGTATTACCATTCATAAACTCATCTAATATATTCCATTGTTTAGAAATGGCACCTAGTGGAAGGAAAGGAAATTGTATCAATGCACGTAATCCATGTAGGGATTTCCCTCCTACTCAGGATAATTATAGTGGAGATGGTGAAGCAACTGGTGCTGATCATCTTATCACCATACTGGGACAACTCACTCAGGTTATGAATAATAACATTACATGTATGGAGCACACTGATCGAAAATGTGGAGGATCAATGCTAGACCACTTCATGAGGAAACAACCACTAACATTCACTTAGAGTAAAAATACATTAGTAGCTGAGAAATGGATGAATTCCTTAGAGAAAATATTTAATTATTTTGGGAGTAGCAAAAGGGAAAAAGTTTTCATGGAAGTTTATCTCCTCACAGGAGATGCAGATCAATGGCAGTCATTAATCCAAAACACAAAGGAAGATGAAGAAGTATCAAACATGTAATGGAGGAATTTTAAAGATATTTTCTTAGAAAAATACTTTCCTCATGACCATCGAGCAGATATGGAAAGACAATTTCTGAGTCTGAGGAAAAAGGGGGATGAGAATGTCGTAAATTATGAGGCTAACTTTACAAGGATAGCAAGGCATGTAGCAGATTATATACATCACCCAAGGAGTATGATTGATCGATTCTTTGATGGGTTAAAACCATTTCTCCATCAAGAATTAGTTTCAAAATCCTTCTCATCATATAAAGATATCGTCTTGTTCTTTATCAAGATAGAAAAGTAATTTATAACTCTTATGACATTAAAGCAAAGAAAGAGAAAAATAGATCAGTTAAACACTCTTGGAATGGAAATAAGTAGAAGAAGGGAAAAGTTGAATATCTATCCTTCAATAAATATGGGAAAAAACACCCTGGTACTTTCCTTAAGGGAATGAGAGTATATTAAAAGTGTGGTGAAAAAGGCCACCAAGCTCATGATTGCAAGGGGAAGAAAGAGGCTATCAATTTTTAATGCTACAATTTTAGATAAAAGGGGCATTATGAAAATTAATTTAATAATATCCAAGGAAACTTACCTCATAAAAGACCAAGAGAGAAAGGCCAAGCTTATGCGATCACTACTATTGAGGTTGAAGCTCTGAAAGATGTGGTGGCAGGTGATTTAATGGTTTTCTCAAGTTTATATAATGATTTATTTGATTCTGGATCATTTCATTGTTTCATATCTTCCCAGTTTGCTAAAAAAATTAGATATTTTCAATTTGACTTAACAAGGGAGTTGTCAGTCAAAACACCTAAGGGGTGTATCATTGCAAAAAAGTTTTGTGAATCAGTTCCCATTAGGGAATATAAATTTTCTTTATATTCTGATCTCATCTTCATACCCATGATTGAATTTTATAGAATCTTTGGAATGGATTGACAATTGGTCCATGATGCGAAAATTTATTGTAAGAAGAATGAGGTCACAATTTTTTATGACGATAAGGAGTACCTTATCTCTGGAGCAGAAGCGTCACCACCTGGTTCTTATCTAGATCCACCCCCAGAAGCTCTACTAAATTCAATTATTGGGGAATAAGATAATTAAATAACTATGGGTGAGTAAAATAATGTTCAAATAGATAATGTACCTATTGTGCAAGAATAAGTTGACATGTTTCCAGAAAATTTACCAGCACATCCTCTAGAACAAGAAATTGACATTTCTATTGATTTAATTCCTGGATCAAGGCCCATATCGAAAAACCCTTATATAATGGTCATTGTGGAATTAGTGGAACTAAATAAAAACTAGTTGAATTGAGTAACAATGGATTTATTCTCCCTAGAGTTTCTCCTTGGAGAGACCCTATCCTTTTTTTAAAAAAGATAGACGGATCTATGAGGTTGTGCATTGACTACAGGGTGATCAATGCTATAACAATAAAGAACAAGTATCCCCTACCTCTCATTGATGATTTATTCTACCAACATAATGGAGGTCAATATTTTTCAAAGATTGACCTTCGATCTGGATATCATCAATTGTGTGTGAAGAAAGACGAAATTCCAAAAACAGCATTTCGAACTAGGTATGGGAATTATGAGTTTACAATAATGCCTTTTGTATTGACTAATGAACCCTATGTCTTCATGGATCTAATGAATAGAGTTTTCAAGGAATAACATGATGAATTAGTAGTGGTATTCATTGATGATATCTTGTAATACTCCAAAAGTTATGAAGTTCTTGAAAATAACATGCGCATTATTTTAAATACTCATAGATGAAATGAATTATATGGCAGGTTTAACAAGTGTGAATTATGGCTTCAGGAGATTTGTTTTCATGTACATATTATCTATAAGGATGGAATCTTTGTTGATCCTTCAAATACCAAGGCAATCTAATAATGGCCAACACCTATGAGTATAACTAAGGTACAAAGTTTTATTGGTTTAGCATGTTTTTATTGAAATTTCATCTAGAATTTTGCTCGGTTAGCTAACCCATTAATCAAGATCACTTGTAAAGGGGTAAAATTTGTTTGTAAAAAAGAGTGTGAAGAATATTTTGAAGAAGTGAATAGAAGATTATTCAATGCTCCTATCTTGAATCTACCATCAGTGAACGATGAGTTTGTTATTTATAGTGATGCTTAAAATAAAGGACTTGGTTGTGTCCTTATGCAGAATGATAGAGTTATTTCTTATACAACACGAAAACTAAAAATTCATGAGAAAAACTATCATACTCATGATCTTGAGTTAGTAGCTGTAATCTTTGCTCTGAAAATATGGAGACACTATCTCTACAGTGAGAGATGTGAGATTTATATTGTTCACAAGAGTTTGAAGTATATTTGATCACAAAAAGAACTCAATATGAGGAAAAGGTGATGGATTGAACTACTAAAGGATTATGATTTCACTATACACTACCACTGGGGGAAGGCAAATAATGTGGAAGATGCTTTGAATAGAAATTATCAGGGAGTTTTAAACAAAATTAGAGTTAAAATAGATCATATTTTCATGGATCTAGTAATGATAAATATGGGAATAACCATGGAAGGCGAAACATTAATAATTTTTCAAATGGTTTCAAAACAATATTTACTAAAAAGGATAAAGATTTCTCAGACTGATGTTGAGGAGTTTCAAAAAGTAGATTAATGATGTGAATGAGGGGAGATTGAGTGACTTCCTATATGAAGATGGAATTTTAAAATTTGGGAAGATACTTTGTGCTCCCAATATACCTGAACTAAAAAGGGAATTGTTGGATGATTCTCATAGCTCCAATTTCTCTATACACCATGGGAGCATCAAGATGTAAAGAGATTTGAAGAAACATTTTAGGTGGGACAACATGAAGAGGGAGATTGCTGATTTTGTGTCAAGATGTATGATTTTTCAACAAGTGAAATCTAGAAGGCAACAACCTAGATGAGTCATGAAACCTCTTCCCATACTTGAGTGGAAATGGGATAATATTATGATGCAGTTTTTCATGGGGCTACCAAAGACTCCTATAAGGAATGATGAAATATGGGTCATTGTTGATCGTCTTATCAAGTCGTCACATTTTCTTGCTATAAGAGACGACTTACCACTTGAACTTAAGGAAATACTATATATTAATGAAATTATAAGACTTAATGGAGTACCCCTATCGTTTGTTTCTGATTGTGATCCCCATTTTAAATAAATATTCTGGAAAAGCCTTCAGAAGGCCCTGGATACTGATCTTTGTTTGAGCACTGCCTACCACCCTCAAACTGATGGAAAATCAGAATGGACTATTCAAACCTTATAATACATGTTTATATCTTGCTCACTTGACTTTCAAGGTATGTGGGATCAATACATACCTCTGGTATAATTTTCTTATAATAATAGCTTCCATTAAAGTATTCTGATGGCACCATAAGAAGCGTTATATGGAAAGAGATGTTGCACACCCACTTTTTGGGATGATGTCAGTGAAAGAAAACTCGTAGGCCTAGAACTTGTTTAGGAAACAATGGAAAAGGTGAAGGTTATCCAAACACACATAAAAGAATCCCAAAGTAGGAAAAATATCTATGCTGATAACTGAAGCAAGGAATTGTAATTTCAAGTAGGAGCCCATGTTTTCTTGAAGGTGTCTCCATGGAAGGGTGTTATAAGTTTCGGTAAGAAGGGTAAATTGAGTTCTAGGTATATCAGACCTTTCAAAATTCTAGAATTAATTGGGGTTGTAGCTTACTGTTTGGAAATGCCATCAAGTCTCTCAAAAGTTCACTATGTGTTCCACATACCACTGTTGAAAAAATACATGCCTGACCCAACACATGTACTCACCTATGAGGAAATTGAACTGGAACTTGATCTTTGTTATTGTAAAGAGCCTGTCAAAATTCTTGATACCAGGGAACAAGTGTTGAGAAACCGGATGACTCGTCTGGTAAAAGTTCTATGGAGAAACCATAAGATGGAAGAGGAAACGTGGGAATCTGAGGAACTTATGATGATGAACCACCCGAATCATTTTGTGCAGTAATATTCTAGAAATTTTTAGGATGAAATTATTTTAAATAGGGGAGAATGTAACACCCCAAGCTTCCGTGGTACGTTTCCCTTTAAATAATGCAATATATTGCATTGTATGCAACTTCAAGATTCTAACACACCATGACCAATCAAACTAGCCGTTATGAATACTAATACCCACTTTTTGAAATTTTATAAATTTTATATTTCAAAATGGACTTCATTTTTGAATTCAGAATATAGAAATTATCTTAGGGTGAATTTTTGGTATTTTTCTGAAAACTTTCTATTTTTGATGAATAGTGAAAAACATTGCGTTATTGGTTAAAACTGAATTTTTTATTTAAATAATTAATTATTTTATTTAAATTTATTTTAGGTAAAAATAGATAAATAATACCTATATAAGTTAAATTTAATTCATTAGTGACATTTTATAATAAGTTTAGATATATAAATATTTTATTGAACTTTTTACCGTCTTTTACCCACCTCCTAGGAGCATTTGTAAATTTGCATAAAACATAATTTTACTACTTCTATGAGTTTAATTTAAAAAATACGAGAAACAAGGTTGATATCATTATGTAAAATTTGGTTCAATAAGATAAAAATATTTTTTGGTGAATAGTAATTTTTTTACTTTTATTTACCACAATTAAAAGTAAATAGGCTAACTAAGGGTAAAAATGATATAATAATTACCCTAAGACATGTCCTAATTCTATTTTATAAGTGTAATTCAACCAAAAAAAACTAATGAATAAAATATTATCCCCTTTGGTCTACTTGGATTAGATTAAGACATTTATTATTATTTAATTTAAAGAAGAGTTAAAAGAGTTAAATTTAAAGTTTAATAACTAAACCATTTTTAATATAGGGTTATACATAAGATAAATTATGCTATAAATATTCATTAGAAAGATATAACAATTTCCTACATTATGGTATTTTATTCATAATGTTTAGACGTAAAATTATTTAATTTATTTGTGACACAATGATAATGCAGTAATTGCCTTATTAATGAAAGATTAAAATAAATGATATTATAAATATCTACATAAATTTAATTTGAGACTTTTGATGAAATAAAATAATTTTATATGTTAATATTGCATGTTTTTATTAATTAAATATATTTTTTTCGAAGTAATCATGCTGTTATGATTTTCACAAAAAGCAAATACTAAATATTGTCAAAATTGACATAATTGAGTTTTTAAAACAAATAAAATATTATTAATTGATATAATAGTCCTAAAATATAAGTTTAGGAAAAAGGAATTATATAAGGTTATATATATTAATAATGAACCACATGGGTTCCTCTTGTCTTGTTATATTATGTTAATAAACCATATAATATAAAAATACAAAGAGATGTGGTAAATGTCAAACTATTTAACTAAGAGTTAAATCTAAAAGATAAGGTTAATATGATGACCTAAACCTGTATAAAACCTATTGGTTGAGAGGTTTTAGACCCATAACTACCTTATCCTCTAAATAATTCATTTTTTATCCATTATAAATAGAAAATTATTTTATTATAAAATAATATTTCAAACTTTTCCAAAAGTGACCCTCGCCTTTCTTATAAAAGGGAACTTCCCCTTCTCTTAATATCACACCTCCAAAGCCATTTGGATCTACCAAACCCTACCAAAATATCCTCCAAACTTTCCTCCCTTCATCCTAGAGGCCTTACATTGGTCCAAAAGCCACCTTAAATAGCCCTTTTGATCAAATCAAAAGGAAGAACCCAAAGAAGGGGTAAATATTTCATCACCTATTTCAAGTTCTTTTCTTCTTCCACTTCCTCTTTATTTGTTGTTTCCATTATAAAAAAATAAATCCCATATCTTCTCTATACTATGATGTTATTAAAAAAAAATTTACAACCATATTCATTATTCTATCCATCATATGAACGAAAAATTCACCATACGTGCGTACGTACGGCTTACCGTCTCCACGTCATGGTGTAGTTTGTTATTCAAACACCTCATTATTTGTATGGGTATAATAATGAGTATAACTGATGTAAATAATAAATATAAAATTTTAAATATTATTTATATATGATATACCATCCAATTACATATGATTTCACCATCAATATAATGATATTGTTGCTCGTGTGTACGTATGGATTACCGTCTCCACGAACGCGATAGGAATCATTCTCCATCGTAATAATTCAAGAATAATTTTCATTTTATGATTAAAAATAATGTTTATGAACATAATATAATTATGTATATGAATCAAATACATCCTATTCATTACAAACATGGCTTTCGTAACAAATCATATAAAGGAAAACTAATCAGTTAACACCCAAAACGATGATACTACTAAAATATTATTAACAAAGAAATATTAGAAGATAATATATGATATCATATTTAAATATATGGTTCCAGTATAATTTAATAAGAATTATTTAACTATTATAAATGAGGTTAGTTTACCCTCAACCAAGGAAAAGTACAAGGTAAAGGTTAATTTCACAATCTCTTTATTATCTGAGGTTGTTTTTACGTAAGTATCTACTAGGACATCTTTATCATCCACATCCGTGTTTTATTAAAAATGTATTTCAAAACATTTTTACTATTTACTAGAAAATGGTTTAAAGTCATTTATACCCTTATTTAACCTTATATTTTTTGAAAGGAATCTTTCCATCATTTTCCAAACAAGGTACTTTATGACCTTTTCGACAAAATTAATGAAAGAATGTTTTTTTAACTTATACGGTGGGTGTGACTATTTTCCTCCATTATAACATCGACTTAGCTTCCCTTACAATATTATAAGAATATTTTCAAAATAAATGTTTTCTTTTATAATTATATGACTTTTAAATGATTTCAAAATAGAAAGAGGTATTTATGTAAAAAAATTGATTTCAACTATGTAAACATCTTTTTGATGGATTTTGAGCTTGTTTGAAGTTGATTTGTTATGATATAAATCATCCATATTTTATTGAAGGTTTTGTGATATGTTTGACTGTGGATGTGTTAATTTTTACATCATTCATGGTTTACAGATAATGTATTGACATTTCGTATGCTATTTTTAATATGAATTTTTATGTTATGTTTAAATGTTTTCATATGAGGAATGAATTGGGCTTAGTAAGGGACGGGTGGAGCCCACTATAGATCCTCGATGCATCGGTAGGTCTCATGAGACAAACTAGTGTCTTGGAACAAGGCCTCGAAAAAATCTTATTTTTAGTCTTGGCACAAGGCCTTGACATTGTTGTTATGAAGTCTGGCATTATGCATTCCATCATTATGAAATTAGATATTGATATTGCATGTGATTATTTGACTAGTAGAATATTCATGTGAATAAGTAAATTGAATTATTTGATTTTATCTTCCCCATATTATGCTTATGTTTATGTTTAAAAGGATTTTGTTTTAGTCTTATACATCGCCTTAAATGTTTATGCTTATTTATAAAAGTTTCCGCCACATTGTTATCCTTACTCAACATCTGAGCTCACCCCTTTCTATGTTTTATTTTTACAAGGATTTGAATAAGTATTTTATGGTTGATATACAGGGATAACCTAATGATATAAGTGTGTTAAAAAGGGGAAAAAATTTTGTTTATGTTTTTATTTCATGATGTAATGTAAAACTTATAAATGTATCTAGTTCTTCTAAGATTACTAAACCAATCGGTCTTTCAGGACATGATTCCTTGTATCATGCCAATGTTATGTAATAATTCACCAACTTTGGGTAACTGGGGTCAGGGAATTACATATATCATGAATTATTTTTTCTTCATGGTAATAAATGTTTTATTTGACTTCATTTCATTCATGGGGATTATGATACAATATTTACCAAAAGTGATAAGGGTTTGTTTCAAAATATCATCATTATTCGGAATTGTTTTTTATTAATACTCCCATGGGGGATTTATTTGATATTTATATCTTAACATAAATCTATTTTATTCTAATCTAGTTATTCCTTAACATTTACATGTAATAGTTCCATTTTCACTCTTTTTTCTTAAAATGATTAAGAAAATGTACTTAAAAAATCCAACATTATTTCTCTCTTTAATCAGAAATACTTTTTCCTAAAAATCCATTTTTTCTATAAATGTTTTCCAATTTTTTTATCCTTCTCAAAAAAATTTATTAAATACACTTTTACCCATTTTTTACTTTCAAAAAAATGTTCTTAAACGAATATTCATGTCATTTTAAACTAATTCTCATTTGGATATTATCAAAAATGTGGAAAGAATAATTATTTTAATGTGTATGACATGAATGAAATATTAAACAGTGATAACCCCTAAATGTTTTGAATAATATTTTACCAGTGTTCAAATGTTATTTTCATGGAAAATCATTTTAAATTTATGGTGAACTTTGTGTTTTAAAATTAGGTTTTCAAAGGGATAGTGACATTTTCCTAAAAAAATTAATGAAATTTTTATAGTATTTATATTCCTCAATGAAATCGACCCTTTATTTTATATATGATCCACTGGGGATATTTTTTGTTGAAATCATCCTTATTCTCTCCCTAGATGGTTTATGAACTATTTAATAGGAAATGTATAATTTTATTATCATACACAATTTTAATCTGAATATTTTATGATGATGATTATTAGTTGGATAGGTATTAGAATTTCATGTGTTCATTTTTCAATATTATTATATTTGTTGATTATGTTTTACACCTTTAATATGTGGAATTAATTAGATATACTAATTTATGTGAAGGGATTACTATATCCCCTAGATGCAGTGGTCGGTCTCATTAGAAAAACATGATTAGGTTAAGGATGAGGGCTTAACGATTTATATAGATGTCTTGGAACAAGGCTTTGATTGTATTAGATGTCTTGGAACAGAGCGTCAATGATATGTTTTAGGTTTATAACAGTATGCATTCCATCATTATGAATTCAATTGTTGATATTCTATGCTATTATTTAATTAGTTAGAATATTTATGTTTATGTTTCAATATCATGAGATTATTTATATAGAAAAATTTCATTATCATGTATTGTTGTCATATTATGCTCAAGTTATTAATTAAATAGTATGTTTTTAGTTATTTACCATTAAATATTAATTATGACTTATTTATTCATAACTTCCTCTATACACTTAGCCTTACAGAGATTCTGATATCACCCCTATATTATGTTTTATTTTCTTGGGGATACTAAGAAGTGTTTTGTGATTGGTATACAAGGATATTATAAGGTGAATAATATAATTATCAGGGAAAATATTTTTTATCTCTTATTTTTTCTAATGTAATGTGAATTCATGTATGTATCTAGTTTACCAAGACTGTTAAACTATTTGATCCTTCTAGATGTGTTTTATTGTATTCTATTAAAATTTAATAAAGACACCCTCAACTCAATAGTACTATAATTTAGGTCACTAAAAATTTCATTTTATAGTATTTTCATCAATTTGTTTGGAATGCAACAGTTTTAGAAAAAGGAAAACACAAATGTCTGGTGACAACCCATTGCACCACAAGTCCAAGGGGCTTAAACCCAAAACCGAAGGGTGACAAGGTTGTGACTCCTACCACTAGATTATTTTATGTCTTGGTTAGTATGAAATTATTTTTACTTAAATGATTTGATAGATAAATAATAATTTGATTTTGAGAATCATGATATAGGATCAAATCATTTTTTTGGGGATTTTGATGTGATTAATGACTTTCCAAGAGAACCTTATTTATGTTAAAGTATATATAACCTTTATGTTTAAGATAGAGGATTACATGGTATGGATGATGTTTTGTTTTTGGTAGTTAAATATGAATACTATGAGATAACCTTTGAGTTAAACAAAATTATTTTATATTTAGGTTATTGATTTTATATAGGATATATGGAATAAGGATAAATTTAAGGGTGAATCTAGTTATTTGTATATATGATCAAGGTATTCATATGTATAGAATGTGACATTTTTAAAATCATTCTTTCCTTCAAGGAATTGTTTTATATAAAATTCATTGGTTTTGAACATGGTCCTTAATATTTTTGAGGTTCCTTAACGTTAACTACATATGTAATGGATTAAGTTAAACATTGGAAATTATTTTTTTGGGGTTATTGTATGATTTATCTTGTTGGATAAACTATACTAGACATTTTGGTTTTTGGTATATTTTTAGAGTCCAAAAGAATGAATTATTGATCTTATGAATCATCAAAAAGATCTTCAGCAATATAAATAATAATAATTACTCTATAATATCTATTTATTAGCCTAAGAAATGAAGTGTAAATAAATTGAAACATAACCAATGGATAATATTTTATTATGACATGAAAATAAATCAAATAATATTATTTGAATAAGTGATTTATATTTATATTAAATGAATCTATTTAATTTATAAAATTGGACTTGAAATACAACTGTTATCTATTTACTTATCAAAAAAATAATGGCCTTTTAACCCATCACACATCTACGGTTTTTTTATGGTTAAAATTCCCCTGAAAATGTTCTATATCACTCTCTATTAATCATTTATAATTAGTTTTCTATTAAATATCTATATTTTTTCTTCCCACTAATGTTATCCTAAAGGGAAACCATGTTTTGTGGTGACCTTCCTATTTTCTTTTCCCTCTTTTTAAGAGAAATCTTTGTTAACTATTTTTTAATATGGGTTTTCCAAAAAGATATTTTAAAATACCAAACCATTAGTTACAAAAAAGTAATTTCAAATTGAAACTGAACAATTTAGTTCATGGGGATAATGTAACACCCTGATATTTTAAAATAACACTTTGATTGATATCGTATTCGACACGCATCACCGAGCCTAAACGAACCCCACAAAATTATTATTTAAATATGAATATTATAAAAAAGATATTAAATTGGATATTATGAATAGTATTAACTAAATTGTGATATATATAGAACCCATAAAATCCAAAATCATTGATTAATTTTTAAGAAATAAGAACTCAATTTTTAATAAAGTTAATTTGTGCTTTAGAAATATGTTTTCTTCAAAAATGATTTCTATTTTTTTCTAGTAAAGTATTATAATTAATTTATATAACTTTTATAAATTTATTTTATAAAATTATCATTTTTAAATAGTCATATCAATATTTTCTTAGTGTGAAATTTAAGGATTTTTCTAAAAAAATCATTTTCCAGTGAATAGTTTTAAAACTGTATTTTTTAAACCATTTAAAAAGTAAAATTTTATTTAAAAATTGATTAAAATTAAAATTACTTATAAAATATTATTAATAATAAAACTATATTCATTGGAATAAATTATATGTTTAAATTTTGAATAAAAACATTTATATACTTAAAATAGAATTTTTCTGATAAGTAGCGTTTCATTGCATTTTGCATTCTCATATTAATTTAATCTCCACCACATATTGAAATTGTATATTAAAGAATGGATAAAATAGATAAAATATAGATGTTATAATTTATAAAATATTTCCACTTTATATTTTTTCATAATGAATAGTAACCAAAGTAATGTTTTTACCACGATAAAGAGTAAATTAAGTATTTCAGGTTTAAAATATAATGAAAAGGACTGAATAATTACCCTAAAACATTCCTAAATTTTATTTTATGAGTAAAATTCTTCCACAATCATTAATTATTCAGTTATGTGGCAATTTTATATATTTAGAAGAGATTATAAACTTTATTATATTTTATGTATGGAAAAGTAAAAAATGTCAGTCTTGTTTTTAATGAATATAATATTTTTAAAATTGGAATAATCAGAGGATATGTTTTGTTATAAATTATAATTTAAAAATATAAATTTATTATCCTCGTAATGGTAATTTATTTTTTATTTTTATAATAAAATAGTTACCTTAAATTCTTACTCAACATTGATGTAGTAATTATTTAATTAACTGAAAATAAAATAAACGTTATTAAATCATTAAAGTTTGTATAATTTGAAATAATTAATTTGAACCATGAATTTTATAGATAAACATGACATAATATATATTTTATGATTCATTGGATATGAATTTATTCATTATCTTGATGTTATTAATGTCAAACTAAATGAATAGTTCTAAAATTGACATTATTAATAATTTATGAAAATAATAACTTATTAAATGATTTAAAATTAATGAAAACCATATATTCATCCATATTATGTGAATATGGCTAAAACAATATACCATGGTACATTTATGGGTCTTCTAGCATTTTATTATAATATCATTGACTCTTAGATGGTAGAAACTTTTAATAGTAATATAATTGTAAAAATGGTTAATGAGGGGAGTTAAAACTAAATGAGAAATTTGAAAACATTTCCAAAACTTATCCAAATTTTATTTTATTAAATAATATAGTCTTTAATAAAACTTATCATTTAATTATATTAGTTTGGATCCATTTTTACATGTTAAATAATTCATATTAACTTAATATTTTATGAAATTACAAAAGTACCCCTTACCCCAATTATAAATGAAAACCTCATATATTACTTATTTACACAACATTGAGAAATAAAACTCAAACAAACCATAAAAATTAATCCTATAAACAATATTATATGTGTTATTTAGTTTATTTCCCATCCATGACATAAACCATAGGTCCCTTAAAATAGATATAAAGGGAGTTCATTGAAGAAGAGGTAATCAACTTTACCGACTCTTTCATGATTGTTTCTTCTTATATTTCCTATTAATTTTTTTAACCATACAAAAATAATAAATTTTGTATAATAAATATAATTTTATGTTATTATTATTATGAAATGACTATATTCCATCTCTCGTCCATCCTATGAAAGCAATGACATCGCTCGTGCGCACTATCTCCATGTAGCGGCGTAATTCATTTTTCGCCACCACTATAAAGTGATGGTTATAAATATGTGACTAATTATTATATATGATAATTATTAAATAATTATAATTATATAATTTTAATATCATAACTACCCTATTACCACCCAATCCATTTGTAAATGATATTGTTCTTTATGAGTACATATAGACTGACACCTCCACGAAACAATGTGAATTGTTTTTCAATTATATTTTAATTGGATTGTAATAAGGAATGATTTAATAAATATATATGATATATGTTATATAATAATTATTCTTTAATGATGAAATATTATTTCTCTTCATTTGCTTCCATCCATTGATAAGTGAAAACAACATTCATGTGTACGTACAACTTACCTTCTCTTGGAATGGTGTAATTCATTATTTATCTATATATTTTATTGATTAATATAGATATGTATATAATTAATATATACGAAATTTATATCATTATTTTAATTATAAAGATGATGGAACCATGATTATTGTACATTGCCTGAAACTATTAAACCAAATTATAGAGGAAAAACCAAACACTTACCACATGAAACTGTGATTTTAACAATGATTTGATGATAAATGGATGATAAAATATTATAAATAAATCATATATGGTATGATATATTTACTATGGATATTTAATATTTGTATAAAAATTATATATTTATTATAGTGGAGCTTGAAACACATATTAAGAATTTCAAACCTAAGGTAAGGATTTCTCGTCTCACTTTTACTTCAGTGGGAAATATGACATATTCACAACTTTTTAATTTTTTGTGGTGTATATACGACCCCTATAATATTTTACTACATGAATATATTTATCTTCATAGTAAAAAATTATTCAATTGAAGTTATTTATTCTTTGGGGATTATGATTCAAATGTTACCAATGTGGTAAGGGTTTCTCGTCTGACATTTACTTCTTTGGGAAATATGCCATATTCATGACATATTTCTTTTATGTAGTGCATATAATAACACCTTGATATTTTATAACATGATTATATTTATATTAATTTTATTTAAAGTTTTATTTTATGGTATTTATTTTATCAGGATTAGGATTAAAAAGTTACCAAAGTGGTAAGGATTTATTTCACAACCTCATCATTATTTGGGATTGTATATTTTGAAGTCACAGCTAAGGAATATTTCTATTCCATGTCAAGGTTTTCTAAAAATGTTTCGAGAATTTTTTAATATTATCTAATGATATTTTTAAGTCAATTTTTTACATTTTACAAAAAAAAATAAAAGAGATCTTCCCATTGTTTTCCAAATAAGGCACTTTTTTAATGTTGTTATAAAAGTGTGAAAGGAATGTTTTTAAACTTATAAATTATGAAAAACATTTCTCTCCATACTAATCCTAATTAATTTTAATATTAATTTGAAATTTTACCAGGTTATTTCTAAACAAAATGGTTTATTTATTACATGTGTAGATTTTAGATTTAAAAAATCAATTTTCAAAGTAGAAAGGGTATTTTCAACAAGAAATTTTGTAATAAACTTTTTAAATTATTTTTATCTTTGTCAACAACATTTTTTTAATATTATGTTGAGTATATAATCTAATTATACCATCAACCATTTTTATTTGGATTGTTTTTGATCATTTTTACTGGGTGAACGTATTGAAATTTTGTTTGGTAGTTCTTCCAATATAGATAATTATTGATTATTAAGGCATGCTGATTCAGTTTTATTATCTATTCATATGAGGAATGAATTGGACATAGTAGGTGGTAGATGTGGATAGATATATAGTAAGAATATAGTTTATCAATGAGGTAGAGATCCTTTATTCTTTGTCTAATTATTTGGTTTTTGCTTAATATGATTTCCTAGTGAAGCTATGGAGGAAATGTAGGTGTTCAGGGATTGTTCAGAGCCTAGAACCCTAGTTAGTGGAAGAAACCACTAGGATTCATGGTTATAAAAAAACATGTAGCCTAGTTAACATGGTTTCTCTTAAAATTGTGGGGAATTTGAGTTAGCAAAAGATAACTCATTATTTGACCTCACTATGAAAGAATGGGCACACAACTATGCGAAACCTCTATAATTTTTAAGAGATGTAAAACACACGGTTCCCTAAACCATGTGGGTCTCCTACTATGGAAGTGTATGATGAATTGTTTCTATATGCTTTAGTAAACCATGCATCCAAACCACACAACCCATGTAAATTTGGTTAAATTACATTTTAAACCTTAATATTAATATATACTAAACCAATTCATCATTTCTTTTTCCATCATACCGGAGGTACATTTGTCTTCTATTAAATATTCACCTTACCTCCTCATTGGTTCATTTATATGTGTTTCTTATAACCTCTGATTCGTGATATGATCTCCTCTTTGGATATCCATCGGTATGTACTTAAATCCTTATGACCATTTCATCATTATTATTCCTATCGATAAAACTATTTTGAAATAGTCTCGTATACCCAATCATTAAGGTTTTTTCCATTCTTAAGTTTTTTTATGATCCAGGACAAGATAATGGTTGATACATGGTGGGCCATGTTCTATAGGCCTAACATTGGAGTTCTATGACTTTTTCCTAAAACAATAGTCATTTATAAATTTCCTTCATTGTGTGTGTGCTAGTTTCACCAGGATATTCTTATAAAATTCATCTGAATTTATAATATTTGTTTATCATGTGTTCTAAATCATTTATTACACTTTTTCTTCATATCATTGGAGTTTGGTACCTCAAAGTCATCCACCCAATTATGGTGTGTACCGTGTTATTATTTTTCCCATTATTGAGATTACCTAAGACACCATTCATGTCTGCTTTAACATGACCTTCTAAAGGTGAGTGTTCCACCTTAAATAAATGACTCTTTAAATTTTTATATGGAAAGTATATTTATAAATTTCACATGACCTAGTTAAATTATAATTTAATTTATTTTCCATTGGTTGCATTTCATGTACCCTATTTCATGATGGATTAAAGGTGCGAAATGAACCAATTAAATGGTTATAAACTTATGTTTGAAATGGTTTAATTTCCATTATACAACTTGTCGTGTTTATTGAAAGGTAATTGAATGAACTTATTAAATGATTAAATATCATTATTATTACATAGAACATTATTACAAATGATGTTAATGAAATAAATAAAAGCTTCCTAATTTCTTTGGAACTTTTTATCTTTATAGGAATGGCCACACTTGAACCAACCTTTGATACCCGAGTGATTTCCTTGAGCACTCAGAGGACTTCATATTGATTCATTGAACCAATTTACATGGGAGAAACCCACCATAGATTTTTTTTCATTGTGTAATTATGTGAATTCCTAATCATAGTAATGATGATTAACTTTAAATTTTTTAGATATTATAATTCCTTGTATACACTCTTTTGAATCAGCTTGATGTCTTCAGACACACGGTTCCATGGATTCACCACATTGTGCCCATTCATGCTTAGATAGTGATTACCAAATATGAGATCCATGGACTCAGTTAGATTCTTTTACAATGTAATTCCATAGGTTTTACCCTTATATTACACTAATACCCCAATTTCCATACTGTATGAGTTACTAAAATGATTTATCCTGGAATCTAAGATCAATGACTCCTTGGTTTCACCTTAAATACTATTTTACTATTATTATTATAATCTACTTTGGTAATGTTGACACCTTCACATGATTTATCTATATAAACTGAATATAGAATTAATTAATTAAATGATATCATATTTAGAGACATTAACAGCTGAGGAAGAAGCACGAATGGGTGTTTTATTATAAAAATTCTCTACTTTTATATATACCTGCACACATTTTAGTTTATATACACAGACTAGATTTTTTATATGAATTTGGTGGTAGACTAGTAAGATTTATCTCATATCCTATTAGGGATATCGTTGGTACAGAAGCATATTATATGATCATTGATGTGGATAAGGGGAAGCATCCCACTATGGACACCTCGGTTGTGTTATTTATATAGGATAAGAGATTGGTTGAAGAAGACTATGACAGAGCTTAGGATGGTTGGATAAATTTTTCTTCTTTTTGATTATTTTTATACCATGTATTGTACTGGTTGTATGCTGCAATGTATGTCTACTTTCCTATTTAAGAGACATGAAATGACATTATAATTTTTTATAAGATACATTTTATGGTTCATCTTGAGTTTAGTATTTATTACATGGTTTTTTATATTACTTACAGTACCCGGTTTAATAAACTACTTATATTTTGTATTCTTTTATTACATCCTCAGTGCTCTACGCTAAATAGTGGGAATAGTGTCCCCACTATCACACCCTAGGAACATACTTATAGTTGGTATCCTCTAGAATATAAAGGATGCACTCATAATTCCATGTGGATATAATGGTTTGGTTACTTAGGAGTGAACTTGGTATAGGATGTCACAAAGTTCTATCAGAGGTGTTTCTTTACTTATTATATCAATTGGGAATTTTAAAATGGAGATTATGAACATGTTGGAACTTGGTCATAAGTCATGACTTATAGTAGATAACCCATTTTTTGGGTGTGTTTCTTGGGAATACTGACTGAAAATTATTTTTTATTAATAAGGACACTTTTGAGGAAAAAGTGAGAAACCAAAAGTTCAACAAACCCAAACAGCAACAAACAAAAGACCAGAAATCACCTCATCCAAGCAAAAACAGCGCCGCTCACTCTAAGGGAGTACCACTCAGAGATTCCATGCAAGCATGGTCCCTCCTGATGGCAAGCCATCCCTCCGATCAGCCACCTCCCAAATGACCTTCCAAGGAAGGATCAGCGTGCTCTAGCCCAGCCGAGCCGATCCGGCCCTCCAAAATTCCACACACAACAAGAGTAGTAACTTGACAAGGCATTAGTTAGAGAGAGTATAAACAGATTCATTGAAAACAAGTCGAATTATACCAGAGACCACATCCCTAAAAATCTTCCAAGATAGGTTAAATACCTGCAATAGAGGGTCCCCCCTTATCAGGGCTTCGAAGGCAGTGGTTAGTCTATTCCAAACCTGCATGTACTCCTCGAGACTGATCAACCCCTTATTGAAACCTCCAACCAGGATCGTATCCTGCTTGTCAACCCAAGAATACTGCTCTTCATTCAGCTCCACTTCAAGGTTTCGGCCCATCATTTTGGCTGCATCCTCTTCCGAGGCATTGATATATAACACCTGTTCTGTCACCACATCCTCCAAGCATAAAACCAAATCCGAGGAGATTTCATGTTGTCCAGGTGAGTTAAGGTGACACATGATCTCCCTATCCAGCGCCTCGACCATTGGCTTCTTAGTTGACTGGGTTCTCATAGGAGGAGGTAAGGAGGAGTAATCCTTCCTACCCCTCCTCCTCCTCTTCCTCCTGTATCTTCTTGAATCGGTTTCGTCTTCAGAAAAACTTCTACATATCACATCAAGTTCTGCTTCCCCTCCACCATCATCACACTCCTGGAGAACATGCCCCCTAATCTGACCTTCCAACCTAAGGCCATCAGTGTTCCTCCTGTTATCTTTATCCTCCACAACCAGAACAAAAGATTCAACTCTAGAATCCACCTCAGCCAGTTCTGCAAATCTGTTGCTCAAAGAAACTGGAGTCCGAGTTGGAGATACAATCTCTGGAAGAATGCTAGAACCCAGACCCTCTGGGTCTCCTGGGTTAGTCTGAGCCTGCACCTCCACCCCAATACCATTCAGTTGACCAGGGGTGTTACCCAAGGCAGGCCCAACCCCATTTCCCCCTTCCTTCTCCCTGGCACAAGCTTCCCCAACCCCACATCCCTCCTGTAAAGATGGCTGATCGAAACCCCTGCCCATATACTGAGGCTGATGATTCTGATCCTCCCAACCCCTGCATTCACCTAGAGGTAGAGAAACCCTCACCAAATCCTCAAACGTATGGTCCATACCCTCCTCTCCCATGCTACTGGCCGCCTGGACTACACCTAAGTCCTTCCTGAGGCGATCAAACACAGCCTCCACCTGAGGCTCCGAGACCCTGGATGCCTCCTTCAAGATAGTACCGGCAGACCTCACCCTCCCCAAGTCAGAAGGATCCACTGTCGAATCAGCACGGTGCAACCCCACCCCGGGTTGACAAGGAGACCCCTGCTCCTGATCCCCTCGAAGTGTCTCAACAAACCTCAAGTTGCACACAGCAGGCTCAGAACTATGGCCGGAGCCTGACCCATCGCCCTCGGCATGCACAGAGACACCCTTATCCACTGTAAGAGTATCAACCACCACAGTCGAAGCCCTTTTACGGCACTCCTCCAGACGGTGGCCCTGTCTATGGCAGAAAGAGAAAAAAGAAGACCAAGATTCATAGAACACACTTTGTACGTACCTGTATTGCCCCTCGATCACAATCCAAACCTTGTCGGGTGGGGGACGGGAGAGTTCTACTTCCACACAGATTCTTGCAACAATCGGGTGCACCATTGCATCCGTTTTCCAATTCGCACAGAGGAAGCGACCCAAGGAGTTACCTATTTAACGGAGGAGGGCTGGATTCTGAAAGGGAAGCGGCAACCCCGGAAGTTGAATCCAGATCGCCGAAGAGGAATTTTCCCGATTCATGTTCAAATTGAACGTCCAGTGATTAAGATGGAATGGTAACCCTCTAAAGGACCTGCTAGCTCGAGACCATGCCAATGCCAGGTCGTCTTCATCAGCAAGAAAAACAAAGATTTTCTATGGCATCTTAATTATCCATTTTCAATCCTTATAATATATATACCCCAAGTTATATGACTTAGACATTGGCTATGATTACATGACTACAAATCTAAATTATAATGTGTATGATCTTTTTTGAATTGGAATAGGTAATTCAATTAGACAATCCATCTTATTTTATATATTACATCCTCATACTGAATGTAAGGTAGTTGATTACAATTAAATAGTTTTTTATTTCAGTTATAAATTATATTGGAATTTATTAATTGGGAATGAAAATCCATTTATCAAATATTTATGTATGTATATAAGCACATACAAACCTAAAAATTTAAACTCTGACTTATAAATGAAATGGTATCTTGTAAATGGGGAGGAAAACTATTATTTAAAGAGTTTTCCCTCCGAAAATTATATTTGAACCTTATATATACTATAACCCTAATAAATTCAAACATTAACACTTACCAATACCATATCTTTCTAACTAGTTAGTTGGAATATTATGTTTGGAAGTGAGAACTTTTTTCCATACAATACTCTTTTTATAGTGATTCTATATCCTTTTAAACCTTGTTTTGAGTCATGTGATTATAATTTTATAGTTATTCTACCACAAAGTCCTCATGTTTTTTTCTAATACGTTGGCATGGAACATGATTTGATGATGGTTGGCCTTGAGCTACCAGTCCTACCACCAAGAGTTCCACTATAGGAACCACCTACTATACACAAATCGGTTAATGATGCTCATATTCAAGATGGTTTACTACATATGATGAAGTCTATGTAGGGTACTTCATGACATGATCCTTTGACTTCTGAAATAACTCATCTGTTCTAACATTACTATCCACCTATCTTCGTAGGGGATGATGGTCCTTGTGCTGTTGAGTCTTGATAGGAGTCTATTATTTATATTTCTGAGCATCTTTATATTCCTCAAAATAGGAGGGTCATGATATCCACCTACATGTTATGTGATTCTACCATGCACTAGAGGGATGTGATTTCCCAGTCTAGTCATCATCAGGGCATGGTATGGGAATTTTTTTGGGTTTCCTTCCATGATTTTGTTTCCCTCAGAGGTTAAGGGATGACCGAGACAAATAGTTTACACATCTACAGAAGCGTGTTAGGTCCATCATGGACTATTAATTATGTTTAACAAAATTGAAATGTTTTCAACCATTTTTATTTGGTGATGAGTTATCATGAGTGTGACACTTCAAGGATGGGATCAAGTAAGCCATCCACTCACAGGTGATTTTTTTCACCAATATACCTTTAATGAAATTGTGAATCGGGCTCTTATAACTAAGAGAGATTTATAAAAGTTGGCATTACAAAGAACATAGGTTCAATGCCTCAATAGGGTAGTAGTTCTTCTTGTAGCTGGATGTATATCCATGAGGATAACCATCAGAGAAGTGGAGGCCATATTATACACACTTGAAGGTATTTTATATGGAATTAATGTGGGAGACATCGACATGTGATAACTCGGTGTGAAAGAGACCCACCATAGTGTCATGATTTTTGTTATATGTCTAATCTTTAGAGATTCTACCTAACCTTTATGCCTACTTCCATCATAAGAGGACCCACTCCAATTCCACCATTAGGAGAGGGATCAGTTACGTTATTTTAGGTAGGAATATTGAGTACTATCGTCCAAGCTTGAGGAGGATGAGGTCATAGATTATGTATCTAAACTCTTAATTATCAATGCCAATAAAGAGGGAATAATCAAGGTTCTACAGCTCTAGACTAGGGCCACAGATCATGCTAGTTGGATGAAATATAGTTGATACCCGAGGATCAGATTACATGATCATCTACTATATGAGTTACCATTCTAGTCACATCTACCATTTCATCATCTTTGTTAGATATTGGTTCCTCTCACTCCATTATCTCTATATCATCCTTGGAAAGTCTCAAGAATAAAATTCTATACTTTTGTGGGGTGATGACTTTGGATACAACATTGGCTGTAGATTCATAGGGTATTAGACAATGCAGGGATTATCCCCTTGAGGTCGGTAGTTATCATTTCCTATGGTATCTCTTCATCATTGAGATGACAAGATTCAATGTCATTCATGGGAGGGATTTTTCGGGAACCTATCATGACTATCTAGACTTCTATCACATAGGATTTCATTTACATCACTAGAAGGATATAATTATCTTTACAAGGGTGAATGGGTTGTCTAATACATTAGAGATGGACTAAAGGATAGTGGGATGAGTGGAGTGACAAACCATATTTATAGTCTTTTCTTGGATGATCAGATGTCACATCTGATGGATTTTACTCTAGTGGTGGATCATTTTAGGGATGTCTTTCTTGATGATTTTATTGTCTTACCACATAGGAGATTGGTATAATCTTATATTGAGGTTTTTTTGATGAGAAACATAAGTATTTATTCCTTTTTATTGGATGGAACCTACTGAGCTCCATGAGCTCATGAGGTAGTTGGAAGATTTAGAATCTAAGGGTTTTTTATTACCCAACACTTTATATTGGGGTTCAAATATTTTTTTCCCAAAAATTCAGATGTGAACCTTGATCTATGTATAGAATACCAATTTATAAACTAGATTACATTTATGAATCAATATCCAATGACACAAATAGATAATCTATTTGACCAACTATGAGGATCTGAGGTGTTCTCAAAGATTGACTTGAGATCGGGCTATCGTCATGAGAAATTTCGGATTTCATATATGAAATGCATGACATTACAAATTCGGTATGGTATATATGGGTATCTAGTTATGATGTTCGGTCTCACAAACACGCCCACCGTTTTCATGGACATGTTGAATAGGGATTTCTATTCCCATCTAGATTCTATTGTCATAGTTTTTTTGGATGACATACTAGAGTATTATCATACTCGGGGTGACCATCCTAAACCTCTTGAAATCATTTTAAATACACTGAGAGAATATTAGTTATATGTTAATGTTGATAAGTTCCACTTTTGTGTGGAAAATGTTCAATTCTTGGGTCGTATAATCTCGGAATTAATAGTATGTATTGACCTTGAGATGGGGAGTGTTGTGTTTTCCTGGAAATAGGCCCATAATGTGATTGTTTTTCAATGATTCTTGGGATTGGTAGGATATTATAAGAATTTCATATATAAGAATTTTGATGCCTTTATAAAACTCTTACTTTTCTTACTAAGAAGGGTGTGAAGTTATTATGGTTTTTAGATTGCGATAATTCCTTTCAGGAGCTGAAATGAAGGCTTAATTCAGCACTGATTCTGATTATTCCAAATCCTAGCCAAGGCTATAATATGTTTTTTGATGCATCAGACATTATATGTGGTGCAATTTTGATGTATGAGGATAGATCCATCATGTACTAGTCTCTCCAGTTGATTCCTCATGAGTGTAATTACCTGAAATAAGACTTAGAGCCTGAAACAGCTATTCATGTCATACGTTACTAGAGTCCCTATTTTATGGGATAACACTTTTTGGTGTATACAAAGTGTGAGGACCTCAAATATATTATTATGCATCATGTATTGAGTCACATATATAGAATATGGGTTGAATACCTTTAATATTTTGAATTTTATAATTCCTATATGCCTTGAAATGGAAAAGTGGTAGCTGATTCATTGAGCCTAAAGATTTAAGAACAAGTCATACAAGAAGCTAGTGATTAATGAAAATTGATAGACCTTATTTATAATATGCATATGGTATTTCATCCTTGTTATCAGCAGCCTTTTCTCATGGACTTAGCCTTTACCTCTTCACTCTTGGATAGGGTGAAGAGAAGGATGATCTCGTACCAAGAAGGGTTAGTCCTATGGGAGAATATTTCTGGTGAGGAACCTCCTCTGGATTGGTTTGTTGATGAAGGTGACATCCTACATATACAAGGTCATATGTGGGTTCCTAAATATATTCAAGAGTAGCTGATTGAGGGTTCACATGATTCTTAGTGGGGAGTACACCTAGGTATCTCCATGATTTGTTTTAATATGTGTCCCTAGTATTGGTGGACTAGGATGAAATGTCATATTGTAGGTTTTATCACTAGGTGTTCATTTTATTAGTTGGTGAAGGCAGAGCACCAGAGGACTGCTGGATTGTTACATTCCTTACTAGTACCAAAATTTAAATAGGAATATTTTATTATGGATTTTTTGGGTTGGATTACTGAGGTCACCTCAAGGTAGTGACATGGGTTCATTAGCCGAGGATCGATAGAAAAAGGTAGGCCTTTCTATCCAGAAGACTTTCTTAGTTGATGATCTTGGAAGACTGTATGTCTGTGAGATTATACGTCTACATAGGTTCTATTGTACTCTCATTACATATAGGATTAATAATTTTACATCGAGGTTATGGAATGGGTTACATAAATTTTTAGTTATACAGGTTCTTCATAGAAAATAGTTTCACCCTCATACTAATGACCCGTCAGAATAGAAGATACATGTTTTGGAGTACATGATCTAAGAATTCATTCCTGATTTAGGTAGATCATGGGAGAATCATATACCTCTCATTGATTTTTTATAAAATAATAGCTATCAGGTGATGATTCAGATGGCTCCATATGAAGCCTTATATGGTAGGTCATTTCGTTCACCACTATGCTAGTTATATACAAGAGTAACAGTTCTACTAGGTCCTCATCTCATGCAGGAGACTTTGGAGTAGGTGTAATTAATTGAAAAGACTACGTATACAGCACGATGTAGACAGAAATCATTTGATAATAATTGTTGATGACCTCTAGTGGTTGCGGTTGGGAATCATTTTTTCCTACGGGTATCAACCATACTTGGTAATAGGTGGATATAGGGTCAAGGTAAGTTATCACATAATTTTTTCCCTTTCAAGGTCTTTGGTAGAGTCAGGCCGATATAATATCAGTTTATATTAACTATTAGGTAACATTCCATGAGTTGAAAATTCCACATTTCATGGATTCATCATTACCATGATGACTCATCTCATAGTTTTGGTCCCAAGGATGTTGAGTTGGATGTTGATGCTTTTTTGGAGGAGTGTCCCATAAATTTTTTTACTAGAGAATGAAGTCTCTATGAGGTTAGTCTAACCCTTTAGTGTAGGTGTTATGGAATCATGACCATGTGCATGATTATACCTGGGAGTGGGAGGTCGATGAACATGCTAAATAGACAGAGTTTCTCCCAGATAGTGTTCTACCACAATTGGAAGGGAAACATGGGGATGAGTACCTTTAAGGGAGAAAAATATAAGAACCTGGTTTTCTATGATGTATGAATCAATTAATGTTTGGTTTAATTCTTTTATTTTGGCATAATATGTATTCCTAATGAGGATATAGAGGAAAAGAGGGTATCCAGGGTTTGTTCATAGCTTGGAGCCTCAGCTGGTGGAAGAAACCACAGGGTTGTAGGGTAAGTAGGCACATGCTGACCAGTCCATATGGTTAACCCAAACCTGGTTGGAATTTCAATGAGTAAAAGTGGTTTTACCATTTTGAAAGTATTGGGATCCAAGGAACACAAACAAGAAAAATCTCTATACTTTTTAGAGGAGAAAAGAATATAGATTTTGTACGATTTCCTAAAATGTTCTCATAAACTGGGTGTATCCCCTCTTGAGGTAGTACATGGTGCATGGTTTTCACATGGTTTGTCCAACCATGTTGAAAAACTATGTGACTGAAAGAATTTGGGTAAAATTATTATTTCTACTGTAAAATTATTATAACCTAAACCTATTCCTCCTTTATTTTTCTAGTGTACAGAAGGTCCATTTCTCTTCCGTTTAAGCTCCAATTTTGACCCTCTTAGTTTCATTGATAAATCATTCATCTATCCTCTAATTATAGATCCAATCATCTCATCGAATATCCATTAGAATATAATTGATCCCATAGGATCATTTTATCATTATTATTCCTATCAAGGATGTTATTTTATTGCATTCTCATATACCCTATTTCTAGGTCTTTTTTTAGTTATTCCATTTTATTCCAATCTAAACATAGATAAGGGCTGATACTGGATAAGGCATCTACTATAAGCATAAGGTTGGTGGTATATGAATTTCCCCTAAAAGTCATGTCGTTTATAAATTCTCTTCACTATACACACTCCGGTTTCATCGAGAAAATATTCAAAAATTCATTTTCCTTAATTATATTTTGTTGATTGTGCTCTAAAGTATTGAAGATACATGTTATTTGTATTTTTTTGGTTGAGACCTCAAATCCATCCACCCAATTAAGGTTAGTACCATGATATTCCTTTTTCCCCATTGTTGAAATTACCTGATACACCAGTCGGGGTTATTTAACTTTTCCTTGTAAATATAAGTGTTGAAACATAAATAAATTAATCATTAAATTGTTAAATGTAAATTATATTTATAAATATCACTTTTCCAAGTTAAATTATAATTGAAATCATTTTATATTGGTTTCATTTCATATAACCCTTTTCTTATTTTATAAAAGGTATTGAATTAACCTATTAAAAGTATATAATCTAAAGCGACAAATGGTTGTGTGTCCTTCATACACCTTTTCCTAGTTATTGAAATGTAATGTAACGAGCCTATAAAATAATTAAATGGAATGATTTTTATGTTGACCTTAATAACATATGATATAAATGGAATGAGTATACAGTGTATATATGCTTTGTAACATTTTTATATCTATAATAATGGCCATACTTGATCCATCATTTGATTCCTAAGGTAATTCCTTGATTACTCTTAGGATGTCATCATAATTCATTGATCCAATTTGCATGGGAGACACCTACCATAGAATATGTTCATTTTCTTATTATATGAATGACTTAGTGTAGTAATAATGATTCACTTTACATATTTTTTATAATATTATTCCTTGGATACACTCCATGGATTCGAATGGATGTATTTTGATGTACATGGATTTTTACATATATTTTTATTTTTTTTAACTTAGTTTTAATTAATTAGTTTAAACATTTTTAATATTTTTTAGTTTATTTTTGTAGTTTTATAGTAATTTAGTTATTTTGGATAATTTTTAGTTAATTTATATATTGATATTAGTATTTTAGTATTTTTATTAGTTTATATTAATTTTATATATTAGTATTAGTTTCAATAACATTTCTCTTAATTATTATTATTATTTTAATTAGAATTTTATATATTTAATTATTTAATTATTATTTTATTATCATTTAACATTTTGTTTTAGAATTTTATTTTGAAATTTGAAATTTGTTTTGTTTTTTTTTTTTTGGTTTCCCGCGCCCACCCTTCTCCCTCGCCGCCGGCCTCCCCCTTGACCCGCTCTCCCCTCAACCGCCGGCCAAAAATCACGCAGCCGCCTCCTGCCTTCATCCATCCGCTCCCTACCCTCACTCCACGCATCCCCCTCCGCCATCTCCCCCCGGCCCTCCCCTCTATCCCACTTCCCCCCATCGCGCCCCACTCTCCCTGCCGCTACCCCCGCATCCCGTCGCACCCCAGCCCCACCCTGCTCCTCCCATTCGCCCACACGGCCTCCCCTCACTCTCCCGGCACCTCTCCCCTCGTCCGAACTCACCCCGTCGCGCCCTCATCTCCTGCTGCCTTCTCCACGCCGCCGACCCAGCGCCTCCCTTCTCCACGCCGTGCGCAACCCCCAGCCGCCCCTGCATTCATCAACCCAGCCGCCTGCCTCCCTCGCCACCAGCGCGCCTGCCGGTCTCCCTCGCCACTCTGACTCCCCCTCCTTGCCGCAATCCTGCTCCTGGCCGCACTCCCGCTCCCCGCGCGCCACCCATCCTCCCTCGCCAGCGACGGACCCCTCTCTTCAGCTGAAGCACCCCTGGCCGACCCGGCTCCCCCTCTTCACCCAGCCGTCCCTCCCTCCGCCTAAAACAGCAGCCACACGAGCAGTGGCCTCCTGCTGTATAGACCAGCGCGCGCCCCACCTCATCTCGACCACCCTGCTGCGCCCAGTTTTCTTTTTGTTTGGTTTGCAGTGCACCGGTCACCGCCATCCGAGGAGTCGACCAGCAGCCGCGCACCGCTCACCGCTCATATCCTCCGTTCCGGTGGTCGCGAAGCCGGCGCGTGACGTCATCACGTGCCGAGGTGCAGTTAGATATTGAAGAACGAGTTGCATGCAGTGAGAGTGAAGACCGACACGATTATTTGTTGGTAACACGGTCTTATTTTACATGAATTGTCATCTTATTGTCGTGTTTACATTTTCAGTTGTGATGTCGGGGTGATTTTCTTTGTGTCGGGATGTTGGTTGATTAATTAAAACTATTGCGCATGCCATGCAAGTATTATTTGATGATTAATTGTCAATTAAATTTATTTTAATTGAACATTTATCTGTCTAAATTATTTTTGCACTGAATTAATTGCTAAAATTAAAACTGGCCATTTTAATTATAAGTCGACGCGGCGATCCGAGAAGGTAAACCGCGTTGACTGATGGTAGGTGCAAATTAGTGACACAACTTTGTGAGAAACGGGTTGTGTCATTTCGCCGTGTAGTTCGGGGCTTAGAACGAGTTTTCTAATTTATTTATGACACCAGAGAACGGGACTTTAAATAAAATTGGGAAATTAAAATTGAGCATCTAAAAAATGGTTATATTTTCGGAACTGGCGATAATTAAACAGAATAAATAATTAATCATCCTAAAGAATACCTTGCACGGCTGCGTGATAATTTAATTGTGACACCAACATCCCCGACACATTTTGTTGACTTAGAATCCATCATCATTTCCGTTTGCAATTTTCTTTTTTATCTTTTGTCTTCTCACCTTTTAGTTTAAATAAAAAAAAGAGAAAACTCAAAAATAGGAATTCCCTCAAACCTTTTCCATCTAAACATTGTCCAACGAAATATTTTTAGTGGACTAGATTCCGTGCTCTCTGTGGTTCGACCCTGCTCACCACTTTTACAGTAGCCAGTTGGTTATAAAATTCGCAAATTTTCACGCGTTGCGACGCGCGTGCCAAATTTCTGGCACCGTTGCCGGGGAGCACGCGCACGTCTAGCATTAAGAAAATTTCAAGTAGACCTTGCTTTAGGCACTGTTCGCCTAAATGGTGAACACTCGTACTTCTGATCCGTCAAAGAACGACACACCCCTTGATCCACAACTTGAACATCAAAGAAAGGGAAAAGAACAAGTCGGTACCTCAGCTGCAAACGCAATGCATCCACCTGCGGAAAGCGTTGAAACTCATATTCCGACACTTCCTAGTGGACAAGTCCATCCACTTTTCCAAAACCGTCTCGATAATCAACGACCTCGGACTACTATGAGACAGGAGTTGAGACCCAACACAGTCGGAATAAGCTCAGGTATAACACGACCCAGAATTCAAGCAACGCACTTTGAATTGAAGCCGTCCACGATCAACCTGCTCCAACAACATGCACAGTTTCATGGATTAAGCAGCGAAGACCCTTATATGCATGTGAACAGATTTCTTGAAGTCTGTGACACATTTAAATATAACGGAGTAACAGATGATGCGTTGATCCTACGACTGTTTCCATTTTCGTTGCAAGGGAAAGCAAAGGATTGGTTGGAGAGTCTCGACCCCGAAACAGTTTTCACATGGGAAGTGTTGAGAAGAAAATTCCTTGATCGATATTACACAACAGATCAATATTTGAAAAACAAGAGAGACCTCGACTCCTTTTGTCAAAGTGAATACGAATCGTTAGGAGAAGCTTGGGAAAGATTCAAATCCATGTTAAGACGTTGTCCCCATCATGGGATGAAGTTGGCAAACCAGCTGCAATCTTTCTACTATGGACTTCAATCCGAGAGTAAGTCTTCCATCAACACAGCTACTGGAAACGCGTTCATGGAAATGGATCCGGAGGACCTGTACATATTGATTCAAAACATGGCCGAACACAGTTTCCAGTGGCCAGAAGATTTTTCAAGACGAAAGGCAGGAGTGCATCACGTTGATACTCAGACATTCATGGCTGCACAATTTGAAGCTCTCAACAAGAGGATTGACAACTTGTCAATAAACCCACCTAAGCCAGTCCATGTTGTTCAAGCTGAACACTGTCCACACTGTGGTGGTCCTCATGATTATTCCATGTGTCCATATAACACTACAGAGACCAAGATGTCTGAAGCTAACTTTGTTAGTTACAACCGTGGAAATTATGGAAACAATTACAACACAAACTGGCAAGGCAATACCCAAAATCAAGGTTGGAAGGAACCAGTGGCTACTCAGCCAATGAACCATAACATGGGTCCACCTGGATTCACTGCTCAACCTACCTTCAGACCCGCCATGCAACCACAAGATCAAGGGTCTCAACAGAAATACCGACCACCGTTCCATCAGCAACAGCAGTATAAGGAGCAAAAGCAAACAACGGACTGCGCCCCTGCTGCAACACAAGGTCAAAAAGATTGGGGAGAAACTATAGCAAAGTTAATGATGTCCAATCAATCACGGTTTGAATCACAAGAGATGGCAACCCAAAACTTACAGGCTTCCATGCGCAACATTGAAAATCAAGTCGGTCAGTTAGCCGCACAAATGAAAAACTGACAGCAAGGAACTCTACCAAGCAACACAAGAGTCAACCCAAGAGAAGAAGCAAAAGCCATCATACTGCGAAGTGGCACACAGTTACCAGAGCACCAAAAGCCTAATGTTCAACCAACAGATGAGACGCCTATACCTTCCACTGAAAATGGCGACTCAACAAACAAAGCAATCCAACTTGAGCCCAAAGAGGAGGAAGATCGAAACATACTTGCAAAGAATGAAAAGGCAAGAAAGGAGAAGGAAAATGAGGCACTCAACGAAAGAGCGAAATCCCACATACCACCTCCTCCATTTCCACAAAGACTGAAGCAAAGAAAGTTGGATGTTCAATTTTCAAAATTCATGGAGATGTTCAAAAAGCTTCAAATAAATATTCCTTTTGCGGAAGCCATCACACAAATGCCCCACTATGCCAAATTTCTCAAAGAACTTCTGTCAAAAAGAAGAAAATTAGATGATGTGGGAACAGTCATAATGCACGAGGAATGTTCAGCAGTCATACCCAGATCCATACCTCCAAAACTAAGAGACCCTGGGAGTTTCACTATTCCTTGCAATATTGGAGGGTGTCAATTCGGAAGAGCTTTGTGCGACCTCGGAGCTAGTGTCAATCTCATGCCGTCTGGAATCCTTGAAGAACTGGGCATCACCGAATTAAAGCCAACGAGAGTCGCCTTGCAAATGGCTGACCGATCAGTGAAGCATCCTCGAGGGATTCTAGAGGACGTTCTTGTCAAGGTTGATAAATATTACTTCCCTGCTGACTTCATTGTCCTCGATATGGAAGAAGATAAGGACGTCCCACTCATTATCGGGAGACCCTTCTTGGCGACATGCAGAGCACTGGTTGATGTCCAAGAGGGAAAGTTGATTTTTAGAATTGGGGATGAGAACATAACATTTGATGTCCTAAAAGGCCATGGAAAAACCATCTGTAGCAGACTTTCATTTCCTGGATACGATTGAAGAATGGGATGAGTTTGCAAGTGATGTGCTGGACCTCGCAGATTTGCACAAAGAAAATAAAGAGTTCACTGAATCAATCGAGGAAGTGGAATTCATCAGGAATATAGTCGAGCCTTTAGATAGACATGAATCCACTTCACTTACTCCATCACTTGAAAAGCCTCCAACACTTGAGCTTAAACCTCTTCCATCAAACCTGAGATATAGCTACTTGGGAGATTTAAACACCTTACCAGTCATCATAAATGCCAATCTTTCGAGTGAACAAGAGAGCAAATTGCTCAATGTCCTGTCACAAAGGAAACCAGCAATAGGTTGGACGATTGCTAATCTAAAAGGTATAAGTCCTGCCATCTGTACTCACAGAATACATATGGAAGATAATTCAAAACCCTGCAGGCAACCACAACGACGCTTGACACCTCCCATGAAAGAAGTAGTCAAGAAAGAAGTCATTAAACTTCTTGATGCCGGTTTAATTTTTCCAATCTCTGACAGTCAGTGGGTTAGCCCGTTGCAAGTGGTACCTAAAAAGGGTGGAACCACAGTGGTCGAGAATGATAAAGGAGAATTGATAACCACAAGAACAGTGACTGGATGGAGAGTGTGCGTCGACTATCGGAAATTGAATGATGCCACTAGAAAGGATCACTTCCCATTACCCTTTATTGATCAAATCCTTGAACGATTGGCAGGACGAGATTACTACTATTTTCTGGATGGATACTCGGGCTATAATCAAATAGCAGTGACACCAGAGGATCAAGAGAAAAGCACGTTCACTTGTCCATATGGTACATTTGCTTATAGGAGAATGCCTTTTGGAATGTGTAATGCTCCAGCCACATTTCAACGATGCATGATGGCAATGTTCCATGACATGATTGAAGAGTTCTTGGAAATTTTCATGGATGACTTCTCAGTGTATGGAAATTCTTTTGATGACTGTCTAGAACATCTGGATAAGGTTTTGTCAAGATGCGAAGAAAAGAATCTGGTACTTAATTGGGAAAAGTCACACTTCATGGTCCAAAGTGGAATAGTCTTAGGGCATCAAATTTCAAAGAAAGGAATTGAAGTTGACTCCGCAAAGATCAGTACAATCTCTGAGTTACCCATGCCTTCTTCAGTTCGTTCCATTCGAGGTTTTCTTGGGCACGTTGGATTCTATAGACGCTTCATCAAGGATTTCTCTGTTATTGCCCGACCCCTTACGAATCTATTGGGAAAAGATGTCACGTTCCACTTCGGCCCTGAATGTCAGGAGGCATTTAAATTATTAAGGCAGCGTTTGGTTGAAGCCCCAATAATGATTTCACCTGATTGGGAGCAACCATTCGAGTTAATGTGTGACGCTAGTGACTGGGCAGTTGGAGCTGCCTTGGGGCAAAGAAAAGAAAAGATCTTTAGGACAATCTACTATGCTAGCCGAACGTTGAATGAGGCCCAACATAACTACACAACAACTGAAAAAGAGCTGCTAGCAGTTGTTTTTGCCTTTGATAAATTTCGATCCCATCTGTTGTTCTCAAAAGTCACTGTCTATACGGATCATGCTGCACTTCGGTATCTAATGGCCAAGAAAGATGCAAAACCGAGACTCATTCGATGGATACTGTTACTTCAGGAATTTGACATTGAAGTCAAGGACAAAAAGGGAACAAAGAACGTCGTTGCTGATCATTTATCACGCCTCGACCATGACACAAGTGAAATCAATGTCGAACTAATCACTGAAACATTTCCTGACGAACAACTCTATGAAATTGAGACAATCACACCTTGGTATGCTGATTTCGTGAACTACTTAGCTTCAGGTGTGATACATCCAGATTTATCAAAGGAACAGATGAAAAGATTTCTGAATGAATCACGACATTACTACTGGGATGATCCTTTACTTTTCAAAGACTGTGCAGATGGAATGATAAGAAGATGCATCCCTGAAGAAGAAGTGGAGAGTGTTTTGAACTTATGCCATACTGGAGAAGCTGGAGGACACCATGGGATTCATCGAACAATCATCAAGGTGTTACAATGTGGTTTGTACTGGCTGACCATGAATCGAGATATTCGTGAATTCGTCATGAATTGTGTCAAATTCCAAAGAACAGGGGGTATAAGCTGGAAGCGCGAAATGCCACAACACTCAATCATGGGAATTGAAATTTTTGACATATGGGGAATTGACTTCATGGGTCCTTTTCCTAAATCTTTTGGGAAATCCTATATCCTTGTCTGTGTGGACTATGTGTCAAAATGGGTGGAAGCTGAGGCATTCTCAGAAAATACTGCTCGAGTCGTCATTAAATTTTTGAAGCAACACATTTTTACCCGGTTCGGAATTCCAAGGCTCGTCATTAGTGACCGTGGTACCCACTTCAATAATGCGCTGTTTCAGAAGCTAATGACTCGCCATGGATGTCACCACTACATGAGCACCCCATATCATCCACAGACCAATGGCCAAGCAGAGGTTTCAAACCGAGAAATTAAGGGTATTTTGGAGAAAACTGTAAGTACATCTAGGAAAGATTGGGTCACCAAACTTGATGATGCACTATGGGCCTACAGAACTGCCTACAATACACCCATTGGAATGTCCCCATATAGGTTGGTCTTTGGGAAAACCTGCCACTTACCTGTAGAATTGGAACATAAAGCTTATTGGGCTGTGAAGAAACTGAATTTTGATCTCAAAACTGCCCAAGAGAAGCGTTTTCTACAAATGAATGAACTGGATGAGATGAGGAGAGAAGCATATGACAATGCTTTGATTTACAAAGAGAAAACTCGAGCCTGGCATGACAAACGGATCCAACAAAGTAATTTTTCAACAGGCGACAAAGTTCTCCTCTTCAACTCACGACTTCGAATCATGGCTGGAAAACTCAAATCGAAGTGGTCATGTCCTTACACCGTCACAATTGTTTATCCACATGGTGCTGTCGAAATTTCTGATGGGAAGATGCCCCCATTCAAAGTAAATGGTCAACGCCTTAAACTTTACCACACTTCGGATAAAATAGGCATCATTGAAGAACTACAATTGCAATGAGAAGTTATCTGTCTGGCTGAAGACGTAAAACTTAGCGCTGATCGGGAGGCAACCCGACTGCTTCTTCATTCTTTGATCTTTGTTTTCTTACTCTATCTCTATCTCTCTATCTGCTTTTTGAATGCAGCTAAAAAAAATGTCTAGCTCTTCTGATTCTTCTATGGTCATCGATGCACTTGTTCCGTCTCCCTCTGACTTAGTACGACGGATAACTCAGGAGCTGGCTGATATCGAGCATCGGCTTGAGGAACTTTCACTGGAGATTCGTGCTCAGCATCCAGCACCACCACAAAGAGCACAGATTCCATTCCTCCCTCACCAGCTTCACGCTCACTTTCCTCCGGAGGTGGTTAATCCCACCAAGCGTCCCCGTGAGATCGAGGACACAGCCACTAATTCTCGTAAGAGGTAGAGGAATTCTGAGCTGATGGACCAAGACGATTGAACATTGTCCATCCGTCTGGCTGAAGACGTAAAACTTAGCGCTTCCTGGGAGGCAACCCATGTTCCAGTTTCATTCCCCCCCCCCCCCCGTTTTTTTTTTCTTTTCTTTTCTTCCTTTTACCTGTTCTAATTTGTTTGAAAAAATAATAAAAAATAAATAAAACATGGCATGTGTGATTTTTCTTTTAGCTCCTCCTGATATCTGTATGCACCTGTCACTCTTCTGCATCTCTGCTTCTATTTAGATGATTCTTGGTGTTATCTTTATGATATGATGCGGGTATGTGTTGTCCATATGTAGATTTTACAGGTACATCATTTCTGGAACTTCATCGGATACAGGCAGCCTCTCCGCATCTATCTGCACTTACACAGGGAAGTGTTTTAATTTTCGCCATATTTTCTGCTTCCAAAAACACCATGTGAAAAAAAAAGACTAACACTCCTGTCATTCATGAACCCACATAAGAACTGTTGTATTTTTACCGCAACCCAGTCGGGAACATACCACTTGTGTCCCTAGGTAGTTTGAGCACCTGATTCTTGTTCTGGATTTCTTTAATCCTTGACCTCATGACTTAGATGATTGCTGATATTATTTCATGCTTCGAAAGATTTTTCAAAAACTTGAATATTTTTGAGACACTTATTTGCACTCATTCTCATCTGTGCTGTCCAACATTATATTTCCATACCCGTGAGGACTCTAATCCATTTCAAAATCATCTCTTATTTCTCTTTTTCTTGAGGGAATCTCAACCATGTTTTGTCTTCTAGAACTTGCCATGTTTTTCCATCAAAGCGATAGGAATTTTTGAAAGTTGCACTAAAATGATCGAGGCATATCTTTGATATTTTAGCCCCGTTGACCCACTGAGCCACCCAAACATTTTCTCCTTCGTATAGCCCTTAGAAGCCATGCAGGATCCTTTTAGGATGAGCCCAAGCCGATACCCTTCCCTACCAATTTCTTGAATTTTTGCATGATGATTTCAATCTAAGTGTGGGGGAGAGACTTACTCATGGAGAGGGTTCTTCGAGGGGCAGTGAGTCATTTGATGTACATGGATTGACATTATCCCATCCTGATCATATGAGTTCTTTTTTCACAGTAGCCACATTCATTTCATATTATTTTGATATAGGAATATAGAATCCTTTTCAGTTCCAACAATGAGTACATTGGTGGTCATTACGCGGTAACCCTCGACTTTGGGGATACCTATTAAAGTGATGATCCATTACTCCAGGAACTAGAAAGTTTTCTATATGACCTACCTTCATTGAGATGTTACATCGTATACGCTACTTGTGTACCTTTCTTTGGGATTATTGTCTGACATTTATTTCATGGGGTTTTGGAACTGATACTCACTTGTTTTTCCTACCCATCTTATTTGAGTGAGTTGTGTAAAAAAAAAAAAAAAAAAGAGCGAAACATTGGATTATCAAATGCTTGGGGACAAGCAGTGTTTTAAGTGTGGGGGAGCGAGAGTTTGAGATAGACATTTAGATTGACTTATCATGCATTTATTTCAAGATTCAACCCTCCTTTTTACCAAAAAGATGTCAATATTTTTTTTTTTACCCACCGTCCCACAGCTTCAGAAACATTTGAACCTCATGTAAGTCCTTGAGATTGGTGCATTCTTTTGATTTCCACTAGTGGAGATGTGAAATTCATGGCAAGCCTATGGTAAGCCTGCATGTGTATGAGAATTGAGAAAAACTTTGATCAAATGTTTTTGAGAGATGAGAGTAATGGTGAGGTAGGTCACATGATGAATGAGTGCACGTACTTGTTTTGAAAAAAATGCAAGTGAAAGAAAAAAATTTTGAAACTGAAGTTTTAAATGAAGCATGATATATTATGAGGAAAGAGATTGACAATTTTTGAACTTGTAATTTCGATGTTTGGATTTGTCTACAGGACCACTTGTGTTTTATTTCGGATTGTTTTGCCCAGGAGTGCAAAAGTTTAAGTGTGGGGGATTTGATGTACATGGATTTTTACATATATTTTTATTTTTTTTAACTTAGTTTTAATTAATTAGTTTAAACATTTTTAATATTTTTTAGTTTATTTTTGTAGGTTTATAGTAATTTAGTTATTTTGGATAATTTTTAGTTAATTTATATATTGATATTAGTATTTTAGTATTTTTATTAGTTTATATTAATTTTATATATTAGTATTAGTTTCAATAACATTTCTCTTAATTATTATTATTTTTTTAATTAGAATTTTATATATTTAATTATTTAATTATTATTTTATTATCATTTAACATTTTGTTTTAGAATTTTATTTTGAAATTTGAAATTTGTTTTGTTTTTTTTTTTGGTTTCCCGCGCCCTCCCTTCTCCCTCGTCGCCGGCCTCCCCCTTGACCCGCTCTCCCCTCAACCGCCGGCCAAAAATCATGCAGCCGCCTCCTGCCTTCATTCATCCGCTCCCTACCCTCACTCCACGCATCCCCCTCCGCCATCTCCCCCCGGCCCTCCCCTCTATCCCACTTCCCCCCATCGCGCCCCACTCTCCCTGCCGCTACCCCGCATCCCGTCGCACCCCAGCCCCACCCTGTTCCTCCCATTCGCCCGCACGGCCTCCCCTCACTCTCCCGGCACCTCTCCCCTCGTCCGAACTCACCCCGCCGCGCCCTCATCTCCTGCTGCCTTCTCCACGCCGCCGACCCAGCGCCTCCCTTCTCCACGCCGTGCGCAACCCCCAGCCGCCCCTGCATTCATCAACCCAGCCGCCTGCCTCCCTCGCCACCAGCGCGCCTGCCGGTCTCCCTCGCCACTCGGACTCCCCCTCCTTGCCGCACTCCTGCTCCTGGCCGCACTCCCGCTCCCCGCGCGCCACCCATCCTCCCTCGCCAGCGGCGGACCCCTCTCTTCAGCCGAAGCACCCCTGGCCGACCCGGCTCCCCCTCTTCACCCAGCCGTCCCTCCCTCCGCCTAAAACAGCAGCCACACGAGCAGTGGCCTCCTGCTGCATAGACCAGCGCGCGCCCCACCTCATCTCGACCACCCTACTGCGCCCAGTTTTCTTTTTGTTTTGTTTGCAGTGCACCGGTCACCGCCATCCGAGGAGTCGACCAGCAGCCGCGCACCGCTCACCGCTCATATCCTCCGTTCCGGTGGTCGCGAAGCCGGCGCGCGACGTCATCACGTGCTGAGGTGCAGTTAGATATTGAAGAACGAGTTGCATGCAGTGAGAGTGAAGACCGACACGATTATTTGTTGGTAACACGGTCTTATTTTACATGAATTGTCATCTTATTGCCGTGTTTACATTTTCAGTTGTGATGTCGGGGTGATTTTCTTTGTGTCGGGATGTTGGTTGATTAATTAAAACTATTGCGCATGTCATGCAAGTATTATTTGATGATTAATTGTCAATTAAATTTATTTTAATTGAACATTTATCTGTCTAAATTATTTTTGCACTGAATTAATTGCTAAAATTAAAACTGGCCATTTTAATTATAAGTCGACGCGGCGGTCCGAGAAGGTAAACCGCGTTGACTGATGGTAGGTGCAAATTAGTGACACAACTTTGTGAGAAACGGTTTGTGTCATTTCGCCGTGTAGTTCGGGGCTTAGAACGAGTTTTCTAATTTATTTATGACACCAGAGAACGGGACTTTAAATAAAATTGGGAAATTAAAATTGAGCATCTAAAAAATGGTTATATTTTCGGAACTGGTGATAATTAAACAGAATAAATAATTAATCATCCTAAAGAATACCTTTCACGGCTGCGTGATAATTTAATTGTGACACCAACATCCCCGACACATTTTGTTGACTTAGAATCCATCATCATTTCCGTTTGCAATTTTCTTTTTATCTTTTGTCTTCTCACCTTTTAGTTTAAATAAAAAAAAGAGAAAACTCAAAAATAGGAATTCCCTCAAACCTTGTCCATCTAAACATTGTCCAACGAAATATTTTTAGTGGACTAGATTCCGTGCTCTCTGTGGTTCGACCCTGCTCGCCACTTTTACAGTAGCCAGTTGGTTATAAAATTCGCAAATTTGCACGCGTTGCGACGCGCGTGCCATATTTGGACACACGGAGCCATGGATTCCCCTCACTAGGCCTAGTCATGCTTAGCCAGTGATTACCATGGACGAGATCCATGGAATTAGTTAGAATATTTTACAATGGAATGCCTTGGGAGTTAACCTAGCATTACACTCAGACCCTTATTTCTAGATAGTGTGGGTTACTACTATGAGTTGGCCTAACCCCTTTGGTCAAGGATTCCTTGGTTTCACCTTGGATCATCTTTCATTAATATTATGACCTACCTTAGTATTTCTGACACATTAACATGAATTTGAATATAAAAGGAACCTAGAATTGATTAATTAAATGAACTCATCTCCAGATACAATACAAAATGAGGTATAAGTCGATACAATTTGTTTATTATAACATTTATTTTATTTTATATATATACCTACATGTTGTTCAGTTTGTATACAAAGACTATATTTTTATAGACATCATTAGTGGTGGCCGAATGAGATTTATATCACAACCTATCTAGGCTTCCTTTGGTACCCAGACATATTATATGATCACTAGTGTGAACAAGTGGATTCATCCCACTTTTGACACCTAACTTGATTTCTTGCATTAGGATTGGATCTTAGTAGAAAATGATCGATCTAGGGATCATGATGCTTTGATTGATTTTTATTCTATTTTATTATTTTTTGCAACATGTATCATACTAATTTCATGCTTCCATGTATTCCTGCTTTCCTTTTGTAGAGACATAACATGGCATTATCATTTTATATATTACACGGTTTACTATTCATCTTGAGTTGATTATTTATTACATAGTTATTTAGGCTTTATTCAACTTCAATATTTATTATACTACATTATATTTTTATTCATCTATTATATGAATCATGCTTCACTCTTACTATAGAGAATAGCCTCACTACTATAACACCATGGTCCCTTGTTTCTATTCGACAGCCTCTGGCGTATGGGGAGGCATGCTTGAGGCCATGTGGCTGACCGAATTTGGTTACTCAGGAGTGAACCAGGTTCAATACCACAAATATATCCCCTGGATACATCAGATGGTCTCATGAGATAATCTAGCTTAGGTTTTGGGTGTGGACTTACCCTTTTATATAGATGTCACGTGATATGTCCATGATGGTGTTTTCATATTTCTTGGTTGAGTCCTCAATTAAAATATTCTAATGTCTGAAATTATGTATTCTATCATTATGAAACCAGTTATTGATGTCAATGGGATAATTTGATTAGTTTTTATATCCATGTATATGTTTCTATGTCATTTGATTTCTTATATTTAATTATTTCATCATCATTTATTCTTTCAATATTATTCATTCCCATGAAAGAAATAACATAAAATTTATATTTAAATAACATTAATATGAATATATTCCTCATATAACATATCATTATGATATTATATACTTTTTATAAAATTATATTGGTGTATAACATAACATATCTCCCAAATAAGATAATTTGAGACGAATAACCCTTAAAAAGATCATATCGTTAATGTAAGAATTAATAAATGAAGTGATTATATGTATCAAATTTAAATCCTTAAAAATAAAATTAAAATAAAAGAAAAAATTGGGAAATTTCACACATAATCCTGGCCTAATATAGTTAATGAAGTTGATGTATAACCCAATAAATGGAAATTGAGTTAAGAAACCTCTTACCACATGGTAACTTTTAAGTAAAATCACCTTGAATGAATGAATTTTAATTGAAAAATAAAATACCAAGAATTATTATTTATAAATGATATAACATTTGAAGGGGTATTATATACACTTTATAAAATAAATTGGTGTATAAGAGTAAAAAAATGCCTCCATGAAAGGCAATTTAGACAGAATCTCTTACCTCAGGTTTGACTCATCACGCATGTTCTTTATTTTCCTGGATAGTAAAAATATGTTAATTATTTAATTTATTAATAACTAATGTGGCCATAAAAACACATGTTTTTTCACATATTTTTCATTAATTTATAATTATATAATTAGTTTTGTATAGTTTATATTAAATATTTACACTTTTGTATTTTTTTAAATAAATTTATCAATTAATCAATTTTTATAATTAATTTAGTATTTTAAGATTTAAATTAATTAATTTTTTTCTTACTTTAATATTAAAGTCTAATAACTTTTAATTAAGTTTGGAGTTTATGTCTTTATATCTAATAATTTAACAATAATTAATTAATTAATTAATTCTCCTTTTGCACATAAATAATGTTGTTTTAATTAGGCATTTCATGTATTAAAACATAGTTAATTTAAAATAACATAATTTAATTTTTAGTTGTCTTTTAACAAATTCAGAAGTTATAAATTTAATATCATAAACTTATTTCATTCATTAAACCTCTTAAATTTAATTTCATAATTTAATTTGGTTTTATTTTTGTTTATTTTAATAGTTAATTTTCTTTCAACTTCTAACAATGTAGTTGATTATTAATTTTAGTTTTAATTTAGTTCCATTTTATTTTTGATAATTTGAAGTAAATAATAATTTAATTATGTTCTTTCGATTTTATAAATTTAAATTTTAGTTTATCAGTTGCTTAAATTTTCAATTGTTTTAATTAATTTTTAGCTTTAATTAATTATCTTATTCAGATTTTATTTATGTTTTAATCATCTGTTATTTTTGCAGCGTCGCAGTGCCACCGTAGACCTTTCTTACGGCCTCAAACCTTCACGGTTCCACCCCACTGTGTCTCACATTGTTTCCCATTCTCTTCATGGTCTCACCTTGTCTTTGCCACCATAATTTCCCTGTAAACCGCAACTCTCTTCTTCCATGGGTTCACCCAAACCAATGCCACCATCAATTTTGTTTCACTGTCTCACTGTTTCTCTATCTACTTGCACTGTATCATCATAGTGGCACTCTTTTAGTTGGACATCAAATAGAAAACTATTTCATCCACAAATAATGTATCACCGTTCATCATACCACTCAAACATTGCTCTCATCTCACAACCGGTTCCACTTCCCTTCCCCTACTCAGTTCATTCTCCTCTGCCTCATCCATTATGATCCATCAACACCGCCACTAAATCAAACCAGTTCCACACAAAAATTCATACCTAGAAACTACCGAATCCATCTCTATTGAATAGGAAAAAAATTCAATATCGAGCCACGGAGAAGGACATGTTCTGCCACGCTGAAGACCCAGTCTGTTGAAGCCAATTGTGCTACATCGAGAAGGAGATGAGTTGTGCTGCTACATAGAAGTGAAACCGCTTACCCATCGCAACAAGCTTGAGGAACTTTAGCTGCACCAGAGGATTCCATGCCGAGGAACCGCTGCTGGTTTGGAGGGATGGAGCTGTCACCACCATCTGCTGAAGGAGATCATCACTGCAAACCGGCACCGTTGAACAACATATGGTCATGCGCGATGAATCTGATCTACCTACACCTGTTCTCCCCATTCACAGATATCCACCGCTCACTTCTTGGTTGAGTAGGAGCCACTGGTTCCTGTTTTCGGTAGCCGTGCGGAGGATTCAAGTCCATTATTGGAGGGCCCTCTGCTGTCCGCTGAAGCATGTAGAATGAGGTTATGCCTTAAGTGGTGCTAGCCATTTTCTAAAAAAGGTTGAGTCGGGAGGAAGAATTGTGCCGCTATGCAGGAGTTGAACCACTCGCTGAGCTTGTCGCAGTGTGAGGAGGAGATGGAGCAGGGAGTTGCAGACCTCCTTCCTGGAGACGGAGCTGAGAAATCTCCCCACTGTAGCGCTAAATTGGGGGGGGGGGGGAGAAGATAAAAATAATAATAACTATCTTAAAAGAATACTTTAATAAAAAAACATAATTTAGAATAATAATTATTATTATTATAACTTAAATTAAATACTAAACAATTAGAGTTATGATTAAATAATAAATACTATATAATTAATTTTTAAAATAGAATTAACAATTTAATTAACTTTAATGAATCATTAATTTAACTTAACTAATTAATAAGAATTTATAAATTAAAATTAAATTAATTATAATTTAATGTGGAAAACTAAATAATTTTTTCTTAATAAAATTAAATACTTAATAATAATGTATAATGAACTAAAATAAGCTAATCTAATTAACTAAACTTAGTAAATGATATAATTTTTTTAAATAAATAATTATCTTTTTAATTAACATTAATAACATTAATTAATTACAATCAACAACATAAATAATAACATTATTAAATCTTTTAAGACATATAATAAATTAATGGCTTTATTTTTTATTTATTTCCTTCTAATTTTTAATTGTTTTGTGTGTTGTTTCTTGTGTAGGTTTATTCAGGGGACTTAAACACGTCCATATTCATCTAACCAACTCACCGAGAGTTAGTTACGGGGGTTTTACTAGCACGATGTGTTGGTCACGAAAAAGACGCACGTGTGCAGTGCATCAGTGAAGGACTTTTTGAAGTCGGTGGGAATGTGCAGTGACGTGTAGTAGATGATAGTGAGGTATTAAAAGTAGAGTAGCAATATAATTTTTTGGGTGGGGGGACTATCATTCAGAGGATCATTGATTCCGCGATCAAATCCATTCGAGAGGAGATCTCGGGATGCTCATCCTCATCCGACCCACACACATTTTCTAGAGAGGACTTCCAGGAGCACCATATGAGCAGAGCAGGAGACGAAGGATCCTGGAAGCAGAGTTGTTCTAGGGGAGTTCTTCCCTCTGTCCATAATTCTTGTACTCTGTTTTTGGTTGTTTTCAATGCTTTAAACAATATGATCATATGTTGAACTTTCTCTACTCGGGAATTTTTGAACATTCTGGTTTATGTGCTATAAATATTCATTTGCTTTTGTCATTAAGAAATTAGAATCATTTGGCAAGAATGACTTTGTTTCTAACCTTTTGATCATTCACACTTCAATGTTTTCAATTTCAAACTTCAATATCGACTGGAGAGGTTGATCTTGAATGAAATTTTCAAATCTTTAACAACATTAACTTTGTAAATTTATGGAGCGTTCTTTTCCAAATGTTAACCTTTTAATCTTCTTTTCAGTTCGATTAAGTTTTTGTGTGGAAAACTCCAAGACTTAATCCTCTACCTATTGAGTTTCCTAGCATGAGAAATTATTCAGTCTTTCTTGAGGTGTGATTCAATTGTAAGTTGTGGAGAGAACATCCATTCATAACAGTAGTTTATAATTCCCAAGTAATTTTTTGATCTCACTTTTTTATCTTGCTACTATGCATTATTTCACTGTTTTCCTTATATCATCATTACATAGTTTAAGATTTTAGTTTCTTAGTCAAAATATTGTTTAGATCATCAAAATATTTAGAACAAAATATTAAAAAAATAAAAATGATAAAAATCTAATAAAACTATAAATATTTTTACCACATTGTTGATATAAGTGAGGTTTTTAGTTTTTTAAAACTTAGAATTCACTCACCTGCCTTCTCTGTGGATCGACCCTGCGCCACTGTGCTAGTGTAAGAGTAATAAATGTAATTTTGAAGGTCGCGACAACCTATGACCACATGAAAATTTGCTGCCATTTCTGGGGAAGTCATGTGCTGAGTAATCTAAGTGTTAAAAAAACTAAAAAAATCATATAAAAATAATCTGCAAAAAAAGCATGGAACATTTGCTACTTGTGTTGTCTGTTTAAGTTTTTTTTGAATATTTTGTGTGCGTTTAATCTGAAAATTTAAAAAAATGGTATGTTTTGAAGGCTCAAACTTTTACATTGGGCCTTACTATGTTTGTTGTGAAAATTATGGACCCACAGAATGGCAGTGTATTTATAATCAGCCACAACAGACTGTTTACATTGAAGAAGATGAAAAGTTTGAATCTAATCCTGAATTCCTAGCTAAACATGAATTAATTGAAACCAAATTGGATGTTATGGAAAATAATTGGAAAACATGGTTTAACCACACCCATGAATTTCAAGTTATAGATTCTCAAGAGAAAGATAAAAAATGAAATGATTAGAGAAGATGCTCCTGGAATTAAAAAAAAGGTTAAAGAAAAAGTAGAAATTGAAGAAAATGAAAAAGAAAATGTTTAAAAAAAGATTTGAAAATAAATGGAAGAGGAAAGTGATAGTGAAACTGGGCAAGAAACCATTCTCTTTGAAAAATCTGAAACTGTTGAACCAAATCTTGAAATAACCAACTCATTAAACAAAGAACACAACATTGATAATCCAATAAATAACTTTAATGCTGTTGAGTTGGAAAATTTTGAAGATGAATTGAAATAGATTGAAAATAAATGCCCAGTTTTTTTCATAATTCCTACATTGGAGAAAAATCAATGTTTTATATATTTTGAGAATGAAGTCACTCGGGATGAAGTCAAACATGAATATGAAAACATGAATGTAAAAAATTCTTCACCCAAAATTTCTAAAATTCTGAACCATGATCCGGAATTTGATATTGGGTATAGTCTAGATGAGAATATTAAACTAGAAGTTAAAGAATATGAATTTTTTTAACCTAAACTGATAACCACTCTTCCATGTTTTGAACTTTTGAACCTAATAATTATTGAAATATTATTGGATGATGAGCAAGAGGGAATGATATTTGAAGAAATACTAACTGATGAGTTTTCATTTCCCTATTCTCGTAGTAATCACTATTCTGAAACTTGTTGCTATGAAATGGAAATCAGTGTTGACCAACTTGAGGAGAATTGTCTTAATTTGAACATTCTGGAAACTAAACATATTGAAACTCAATTGTACAATTCTTCTCCTGAGATTGAATTGCAACACTCAAATGACATGGTTTTAGAAAGTGAGCCTTTTTAACTTGATCATGATAGAGAGGTTGAGAACACAAATGAGTTAGGCAGAACTCATTTTTCTGAAGCAGTAGATGTTGAGTGTTCATTCAAAGATGATGAAATTTTGTAATTGATTTACAACATTGTTAGACCTGAATCTATTTTTGATAAAATAAATTTTCTTCCATGTCTATCACTTCCATCCTCAACTAAGTTAAGTGAAAAAGATCATCATGATGCTGATAGTTGTTTAAAAGTGGATTTAAACTTAAGTTCCATTGTACATGATTCTGTTCATCACTCAATTGATTCCCCTTTTGAACATAATAATAAAAATTTACCCATTTTCCCCCTTGAATGTGAAACTGTTAGTGTTTATGTTGAGAGAGATAGTTGTGAGAACAATTTCACATCCTTTGATGCACCCAATTCATTGCTATTTCTACCTAATAATGTCAATTTTTTCAAATCTGAAACAATTCTGGAAGTTTTCAGCACTATACCCACAACTGTTAAAGGGTGATACTTTGGGAATTTTGCAGCTTATCAAAATTTGGTTTTATTTTACATAATCTTAGGTTCCCATTATATTCATTTCTCTATTTAAAAAAAGTGGGCCAAACATATGTGGTGGTTCCTATTAAGGAAACCACATCCACCAAGTGACTACGGTTAGTTCTAGGTGAGTCCGGCTGGGGACTATAATCCTAGCGCTGCATGGGAGGCAACCCATGGTTTTTCTTTTGTTTTCAATAAAACATTTTTTGATTAAATGAAGTCTAACTGAAGACATTAAATTCGGTTCTTCAGGGGAGTCAACACATGTTATTTCTTTGTTTTCATTTTTGTACTGTTTTATATTGAATAATGTGTTGCATTGCTATGTTCTGTTTATTCTATCTCTGATAGATTTTTGTTCCTAGTTTACATTCTCTGCGTTTTTAGGATGATGTTGTTGGCTTCATGGAGGAGTTGAATTCCCTTGTTGGAAGATTAATAAAAAAATTATGTTAGGGAAGTTTTCTCTTTTTATTTCTGCATTCATTTTCTACTTTATTTACTTAAAAAATTATGCTTTATATGTTGTTGATTTTTAAAAAAATCTTCTTGTATTAAAATATCTATTACAGGTCTTGTATACTAAAAGGTATCTACTACATTCATTTCTTTCCCAGAAAAGTTTGCTTGTATTGGAAAATTCTCCTACATGAGTACTGGAAATTATGTTGTATGACTTGAACTATTTATAATTATACAGCATGTCTTGATACTTAAATAAAAAATTATGCATGTAATTCACTACTAAAAACTGAATTTCATTATTATTAAAATCTTTTCACTGCTTGAAATTAAGTATGGGGGATACATGCAGGCTGAGAAGTTTTGTTTAATCTGCTTTGCTAAGGGGTGTTATGAATGCTTTCTTTATGCATTATTGAACATCCAATTGAATCTTATTTTCACAATTTTCTTACACCCAATTCATTCTACACCCACAAGTTACATGCCATGTTTGAACTTTCTTGAAACTCTATGTCACTGGACTTAATTGATAATGCATTTATTTGGATAATATAAACCTACTGTAAGTTATTCATTATGGAAAACAATATTTTTGAACTTCAAAGAGACCCTTTATACATGTCATAAATCTACAAAAAAAAATATTTTGAACCATAATTGATTAATTATTCTTCTCCACTTTAGAAATAATCTTTGGGGACAAAGTTGGGTTTTAAGTGTGGTGGAGGGGGTAAATTATTGACTATATTGAGCTGTGCTTAATTGAAATCCCATCAATTCCCACTGCAACTTCAATATTTTTGTAAAAATGGGTAAATATTTTCAAAATTCTTTCATAATTATAGGCTTTAAACTTTACTCAAATTGGACTTTCCATTGGACAATATTTCTTTGGTAGTTATGTTTTTTCTGAAACTAAAATTTGTGTGGGTGGATGAATGCTGAGTGGTCTTTCTTAGTGATTTAATGGAAATTTGGTTTAGGGTCTATTTTTTAGAGTGATATGGGTGACCTGTTAGTGGATTTATGATCATAACCTTTAGAACTGGAAGTTTGATCTTTTTCCTAGGGGAAAAAATTATTCTTTTAATTATTAATGTAATCACCTTAGTGAGCCATTGTAAACGGTTTTCATAAAAATCTCTTGAAACTAGACTACTTTGGGCATCTGGGATACCACGGTGAGTCTCTGAGACCCTAGATGCTGGGTGCATTTTTGTTTACTATAAGCCCTTTGTTTACATTGAATAAGTGCATTGCACAGTGCTCATCACAATGATACATGGCTTGAGAAAAATAAAAAAAGTTATCTAGGGTAAAAAATGAGTTCATTATGGTGAGGGGGATAACTAACCCCAAATGAAGAAGGGGTCAATTGGTTTATATGGGAGTCATTTAGGTTGTATAATTAAGGTGATTCACAAAAAAAATTATTTTTTTAACATAAGTAATGAGTCAAAATGTAAAGTTCTTTTGGTTATGTTTTTAATTCCACTAATAATTTACCTCTTATCACCCTCAAACTTTGGACTTAAGCCTGGATTGATGTTTGTCATTGAGCAGTTTCACATATAAGGCATGACATCTTCATTGCTTGATGATTCATAGTTTTTAGGATTACCCTTGGAGTATTTATTCTAGGCAAGATTCATATGATCAATTCATTTTCTAAAAGCATGTTGACATGTTTCTGTCCTTTTTACAATTTTCTGGACATGATACATTTTGAGTAAAACCGTGAATACCATACTTGTATTTTCAAATATAGTAAAACATGAGATTCTTTGAGGACAAACAAAGTGTGGGGGGGTTTGATGTGGCCTTAAAAACACATGTTTTTCCACATCTTTTTAATTAATTTTTTATGATATAATTGTTTATTTTTTTTAATTTATATTAAATATAAACACTTTTTTATTTTTATAAATAATTTTATCAATTAATAAAGTTTTATATTTAACTGTGTATTTTAAGCTTTAAATAAATTAATTTGTTTATTACATTAATTTTATAATATAATAACTTTTTATTTAGTTTGGAGTTTATATCTTCATATCTAATAATTTAACATTAATTAATTAATTAATTAATTATCCTTTTGAACATAAATAATGTAGTTTTAATTAGGCATTTCATGTATTAAAACATAGCTAATTTAAAATAACATAATTTAATTGTTAGTTGTATTTTAAAAAAAACATATGTTATAAATTTAATATTATGATCTTATTTCACTCATTAAACCTCTTAAATTTAATTTCATAAATAAATTTGGTTTTATTTTTATTTAATTTAATAGTCAATTTTCTTTTAACTTCTAACAATGTAGTTGATTATTAATTTTAGTTTTAATTTAGTTCCATTTTATGTTTGATAATTTGAAGTAAATTAATTTAATTTATGTTCTTTTGGTTTTATAAATTTAAATTTTAGTTTATGAGTTGATTAAATTTTCAATTGATTTAATTAATTTTTAGTTTTAATTAATTATCTTATTCAAGTTTTATTTAAGTTTTAATCATCTATTTGTTTTATAGCGTTGCAGTGCAACCGTAAACCTTTCTTACGTTCTCAACCCTTCATGGTGCCACCCCACTATGTCTCACACCATTTCCCATTCTTCTCACCGTATGTTTGCCGCTATAATTTGCTTGTACACCGCAACTCTCTTCTTTGGATTTTTTTTTTATGTTTTAAAAAAAAATATTTTCCAGAAAACGATTCCGGCAAAAAAAATTTTAAAAACGCACCTTAAAGGCGGCATCCCGGATGCCGCCTTTGCATTTCGGGGGCAAGGCGGCATCCGCGATGCCGCCTTTGCACTGCGGGTGAAAGGCGGCATCCGCGATGTCGCCTTTCTCCTAAGAAAATATTTTTTTTGAAAATTTTTATTTTTATTTTTTGTTTTGTTTTGTCTATATATATATATATATATATATATATATATAAACAAAACAAAAAATTTCAGCATAATTTCTCTGCTATTAAAGATCCAGTGCTACAGCTATTACAGCAGTCTGGATTCTGACAGAAACTCTTACCCAGGCCTCCCTTTTATAAGAGGGTTTGCCCTGAAAATCATTCTGCATTTTCGATGTGGGATTCAGGTTCTACCTTTACTGCGCAGTACATTCTGCATTTCCGATGTGGGATTCTGTTTCAAGTACGTGACTTTGAAATACAATAAAATATAAACTACAAGGCCAATATAAATGAAATTTTAAACGTTGATTAAACATATAATAAATAGTTGAAAACAAAAATAATTTCCTCAAAAATGTTGACGAAAAATAATCTATAACCTTTCAAAACCGCCTACTTGAAACTTAAAAATGTTTCAAATACGTGAATTTGAAAGACTGTAAAATGTAAACTATAAACCGAATATAATTGAAACTTTAAAAATTGATTAAACATATAATAAATAGTTGAAAACAAAAAAAAAATCCAAAAAAATGTTGATAAAAAGTAATTTATAAGCTTTCAAAACCGCATACTTGAAACTTAAAATTTTTCAAGTGTGTGAATTGGAAAGACCATAAAACATAAAATAGAAGACCAATATAAATGAAACGTTAAACATTGATTAAACATATAAGAAATAGTTGAAAACAAAAGCAATTTCCAAAAAAAATTTAATGAAAAATAATTTATAAGCTTTCAAAACCGCCTACTTGAAACTTAAAAATGTTTCAAGTATGTGACTTTGAAAGATTATAATTATATTACTAATTAACTAATTAATTATTATATAATTAATAGTTATATTAATAATTAACTAATTAGTTATTATATAAGTAATAATTAATGAGTAATAATTAATAATTAATAATTTAATGAATAGTTATAATTAATATTTATATTACTAATTAACTAATTAATAATTACTAATTACTTATTAATAATTATTAATTACTAATTACTAATTATAATGAATAATTATAATAAATATTTATATTACTAATTAACTATTTAATAATTAATAATTACTAATTACTAATTAATTAGTTATAATTATTAATTGTATTTCTAATTAACTAAATATTTATTATATATGTAATAATTATATTACTAATTAAAGTCACGTACTTGAAAATTTTTAAGTTTCAAGTATGCGGTTTTTAAAGCTTATAAATTACTTTTCATCAACATTTTTTTGGAAATTTCTTTTGTTTTCAATTATTTATTATATGTTTAATCAATTTTTAAAGTTTCAATTATATTCGTTTTATAGTTTATATTTTACAGTCTTTCAAATTCACGTACTTGAAACATTTTTAAGTTTCAAGTAGGCGGTTTTGAAAGGTTATAGATTATTTTTCGTCAATATTTTTGAGGAAATTATTTTTGTTTTCAACTATTTATTATATGTTTAATCAATTTTTAAAATTTCATTTATATTGGCCTTATAGTTTATATTTTATTGTATTTCAAAGTCACGTACTTGAAACAGAATCCCACATCGGAAATGCAGAATGTACTGCGCAATAAAGGTAGAACCTGAATCCCACATCAAAAATGCAGAATGATTTTCAGGGCAAACCCTCTTATAATGAATAATTATAATAAATATTTATATTACTGATTAACTAATTAATAATTACCAATTACTAATTAATTAGTTATAATTATTAATTATATTTCTAATTAACTAAATATTTATTATATATGTAATAATTAAGTATTATATAATTGATAATTTTATTACTAATTAACTAATTAGTTATTATATAATTAATGATTAATAAACACTAATTACCAAATTACAAATTATATACTAATTAATTAGTTATTTCGTAATATAAATATTAATTATATACTAATTAAATAGTTAATTAGTAATAGAATTATTAATTATATAATTTTTAATTAGGTAATTAGTAATTATTATTGTTTTATTATTATGTTCGTATGGTTATATAAATATATATAAATAAAACCTAATTTACCCCCTCCTGAGATTCCACTCTGACCAACAAGTAAAAATAGTATTTTGATTTCAGTACACATAAAACATGTAAACAATAATGTACAATCAATGCATATGTCTGTGGCGAGGAGATTCCGTCCCACATGGTGGTCTGCGAATAGGACGTCCGCGTCGAGTGCGCAGTGGAGTCTGATGACCTGGAGAAGGCTGATCCTCGGGCACTGAAACGTCGACCGTCGCATCCTCCATCTGTGTGTCAGTGGGAGGAGCTGTCAACTGCATCTCGTACTGCCATTCAGATCCTTCTCCCACTAGGGTGGTAGAAGGACCTGCCTCCATCGCAGAGGGGAACGAAGCCTGTGATGGAGCTATACCTCAAGACGACGACGGCTCTAGAATCCAAGGTTGTGAAGGATCTGGAACCCAAGATGGAGAGAACTGCGGATATCCTGTCAGGAAAGATGGATCCCATGCCACCTGAGGCACATCCTGAATAGGCTGATCCTGGACTACTAGAGGCCCGACCTCTGCCTGTGGAACAGGCGAGGCCTCACGTGCAGCACGACGCTGTCTACGTCGCCGTGGTCGTGGCTCCTCAGCACCAGCAGCAGCTGCAGGATGTTCCTCTGGGGCAGGAACCTCCTGTCTCCGAGCCAAACGCGTGAAGATGCTCTCGGAAAGCGCATGAAAAGATGCCCTCGCCTCCAGCGCTGTAGCATGGACGGCTGCCCGGCTAAAGACCCCCTCCTCCTCTTCATCGCTCATGCGAACAAGCTGCTCTGTGTGACTTCCCTGTGAGTAGATTCAAATGGAATTAGAAAATAATTCAATAAACAAACTAATAGGAATTTATTAACTTACCATCCTCTGCATCTCTATGCCATCTTGGGTAAGATACAGTATAGACTTCAGTCTATACCATGGCGCATAGTCAACCTGCTCTGAAAGAGAGAATCGATTTGTAGGAGCACCTTGAATACGTAACTCTGCACGTCTGTGCCAGCAGTCGATAAAACTCGCATGTACTTGGGACCAGTCATCATCCTGCCTCCCTGTCAGCTTCATCCCATGAAGCTTGTCTATCTGTCTAGATGGTAATGGAATCGGCTGAGTACGAAAAAATTGGCACATGACCCTATCAGGCTGCTGCCACTCAATAATATGAAAGTGAATGAGGGGCACTACAGCCATAGCATCCTCAAGCCCAACAGTGCAGTATGCTGGCAACTGGTCCATAATACTCCAGTATGGAAGCCATGAAATCTGAAATGACAAGTGATTTTGTCAAAAAAACACCCAACTAAAAACCAAAATTGATGTTATTATTAAAAATGTTAGACAGTGATAGATTGTATATACATACCTGATCAGGTAAGAGACAGTCCAACTATAGCCTATATACGCCCAAATGTTGTCTCGGAACCATGTCAAAATTGTGTCGCTGACACCACCTGTAAAATACAACGATAATGACAAATAATGAGAAATTATAGTCAATAACTCATAGTAGAATAAAAAACCAATAGAAATGACTTATCATACCAGCGTCCATGCGGAGCGTCATGCAGCACCTCCATCTCGACCGGTGGACCAGCAAGGTCAGGGCGGAATGCTGGGATGCGCTCCCATGCCCACATCTGAATAAGGATGACGCATCCTCCAAGACCTGTACGGTCCCTATGGGATAGTCTGCATAATGATCTGTACGTGTATGCCAAGCAGGCTGATCCCCAAATGTACGTCCCAGCCCGATCAAAGTCCTCTAGTAGGGGTAGATACATCATATGCACGTGCATCCCTGAGTGATCAGTACACATGGTCCCACCAATGAGTCGTAAGATATATGCACGGGCGTAACGCATGACGGTCTGCTCATCATCATCATCCTGTAAATGTGGAATCTGCGACTCCAACCAACGCATAGATATGGACGATCCATCTGTAGCCCTACGGTCGGACAAAATATCAACGCCTAACAAGCGTTGAGCAAGGTCTGGCTAAGCTGCACGAGTGGGTCCAATAATGGGTCTCCCCTGGATAGGAAGACCGAGAAGAACTGCGACATCCTCGAGGGTGATGGTCATCTCCCCCTCAGGCAAATGGAATGTGTGTGTCTCTGGTCTCCATCTCTCAACAAGGGCAGCAAGTAGGTAATGATCTACAAATGTTAAATCTGATACGGCAAGGCCATAGAAGCCAGCACGGCGCAAGTAAGGTCTAATGGCATGTGGAGGCTCCATGTGATGAAAATGGTGCGCTCGACACACCTTCAAAAATCGATCTGGATGACCCTCTAACACGGCCTGCGAAATATGGGTAGGCTGCTGAGTGAGTAGTATGGTATCATCCATCTGCATATAAACAAAGAAAATGAGTCGTATGTGTAAAATGTAAATATAACATTATGATGTTTTTAGAATTTATCTAATTGTATGTATTCAATATCTTATGCTAATTATTACGATACTATAAATTTGTTATAGAACAGTTTGCTAAAATATCCTGCATGTTTAGATTGGGGTTTAGGTTGGAGGGTTTAGGGTTAAAATTTTTAATATTAACGTCCAGGAAACATGTTAATGGGTTAACTGACATACACTTTTCAATATGGGTTAAGTGTTCCGCTTTCGGAGTTTTGAAATAAATTCTATTATTTCATATTTAAAGTTATTTCTTGAAAGCATGAATATTAATATGAAATAAGTTATGTTATCTAAAATATTGAGTCTTGAATTTGGTTACACATATTTTGGGGGAGCTTTGTGATTAACTACTTATGGATTGGATTAAGATAAACCATGTCAATTAGTAATGATGTTTTTAGAATTTATCTAATTGTATGTATTCAATATCTTATGCTAATTATTATGATACTATAAATTTGTTATAGAACAGTTTGCTAAAATATCCTGCATGTTTAGATTGGGGTTTAGGTTGGAGGGTTTAGGGTTAAAATTTTTAATATTAACGTCTAGGAAACATGTTAATGGGTTAACTGACATACACTTTTCAATATGGGTTAAGTGTTCCGCTTTCGGAGTTTTGAAATAAATTCTATTATTTCATATTTAAAGTTATTTCTTGAAAGCATGAATATTAATATGAAAACTTATCTCAGATGTTTGGGGTTTAGAAAACCAAGGAATAAAAAAGAGATTACAACATTTTGTTTACAATATGGGAATGTCACAATGAAGACAATACATCATTATGAATGAGACTGTGAAGTCGACCCAACAACGTTAGGGCATCGCTTCCGGTTATGACCTTCTTTATGACATATTGTGCATCGCAAACTCTGTCCTTGTTCTTGAGGCCAGTCCATCTCATTACGCATCCTACTCGCCTTTGGTCTCCCACGAGGACGTAACCGATTCATGTCAGGTATCACTATCGGCTGGCCTTCAGGCATTGGGAAATAACGATACTCCCCAATAGGTGTCCATGGTGCAGCATAACAGTTGGCAATGATATCCATCCGGTACACTGGATCAACATATGCTTCCCATGAGATGTTCACAGAGGCACATGCTGCGATGACGTGTGTACATGGAAACCGTAAGGCCTGAAATTTTCCACATTGGCATTGCCTTGTTTCCAGTAATACCACCATTTTTTCACCAATGTGATTTGTGATGGGGTCTGAATGCTCTTGAACTTCAAATCGGGAGTCTTCTCTTCGAAAGAGACATACGTGATAACCAGAAGCTTCTTCAATATTTTTTTCAATCTCTCGTTGAAAGTGTCTTCCATATCTTATCCCTTGATGTATTCCGTCTGATGCTAGTTTTTGTCTATCCAGAAAGTACTTCACGCATCGATATAATGTCTCCTGAACTAAGGCGGTTATAGGTAGCTTGCGAAGTCCTTTGAATATACCATTGATGCACTCCACAATGTTTGTCGTCATGTGTCCGTACCTCTTTCCCCCGTCGTATGCCAATGTCCATTTCTCTTTTGGAATCCGCATCATATAATCATAAACTTCTTGATTATCCTGACGAATTTGTTCAAAACGTTCTTCAAATCGTCGTTGGTCCGACTCATATGCTACAAAATGTAGATGATATTTCACATAAATTGATTTTATATTTATATTGAAACAGTAAAACAGAACGAATAAAATACGTACCAAGCCTCGTGATTGCCTTCTTCATCGGTTCGTTGTGGAATTTTTTATGTACATTGCTAGCAATGTGTATAATGCAGAACCGATGATGTGCATTTGGGTATCTCCATGTATCAGGATCTGCATTGATTACCTCATTAATTGCTCGATGGCGATCAGATATCAAACAAACTCCCTGAATTTTGGTGAAATGGTTGCTGATACATGCCAGAAACCAACTCCATGATTCATAGTTTTCTTTCTCTACAATGGCAAAGGCAAGCGGAATAGGTGAACGGTTTCTATCTTGGGTTGCCGCAATCAACAATACGCCCTTGTATTTTCCATACAGAAATGTTCCATCAATCTGAATAAATTGTTTGCAAAAACGAAATGCAGAGATACAAGGAAGGAATGCCCAGAACAACCGATGAAATTGAACATGAGATGGATCAAGTCGATTATCAGGAGGCACATGTTCGTTTGTATCCAGATGGAAGACAACTTGGTTATGATGCCTCAGTATGGCTAGCAATTGCGGCAATACTCGATATGAGTCATCCCAATCACCGTATACCTTCACAATTGCCTTCTGTTTCGCCATCCATGCCTTATTATAGGAAATCTTATAACCGAATGTCTATAGAATCCTCTCTTGCACAAGGGATATTGGAACATCTTGGCATGTCCTAATCATCTCAACAACAATAGATGACACAAATTCTGCATCCAATGAAGTATGATCTTGTGTGAGACTTGGCTGAACGCAAGTATGAGCCGCCTCAATCCTTGAGATTCTCCAACCTCCAAATGTAATGTCTGGAATAGCCCTTAAGCGAAATCTACAATCATCCCCATACTTCACGCACCGTATAACATATTTACTACGACACGATTCGTGAACTACATAGTTGAAGTTTCTCTCAATATGAAATCTCTTTAACGTGCTTTTTAAGGCATCTTTACTGGGAAAATTCCTTCCAATATATAAGGTTTTGTCCACCTCACTAAACCTATCTGGTACAACTCCAGGGAACTCAGTTGTCGGTGTGAGAACAGTATTATCGAATTCAGGCACGCATGTCATTGCTTCTGACCAAGATGAAAATAATGGTGGATGATTTATTGACCGAGGTTGATGTACAACAATTGCATTTCTCAAAACCTCCTCTCTATCTTCTATTGGTCCCTCCTCATCAACACTGTTGTCTCCATCTGATCCATCATTACGAAACTCCTCATCAGAAGTCGGATTGACATGTATATCCGGAAGATCATCTAGATTGTCCTCTTCTGCTGCATCATTTGGAATAGGCTCAATGTCATGGGGTAGACTGTCTTCAACCACTCTTGTATTTCTACGTCTTTGTACAAGTGGATGTTGTTGTTGTACAGTAGCAACAACAACGTATAACTCCATCATGGTACCATCTAACCGTTAAGAAAATAAATTAATTGCTTGGACCCACTGCGCATCAGCAACCAATGGACAAGCTATATGCCACAGTGTTGTTGGAAATTGCAAATGTCTATAGCTCATAGACATTATCTCTTGATCGGGTCCCAGATTTAAGGAAACATGAATTCTCTTTTGAATGTCACTTATGGTAACAAAATCAACTGTACTAACCACCGTAATTGGTTGTGTACTGTAAGAAGCTCCTTGCTCAGTTTGAATAATCTCCCCATAACAGTACACACAGGCAAACATGGCTCTCTACGTCAAAAATGTTTCTTTCATCAAAATTATGATAGTGTAACAAAATATTAACAATTATATTTGACAATATGATGTTTATTATAATGTAATTTTATTGCGCCTTTTTATACCATAAACTATGCTATTGATGTTTGACCATATGATATTTATTAGAATGTAATTTTAGAGTGCCTTTTTATTTAGTTTGTTCTTCTTCATTTCACTTTATATGTTCATTAGTATCGTTAGCTAATCATTATATGAATTCATGTTTAAATCCTATGTTATTTATTAATTATTCTAAAATTAACTAATAATAACTAATCGTTAATTATTCTATTATTCTATAATTAACTAATAATAACTTTAATTTGTTAATTCTTATGTCCTTATTTGATTCTATAACATTATATTTATCATTTATCATTGATAAATATACTGATCATTAGTATCGTTAGCTAATCATTATATGAATCCATGTTTTAATCCTATGTTATTTATTAATTATTCTAAAATTAACTAATAACAACTAATCGTTAATTATTCTATTATTTTATAATTAACTAATAATAACTTTAATTCGTTAATTCTTATGTCCTTATTTGATTCTATAATATTATATTTATCATTTATCATTGATAAATATACTGATTTGCTTTTTCTTCTCTTAGAAATTTTAGTAGTTTATAAAGAAAATATGAATCATCTTAAGCATATTCCCCGGGAGTGTCAAACCAGGATGCAGCAAGGCTGCCCTTTCAATAACTTACATAATAACATTACTAAATCTTCTAAGACTTATAATAAAATAATGACTATTTTTTATTTATTTCCATCTATTTTTTAATTGTTTTGTGTGTTTTTTCTTCTGCAGGTTTATTCAGGGGACTTAAACACGTCCATATTCATCTAACCAACTCACCGGGAGTTAGTTACAGGGGTTTTAGTAGTGCGACGTGTCGGTCACAAAAAAAATGCATGTGTGCGGTGCATAAGTGAAGGACTTTTTGAAGTCGTTGGAAATGTGCAGTGACGTGCTGCATATGATAGTGTGGTATTAAAAGAAGAGTACCGGCAGAATTTTTTGGGTGGGGTAATCTCATTCAGAGGCTCATCAATTCCACGATCACATCCATTCAAGAGCAGATCCAGGGACAATCATCTATATTCGACGCACACACTTTTTTGAGAGAAGACTTCTAGGAGCACCATATGAGCAGAGCAGGAGACAAAGGAGACTAGAAGAACAACTGTGCTAGGGGAGTTCTTCTTCCCTCTGTCTATAATTATTATACTCTATTTTTGGTTTTTTTCACTACTTTAAACAATATGATTATAGGTTTAACTTTCTCATCTCAGGAATTTTAAAACATTCTGGTTTATGATCTATAAATCATCAATTTCTTTTATTTTTAAGAAATTAGAATCAGTTGGAAATACTTACTCTGTTTCTAATCTTTTGATCATTCACACTTCAATGTTTTCAATTTCAAACACCAATATTGACTGGAAAGGTTGATATTGAATGCAATTTTAAAATCTTCAACAACTTTAAATTTATAAATTTATGGCGAGTTCTTTCCCAAATGTTAACTTTTTAAACTTCTTTGCAGTTAGATTAAGTTTTGGTGTGGTGAACTCCATGACTTAATCCTCTTCCTGTTGAGTTTCCTGGAGAGCGAAATTCTTCAGTCTTTCTTTAGGTGTGATTCAATTGTAAGCTATGTAGAGAACATCCATTCATACCTGGAGTTTAGAATTCCCGAGTACTTTATTTATCTCTCTTCTTATCTTTCTGCTATACATTATTTCACCATTATTCTTATATCATCATTAAATAGTTTAAGATTTTAGTTTCTTGGTTGAATTTTTTTATCATAACTGTCTTTAGAACAAAATATTTAAAAAAATAAAAAGATAAAAAGATAATAAAACTAAAAATATGTTTACCTCAATGCTGATAACAGTGATTTTTTTAGTTTTTTAAACCTTAGATTTCACTCACCCGCCTTCTCTGTGGATCGACCCTACACCACTATGCCAGTGTAAGAGTAATAAATGTAATTTTGAGTGGAGTTACGACCTCTGACCACATTAATATACCTTTTTACACTTATTATTAATTTTAATTTATTTATTACCATTTCTTATTAAATCAGTTAATCAATTGAGTTCACATGAGACATTTTGGCGATATTTGGTTCATAAGCCCAAAATGACATTGGTAAGTTGACAATGGTAAAAGTGACCATTGTTCTATCATATCTATAATAATAATCAAGAAATATTTATTATTTTTATACATAAATTTGATTTTTTAAATCCATACTTGAATGATGTTTATGAAAAATGAACAACATTATAATCATGGAGATGGTAAGTCGTATGTACGCATGAGTGACATTTCAATTTTTCAAAAATAATCATGTAAAGAAGATAGGTACTATTTTATATTTCCAGAATGATAATTATATCATAAATATCATATTATTACTTGAAATAAAATTAAATATATGATCTATGTTATTTGGTGATGGAAAAGGATTTACATCGCTTCATAAAAGTGGTAATCCATGTGTACCCATGAACAACATTATCATTTTTCAATGGATGGAATGATAATATATTAGATGATATATTATCTTTTAATAATGATTATTAATTCATTAATATTACATATAAATATTAAACCTATCATTATAACCATATTTTTTTGGTTGTGATGGAATTGGAATTGCATTGGTTCGTGAGGTAGTAGTTCGCCGTACACAGGAATGACAGTTTCATTTCCCATTTTATGGAGGAGGAGATGGATATAGGGAACTCAATTAACATAATGAAATATATAAGTAAATGGTATATAATTGTGTTATTATTTCATCATGTTTAAATAATATTTGGATGATGAAAATGGATAATTGAAACAAAATCATTCAGTTAAAAGTTATAACACTTCTTCAGATAACCTCCTTTATTTTACACCTAATGCCCTATATGGTTAATATTATGCAAAAATATAGTCCAATATAATTGATTAATGGATGTTATTGTGGGATTTGGATAGTTTTTTTGAACCAAAATTACTATTAATGTTTGATGGGCATTCTTGGTTTTCGTAAAGTATAAAATTTATATAAATTAATTAACATATTAAAATAGACCCAAATTTATAAAATTTAATTATCTGATGTTTTTACCCTTATTGTTTTGTTTAACCTTTGTTAACCCAGTTGATGACTACCACTTTAAAAACACTTTTTACTATTTCGGTGAAAAGATAGCTAATATAAAGGAATAATTGGTCAACAAATGGACCATGGTTGATATTTTCAATAATATCATAATACTTTTGATAAATATAGGATTTATAGTAATTTTAAACCATTTATTAAAATATTATTTATGGTAATATATAATTATTGTCGTTCTTGGAACTATTCATTTAATTTTAGGTTGAAAACCAAATGAAAAAAAAGGAATTTGAATATAATAATTTAACACATCATTAAAAAATTATATTTATCTGAAAAGTAATTTAACTCAATAATTAATTTAAATTATTTTTCTTTTAATCTTTTCAGTATCTTTTATTTTATTTTTCTATAAATTGAATAAATACGGTATCGGCGTTGCATACACATTTAATTTAATTATTTCATCACTATAAAATATAAATAAATTAAATTGATAAAAAAATATTTATATTTCAAATAAATATTTATAAAAAAATGTTTTATTTATCACCATCACCAAATATTATAGATATTAAAAGAAATAAAGTGACATTTTAGACTTTTTATATTACGTAAATATAATAAAGGTAAAAATAAAATAAATATTGCATCAAGATTCCATATTCTTTAAAAAATGGATTTACATTGACGAACTAAACTAATCTAACAGGTTAAAGGAAATTGGTGGGTTCACATTATTGGTCCTTGTCATAATATTTTTAACATTAATTACCCAATTTACCCTTACCGTATTGATAATTTTTTAATATCATTACTATTCATAATGATAAAAAAGTAAAGGTCCATATTTAAAAAATTTGGACCTCATCACTATAAATATGGATTTAAATTTTTAATATTAAATTTAATTAATTGGAAAAAATTACTTTAAAATTAAAATGCCAAATGCAATGAAAAACAGGTTTTCAAAAAAATGCCTTTTAAGTATACAAATGTTTTTATACCAAATTTAATAATAAAATTGAATCTAATGAACATAATTTGACTATTCAAAGTAAAATATAACTAATATTACTTTTAAATTATTTTAATATAAAATGAAAATTTTTGAATGCTTGAAAAAACTGTAGTCTTCGAAAAAAATAATATTTTTCACTATTCACTAGAAAGTAAGTCTGGTCAAAAAACTCAAAAAAACATCACCCTAAAATAATATTGAATTTTTCCTTTCCAAAATTATATTATTTTTATGAAATAAAATTTATAAATGTTACCAAAATAAATTATAACATTTTCTCTTTAAAAGAAATATAACCCATTTGTGGAAAAATGTATTTTGAAGAATAAAATAACTTTATAGAAAAATTAATTAATTTTTTAATATGAATTAATAAATATGTTTTTATTGGGCATTTCCTTTATATAAATTTCATAATATGGTAAATCGATTTATACACTCCAATTCAATGATAAGGTTATAACTATAACATAATAATATTGTTTAGTTTGTCAATGCTTGGCATTGCATTTCATATAAACTATTTAACATTTCATTATTTTATAATATCAAGTTGTTACAAGTTTTTTTTACTTACATTAATATATAATATGTATTTATCTTTTTTTATTCAAACCCTAATAAAAGTAATTTATTTTTTAAATTAAGAAAAAATAGTAACATTAATATTAATTAAATATTTATTCATGAAATTTTGAATAAAAATATATTTATTTATTGAATGGATAATATTTAAATGAATATTTTAACAAAAATTCAAAAAATGATAAGGAGGATGAGTGGACCACGTTTTTTTTGGGGAAGAATATTTAAAAACTAGATTAAAAAAATATTTATCACTATGCAGGTTATGAAAAAAATATAAAGTAAAATAATAATAATATATTATTATATTGAATGTGGTTCATTTTGGGTTTTGTATATTATTAAGGGAATCTATGAAATTAATTAAAAGTTAAATTTAATTACCCGAAACACTAAACATTTTAAAACTGATTTGATGTTTGATAACATTCAATAAAGGATACGCACAATGTAAATAAATCAACATATTAAGATAAAATTATTAATAAATCTATAATAATGACTATTATGGAAACTCATTAAAATTTACTACCTTTAGAAGATAAATAACCAATATGAGTTAATATTGAAAAAAATTGTTTATAATAAAATTCATTTCCTTAATATTTTGTATTTTATATTAAAAAATAAATTTAAAAGTTCAAAATTTTAAATATTATAAAATTTAATTCATTTTTCAATTCCTCAAACCAAAATTTACTTAGTACAAATTATTTTGTTTTTTATGAAAGGGTATACTAATAGTTGAATAGTACAGTTTTTTATAAAAATTATAATTTTGATGATTTTATTATTATTTAATAGTATGATAAAAGATTAAAACACTTTTATGTAATAAAATATTTATTAAAGGAACCAAATTAAAAAATAAAAAATATTTATTGAAATTATAAATCATATTTCCAAGAATTTTTTGAACTAAATTATAAAGTTACTTTAATAGAAGAATTCGTAGTTTCATGTAATTATGTGTTTTGATGGTGAAATTTTATTTTGGATTGATTTTAAATCAACCTTATTTTTTATAATAAACCAATTTATATTAAAAAAATTGTTATATATGAAAATTTTATCTTGTACATGATTTTTAAATCTTAATAATCCATGTTACAAAAAAGTTTTTTTTACGTGTTTTGTATGTTTATGTAAAAAATAAAAATTCAAACTCCTAAAAATTTTATTTGGTAAACTAATTTAAAATTTTGAAATAATAATTTTCAAATTAGGTTACTGGTCCAATAATAATTTTTATGAATAATATTAATTAATAAAGAAAAAAATCCATTAACAAGGTAAATGTAAATTAGGGAAAGAGTCAAAAAGTTTAATGAAAAACCTATAAACGCCCTAGGATTTAGCCAAAATGAGTATATGAGGAGAATCCCATCCTAAAAACACTTACCCTTACCTTTTTTCAATTTTGGATCCATTTACCATTGAATATTAAAATTATATTATTGTAAATGTCACTATTACTTCAAAACTAACCTTCTCTTCACTAATAAAATGTTCATATTTCCATAACTTCAAGACTCACCTATGGTTCTAATTTCTTTTTGAAACTATGAAAAATTTATCGTTAAATAATTCTCTCCTAATTACAAAATTTTTTATTCACATTCATTTTTCTTAAGCTCTTCATTTCAAAAATAGTTTTCCAAGTGAAAAATCAAGGGTTCAATATGAGTATTACATTCTCTTAGTCATTACTTTTACTCTAATACTTCCTAAACCATCTATACCCTTATTAATGTAAGTAAATAATTATAATTAATATTTATATTTCATTATATTATTTTGAAGATAATTTTTGAATTGTTTCCATCTACTAAGAAAACAAAATAACAATCATTGTGCGTCTATGAAAAATATTGGATCCATGAAGCGATGTTGTTCATTTTTCACCAACACATCTCAATGATATAATAAAGGAAGGAATTTATAAATAGGATTGTTTTATATTTAAAAAATAAAATTCAAAAAATTTCATTTATCATATAACAATTATTCTTCCATTAATTGAGAAATGAGATCATTAATCATTCATACATGCAAACTACCGCCTCTACAAATAATGAATTTCATTTTTCATCACCACAAATATTGGATTCTTATAGGAATGTATTTAATGATGATATATTATAATTATGAATTCTTAATATTTTTTATATGTCATATAATCATTATCTAAAGTCCATCCTTTACTGATGAAGACATTATAATATATAATATTTTTGGTATTTATTAGAACCTATGTAAATTATTTCATAACAATTATGTCATAAATGATTATGAGAGTTCACATAATTTTAATGTCATGTATTAATGATATATTTTAGATTTTTAATTATTTTTGAAAGGCTCTATTGTTATTTTGAATATTTATTAATATATCACCTTTCAAACAATAATCATGTCGAAAACTACTTCATTGTGTTTTCCATTTTCACAAGCCGTATTCATGCCTTTCACATATGAAAAATGGTAAGTTATGTAATAATTTAACAAAATGGTTATTCTATGTTGAAATATATTGTAATTATTAACTTGAAACTACAAGATTATATTTTAACCTATCTTCATAATGTTTATAAGAAACATATAGCCGGAATTTCTAACACCCACTAATGGAAATAAATTGTAATTTGTTAATATATTTGGAATATAATTATATAAAAAAACTAGAAAAAAATTTTATTTGAAGGTTCTGAGATAAGTTATTTAGATAGTTATTTTCATTACACAAGAGGACAGATCATGGTCGAGTAAGCATGAATACAATGTAAGGGTTTCATTGTCTAATTTTAAAATCCATTATACATGTTTGATATTGCACCCCATAATTTATTATATTTGGTATATCTGCTACCCTTTACCCAAATGTATAATAAATATATCGTATTTAATAATACATGAAGTTAAATTTCATTTTAATTCTATTATCCTTTTGTTACCATTACAGTATGTGTTTTGGGAATTCTCATTCATTGAATTACTATATTCCTTCTTAAACACATTTCACATAAGTTTTTTACATTCGACTCTTTTAATGTATTATGTGGTAATTTATCTTTATTTTTTGCGGATTTATATTTCTACTACATAAATTCTTTCTAAATGTCACTTACTTCAGTAATAATTACATTTATAAGGGATTTGGTTAACTCAAATTTCCTTTTTAAAAGTTAAAATTCCATTCCTTGACCATCATTAATTTATGTTTAATAAATTATTTTATTTCCGATTTCATAATTTAATTCATTTTTTATATCTAGGAAATATTATTATTTTCACTGTAACATTAATTATTGATTAATTTATTTCTCAGAAAAGTGCGATGTTTTTTTTGAAAAATATATCATCTCATATAAAGATGGGGTATCCTACATTTCTATATTTATTAGTCCCATAAATGTTTTTCATTTTATATTTTGTAACCCAAAATATATTTTTACCATGGTGACCTATATATTTCATTTCATATATATTAAAATTCATATTTTTCCTCTTATATAATTTTGTATTTCAACAACAACAATGCAAGATATTTAAAACGTTTTCCACCCTCAAATATCAAATATTTTATCATCCACTGCACATTTTTTGATAATTTTTATGTCTTTTAAATGATATTTTATATATAACTCATTATAATAAGGATTTACAACCTATTTTCTTTAACTTCTCAAAAAAATTGAATGTAATTTGTACTTTAATGTTTTAAATTTTCTTCTGTAATATTTAAAATTTTCAATACTATTTACCCTCTAAAGATTTAGTTTCAATAAGTGAAGTTTTGATAACCATGTAATTGTTATTATGTTATGAATCATTTTGGAAAATGATATTTTTGATATCCTATAATTTTTTAAGTTCTTCTTATATGATGATTTTGAATGGTTTAATAATATTATATTTTTTCAGGGGTTTCTTAGGATATGATAAAGGTTTTTTTTCAAGTGTAACAGATATGTATAGATTCTTGAAGATTAGGGTCTTATATAGATATCCAATGCATTGATTATGGTTTCATATAACATGAGATGATGAATTTTTTGGTGAATGAGATGTGGGATGATTTTTTCACATTTGTTTTGGGTGAATATGTTGTGGGAATATTTTTTTCACAAGTTTTTTGTGTGATTGATATGTGGGATGATTTGTACACATGTTTTTTATTCAGAATGTGAAGCAAGGATATTTGTAAAAAAAATTATGTGAATGACATGTGGGAAGTTTTTTTCTAAGGTTTTTTGTGAGAATTATATTTAAGAATATTGGTTCATTATTTTTTTGTTTTAATCAGATGCGAGAAGACTATTCATAAGATTAATATGTGAATGAGATGCGAGAATAATTTTTTATAAGTTATTATGTGAATGTTTTGTGAGAAATTATGTTCAAAAAATTTTAAATGATTATATTTGTCCTATATTTATTTATTATTCTACGATTCAATGACATTTCATATTACTATATACCTATTATTATTATCATCTGATCAAGTTTAAAGTTTCATTATTCCACACAACGTTTCCATGGTACATATTTTTTCATTTGTGATTACATGTACATATCATTACTTGTGGATAAATCATATTTTTAAATGTTCTTTGTCACGACCCCTCCCCCGGGGTCTGTGCCGTGACTAACCCAATCCCGACTGCCATAGGCCAAGCGCTGGTGACTAACACCAAATGCGTAAATCCCTAAACTGGGAAGGATTTTCCTCTAGAACTTGAAAACACACACAATAAAGTATGGGCTGGAACAAAACACTAAATAAAACTGTGTACAAAAGTTGTGGTGAAAAGTAAAAGGGGGGATAGAAATACTAGCCCAACAGTAAAGTATATGTACTGGAAAAAGGGAAAATGAATCCGAGAACTTCCACCAGGAAATCATACCTAAAGGTTAGGTACATAGAGCCACCACATCACTCTACGTCTGTCTGTCTCCTCTGTGTATTGTCACGTCGTATGGTCCACCTCCGGGTACCGTCCAATCCTGGTACACTCAGCCTCGGTCAGCGCTGTATGTCATCTGCATCCTACACAACGAGGTGTGGGCATAGCCCATGCAGGGGTGAGTATAACGATACTCAGTAGGGACCCCAAGACCCTCATGGTCTCACAAAACCAACAAGGATATAACAGAAAGTATGAAATCAACAGATATCCCCACCTAGGTATATGCCCATACATATACCTAAGTTATCAAGTAATCCATCTCAATTATGAGGTAAACTCAAAATTCACTGACTCAGCTCAAACTAGGATTTTATTCTCAGGATAGTATTATGTAACATCCCCAGTCACATTGTTGAAACCTCGGCTGCTGGAGAACTTCTCCTCTATCGAGTACAGTGGGCATGCCGCGTCACCAAGGCGCTTCCCACTAACCTTGGACTGCTGAGGTACTCCTCCTTTCAAGTACCTTGGGTCTGCTGCGTCACGAAGGAGCTCCCCACCGTGGGTCTGCCGTGTCACCAAGGCGCTCCCCCTCATATCCTGTTAAGGTACTCCTCCTGTCGAGCACCGTGGGTCTTCCATGACACCAAGGCGCTCCCCACTGGGGGTCTTCCGCGACTCCAAGATGCTTCCCACTAGGCTAGTCGAATCAATTCGAGTTGAATCAGTCTGAAGTCATCAGGTCTCATCCAGCTACGAGGTCTACACACTAAGCTCGCTCGTCTCTGGGAGGATCCGCTCCACGAGCTACAGGTCGATACTCCAACTGTCACAAAGTCCCACGTAGAATAATCTCAAAGGTCTGCCACATCATAGAGGACTCAACGCAATAGACGACACGTCAATTGGATGCCCGGTCTGTGAGTTATTAGCCTTTTAGTCTCAGGGGCCCGGTTGGATTCGTGCACAATCCAACATGATCATATATCAACTATACCCCGAACTCCACTGGGGTATACTAAAAGGGACCATCGTGCTCTAAGAATACTAGCTCCGCTGACAGACGACTGGTCTTTGAGTTATTAGTCTTTTAGTCTCGGGGGCCCAGTTGGATCCGTGCATGATCCAACCCGACCATATCTCAACTATACCCCGAACTCCGGTGGGGTATACTCAAAGGGACCGTCACACTCCATGAATACCAGCCCCACTGACGTTTCGTCAAACAGCTGTCCGGTACCAAAGATATGGCCGAAGAAAGTAAAGGGTCTGTAGTGGGCACGGGTCTGGTCCGACCTGGTCCGATTGACCCGACCTGACATAGTCTGGGCTGACCCAGTTTGGGTCGACCGGTCCTAACCCATTCGGTCCGTCCTGGCCCATTGGGTGGGCTGGTCTTTTGGGTTCGATCCCGCCTGTTGGGCCCAGCCCAGAAGGCCGCGAGGGGACGTAGAGGGCCGCTAAGGCGCGGACCGGCCGTGAGGGCGTGGACCATCCGCGGTTCCATACGGGGGTGGCTCTGCCTGTATTCCACCGCAAGGGCGTGGTTTTGGGCGGTGTGGCCCAGAGGACGCGGTGGCGCGGCCGAGGCCGGTTCGGACGGGAGGCCACGGGTCAGCCGGGGGCCGGTTCGGATAGGACACAACGCGGTCGGGCTGGCGGGTGGCGCGATTTGGCCAGCGCGCTCGGGAAGCGGCTGGGCAGGTCAAAAGGCGGCCTGGCAGGTGGACTGGGTGGGGCGTGGGCAGGCCAGAAGGTGCCCAGGCCGGGCGCGACGATGTTGGAACGTAGCCGGTCCGGCCGGCAGGTGGCTAGGTAGACCGATGAGGTCAGAAGATAGCCAAAAAGGGCACGGCTAGGCTGGCAGGCGGCCGGGCAGGGTGCGGTCAAGCCGAAAGGCGGGCCGGCGGGCTGGTCGGGCATGCCGGTGGGTCGGCGTGGCGCGGACCGGCAGGCGGCGCGGTGCGGCCCAAGGTGGCGGAGCCGGTTCGGCCGGAGCGCCGCGAGGGTGGCGCGGTTCGCGGAGGCCATAGGTAGCGCGACCGTTGCCTTCGTCATCTCGTCGCCTCATCGTCATGCCAAGGATCATCACGACAAGAATGGCGGAGGGGGCAGACCATGTTGTTTCGGCCTGCACCATCCGCATTTAGGGTGGTTGAAAGTGATTCAAACTTTCATGATTTTTCATAGAATTACTCAAGAATAGAAAAGGGGAGAAAGATCAAACAAATCACCCCACATCATCTCACAAATAAAATGAAATCAAATAATTCCCCATACCCCGATCGTTTGTTATCAACGGAGTCATGGGGAAGAAGACGGAGGAGATCGTCGTTCGTCATGTCTGCCAAACACTTTAAATCCCGAGATCATGTGTCGGTTCATTGATGATGATGAGGAGGGAAGTCGGTCATTGAAGACGTCCCATGTCAATTGACTTTCAGGAAGAAGTCAAAGAAACTCCTTGTCGGCGTTCTTCATTGGAAGAATGCGTTCTTCGTTCTTTGTTGGGAGATGGGGTTCTTCGTTGGAGAATTCTCATTCTCCCAAGCTCTCCTCTCCCCAATATTCCACCCCAAATGCCAAATAATAGATTTTGTTTATCTATTTTTAATTTGTTGGCACAAAATTCAAAATGGAGGAATTAATTAACTTGGCTCCCATTAATTAATTCATAAGGTTGGCACAAGGAATTAATTTGGAGGGGTAGTGGAACCATAAATGGTAGAGGAGAACAAGTGGATCCCCCTCATTAATGAGGGGTGTTGATAGATTTTCCTCTCCTCCCATTAATAGGGGTCGGGTGGTCCCCACCCCTATTATTCAAATTGGCAGGTTATGTGGTCTTAGATAGTCCCCACCACATTAACCCCACATGGGAGGTTGAGGCGTCGTGGTCCCCACCACCATAACCTCTCATGGGAGGTTATGGACTGGTCGTCCCCACTTCCAACCTCCACAAGGTGGTTATAGATCTAGTGGGACCCACCTACAAACACCCACATGGCGGCTCAAATAAAAATAAAGTGAAGCTCACTTTATTTTATTATTTTCCAAGAAAACCCAAAAACTAACTTTTATTCTCGACCCACTACCATCGAAGTGAAAGTCTCCTTTAGCGAATATCGGCGCTGTGAGTTCAACGGTGCCCTCCGATTTCAATTATGAGAACCAGTTCAGAAGTTATAAAACCCACTCGTATGTTTACTAAACCTACCCGAACAAAACTTCAGAAATTTATTCTGGGCACACCAGGCCTCAGAATCATGCATCGGCAGTTTTTACGGACTCGTAAAATTCCCATGTATTTAAGAAAAAACAATTCCACAGAAATTCCAAGTCTTTACATTCTTTTAATAAGATAATCCTCATATACTATTATTTTCTCATATTATTATGATCTAATCCTAGATAACATGTTTATTAGTCTTCCCTTAATGATTTTTATAGATTTCTGCTCTCTTATGTTTTCTACCCCCAAGTATAAAGATAAGTATGACCTGATAGATGTTTAGAAGTGGATCATGTGAGGTTCAAATGTGGGGAAACTTTCACAAGTATCATAAAATATGTTTCTTATGTAGCTGATCCTGAAAGACGCTAAACCTTCCATTCTTTTCACTGTGTGATATTTTATGATTATTAATTCTTATACCATGGTAATTTTGTAAAATAAATATATATTACTATAACATTGTATCAAATTTGACATCCTATAATTTTATAACATAAACATCATATTCGATAGCATGTTGACACAGACAAAAAATCATGTAAGGTAATATAAAATTTTCATACATTCTTATATATTTATAAATTTAATATCTATTATAGCTTCAAATCATGAAACAATAGGTTTGAATGAAACCCAATACTCTATTAAAATATTACTCTCTAAAAATTACCATTATAACCTAGATGTTAAATTGTTAGGTATGAATAGTTCTATTTAAATTTTAAAAATTATATGGTTTAAAAATTTATATAATAAATTAAAATTTATATATTAGGTGCATGGTGGTCCAATTACATTAAAAACACACCACACACACTGGCTAGAAAGGCAGGCTATATCCCCCTATGGATATCCCAGCAATTAAGAAAAACAAATGTTTTCTGAAAAGCTGTATTTTTCTAAATGGCAGTTCAGTCAGGCATTACACACATAATTTATAAGGATTTGTTTTACCAAATTAAGAACTGTATTTGATAAAATGAAAATAAATTTTTAAATGAAAATATTAAAATTATATTAGGATATGTTTTTTAATTTATTGAAATGTCTCATTTTCCAATGAATAATGAAAAATACTGAATTTTAATTGCAAACTGCCTTTTAGTTAAAATTATTTATAATGTTAAATTATTTTTTTAATTGGTTTTAAAGTAAAATTAGTTCAATTACACACACACACACATACACACACACACACACACAAAGAAACACATATATAGTAAAAATAACAAATACTTATTTACCATGGTTGAGGTAAAAATGGGTTTACCTAGGGATTGAACTAAATAAATAAGGGTTAAATGAAATAAAAACTTCTAAAAAATATATTTATTGGACAAATTTAGAAATTAAAATATGTAAATCTTGATAATACTCCATTTTTTACCCTTTGGCATTGTGAAAAATGTGGGTACACCATTTTATTTTCAAAAATTAAAAGTGTCTACCTCAACTATCTTGTAAAAGACCTCCTCCACTCCTATATTTTATTAATAATAAACCCATTTTTTATCATCCAATACCAGAAAAAATAAGTTCAAAAATTCCCTCCTAATATAATCTTTAATTTGAGTATAAATCCAACTTCAAAAGGCTTTTGGTACAAACTGAAGGAGGATACCTGAAGAATATGTTACTTTCTTCAAATATCATTTTTAATTTCTTATTACACATCATAAAATTATTAATATACCATGATGATATAATAATTAAAAATAATAATAAATTGATGTTTTGATATTAATTTCATGACCTAATAAAGTCTCAAATTTCATCAAATGGGTTACAAAATCATCATTTATGTGTACGGTGGAAAACCATCTCGCAAACCGATGTCATTCATTTTTTCATTACCACCCATCATGGTTGGGTATGATGATGGATAAAGAGTATATATATTATATTTATAATAAAAATATATCTATGGAGTTATTATATCAAATATATATTTTTTACTTTCCATTTCATAGTGGATACGATAACATCGCTCATGTGTACGGTGGACTGCCACCTTATAAAGCGATGTGATTCGTCTTCCCAAAATTATTTAAATGGGAGATGATAATGTTAATTTTAATGAATATGTGGTATATAAATTAATAATTATGATATTTATAACCTATTTTCCATTCTCCAAAAATTACATATCATTTTATATCTTACCATTTCACTCATTGAAAGATGATAGCATCGTTTGTGTATGTGTGGACTACCGCCACCACAAAACAATGTGAGTCTATTATCATCATAAAATCACATGGATGATATATATAGTTATATTTAATGAAATAATATTTTATATATTATATTTTTTTAATTATATAAAGATAAAATATTACTTAACTTCTTTCCATAAGGAACATAAAAAAATGGAAACGTTAGTTATATGTACATACGACCCAATGTATCCATGATTGTAATGTAGTTAATGTTTAATAACCATATTTCATAATTTATTTTAAAAGTATAATTGATTTAAAAATTGTGTAATTATTTCACTATTATTATTCATTATAATTTTAAATAATTTCATCTTTGATCATAGTCAGCCTACCAAAGTCATGTTTGACACGTAATCCAAAAATCATCAAAACATTTGACGTAAAATTCATTGATAATGTAATAATATATAACATGGTAAAGGTTAAATAAAAGGAATAATAAAATTGAAAGAGGTTATTAAGAAATTAAATAATTAACATAAGTTTATTGTTCAGGAAGATAAATAATGTAAATGATAATTCAGACTCTAGTTATGGGTTTATCATCTCACTTTTACTTTGAGGAGTCATATGCCAAATTGACCAGTTATTAATTTTATGTGGTGTATATAATATCCTTTTGTTATGTTATATCATTAATAAAATTTTATTCATGGTATTTAATGTTTAATTTAATTTTATTTCATTCATGGGGATTATAATACAAAAGATACCAATTTCATAAGAGTTTTTTTACAATCTCATCATTATTTGGTATTGTTATTATTTATGTCTCCCTTGGGGGATTTTTTTTATATTTATATCTTAAAAATATATATTTTCTTATCTTATGGTTATTAATGATCGTTTTCCAATAATAGTACCATTTATATACTCTTTGGTACTTAAAAATACTGAGAAAACATTTTTAAGGAAACATGACTGTATTTTTATCTTCGTTTAGAAATATTTTTCCATCAAAACCCATGTTTCCTAAAAAAAATTAAATTTTTCTTTCCAAAATATTATTAACTATACAAAATTGGTATATTAAATAAATTTTTACCCATTTTTAGTTTGTATAGATTTTTTTGTAATGAATCTTCATGTCATTTTCCAAATAAGCCATGTTTGTATTTTAATGATAATGTGAGAGGAATATTTATTTTAACGTGTATGACATGAACATAATTATTCAATTTTATGAACAATAAACTTTTTAATAATTATTTAAATGTTTTGAAAGGTTTTATTCAATGAAATGAAATTTAAAAAAAATTTCTGAGATTTTAGTTTTAAAATGATATTTTCAAAATGAAAAGGTAATTTGTAACACCCCAAGATTCCATGGTACGCTTCCCTTTGAATAATACAATAGCGTGTGTTGTACGCAACATCGAGTTCTAACACACACCACAACTAATAAAACTAGCTGTTATGAATAGTAATACCCACTTTTTGAAACTTTATAAATTTTATCATTCAAAATGGACTTCATTTTTGGATTCAGAATATCGAAATTAGCCTAGGGTGAATTTTTGGTATTTTTCTGAAAACATTCAATTTTTTATGAATAGCGAAAAAACACCGAGTTATAGTTTAAAATCGAATTTTTATTTAAATAATTATTTATTTAATTTAAATTTAATTAAAGTAAAAATAGATACATAATACCTATATATGTTCAATGTAATTCATTGGAGTTAGTTTAGAATAATTTTAGATATATAAAATTTTTATTGAAATTTTTACCGTCTTTTACCCACCTCTTAACAGAATTTTCAAATTCACATAAAATTTAATATTACCGCTTCTGTGAGTGGAATTTCTAAAATCTGAGGGAAACTATTAATATAATGGAGTAAAATGTTGTTCAATAAGATTAAAATATTTTTTTTGGTGAATAGTTACTTTTTACTTTTATTTACCACGGTTAAAAGTAAATAGGGTAATTAAGGGTAAAAATGATATTATTATTACCCTAACACATGTCCTAATTCTTTAGGCTAAGTATAATTCGACCAAAAACAACCTTAGGAATAAAATATGAACCAATTTGGTCCACTTGAATTAGATTAGGACATTTATTATTATTTAATTCAAAGAAGAGTTAAAAGAGTTAAAATCAATGTTTAATAACTAAAACATTTTTAATATAAAGTTATACATAATATAAATTAGATTATAAATATTCCATAGAAAGATAAAACTATTTCATACATTATTTTATTTTATTTATAATTTTTAGACATTAAATAATTTAATTTATTTTTGACACAATGATGATGCAGAAATTACCTTATTAGTAAAATATTAAAATAATTGATATTATAAATACCCAAATAAAAGTAATTTGAGACTTTATATGAATTACAATAATATTATAGGTTAATATGAAATGTTATTATTGATTTAATTACTTTTATTCTAAGTAATAATTCTTTTATGAGTTTCACAAAAATCAAATACGAAATAGTGTCAAAATTGACATAAAAGAGTTTTTAAAACAAATACTATATTATTAATTGATATTAAATTCCTAAAAATCTAAGGTTCGGCCAAGAGACTTATATAATGATAGGTGTATCATTAATTAACCACTTTGGGTTCTCTTGGATATATATAGTATGTTTATTAACCATATAATATAAAAATACAATGAGACATGGTAAATGTCAAACTATTTAACTAAGAGTTAAATAAAAGAGATAACGTTAATATAGTGACTCATAACTATATAAAACCTATTGGTTGAGTGGTTTTAGACCCATCCACACCTTATACTTTAAATAATATACTATGTAACCATTAGAAACCGAATACGAATTTATTATAAAATAATATTTCTAGCTTTTTCTAAGGTTCCCCTCACACCTCTTATAAAAAGTAACTCCCCCTTCTCTCAAATTCACACCTTAAAAGCCTTTTGACTCGGCCAAATACTGACCAAGTATTCTCTCAACTTCCATAAATTAAACCTAGATTCCTTATTTTGATCATAAAGCCAACATAAGGAGCCCTTTTGATCAAATCAAAAGGAAGAACCTGAAGAAGAGGTAATGTTTTCACCACCCTCTTTCAAGTTCCTTTCTTTCTCAACTTCTTCTTTCTTTGTTATTTCCATTCTAAAATAATAAATCCAGTATATTATATATACTGTGATGTTATTATAAATATGGTACAACCATATTCATTATTCTATCTATCCTTTGAATTACATGTCATTGTATGTGCGTACGTACGGCTTACTGTCTCCACGTCGTGGTGTAATTGTTATTCAAAATATTATTATTTGGATGGGTATGATAATGACGTTTAATTCATGTAAATAATAAATATAACATGATAATGATTCTTTATATATGATATACCATCCAATTTTATATTATTTTAACATCAAAAGAATGATATTGTCACTCGTGCGTATGTACGGACTACCGTCTCCACGAACGCGATGAGATTCATTCCCCATCGTATCCATTCAAGTATAATTCTCATTTTATGATTAAAAATAATGTTTAAGGACTTGATATCATTCTGTATATGAATAAGATACAACATATCCGTAACAAACATGACTTATGTAACAAAACATATAAAATAAAACGAGTAAGTTAACACCCGAAACGACGATAATACTAAGATATTATTAACCAAGAAATGTTAAAAGATCATATATGATATCATATTAATGTATATGATTCTTGTATAATTTAATAACAATTATTTCACCATTATAAAACAGTTTAACCGGCCCTAAACCAAGGAAAATTACAAGGTAATGGTTTATTTAACAATCTCTTCATTATCCGAGGTTGTTTATACGTAATTATCTTCTGGGACCTCTTTATCATCCACATCAATGTTTCTAAAAAAAGTATTTCAAATCATTCAAACTATTTTATAGAATATGGGTTAAAGTAATTTTTACCCTTTTTAACTTTTTATAATATTTTTATAATGGAATCATTCCGTTGTTTTCCAAACAAAGTATTTTTTAACCTTTTCGACGGAATTAAGGTAAGAATGTATTTTTTTAACTTATACGGTGGGTGAGGATATTTTACGCCGTTATAAAATATTCAAAGCATCCCTTACAAGATTATAAAAATAATTTCAATGTAAAAGTTTTATTTTATAATTATTTGAATTTTAAATGTTTTCAAAAAAAGAGACATTTCTCTCAAATAGTTTTGATTTCATCTATGTCAACATCATTTGATGAATTTTAAGCTTATTTGAAGTTGATTTATTATGATACAAAACTTCTTTATTGTATTTATGGTTTTGTGATATGTTTGACTGTGGATGTGTTATTTTTATACCATTCTTGGTTTATGGAGAAAGTATTGACATTTTGTATGCTAGTTTTAATATGAATGTTTATGTTATGTTTAAACCTATTAATATGAGGAATGAATTGGAATTAATAAGTGATGGGTGTAGCCCTCTATAGCTCATTGATGCATTGGTAGGTCTCCTGAGACAAAATGGTGTCTTGGCATAATGCCTTGGCAAAATATTATTTGTAGTCTCGGCATAAGGCCTTGACTATGTGGTTATGATAGTATGGCATTATGCATTACATCATTATGAAAGTGGTTATTGATATTGAATGTGATTATTCTATTAGTAGAATATCCATGTGAATAATTAAATGCAATTATTTCATTTTAATTCTGCCATATTATGCTGAAGTTCAAGTTTAAAAGGATTTTTTTAGTTATACATTGCCTTAAATGTTTATTTTTATTTAAGAATGTTTCTGATATATTGTTATCCTTACTGGTAATCTGAGCTCACCCCTTTCTATGTTTTATTTTTCTGAGGATGTGAAGAAGTATTTTATGAATGACCTGCAGGGATAGTATGAGGGGATATGAGTGTGGCCTATGGACAAAAGATATTGTTGTATTTTTTCACTTTATGATGTAATGTAAACTTTATGAATGTATCTTGTGATTCAAAAGTTAATAAACTAATCGGTCTTTCAAGACTTGATCTTTTGTGATCATGCCAATGTTATGTAATAATGCACCGACTCTTGGTAACTAGGGTCGGGGAGTTACAGTTGGTATCCGAAGAAATTTAGTAAAAACCTTGGAAACTAGATTTAGATAAACTCTGATTAGAGAACATAGCCATAAGAGTGACTTTGAGTATTAGTATAGAATAACTTCCTAGAATTTTGGTATTTTACAGATTTTGTGAGTTTTCTAAGAAATACATCCCTATCTGGATACGAGCAGGTAGAGGCAGCTCTGGAATAGATGTACCTAGGGGTAAAACCCGAAAACATCGCTTGGATCTAGACATGAACGAGAATTGGTGCACGACAACGGGCCTTGCTGCACTCTTGGTTACGACACTCTCAGGGGATATGCTTAGGATAATTCTAATGTTCTTTAAAAACCATTATGAAGGGTTTATGAGTATATACTTCCTCTAAGAAAACATTTTTTATGATTATGGATTATATCCATAAATAGTTCAATTTATGTTAAGTGTTTTACAAGTATGGAATTATGTATTTTGATTCATAAACTGATCTAGTTTATTCCATTATTTAGAAATGGCGCCTAGTGGAAGAAATGGAAACCGTATCAATGCACACACTCCATATAGGGATTTTCCTCCTGCACAAGATAATTATAGTGGAGCTGGTGATGCAACTGGTGTTGATCAGCTAATCACCATACTGGGACAACTCACTCAGGTTATGAATAATAACCTTACCCATATAAAGCACCCTGATCCGCTGCATGGATGATCAATCAAAGATTGCTTCATGAGGAAACAACCACCAACATTAAATGGGAGTAAAAATCTCTTAGTAGATGAGCAATGGATAAATTCCTTAGAGAAAATATTCCATGACTTGGGGAGTAGCGAAAGGGAAAAAGTTGTCATGGCAGTTTACTACCTCACTAGAGATGCTGATCAATGGTGGTCATTGATTCAAAATACAAAGGAAGATGATGAAGTATCAAATATGGAATGGAGGGAGTTCAAATTGATTTTCTTGGAAAAATACTTTCCTCATGACCATCAAGTATATATGGAAAGGCAATTTATGAGTCTGAGACAAAAGGATGATGAGAATATCGCAATGTATGAGGATAACTTTACAAGGTTAGCAAGGTATGATGCAGATTATATAGGTAACCCATGAAGTAAGATTGATCGTTTCTTTGATGGGTTAAAACCATTTCTCCATCGATCATTAGTCTCACAAACCTTCTCATTATATGAAGATATTGTCTCATGTGCTATTAAGACAGAAAAAGAATTCTCAAATTCTTATAAATTTAAAGAAAAGAAAGAGAAGAAGATATTTGTTGATCACTCTAGAAATGGAAATAAGGGGAAGAAGGGAAAAGTTGGATATCCATCCTATAGTAAATGTGGGAAGAAACACCCCAGTACTTTCTTGAAGGGAATGTGAGTCTGTTAAAAGTGTGGTGAAAAAGGCCACCAAGCTCATGATTGCAAGGGGAAGAAAGAAGCTATCTATGTTCAATGCTAAAATTGCAGGGAGATGGGACATTATGCAAATGAATGTCCTAAGCATCAGGGGAACATACCTCAGAAAAGGCCAAGGGATCAAGGCCAAGATCATGTTATCACTTCTGCTGAGGTAGAAGCTCCGAAAGATGTGGTGGCAAGTAATTTAATGGTTTCTTCAAGTTTAGAAAATGCATTATTTGATTCTGGATCATCACATTGTTTTATATCTTCCTAGTTTGCTAAGAAAAATAGATATTTCCAATTTTAATTAACAATGGGGTTCTCAGTTAAAACTCCTAAGGGATGTATCATTGCTACAAAGTTCTATGAATTAGTTCCCATTAGAGCACATAAATGTTATTTATCTGCTGATCTAATCGTCATACCTATGATTGAATTTGATATAATCCCTTGTATAGATTTGTTTTCTGACCATGATGAGAATATTTATTGTAAGAAGAAGGAGGTTAGAATTTTTGATGATGATGATAAGGAACACCTTATCTTTATATCAGAATCATCACCACCTAATTCTTATCTAGATCCACCCCCAGTAGCTCAACTAAATTCAATTATTGGGGAGGTAGAGAAGGAAATAACTATGGGTGAGGAAAGGAATGTTCAAATAGAGTATGTACCTATTGTGAAAGAATATGTTGATGTGTTTCCAGAAGATTTACCTGGACATCCTCCAGAACGAGAAAATGAGTTTCCATTGATTTAATTCATGGGTCAAGGCCCATATCGAAGACCCCTTATAGAATGTCAACTGTGGAATTAGTGGAACTAAATAGTCAACTAGATAAATTGAGTAATAAGGGATTATTCACCCTAGTGTTTCTCCATGGGGAGCCCCTGTCCTTTTTGTTAAGAATAAATATGGATCTATGAGGTTATATATCAACTATAGGGAGATCAATGTTATAACAATAAAGAACAAGTATCCCCTACCTCGCATTGATGATTTATTTGACCAACTACATAGAGCTCAATACTTTTCAATGACTAACCTTTGATCTAGATATAATCAATTGTGTGTGAAGAAGGAAGACATTTTGAAGACAGCATTTCGAACCAGGTACGAGCATTACGAGTTTACAGTAATTCCTTTTTGGATGACTAATGCAACCATTGTTTTCATGGATATAATGAATAGAGTTTTCAATAAATATCTTGATGACACTACTGGAAATTAGATCTTTCCCAATGCTTCTATACCAATGGTTTTTTCAAACCATTGGTATAGGTCCCCTTTCCCAACGGTTTGGCCAAACCGTTGGGAAAGGCCCCCAAATTGGCCACTTTTCCCAACGGTTTGGCCAAACCGTTGGGAAAGGTAGGCCTATCCCAACGGTTTGTCCAAACCATTGGGAAAGGTCCCCAAATATGCCACTTTTCCCAACGGTTTGGCCAAACCGTTGGGAAAGGTAGACCTATCCCAACGGTTTGGCCAAACAGTTGGGATAGGTCTACCTTTCCCAACGGTTTGGCCAAACCATTGGGAAAAGTGGCCAAAAATTCAACATCCTTTCCAGAATGAAAATCACAACCAAAGACCTATACCAACGGTTTTAACAACCGTTGGTATAGGTACTTTCATTTTTTATCGGAACTTCGTACCGAGAACATTATATAAATCAAAATTTAAAATATTTATGAGAATACATATATATATTTATGTAATTATGATCACAAAAGTCATGTTAGGTTAGTGGTTGAGTCGTTCAATGATAAACGAGGGGTCCTGGGATCAAATCCCAGCGGATCTTTTATTTTTGGAATTTATATACCAATGGTTCCATTACCGTTGGTATAGATTTCATATTACCTATACCAACGGTTTCCAAAACCGTTGGTATAGACCTATCCTAACGGCTTACTTGGCTACGGTTCTCTAAACCGTTGGTATAGGCTATACCAACGGTTTGGAGGCCTATACCAACGGTTCCAAACCGTTGGTAAAGGTTAGTTTTCTAGTAGTGTGACTTTGTAGTGTTATTTATTGATGATATCATGGTATAATCAAAAATCCATGAAGATCATGAAAATCACTTACGCATTATCCTGAAGACTCTGATAAGACATGAATTGTATGAGAAGTTTAGCTAGTGTGAATTCTGGCTTCAAGATATTTTTTTTTCTTGGCCATATTGTCTCTAAGGATAGAATCTTTGTTGATCCTTCTAAGACCAAGGCAATCCAAGAATGGCCAACACTGATGAGTGTAACTGAGGTATGAAGTTTTATTGTTTTAGTATCTTATTATCAAAGTTTCGTCTAGAATTTTTCCCGGTTGGCTAACCCATTAACAAATCTCACACGTAAAGGGGTTAAATTTGTTTGGACAAAAGAGTGTGAAGAAAGATTTGAAGAACTAAAGAGAATATTAGTCAATTATCCTATATTGACTCTACCATTGGGTAATGATGGGTTTATTATTTATAGTGATGCTTCAAGGAAAGGACTTGATTGTGTCCTTATGCAGAATGATAGGGTTATTGCCAATGCATCACGACAACTAAAAATTCATGGGCAGAACTATCCTACTCATGATCTTGAGTTAGCAGCTATAATATTTTCTTTGAAGATTTGTAGACACTATCTCTATGGTGAGAATTATGAGATTTATACTGATCACAAGAGTTTGAATTATATCTTCTCACGGAAAGAACTCAACATGAGGCAAAGGAGATGGATTGAACTAATCAAGGATTATGATGCACAATACACTACCTCCCGGGGAAGGCAAATAAAGTTGCAAATTCTTTGAGTAGAAAAGATCATGGAGTTTTGAACAAGATGAGAGTTGAGAGAGATCCTATTTTCATGGATCTAGTAAAGATGGATATGGGAATCACCATGGAAGTTGAAACATCAATACTTTTTCAAATGGTTTCCAAAACATCTTTACTAGAAAGGATTAAGAGTTCTCAGACCGATGATGAAGAATTTCAAAAGAAGATTAAAGCTGTGAATGATGGGAGATTGAGTGACTTTGTGTATGAAGATGGAATTTTGAAATTTGGGAATAGACTTTGTGTTCCCGATATATCTGATCTAAAATGGGAATTGTTGGATGATGCTCATAGTTCCAATTTCTCTATACACCCTAGGAGCACCAAAATGTATAGGGATTTCAAGGAACATTTTTGGTGGGACAACATGAAGAGGGAGATTGATGATTTTGTGTCAAGATGTATGGTTTGTCAACAAGTGAAAGCTGGAAGGAAACAACCTAGAGGAGTCATGCAACCTCTTCCCATACCTGAGTGTAAATGGGACAATATCATGATGGAATTTGTCATGGGACTACCAAAGACTCCTAGAAATAATGATACAATATGGGTCATTGTTGATTGTCTTACCAAGTAATCACATTTACTTGCTATAAGGGAAGATATACCACTTGAAAGTCTAAAAAGACTATATATTAATGAAGTTTTAAGACTTCATGGAGTACCCCTATCGGTTGTTTCTGATCGTGACCCATGTTTTACATCAAGATTATGGAAGAGTCTTCAGAAGGCCTTGGATACAAAACATCGTTTGAGCACTGCCTACCACCCTCAAACAGATGGACAATCAGAACGGACTATTCAAACCTTAGAAGACATGTTGAGATCATGCTCACTTGACTTTCAAGGTATGTGGGATCAATATTTACCTCTGGTAGAATTTTCATATAACAATAGCTTCCATTCAAGTATTCGGATGGCACCATATGAAGCATTATACGAAAAAAGATGTCGCACACCAACCTGTTGGGATGACGTTGGTGAAAGAAAACACTTAGGCCCAGAACTAGTGGAAGAAATGATAGAAAAGGTGAAGGTAATCCAAACCCACATCAAAGCAGCTCAAAGTATACAGAAGAGCTATGCTGATAACCGAATGAAGGATTTGGAATTTCAGGTCGGAGATCATGTTTTCTTGAAGGTATCTCCATGGAAGGGTGTTATACATTTTGGTAAGAAGGGTAAATTGAGTCCCAGGTACATCAGACCTTTCGAAATTCTAGAACGAATTGGGGTCATAGCTTACTGTTTGGAAATGCCGCCAAGTCTCTCCAAAGTTCACTTTGTGTTCCACATTTCACAATTGAGAAAATACATGCCTAACAAAATGCTTGTACTCACCTATGAGGAATTAGAACTGGAACCTGGTCTGTCTTATTGCGAAGTGCCTTTCAAGATTCTTGATATAAAAAAAGTGCTGAGAAACCAGACAACTCGTCTGGTAAAAGTTCTATTGAGAAACCATAAGATGGAAGAGGCAATGTGGGAACCCAAGGAACTTATGATGAAGAACCACCTGAGTCTTTTCATCTGGTAGTATTCTAGAAATTTCTAGGATGAAATTATTTGAAGGAGGGGAGAATGTAACACCCCAACCTTCCACGGTACGCTTCCCTTTGAATAATACAATAACGTGTGTTGTACGTAACTTCGAGTCCTAACACACACCACAAACAATCAAACTAGCCGTTATGAATAGTAATACCGACTTTTTAAAATTTTATAAATTTTATCTTTCAAAATGGACTTCATTTTTGGATTCGGAATATCAAAATTAGCCTGGGGTGAATTTTTGGTATTCTTCTGAAAACATTCAATTTTTGATGAATAGTGAAAAAACACTGAGTTATAGTTTAAAACCAATTTTTTATTTAAATAATTATTTATTTTATTTAAATTTAATTAAAATAAAAATAGATACATAATACCTATATATGTTCAATTTAAGTCGTTAGAGTTAGTTTAGAATAATTTTATATATATAAAAATTTTATTGAACATTTCACCGCCTTTTACCCACCTCCTAGGAGAATTTGCAAATTCACATAGAATTTAATTTTACTGCTTCTGTGAGTGGAATTTCGAAAATCAGAGAGATAGGGTTAATATTAATGAGTAAAATGTAGTTCAATAAGATAAAAATAATTTTTGGTGAATAGTAACTTTTTACTTTTATTTACCACGGTTAAAAGTAAATAGGGTAATTAAGGGTAAAAATGATATTATTATTATTATCCTAACACATGTACTAATTCTATTGACTAAGTATAATTAGACCAAAAAAACCTTAGGAATAAATTATGAACCTCTTTGGTCCACTTGGATTAGATTAGGACATTTATTATTATTTAATTCAAAGAAGAGTTAAAAGAGTTAAAATCAAAGTTTAATAACTAAAATATTTTTAATATAAGGTTATACATAAGATAAATTCAATTATAAATATTAATTAGAAAGATAAAAATATTTCATACATAATTATATTTTATTTATAATTTTTAGACAATAAATAATTTAATTTATTTATGACACAATGATGATGCAATAATTACCTTATTAGTGAAATATTAAAATAATTGATATTATAAATACCCAAATAAAGGTAATTTGAGACTTTTTATGAATTATACTAATTTTATATGTTAATATGACATGTTAGTATTGATTGAATTAAGTTTTATCAAATTAATCATGCTTTTATGAGTTTCACAAAAATCAAATACCAAATAGTGTCAAAATTGACATAAAATAGTTTTTAAAACAAATATTATATTATTAATTGATATTCAATTCCTAGAAATCTATGGCTCAGCCAAGAGACTTATATAATGATAGGTGTATCATTAATGAATCACTTAAGGTTCTCTTGGATGTATATAGTAAGTTTATTAACCTTATAATATAAAAATACAAAGAGACATGGTAAATGTCAAACTATTTAACTAAGAGTTAAATCAAAAAGATAAAGTTAATAAAGTGACTCAAACCTGTCAAAAAACAATTGGTTGATTTTTTTTTCACCCATACCCACATTAGCCTTTAAATAATCTACTTTTGAACCATTTCAAACCAAATATGAATTTATTATAAAATAATATTTCTATCTTTTCCTAAGGTGCCCCTCACACCTCTTATAAAAAGGAACTCCCCCTTCTCTCAAATTCATACCTTCAAAGCCTTTTGGCTCAGCCAAACCCTACCCAAATATTCTCTCAACTTACCTAAATTCTACCTAGAGGACTTATATTGATCAGAAATCCAACATAAGGATCCATTTTGATCAAATTAAAAGGAAGAACCCGAAGAAGAGGTAATGTTTTCACCACCCTCTTTCAAGTTCCTTTCTTCTTCAACTTCTTAATTCTTTGTTATTTACATTATAAAATAATAACTCTAGTATCTTCTATATACTGTGATGTTATTATAAATATGGTACAACCATATTCAGTATTCTATCCATCCTTTGAATGACATGTCACCATATGTGCGTACGTACGGCTTTCCGTCTCCACGTCGTGGTATAATTGTTATTCAAAAAATTATTATTTTTATGGGTATGATAATGATGTTTAATTCATGTAAATAATAAATATAACATGATAATTATTCTGTATATATGATATACCATCCAATTATATATTATTTTAGCATCAAAATAATGATATTGTCGCTCATGCGTACGTACGGACTACCATCTCCACTAACGCGATGAGATTCATTCCCCATCGTATCCATTCAAATATAATTCTCATTTTATGATTAAAAATAATGTTTAAGGACTTGATATAATTATTTATATTAATAAGATAAAACATATCCATAACAAACATGACTTATGTAACAAAACATATAAAAGAAAACCAGTAAGTTAACACCCGAAATGATGATAATACTAAGACATTATTAACAAAGAAATGTTAAAAGATCATATATTATATAATATTAATTTATATGATTATTGTATAATTTAATAACAATTATTTCACAATTATACAACATTTTACCCAACCCTCAACCAAGGAAAAGTACAGGGTAAGGGTTTATTTCACAATCTCTTCATTATCCGAGGTTGTTTTTACGTAATTATCTACTGGGACCCCTTTATCATCCACATCCATGTTTTAAAAAAAGTATTTCAAATCATTCTTACTATTTTATATACTATGGGTTAAATTAATTTTTACCCTTGTTGACTTTTTATAAGATTTTTATAAAGGAATCTTTCTGTCATTTTCCAAACAAAGTCCTGTTTAACCTTTTCGACAGAATTAAGGTAAGAATGTCTTTTTTTAACTTATACGACGGGTGTGGCTATTTTCCACCGTTATAAAATCTTCAAATATTCCCTTACAAGCTTATAAAAATATTTTCAAAGTAAATGTTTTATTTTATAATTATGTGACTTTTAAATGTTTCCAAAAAAAGAGATATTTCTCTCAAATAGTTTTTATTTCATCTATGTCAACATCCTTTGATGAGTTTTAAGCTTATTTGAAGTTGATTTATTATGATACAAATCTTCCATATTTTATTTAAGGTTATGTGATATGTTTGACTATGGATGTGTTATTTTTATACCATTAATGGTTTATGGAGAAAGTATTGACATTTCGTATGCTAGTTTTAATACAAATGTTTATGTTATGTTTAAACCTATTCATATGAGGAATGCATTAGACTTAATAAGTGACAGGTGGAGCCCACTATAGATCCTTGATACATCAGTAGGTCTCATTAGACAAACTAGTGTCTTCGCACAAGGTCTTGGAAAAATTTTATTTATAGTCTTGGCACAAGGCCTTGACTATGTGGTTATGATAGTCTGACATTATGCATTCCATCATTATAAAAGTGGTTATTGATATTGCATGTGATTATTAGATTAATAGAATATCCATGTGAATAAGTAAATGGAATTATTTCATTTTATTTCTGCCATATTATTCTGAAGATCAAGTTTAAAAGGTTTTTGTTTTAGTTATACATTGCCTTAAATGTTTATGCTTATTTAAGAAAGTTTCCGCTATATTGTTATCCTTACTGGGCATCTGATCTCACCCATTTCTATGATTTATTTTTCCCAGGACGTGAAGATGTATTTTACGAATGACCTGCAGGGATAGTATGAGGGGATATGAGTGTGGCTTATGGACTCAAGATGTTTTTGTAGTTTTTCACTTTATGATGTAATGTAAACTTTATGAATGTATCTAGTGATTCTAAGGCTACTAAACTAATCGGTCATTCGAGACTTGATATTTTGTGATCATGCCGTTGTTATGTAATAATGCACCGACTCTTGGTAACTGGGGTCAAGGAGTTACATTATTTTTCTCTATAAAAATTTAAGGATTTTTTCATGGTTTTCAATTCGAAAAAAATGAGAACACTATTTTACTTATGTTAACATGATTACATGTTGTATTGATACCATCATTATTGTATTTGTGAATCTTTTATGATAATTTTGACTGGGGATGTACAATTATATTACTATTCACCATTTTACTGTAGATGGTTTATAATTATGTTTATTGATTGGGGTATGTATTTACAATTCATATTTTAGTTTTTCAATATGAATGTTTATGTTGATTATATTTTACCAATTTCATATGAGTAATTCATATGATTCATTAAGTGTCAGGAAGATCCCATTATAGTGCATTGATGCATAAGTCGGTCTCATGACACAAATTAGGTTGGTTTTTGGATAATCTCTTCCACATTTATATATATTTCTTGGCATAAGGCCACCGAATTATTAAATTTATTGTCATAAAGCCATGCTGGAATGTTTTAGATGTTTAGAAATATGAAATCCATATTTACGAGTTTATTTATTGATATTACATGTGATTATTAAATTTTTTAGGATATCCATGGTTTTTTTTCATGCTCATGTAATTATTTATATGGAATTACTTGATCATCATTTATTCCTTACATATTATGCTCTCATTAGTGATTATGTGGAATTTTTTTAGGTATTTATCATTCTATACATATTATTATATATTTATTCATAACTTCCAATGTATTCCTACCCTTACTGAGAATCTGAGTTCACATATTTCTTATGTTTTATATTTTATAGGATATCAGGAAGTGTTTTGTGATTGATATGTAGGGAAATTCTAAGGTTAATAGTGGTGTTATCATAGAAAATGATATTTTATTTTATTTTTTCAATTTTAATAATAATTACATGTTTTTATATAGTTTACTATGACTTATAAACTATTCAGTCCTTGGGGATGTGATTCCATATATATTATTCCAATGTAACAAAGTAGACATTTTCTCTAGGCTACTAGGGTTGGGTTCGCTGTTGTTTATATTATAGGAAGTTTAGTAAAAATGTTGGGAACAAGATTTAGAAGAACATAGATTAATTAACATAACAATATGATATAATTTTATAATAATTATAAAAGAAAATCCTTATGTTTTGGTGAGAAATGTATTATATGTTTTTTACTCTAAAATACACACCTATCTAGATACTATAAGTGGACTTGGTTCTAGAACAGATGTACATAGGGGTTATAACTCAAAAAAGTGTGAATTGGGATTTACTTGAACACCCCCTGATGGATGCCAACATGCCATATTACTCACCTGGTTTGACACTCATGGGGTGTATTATTGGGTTAATTCATATCTTATTTACAAAACATTATGAAGGATTTGGAAAAAAAATTATGATTTGAAAACATTCCCAAAGAAACCATGTTTTTGATTATCAGATTAAATATGCATAAATAATTCAATTAATGTTAAGTGGTTCACCAAGTTTGTGATTATCTATGAATAAATCATTTTTTAGAACTGGTTCCTAATGAGAGAAATGGAAAATTATGAATTTATGTACTCTATGTAGGGATTTTTCACCTAAAAAAGATAATGAAGCTATATATGGAGATAAAACTAGAAGTGACCAAATTATAACCATATTTGGAAAAATAGACATGGTTATGAGTAATAAAACTTCTCATATGGAATTTCCTATTGATCCATCACATAGTGTAAAAAATTTAGAATTCTTCATACATTAGAAACCTCCATCATTTAAGTGTAATAAAAATCCAATTTTATTTATGCAATCGATAGGTTCTTTAGAGAAGATATTTCTAAATATGGAAAATATTGAATGTGAGAAAGTTATCATGTATGTTTATCATATCTCAAGATATGTGAATTAGTTTTTTAATTTATTAAAAACATTATGGATGAATAATAAAAAGAAATCATGGAATGAATGGATTTCATATTACTCTTCATGGAAAAATATATTCCTCAGATGAAAGGAGAAGATATGGAAAGATAGCTCTTGATTATAATATAAAAATAATAATTTTATTTCTATGTATGAATACAACCTTATAGGGGTTTTAAGGAATTTTGAGGACTGTATACATTATCCAAAGAAAAATATTTGTTGATTATCTAATGGGCTTAATCCAATCCTCCCAAATGAATTAGTCTCCTAAATATTCTCATCATACGAGGATATAGTATCATGTGATATAAATATATAGAATGAATTATGGGTGAATTATGACTTATAAGGGAATAAATAGAACAATAAGAACACATTGAAAAATAAGGATAAAGAGATGAATGGGATGAATTATTTTCCATCATATGATATTTGTGGAAGGAAACACCTTCATACATGATTAAATGTAAAGGGAGTTTGCTTCATGCGTGGGGGAAAAGTCCACCATGATTGTAATTTTAATTTAAATATAGAATATTCCATTGTGTAATGCTTCAACTATAAATAGATAGGTAACTATAAAAATCAATTCGATAAATATAAAGTAAGTATACCTATAAATAAGATATGAGATCAAGGTCAATATTATTCTATTACTACAAATGAAGTAGAATGATTAATTTCACCATTTTTACATTCATTAATTATATCATATGACTATTTTAGTTAATGGTATCCTAGTTATAAGAATTATGAAACATATAAGGATTCTTGTAAAATGATTTTCCATTATGGATTTGAAAGTTTTTGTTGAACGAAACTGATAAACAAGAGAAATAATTAATTGTAAAGTTGAAATTCTTGGAAAGCACATGATTTAAAGAATGATAACCCTCAATATGTTATTGATATTGAGATAATGATGTTGGGTTAAATAGATGATTGATATGGATAAAGTAAATTGGATGTTACTCAAAAACTTGAAACTAATTAATGATTTATTGACAATGTGTTATATTCTACCATTGATGGAGTTAATATCATTTTTAGATTTTAATAAAATATAAAATAATCATTATTTTATTTAAGAAATAATGAATCATTAATATTATAAATAAGGTCTATTGTAATTCTGATTATGACTATGTTTCAACAAAATACAAGATAAAGGTATTAACATGTTTGGTATGTGATGACTAAGTGGTACTTCAGGTTGTGTGGGGGATTAATGATAAGTTCACATTGGAAATTTAATTAACTATTTTATAATGTTTGAGATCTTAATCTTTTGTAAGGGAAAAAGTATTACCCTTTATTAAATGGGTTAAGTTGAAATTTGGAGGAGGTTTTGGAAATTAATATATTACTTCACCATATGAAGATTTATCCATATTTTATAATGTTTACTAGCCATTTTTTATAATAGTCACTAGAGACCGTAGGAAGTATTTTTCATTTTATAATGGATCTAATGATTTGATTAAAAGTGAATGTTAGTTCATCATGTCTAAAAAATTAATTTTTGGATAATTATTTCATGGAGTATGAAATGAATTGGAAATTGATCAAAGGAAAACCAAATGATGAAATTAGGATTATTAAATAGAAACGTATCAAGTTAGTATATTTTCTTATATTTTTATATAGTAAAATAATTATTCAACATTATAAAAAGGATATTTAAAAAATATTTAATCCTATTACATTTATATTTTGTGAATTAAATGGCCCCCTAACACATCATGGATTTATGGTTTTGTGATCATTAACCTTATATAGATCACCCACTTTTCTGTGATCCATCATCTCTATCACCCTATATTAATCTTTGGGTGTTAGTATTTTCTTTCTTATCCATGTTTTCTTTCTGTTTTATATTACATGGAATGCTAATAATGTCTTATTATGGATGGCCTTCAAAATTAATATCTCTCTTATCAATAGGGTGTTTTATTAACACTTCTCCTGATATGTGATTTCAATATGGGTATTTTCAAATGAAAAAACCCTTGTTTACCAAGAACAATATTAAATTGAAATGATGTAATTTATTTACGGGAGGTATAATGTAACAACCTAATATTTTAAAATATGAACATCATATTTGATATCACGTATGAAATGAAACAAATATAATATAAGGGAATATAACATCCATAGTCATTAAAATATATTTATAAAATCAATCTCGTTAATATATTACAATGCACAAAACAATAGATTTGAATTAAACTTGATACTCTGTTAAAATATTACTATTTAAACATTAACATTATTACATAACGTCAAATTGGAGGGTATGAATAGTTGTAAATAAATAATTTAAATTATATGAATTAAAAATTTAGAAAATTAATATCTACTTATTATAGATAAAATTATAACCATTTGAAAGAAAAATAAATTATTTCTAAAAAACTGTGTTCTTTTTAAAGGTGGTTTAGTCGTGTTTTTCACACATAATTTATAATTAATTTTTAACACTTTTATGAAATATATTTGATAAAATTAAGTTCAATTTTTAAATCATAATATAAAAATTATCTTATGATGATTTTTTGGTATTTTTCAAAAATGATTCATTGTCATTAAATAATTAAAAATATATAATTTTAATTAAAAAAATCATTTTAATTTAAATTATTTATAAAGAAAAATAATATTTTTAATTGGTTATAAAGTTTTATCATTTAAATTATATATCTATTAATCCAATTTAGTTTATTTTAATCATTTTCATATTGAAATTTGGTATAAAAACTTTGTAAACTTTCGAACATTTTGTCATATAAAACCCTATTTCTCATCATGTTTGAGAGAATAATTTTAAATTATAATTTTCCACTTATGTGAATAGAAATTGGAAAAATGTATTCCATATTTATATTTATAATAATTTATTTGGTATTATAGTTTCAAATTATGTTTTTCAATATTGAATTATAATAACTGTAAAAAACTTATTTATAGTGGTTAAGGTAAATATAGGTTTATATTGGGGTTAAACTCAAAATATTTTGGTTGAAATGACCTAACATTTGTCTAAAATATATATAATGGAAATATATAAAAATTATCACTATAATTATAGATATTAATATATTTTTTACCCTTTCTATTTGAAAAAACATGGTTACACCTTTTTATTTTAAAAAATTACTGGTGTGCTACCCACCTCACTTATAAAAGCCCCCCTTTCTTTTTGACACCTTCAAACCCTTTTTTCATCCAAAACCTACCAAAATAACTTATTACAAAATATCATATTATAAGTCCTTTTTATTGCATAAGTACAACCTAGGAAGGCTTTGGTTGCAATACTAAGGATGATACCTAATAAAGAGGTAACATCCTTCAATGAGCATTTTTAATTTATTTATTCATCCACCACCTTAAATTATTATTTAAACATTATTATATAATAAAATAATTATCCAAAATATACTATTTTTTTATGTTATGGTAATGACCTATAACCATCACCTAATTCCTAAATTGGGTTATGAAATCAACATTTGTTTGTAAGGTGGACAACCACCTCACAAACTGATGTCATTAATTTTTCCATTTCCACCTCTAATGAATGAGTATGATGATGGATCTAAAGTAAATATATGATATTTATAAGATAAATATTCCTATATATTAATTATATAATATATACATTTTTTACATTCCCTTCCATAGGGGATACGATAACATCGCTCCTGTGCATGATAGACTACCACCTTGTGAATTGATGTTATTCATTTCTTCCTTTACCATGTACCACCATTTTGTATGATGAAGGATAAAGTATATATATGATATATATAACATAATTATACATTGGTATTCATTATATCATATATAACTTTCTAATTTACATTCCTTTGGGCATAAAATAACATTGTTCATGTGTACGACATACTACTACCCTACAAAGTGATAGGATTCTTCTTTTACTAAAGCTTTACATGGAAGAAAATTATTATATATTTAATGAATATATGTTATATAAAAGAAATATTTATTATATTAATGAAATATTTACGTTTATGAAAACGTTATATATCATTTTATTTCTTACCTTTCCACTCATTGAATGACGATAACATCGTTCATGTATGTGTAGACTTCCGCCATCACGAAATTATGTGACACTCTTTTCATCACCACACCAAATGGATGATATATATAAGTATATTTAAAGAAATATTATGTAATATTTGATATTGGTTTCATTATATAAGTAGAAAATATTAGTTAACTTATTTTCTTAAAGAACATTTAAAAATGGAAATGTTACTCATGAGTACGTACAACCTACTATCTCCATGATTGCACAATAGTTAAGTTTTCATAACCATTTTTAATGATTGGTTTTTAAATTATAATTATAATTTAAATATGATAATAATTTAATGATTATTATTATGGAGAAGTTTTAATAATTAACACTCTGATAGTAGTCAACCTACAAAAGTCATTTTTGACAAATAATCTAAATATCATTGAAGCATATGACATAAAATTAATTGATTAACTAATCATATATAAAATGATAATAAGTGAAATAAATATTAATAATAAATATTAAATGTTTTCGTAAACAAGTAAATAATTAATATAATTTTATTATTCAGGAAGGAAAAGAATGTGCGTGATTATTGAGACTTAAGGTAAGGGTTTCTCATATCACTTTTACTTTTATGGGACATACACCATATTCACCACTTATTTTTAGGTGGGGTGTATACATAGTCCATATTTGATGTTATATCACGAATTTATTTATATTTATGTTATTTAATGATTCATTTAGTGTTATTTCTTTCATGGGGCTTATGATACAAAACTTACTAGAGTGGTAAGGGTTTATTTTACAATCTCATCATTATTCAGGATTAATTTTTTTAAGTATCCCATGGGGGAATTGTTTGATATATCTATATTAAAATGATTATATTTTCTTTTAATATTGTTATTAATGATATTTTTATGTAATTATAACATTTTACAACTAAATGTTTCTTAAAATGATTGAGAAAATGTTTTTATAAAATATGTCTTTATTTCCCTATTTGGTTAGAATTCATTTTTTCATAAAAACCCTTTTTTTTAAATGTTCTCAATTTTTAGAATTTAAAAAATGATTTATCAAATACATTATTATCTATTTTTACATTTTTTTATAAAAATAAATGAATCTTTATTTCATTTTCAAAATAATGCTTGATTGGATTTTATGAAAAATGTGCATGGAATCATTGTCTTCACTTGTACAACATGAATATAATTGTACACTATCATGAACAATAAATGATTTAATTATTATTTTAAATGTTTTAAAAGGTTAATTCAATGAAAATTATTTTCAAAATCTTTTGTGATCCTTTTATTTTAAAAGGTGATTTTCAAAAAACAATGTTATCTTTCTCAAAAATGTTTTAAGGATATTTTCACGGTATTTAAATTAATCAATGAAATCAATCATATTTTTTATGTAACACCCCCATGTTTCCATGGTACATTTCCCTTTGAATAATACAATATCTTGCACTGTACGCAACTTCGAGATTCTAACACACCGCGAACAATCAAAGTAGCCGTTATGAATAGTAATGCCAAATTTTTGAAAGTTTATAAATTTTATTTTTCAAAATGGACTTCATTTTTGAATTCGGAATATCAAAATTATCCTAGGGTGAATTTTTTGTATTTTTTTGAGAACTTCCAATTTTTAATGAATAGTGAAAAATACTAAACTTTAATTAAAAATAACTTTTTAAATAAAAATAATTTATATGGCTAAATTATACTATTGCATGGTTTTAAAGTATAATTATAATAATTTTTACCATTTAATCTAATGATGTTCATTGGACATAATTACACATTTAAACTGGACCTAAACAAGTGTCAATCTTTTGAGAGTTATTATTTCTTAAAAACACATTTTTTGTTTGGACAATGGGAATTAATATTAAATTAATTTCTACCACTTATGTATTCTAAATTTGGAAAAATGGATTCCATATTTGTAATCAGTATTTACAAATTTTTTAAATAGGTAACTTTTATTTTTAGACATTTTGAATAATTACTTCGGTAAATATTTTATTTATCATGGTTAAATGGTAAATTCGGTAAACAAGGGTAACAAAATAATATTATAGTAATATTAAATTAACCTAATGCATGTCATAACTATATTGGATGATACATTTCCGACCATGGGCATCCTTGGGTCGATTTTGGGACCCCATGGAGCCACTTGTAAGTGAAAATGACACTTTATATTAATTAAGTTAAAATAAATACAAAAATGACATAAGCATATATCTTTTAGTAAAAAAATTTTTACATAGGGTTATATATGCCATATCTTAGACTATAAATATTCATTATAAAGATAAAAATATTTCCCACATAATGGTATTTTATTTATAATTTTTATACATTTAATATATATAATTACGTATGACAAAATGATGATCCAATATTTTCCTTATTAATGAAAGAATCAAATAAATGGTATTATAAATGTTAAAATAAATATAATTTTAATGTTTTGATACCTTAAAAAAAATTTATAGGTTAATATGACATGTTAGGGTTGATTAAATGAATTGGGTTTTATGTAGTAATTCTGTTATGAATTTAGAAAAAACAAAATACCAAATAGTGTCAAAATTGATATAAAAGGGTTTTTAAAAAAAATATTATATTATTAATTGATATTCTATTCCTAAAAATATAAGGTTCGTCCAAGAGACTTATATAATGATTGGTGTATCATTAATTAACCACTTGAAGTTCTCTTGGAAGTTTATAGTATGTTTATTAACTATATAATATAAAAATACAAAGAGACATGGTAAATGTCAAACTAATTAACTAAGATTTAAATTTACAAGATAAGGTTAATATTGTGACCCAAACATATCTAAAACCTATTGTTTGAGTGTTTTTAGACCAATACCCACCTTATAATTGAAATAAGTCACTTTTTAGCCATTATAAACTGAATATAGATTTATTATAAAATAATATTTCTAGTTTTTTCTAAGGTGCCCCTCACCCCTCTTATAAAAGGGAACTCCCCCTTCTCTCTAATTCACACATTCAAATCCATTTAGATCGGCCAAAACCTGCCCAAATACCTTCTAAACTGTCCTACTTTAAACCAAGATGCCTTATTTTGATCATAAACCCAACCTAAGGATCCCTTTTGATCAAATCGAAAGGAAGAACCCAAAGAAGAGGTAATGATTTTATCACACTCTTTCAAGTTCTTTTCTTCTTCCACTTCTTCTTTCTTTGTTATTCCCATTATAAAATAATAACTCCCATATATTTTATATATTGTTCTGTTATTATAAATAAGGTACAACAATATTCAGTATTCTATCCATCCTTTTAATGAAATGTCACCATAAATGCGTACGTACGACTTACCGTCTCCACGTCGTGGTGTAATTGTTATTCAATACATTATTATTTGTATGGGTATAATAATGAGTATAAATGATGTAAATATTAAATATAACATGATAATTATTCTTTATATATGATATACCATTCTATTATATACTATTTTAATATCAAAAGATTGATATTGTCGCTCGTGCATACGTACAGACTACCGTCCCCATGAACGCGATGAGATTCATTTCCCATCGTATCCATTCAAGACTAAATTTCATTTGATTATTAAAAATAATGTTTAAGAACATGATATCATTCTGGATATGAATAATATACAACCTATCCATAACAAACACGGCTTATGTAACAAAACATATAAAATAAAATGAGTAAGTTAACACCCGAAACGACGATAATTCTAATATATTATTAACAAAGCAATATTAGAAGATCATATATGATATCATATTTATGTATATGTTTCTTTTATAATTTAATAACAATGTTTTAAATATTTTAAAGGAGGTTAACATACCATCAACTAAGGAGAAGAATAAGGTAAGGGTTTATTTCACAATCTCTTCATTATCCGAGGTTGTTTATACGTAATTATCTACTAGGACCTCTTTATCATCCACATGTATGTTTCATAAAAATTTATTTCGAAACATTATTACTATTTTATATAATGTGGGTTAAATTAATTTATACCCTTGTTTTACTTTTTATAATATGTTTATAAAGGAATCTTTCTATCGTTTTCCAAACAAGGTTCTTTTTAACCATTTTGACAAAATTAAGGTAAGAATGTATTTTGTAACCTATATGCCGGTTTCAGCTATTTTACCGCCATTATAAAATTGTCTAATATTTCCTTACAAGCTTATAAGAATATTTTCAAATTAAATGTTTTATTTTATAATTATGTGACATTTAAATGATTTCAAAAAATAGATATTTCTCTCGAATATTTTTTATTTCATCTATATCAACATACTTTAATGGATTTTAAGCTTATTTGAAGTTGATTTATTATGATACAAATATTCCATATTGTATTTAATATTTTGTGATATTTTTTACTATGGATGTGTTATTTTTATACCATTCATGGTTTATGGTTAAAGTATTGACATTTCATATACTAGTTTTAATACAAATGTTTCTGTTATATTTCAACCTTTTCATATGAGGAATGTATTGGACTTAGTATATGATGGGTGGAGCCCGCTATAGCTCCTAGATTAATCATTAGGTCTCATGAGACAACTAGAAATTGAATTGGCCGAGGCCTTTCCCATTTTTGATATATGGTTTTGGTCGAGGCCTTAATCATTTTTAGACGTCTTGGCCGAGGCCTTGTCAAAAAATTTCAGAATTTACGACATTATACATTTCCTCATTATGATAATAGTATTGATGGTTTGTGTGGTCATTCGACTAGTAGTATAACCATGATTATGTTTTATTATGACATTATTTACTCAGCTCATATTCTTGACATAAAAGTGGTCATTATATTATTTGTAAAGTCATGTGTTTTCAATTAATCACCATGCTTAATATTTATGTTATCTTCCACTGTATTGTTTACCCTTACTGAGCATTTGAGCTCACCCCTTTCTTATGTATCATTTTCACAAGATATGAAGAAGTTAGTTATGAGTGAATTTCAGGCATAATATAGGAGGCTTAGGCGTTCTAATGGAATAATTTAGCGTTGTATATCTTTTCAAGTTGAAAGTTGAACTTATGTATGAATCTTTCTTCCAATAATACTAAAATTATCAGTCTTTCGGGACATGATTTCCTTGTGATAATGCCAATGTTATGTAATAATGCACTGACTCTGGGCTTCTGGGGTCGGGGCATTACAGTTGGTATCAAAGGAAGTTTAGTAATAAACCTTGGAATCTAGATTTAGGTAAACTATGATTAGAGAACATAGCCCTAAGTTGGACTTTGAGGATTAGTATAGAAGAACATCCTAGAATTTTGGTATTGTAGAGATTTTGTGAGTTTTCAAAGAAATACATCCCTGTCTGGATACGAGCAGGTAGAGGTGGCTCTGGCACAGATGTACCTAGGGGTAAAACCTGAAAACAACGCTTTGAGATAGACTCGAACGGGAACTGGTGCACGACATTGGGCCTTGATGCACTATTGTTTACGAAACTCCTGGGGGATATGATTAGGATAATTATCATTCTATTGAAAAACAATTATGAATGGTTTATGAGTATATACTTCCTTAAAGAAAACCTTTTTATGATTATGGATTATATCCATAAACTATTCAATTTATGTTAAGTGTTTTACAAGTATGAAATTATGTATTTCAATTCATAAACTAATCTAGTTTATGCCATTATTTAGAAATGGTACCTAGTGGAAGGAATGGAAACCATATCAATTCATGCATCCATGTTGGGATTGTCCTCCTGTTCAAGATAATTATAGTAGAGCTGGTGATACAACTGGTGCTGATCATCTTATCACTATATTGGAAAACTCAATCAGGTTATGAATAATAACCTTACCCGTATGGATCACCCTGATCCGTAGTGTGGAGGATCAATCTTAGATATCTTCATGTAGCAAAAACCACCAAAATTCAATGGGAGTACAAACCCATTGGTAGCTGAGTAATGGATAAGTTCCTTAGAGAAAATATTTCAGGCTTTGGGGAGTAGTGAAAGGGAAAAAGCTGTCATGACAGTTTATCGCCTCACTGGAGATGTTGATCAATGATGATCATTGATCCAAAATACAAAGGAAGATTAAGAAGTATCAAGTATGTAATGGAGGTAGTTTAATTAAATTTTCTTAGAAAAATACTTTACTCATGACCATCGAGCAGATATGGAAAGGCAATTTCTATGTCTGAGGAAAAAGGAGGATGAGAATGTTGAAAAGTACGAGGATAACTTTACAAGGTTAGAAAGGCATGCTGAAAAGTATATACGTAACCCAAGAAGTAATGTCGATCATTTCTTTGATGGGTTAAAACCATTTCTACGTCGATCATTAGTCTCACAATCTTTCTCAACGTATGAAGATATAGTCTCGTGTGCTATCAAAACAGAAAAGTAATTCTCTAAATCTTATGAAAATAAAGTAAAGAAAAAGAAGAAGAGAATGGTGGATCAAGAGATAGATAAAGGGAAAAGGGGAAAGAAGTATTTTCCATTATGTGATGATTGTGGGAAGAAACACCCTGGTACTTGCCTAAAAGGAATGGGAGTTTGTTACAAATGTGGGGAGAATTAATTTGACAGCAAGAATTAATTTTAAATTATTTTCTGACACTTCTGTGTTTTGAATTTGAAAAAATGGATTCCATATTTGGAATCAGTATGTACAAATTATATAAATAGGTAACTTTTAGTTTTAGACATTTTGAATAATTACTTCGGTAAATATTTTATTTATCTTGGTTAAAGGGTAAATTCGGTAAAAAAGGGTAACAAAAAAATTTTATAATAATATTAAATTACCCTAACACATGTCCTAACCCTATTGGATGATACATGTACGACCATGGGCATCCTTGAGTCGATTGTGGGACCCCATGAAGCCACTTGTAAGTGAAAATGACACTTTATATTAATTAAGTTAAAATAAATACAAAAATGACATAAGCATATATCTTTTAGTAAAATAATTTTTACATAGGGTTATATATTTCATCTCTTCGACTATATATATTAATTATAAAGATAAAAATATTTCCTACATAATGGTATTTTATTTATAATTTTTAGACATTGAATAAATATAATTATTTATTACACAATGATGATGCAATATTTTCCTTATTAATGAAAGAATCAAATAAATGGTATTATAAATGTTAAAATAAATATAATTTGAAATTTTTGATTCATTACACGAATTTTATAGGTTAATATGACATTTTAGGGTTGATTAAATAAATTGGTTTCGAAGTAATAATGTTGTTATGAATTTAGCATAAACAAAATACCAAATAGTGTCAAAATTGACATAAAAGAGTTTTTAAAACAAATATTATATTATTAATTGATTTTCTATTCCTAAAAATCTAAGGTTCGGCCAAGAGACTTATATAATGATACTTGTATCATTAATGAACCACTTGGGTTCTCTTGGATGTTTATAGTAAGTTTATTAACTGTATAATATAAAAATACAAAGAGACATGGTAAATGTCAAACTAATTAACGAAGAGTTAAATTTAAAAGATAAGGTTAATATAGTGACCCAAACATGTCTAAAACCTATTGGATGAGTTTTTTTCCACCCATCCCCACCATAACCACTAAATAAGTCACTTTGGAGCCATAAGAAACCGAATATGAATTTATTATAAAATAATATTTCTAGCATTTCCTATGGTGCCCCTCACCCCTCTTATAAAAGGGAACTCACCCTTTTCTCTAATTGACACCTTAAAAGCCATTTGGTTCGGACAAAACCTTCCAAAATACCCTCTAAACTATTCTACCTTCAACCTAGAGGTCTTAGTTTTATCATAAATCCAACCTATGGATCCATTTTTATCAAATCAAAAGGAAGAACCCGAAGAAGAGGTAATGATTTCACCACCCTCTTTCAAGTTCCTTTCTTCTTCCACTTCTTCTTTCTTCGTTATTTACATTCTAAAATAATAAATACAATATCTTATATATACTTTGATGTTATTATAAATATGGTACAACCATATTCAGTATTCTATCCATCCTTTGAATGAGATGTCACCATACATGCGTACGTACGGCTTACACATATGTAATAACTACTCATAAAGTGGATCCTAATATTTCAGATACACATACCCTTTAATCCAATGTTGTGCATGTATTGTTGGAATTTTATTCTAGGAACTCAAGAATATATCACATTTTTTATAAGATCATTAAATCACCACCCTGATGATTTTATTATCGAATAAATATTCTCGTTCTATGAAAATATTATTCCAATTTAATGTTTACAGGAATATGAATTCTGTAAATCTTATTATCCCTTCTTTAGATAAATTCAATGAAATTTTAATGATGGGTTGGTTCACTCCACTTAGATGAAAAATTATATAGATTAATAAAAACTCATTTCATATTAACCTAAGATAATATATAAATTAAGGGATGATAATAATAGACATATAGAATCAAATTGTATAATGTGGGTCTCAATACGAAAAAATAGTATGATCTTAGAAATAATAGTTAGAGAAAAACTCAATATCAGTGATAATCATATTATGAGTAATGATATATGTTTTCCAAGGTTTTAAGGTTGATATCTGTCTAGAAATTATATCCTGATTTATCTCTATAATTTATATTCCCTTAGATATTTCCATTTATAAGTGATAATTAAGATTGTGAGGATATAATTTGTTTATGGATAGAATAATGTAATGACCCATAATTCTAGTCCTTGTAAAAGTGATGTTATGTTCGATAACATGCATTAAAATCTACACCCAACATAAAAAACTAAAAAATATTAATATGACATTATTAATAAATCTATAATTAAAACTAATATGGTAAACCATTAATGATTTTTTCCCTTAGAAGACAAATTTGTAATATGAGTTAACATTGAAAATGGTAATTTTTAATTAAATTAATTTTCTTTTATTATGTATTTTTTTCGAAAAAATTAATTTAAAAATTTAAAAATATAAAAATTTTAAAATAAAAATCATTTTTAATTCATCATATTAAAATTTACATAGTATTAATTTTTTAGTTGTTTCTGAAAAGGATTATTTTTAGAAAAAAACATTTTTTGTGAAAATTATAATATTTATGATTTTATCATTACATAAGTGTTTCCTAGAATATGAACAAAAATTGAATTACTAAAATATTTATTTAAGGATTAACATTTTCCATTTTAAAATATTCTTTGAACTTGTAAATCCCATTTATGATATTTTGTAGAATTAAATTAAAATCGTACTTGAATAAATACTAATTTGAATCTTTACTATGAATTAATTTTTTTACAGTCAAATAAGTTTTGGATTTATTTTGAATACCATACATTTTATTAGTTTTATAATATACTAATTTCTGAAATAAAAATTAGTTTATATGATAATATTACCATTTTGATTTTTTTAAACCTAATAATTCACTTTTCGAAAAAAAACTTTTTTTACACATTATGTGCGTTTATTTAAAAATTAAAATGTTGAACCCATAAAAATTTGGTTTGGAGAAATTATTTAAAAATTTTAACTTATATGTATAAATTTATTTTAATGGTATAATATTGATTTTTTTCCATTAATATTAATTGCAATGGTTAAAAATTAATTTCCACAGAAACATGTAAATTAGGGTAAAAATTGAATAGTTAAAATAAAACCCTTAGAACAAACTAGGTTATTTAAAAATAAGGTGAATGAGGAGAATATGAAAAAAAAACACATCTCTTATTTTTTTTTCATTTTATGAGCCATTGATGATTGAATAGGAACATTACATTAGGGAAAGTGTAAAGCTTCCTTAAAAAATACCATTTTCTTCTCTAATAAAAAGGTAACTATTCCACCACTTCGATACACACCTATAAATTGAAACACATTTATAAAATCTATAACCATTACTATTATAGAACCAAATTTCATGTTTATAAGGTTGTGGACACCTTTATTTTTCTTAAAGCCTTTACTTCCATGGAGTTTTCCTAGACAAAACTAAAGGTTCCAATGTGTGTATTACTTCACATTATTATTTTATTTTACTATACTCCTTAATAAATCATTTATAAATTCATTAATACAATGATATAATATCATTATAATATTTAAATATCTTTATATAAATTTTACAATAATTATTCAATCATTTCCATCCACTATGACAACAAATTAAAATTGATTGTGTGTATCTGTGGACTACCGCATCCATGAAGGGATGTTGTTCGTTTTTCATCACCACCTATCACTACTGGTATCAAGGATGGATTATATGAATAAATATTTTTTATATTCCATAAATAAAATCCTAAATTTATGAATTATCATATACCATCATTCCTCCCATTCATTGAGAATTGAGATCATTAATCATGCATACATGCAAACTACCACCTCCTTGAACAATAGTTTTCATTTTTCATTTCCACCCATATTATATGGTTTAAATAATTTATTTACAGATTATATATTATAATTATTAAATTTTTAATATTTTTAATATTTTATATTATGATTATAAAAACAAAATACCTTATATTTGAAAACATTAACATAGGTTTCCATTTGGGTTAGTTTTACTGTATATATAAATGATGTTATAACTTTTATGTAGTAAATTATTAAGGGATTTCATATAATGGTAATTTCATTTAATAATGATATATTAAATATTTTATAATTATTCAGGAAAATGATTGTTGATATTTAAAATATTTATTAATATAAAAAATTTCAAATGTTAAATATGTCGAAAACTAGTTCATTGCATTTTCTATTTTCAAATGTAATATTATTGTCTTTCACCTAAATAAAAATGTAAGTTATGTAATCATTTAAAAATAATTATTCCATATATATGGGGATTATTAACTTGAAACTAATTAGTTATAATTGATCCCTACTTCATGAATTTTATATGAAATAAGTAACTTAATGTTCAAACCCTTGATAATTAAAATAAACTATATTCAATTAATATATTTGTAATAAGTGGTTATAAAGTAATTATAACATAAGTATTATGTTTATATGTATATTATTTTATAATTGATTAATATAATTATTTTCATTATAAATGAGGTTAGAGAATGGTCGTGTAACGGGTAATACAATGTATTGTTTCTTCGTCTCATTTTCAAATCCAAGATACATATTTGGTATTCAACCCAATATTTTCATTAAAATGGTGTATTATCTACACTATACATTCTATGTATAATTAATATATCTCAGTTAATGATACATTAATTTCAATTTTAGTATAATACTCTTATTCTTAAATTACCTTTATCAAAAGTGTTTTGGAAACCGAATTCTCATTAATTGAGTTGTGATTGTCCTTCTTGAAACTTATTTCATATAAGATGGATATATAATTATATTTTATTTGGTAATTTATAATTTTCTATATGTATTTAAATTTATAACACATAAACTGTTCTTAAATTTCCCTTATTTCATGAATTTTGACATTCATAAGGGATTTAATTAACACAAATTTTCTTTATTTCAGTAAAAATATTATTCCTTGACTTTCATTCTTCTATGTTGGAAAAATTATTATGTTTATGATTTTATATGATATTTAAAACTTTCTATTAATGTAAAATCATTTTTTTACTGAAAAATTATTTTTTATGAATTTCATTTTCATAAAGGTTATATGTTTTTATAAAAAAAATAGCATCCCTATTAAAGATTATTTTTCCTCCATTTCCATGTTCTTTATCATAATAATTTTTAACTTTATTATTTTAAAACCAAAAATATGTTTTTAATAATGTGACCTAAATAGTTAACTTCTAATATTTTAAAATGAGCATTTTATTACAACATTTATGATTTGGGATTTCAACAAATCCATTTCAAGATATTCAAAATGCTTTCAATCTATTAAAAATAAATTGTTTTATCTTTCACCCCACATTTTTAATAACATTTTTTGTCTTTTTAGGGATATTTTATTTTAAAATACTTAAAATAAGTTTTTTAAAATTCTTCTCAATACCTTTACAAAAATTATCTTTAAAGTAATTTGTTTTTAAATGTTTTAGATGGTTTTATGAAATTATTTGTATTTTCAATTCTATTTACCCTCTAAGTTTTATATTTTATATATAATTTATTTATTACACTATATATTTATTATGATATGATTCCTTTTAGAGAATTAGATTTTCCATATCCTATAAATTTTTTCAACATTCAGGTTATGTGTTGTTTTTGAAATGTTAATAAACCCATTTTTTCCATGGGTTGTCTAGGATATGATGACTGTTTTTTTTAATGTGGAGCACATATGTATGATATTTTGATGGGTGGATAATTATATATTCCTCCAAATCATTATTTAAGGTTTCATATCACATTATACAATTAAATTTCATGTGAATGACATGTAGAAATATTTGTTCACAATTTTTTTGTTTGGAAGATATTTGAGAAAATTTTGTAGATGTTTTTTGTGATAATGACAGGTGTGATTATTTGTTTAAAATTTAATTGTGTGAATTATATTTTTTAATCATTGTTCCAAAAAAATATTTTGTGAATGAGATATTTCAAGCTTTCTTCACAAGTTTTTTATTTTAATGATATGTGAGAATGTTTTTTATAAGTTATTTTTTCAATGATATGGGGGAAACGTTTTTCAAATGTTTGCTTTGTGAATGATTTTCGGTATGATTTTTCACATATTAGTGTGAAAGTGATTTGTGAAGCATTATTAAAAATATTTCTTATTCTTATGTTTGTTCTATAATTCATTTTTATTCTAAGATTCAATGTCATGCCATGTTCCTATAAACCTATGATTATTTTTCTCGACTCTTGTTTAATGTTTCATGATTCCATGAACTTTTTTCGTAGTATATGTTTCTTCATTTGATATTACATGTATTGTTATCATGACTTTTGAAAAAGTCTTATTTTTCTAAGTTCATTTAATTATATATTACTCTTAGCACATGTGTTCTAGTATTATTTTGATAGAAACCTTAATAATGTGTTTATTTGTATTCCATTAAAGAGAATTCAAGATCACCCATTTCATATGTTTTCCCCTATGTTATAATGATGATTTTAACCTATGATATATCTAGATTTGTATCTAGTGAAATTAAAATGTGGATAAATTTTCACATGTATTATAAAATAGATTGCTTATCTAGATAATCCTCAAAGATAGTTAACCATATGATATTGGTATTGGTAGATTTTTTATGAGTTGTAATTATTATCCTATGTTAATATTGTAAAAAATATCGGTTCATCAAACATTATATCAAATATAGTGTTTAATGTATATTTTGTAACACCATATCTGAGAATACTATTCTAGGGTGTCTCATTAAACCATAAACCTATGTCTATATATTGACTATTATGTCACTTGGAGGAAGGTAAATTATTGCGAAAAAATATTTCCTATCAGTACATCCCTCCTCTTAGCTTCCTTTCAAGAATAAGAAAAAAATAGAAAATTATTTCAATCTCAAATAATCATTAATAGATCAAATCAAACAACACAAGACAATCAATATTATATGAGGTCACCATATGGTGAATTGGTATTTTTTGGAGATCAAAGAATAATGTGTGGATCACTGATAGAGAGGATTTACATTGGGTCCTTCCAACCCAATGAAAACACATAAATGAAATATTAAATATCCTATCTATTGTTATTGGAAAACTAATTTTTCAATATTTTTTGGAAAATATTCATTTTACAGGTTACTTACATCGTGTAAATTTTGTATGATCCATTGAATTGAACAGAATCACATCATCCTGATAGTCATTTCTACTGGATCTAAAATAATTATATAACTCTTATGTGGTAATTATGAACAATTATAGAGTACCTTATGAGTGGACAATATTATGGATAATATGATAGAATTGCAATCCCTCTAGGAGAATAATTTCATTGATTTTGTGTAGAGATGGTGTTAATTGTATTGGGGGATATGATATGGAATGGGAAGAGGATGTGATGTGGTTTTGAAATTGAGATGCTATTTTTTTGAATATAAGTGGGTAAATGGTTGAACCTCAGAAGATGTTTTTAGTTGAATTTTCTATTTTATTTATTCATTTCATGAATTTATTAGAATTCTTAATTCACATTGAATCTTGATTGTTCAATGTAGAAACCAACAAAAAATGTTTATATTATCTCCAATACATTATATAAAGTGTTTTTAGATTATCTGGATATATTTTTTGGTGGTGTCAGGAATTCATTGCTTTAGATACGGGAGACTTGTCAAAGGATGTTGTTGCATTAATTTTTTTACAACGTATATTAACTATATTTATCTTATTATTGTTTAGGCTTTGTGACATGAGTTTTTGAAATGAAATGAACACACACACATTATTCATGTATCTAGATTGGTATTTTAATTATATTATTCATGGGTATGTGAGGAATTTCCTTTATAAAGGGTAATGCCTTTCATATGTGTATGATGATACACCCTTGGTTCTAATCACCAAACCATGTCATATTAAAGGTGCACATTGAGGGTCCCACAGTAACTTGTTTCCAACGTAGGTAGTGTAGTAGTGGGGATAAGTAATGATAGTATCCATTGAACAAAATATGAACATTGTTCCATGATACAAATCCTTTATCAATGAGGTTACTTATATAATCCACTTCATATCAATCACATTATTATAGTTAGAATAAGGAACCAATTACCATGTGTATTTTTTCTTAATTTTATTCAATTATTACTCAACTACTATAATCAAATCCTCATATCTTAATGACTAATAAACTCTAATTGGTTCAACATTCCAATGAAAGATTTTATTATTGACATTACATATACTTATTTAACTTTGAACACCATTAATAATATATTAAATGATGTTTTATGTATCAACATGTTTTATAAATCTTTTCTAACTAGATGATTATGGTTATGATACTTCCTCATTACTTTATATCTCATATTAAAATTGAGATTCATAAAAATCTTATTTCTCAAATATATTTTATCTTATTTTTTCCAAAACATTATCCTTAATCCTTTTAAATATCTTCATCAATACATAATTATTTTTACAAGGAATTTGGATTTTCCAAAACAATAACATCATTGGTAACAATGATATTCCTTTGTTTTTTTATGACACCAAAAATTCCTTCCAATGGTTTTTTAAATCCCTAACGTAGATCATTGTGTTTTAGAAGGAGTGACACATATTCTCATGCATGTGTCTCCATACACAGGAGCCTATCGACTAGTGGTGTGGGGCAGTGTTATACAGTTTTGAAATGATACCATCTATATTTCTAACCATCCACAATAAAAATATTGAGATAAAAAGAAAAAAATTATTGTAAAGAAACATAGTGGCATAAAGATATTTAAATACCATCATAATTTATAATAAAATAAATTTTTGTTGGTCATAAAAAAAATTTAACAGTATCCCTATAAGTGGTGGATCAATACATGTGATGCAAAAAAATAATAAAATAATAAAGATACATAACTCTAAAATGATTGCAGTTTATGTCTTTGAATTTCATATATCCATGACTATATCCACCTACTCTAAATCCCATAATAAGGACATTTACCTTGGATAAATCCCTAATAAAAAAATTCATGTGCATTGGAATTCTCATATTGACTGTGAGTAAAAAATCCAGTAGGGAACCACAAACACGTCCTATTGACTATGTTCTCTATCACTCTCTATCAATCCATTTATTTTTCCCTTCTAAATCTATTTTTTAATTTCCCACAAATGTTCTCCCAATGTGGGATCCTAGTTATGCATAACTTTTGGTGACCTTTATGTTTTCCAATTTCCCTTTTTAAGAGGTTGTTTTATTAACCATTTGTACGATGTGGTTTTCAATAAAGGAATTCTAAAAATGTTAATATGTTGATAACCAAGATGAATTTCGAGGGAAAAATTCATTTTAAGAGGGGTAAGATGTAACATTATGAGATTTTATAAAATATATTCTTTCAAATAGATCATGTTACATGAAATACATAGTTTATCTTTCATCACACACAACACTAATTTTATCTTTCATTGCATGCAACATCGAGTTCCTTTGATGACTTATGTTACACACAAGTACGCAACTTCGAGATTCTAAAACACCGCGAACAATCAAAGTAGCCGTTATGAATAGTAATGCCAAATTTTTGAAAGTTTATAAATTTTATTTTTCAAAATGGACTTCATTTTTTGAATTCGGAATATCAAAATTATCCTAGGGTGAATTTTTTGTATTTTTTTGAGAACTTCCAATTTTTAATGAATAGTGAAAAATACTAAACTTTAATTAAAAATAACTTTTTAAATAAAAATAATTTATATGGATAAATTATACTATTGCATGGTTTTAAAGTATAATTATAATAATTTTTACCATTTAATCTAATGATGTTCATTGGACAAAATTACACATTTAAACTGGACCTAAACAAGTGTCAATCTTTTGAGAGTTATTATTTCTTAAAAGCACGTTTTTTGTTTGGACAATGGGAATTAATTTTAAATTAATTTCTACCACTTATGTATTTTGAATTTGGAAAAATGGATTACATATTTGTAATCAGTATTTCCAAATTTTTTAAATAGGTAACTTTTATTTTTAGACATTTTGAATAATTACTTCGGTAAATATTTTATTTATCATGGTTAAATGGTAAATTCGGTAAACAAGGGTAACAAAATAATATTATAGTAATATTAAATTAACCTAATGCATGTACTAACTATATTGGATGATACATTTCCGACCATGGGCATCCTTGGGTCGATTTTGGGACCCCATGGAGCCACTTGTAAGTGAAAATGACACTTTATATTAATTAAGTTAAAATAAATACAAAAATGACATAAGCATATATCTTTTAGTAAAACAATTTTTACATAGGGTTATATATGCCATATCTTAGACTATAAATATTCATTATAAAGATAAAAATATTTCCCAAATAATGGTATTTTATTTATAATTTTTATACATTTAATATATATAATTACGTATGAAAAAATGATGATGCAATATTTTCCTTATTAATGAAAGAATCAAATAAATGGTATTATAAATGTTAAAATAAATATAATTTTAATGTTTTGATACCTTAAAAAAATTTATAGGTTAATATGACATGTTAGGGTTGATTAAATGAATTGGGTTTTATGTAGTAATTCTGTTATGAATTTAGAAAAAACAAAATACCAAATAGTGTCAAAATTGATATAAAAGGGTTTTTTTTAAAAATATTATATTATTAATTGATATTATATTCCTAAAAATCTAAGGTTCGTCCAAGAGACTTATATAATGATTGGTGTATCATTAATTAACCACTTGAAGTTCTCTTGGATGTTTATAGTATGTTTATTAACTATATAATATAAAAATACAAAGAGACATGGTAAATGTCAAACTAATTAACTAAGATTTAAATTTACAAGATAAGGTTAATATTGTGACCCAAACATATCTAAAACCTATTGGTTGAGTGGTTTTAGACCAATACCCACCTTATACTTGAAAGAAGTCACTTTGGAGCCATTATAAACTGAATATAGATTTATTATAAAATAATATTTCTAGTTTTTTCTAAGGTGCCTCTCACCCCTCTTATAAAAGGGCACTCCCCCTTCTCTCTAATTCACACCTTCAAAGCCATTTGGATCGGCCAAAACCTGACCAAATACCTTCTAAACTATCCTAATTTAAACCAAGATGCCTTATTTTGATCATAAACCTAACCTAAGGATCCCTTTTGATCAAATCGAAAGGAAGAACCCAAAGAAGAGGTAATGATTTTATCACACTCTTTCAAGTTCTTTTCTTCTTCCACTTCTTCTTTCTTTGTTATTCCCATTATAAAATAATAACTCCCATATATTTTATATATTGTTCTGTTATTATAAATAAGGTACAACCATATTCAGTATTCTATCCATCCTTTTAATGAAATGTCACCATAAATGCGTACGTACGACTTACCGTCTCCACGTCATGGTGTAATTGTTATTCAATACATTATTATTTTTATGGGTATAATAATGAGTATAAATGATGTAAATATTAAATATAACATGATAATTATTCTTTATATATTATATACCATTCTATTATATACTATTTTAATATCAAAAGATTGATATTGTCGCTCGTGCATACGTACAGACTACCGTCCCCATGAACGCGATGAGATTCATTTCCCATCGTATCCATTCAAGAATAAATTTCATTTGATTATTAAAAATAATGTTTAAGAACATGATATCATTCTGGATATGAATAATATACAACCTATCCATAACAAACACGGCTTATGTAACAAAACATATAAAATAAAATGAGTAAGTTAACACCCGAAACGACGATAATTCTAATATATTATTAACAAAGCAATATTAGAAGATCATATATGATATCATATTTATGTATATGTTTCTTTTATAATTTAATAACAATGTTTTAACTATTTTTAAGGAGGTTAACATACCATCAACTAAGGAGAAGAATAAGGTAAGGGTTTATTTCACAATCTCTTCATTATCCGAGGTTGTTTATACGTAATTATCTACTAGGACCTCTTTATCATCCACATGTATGTTTCATAAAAATTTATTTCGAAACATTATTACTATTTTATAGAATGTGGGTTAAATTAATTTATACCCTTATTTTACTTTTTATAATATGTTTATAAAGGAATCTTTCTATCGTTTTCCAAACAAGGTTCTTTTTAACCATTTTGACAAAATTAAGGTAAGAATGTATTTTTTAACCTATATGTCGGTTTCAGATATTTTACCGCCATTATAAAATTGTCTAATATTTCCTTACAAGCTTATAATAATATTTTCAAATTAAAGGTTTTCTTTTATAATTATGTGACATTTAAATGATTTCAAAAAAATAGATATTTCTCTCGAATATTTTTTATTTCATCTATGTCAACATACTTTAATGGATTTTAAGCTTATTTGAAGTTGATTTATTATGATACAAATATTCCATATTGTATTGAATATTTTGTGATATTTTTTACTATGGATGTGTTATTTTTATACCATTCATGGTTTATGGTTAAAGTATTGACATTTCATATACTAGTTTTAATACAAATGTTTCTGTTATATTTCAACCTTTTCATATGAGGAATGTATTGGACTTAGTATATGATGGGTGGAGCCCGCTATAGCTCCTAGATTCATCAGTAGGTCTCATGAGACAACTAGAAATTTAATTGGCCGAGGCCTTTCCCATTTTTGATATATGGTATTGGTCGAGGCCTTAATCATTTTTAGACGTCTTGGCCAAGGCCTTGTCAAAATTTTTCAGAATTTACGACATTATACATTTCCTCATTATGATAATAGTATTGATGGTTTGTGTGGTCATTCGACTAGTAGTATAACCATGATTATGTTTTATTATGACATTAATTACTCATCTCATATTCTTGACATAAAAGTGGTCATTATATTATTTGTAAAGTCATGTGTTTTCAATTAATCACCATACTTAATATTTATGTTATCTTCCACTGTATTGTTTACCCTTACTGAGCATTCGAGCTCACCCCTTTCTTATGTCTCATTTTCACAAGATATGAAGAAGTTAGTTATGAGTGAATTTCAGGCATAATATAGGAGGCCTAGGCGTTCTAATGGAATAATTTAGCGTTGTATATCTTTTCAAGTTGAAAGTTGAACTTATGTATGAATCTTTCTTCCAATAATACTAAAATTATCGGTCTTTCGGGACATGATTTCCTTGTGATCATGCCAATGTTATGTAATAATGCACTGACTCTGGGCTTCTGGGGTCGGGGCATTACAGTTGGTATCAAAGGAAGTTTAGTAAGAAACATTGGAAGCTAGATTTAGGTAAACTATGATTAGAGCACATAGCCCTAAGTTGGACTTTGAGGATTAGTATAGAAGAACATCCTAGAATTTTGGTATTGTAGAGATTTTGTGAGTTTTCAAAGAAATACATCCCTGTCTGGATACGAGCAGGTAGAGGTGGCTCTGGCACAGATGTACCTAGGGGTAAAACCTGAAAACAACGCTTTGAGATAGACTCGAATGGGAACTGGTGCACGACAATGGGCGTTGATGCACTATTGTTTACGAAACTCCTGGGGGATATGCTTTGGATAATTATCATTCTCTTGAAAAACCATTATGAATGGTTTATGAGTATATACTTCCTTAAAGAAAACCTTTTTATGATTATGGATTATATCCATAAACTATTCAATTTATGTTAAGTTTTTTACAAGTATGAAATTATGTATTTCAGTTCATAAACTAATCTAGTTTATGCCATTATTTAGAAATGGTACCTAGTGGAAGGAATGGAAACCATATCAATTCATGCACTCCATGTAGGGATTGCCCTCCTGTTCAAGATAATTATAGTAGAGCTGGTGATACAACTGGTGCTGATCATCTTATCACTATATTGGAAAACTCAATCAGGTTATGAATAATAACCTTACCCGTATGGATCACCCTGATCCGTAGTGTGGAGGATCAATCTTAGATATCTTCATGTAGCAAAAACCACCAAAATTCAATGGGATTACAAACCCATTGGTAGCTGAGTAATGGATAAGTTCCTTAGAGAAAATATTTCAGGCTTTAGGGAGTAGTGAAAGGGAAAAAGTTGTCATGACAGTTTATCGCCTCACTGGAGATGTTGATCAATGATGATCATTGATCCAAAATACAAAGGACGATTAAGAAGTATCAAGTATGTAATGGAGGTAGTTTAATTAAATTTTCTTAGAAAAATACTTTACTCATGACCATCGAGCAGATATGGAAAGGCAATTTCTATGTCTGAGGAAAAAGGAGGATGAGAATGTTGAAAAGTACGAGGATAACTTTACAAGGTTAGAAAGGCATGCTGAAAAGTATATACGTAACCCAATAAGTAATGTCGATCATTTCTTTGATGGGTTAAAACCATTTCTACGTCGATCATTAGTCTCACAATCTTTCTCAACGTATGAAGATATAGTCTCGTGTGCTATCAAGACAGAAAAGTAATTCTCTAAATCTTATGAAAATAAAGTAAAGAAAAAGAAGAAGAGAATGGTGGATCAAGAGATAGATAAAGGGAAAAGGGGAAAGAAGTATTTTCCATTATGTGATGATTGTGGGAAGAAACACCCCGGTACTTGCCTAAAAGGAATGGGAGTTTGTTACAAATGTGGGGAGAATTAATTTGACAGCAAGAATTAATTTTAAATTATTTTCTGACACTTCTTTGTTTTGAATTTGAAAAAATGGATTCCATATTTGGAATCAGTATGTACAAATTATATAAATAGGTAACTTTTAGTTTTAGACATTTTGAATAATTACTTCGGTAAATATTTTATTTATCTTGGTTAAAGGGTAAATTCGGTAAAAAAGGGTAACCAAAAAATATTATAATAATATTAAATTACCCTAACAAATGTCCTAACCCTATTGGATGATACATGTACGACCATGGGCATCCTTGAGTCGATTGTGGGACCCCATGAAGCCACTTGTAAGTGAAAATGACACTTTATATTAATTAAGTTAAAATAAATACAAAAATGACATAAGCATATATCTTTTAGTAAAAGAATTTTTACACAGGGTTATATATTTCATCTCTTCGACTATATATATTCATTATAAAGATAAAAATATTTCCTACATAATGGTATTTTATTTATAATTTTTAGACATTGAATAAATATAATTATTTATTACACAATGATGATGCAATATTTTCCTTATTAATGAAAGAATCAAATAAATGGTATTATAAATGTTAAAATAAATATAATTTGAAATTTTTGATTCATTACACAAATTTTATAGGTTAATATGACATTTTAGGGTTGATTAAATAAATTGGGTTCGAAGTAATAATGTTGTTATGAATTTAGCATAAACAAAATACCAAATAGTGTCAAAATTGACATAAAAGAGTTTTTAAAACAAATATTATATTATTAATTGATTTTCTATTCCTAAAAATCTAAGGTTCGGCCAAGAGACTTATATAATGATATTTGTATCATTAATGAACCACTTGGGTTCTCTTGGATATTTATAGTAAGTTTATTAACTGTATAATATAAAAATACAAAGAGACATGGTAAATGTCAAACTAATTAACGAAGAGTTAAATTTAAAAGATAAGGTTAATATAGTGACCCAAACATGTCTAAAACCTATTGGATGAGTTTTTTTCCACCCATCCCCACCATAAACACTAAATAAGTCACTTTGGAGCCATAAGAAACCGAATATGAATTTATTATAAAATAATATTTCTAGCATTTCCTATGGTGCCCCTCACCCATCTTATAAAAGGGAACTCACCCTTTTCTCTAATTGACACCTTAAAAGCCATTTGGTTCGGACAAACCCTTCCAAAATACCCTCTAAACTATTCTACCTTCAACCTAGAGGTCTTAGTTTTATCATAAATCCAACCTATGGATCCATTTTTATCAAATCAAAAGGAAGAACCCGAAGAAGATGTAATGATTTCACCACCCTCTTTCAAGTTCCTTTCTTCTTCCACTTCTTCTTTCTTAGTTATTTCCATTCTAAAATAATAACTACAATATCTTATATATACTTTGATGTTATTATAAATATGGTACAACCATATTCAGTATTCTATCCATCCTTTGAATGACATGTCACCATACATGCGTATGTACGGCTTACACATATGTAATAACTACTCATAAAGTGGATCCTAATATTTCAGATACACATACCCTTTAATCCAATGTTGTGCATGTATTGTTGGAATTTTATTCTAGGAACTCAAGAATGTATATTTTTTATAAGATCATTAAATCACCACCCTGATGATTTTATTATCGAATAAATATTCTCGTTCTATGAAAATATTATTCCAATTTGATGTTTATAGGAATATGAATTCTGTAAATCTTATTATCCCTTCTTTAGATAAATTCAATGAAATTTTAATGATGGGTTGGTTCACTCCACTTAGATGAAAAATTATATAGATTAATAAAAACTCATTTCATATTAACCTAAGATAATATATAAATTAAGGGATGATAATAATAGACATATAGAATCAAATTGTATAATGTGGGTCTCAATACGAAAAAATAGTATGATCTTAGAAATAATAGTTAGAGAAAAACTCAATATCAGTGATAATCATATTATGAGTAATGATATATGTTTTCCAAGGTTTTAAGGTTGATATCTGTCTAGAAATTATATCCTGATTTATCTCTATAATTTATATTCCCTTAGATATTTCCATTTATAAGTGATAATTAAGATTGTGAGGATATAATTTGTTTATGGATAGAATAATGTAATGACCCATAATTCTAGTCCTTGTAAAAGTGATGTTATGTTCGATAACATGCATTAAAATCTACACCCAACATAAAAAACTAAAAAATATTAATATGACATTATTAATAAATCTATAATTTAAACTAATATGGTAAACCATTAATGATTTTTACCCTTAGAAGACAAATTTGTAATATGAGTTAACATCGAAAATGGTAATTTTTAATTAAATTAATTTTCTTTTATTATGTATTTTTTTCGAAAAAATTAATTTAAAAATTAAAAAATATAAAAATTTTAAAATAAAAATCATTTTTAATTCATCATATTAAAATTTACATAGTATTAATTTTTTAGTTGTTTCTGAAAAGGATTATTTTTAGAAAAAAAACATTTTTTGTGAAAATTATAATATTTATGATTTTATCATTACATAAGTGTTTCCTAGAATATGAACAAAAATTGAATTACTAAAATATTTATTTAAGGATTAACATTTTCCATTTTAAAATATTCTTTGAACTTGTAAATCCCATTTATGATATTTTGTAGAACTAAATTAAATTCGTACTTGAATAAATACTAATTTGAATCTTTACTATGAATTAATTTTTTTACGGTCAAATAAGTTTTGGATTTATTTTGAATACCATACATTTTATTAGTTTTATAATATACTAATTTCTGAAATAAAAATTAGTTTATATGATAATATTACCATTTTGATTTTTTTTAAACCTAATAATTCACTTTTCGAAAAAAAACTTTTTTTACACATTATGTGCGTTTATTTAAAAATTAAAATGTCAAACCCATAAAAATTTGGTTTGGAGAAATTATATAAAAATTTTAATTTATATGTATAAATTTATTTTAATGGTATAATATTGATTTTTTTCCATTAATATTAATTGCAATGGTTAAAAATTAATTTCCACAGAAACATGTAAATTAGGGTAAAAATTGAATAGTTAAAATAAAACCCTTAGAACAAACTAGGTTATTTAAAAATAAGGTGAATGAGGAGAATATGAAAAAAAACACATCTCTTATTTTTTTCATTTTATGAGCCATTGATGATTGAATAGGAACATTACATTAGGGAAAGTGTAAAGCTTCCTTAAAAAATACCATTTTCTTCTCTAATAAAAAGGTAACAATTCCACCACTTCGATACACACCTATAAATTGAAACACATTTATAAAATCTATAACCATTACTATTATAGAACCAAATTTCATGTTTATAAGGTTGTGGACACCTTTATTTTTCTTAAAGCCTTTACTTCCATGGAGTTTTCCTAGACAAAACTAAAGGTTCCAATGTGTGTATTACTTCACATTATTATTTTATTTTACTATACTCCTTAATAAATCATTTATAAATTCATTAATACAATGATATAATATCATTATAATATTTAAATATCTTTATATAAATTTTACAATAATTATTCAATCATTTCCATCCACTATGACAACAAATTAAAATTGATTGTGTGTATCTGTGGACTACCGCATCCATGAAGGGATGTTGTTCGTTTTTCATCACCACCTATCACTACTGGTATCAAGGATGGATTATATGAATAAATATTTTTTATATGCCATAAATAAAATCCTAAATTTATGAATTATCATATACCATCATTCCTCCCATTCATTGAGAATTGAGATCATTAATCATGCATACATGCAAACTACCACCTCCTTGAACAATAGTTTTCATTTTTCATTTCCACCCATATTATATGGTTTAAATAATTTATTTACAGATTATATATTATAATTATTAAATTTTTAATATTTTTAATATTTTATATTATGATTATAAAAAAAAATACCTTATATTTGAAAACATTAACATAGGTTTCCGTTTGGGTTAGTTTTACTGTATATATAAATGATGTTATAACTTTTATGTAGTAAATTATTAAGGGATTTCATATAATGGTAATTTCATTTAATAATGATATATTAAATATTTTTTAATTATTCAGGAAAATGATTGTTGATATTTAAAATATTTATTAATATAAAAAATTTCAAATGTTAAATATGTCGAAAACTAGTTCATTGCATTTTCTATTTTCAAATGTAATATTATTGTCTTTCACCTAAATAAAAATGTAAGTTATGTAATCATTTAAAAATAATTATTCCATATATATGGGGATTATTAACTTGAAACTAATTAGTTATAATTGATCCCTACTTCATGAATTTTATATGAAATAAGTAACTTAATGTTCAAACCCTTGATAATTAAAATAAACTATATTCAATTAATATATTTGTAATAAGTGGTTATAAAATAATTATAACATAAGTATTATGTTTATATTTATATTATTTTATAATTGATTAATATAATTATTTTCATTATAAATGAGGTTAGAGAATGGTCGTGTAACGGGTAATACAATGTATTGTTTCTTCGTCTCATTTTCAAATCCAAGATACATATTTGGTATTCAACCCAATATTTTCATTAAAATGGTGTATTATCTACACTATAAATTCTATGTATAATTAATATATCTCAGTTAATGATACATTAATTTCAATTTTAGTATAATACTCTTATTCTTAAATTACCTTTATCAAAAGTGTTTTGGAAACCGAATTCTCATTAATTGAGTTGTGATTGTCCTTCTTGAAACTTATTTCATATAATATGGATATATAATTATATTTTATTTGGTAATTTATAATTTTCTATATGTATTTAAATTTATAACACATAAACTGTTCTTAAATTTCCCTTATTTCATGAATTTTGACATTCATAAGGGATTTAATTAACACAAATTTTCTTTATTTCAGTAAAAATATTATTCCTTGACTTTCATTCTTCTATGTTGGAAAAATTATTATGTTTATGATTTTATATGATATTTAAAACATTATATTAATGTAAAATCATTTTTTTACTGAAAAATTATTTTTTATGAATTTCATTTTCATAAAGGTTATATGTTTTTATAAAAAAATAGCATCCCTATTAAAGATTATTTTTCCTCCATTTCCATGTTCTTTATCATAATAATTTTTACCTTTATTATTTTAAAACCAAAAATATGTTTTTAATAATGTGACCTAAATAGTTAACTTCTAATATTTTAAAATGAGCATTTTATTACAACATTTATGATTTGGGATTTCAACAAATCCATTTCAAGATATTCAAAATGCTTTCAATCTATTAAAAATAAATTGTTTTATCTTTCACCCCACATTTTTAATAACATTTTTTGTCTTTTTAGGGATATTTTATTTTAAAATACTTAAAATAAGTTTTTTAAAATTCTTCTCAATACCTTTACAAAAATTATCTTTAAAGTAATTTGTTTTTAAATGTTTTAGATGGTTTTATGAAATTATTTGTATTTTCAATTCTATTTACCCTCTAAGTTTTATATTTTATATATAATTTATTTATTACACTATATATTTATTATGATATGATTCCTTTTAGAGAATTAGATTTTCCATATCCTATAAATTTTTTCAACATTCAGGTTATGTGTTGTTTTTGAAATGTTAAGAAACCCATTTTTTCCATGGGTTGTCTAGGATATGATGACTGTTTTTTTTAATGTGGAGCACATATGTATGATATTTTGATGGGTGGATATTTATATATTCCTCCAAATCATTATTTAAGGTTTCATATCACATTATACAATGAAATTTCATGTGAATGACATGTAGAAATATTTTTTCACAATTTTTTTGTTTGGATGATATTTGAGAAAATTTTGTAGAAGTTTTTTGTGATAATGACAGGTGTGATTATTTGTTTAAAATTTAATTGTGTGAATTATATTTTTTAATCATTGTTCCAAAAAAATATTTTGTGAATGAGATATTTCAAGCTTTCTTCACAAGTTTTTTATTTTAATGATATGTGAGAATGTTTTTTATAAGTTATTTTTTCAATGATATGGGGGAAACGTTTTTCAAATGTTTTCTTTGTGAATGATTTTCGGTATGATTTTTCACATATTAGTGTGAAAGTGATTTGTGAAGCATTATTAAAAATATTTCTTATTCTTATGTTTGTTCTATAATTCATTTTTATTCTAAGATTCAATGTCATGCCATGTTCCTATAAACCTATGATTATTTTTCTCGACTCTTGTTTAATGTTTCATGATTCCATGAACTTTTTTCGTAGTATATGTTTCTTCATTTGATATTACATGTATTGTTATCATGACTTTTGAAAAAGTCTTATTTTTCTAAGTTCATTTAATTATATATTACTCTTAGCACATGTGTTCTAGTATTATTTTGATAGAAACCTTAATAATGTGTTTATTTGTATTCCATTAAAGAGAATTCAAGATCACCCATTTCATATGTTTTCCCCTATGTTATAATGATGATTTTAACCTATGATATATCTAGATTTGTATCTAGTGAAATTAAAATGTGGATAAATTTTCACATGTATTATAAAATAGATTGCTTATCTAGATAATCCTCAAAGATAGTTAACCATATGATATTGGTATTGGTAGATTTTTTATGAGTTGTAATTATTATCCTATGTTAATATTGTAAAAAATATTGGTTCATCAAACATTATATCAAATATAGTGTTTAATGTATATTTTGTAACACCATATCTGAGAATACTATTCTAGGGTGTCTCATTAAACCATAAACCTATGTCTATATATTGACTATTATGTCACTTGGAGGAAGGTAAATTATTGCGAAAAAATATTTCCTATCAGTACATCCCTCCTCTTAGCTTCCTTTCAAGAATAAGAAAAAAATAGAAAATTATTTCAATCTCAAATAATCATTAATAGATCAAATCAAACAACACAAGACAATCAATATTATATGAGGTCACCATATGGTGAATTGGTATTTTTTGGAGATCAAAGAATAATGTGTGGATCACTGATAGAGAGGATTTACATTGGGTCCTTCCAACCCAATGAAAACACATAAATGAAATATTAAATATCCTATCTATTGTTATTGGAAAACTAATTTTTCAATATTTTTTGGAAAATATTCATTTTTCAGGTTACTTACATCGTGTAAATTTTGTATGATCCATTGAATTGAACAGAATCACATCATCCTGATAGTCATTTCTACTGGATCTAAAATAATTATATAACTCTTATGTGGTAATTATGAACAATTATAGAGTACCTTATGAGTGGACAATATTATGGATAATATGATAGAATTGCAATCCCTCTAGGAGAATAATTTCATTGATTTTGTGTAGAGATGGTGTTAATTGTATTGGGGGATATGATATGGAATGGGAAGAGGATGTGATGTGGTTTTGAAATTGAGATGCTATTTTTTTGAATATAAGTGGGTAAATGGTTGAACCTCAGAAGATGTTTTTAGTTGAATTTTCTATTTTATTTATTCATTTCATGAATTTATTAGAATTCTTAATTCACATTGAATCTTGATTGTTCAATGTAGAAACCAACAAAAAATGTTTATATTATCTCCAATACATTATATAAAGTGTTTTTAGATTATCTGGATATATTTTTTGGTGGTGTCAGGAATTCATTGCTTTAGATGTGGGAGACTTGTCAAAGGATGTTGTTGCATTAATTTTTTTACAACGTATATTAACTATATTTATCTTATTATTGTTTAGGCTTTGTGACATGAGTTTTTGAAATGAAATGAACACACACACATTATTCATGTATCTAGATTGGTATTTTAATTATATTATTCATGGGTATGTGAGGAATTTCCTTTATAAAGGGTAATTCCTTTCATATGTGTATGATGATACACCCTTGGTTCTAATCACCAAACCATGTCATATTAAAGGTGCACATTGAGGGTCCCACAGTAACTTGTTTCCAACGTAGGTAGTGTAGTAGTGGGGATAAGTAATGATAGTATCCATTGAAAAAAATATGAACATTGTTCCATGATACAAATCCTTTATCAATGAGGTTACTTATATAATCCACTTCATATCAATCACATTATTATAGTTAGAATAAGGAACCAATTACCATGTGTATTTTTTCTTAATTTTATTCAATTATTACTCAACTACTATAATCAAATCCTCATATCTTAATGACTAATAAACTCTAATTGGTTCAACATTCCAATGAAAGATTTTATTATTGACATTACATATACTTATTTAACTTTGAACACCATTAATAATATATTAAATGATGTTTTATGTATCAACATGTTTTATAAATCTTTTCTAACTAGATGATTATGGTTATGAGACTTCCTCATTACTTTATATCTCATATTAAAATTGAGATTCATAAAAATCTTCTTTCTCAAATATATTTTATCTTATTTTTTCCAAAACATTATCCTTAATCCTTTTAAATATCTTCATCAATACATAATTATTTTTACAAGGAATTTGGATTTTCCAAAACAATAACATCATTGTTAACAATGATATTCCTTTGTTTTTTTATGACACCAAAAATTCCTTCCAATGGTTTTTTAAAACCCTAACGTAGATCATTGTGTTTTAGAAGGAGTGACACATATCCTCATGCATGTGTCTCCATACACAGGAGCCTATCGACTAGTGGTGTGGGGCAGTGTTATACAGTTTTGAAATGATACCATCTATATTTCTAACCATCCACAATACAAATATTGAGATAAAAAGAAAAAAATTATAGTAAAGAAACATAGTGGCATAAAGATATTTAAATACCATCATAATTTATAATAAAATAAATTTTTTTTGGTCATAAATTTTTTTTAACAGTATCCCTATAAGTGGTGGATCAATACATGTGATGCAAAAAAATAATAAAATAATAAAGAGACATAACTCTAAAATGATTGCAGTTTATGTCTTTGAATTTCATATATCCATGACTATATCCACCTACTCTAAATCCCATAATAAGGACATTTACCTTGGATAAATCCCTAATAAAAAAATTCATGTGCATTGGGATTCTCATATTGACTGTGAGTAAAAAATCCAGTAGGGAACCACTAACACGTCCCTAATAAAAGTGTAATAAATATATGATATTATATAATATTAAAATATAAAATAATAAAATAACACATTTATTTCTTCTAAATGATCTTGAAATAAAATATTATCCTATTTCTATATTTTAAGATGATATCAATGACCTTTTCCACACTTATTTGGCTTGTGGGTTTTTATTCATTGACATCCTATTGACTATGTTCTCTATCACTCTCTATCAATCCATTTATTTTTCCCTTCTAAATCTATTTTTTAATTTCCCACCAATGTTCTCCCTATGTGGGATCCTAGTTATGCATAACTTTTGGTGACCTTTATGTTTTCCAATTTCCCTTTTTAAGAGTATGTTTTATTAACCATTTGTACGATGTGGTTTTCAATAAAGGAATTCTAAAAATGTTAATATGTTGATAACCAAGATGAATTTTGAGGGAAAAATTCATTTTAGGAGGTGTAAGATGTAACATTATGAGATTTTATAAAATATATTCTTTCAAATAGATCATGTTACATGAAATACATAGTTTATCTTTCATCACACACAACACTAATTTTATCTTTCATTGCATGCAACATCGAGTTCCTTTGATGACTTATGTTACACACAAGCCTAAGTCTTACCAGACAACAAAATACTATTAATATTATTATGATAGTTATCACCTAGTCGTTGGAATGGCAGGAATGAATGAGATTAACTAAATTATGAAATTATAGTTTACACATGTTTATAAAATTAATTCATTGGTTACCAATTAATTATAAATGAAAATAAATACCAATATAATATAAATGATGTGTATTTATGAAAAACTATTTTTATGACCAGAATGGAATTTTATCTTAATAAATTAAATTAATCACTATTAATAAAAGATATTAATGAAACTTATATGATATATATTTAATAAAATGTTTTTAAATTCATCCAATAAGTTTGATAGGATTAAGATAAGAATAAATATAATTTGAAGCATAAAAATTTGTATATTTTTTAAAAGAAGTTTTACCACCTTTTAATGACAGACTTATTTTAAAACTAAATTTTAACACTTATAATTTTTATTTAACAAAAAAACTTTATTTTTGAAAGATAGGTATTAAAATTTACTTTGGGTGATTTTTTTGGAATTTTTTTGAGAACTTTCATATTTTAATGAATAGTAAAAAATATTGAATTTTAATTGAAAACTATTTTTTCGTCTAAATAATTTATAGTGTTAAATTATATTTTTAATTGGTTTTAAAGTATAATTAGATCAATTTTATATCATTTAACCCAAGTAGGTTATTGGAATCAATTTCACATTGAAATTGGAAATAAAAACATTTTAAAATTTTGAACTTTTTTACTTTAAAAACCTACTTTCTTGCTCCTTATGTAGGATTAATTTTAAATTAAATTATGTCACTTAATGATTGGAATTTGGAAAAATGGATTTTATATTTGGAATCATAATAATTTATAATAACATTAGTATCCTAAATATATTGAGATGTTGTTATATTAAGGGTTCGACCTATACCTACGCACACTTCTATCAAATGGGTAATGAAATCACCGTTCGTGTGTACGGCGGACTACCGCCTCGCAAAACAATGTCGTTCATTTTTCCTTTAAGACCTCTCTTGGTTGGGAATTATGATGGACATACTATTTCTATATGATATATATCATATTTAGGTTATCTTAATACTTATATAATTTTTATATAACACATTCCTTCATGCTTTCCATTTTGTGGGAATACAATAACATTGTTTGTAGACGTGTGGATTACCACCTCCTCAAAGCAATATGATACATTCACACTCTACATGAAGTGTATTAAAGATGATTTTAATAAAAATATGTGATATAAATGACATATATATGATATTAATGACATAATTACATTTCTATAAATATAATATATCATTTTCTTTATTAACTTTTCACACACTGAAAAGATGATAACGTCGTTCATGGACATGTAGACTACCTCCTCGAAGCAATGTGATTCCTTTTACATCACAGGAAATCTATATATAAGTATATATTATTAAATAATATGGTATTTATGATATAATGATAATTCTATAAATATAAATGTTACTTACATTTTTTTTATAATGATCATTGAAAAACAGGAACGTTACTCATGTGTATGTACGACCTACCATCTCCATGATTGTAATGTTGGTTCATATTTCATAACCATCATTTATGATTGGTTTTAAAAGTATAATTGATGTATAAATATGATAATTATGTCATGATTATTATTTTGGTGATTTTTATATAATGACCTCATTGACTATAGTCAACCAACCTTAGTCGTTTTGTCACATAAACCGAATATGGTCAAAACATTCGACATAAACTGAATTGATTAAGTAATTGTATACAACATTGTAATAAGTGAAATAAAAGTAATGATAAAATTGAAAAAGGTTCTGAATAAAGTAAATGATTAACATAAATATATTATTCAAGAAGATAAAGACACACATGACAAGTCAAACTCGAGGTAAGGGACTTCGTCTCAATCGCCTTTCATTGAGTCATATCTTGATGTTATGCACCTTTATTTTTTTTATAAGGTATATATACATCCCCTTTGATATGTTATATAATAAATTTTCTCTATTCTCATGATATTTAAAGATTTTTTAATAAAATTCTTTAACAAGTTTTATTATTCATATGTTTCAAAGTGGTGTGAGATAGTTTGATTAAAAAAATCTCTTTTTAAATGTTTTAAGATTTAATTTTAATATATTTTACTCCATGTCAATATTATTGATATTATTTTATATATTTATTTATATAAAATGATTATAAAAGAAATTGTATGTCAATTTTGAATTTCATTCAAAAGGTTTCAAAAATGAATCTTTTTACATGTTTTATACAAAACATTTTTGTAAAGACTTAGAATTTTTTCCATATAATTTTTTTTAAAATTATTTGGGATTATTACGAGTCTGAAAAAATTGACGGCATGTGATTTTGAGGCCCAGAGAGCCCAGAACTGATTTTTTTACTTTTTTTAAGGTACGTTTAGTAAATGTACGAGCATCGTTTTCTATCTTATGAACCGATGCTCATATTAAAAATCTGAGAGCATCGTTGAATTCGTAGCGCCACGATTCGCTTAAAGGAAGATTAACTTCGACCGGCAAGGGTAGGATGAAAAAGTTAATTTTTGGACCTTACAAAAATAATAATAAAATAACTCTAAAGTTATTTTATTCTTTCCTTGTAATCGTTGAGCGATGGTGGTGGGACCGCAGTGCAACATCGGACTTTTAATGAGAGACCCTTTAATGTCTTAAACCTCTCATTTCTTTAGTTTTGTAACGACAATGCTTATGTGTTTAATTGACTCATTAGTTACGGTTAATTAATGAATTGTAATGTTAAACACAACGTGAGAGATTAATCACTATTTAAACAAAGCTTGGGCATGGGTTTTGGTGACTCACGAGAGGAACCTCTGACAAAGTGTCAGCGACGTCTTCCACCAACGTAGAACAGAGCTTCGACGACCGTCGGAGGTTCGAACCAGTCGACGACGAGCGCCAACGAATGCGAGTTCTTCTCCCACAACCGCAAAATCTTCCAACTTTTCCAGGTAGGGGTTTTGTTTAAGTGATTTACATTTCATCTACTCTTGATGATGTCAAACTGTTTAGATGCTATAATGTTAACGTGGAGGGCACGGGCCGAACCGAATAAGGCCTGAACCCTCCATCGAACTTGCTTTGGTTGCATTCTTCATGGGCGACCAAGAAATACATTGGAAATGTGAAACTGGGGGGCCACAAAGGGATGACAGCATCCCGGGAGGCCCGTAGGCGCAGTCGAAAGAGAAAACGGACCTTTGGAGTTTCACCGGAGGCCTATGGAAGCTCTATCAGTGACCGGAAGAGGCAGCGACCGGCTCTCACCGGTCGCGAGGAGGTGGCGGCACTCGAAGGCGCCGCAACAGACAAGGGTGTCCGGTAGACGCTTGTCATGTTGACAGCGGCGGCGCGCCGTGGAGGAGGGATGTGGCTCCGAGCCACGGCGAAGGGCGGACCCGTGCCCCACGGGTCCCGCAATTGACCGGTCAACGCAGACCGACCAGGTGGAGCGGTGCCAACTGGCGCTGCTGATTGAAGAGCCGAACAGACTTTAGTCCGTTCGGGAGGGGAGTCGACCCCCGTGCCCAGGTGGCGGGCCACGCCCAACCAGCGGGCCGGGTTGGTCCAGCGACCCGGCGGGCTGTGCCCAACCGGGTGGGCCGGGCCGGGCCCGCGTCCTAGCGAGCCGAGCTCGTGGCCAGCGGGCCAAGCCCACGGCCCAGCGGGCCGAGCCCGTGGCCAGCGGGCCGAGCCCACGGCCTAGCAGGCCAAGCCCGCGGCCCAGCACACTCGGGCCGGGCCCAGTGGGTCGGGTCGGGTCAGACTGGACACAGACTCACTTACGACCCAATTTCTCTTAAAGGGTTATATCTCCTAAACCAGATGTTCGTTTGACGAACCGTCTACGGCGCCAGAACCCTTAGGATGAGGCAGTCCTTTTGAGATACTTCAGTTGGGTTTTGGAGAAAGTTGGAGTACGGTTGGTTTGGATCAGACTCGAATCCAACCGGCCCCCCAGCACTAAAATGTCTATAACTTACAGATCGAGCGTCTGATTGACGCACCGCCTATTGCTTTGGAACCCTTATGACATGACGGTTCATCGGGTTACTTCATCGTGGGACTTCATGGCGATTTAGGTATGACCAATGGCTTGAGGAGCAGATCCTCCCAGAATCAAGCGTGCTTAGTGCGGGAATCAAGTGGTTGGTTGTGACGTGATGGAGGAATAACGATCCTCGGTGGGTCAGCACGCAACGATCCTCCATAGGTCAGCACCTAGCGACCCTTCGTGGGTCAGAACCTAGCGATCCTTCGTGGGTCAGCACCTAGCGATCCTCCGTGGGTTAGCACCTAGAGATCCTCTGTGGGTCAGCACTGAGTGATCCTCTGTGGGTCAGCACTGAGCGATCCTATATGGGTTAGCACTGAGTGATCATCTGTGGGTCAGCACATAGCGATCCTCCGTGGGTCAGAACCTAGCGATCCTCTGTGGGTTGGCACTTTGTGATCCTTCATGGGTCAGCAGATAGCGATTCTCTATGGGTCATCACCTAGCGATCCTCTATGGGTCAGCACTTAGCGACCTTGTATGGTCTAGCAGTAAAAGCCTCTAGACAGAATAATATGATCTAGTTTTATGACTAATAATTTTTATTTATGTTCTTTAAGTTGTATACCTAGTTTGAAATGAGTCTTTACTTGTGCTTTGTGATTAAAATCATGCTTTGTGGTTATTCCTTTGTAGAATTATGGGAGACCTTCGGGGGTCTCGGGGTCCCTACTGGGTATTGTTATGCTCACTCTTTCACGGGCTTCGCCCGCACCTTGTTGTGTCTTGTGCAGATGACGGACATTTTTGATCGAGGTTTGGGAGTTAGGACCAGACGGTGCACGGAGGTGACTGGTTGACGTGAAGAGCCGAAAAGACGAGTTGTACCTACCTTTCAGGTAGGATCCTTGGAAGACGACCTCAGGATCTGTTTTTCCTTTTTGTTTTATCTCTTTCATTTGGAATTTTATACTGGCCACTTTACTTTCAATTATCACTTTTACTTCAGCAGTTTTACTACGTGGTTTACTTTTATTGTGTACCTAGTCTATGTGTGTACAGGTTTAAAGAAAATGTATTCCTGTTTTAGGGATATGTATTTCCAGTGCTAGTCGTCAACCCCTGACCTATAGAAGGCGGACTTGGGGTAGTCACGATACGGGCCCTAGGGGATAGTTCGTGACAATTTTGATAAACAAAAAAAGGAACGTTTCATTCTTGACGTACACAACGGCAATGAATTTTCAGCCGTTGTGGCCATTATTTTATTTTTGGATTCCTTTTCATGAGGTTTCATGTTCCCTTAAATGAAAAACCATCTTTATCTTTTTTGGTATTTAGGTATTGAAAATGGTTTTTCAAAGAAAATGGTGTTTTGGTATTGGAAATCAGTTCTTAAAAGAAAAGGGTATTTTTATCTGGAAGTGTTTTTCATATGGGTTTAAAAATAGTTTTTCGAAGGGTTTTATGATGAGAGTGTTTAACTCTTGATATGGTACCGGGGTATTATATGAAACAGGTGAGCCCGATTCAACTTATATGAAGAGTTGAGTCTCATTACAGTTCACAAGTGAACCCAATATAGTTTACACGAAGGGTTGACCTCCAACATAGCTCATGAGAAATGAGTGAGCTCGTTATAGGTTGTATGAAGGGTTGAGCCCCATTATAGATAACGGGTGAGCCTGATATAGCTTATATGAAGGGTGATCCCCATTATAGATTTTCAATGCATTGAGTAATGACAACGTTGGAAGTCGACCTTATGATTATTCCAATTAAAAGGGTTTTGAAAGTGTTTTATGTAAATGATGCTTTAAGTCACCTAAATGTGTTTTAATTGCTTGATATGAGTTTTAATGATTTTATTTGTGTGCTTGTTATTCATGTGAAAATGTTTTATTTGAAGATCAAGGTAAATGTTATATGAGTTTTCATGTGTACATTAGACTAACGACTTTCCTTTTTTTGTATCCCCTACTGAGTTTTTTGTGCTCCCTCCATGTTTTTAATTGATTTTTTTATAATTTAAGGATGAGTAGGGGAAATGAAGAAGTCAAGTTGAAAGTTGTGTAGATTTTCCATGAAAAGAAATCATACTTTATTTTAAAAGTTATATATTACAGGAAAAATGGATACTGATTGGAAGTATCCACTTTGTATTATATGGTTTTTGTTATGTATGAGTTATGACCAAGTTATTTAAAACTCTAAACCTGAAAAGATCATCGATGTGAAAAAAGTAAAATTATTAACTAAAACTCAAGATTATGTAATAATTAAAGTCGAGCCTTATAAGAAGGATCAAGAAGGAGAAGGGGGAGAGGATCAAATTGAAAAGAGGAAAGATCAAAAGAGAGAGGGGGGTCAAAGGAAGGCAGATAGGCAAAATAGAGGGAAGAGATCAAGAATGAGAGATTAGAGGGGATGAGATGAGATAAAACTAAAAAAATCATGTTTTTTTAAATAGATACAGTTCGATTTCGTATGGGCTGATCTGACATCTAAACCGAACAACAAATCAAATTGTAACAAAAAAAAGTGATATTTTGATTTTGTACATTTACGGTTGGTTATGACTGTATTTTTTTCAGGGGAATGACAAGGACCAAAATGTGCAATTTATTACAACAAAGGATCTTATTTTCCTGAAAATGTTTACAATCGGAAAGGTCCTTGTATAATAAAATGGACATTTTGGTCCTTACATGTCATTCTCTTTTTTTTATCAGCCCAGCCGTCGGTGATCTGCACACCCTCTGCCGAAGGACTAGTAAACGAAAAACCGGAAACCCACAATGGGAGATTCTGCGACATGCAGGGATCTAGGCATTGCCACTGTTTTGGGATTTTTTATATAAATGGGTTTTTGAAGAAAAAAAATTGTAGAAAAGGGATAGGGTTTCAACTATTTTTAAAAATGGGTTCGGAGATGCGTGAACCTCGTTCACGCATCTTCGGTGCGGAGAGATGCATGAATGGGGTTCACGCATCCTACGCAGACGTCATAAAAGATGCGTGAACCCTGTTCACACATATATGTATGTATATATATATATATAACAAAAAAATTTAGCAGAATTTATCTGCTATTTTATATCTAGCAGTACTGTCATTACAACAGTCTGGATTCTGACAAAAACCATCACCCAGTGCTCTCTTTTATAAGAGGGCTTGCCCTGGAAATAATTCTACATTTCCGATGTGGGATTCAGGTTCTCCCTTTCATGCACAGTACATTTTGCATTTCCGATGTGGGATTCGGTTTCAAGTACCGGACTTTGAAAGACTATAAATACAAACTATAAGATCAATATAAATGAAACTTTTATCATGAATTAAACATATAATAAATAATTGAAAATAAAAATAATTTCATAAAAAAAAGTTTATGAATAATAATTTATAAGCTTTCAAAACCACCGACTTGAAACTTAAAAATGTTTCAAGTACGTGGCTTTGAAAGACTATAAAATACAAACTATAAGACCAATATAAATGAAACACAAAATATGGATTAAAAATACAAGAAATAGTTGAAAATAAAAAGAATTTCGTAAAAAATAATGATGAAAAATAATTTATAAGCTTTCAAAACCACCAACTTCAAACTTAAAAATGTTTCAAGTACGTGGGTTTGAAAGACCATAAAATACAAACTACGAGACCAATATAAATAAAACGTAAAACATGGATTAAATATATAAGAAATGGTTTAAAATAGAAAGAATTTCGTAAAAAATGTTGATGAATACTAATTTATAAGCTTTCAAAACCACCAACTTGAAACTTAAAAATGTTTCAAATACGTGGCTTTGAAAGACTATAAAATACAACTATAAAACCAATATAAATGAAACAGAAAACATGGATTAAACATATAAGAAATAGTTAATAATTAATTAATTAATTAGTAATATAATTATTAATTAGTTAATTATTAGTTAATTGGTAATATAATTATTAATTAGTTAATTATTAGTTAATTAGTAATATTATTATTAATTATATAATAATTAATTAGTAATATAATAATTAATTATATAATAATTATTTAGTAAATTTTTAATGTAATTATTAACTATATAATAAATAAATAGTTAATTAGTAATATAATTATTAATTATATAATAATTAATTATTTAATTAGAAATTTAATTATTAATTATATAATAATTCATTAGTTAATTAGTAAATTAGTAATATAATATATTATTTTAATTATTCATTATAATTATTAGTTATTAATAATTAATAATTAATTATATAATAATTAATTAGTTAATTAGTAATATAAATTTTAATTATAATTATAATTAATAATTATATTACTAATTATAATTAATAATTATTTTACTAATTAACTAATTATTTATTATATAATTAATAATTATATTACTAATTAACTAATTAATTATTATATAATTAATTATTAAAAATTAAAAATTATAATGAGTAATTATAATTAATAATTATATTACTAATTAAACAATTAATTATTATATAATTAATAATTTCTAATTATAATTAGTAATGACATTATTAATTAACTAATTAATTAGTATATAATTAATAATTAATAATTAAAATTAATAATTATATTATTAATTAATCATTGTATAATTAATACTTATATTACTAATTAACTAATTAATTATAATATAATTATATTACTAATTAACTAATTAATTATTATATATTAGTAATTAATAATTATAATTAATAATTATATTACTAATTAACTAATTAATTATTATATAATTAATAGTTACTAATTATAATTAATAATCACATTACTAATTATAATTAATAATGGTATTACTACTTAACTAATTAATCATTATATAATTAATAATTATATTACCGATTAACTAATTAATTATTATATAATTAATAATTAATAATTATAATGAATAATTATAATTACTAATTATATTATTAATTAGTTAATTATTTATTTTATAATTAATAATTATAATTAATAAATATATTACTAATTAAATAATTAATTATTATATAATTATATTACTAAATAACTAATTAATTATTGTATATTAGTAATTAATAATTAATTATTAATGATTAATAATTATATTAATTGTTAACTAATTAATAATTATATTACTAATTAACTAATTAATTATTAACTATTTCTTATATATTTAATCCATGTTTTACGTTTCATTTATATTGGTCTCATAATTTGTATTTTATAGTCTTTCAAAACCACGTACTTGAAACATTTTTAAGTTTTAAGTTTGTGGTTTTGAAAGCTTATAAATTATTTTTCATCAACATTTTATACGAAATTCTTTTTATTTTCAACTATTTCTTGTATTTTTAATCCATATTTTATGTTTCATTTATATTGGTCTTATAGTTTGTATTTTAGAGTCTTTCAAAGTCATGTACTTGAAACATTTTTAAGTTTCAAGTTGGTGGTTTTGAAAGGTTATAAATTATTATTCATAAACTTTTTTTACAAAATTATTTTTATTTTCAACTATTTCTTATATGTTTAAATCATGATTAAAGTTTCATTTATATTGGTTCTATAGTTTGTATTTTACAGTCTTTCAAAGTCAGGTACTTGAAACAGAATCCCACATCAGAAATGCAGAATGTACTGCGCAGGAAAGGGAGAACCTGAATCCCACATAAAAAATGCATAATGATTTCCAGAACAAGCCCTCTTATAAAAGAGAGCTCTGGGTGATAGTTTCTATCAGAATCCAAACTATTGTAATGACATTACTGCTGGATATTAAATAGCAGATAAATTCTGCTAAATTTTTTTGTTATATATATATATATATAAACAAAACAAACAAAAACAAAAATAAAAATAAAAATTTTAAAAATACAAAAAAAATTAAAAAAATCTTTCTGTAGGATGCGTGAACGGGGTTCACGCATCCTTGATAAAGTTTACAAAGGATGCGTGAATCACGTTCACGCTTCCTGGCAAGGGTGGATGCGTGAACGAGGTTTATACAAGGATGCGTGAACCCCGTTCACGCATCTCTCTGTCGAAGATGCGTGAATGGGTTCACGCATCTTCGAACCCATTTTAAAAAAATCATATCCCTTTTCTACAATTTTTTTTTTTCAAAACCCATTTATATAAAAAAACCCTGTTCTGTCGAATAAATCAGGCGGAACGATGCGTAGTGTTGGATGAAATATATGTAGATACCTTTAACTGCAAGGGTGGACTCGTCGCGCCTATGGCGAGGGGAAGAATGGATGGATTTAAGTTCAGAACTCAAGGGTTGAAGCTTAGATAAGCTGGGAAGGGACTGCAATTGTCATGGCTAGTCTGCGGAAGGAGGGTGTCCTTACCGTTGCTATATCCCTCCTCTCCTTGATCCGGTGTGTATTCTCCACCCTTTCGTTTCATTTTATCTTTTCTACCTGTTTTTCTGTACAAAATTAAAATCGCCAGAATCTTTTGTTTATCGAAGCGGTCCTTGGAAATCGGAACTCGTGGACAGTGGTAGTGGTTGGGTTTTTAGCAGGCACGGCTTCTATTGTTCTGGTGATGGTATCGTTACGAATTTGATTTCCTGGTCATTGGTGTGGGTTGATCTCAAGGGTTTTTTCGTGACATGGGTTCTACTTATATGCGGGGATTTGTTTTTGAATCCTTCGTGTTGGAAATCTGTAACAAGCGGTTTCTTTGTTTTCCGTTCGATAATATCGAGCATCTCCAATAGCGTAAAAACGCCAATCCCTCCAACCAGCGCCATATTTGGCGCTGCACTGTACCAGCGCTGTCCCTGTTTTTTTTTTTAAAAAAAAATCTTTAATTATATATATAGGATTGGATTGTATTTATTTAAAAATAATAGTAATATCAAAATAATATTCATTTTAGTGTTAGAAATTGAGCAATGGGTTGAATATGTTTTTACTGGTGATACTCCATTTTGGAGTAATCCTACTCCATTTTGGTGTTTTGGGTTAGAGATGATCTAAGAGATCTGCAGGCGAGGCTATAAAGTTGGGGTTTCTCCATCTTTCTCTTTCAGCTTCAGAGTAATTATGTGCTAATTTCTCCCTCTCCCCTCTTTGGTTGCAGACTTCTGGCTAGAGCAACAGCACCATTTCTGATTCATAAGTTTCCTCTTCCCAGAGGCAGTGCATTCTGGCTTCCAGCAGTTCAAGTCTTTGCAAGTATCTACATTCTTGCATCCATTGCTGTATGCCCAAATTTTTCTGTGTTTATGCATTTTTCCTCCTGTTATTGTTTTTCTAGATCTGTTACTTCCCAACCTGCTGGCAGATCCCTGGCAGGTATTTGAAACATGGAAGGAAGCACTGGAGGCCGTCTTGTTATTTTTGGAGAGGTAATCATCTATTCTTTGTTCCCTTAATCATTGACTTTGTTATCATTTACAACTTCATTCTAATTACATGCCACCTTATGCCTTTTTTTCCAATTATCATTTGATTCCAGTGTGGTTTGAAGGACCAGCTGGGTTTGGTTTGCTGTTGTGCTGTCGCATTTTCCAGGTGTTCTAACTTTATTTCATATTTGTAAAGTAAGTCAGCACTTTCAAGACATGGAAAACCAATCTTGGATTTTACTTCCAAGTTCCAACATAACTTGTCTCCCACTTTAGTCTTTTTTAGTCTGGAGAAACTGGAGATTGAATGAATAACTTAAAGCTTAATCCTCATATGAGACAATACAGTTTAATTTATTTGCATTTGAAAACCCATTTTCTCTTGGTTTATGTTTCTAACTGATATAACAGGAGGCGTTTACCTCCCATCAGATCATATATATTTCTTCCATTGATTCTGGTGCCCTGGATTGCAGCAGCTGCATGTAAGACTCATTATTTCCCTTGTTGGCTATTTATATATCGTTCTCAAATTTTTTACCTTTTCTATTAATTGTTTTATCCACTCCTCACCTAGCTATGTTCACAAATTATTTAAAGATTTTGTACTTCTTAATTATACATATTTGTATACAAAAAAATGAACATGTGAAATTTTATGTATCCTTATGCAGAAAGGCACAGTGAAATTATATTGTTTCCATAGAAAATTTTAAGCCTATGTTTGGTATGAGGGAAGCGGAAAAGTTATGAGAGAGAAAACGAGAAAAGGATTAGTGAGTCAATAATTTGTTTAGGAACGGTTTCCTAAAATATTATTTCAAGCATATTTGAAATATTACCCAACTACTTAGCTGACCAGTCGCCGGTTCCAGCGCTACTCGGTGGGTGTCCCCCACATTCCGGGCCGCCACCTAACACCAGGTATGGGTCTTCTACTTAGGGTGCGTGATTGCTTAGGGTCCAAGCACATGTGATTGTTTTACTACATGTTTGCGCATGTTTTGGTCCTGAGAAATGCTTAACGGGGGATTTAAGTGTGGGGAATCAAACCTGAGACCTCCCCTAACTTGCCACAGAGAACTTCCACCAGGGAAAGACTCGCTGGATGAGGAATGGTTTCCTTCAATGATCAAACATGGTTTATTGACCTTTCTTTCACTCATTCATTTTCCCTGAGAAGTGTTTATTTTTTACCAAACATAGCTAAAGTGTTTATAGAAAATGATATTGTTTGTAAAAAAAAACTGCGATTTCACAAACAACATACTTTTAAAATTTTAGGAGTTCATTAATCCCATAAAAACAAAAAACTATACAGACACCCTGTTAGGAGCAACTTTGCGAGAGGAGAAAAATAAAAAGTTGCACGGTATATTTATGTTTTTGAGAGCAAGCGGTACAGAGAGAGAGAGAGAAGACCACTTCCTGTAGAGGCTAGGCCGTGATCACCGACCAAACTTCCCAGACGCTGCTGTAAAAGAGTTTCCAAAGAATATCTTACCCTCCTCTCCCCTACGAACCAACCCCCTTTTATAATTCTCTTCCTGCCCCCACCTATTACGGCTGACAGTAACAAACTAACAACCTGACAGTAACAAACTAACAACCTACTGCCAGCTGTAACCCCTAATAAACTTAGAAAATAAAAGTACAATGTTGCCCTTGACAACTATTACCCAACCAACCAACCACCCCTCTCAACAGACAACCCCCCTTCATCCCTAACAATTCTCTCCCACCTTAAAACCACTTTGTCCTCAAAGTGGACCACTTGGTGGTGCCTCTGGTGGTGGCCGAAGTAACAAAACAACATGGTCTTCCCTTGGTTCTGGAACATGTTGAAATTTCTTCCGGTATGGTGGTTCTTGATCCTACGTGTCCTGCATTCGGTCCTCAAGAGCAAACCCGGTGAACTCCAGCAGCCCTGCAACACAACAAGCCTTCGTTTCACCATAAATCCCAACCAACACCTCAACATTAATTTCCACCTATTTCGGCTGTTTTGGATGCCCGATAGTTATAGCAACTTGCCTCACACAAAATCCAGCATTAATTGCAAGCTTCTGGTAGTTTAAAACAGCCCTCACAACTACTGGTCGAACAGTTGTTGTGTCGTTCTGGGAAAACCACTCTCTTAAGGCCATAAGTTGGTATCCCCCACATCATTCTAAGGCATAGCAACCAAATTCAGCTGGCTCTGCTGGAGGCGGCTTTGGCGGCGGCCTAAACATTAATGCAACTTTTTCCAGTCGTTTTATTAGAAAAGCAGTCTCTGTAGCTCACTGACCTCACTTCGTAGGCCCATTTTTAGTATCTCATCACAAATAAACCAAGCACAGCTCGACCTCTCTAGCTCTGGAATTTGAGCAACATTAGTCTCGAACTTTCCCCCCAAAACATAGAAACTAACATATGAAATCTTGTCAACATCGGAATGAGTTGTCCATGCTCTCTCAGCTCCTGGGCCCAAGCCAGAAAGGCTATTGAAAATGCTAGCAGAATGACCCAGCCCTCTGTACACCATAGCCAGTTCCAAGAAAGTTTCAATTGCCCTTTCGGTAGTCTGTAATTCCGCTGTGCACCCAGCAGCTAGTGCAGGATCCACTTTCCTAGCCTTCAACTCTTGTCTTGCCCTTGAATTTTCCATAACAGCATTGCTCTTTCCCAGCATTTTGTGTACAACAACCATACTAGCCTTCAATCCATTTTCTTTTTAGGCCATAGCCTGAGAATGCCCCGCAGAACCATACTCCTTTCTTCCCTTGAATGGTGTTGCATAAAATCTCAGAAAAAATTTCACAATAAACACCAACATGATCTCCCATTTTATTAACGAGTCCACTTCCAGAACTGTAAAGTTTCATATGAGTGCAAGGATGGTCCGATATTAGTTTATAGAACTCTTTTCTCTCAGCAACAAAATCCATGCAAGGATGTTGGGCACCTCGTAGAACCAAGTCATTCGCTTTGCAAGAAGGCTTCACATGCATGCATACCAACAACTAGAAGCTTCAAATGCAATCCAAAACTTCGCAGCTCTTTTTTGATGTTTCGAACCTGTTTATCCTGGTTAGAACATGGTTTATAAATTACTTCTTCCAGCTGAACAAAACTGCGGCCAATCTGTTCCTCATGTCGGCTTTTGGTTTTCCACTCCTTCATATTGTGACCCACTTCCTGAACAACTTCTGCATCAGATCCAAACTTGTCCACGCTGCGGTGAATCTGAATAAAATCAATCTCCTCTTGTCTAGAACACTGAACGCCCAACACGTCTTCCTCCTTAATGTCTCCCTGGGTCTGTGTGGACTGCTTCTTGTCACACTGTCATCGGAAAAACTCCTCCTGCTCCTTGTCGGTCCCGTACTTCTCTAACATCGCCGCCTTTAGCTGCTCACTTTCTGAACTGGTTTTTTTACTCATCCAAGACAAGAACCAAAACAAAACTGTGTACTCCAAACTCAACTGAGCATAATTTAGTTTCATGTCCTCTGATGTCCGATTTTCCAGATTGTATTCTTCGGCTTTGGTGATCCAGCTTAATGGTTCCTCTCCTGAAAATATCGGCAACTCCACTCTTTTCGACATTCCAACCAGCCAACTTCCAACCTATTTCTTCATTGCACAGCAGAGTGTGTGTCTTTCCCAGCGACCAGTGCTTGCTTAGTTCGCTCCTCCCTAAGCGTATGTTCAGGAAAGAGAGAGGTTGTAGAAAGAGAATATCCCACAACAAAGAACTCTGAACAACCTTACAACGATCGACCTGTACTGGTAGTCCTCCAGCGAAAACGTCACTCAACCACAAACTCTGACGCTCTCAATATACCTCTAGCTTCAGTTGTGTTTCCCTACGTCTTAAATGGCCGATCGTCATGCTCTGAATTGTAGCGTCCCCGACCCGATTAGCCACCCGAACAGTGCTATCGGGCCGGTGGGCCACTGGTTTATAATATGTCATGCAGCGGAATAAATAAGACTCAGCAGACTCGAACTAGACCCGCAAAGCGAAAGTACAATAAAAAAACAAGCAATAGCGAAAGCTATAAGTAAATAACTACAACGAAAGATAAATAAACAGACCAACATGCCCAACTACTTGTAGCCAATACTAAAACAGACAAGCAAAACATGCAAGTACAAAATGGTAACCACTGTAGCTACATACAATATACAAAACATCATGTTGAGGGAGAAAAGAAACTAAAACAGAAACTCCAGCTAGGCATGACCTCAAGGTGTGCCAACTCCATACAAGCAGCTACTAAGGTCTAGGTTCTGAGATTGATCCTTTACCTGAACGTAAATTCATAAAGTCTATACGCGTCCCGAAAGACCTGTGCAAGGTGTGAGACGAATCTTAGTAGGATACCACCCAATGGTGCGTACCAAGAAAATGTGTTTAAGCGAGCATGATATAATAAATAAATAAAGCCGCTCAATGCATTTGAAATGAAACAACCAACTTCTCAAGTGCTCAACAGCCACCAAGAAGTGTCACCTGTTTCGGCCAACGCTGAAATCTCAGAAGTGAAGAAGGTCCTTGGCCCATGTCCCAAGGATTCTCTGATATCACAACCCAGGTGAATCCTCAGGTTCCACCTCAAATCAAGTAACCTGACACCACGTGCCTCCTGACACCTCGTGTCTCAATAAGTACCGACGTCCCGAATGCATGTCCAAGCAAATAGTAACCTGGTCCCACGGACCCTTGCTCAAAAGCACGCGTCAGCCCAAGGCTCGCTTCCTGGTATCTGAACCATCACCACTGAAATCACTTGAAGCTGCTGCTCGACTCGAGTAAGACCTGTCTGTCAGGTTGCCCTCGGCTATGAGTGCCTGGTTCACTACCTCATAGAATTAGGCCAATCTAAAGATGTTTAGTGCATTCTGATATTTGTGAATTAAATGGTTTATTAACTCGTGGAGGAAAAATATATTTTATTACTTTTGTTGATGACTGCAGTAGATATATATATATATATATATATATATATATATATATATATATCTTTTTAAAACAAACACATTAAAGAAGTATAAAGCAGAAGTTGAAAACCAATTAAACAAAAAGATTAAATTTTTACGCTCAGATAGAGGTGGTGAATACTTTATGAACGAGTTTAATGAGTTCTGTGAAAAAAATGGTATAATTCACCAAAGAACTGATCTTTACACATAGTATATAGACCGTCAGGTGCGCGTACTCGTAAGCATATGAGTCTTCCTCTCATGAAGTTCGCACTTGGTAATCTCTAAGATGAGAGATTATGAGAACAAACCCGCCAATAGGAATTCCGCATGTTTTAGTGTCATCAAATATTTCTATCTGCGAGCGTGTGTAATGATCCTTAGGCTTTAAGATTATCATTAATACGTGTCATGACTCGTACACTTTGATTTATTGACGAAAACCGTCACAGACAGTTGGCAGGAAGTAGTGTACGTTGGGTGCGTCACTAGTGGTATGTTTATTAATGGATAAGTCGAGGAAGGATTTGTCCCTTCCATTTATGGAAGTTGATATGTCGGTCCTTTGATTGAAATAGAACCGTCGCGCAGAATTCCATGGCCATGGTGCAACGACGGGTTTATTTCAGGTAGTCAAAGAACAACGTATCAAGCATAAAGATTGATGACACAATCATGAAACCTGCTTGATGAGATATTGAGACAAAGAGATTATATTACACAATGAGCGTTCGTATGTGGATGTCGTTGTTGCGGCTTTACGTTCTTTCTCTTGGGTGTCTTGACCCGTTGCTAGACAGTACTTTTGGACTTTAGGCAAACATTCCTAATGCCAACGAGAAAGAAATCTTAGAGGGTCACACACTAAGTTGTTTTTTGGTGGTCTCGGTTAAATTCTATTTGAATTTAATTAATGAAATAAATATTATTTTCAAGACAGTGAAATAATTTTATTCAAGTTAAAATGATTGCATAAATCAAATAAATATTTATTCATCGGATTGTGGGTAAAATATATATATTTATTTTATTGAACATTTAATAAATATTTATTTACTAGTTTGTAAATAAAATATTTATTTAACAGAATAAATTATTTATTTATTTATTCGGGTGTTCAATAAATGGTAGTGAAGTTCGAGTGGACAAAAACCGGTTCGGTAGTAAAATAATTATTTGCAAGACGATAAATAATTATTTAACTAGTTGTACACAAATTAAAATAACGCTGCTATTATTTTATGACGCAGAATTTTATTTATAATTCTGTTTTGTGCAAGTTGGCACACCATAAATAATGACGCGGTATTATTATTAAAAGCATGAGTTTTCTCTAAGTTCATGATTGTATTTAATTGCTGCCATGCAATTAAATATTGTAATTGAAATTCCATCTATATAAATAGACAAGTACCCCTATTGTGCCAGACACCACACCACACGCCTGGTGAATTGAGAATTGTTGAGCCAAACAATTTCTCTCTCGAATCCTCTTCTCTCCCTCTCAAGAACGAGAGACGTTCTTCAAGACCGAAGAACAAGCGATCAAGAACGACCGACACAACACTTTCTTCGCCGCGCTAGCACCCGGAGAACATGGGGTGTCGATCGAAGGCTATCGGAGCACGTGTGGATCACCGCTAGAGGGATTCTAGTTTGGATCCTTACAAGCTCAACAAGATAATCCGGAAGGGTCATTCCGGACGATCAACATCATCAACGAAGAAAAATACCAAAGATCCAGGTATTATTTTTCTTTATAAAATTAATTAAATTAATTATAAACATGATGTGCAAGATCCTCTCTAAAGGTTTCGAGCCTCTTCCTTCTTTATCTAAATCTTTGATTCTATTCCGTGGAGACTGACGATCATCGTCGTATTGATCTCAGAATAATCATTGATCATGGTAAAAATCAAAGTTGGGTGCCGACCCAACCGCGCTTCCGCTGCGCCCGGAACCTACAAGTGGTATCAGAGGGGTTACATCATAGTTTATTATTATTTAAATATTTCGTTGATGACTTACGCATTTAATAATTTAGTTATTTCAATTCAAGTTAATTGTTCTTCAAATCTGAATCTCGAGATCTATTCCTCTTTCGTTTCTCGTTCACCTTACAAAAACGATCTTTTCTTTTAATTTTGATTAAAATAAAATAGAGTGGGGCTTCTGGGGCCCAGAAGCCCAGGAACATTTAATGAAAAACTATGAGTCATATGATGGGAGTTGCCGGTGTATTGGGCGCGACTTTGCTATGTACACAAACTAATGGTTCACTTCTTTGGGAACGAAAGTTTGAAAGTCATCTACGACCGACAGAATAATATGCTCAATTTCTTGATACCATACTTATCCCGAATGGTGGACAGGCCAAGTACTCTGCGGCATTGGTTGAGAGAGGATGCGAATAGTAGCATAGTAACTACCGCAGACTTGTTCCACTCTTATGTGCTTCTGTTACACAATCAGGGGAGAGTGTAGATGAAAGAAGGAAGGCGGCCCTCGCTAAAGCCCTCAGTTCAATTTCTCGTTCACCTTACAAAAGCGATCTTTTCTTTTAATTTTGATTAAAATAAAATAGAGGGTCTCATTCAGAGGTGCCAAAGCTTCCTGGCCGTACAACACCAGAACACACGGCGTGTATTCGGCAGTACACGCCGTGTAGTCAAGATTCAATGCATCGGACCGGTCCGCCAAACCAAGCCGTGTGTTGGAGTCTTTCTAAGTCTTAAATGACTCCGTGTGTTGACCAGGAACAGGTGGCACACGGTTTCCGGATTACACGCCGTGTAGTCCACTGGACACGACGTGTAGTCCCTTCAGGTTAGTGTTGGACCGTGTACCCCGTACACGACTTGCCGGGCTGGAAACCGTTTAACACGGATACTACACGACGTGTGGCCCACTGAACACGTCGTGTACTCCGAAGATTTCCGAAGTACACTCACACGCCGTTTCCTCGAGCGTGTACTTCGGATGGACGATGAACAATAGTACACGTTGTGTAGTTGGAACTACACATCGTCTACTATCCAAATTACGCAGATTTATTAAAATTTATTATTATATTATACAAACTCTTGAGACGCGTATCATCGTGCGGGCGTAAAGCTGAGGCACAACACGTGATAGGTGTTTTATATATATGTGTTTAATTTAACATCCGCGTAATGTTCATTTCTACTCATCATTACGTACAAAGATAATTTTAAATGAATTTATTTGTTTAAAATTATGATGGATGAAAATCTCGAGAAAATTCAGAAAAGAGTTTAAGATAAAAAGATTGATTAATTAAAGATGATAATTAATTGATTCGAGCGTGATTTATCTTAAACAAGAACGATTAAAGAATTGAATGCTAGTTTTATTTATGCATAAATATTGTTGCATGTATGTATGATAATGAGTTAGACCAAGACCTTTGTATGTGGATGATTTCTTTTCATTCATTTATTTGAATTAAATTTGTTGGTCTGTGAGCCTTCTCCTCATTAATATGTAGGCCTGCGTGCCCAAAGTTTCTTTTATGTAAAATCCCTTTTTACCCTTCACCTCATGTGAGTTAAAAAAGGCATATGTAATGGATGGAACTCCCAAGCTAGTGGAGACAGTTCAAGCTGGAGCCGAGACGAAACCAATCCCAGGAGATTCAGAGTGGACAGGTGGAACCTGTAAACATGAACCCAAATGGTTCAAGGTGTTTCCCCCCTAGGTCAGGGTTAGTTTATCAACTGCTAGATAAGTTAACCATTAGAAAAGTTCATGATCATGCCATTTACTTTATTTTATTTTTGTCAGTTGCATGGTTTATCATTATGGATGTGTTGTCACGATCACATAATTAATGAATTAAACAAGCATGCAAGATGAAACTAAAATAAACCAGACTTATGCGTAAATATTATCAAAACATGGTTAATCACTTAAGTAAGTTCCACTTAATATTAACAAGCGTGTGATAATGATAATAAACAATTCACGCATAAGAGATAAAAATCCTTCAAATAAAATATTAAGTCAGACCAAGCATTCCGTTACTTGATTAAGGGCAAAACTCAATAAAACTATGTGTTTGACCAACCCTTGTTGGGACACTTACTTTTATACAGGAAGCCCTTATGAAAGGTTTTAGGTTGACTTAACCATATTACATCAAGATGAGTAACCCTTGCTAGACTTGGTGTAATATTGGAGGCAAGAGTTGAGGATATCCAAAGTCATGATTTCAGGATTGGGGAGTCCGCTCAACAGATCAAGGAGCTGCAAACCCACAGTTGGAAAAAACCTGCTTACTTAAATACCTTTTAATAGCTTGACCAACCCTTGTTGAGGTTATGCGAAGGGAAATATGGATCTTTGCCACTAGAATGTCATGATAACTAGACATTCCGAGTTCAATGGTGAGGGCCATTGAGACTTTATAAAATTGTGGGAGACTTAATAAAATTTATTATTTCTCATAAAATGTAATCAAGAAAGTACTAATGATCTGCTCTTTTAAATTGTAGAATAAAAATGACAAGCTCGTCAACCACACTATCCTTGCGATCAATTCTGGATAAAGACAACATCCTCACCGACAATAACTTCCAGGAATGGTTTAGACGCCTTCGGGTTATCCTACGCCATGAGCGGAAGTCTTACGTGCTGGAGTCAGCATTACCTGATCCGCTTTCCAAAGAGGCGAGTGATGAGGATTTCCTGGTCTATGAGAAACATATGAACGACGCGGTCGACGTTCAATGTTTGATGTTATCATCAATGTCTAGTGAGCTCATGAAGTCTCATGAAAACATGGATGCTTATAGCATGCTCGAACACCTCCGTGGTCTTTACCAGAAGAGAGCAAGACATGAAAGGTTTGAGATCTCTAAGGCACTCTTTCAGAGTAAGCTTGGAGAAGGTGCCCCAGCTGGGTCTCATGTAGTCAAGCTCACTGACTACATTGAGCGCCTGAAGGTTCTAGGGTTTAAACTCCCCGAAGAACTGGGCACCGATCTTATTCTCGCATCGCTCCCTCAGAGTTTCTCTAACTCCTCATTCGCCAAGTGGACAAAGATATGATGCGCGAAAAGCCTTATGTCCTTATGGTGAATAAGAGGAAAGGGAAGACGAAGACCTTTAAGCCCAAAGCTTCTTCACGACCTTCCAAGAAAAGGAAGATCAAAGGGGAGGCAAGAGAGCATGAGGCTGTTTGTTTCGCATGTGGCAAGAAGGGCCACTGGAAGAACTGCACCCATCCTAAGAAGCAAGGGGAAGCTTCAGGTGCGTTTGTTATCGAATGCAATCTATCTGTTTCTACAAATTGGGTATTAGATACAGCTTGTGGTGCTCACATATGTATCCAAATATAGGAACCAAGTAGATTCAGGAAGATTGATCGAGGGGAGGTAGATCTACGAGCAGCCAACAGAGCCAAACTTGCTGCTGTAGCTGTCGGGGACTACCACCTCACGTTGCCAACTGGGATGATCTTGGTGTTAAAGGGTTGTTATTATGTGTCGTCTGTTACTAAAAACATTATTTCTGTATCCAAATTAGATACAGATGGATTTGTTTTTAAGTTTGGAAATGAATGTTGCTGCTTTTACAAAGACAACATTTGTTTTGGTAGGGCACATTTATACAACGGTCTTTACGTGTTGGATTACACAAACCAAGTAATGACAATCGATAACAAAAATACTTCACATGACTCATACCACACCCAACTTTGACATCACTGATTATGTCATGTAATCGAGAAACGCTTGACAAAGTTACATCAAGATGGATATTTAGATTCTTTCGAACTAAAACCACTTGGTGTATGTCATGCATGTTTACATGGCAAAATGACCAAAGCTCCATTTAGTGGGAAAGGTGAAAGGGCTAATGAACTTCTTGAATTGGTTCATATCGATGCGTGCAGACCATTTCCAGTTGAAGCAAGAGGAGGGTACTCATACTTCATAACTTTTACTGATGATTTTAGTAGATATGGATATATCTACTTAATTAGGTATAAGTCAGATTCTTTTGATAAGTTCAAAGAATACAAGAATGAAGTTGAAAATCAGCTTGATAAGAAGATTAAGAAACTCCGCTCAGACCGAGGTTTGATTACTTACGGGAGTTTGAGATCCTATCCCAACTCACTCCTCCATACACGCCCCAGTGGAATGGTGTGAGCGAAAGGAGGAACCGCACCCTGTTGGATATGGCGAGATCAATGATGAGTCATGCGGGTCTTCTATTATCATTTTGGGGATATGCGTTACAAACAGCGACGCACATACTATACCAAGTATCAACTAAATCGATAAATGGTATTCCATACGAGTTCTAGAGTGGAAAGAAAGCCATATTATCGAATTTACATGTGTGGGGAAGTGATGCGTTTGTTAAGGCCTCTTCAGGTAACAAACTTGCACCCCGAGGCACAAAGTGTACCTTTATAGGATACCCCAAGGAAACATGGGGATATTAACTATACAACCCTCAGACAAAAAGGTTATAGTGGCAAGACACACCATATTCTTTGAGAGGAAGCACATCTCCAAAAGGGATGGTGGGAGCGAGATAAACTTCGATGAAGTTGAGGCTCAAGGTACACAAGAGTTGGTACAAGAACAGATTCCACAAAGCCCCATGGAAGGAGAATCTGTTCCAGAGACACAAGTACTGCGTAGGAGTATAAGAGAGGTTAGAGAACCGGAACGGTACGGTTTTCTAGTTACCGAGGATGGTGACTCATTATTAGTTGATAATAATGATCCTCTAACTTACAAGGAAGCAGTAAGTGACACAAATGTTGCCAAGTGGCAAGAAGTCATGAATTCTGAAATGGATTCCATGTACCAAAACCAAGTCTGGATTTTGGTAGATCCTCCAGTTGATGCAAAGCCTGTTGGTTGCAAATGGGTATTCAAGAAGAAACTGGACATGGAAGGACAAGTCAGTACCTATAAGGCATGACTGGTTGCAAAAGGGTTTAAACAACGTCAAGGAATTGACTACGATGAAACCTTTTCACCAGTTGCAATGCTGAAATCCATCAGAATTCTACTTGCCATTGCGGCTTACCATGACTATGAGATTTGACAAATGGATGTCAAAACAGTCTTCCTTAACGAGAACCTTCAGGAAGATGTCTACATGACACAACCTGAAGGGTTTGTGACTCCAAAGGATGCCAATAAGGTATGCAAGTTGTAGAAATCTATTTATGGATTAAAGCAGACATCCAGGTCATGGAACATTCGTTTTGATGAAGCCATAACAGAATTTGGTTTTATCAAGAATGAAAGTGAGCCTTGTGTATACAAACGATTTAGTGAGAGTGCAGTCGTTTTCCTAATAGTATATGTTGTTGACATATTACTTATTGGAAATGAGATACTAGTCTTACAGTCTGTTAAGGTCTGGTTGAATCAATGTTTCTCCATGAAGGACTTGGACGAGGCAACATATATTCTTTGGATCAAGATCCATCGTGATAGATCCAAGAGATTGTTGGGCCTAAGTCAAAGTACATACATTGATAAGATATTGAAAAGATTCAGTATGGAACAATTCAAGAGGGGATTGTTGCCAGCATCACATGACATTCATCTTTTCAAGAAAATGTGTCCTCAGACACATGTGGAAAGAAAGATAATGACAAGGACTCCATACACATTAACGATTGGGTTAGTCATGTATGTTATGCTATGTACTGGGCTGGATGTCGCCTACGCATTGAGTTCGGTATGCAGATATCTAGCTGACCCAGGTGACCGCCATTGGATGACAGTCAAGACTATCCTAAAGTATCTGAGGTGTACTAAGGATATGTTCCTGGTTTATGGAGGAGATGGGGAACTAGTCATCAGAGGATATGCAGATGCTAGCTTCCAGACTGATCAAGATGACATGAAGTCGCAAACGGGATACATCTTCACTTTGAATGGAGGTGCAATGAGTTGAAAGAACTCAAAGCAGAGTGTGGTTGCAGATTCTACAGCAGAGTCCGAGTATATCGCAGCTTCTGAGGCAACTAAAAAAGCAGTTTGGATGTGAAGCTTCGTTCAGGAGTTGGATGTGATACCTAGCAGTAAAGATCCCATCACGCTGTATTGTGATAATACTGCAGCGGTGGCTCTCGCAAAAGAGCCAATGTCATATTAGCGGACGAAATACATACTTCAGAAGTATCATCTCTTGAGGGATTTTTCTCAGAGAGGTGAAGTTGCAATTGTTAGAGTTGGTGTCCTGAGTACCAACTGTTTATACTTTGATTACATGAATGTACACTTATGAAGAGAAATTTATCTCTTAGAAACATATTTGAAAGCCTTGATAATTTTTGTGAATGTTGCAATGTATATGCTCACTGTTATGAGGAATTTTGGTATGTAGAAACTCAAAATGACACATATGTTAATGAAAAGAGGATTTCATGACCGAATAAGTCGGGAAAAAAGGAAAAAAATATACCTTGAGGTGTAAACTGAAGAAAAAAGTTGAAAAAGATGCTCCCAAGTGGTCATTGAAAAGAGATGATCATCATGGGGTTTTAGTATGGAGAATATGCTTCTATTACGGTAGGAAAGGCTACATCATAGCCTATTTAAAAATTTGTGAGGGTGTGACTTGATGCTGAAGGATGTTTCTGTTGGTTCCCACTTACCCTTAAAGTGAATTTTCAATAAAATAAAAAATGGATTGTGGATAGACTATTTAAAAAGACATAAAGTTCTACAAATTTTATTATAGAAAATTTGAACTGAAAATGGAAACCATCCAAGAAAGAGATAGTAGAATTGGATTAGTATTTGACATTTCTGAAGAAGATCCTAAGAGATTTCCTAAGGAAAATCAAAAGCAGTTGAAGAAGTTTATTGAAGGTGTAATTATGTTGGTCATGGAGCTATCATATTTATGACTTTGATTCCTAGTCAAAAGCATTTGATTAGTGGTAAGGGAAAAGATCCAATGTTATCAAGTTCTAAATCAGTTGCTACAAATAGATCCACACCTATGAAGAAGGTTGAACATGATAAGAAAGAATGTTTGATCATATGGTCTGATGAGTTATAAAAGGATAAACTAAAAAAATGAAAAACATTGAGAGTTCTCTAATTGTTCAAGTGAATATGAAATTTTCAAACAATAATAAACATGTGAAAGAAGAGAAAACCATGTTTCCTCAACAAAAACATGTTTAGAATGTGAAAAATAATAAAGTGCAAAGAAAATCAAACACTTTTGAGCTACAAAAAAAGTGCTCTAGTGTTGAGAAAAAAACCTCAATCAGTGTTATAACTTAGAAGTTGATAAACCCACCTTATTACCATAATTGTTGATATAAAAAAACAATCGAATGAAAATGTCACATAACACGCACTTCACATATATAATTTTTTTGTAAAGGAAAATAATTTTGCAAAATGAATCCTTCATATAGTGTTGTTATTCTGCTATGTCACTCCCAATGCATCCATGAATCTCGACTGCACAAAGCCCCAATTGAAAATTCCTATTCAATAACCAATAAAATTGATTTTGGGCAAAACCCCTTGGAAGAATATGAAACATTGAATACCTCAATGGACCGATGTGCAAAAACAGGACGGGATGAATAACCCTTCCTAATTATAGCAAAATCGATGAATAACCATTCCCAATCCTAATTATAGCAAACATTGAATAACCCTAAAACAGAATATAAAACATTGATTTTGGGTTCCCCTATTCCTAATTATAGCAAAATCACTATCACAAATGATTGATTTCACCATAATTCAGTGAAATGGATGAATAACCCTAAAATAGACACTTTTGAAATTAGAAATGTTACCTCTTTGCACGACATATGACACGCGGAGTGAAGAATTTGTGGGGGAGGGGTGAGCGACGGATGCTAGGTCTCGGGATGGGAGGAGGGGAGAACCGAGCGACGGAAAGCGGCGAGCGGCGAGTGGCGAGTGGGAGTTGGAATGGGAGGAGGGGAGCGTGAGGGGAATGGGGGATCACGAGGGGAATGAGAGCGGAGGTGAGGGGGGTCGGGATGGGAGCGGCAACGAGGGGGGTTGGGAGGAGCGGTGTTGTAGGTATGGAGAAGTGGGGCGTGAGGGGAAGTCCGGATGGGAGATGGATCCCGATGGCCAGTGGTTTTAGGTGTCTCTATCCCAACGGTTCTTATGAACCGTTGGTATTGAGCCGGTTGGTATAGATTCTTTATCCCAACGGTTTTTTCAAACCGTTGGTAAAGAAGTGTTGGTATAGGTGGGATTTCCACTAGTGATCCACTAGTACCAACAATACCTCTCATACACATGAATTTCACAAGGATAAACTATTAACCACTTCAGATTTATCTCCATTATGTTACTTACACAAACCATAATTTTCACCAAACACCTTCATAATTAATTAAATTCATCATCTATACCTATATATAAATACCAAACGGTTTCTAGAGCTTCAACTAAGCCCGAACAACTCACACTAGGTCCAATTAACCCAAGTGAACAAACCTACATCATGCTCTCTATAAAATATAACTTTAATAATAAATAATCCAATTCACCTAGATATACCCTCTAAAGGGTACATTATATCAATTTAGACTCACCCTACCACTTTGATACAAAAAAAAAAACAAAATTTCAAGCCAACAGACACACCCACATGCACTACATCCAATACAACAACATATAAGTTCCAAAAAATGGCACAAAATTCCTATTTAATGTCTTTAGTATCTAATTAACCATGTCATGGTACCTAAATTAATATTAATCCACCAGAATCCATGATCCTAAAGGAATCTATCAAATTGTTTATTTAACATGGGGAAGAGAAATAGAAATGGAAAACTTTGTTCGTCGACCCCATGTAATTATACCTACAAATCAAGAATGGTCATAATATATAACACATTAATCAGTAATGAAATGATATGGGAGGAGTCTATAGAATCAAATGAAGAGGATACTAAGGGTTTTTCGTTCATGATGTTGTTTAGGGAAGATTAATTTCTTTTATTTTATAAAATTGTCTCTTTCTAATCATTTCAAAAAAAAAACATAAAAGTATCCTTCAAACTGTTAGCTTGTGATGTCATCATCCTGGTCCCACCACAATATACCCACATAGGATCATGTTATATAATTACCCTTCACACCTATACACAAAATACATCTAAACACCAGGTGATCTCTCTTGGGGAGGTTTGTTGTGACTTTACCATATATGTCATGACAAAACCACCCACAAGAGAGGGGTTGAGATCATGAATCACACCATTTTAGTGTGAATTGTATCTCATATTGAAATAAATAATGTCATGAATACTTTATAATACAAACACTAATGTAGTGTCTTGACCCTTCAAAGTTGAACATGGTTACATCATAATTCCATTCATGATGTTTTGATCACCGTTGCACTATAGGATTTCATCCCTAAACCACTACCAACTCACTAAATCCCATAATGTATTCCAACTATAAAACACAAAAACGAAAAAACATCATCAATATATTTATGATTTATTAGATGTTAGATAAAATAGTCCATGAAATTAATGGGGTGTTACAAAGTCACCCTATAAGGATTTCTTATCCACAAGAAGTCTCACTAGGGATCCATAACAAATATATTCAAGAACTAGGCCCACACATCGGACTTCCACTCCCATGTCTACTCTTAGATACATTCATTATTTCACAATACCCTAAAAACATGAACTTTATTCCATTATAAAACCATATAAATATCATTCACAATATATATCAGGATTTACTCAAACGATGCATCCACCTCTAACACAACACTATCACTATTGATCATGTACCCTGAGTATGTATTATACTTCCAAAGTTGTGAGACTTGAAATAAATAATGCATACCTCAATGTCATAATGTAAGAGATAATGAGTAATCAAAAACTCAAGTACTACCTAATCTAAATTGATCAAACCAACTATGGTGGGATCTTCCATTACTTCCGCACACACTGATTTCCTAACTGAGGCAATGCCTGTAAGAATAAATAGTTGGGCATGAAAAACTTCATGGTTCATATTCTATATTTAGTAAAAATTTTCTTCCTACTCCGAGCATTATCCAACCAATTCTAGATCAACATCACTCGATGTGTGGTCCTTTTTCCCAATAGTGGTTCTGATCATCACTGACTCTCTTACCTTTAACCAACAAAGGGATAAGAAGAATAGTCTACAATATAAATCCTAATATGGGGATTAATATTGAATAATAGAAACTATTATTATATACCAACTCTTCCAAAAAATTGATGGTCATACCATACTGTACTAAAATTGAGGAAATATGCTCTGATAATATCCTCAATAATATGGATCGTATTTTCTGACTACATTTTTATTTTCAAGACATATGTAGTATTTAGCTTTAGATGAGACCATATGGACTTCTGTTGGACCAACCAGATTCCTAATGTGAAATGTGCGTCTGAATCTAATATTATTCTCATATTCACCATGTGAAACCATAATATCTCTCACATATGGATATTTGTAATATCATTCCCCAACTAAGTATCCTGAATGGGTAAGAAATGTCCAACCTTCATCAGATAGTCTATGACCAACTACACTACAAGATGACCCTTTGGTGTTTTACATAGTCCTATAATGAATTCCATTATTACCACATCCTACATACACATTGGAACAAAAAAATATTTGGATATCCCACCTAGTTTTTTATGTTCCTCCTTTATCCTCTAATAGGTTATAAATAAATTGATAACCCCAATGATATCCTTCCACATACTATACCACTATAAATAACAGTTGATGTCAAGGGACTTCTTGATCATTCTTGGATTTATTTCCCAATATGAAGCATTATAGTCCCTCATCAACTCCTTTATTATGGATGTATGGACCACCACCCAACCATTTCCATATAGAGCCTCCTCCTCATCTAAATACCATTCCATTTCTGGATTATCAACCTTGAGTCATTCCCACATCATAAGAAAATTTAAATTAAGCTCATGACTAGCTTCAACCAATTCTACCAATGAAGTGGTACTAACTAAAGGGTTACTAACATATATTATCCCTATAACACATCGATATTTGGGTTAGATGAAAATATCATCAACATTCACACCTCACCAAACATCTTTACACCTAGCTCTAGAGACTTCTGCATAAGAGCATATAACATAAGTTTCCTAGTTTTTGAGGATTACTCCGTCTCAAAATTTAATGTCAACAAGTACCTAACCCAATGGCTATAATAGAGGTCCAATTACCATTAGTAGAATATGTTCCATAATATCTTATGTTCTATATAGAAAAACCCATTCATCAAATACTTAGTGATGCTAAAACATTAAGGTGTGATCCACCAAAAAAATATCTAAGTCATAATGAGGTTAATTTTACCTACAGGGTTATAACTGAAAACCTTAGTAATTGAATATTCAATCTCATTACATCTTAAAATATCCTATATTTACCCTATATGAATTCAATAACATGATATAACCCTTCACTTTGTTCGATAGAAATAAAATCAGAGCAGAAGTTATCTTTTCTTTTTGCACCAAAATGACTGCATCCCATTAATTTGATTGATCAAGATTCACCCTCTCTTTTTCCATCATAATAGTATACACTACCAATAGAGATAAATACTAAATAAAACACATATCATACCAATCTAGTTTAAGAAAATTTATAATATTAAACACATTCATGGGACACACCCAAGACATTGTTACCTTTACAATGAATCCATAGAAATACCCTCCACTGATATCACATGTCTAAGGAAACCTATATATTTAATTCAAAAATCAAACATGGATTACCTATCAAAAATATTAAGTTCCAAAAGAATACTCAATAAAAACTCTAGGTACATGGAATTTAACTTTTTTGTACTTGGTTGTACTATAATGTTAGTGAAGAAAACCATAATAAAGGAGTACAACAAGGGATGAAGAATAAGATTTTGGAGATCCATGAACCCTAATATTGAATTCATAAGACTTAGTGGCATCTCAAGGTACTCATAAAAATCATACCAACTCCTAATTTATATATTTATTTTATCCTCTACCTCGAACCACAACTGATGAAAGTATGAAAGTAGTTCAATCTTGGAGAACTATTGTAACCCCCTAAATAAATAAAATAGGTCATATATCTATAGTAAAGTGTTTCTATTATTCACTATAACCTAATTTATTTTCTATTAATCAATAAAAAATCAAAATACATGTTTTTTATTATTTAGAAAAACATAGGAGCACCGAAGGAGTAGTACTCAGATGAGTAAATCCCATCACCTAAATCTTCTTGAGATGAACCTACACTTCACATAACATATCTAATTCCATAATGTAAGATAGTATAAATATAGAATTTTCACTATATATGTGGTAAATCATGAAATAAATCTCCCTCTCAAGAAGAAATCTAAACAATAATTTGGAAATACAACCTAAAAATGATCCTAAATTGGGAGAATGTAGTTAGAATCTTCATTTGAGAAACATACCCACCACATATACATTAATTGATCCCATTTGACTTAGATCAATTACCTCACTAACTACCTCTATTTCTAATCCGCCTATTAAACATGTAATATTACCCCTACGGGATGTAAAAGACACCCACATCTAGTAGGAGTCGATATGATCCCGAAACACATCTTCAAATCTATATTGAAGATGACATCAAATATTACCATGTTAATTATAAGAAAATACAGTTAAAATGTATATCCTGAAACCAAAATGAAAAATATAAATCATATATAACTTATATTTAACCTCCCAATGAGGGTACTATCAAGAGATAACATCTCATGTTATAACTCTATAAGAAACCCTAATATAGACATTACCTGAGCAGAGAAAAATGAATGAGAATCTATTATATCAAACAAAGAAACTAAAAGAATCATATCAATAAAGACCCTCCACTACCTCATCTATAAGATAGTCTAAGTAATACACCTTACATATATTATATTGGAATCATTAACAATATGATCCCTAGATCTCCTAAATAAGTGACCCCTAAGGCATATGAGGTTGCAACTTCCCCTGAGATACTAAACTAGATCCATTACCTGACCTCCTAGGTGAATATCTTCTATCTATTTGAGGTCCATAAAACATGGATCTCAAAGACTACATAATCTATATACCTCTACCTATTCCCAACTGATACATCCATGAAAAATGAACATCAACTGACCCATCCTTTCACATGTACGATACTCATTTAGTGGACTAGTAATCACCCTATGAAAATTCCCCACCATCCCAAATAAATTGCATGCAGGGGAACTCCTCCTATAGGAGGGAGTGGTGAACCTTATCCATTTCAAGATTTCCTCTCTCCATCTTGGATCATCATAGTAAATCACCTCTTCCAACTCTTTGAAAAGGCACACCCCAACTACCCTAAAGAGTCCACCACCCATGACACCCAAAAAACGTAAGGGAATCATCCATAAAATCCTCCATCTATCACTTATCATTGTAATAATCTTAAAAAAACTACGTTAAAATTTAATTTTAAGTTGAATATACATAAATAACACCCCAAATATGGCTAAAGGACAATATTGAACTTGTGGGACTTCTGGGCCTTATTCCCTATTAGTAATATAGAAAATTATAGTAGCTCAACGAAATAGGCGTCATAGTCAATAACATATAACATCCACCATTGTGGCTCTATAAACATCTATATCAAGTTTACCATAAGTTAATCGGTAGAAAATCCTTGATGAATAGGTCCTTGTAGAAACCCCATGGTAATCCCTCAAACCCCTTATCTTAAACCATAACACCCCCACCATATCGTTGGTGGTATTTATATAATATATGTTACTAACATCTCCCAATACCGATTGAGAATATTTAAATTCAATAATTCACCCTTTATAACATCATTCTAGTTATATATATCACGAGGATTTCCTATACCTTTGAATTATAGAGTATTATTCTTCTCAAAGACTCAATCAAAATTGATAATGAAAGGTCTACGTCAATGCACACATTAACCCCCAACAGGTAAAATAAAAAACCAATGGTTTAAGCAGGTTTACTACATAATTAAATTTAGAATCCTTATGGGAATACTCATCCCTACACACATTAACATATGGAGATATATTGATAATATTTGATACCATAGGAAAATTATAAATTTAACCCCTATAATCTAACAATGGAAATTATTGAGGAATCATTCATATTTAATGGAAAAAAACTTTAACCTTAAAAAATAATCATTTAAACAATGTACACACACAAAAAATCCTTTTCAGACATGCCTAATGTTTCTATACACAATATATCAAAGGAATAAAACCCAAAACATATCCAAGACCTAAGACCATACAACTAATATGTGCACATTAGTCACAAAAATATAAAATACAATTATCAACATTCTTATGTTAAATTAATTATATTTCATTTGTGATGTATTTTGGGAAATACTGGATATATTATTGTTTGAGTTTAATTAATTCAAACCTATATCAATCACAATAAATAAGGTGCATGGTATGTGAACCAATATGATGAATCCTAATTCATGAACTCATGTAAACTCACCAACCAAATAAATATGAAAACCCAACAAAAAAACCTAATTATTTAATATCCCTTGAATGAAATCATGATTCCATAGAAGCCCAACCAATAAATTAAATTCCACTATCATGGAAACTCAATTGTTCACTTCACAGTTTTTGTTTATACACAATCAAAGCTTCTCTTATAATTCCAAACCATTCAATATATATTCTACTATTCCCTAAATAATACATAATTCGTTTCACCCCATTTGAAATAGGTCATACACTAGTGTTGAGGGTCTCAGTCTTATATTTGGGATATTATGTGCTTGATATCCATAACCATTTACAATATAAATTATGGGAGTAGAAATAAATAAATTAATGTAATAAAAAAAAAGTAAAATATAGCCATAAAAATACCATTTTATTCTATATAAACATGTATTCCAATATTCAATACAAAAAATAGTCAAAATAAAAAACATAGGTGGAAATCAATACATGAATATTCAAAAGGAATAAAATATTAGAGGCCCAACTATAAAATTATTTCATTGTATGTCCTAGATTCAACACTATCCATGACCAACTATACATACTCAAATTCCCATGATAGGTACATTTACATAGACTAAATACTTTATAGAAAATTTTATACATGCACTACGTTGATCATGAAGGTTGGGAGTAATAAACCCATGAGATCACCACAAATTCATCCTAAACATAAAACTATTAGATATATATAAGTGATTTCACTAATAGAAATTCATAACTAAATTATAAAATATATTTTTGTGGTCATAAACCACTAAATAGGATATCACGAACCCCAAATATACAATATTCATCTTTGTAATGATAGAAAGAGTCATCTCACAACTCACGTACAATACAAATCATGCCCCGACCCCTTCTCACTCAAGCCACAGTCACACATCAACTCCCATTTTTTATCTAGCATTGAGTCCCATACAACACCCTCCCACTTAGATGAGGTCTCACATTAACTACCACATCATGTACTTAACCTAACACTCTCACTCATGAGAGGTCACTAATCAAGTCCCATAATAAGTATTGTACTACACTCTCTCTCTCTCAGGGGAGGTCACACATCATCATATAAGAGACCAACCCTCACACTCAAGATATACCTAATACCCACAAACCTCTATTATCATTTACCAATACATTATCCACTCACATAGGATGTTTTCAAAATATCATCACTCTTAACGCATTAAATAAGACATAAAAGATACATCATATAGAGTCTTAAAAATAATTATGGTCACCCATTAGTCCCAATAGAACGTCACAAATACAAGGAAATTTCCAGAAATTCCCATTGGATACTCTAAATTCAAGCTCTCCAAGTTACTTACCCAATCCATGTATGTTCCCCCATCCCCTTCACAATTTAATTAATTCATCACCCATACAAATATTCTAAACCACAAGGTCATGAAATTCATACATAATACCTAAGTGATCACACTTGGGCCAATTTTACCCAAGTGGGTATCCCTACATGATGTAATTTAATAAGAAGATATTTCATCATACTTGAGTTAATTCACCAATATCCACCCTCTAAGGGGTTAATTACACCATTTCAATATCACCCAATCACATTGATATCAAAATAAGAACATATTATATCAACACACACACTTGTATAAATGATTGTCTATACAACCACATATTAATGACTTAACGTGGAAAGGAATTCAAACCTCAAATATTAAGGAACCCCCATACCAAGCCACACCAATTAAATAAATCTTAGTCTTTTTAAATATAATAACTTGAAAAAAACCTTAAAAATAGGGATTTAACATAGGTGGAATAGAAACAATGATAGAAATTTAGGTCTAGGAAAAAAATTAATTAATTTAAACCAATGAGTATGATCACAATACAAGACACATCAACAAACTAATAAATTAGGCCATTTAATATTAGAAAATCAAGGGATAAGGCTAGTTTGGTGTTTATTTTGAGATGGGGTTGGGGAGGAGGAGTTTTAGTGTTTTATATATTTTCCTCTTGTTAATAAATTTAACAAAAAATTTAAAAATATGCATCATTGTTAGGTTGTGGAATAACTATCCTTGTCAAGATGGAATGCGTGACTAGGGTTATATTACATCCTGAACCTTCACTTCATGGTGTAATAAACCTCAAACATAGTGGGCATTCGATATCTCTAGGGGGTTCATTAGGCTTTGACCCTATGAATCATAGCACAACTACCCCTAATAGAGGATCCTAAGATCCTACAAATTAAAATGGTAACATGAACTTTGGTCTCATCCATAATGGTCTATTTAATGAATGGTTTACAATTAAACCCCCATAGTTGTTCCAATACCCTTCTAAGATCAAGAATATCAAACTACAATTACCTTCACTATGTCATTATTATCTATTTGGTAGAGGATTTCATCCAAAAATCACTATATAATCCATACATAATAAACCCTATGCCACTATTGACACTCCGAACAACAAAAACTCATCAAAATACAACTAATGAAATAAATTTTAATTAAAATTAATTATGAAATTAAATGGGTATTACAATATATCTATAAAATATATTGCTGTTATCCATATCATAATTTTTTTTGAAATTTTATCTAGTTATCTTTATATAATAATGGTTTTCAAATTCCATTATTATTTTTAGAATTTTATTCTTTTCAAACCAGACCACATAAAGCACATTCACTGATTTTTTTATGTAGTCACAGGTTAAAAATATAGATAACCATTATAGTGTCTTTTCTCCAAATGACATTTTACATTTCATTCCCTGAAAATATGGTCCTTTCTATGTCTACACAACTCTTATTCTTATGCTGAGCAATGCCATTTTTTTGGTGTATATAGAATACAATATTTATTAATTATTATTTGGTTCCCAAGATATTCCCCCAAATCCTCATTATTATATTAATTTACATTTAAGGATTAGTTTTTTTTATAGAATAAGTATTTTTTTATCACACCATTAAATTTCTTGATACCTCTTAGGATCTGGTGAAATTATCATCATAAAATAAACATAGGTGATACAAGTGTAATAATAAGAATAGTAATGAAATACTTATCACTAATGGTTTATTTCATTCTCATCAAACCATAAACATATTAATTTATCAACTCAGGTCAATTTTTTGTTTTTTCTATAACTTCTTGTGACTCATGTTTAACATCCTTCCTTTTTGTCACGTTTCAAATGTTTGTTATTTAAAAATTCAACTTTGGTAGAATCCACTAAAATTTATATTTTAAAATTTTATCCACATTATTTTGTCTTAAAGGGAATAGTCTTTAATTCCAAAGCTTATTCACCTCATTCGTAGTTATGAAACAACTATTTTGATCATTTTAAACCATAAATAATTTATTAATTTTTCATTTTTCCTTCTGGATTATTGTTACATAAATTATTGACATAATGATATATAAATTATTTCAGAATATCATTACATTACCATTTAAATAAATCTAATATACACTCATGAGAATTTGTATCAACTTTAAATATTTTTCACTAGATTGAATTTTCTTCTTCGTAATTTTGACACCTTATAAACCTTTATCACTAAGTTATCAATAATTTTTGAAATTAATATCCCATATTTCATACATTTTTATATATGTTAGGATATTATAGTCACATGCGTGTTTAATGATAAACTAATAACATATATCTAAGTATTTCCACATTTAATTACATTGTAATCTACCCAAACAAGAAATTTGTTTTCTTGATTACACATCCACATGATAGATTTAGAGTTATCATTTTGGTTTAACTAATTTAATAGTATATTGTAACGCTATTTTTCATTTTTTTAGTTTAATTAAACATTCAAAAAGTTCCCTAAATAAAATAAAAAGTATTATGTAGTTTTACCTTCCCTTTGGGATGTTGTATTGGTTGGAATTTAGGAATATCATCTTGATTCTCCCTCTTTTAATAGTATCTCTTCAATTTAAAGAGTAAAAATTTATAACATTTGATATATGATTTATGTACATTGAATTTGAAACAACATAAAACATTGAAATAGAATCTCCTCAGTTGGAAATATTATTTATAAAAATATTCTCCTTGGGTTTATTTCTAATTTTAAATCAAATAATTTTTGTAAATTTCTTCATTATTTAAAGAGTTGTCTTTATCCCTATATTTTCCCTTAGATTTAGATTTAACTTCAATATTCTTTTATATATCATTGTTCATTTTATTTTTATCACCATCACTGGAATTTACAATGGGTTTTTTTGTCTTTCTTTATTGAACTAATGAATTTTTCCCATTTTTGTCTACACTTATAGTTTCATATTATAATCATTAGTATTTAAAATAATAGTTCTAGTCATTATGGGAAAAACAAAAGTATTCATGGTATCATTAATAACTTATTATCTTATTTATATTTCTCAAAAAAAAATTTTGACAAAATTTTTAAAGTTGATTTAATGAAATTATATTAAGGAATATTTATCATCACATAATTTTGAATCAAGACACTTTATTTCCTTATTCGAAAAAATGGAATTTTCTAAGGTAATATCAAAAACCTTTCCTCCTTATTTAAGTATTTCCCCAAGATCACTCATTTTACATTAATATTTATTTCTAAATCAATAATATGTATAATAATTTATTCATAAAGAGATTTATTTAGTGAATCATCCTCTCTTTTCAATATTTCCTTTTCTCTTTATAAATTATTGTTTTACTTCAAACACACCAATAGATTCATCCTCAATTTAAAACTTTTTATTATCTACTCATCACTATTTTCTTATTCACCAGTACTTTATTCTACTATATATGGATTATTGGACTACTTTTCTTTATCCATAATTTCTATAAGTCATTTATTATATAATCCATTTTCCCTTCTTTCAGTTTCCTCATAATAAGATGTGGTAACATGTTTTGATAAAACATTTCCCTTATTTGATGTGTTTTTCTTGACATTTCTTTAAACGCCTTCCGGACATTACAAGCACTTTCCACATTGTTTAACCTAGTGGATCTTTTAGATTGATCATGCCCTTTATATTTTTCTTATGTATTATGAAATCTAACTGAAAAGTGTGTAATATTTTCCTAATTGTCACACATAAAAATAATGTTTATCCCTATATTTATCGTTTCCTCAACACATACATTTTTTAAAATATTGATATAAATATATCGAGGTTCATGGATTCATTATTGACATCACTTTCCTCTTCATGAATCCTCTTTGATTCAATGCGTTTCAAACTTTTAGAATCCTTGAATAAAATTTTATTCATATATTTTACTGTCATCATAAATGATAGACCACTTCTCATGTATTAAGTATATACCACTTCTCATGTAATATGTTATCAATAAATTATTAAGATTATAAAATTTTCACTCATCCACATCTTGATAAAAAAGGGTAAAAATCTTTGAATTGAATATCTAATAGAATTCTCATCAGTTTCTTCACCATTGTAGTATCCTCAAAAACATCATCACAACATCAAATTGAGTTAATAATTCCTTTCACCTAAATATATAACACATACACTAACCCATCATCACCAATTATAATATCCTCAGTTTTAGCATGAAAAGTTTGTAATCATGAATCTTTGGGCTTCTTATGTCCCTCATGGATAACGTGGAGTTTCCTCTAAATACCATTTTCTATTTTTACACCCATTACTCATGTCAACACTTTATTTGAGAGAGAGAAGAGTAATTCTTTTTGAAATATCCCATTGAATTTGATATTCTTATTTTAAATCATTTTATATATTTTCCATGATTTTGGAATTAGAACAATTTTTTTTTGAAATAATATTTTTTGAATATAATAGATTGATGATACAGAACCATACTCACCTTCTATAGAAGTAACCCCTTCCCATAAAATATGGTAACTCCTTTTTTTATGACATTAATTATTTCCATTGATATATTTAATCAAAGATATGTTATACATAAAGTAAAATAACAAATAAAACGGAATGCATGTAAATTATACACTGAATATCCATAGGAATAACATTATTTGATAAAAAATTAAAATAATATCAACCTACTCTTATACCTAATGTGATGCCCATGTGAGTGTTTTCCACCACAAAAAAGGAGGCTGAATTAGTGGTTACAAAAACAAAAAATGTTAAGAAATTTCCCCCATAATGGTTGGTTGATGGGATGATAAATGAAATAAAGTGATGATGAAAGATATGGAGGGATATAATTTCAATGCGATAACCATTTTTAAATGGTTCACACACTTTTTACTGAGTGTACTATCCATAGAGTCCAATGGTTATAATCTTACATCCCACATTCATTTCTTATTATCAATAAAATCAAGGAATAGAGTGGGAATAATTCCTTAAACACAATCTAGAAGATTAATATAAATAATAATAAACATTTTAATCAAACATTTTCTCCCTCCTAAAGTCTATTTGAAGGTAAATTAATGTGTGAACCATTGTTTTCTCCAGAATCCCTTAAAAAACCCCTATAGAGTACTCTCTATAATGTTTAGACAGTTATATCAATGTTTGAATATACCTTGATGGGTGAAATTAATTGTTTATTTATAGACATAAATACTCCATTATGCATTGATATTGGACACATAATGTTCTACTCTATATTGTAATGCTTACAATTTTGAGACCGTATGTCTCTTTATCTCCCTATTTTGTGTTATCCACTATTCTTTCTTGATTTATATTCCTAATTTCACAATGAATTAGTTGATCATACCATGCTTTAGAGATATCCCAATTTAACAAAAAATGATCAGGGCTATAGGATTTTATTACACGGGTATGGTATATATTGAATTTATATTTTACTATGAGATTAATGAAACCCATTTTCACTTAATCTCATAATTTTTAGTTTTCAGAATCTACCCTTTATTTTTTAGAGCCATGACTTGTCTTTCTATGACCATTTCCACCTTAGGTAATGATATAGTGAAACATCACCAAATTGTTTTTGTCTCCTCATGGTTTACCCTAGTGTATCATCACACCATAAATTATAAAACGACCATTTCTCCTTAATTCAACACAATATATTTTCACTCATTTACCATGATATGATTAGTAGATCACTTTACCTTAAGATTTTCTTCTTTATATATTTTCATTCTTGTATACTAAAATCATCTCTAAAAAAATTCTTAACCATATATGAGCATGATTTCAATAAATACAAGAAAAAATTACATTCAAAATTCATGGATGATTTCTATCAGAAAAAAAATCATATCATGATTCAAATGTGGAAGTTATTTAAACACCACACCCTGGGATATAATAGTTGTTTTTGAGTTTTTCATCCCCTAGTGTCAATAAAAACATTATACTAACAATGCCTTGATTGATATTGACTCACCAAACCCCCATTAAAAATTCACTATAGGATGGCTATTTAATGTCCATAGATCATAAATATCCCTATTTAAGGGATCATCAAATAAAACATAAATTAAATATAAATAAAATAAATACACTAAGATGAAAGTTTACTGAAAATACTTTACCAATTATGTTATCACCTAAATAAACAATTTAAAATAGATTATATAGACCATTAGTAAAATTTAATTTTCATATAAGACTAGTATATTAATGGATCCTAATATATATCATTATGAAAAAATATATTTAAAAATAATTAAAGTAACTGAAGATAATTTACGAAACATCCCCAGTTCATTCATTTTTTGACCCTTATCCAAGTAAACCCAAATCATCACAAGTACTAAATTCCATTTATCACAAATTATTTTTATTAACATATTTTTAATTATAAGTATATCAATATGAATAAAATCTATCCAAAATTATTTCAAATTAACTATTTTATACCTTTATTAATTTCATTCCAATTATCTGTTACTTTCATAAGAATTCCATTGAATACCAGATAATATACCTCTTAATAGAAATCAATTTCATATAATTTTTCTGTATTTTGTTTTTTAAAATAGAGAAGAAGTTATTATAATAATATTTTTTAATAATAATTTAATAAAAAAATATTAATAAGTCAATATTATAGTAAGAACATCATATTGCACCACATTAACTAAAAAACATTTGTTACTCTTGAATACATTCAAGTAAACTAGAATTGTTAACATTAGATTTAAGTAACTGACATGTATAATTTTTTTTCAAATACATATTTCGAAGAGAAACTATTCCAAATATTTTATTGAGACACATTTATATAATTAAAGAGTAAGGATATTTATCTCTTGGAAATAAAATACTAATATGTGACATATTTCCCCAACATGACCACACAACCAAATAGAAATATCACATAACCTCAATTATACTCCTCAATAACTAGATCCTTGTGATTAGCACTAAATTCTATCACTTATGGGTGATTTACTCTCTAAGGGGTCATTATAAAAAATATAAAAAATAAAAACAGAGTAATAATATATAAAATAATATAAACAATATTATTAATAAATAAATCCCAAATAACCCCAAATTCCAAGAAATTGTGTACATCCAGACATAGTACAAAACACATTCCAAATATGATAAATTTAATGAAATATAAACCAAAATACTTCAAAATACGATATAGAAATATCATAACAAAGAAACAAAAAAATCAGAAATAAACCATCCCATGACACCATTAGACATAAAATCTCATCTTTAAATGACCATTTATCTTTCTTGTATCACTATGAATAAAACCTATTTTTATATGATATCCATATGTGTATTGTATCATTAAATATATTAGTTGAATCTAAAATGACCCCATCCATCCCATTATATTTAACATGCTATTATATGAGTGGTTTAATACTATATAATGATTCAAAAAATGAAAAAATACACATAAAAAACATTGGATGCTTACCAGATTATAACATTTTTACATACTTATGTCAATGTATATTTATGTTTGATATTTTTTCCAAGGTATATCATAGTTAACACATGGCATGTATTGTATCCCTATAATACAAAAGGAACATTATATCATGTGTAATACATGACTTTACAAATTCGATGGAATATAATATATTGTGGCCGAATTCAAGGAATACCAAAATTCATAACTCATATTATATTGTATCATAATAAAAGGCTTCCATGCATTCGATTTCCAAGCCTATGTGCCTTTCATTTTAATATTTGATATAAAAAAATCATATTTCATAATATCCAATATCTTATATTAAAAAATGGTTAATTAATCATTTTAAATATTAATAATATCCAACAAATCAAAATAAAATTAAGCACGCAATATTTATTCATTAATAAATGATATGTTACTAAGAAATATAGATAATTTTCATCATAAAATTCTGTATTTTATTGTCATTTTATATATCTAAAACTCATTCTTTTTGCCTTGAAATTTCACATATAATAAATTAAAAAAACACATATATTTTATTTTAAAACATATTTTTTATAAGTAATAGTGCCAATTATAATCTCATTTAAACACATTAAACACTTTTTCCTTTGTTCAAAGTAAAGAAATATCCCCATTCACTTTAATTCCTATTTATGATTACACTAAACATAATTTCTTTCATCACGTAATTCATAACATATAAACCCCATTACATACCACCACTAAGTACATGATTTAAAAAAACATAATTTTATATCATTAAATTTTTAGTAAATCCCTATGTATATTTAGATGAAATTGAAACATTCATTACAATACTAAAAATAAATTTTAGCCTAAAAACTGATTCAAAATACCTTTTAAAAATCATCCTTTTAATTTTTCAAATCCCATGTTTTTATATTAATACCCAAATACCAACATCCCATACTAAATCCCAAGAGTTCAACATAAAACATGCATTTTCAAAAAAAATACTTGCATCACATGATCAAAAATCATATCATGTAAATATCATTTTAGTGCATTCTTGTATAAACATATATTTACATAGCATAAATGAAAATTATAATTTTTTGAAAAAACAAAAACAACTTCATTGGATTCTAAATCCTCTATTTTCATAACATAATACTCACTATTATTTTCTATAATAATTGAAACATGTTATTTGAGTTCAATTTCACTTAAGTACTTAATATTTAGTCATTCATATATCATTATAATCACATATCTAACACTTTATCATATGTTAATCACACATTTACTGATATTAGTCCATCAAGTTTACTCCTAATTTGAATGGATTCCACTATCATCACATTTAATAAACATAATTATAATATCACAAGTATCATATATAAAATGATAATAAATAATTAAATAAAACCGCACATATATGAGAGTGATCAAAAACATATTAATTAATCAATATTTTTTAACGCTCTTAGATTTATAATCTGAACTCAATAGGCTAAAATTTTAAATTATATTAAAATAAAATAATAATTATAATTTATAACATTGCAGAAATGACACCAAAATAGATTAAAAAACAATAAGAAAAAAATCATCTAATTTTCATGATCCCAAGCCTATAAATAGATTGAAATTTCATTATTAACCAAATGAGATAATAATAAACGTAGATCGAGGAAGAAGAATATCATTTGGACATGTAGAATCCCAAGATTTTGTTCTCAGGTGAATAGAAATAATAATTTTAATATAAATCCAATATAAAAAATTAACACCAACTACCCTCATTTAAATAATTTTGGGAACATCACTAAGTAATCATTTATCAACAAATAGTCTCCTGATTCTAACCATGTGCCACTAAGTTGTCATCTAAATCCTTTAGTTCTCCTATATCATAGTTTCCCTATACCACGTAAAGACCCGTAAATTTCAAGGATTTTTTTTTAATTTTCTTTGGAATTTTATAAGAGCGCAGTTTCTGACAGCACCTGATTCCGAGGCTCGGTGTGCCCGGAATCATTTTCTGAAGTTTGGATCGGGTACGTTCAGTGAACGGATGAGCAGGTTTTTCTAACTTTTGAACTGGTGCCCGAAATCGAATTCTGAGGGCACCGATGAAATCACAGCACCGGTATTTTCTTAGAAACGCCTCTTACGGAGTTGTGTTTGCTCGGGTATGGTTTTTAATTTTTGGGCTTAAAGTTTAGAAATAAAATAATTTGTTCGACAAACTTTATTTTATTTCACTTAAGCCACTTGAAGCCACTTGAAAGCCACTTAAACTGAGTTGAACCGGATAGGGTACTATCCAGAAATATCCTACCCTCTTGGTAGGATATTTGTGAGGTGGGGCCCGCACGAGCCCCGCCATTTCTTTCCGCTAAGTAACGCACCCGCGAAAACCCGTCATTATGAAAGTCAACTGACGCGTTTTCTTAAATTCTTAACAGACCATTTAATTGGGCGGTTTTTTTCGTGAATTAAATGAGCTGTTACTTTCGTTGAATTAATACAACGAATTGATGGGTCGTTACTTACCTTTTCGTTTGTTGGCGTTATAATAAAATAATACCAACAAGGTCTTTTGAAGGATTACTCGTTGAGAGGCTTGACAGAATCCTTGAGCCTTCATCCTCCTTCGCGAAGAACACGAAGAACGCGAAGAATGCAAAGAACGCCGGCCTCCGCCGAAGGACGCCGAACCCGTGGAAGTCGACGACGCGACGCCGTGTTCCGCGACGCCAACGTTCCCTTCCTGCAACGTTCTTCTGCGACGTCTCTTCCTCCGCAACGAATCTTCGATCTGCTGTTTGAGGTAAGAGACTCCCGGTTTCTCTTAAATCTTCCTTGTGTCTTTTTTAACAAAACACAGATTTAATTTTATATAAATAAATTAAATATGTTGTTTTTTTTATCCGTTGAGTTCGCCGACTCAACGCCGGTTTCCGCGACGACGCGACGCCCTTCCGCGACGACGTGACGATCTCCTCCTTCCACGACGAGCAATTCTGCGAAGGACGTGCGTACGATGACGACCAACGAGGTAGGGGTTGTTGTGAACTTTTCCTTTTTCCTGTGTTGTTTCCATTCAAGAATGAAGAACCCGATTCATAAACAATTTTTATTTTCTTAAAAATTGTTTTCGGATATGTATTCATATGTTGAATATTGTTCCTCCCGTTGTTTATCACTAACGCGGAGGGTGCGGGCCAAACGAACACGGCCCGACAACCCTCCGTCGTTCTTCGTTATTGTGCGGATTTGACGGGCGACGACGGAACGTGCCGCAACGGAAGTGAGATGGTTCCGCAGTGAAGACCAAGTCCCGGGAGGAGCAGCGGTGCAGACAGGAACAGAATCAGACCACCAGAGCGACTCTGGTGGCCCGCGGAAGCCGCCGGCGCGGCGGCGCCGGCAGCCGGGAGCGGCGGCGCCCCGGCGCGCCGCCGGACAAGGCCGCCGCGGCAGAAGCCGCGGCGGCGGCACTCGCGGACCCGCGACCGTGCGGGTCCGGCGCGCGTGGGACGCGGCTGAAGCCGCGTCCGGTTGTCCGAGTGACACCCCGCGGGTGCCGCGGGGTTGTCATGCGGGGGCGGCGGCTCCCCCCTCGCGTCGCTCGATTGACCAGGGCGACACCCTGCGGGTGCCGTGGGGGTGTCACGCGGGGGTGGCGGCTCCCCCCCGCGTCGCTCGGCCGAGCCAGGACGGTCCGACCGGCCGGGCCGGACCGGGTCGACCCGGTTCGGCCGACCCAAGGGGGGGTCGGGCCGGCTCGGCCTGGGCCCGGACCCCCCGTCTTCAGACTGTTTTCGGTCAAATGCCCGTAACTTGAGCTACGAGCCTCCAAACGACTCGCCGTCAGCGGAAACACGATCCTTGGATCGAGACAATCGTTTCAGTATATCGCACTCAAGGTTTCGGAATACTTTGAGTTTGGCCGGGTTGGTTCGTACACAAAACCAACCGGGCCTTCGGAGCGGAAACGCTCATATCTTGAGCTACGGACGTCCGATTGACGTGCCGTCAGCTTTGTTGTTTTCCTCTAAGTGAGATGGATCTTTTGGCTCACTCCGCCCGAGGTTTGGATGCAGTTGGAGTACGGTCGGGTTGGTTTTGCCTTAAAAACCAACCGGGCCCCTGGGACGAAAAAGCCAATAATTCTCAGACCGGGAGTCCGATTGACGCGCCGTCTGCGACGTTGAGTTCCTGTTGACGATACGGAACTTTTGGATACATCAACTTCGGACTTTGTGTCAGTTGATGTATCAGCCTCTCGGCTCGTGGAGCGGACCCCCCCCAATGAGCTTGCTGTGTGCGGGAACCCTAGAGCTGGCTGCGACTGCTACTTCGACAGCGACGACCGTGCAGAGATCCTCAGTGGACTGCGGCGACGACCGTGCAGAGATCCTCAGTGGACTGCGACGACGACTGTGCAGAGATCCTCAGTGGACTGCGACGACTACATCACTCAGCGATCCTACGTGGATCAGTGCTACAAGTCCTGTGTGGGCCCGATCCTGTGTGGGTCCGATCCTGTGTGGGTCAGCGCTCAGCGGTTCTGTGTGAGCCAGCGCCTACAGGTCCTGTGTGGGCCCGATCCTATGTGGGTCATTGTGGGGGTTAATTACCTATTGATCCTTTGTGGGTCCGACGACTTAGATGGATCAGTGATCATCTTTATCGTCATCCGAAGAAGTATACCTGTGTGAGATGAATCCTGTTTACTCCCCTTTGTGGATTGTGTTGAGCTATCCTGTGTGGATTTATTGTTTACTCTCCTTGTGGATTGTGTTGAGCTATCCTGTGTGGGTATACGTTTTTCTTTCCTGTGTGGACTGGGTTGTGCTTGGGCTCAGACGTTGGAGCCGAACGAGAATTGATGACTTATGTATATGTATGGGCATATACCTAAGCCGTGTCAGATGTTACTTCGTGATTGTATCCTTCCTTTGTGGATTATCCCTTGTGGATTTCGGGAGACCTTCGGGAGTCTCGGGGTCCCTACTGAGTAGCTTATACTCACCCCTGCATGGGCTATGCCCGCATTTCGTTGTGTTGGTTGCAGACGACGGACAACGCTGATCGTGGTGGAGGCGTGCGGAGCAGGACGATACCTGGAGGTGGACCACTGGGCGGGACGTACTCGGAGCGGTCAGGTGGACCCGAGGAGCAGTGGAGGCTATCTGTACCCACCCTTCAGGTGGGATTTCTAGAGGACGGCTCGATGTTGCGGCTTTTCCTTTCAGTTGGTGTTTTTTCCCTTTCAGTTGTACTTTACTGTTGGGCTTGTATTTCCGGCCCCCTTTACTTTCAGCACAACTTGTTACAGTTTTTACTTAGTGTTTACTTTTCCGCTTGCTTACTCTGTGGTGCTTGTTTACTATTCAAAGGCAATGCCTTCCCTTTTCCCAGGATTTACGCCTTGGTGCTAGTCGCCAGCCCCTGGCCTATGGAAGGCGGGCTTGGGGTAGTCATGGCACGGGCCCCGAGGACGGGTCGTGACAAATTGGTATCAGAGGCGATCGGTTCTACCGCAGACTCTGATCTTTCTTCTATGTGAAGTAATAGTGTTTAGCGTATTGAGTGTGGTTATCAGTCCAGGGAGTCCAGTGTTGGTGCGGCGGCCGACGTATCCGTACACCAGGACCCTGACTTCTGATTTCCGACTTAATGCACGAAAACATTGATTGCATGTGTGTTTCAAGTTTTCTTTGTGATTACTTGTGTCAGCTCACCAGGTATACTGTTCTGACCGTGACACACTTGTTTCCTTTTCAGGATGGTCCAACGACAGCAGCCAGCTAGGGTTCCGAGAGTAGAGCGCGACGACAGCCCGCCGAGCGATGAGGCCTCGGTACAGGGCCCGTTGACAGCAGAGGCACCGGCGGTACCTTTGCCCGCCGAGCCCCCGATGCTTCCAGCGCCGATCGCTGACGATGCACGACGCCTCGGAGCTCTACACGAGTTCCAGCGCCAGCGACCACCCAGGTTCCGTGGGGAGACGGACACCCAGGCAGCCGAGGACTGGCTGGAGGCAGTCGTCTGAGTTTTCAGGCTAGTGAGGACACCAGCAGACCTCATGGTGATCCTCGCGGTGAGCCTACTGCACGCAGCAGCAGAGCGATGGTGGAGCTTGATGCTCCAGGTACACGATGAGGCCTCCCTCATCTGGACGGACTTCGAGAGCCTCTTCCGCTCAGAGTTCATCCTGGCCACCCTCCGTGCGGTGCGCATTCAGGAGCTTCTTCAACTGCGACAGGGCAGCTTGACGGTCGCCCAGTACGCGGTGAGGTTCACCGATCTTTCTCGCTACTTGACCGACATGGTACGGGACCCCTTCTTCCGGGCCCGGACCTTCGAGCAGGGATTGAGACACGAGATCAGGGCATCGCTGATCTCCCTCAGCATCCCGACCCAGGAAGGAGTGCTAGAGCGAGCCCTTCTGATCGAGAGCTTTCTGGCTGAGTCCACAGCAAGACCTACCACAGGGCGGCAGGTAGCAGAGTCTTCGGCACCTGGTAGCCGACGGATGACTCAGGGTTCCAGGCAGACCAGACCCTCTCGTAGACGACCTCAGGACACTGGCTCAGCAGTGCGGGGCACACAGCGCGGAGCTAGTCTTCCGAGAGGCAGGCAGTGCTACTCGTGCGGTGGGCAGGGCCACATGGCTCGTGACTGCCCGACCCGCCGTACCGAGGAGCAGCAGACGGTGGAGGGGCCACCCAGGCAGAGGCAAAGGGTCGACCGTGGCGGTCCGCAGGGAGGAGGCGGACGAGGCAGAGGAGATGGCCGAGCAGCAGGTGGTGGACGACGCTTTGAGGCTCTGCCACCACCACCACCAAGAGGTCCGCCCCGACCACCGGGAGCTGGCGGGCAGAGACAGGCACAGCTCCAGGCAGCGGAGGCCTACGACCACGGCGCACCAGAGATGATTCGAGGTACGATCTGTGTCTATTCCACCCTTGCTGCAGTTCTTATAGACACATGAGCGAGTCACTCTTTCATAGCCGCTGCCCTTGTTTGGATCTCGGAGATTCCGACAGAGCCGTTGGCTCGATCCTTACTGCTAGAGACTCCTACGGGAGCAGACTCGACGATTACGCACTGGTGCTGGCAGTGTGAGCTTACTCTAGGAGGCGAGAGCTTCAGCTGAGATCTTCTTGTAGCGGCGTCGAGGCCTTACGACGTCATCTTGGGCATGGATTGGTTATCTACGGTCCATGCACAGATTGACTGCATTAGGAGCAAGGTGCGATGTGTACGCACCGACGGGAGCAGGTTCACCTTCACCAGCGAGAAGAGATCTTTCACAGCATAGGATGGACTCACGCAGAGGAGAGGGCATCCCATCACTCATCAGTTGGCTAGCCTCATCCTAGGAGCAGTGGATGTGCGGAGTCCTAGTTTTCCTGCAGTGGTGGATCAGTACGCGGACGTCTTTCCCGACGACGTTCCAGGGCTACCTCCTCGCAGAGAGGTAGACTTTTACATTGACTTGTACCCCGGGACAGCCCCGATATCCACTCCAGCATATCGGATGGCCCCCGCCGAGCTTCGAGAGCTACAGGTACAGTTGGAGGACTTGTAGGGCAAGGGGTTCATCCGACCCAGTGTTTCACCCTGGGCTTCGCCGATTTTGTTCGCCAAGAAGGCGGACGGGAGCTTGCGACTGTGTGTCGACTATCGTCGCCTGAACCAGGTGACAGTGAGGAACAAGTATCCGCTACCGAGGATTGATGACCTCTTCGATCAGCTCAAGGGAGCACGGTGGTTCTCGAAGATAGACCTCAGGTCAGGCTATCATCAGCTCAGAGTTCGAGATGAGGACGTGCAGAAGACGACCTTCAGGTGTCAGTATGGCCACTATGAGTTCTTGGTTATGCCTTTCGGCGTAACCAACGCTCCAGCAGTGTTCATGAGCCTCATGAACAGGATCTTCCAGCCATACCTCGATTGATTTGTCGTGGTCTTCATCGACGACATTTTGGTGTACTCGACCACCGAGGAGGAGCACGCCTACCACTTGCGGGTTGTGCTAGACACACTCCGAGAGCACCAACTTTATGGCAAGCTCTCGAAGTGCCAGTTCTGGTTACGTGAGGTCCACTTCTTGGGGCACGTCATTTCTGAGGCGGGAGTTGCAGTGGATCCCGCGAAGATAGAGGCAGTGCTAGCTTGGGAGCCACCCAGGAGCGTGACGGAGGTGCGGAGTTTCTTGGGCCTAGCCGGATACTATCGGAGATTCGTGCCAGACTTCTCTAGAGTTGTGGCGCCACTCTCAGCTTTGACGAAGAATGGGAAACCCTTTGTGTGGTCAGACAGATGTCAGCAGAGCTTCCAGGAGCTGAGGCAGAGATTGACCAGCGCACCTATCTTGAGGTTGCCTGAGGAGGGAGTTGGTTATGTAGTCTACTGCGATGCATCAGGGACAGGACTCGGGTGTGTCCTGATGCAGGAGCGGGCCGTGATTGCCTATGGATTACGTCAGTTGAGGCCGCATGAGCAGAACTACGCTACCCATGACCTGGAGTTAGCAGCAGTGGTCTTCGCTCTGAAGACATGGCGGCACTATCTGATGGGCAAGCGTTTTACAGTCTTTTCTGACCACCAGAGTCTCAGGTACATCTTCTCGCAGAAGGACCTGAACCTGAGACAGCGGCGATGGCTCGAGTTCCTCCAGGACTATGACTTTGAGATAGTCTATACTCCTGGGAAGGGGAACGTGGTAGCCGATGCCCTCAGCAGGAGGATGGGCATCCAGCTACTTGAGGAGGCGACAGAGCAGCTATCCGCTTTGCAGATATCCTTCGTGGATAGAGACGGAGTAGCCTTCCTTCAGTCTCTCACAGTCACCCCTCCACTACTGCAGCGGGTCAGAGAGGCACAACGTGGGGACGCTGACTGTGAGACACGGTGTGCACAGATATCCTCGGGACAGACACCTGATGATTTCTCCCTTGCAGTAGAGCACGACGTCCTTTTCAGAGGACGTACCTTGGTACCAGTCGCTTTACGAGAGGAGGTGCTGAGAGAGTTTCACACTTCTCCTTTGGCGGTACATCCTGGAGTGGCGAAGATGTACCAGGACCTCAGACAACAGCACTGGTGGCCGGGCATGAAGAAGGTTGTGGCAGAGTTAGTTTCATGGTGCCTCACCTGCCAGCAGGTGAAGGCAGAGCATCAGGTGCCAGCAGGCTTGGTATAGCCCTTGGAGGTCCCGGAGTGGAAGTGGGACGGGATATCTATGGTCTTCGTGACTGGACTTCCACGCACTTCCAGAGGTCACGATTCTATTTGGGTGATTGTTGACCAACTGGTTCACGCCCAAATTTACCCAAGAGAAGAAGGGTAGAACGGTCCTTGTAGTGTAGCTTGGGTTGTCGATTCCACAGAGACCTAAGAAGATACCTAAGATACAAAACCTAATGGATGGATTTTTGGCTATGAAGTGGCCAACTTGGATTGATTTTGGATGGGTTTTAAAGATATCTAATAGATTTAAGTGGATTCAATTTAAAAGAAATGAGTTGATCCTAGGTTATCGCTCGGGGTGGATTGGACGTATTTTCTTTTTAATGATTTCAATTTCTAAAATTTGAGATGGGTTCATTTAAGGAGATAAAACAACATCATCACTTACTAGTTTAATGCCTACACCCTCTAATACTAATCACCTATACACTTGAAGGATCAAAGTTTTGAGCACTTCAAGGTAAAGGATCGTATTAGTACTTGATGTGTGTGGCCTTAAATTCAACAAGGACGATGAAGTTTAAAAATCATCAAATAAAAATCCCAATTAAAGAAGTGATTATACATTAATTAGGTGATAAATAACATCCAATCCATCCCCTTACTACTCCCTTGGATCAACCCATAAGTGGGTTAGCCCTCCATTGATCCCATGGTTTCAATGGAAGCGGAAAGTAGACTCATGAGGGAGGAAATGGAGAAGTAAAGAAAACAACAAAAATAAAATGATCACTCCACCGTTGTGTGAATAATTTCACAAGGGTTGGTGTGAATAAATTCACACCTTGATCCAACGGTATCAAAGTGATATTAAGAACAACAGAATAAGATTATAATAAGAACTTTTATTAAGAAACTAATGTGAATTGAACAATCTTACATGTGAAAGACAAAATTGAGGCGACAAAAATGCAGCATAACATTACAATTGAACAAAACATCCAAGATGATATGAAAAATATCCACCCCCATTCCCTTCACCACCAGCTCCTTATATAGGCATATTAGGAGCCTTAGGTACATCCCCCAACAATTAATTCACCCCCCCAACAATTAATAGAGTCAAATGGAGGGTGAATAATCAAAAGAAAATTGATGTTTTGAATTTGACCCGGAAAACTGTCCAGATTCGTCCACCACATTGACGTGTGAATTCGAAATTGAAGAAGGCCGAATCCGGAGGGGCTGTAGAAGAGAAATATCTTCACCCATCTGTCCTCTATGAGCTGTAAAAATTTCAGGAAATTTCGCTCATCCGTTTGGAAGTTATAGTCGAAATGGTGGGACGGATTTTTGAGCATTAATGTCATGTCCACCATTTAAATCTCAACTTCAGATCCATTTATCATCATGATAACTTCAGAATTAGCTCCAGCCACAGTTGAATAAAATGATCCTCATATTTTTATCTTTCTACTGTATAAATTTGAGCTTCATTGGGCTTGGTTTCTGGGCCCCACATTTGTTTGATGGGCCTTAGGCCCATTATGCTTTTTCCAGCAAGTTTCTGACTTCATGCGCAAAATTCTCCATCTTCCTTTGGGATTCATCCATCGGACCTAAAAGATAAAATGTTCCAAACAAAGTGATCAATCATATCCCAAAATTTCAAATTAAAATGATGAATATTGTAATTTCCACAAGCAAATTATTGAGTGGGCCCAAATTGACATTTTAAGCATGAATTGCACAATGATGGGAAATGAAGTTCAATTTCTGAATTGGACTAAAATTGATGTTTATAAACTTTTAAACACATTAATATTAAGAACTTAACAATGAATATTAGCCACTTTAAGTGACTAATCACACCCCCCAACTTGAGTTTTGCTAGTCCCGAGCAAAATAAATTACAAATATGAAATTGAAATCCCCTTTTCCAAAAACATTTTAAATACACATTGCTCACCCAAAAGACCTCATACCAAAAAAATTATGGAACCCATCAAAATAATTTAAAACAAGCTAGGTCCATAAGCATATCCCAAGCCCAAGCCCATTCCTTTGTTCAAATTCATTTCCACATTTCATCCAATTCCAATTAAGCATGATAAAGTGTTGTGCATCATAAAAGATATGAGGCCCATTTTATTGTTCAAGGGGAAAAAAATGGAAGCGCTAGGTGGGAATCACATTAAACCTTAAGATGAGTATCCCTTTTTTTTTAATTTTTTTTTATTTTTTTAACCACAATAGATATGAAAAGACTAACTCTGGGCAAGACAACTATGGAGTCACGATCCCCAAGTGCCGGACGCCACACATATTGTCAATTTCATGCTCTACAATAGAGATATAAAGCCTAACTCTGGGCAAGACAACTATGGAGTCACGATCCCCAAGTGCCGGACGCCACGCATTTGGACAAAACATTGCTCTATGTGGTTTTTTTTTTGTTTTTTTTTGGATACTCAAATTAAACTAAAAGTGACCCCAGAACCCTATGCTATAATGAAAGGGACCCAAGAACTCAAATTTACACCCACAATCCAAAAGACGTGCATTGTGGCATTTTTATTAAGAGGATGAAAATGTAAACTTTGAAAAATCACATTGGACAACCGCACTTTCCAAAAAACTATGCTCATGAACTTAAACTTGCATTAAAATCAGAATCAAGGCATGATAAATTTATTTGATATCCAATTTTAGAGTTTGCAATGTGTCTTTATCATGTTTATGGTTAATGGAATTTTTTTTTTCATGCATGTTCTTATTCAAAATAAAAAACATTTTTTATCCCCCCCCCAACTTAGAATAACACTTTCCCCAGTGTTTAAAGAAAAAAAAAGTTAGAAGGGGGTAGGAGAGGAGTTAAAAGATAAAATTGAGAATGAAAAACATGGAACAAATTCACCTGGTTTTTAAAGTTGAGGTTCATGATACTCCAAATTACTCCTTTGATCTCTTTGGGGATGTAGGCACCTCCTTGATTGAACATGTATCACCCAAAATAGTTCCTGAACCATAAAAAAAAAGGACAAAGCAGACAAAACAAACAACATAATGATTTATTTAATTCCAAGTACCATCATTTTCATGTTTTTTTTTAAATCAAACTAATGATACATTGTCTTCTTTTAAATTTCTGGGTAAGGTATTACTCAGGGATCACACCACGTGACACGGATGAATACGGTGCTCCCCTTTCATACCCATCCATACTCATAAAAGAAGAACAGGTCAAGAGTCTAATAATTTTTTTTAAACCTACAAAAACATAAATAAAATAAACTGATGATACATTGTCTTCTTTAAATTTCTGGGTAAGGTATTACTCAGGGATCACACCGCGTGACACGGATGAATACGGTGCTACCTTTTCATACCCATCCTTACTCATAAAAGAAGAACAGGTCAACAGTCTATATATAAAAAAAAGTAACAAAATTAAGCAGAAGGAAACAAAAGATGATTCCCAGTGATTGGAAACTTGAAAACCACGGGTTGCCTCCCGTGCAGCGCTTTTGTTTAACGTCGTTAGCCCGACTTGTACCCTAAATCTATCAATTTTTCTCTGGTTCATATGTTGGCTCAGTTAACTCCTCTTTGGTTTCTTGTTTATTGAATGATTCAATGAATGGTTTTAACCTATGACCATTGACTTTGAAGACATGACCACTTGTGGGATCCTGAATCTCTATTGCCCCATGAGGGTACACATGATGCACTAGGTATGGACCAGACCATCTGGACCTTAGCTTTCCTGGGTGTAGATGAAGTTTTGAACTATACAAGAGCACAAATTTTCCCAGCTCAAAGTGTTTGACTTTGAGATTCCTAGATTGGTAGGCTTGAACTTTAGATTTATTGATCCTTGAATTTTCATAAGCCTCCATCCTAAGTTCCTCGAGTTCATTAAGATCTAATTTCCTTTTTGTTTCAGCCAAAGAAATGTCAAAGTTCATTTTTTTTATTTCCCAAAAGGCCTTATGTTCAATTTCAACAGGTAAATGACATGCTTTTCCATAAACCAATCTATACGGTGACATGCCTAGGATAGTTTTGAAAGCAGTTCGATATGCCCAAAGGGCATCTAAGAGTTTCTCGGTCCAATCTTTCCTAGAGGGATTGACAGTTTTTTCAAGAATTTGTTTAATTTCTCTATTTGCCAACTCAGCTTGACCGTTGGTTTGAGGATGGTATGCAGTGGAAACTTTATGAGTAATACCATACTTAGACATGAGTGAAGCGAATGGGCGGTTGCAGAAATGGGTTCCACGATCACTGATTATAGCCCTAGGAATTCCAAATCGAGAAAATATATGCTCTTTCAAAAATCGGATCACAACATGGTGGTCATTGGACTTGGTGGGAATGGCTTCAACCCATTTTGAGACATAATCAATAGCTAAGAGGATGTAGAGGTATCCCTTAGAGTTTGGAAAGGGTCCCATGAAATCAATTCCCCAACAATCAAAGATTTCAACGACCAGAATGGGAGTGAGGGGCATTTGATTCCTTTTGGTAATGGATCCTAATTTCTGACACTGAGGACAACTTTTGCAGAATTGGAAGGAATCCTTAGTGAGGTTCGGCCAGTATAAACCACTTTGGAGGACCTTTGCAGTGGTTTTCTTTGTAGAAAAGTGGCCTCCACATGCCTCTCCATGACAAAATTTTAGAATAGACTCTTGCTCAGACTCGAGAATACATCTCCTGATGATTTGATCAGGACATAACTTGAAGAGGTAAGGATCATCAAACACATAGTGTTTTACATCAGAAAGGAATTTCCTCTTAGCTTGGGTCCCCATGAATTTTGGAATGTCACCCGTCACCAAATGGTTTGCTATGTCAGCATACCAAGGGCAATCACTCACTGAATAGAGGTGCTCATCGGGAAATGAATCAGACACAGAGAGGTGGTGTGAGTTGTCTTTGAATTCCATCCTAGAGAGGTGATCAGCTACAATATTTTCAACACCCTTTTTATCCTTAATGGTTAAATCGAACTCTTGAAGAAGAAGGACCCACCTAATCAATCTAGCCTTGGCATCTTGTTTTTGAAAAAGGTATTTTAGGGCTGAATGATCAGTGAAGACAATGATGGGTGATCCTAAGAGATAAGACCTGAATTTCTCTAAGGCAAAGACAACAGCAAGCAACTCTTTCTCAGTGGTGGTGTAGTTTATTTGTGCATCATTTAAAGATTTGCTTGCATAAGAAATGACATGTAAAGACCCGTAAAATTCAAGGGAAATTTTTTTCTTAATTTTCTTTAGAATTTTACAAGAGCGCGGTTTCTGACGGCACCTGATTCCGAGGCCCGGAGTGCCCAGAATTAATTTCCGAAGTTTGGCTCGGGTACGTTCAGTGAACGAACGAGCGGGAATTCCTAACTTTTGATCCGGTGCTCGGAATTGAAATCCGAGGGCACCGATGAACTCGCAGCGCCGATATTCGCTTAATGAGACCTTATCGGGAGTTGCGTTTGTTGCGGGTTGAAAGTTACGTTTTGGGGTTTTTCAGTTAAGTTAAATAAAATTTGTGTAAGACAAATTTTATTTTAACTTATTTAAAAACCTATCAAAGGAGGTTGGAAGTGGGACCCACACCCACTTAACCTCCCTTGGGAGGATTAAGTGTGGTGGGGCCCACACGAACCCCTTTTCTTTTCAAATTCTCTCAACGTACTTAACCCCTAATTAATTGGCCTATGTTACTCTTAATTAATTTTGGGAGTTAACTCTTTTGAATTTCAAACATTTGAAATTCTTTTGAGTTATGTGTTAATAAAATAAGATGTAATCTTATTTGTTTATGGGTTGTTGGTTTATTCCCTTGAGAGCTTTTGAGAACTCCTCTTTATCTTCTCCGGCGAAGAACGTCTTCATCCTCAACGAAGAACGACAACACTTCGTCAAGGATCATCGACTCGGCGACCCGGTATCTTCGGACCTCTTCTTCCTCCTCGGACCTTCTTCGTCGGCAAACGAAGATCCGCCAACGTCGTGTCTCTTCGGGCATAACACTTCGTCAACGGATTTGACGAACGTCGACCGCGACACCCGACCTCCGCGACGCCGTCTTCCGCGGAGCGTAGCCGAACCTTTGAATCTTAAACCCGAGGTAGGGGTTATTGATTTCATTTTGGTTTCCTTATTCTTTTTTTGATCGTGAATAACAAGTATAACGTGTGGCTTAATTTATTTTAAGTTGCGTTATTATTTTAACGTGAGGGGGGGGGGGGACCGCACGAACACGGCCGAACCCCCCTCCATCGTTCTTGTTTAATTATTTTGCGGAGGAAAGCAAGTGGCGTGGTGCCGTCGCACCACGCGGATGAACGTGCGAATATCTTACGCGATGCCGTCGCACGCACCTTGGAAGAAACAACAAGAACGCGACGCCGTTGCGCCGCGTTGAGTGAACTTCAAAGCACGTCAAAGGGGGCGCGGTGCCGTCGCACCGCGCCGGATGACGAACGCCGCGGCCGGTTCCGGGCCGCGGCGGGACGAGGAGACCGCGGCCGGTTCCGGGCCGCGGCGGAAGAGAAGACCGGCGGCCGGGCCGCCGGCGTCGGAAGCCGAAGAGGGGACCGGAAAATTCCGATCCCGTTGGAGAAAACCGGCCGGCCAGCTGGCCGGCCGGATGCCCTTAAAACCGGGGAATTTAATTCCCCGGCCGGTTCTTTAAAACCCCCCTCTTAATGAGGGGGGCGGTTCTTGAGGGAAGGGGGCAGCAGCCCCCTTTGGTTCGGCGCAAGCAGGCCCCCTCATGTGAGGGGGCGGTTTTTTTTTAAAATCGGCGCGGCTAAGCCGCGCCGCCAGAAGAGAACCGCGGGGCATAGCCCCGCGTGCGCAGCCCGTGCGGCGCCAGACACCGCCGCCGCGGCCCGCTGCCGCCGCCGCCGCCGCCGCCGCCGCGGCCCGCCGCCGCCGCCGCCGCGCCGCCCGCCGCCGCCGCCCGCCGCCGCCGGCCGCTGCCGCCGGCCGCCGCGCCGCCCCAGGGGGGGGTCGGGCCGGGTCGGCCCGGACCCGGACCCCCCCGTTTCGAACCTGTTTTGGTTTTTGGCCCATAACTTGAGCCTCAGACCTCCGAATGACGAACCGTCTGCGGCAACGCGATCCTTGGATCGAGACGGTCGTTTCGGTATATCGCACTCAAGGTTTCGGGTTACTTTGAGTTCGGCCGGGTTGGTTCGTTCACGAAACCAACCGGGCCTTCGGAGCGGAAACGCTCATATCTTGAGCTACGGACGTCCGATTGACGTGCCGTCAGCCGAGTTGTGTTCCTCTTAGAGAGACAGATCTTTTGGCATACTCCGCCCGAGGTTTGGACGCAGGTGGAGTACGGTCGGGTTGGTTTTGCCTTAAAAACAAACCGGGCCCCGGAGACGAAAATGCCAATAACTCACAGACCGGGCGTCCGATTGACGCGCCGTCTGTTTCGTTGACTTCCTCTTGATGAGACGGAACTTTTGACATACTCCGCCCGAGTTTTGGATGCAGTCGGAGTATGGCCGGGTTGGATCGCACCCGAAACCCAACCGGGCCCCTGGAACGGAAAAGCTGATATCTTACAGACAGGACGTCCGCTTGACGAGCCGTCAGCAGCGTTGGTGGTTACGTTGAGTAACGGTCCCTTTGAGTATACCCTATGGGAGTTCGGGGTACAGTTGAGATACGGCCGGGATTGGTTTCGCTCACGAAACCAACCGGGCCCCTGGGACGAATAGGCTTATAACTCACAGACCGGGCGTCCGATCGACGCGCCGTCTGTTGCGTTGAGACCCCTGTGACGAGACGGACCTTTGAGACACTTCTTCGTGGGACTTTGTGATACTTGGAGTATCGACCAGTAGCTCGTGGAGCGGACCCTCCCGGAGACGAGCGTGCAGAGTACGGAGACCGTGTAGCCGGCTGAGACCTGACGACTGCTTGACCGACTCGACTTGGAGTGAGTCGACTAGCCCAGTGGACGGAGCGCCCAGTAGTTGGTAGCAGACCCACGGCGGACGGAGCGCCTGTTAGTTGGCAGCAAACCCGCGGTACTCGACAGGAGGAGTACCTCAGTAGGCTATTTGGGCGAGCGCCCGGTATTTGGCGACAGACCCTCAGCGGACGGAGCGCCAGGTAGTTGGCCGCAAACCCGCAGTACTCGACAGGAGGAGTACCTCAGCAGTCTTAGGTTAGTGAGCAGTACCTCGGAGTCGTGACAGGACCACTGCACACTCCAGAGACGGAGCTCTTCAGCAGTTACGGTTTCGATAATGAAAATCCTGGTTTGAGCTGAGACTTTTGACCTTTGTGTTTCCTCATGATTGAGATGGGTCACTTGCTAACTTTGGTATATGTATGGGCATATACCCGGGTAGTGGTTATCCGTCGTTTTCACAATTCTTGTGTTTCCTCATGATTGAGATGGGTTACTTGATAACTTAGGTATATGTATGGGCATATACCTAAGTAGAGTTTATCTGTTGAGATCTTCTTGTGTTTATCCTTGTTGGTTTTAGTGAGACCTTGAGGGTCTCGGGGTCCCTACTGAGTATCGTTATACTCACCCCTGCACGGGCTATGCCCGCACCTCGTTGTGTTGGTTGCAGACGACGGACAGTACTGACAGAAGCCGAAGGTTCGAGGACTTGACGGTACCTGGAGGTGGACTATACGACGAGGCGGTACCCGGAGGTGGACCACTGGGCGGAACATACTCGGAGCGGATGGCGGGACCCGAGGAGCAGAGGAGCTATCTGTACCCACCCTTCAGGTGGGATTTCCAGTGGACATCTCAGCGTAGCAGCTTTACTTTTCAGTCGCTGTTTTCCCTTTTCGAGTTGTACTTTACAGTTGGGCTTGTATTTCCGGCCCCTTTTTACTTTTCAGCTCTTCTTTTGTACTTAGTGTTTTACTTCCGCTTGTACTCTGTGGTGCTTGTTTTCTTTTATAAAGGCAATGCCTTCCCAGTTATCGGGATTTTTACGCCTTTGGTGCTAGTCGCCAGCCCCTGGCCTATGGAAGGCGGGCTTGGGGTAGTCACGGCACGGGCCCCGAGGACGGGTCGTGACAAATTGGTATCAGAGGTGGTCGGTTCTACCGCAGACTCTGATCTTTCTTTCTGTGAAGCAATAGTGTTAAGGGTACCGAGTGTGGTTTTCAGTTCAGGGAGTCCAGTGTTGGTGCGGGCGGCCGACGTATCCATACACCAGGACCCTGACAACTGATTTCCGACTTTGTGCACGAAAACACTGATTGCCTGTGTGTTTTCAAAGGTTTTTTTCCCCTTAAAACAGCTCAAACCAGGTCAGCTCACCAGGTATAATCGTTTGATCGTGTTACGTTGTTTCTTTCAGGATGTCTTTTCTCAGACGATCAGCTAGAGCTCGGAGGGATGAGCGTGCTGACAGTCTGTCGAGCGACGAGGCTTCGGTACAGGGCCCTCTTGCAGTTGAGGCACCAGCGGAGGCACCAGCGGTACTACCATACGTTGGGCCACCGATGCCACCAGCCCCAGCAGTAGGCGATGCACGACGCTTGAGCGCGCTGCACGAGTTCCAGCGCCAGAGGCCACCCAGGTTCCGGGGAGAGACGGACCCGCAGGCGGCTGAGGTTTGGCTGGAGGCTGTGGTGAGAGTCTTCAGGCTAGTGGGGACGCCGGCAGACTTCATGGTGATCTTTGCTACCAGCCTCCTTCAGGCAGCAGCAGGTAGGTGGTGGAGCCACTTGTTTCAGTTTTGCGATGAGATGGACTTCGCATGGGAAGACTTCGAGACCTTCTTCAGGGTGGAGTTTGTGCCAGTATCTCTACACCCCGAGCGTGTACAGGAGATTCTGCCTTTGCCGCGTGTTTTTCGATCAGAAGCCGAGTCATCTGTGGGCAGTAGACAGATGATGCAGAGGTCCAGGAGGACCAGACCAGCAGATGGGCGATCTCGGGTTTTAGGACCAGTGGTGCAGGGCACCCGGAGTAGGAACAGAGCTAGCCGTGCAAGGAGCAGGTTGTGTTACTCATGCCGCGGAAAGGGTCACCTGGCACGTGACTGTCCGACTCCTCGATCCGCAGGCTTGGAGGGAGCCACCGAGGTTGAGGCAGCGACAAATGCTGAAGCTCTGGGAGCCGATGGACAGGAGCAGAACTAGTGGTTACATCCTTGTACTTCTGGTTCCTTGCTGCTTTTGTGTAGCGTCTTGTATTATGAGCTGCAATAATAAAAGACGCATCCTTTGTGATGTTTTCTTTCCTGTCCTCTTTTGTGATGTTACTAAGAGGTTCCAGTTGACTGTTGACTTGACCCTCACTTGTGAGACATCTACTGGAGGAGACCAGTTACCACACACTGATGCCGACAGTGTGACTCAACCCTTGGAGGCGAGAGTAACGGTTGGATCTCTTAGTAGTAGCGTCGAGGCCTTACGACGTCATCCTTGGTATGGATTAGTATTATCCATGTTAGGATTGACTGTTTTAGGCAAAGAATGTGGTTCATCCAGGGGATAAGACCAGGTTTCTCTTATCGGCAAAGAAGAAATCTTGCAGCTCTTGTGGGACCAGAGATGGTCCGGGCCACGTCAGAGGAGGTCCATGTCATCCAGGAGCGGATGAGGACTGCACAGAGCCGGCAGAAGTCATACGCTGACAGGAGGCGGAGGCCACTGGAGTTCGAGGATGGCGACCACGTCTTCTTGCGGGTCTCACCTCGACGTGGTATTCGGAGATTTGGCCGAGGCGGCAAGATATCTCCGCGCTTCATCGGACCCTTCCAAGTCCTCAGCAGGGTTGGTGAGGTGGCTTATCGCCTGGCTCTACCACCTCAGATACACCGGGTGCACGACGTCTTCCACGTGTCTCAACTGAGGAGATACGTGCACGACCCGACGCACATCTTTGACCATGGGGAGCTTGACGTTGACGATGGGGCGACTTTTACGGAGGTCCCGGTGGAGATAGAGGATCGACAGGTGCGGGTCCTACATGGGCGATCGATTCCTCTTGTGCGCAACAGATGGCGGCACGGGAATCTTCAGGAGAGCACATGGGAGCGGGAGGCTCAGATGCGTGCTCAGTACCCTCTTTTGTTTCCCTAGTTTTTGTTGTATCTTTATGGGGACGTAAAGCCCTGAGGTGGGAGTAATGTAAAGACCCGTAAAATTCAAGGGAAATTTTTTTCTTAATTTTCTTTAGAATTTTACAAGAGCGCGGTTTCTGACGGCACCTGATTCCGAGGCCCGGAGTGCCCGGAATTAATTTCCGAAGTTTGGCTCGGGTACGTTCAGTGAACGAACGAGCGGGAATTCCTAACTTTTGATCCGGTGCTCGGAATTGAAATCCGAGGGCACCGATGAACTCGCAGCGCCGATATTCGCTTAATGAGACCTTATCGGGAGTTGCGTTTGTTGCGGGTTGAAAGTTACGTTTTGGGGTTTTTCAGTTAAGTTAAATAAAATTTGTGTAAGACAAATTTTATTTTAACTTATTTAAAAACCTATCAAAGGAGGTTGGAAGTGGGACCCACACCCACTTAACCTCCCTTGGGAGGATTAAGTGTGGTGGGGCCCACACGAACCCCTTTTCTTTTCAAATTTTCTCAACGTACTTAACCCCTAATTAATTGGCCTATGCTACTCTTAATTAATTTTGGGAGTTAACTCTTTTGAATTTCAAACATTTGAAATTCTTTTGAGTTATGTGTTAATAAAATAAGATGTAATCTTATTTGTTTATGGGTTGTTGGTTTATTCCCTTGAGAGCTTTTGAGAACTCCTCTTTATCTTCTCCGGCGAAGAAAGTCTTCATCCTCAACGAAGAACGACAACACTTCGTCAAGGATCATCGACTCGGCGACCCGGTATCTTCGGACCTCTTCTTCCTCCTCAGACCTTCTTCGTCGGCAAACGAAGATCCGCCAACGTCGTGTCTCTTCGGGCATAACACTTCGTCAACGGATTTGACGAACGTCGACCGCGACACCCGACCTCCGCGACGCCGTCTTCCGCGGAGCGTAGCCGAACCTTTGAATCTTAAACCCGAGGTAGGGGTTATTGATTTCATTTTGGTTTCCTTATTCTTTTTTTGATCGTGAATAACAAGTATAACGTGTGGCTTAATTTATTTTAAGTTGCGTTATTATTTTAACGTGAGGGGGGGGGGGGGGGGCGGACCGCACGAACACGGCCGAACCCCCCTCCATCGTTCTTGTTTAATTATTTTGCGGAGGAAAGCAAGTGGCGTGGTGCCGTCGCACCACGCGGATGAACGTGCGAATATCTTACGCGATGCCGTCGCACGCACCTTGGAAGAAACAACAAGAACGCGACGCCGTTGCGCCGCGTTGAGTGAACTTCAAAGCACGGCAAAGGGGGCGCGGTGCCGTCGCACCGCGCCGGATGACGAACGCCGCGGCCGGTTCCGGGCCGCGGCGGGACGAGGAGACCGCGGCCGGTTCCGGGCCGCGGCGGAAGAGAAGACCGGCGGCCGGGCCGCCGGCGTCGGAAGCCGAAGAGGGGACCGGAAAATTCCGGTCCCGTTGGAGAAAACCGGCCGGCCAGCTGGCCGGCCGGATGCCCTTAAAACCGGGGAATTTAATTCCCCGGCCGGTTCTTTAAAACCCCCCTCTTAATGAGGGGGGCGGTTCTTGAGGGAAGGGGGCAGCAGCCCCCTTTGGTTCGGCGCAAGCAGGCCCCCTCATGTGAGGGGGCAGTTTTTTTTAAAATCGGCGCGGCTAAGCCGCGCCGCCAGAAGAGAACCGCGGGGCATAGCCCCGCGTGCGCAGCCCGTGCGGCGCCAGACGCCGCCGCCGCGGCCCGCCGCCGCCGCCGCCGCGCCGCCCGCCGCCGCCGCGCCGCCCGCCGCCGCCGTCCGCCGCCGCCGGCCGCCGCCGCCGGCCGCCGCGCCGCCCCAGGGGGGGGGGGGGGGGTCGGGCCGGGTCGGCCCGGACCCGGACCCCCCCGTTTCGAACCTGTTTTGGTTTTTGGCCCATAACTTGAGCCTCAGACCTCCGAATGACGAAACGTCTGCGGCAACGCGATCCTTGGATCGAGACGGTCGTTTCGGTATATCGCACTCAAGGTTTCGGGTTACTTTGAGTTCGGCCGGGTTGGTTCGTTCACGAAACCAACCGGGCCTTCGGAGCGGAAACACTCATATCTTGAGCTACGGACGTCCGATTGACGTGCCGTCAGCCGAGTTGTGTTCCTCTTAGAGAGACAGATATTTTGGCATACTCCGCCCGAGGTTTGGACGCAGGTGGAGTACGGTCGGGTTGGTTTTGCCTTAAAAACCAACCGGGCCCCGGAGACGAAAATGCCAATAACTCACAGACCGGGCGTCCGATTGACGCGCCGTCTGTTTCGTTGACTTCCTCTTGATGAGACGGAACTTTTGACATACTCCGCCCGAGTTTTGGATGCAATCGGAGTATGGCCGGGTTGGATCGCACCCGAAACCCAACCGGGCCCCTGGAACGGAAAAGCTGATATCTTACAGACAGGACGTCCGCTTGACGAGCCGTCAGCAGCGTTGGTGGTTACGTTGAGTAACGGTCCCTTTGAGTATACCCTATGGGAGTTCGGGGTACAGTTGAGATACGGCCGGGATTGGTTTCGCTCACGAAACCAACCGGGCCCCTGGGACGAATAGGCTTATAACTCACAGACCGGGCGTCCGATCGACGCGCCGTCTGTTGCGTTGAGACCCCTGTGACGAGACGGACCTTTGAGACACTTCTTCGTGGGACTTTGTGATACTTGGAGTATCGACCAGTAGCTCGTGGAGTGGACCCTCCCGGAGACGAGCGTGCAGAGTACGGAGACCGTGTAGCCGGCTGAGACCTGACGACTGCTTGACCGACTCGACTTGGAGTGAGTCGACTAGCCCAGTGGACGGAGCGCCCAGTAGTTGGTAGCAGACCCACGGCGGACGGAGCGCCTGTTAGTTGGCAGCAAACCCGCGGTACTCGACAGGAGGAGTACCTCAGTAGGCTATTTGGGCGAGCGCCCGGTATTTGGCGACAGACCCTCAGCGGACGGAGCGCCAGGTAGTTGGCCGCAAACCCGCAGTACTCGACAGGAGGAGTACCTCAGCAGTCTTAGGTTAGTGAGCATTACCTCGGAGTCGTGACAGGACCACTGCACACTCCAGAGACGGAGCTCTTTAGCAGTTATGGTTTCGATAATGAAAATCCTGGTTTGAGCTGAGACTTTTGACCTTTGTGTTTCCTCATGATTGAGATGGGTCACTTGCTAACTTTGGTATATGTATGGGCATATACCCGGGTAGTGGTTATCCGTCGTTTTCACAATTCTTGTGTTTCCTCATGATTGAGATGGGTTACTTGATAACTTAGGTATATGTATGGGCATATACCTAAGTAGAGTTTATCTGTTGAGATCTTCTTGTGTTTATCCTTGTTGGTTTTAGTGAGACCTTGAGGGTCTCGGGGTCCCTACTGAGTATCGTTATACTCACCCCTGCACGGGCTATGCCCGCACCTCGTTGTGTTGGTTGCAGACGACGGACAGTACTGACAGAAGCCGAAGGTTCGAGGACTTGACGGTACCTGGAGGTGGACTATACGACGAGGCGGTACCCGGAGGTGGACCACTGGGCGGAACATACTCGGAGCGGATGGCGGGACCCGAGGAGCAGAGGAGCTATCTGTACCCACCCTTCAGGTGGGATTTCCAGTGGACATCTCAGCGTAGCAGCTTTACTTTTCAGTCGCTGTTTTCCCTTTTCGAGTTGTACTTTACAGTTGGGCTTGTATTTCCGGCCCCTTTTTACTTTTCAGCTCTTCTTTTGTACTTAGTGTTTTACTTCCGCTTGTACTCTGTGGTGCTTGTTTTCTTTTATAAAGGCAATGCCTTCCCAGTTATCGGGATTTTTACGCCTTTGGTGCTAGTCGCCAGCCCCTGGCCTATGGAAGGCGGGCTTGGGGTAGTCACGGCACGGGCCCCGAGGACGGGTCGTGACATGACATGTGGAGTTTTCTCACACCGTTGTCCTAAGACTGCTCCTACAGCGAAATCACTTGCATCACACATGAGCTCAAAAGGAAGTTTCCAATTTGGAGATTGCATGATAGGTGGAGATATAAGAGTTGACTTGAGTGTAGAGAATGATTCCTCACAGCTTTCTGTCCATAAAAATGGAGCATCTTTTACCAATAGAGCACAAAGTGGTCGAGAAATAGAGCTGAAATTCCTAATGAACCTTCTATAAAAACCAGCATGTCCTAAGAAGGACCTCACTTCCTTAACAATTTTAGGAGAGGGAAGGTGACGAATGATGTCAACCTTAGCTTTATCAACTTCAATCCCTCTACCAGATACCAGATGACCTAGAACAAGTCCTTCCCTTACCATGAAATGGCATTTTTCCCAATTTAGTATGAGATTCTTATCCTCGCACCTTGACAAAACCTTTTCAACATTTATAAGGCATCCCTCAAAAGTATCCCCAAAGATGGAGAAGTCATCCATGAAGACCTCTAAAAAATCCCCCACCATATCCGAGAATATTCCCATCATGCACCGCTGGAAGGTACCAGGGGCATTACATAACCCAAAGGGCATGCGTTTGAAGGCAAAAGTGCCAAATGGACAAGTGAAGGTTGTTTTTCCTTGATCCTCTAAGGAGACTTCGATTTGATTATACCCTGAGAATCCATCTAGGAAGCAATAGAATTGATGACCCGCCACTCGCTCGAGGACTTGATCAATAAAGGGTAAGGGGAAATGGTCTTTCTTGGTACAAGAGTTGAGCTTCCTATAGTCAATACAAACTCTCCATCCACTACTGACCCTTGTTGGAAGCATCTCTCCATCCTTGTTGGTTATTTCTGTGATTCCAGCCTTCTTTGGAACCACATGGATTGGGCTAACCCACTCACTCTCAGCTATAAGATAGATGATACCGGCTTTTAACAATTTCAAAAGTTCTTTTCTCACTACTTCCATGAGATTAGGATTGAGTCGCCTCTGAGGTTGACGACATGGCTTTGACTCAGATTCAAGAATAATTCTATGAGTCCCGATAAGTGGGCTAATCCCAGGGATATCAGATAGGGTCCATCCAATGGCTTTCTTGTGTCTCCTAAGAACATCTATAAGCATCCTCTCATGATCGGCTTCAAGGGAGGAAGAAATGACAACAGGAAAGGATTGATTGTCCCCTAAGTAAGCATACTTTAGTGATGAAGGTAAGACTTTAAATTCAATATCAGATTGGTCATGACTTTCCAAGAATGGTTGAGACTTTGTATTGAACTTAGTTTCTTTGTTCAGATTTCTTGACAAAATTGGTTCCTTGTGAACAGAATTTTCATCCACTAAATTTTCCAGAGTAGTGTCATGAATGGCTATGGACTCAATGTTATTGATTTCAACCATGGTATCATTGATTGGTGATTCTAGAAATTCATCAATAGAGCTGTCTGAAAGGGATTCAATCCAAGGAGGCAAATTTCCCTCATGTGAATAAAGAAAATCAATCTCTTCTTGACTTAACCATCCTTCGGTAACTCCATGATGTTCATTGAGTTCATTATCAACACTACCAATCCAATTAACCTCATGGATCTCTTCATCATCCCCAATTTGAGAGTTTGCATTGTAGATGTTCAAGTCTAGACTCATGTTCCCAAAGGTGATGGTCATGTTCCCATTTCGGACTCGGATTACAGAGTTGATTGTTGCAAGGAAGGGACGACCAAGTATGATTGGGGTTTGCTCCCTAGGACCTAAGCTTGGGTGATTGTCTAGAACAATGAAGTCAGCTGGGTAAATGAAATTTTCAACTTTTACCAAAACATCTTTTAAGATCCCCTTTGGAACTCGAACACTACGATCAGCAAGTTGAAGAGTGACAGATGTGGGTTGGAGTTCTTCGAGCCCTAACTGACAGTACATGGCATAAGGAATGAGGTTCACACTAGCACCTAGATCACACAAGGCTTTGACAACTTTGTTCTCTCCTAGTTCAACATTTATGTAAGGGCATCCTGGGTCTTTCATCTTAGGAGGAATGGTCCCTTGAATGGTGGTACTCACATTAGCAGCCAAAAGGACTTGGTTTTTATGTGAAAATTTTCTTTTAAAAGTGCACAAGTCCTTAAGATATTTTGAGTAGGAAGGTATGGTTTGGATGGCATCGAGAAGGGGAATGTTCAACTTGACTTGTGAGAAGATTTCCCTCAATGTTTCACTCAATTCAGGCTTGGTTTTCCCCCTCATGCGTTGAGGAAATGGTGCAGATTGTGGAGTCGTTTGATGAAGTGTGGTTTCATTCACATTATTATCAGTTTCTTTAGTTTGATCTTGTATTTCATTTGAATTTTCATTAGATTTTGAAGCTTCACAGGGTTTCTGACTTATCTGTTCAGTTTTTTTAATTGATTTCCCACTTCTTAAAACTGTCACAGCCTTTAGTTGTTCGTGAGTTGTTTGAGTGAAACTTGTCTCTCCCCTTAATGTTTGTTGTGGAATGGCCTGTGTGGGCATGGGTGCCTTTCCAGTTTTTATGGTTTGAAGTTCTTGTTTAATGGATGAGAATTCTGAGTTCATTTTGTCCATTTGTTTGCACAGTTGTTCTAGTAGGCTTTGTGGAACATTTTGGGTTGGTGCTTGAGCTTGTGGGTTTATTCCAGGAGGATACTTTGGTTGTTGGATAGGTTGTTGATATTGGACATGAGGATTTTGGAATTGGACCGATTGTGGTTGGAACTGATTATGAGGTTGAAAGTTTTGTTGAGGGTATGGGTTGGTACATTGTTGTTGTGTTGGTTGTTGATTATCCTTCCAACGAAAGCCCGGATGGTCGTTATACCTTGGATTGAAGGTGTTCGTGAATTGTGGCTTTTGAAAGTTCATTGCATTAACTTCTTCTGGTGGTCCTCCTAAAAGAACATCCTTGATGGAAGGAATGGTTGGACAATTATCAGTCTTGTGGTCATTCTTGTCACAAATTGTACAAACAAGCTCAACAGTTTGGGTTTTGTGGACCTTCCTAAGATCAATCTCCTCAACTTTCCTCGTGAGTGCAGCAAGTTTTGCTCTAAGGTTTTCTTCTTCTCCAAGATTGTACATTCCACCAGATTTGGGTGGCTTCTCATAGTATGGTGATGTTCCCCATGTTTGGTTTTGTTCAGCAAGATTTTCTAGATACTCGTAAGCATCATTTGGGGCTTTGTTTTTGAAGGTTCCATTACACATCATATCAATGAATTGTTTGTTTCCGGGACCCAACCCTTCATAGAAAATTCTCACTTGTTCTGGGATTAAGAAACCATGGTGCGGTACCATGTTTAATGTGTCCTTGAACCTTTCCCATGTTTCGTAGAATGTTTCTCCCTCTCTTTCAAAAAAGTTTTGTATGCTCTTTTTAAGTGCAATTGTTTTGTGATGGGGGAAGTATTTTTTATAAAATTCTCGTTGAAGTTGGTCCCAAGAGTGAATGGATGCTGGTCTCAAATTGTTTAACCAATTCTTTTCTCGGTCCTTAAGGGAAAAAGGGAAAAGTCTCATTTTAGCAGATTCAATTTGATTTGGTGGGCACATGGTTTCGACAATGTCATTAAATTCTTTAACATGAAGGTAAGGCATCTCAGACTCCATCCCATGAAAGGTTGGAAGGTGGTTCAGGACATGGGGTTTGAAAACATATTGGGCATATCCTATGTTATCATGCCTAATGCATGAGGGTGCATTGGTCCAGGTTGGTGTGAGGTAGTCATTCATGGTCGGGTCTGCAACAATTCCCAAGTTAGGGTCCTGCCCGTTATTTTGGTTCCCTCCCCGGTTTATGATTTGGTTTTGTGGGAGATTCTCCATTGTATCGAACTCAACGTCTGAATTTGGAGTATTAGGAAGATTTGGATCTAAAGGAAATAGACCTCTTTTAGTGCTTGACTCCCCAGCCCTAGGAGTATCCACCCTAACTAATCTGTTTGAGTTATCGCGGGTGTAGGCGGACATGCGCCAAAAGAAAAAAAAGCGAGAAAGGGAAAAGATAAGAGAATTGGGATGAGAATAGAAGAATGGGGGTAAGAAAAGAAGGTTTTTGGTCTAAGGAACTTACTTGGTCCCCGGCAACGGCGCCAAAATTTGGTTCACGCCCAAATTTACCCAAGAGAAGAAGGGTAGAACGGTCCTTGTAGTGTAGCTTGGGTTGTCGATTCCACAGAGACCTAAGAAGATACCTAAGATACAAAACCTAATGGATGGATTTTTGGCTATGAAGTGGCCAACTTGGATTGATTTTGGATGGGTTTTAAAGATATCTAATAGATTTAAGTGGATTCAATTTAAAAGAAATGAGTTGATCCTAGGTTATCGCTCGGGGTGGATTGGACGTATTTTCTTTTTAATGATTTCAATTTCTAAAATTTGAGATGGGTTCATTTAAGGAGATAAAACAACATCATCACTTACTAGTTTAATTCCTACACCCTCTAATACTAATCACCTATACACTTGAAGGATCAAAGTTTTGAGCACTTCAAGGTAAAGGATCGTATTAGTACTTGATGTGTGTGGCCTTAAATTCAACAAGGACGATGAAGTTTAAAAATCATCAAATAAAAATCCCAATTAAAGAAGTGATTATACATTAATTAGGTGATAAATAACATCCAATCCATCCCCTTGCTACTCCCTTGGATCAACCCATAAGTGGGTTAGCCCTCCATTGATCCCATGGTTTCAATGGAAGCGGAAAGTAGACTCATGAGGGAGGAAATGAAGAAGTAAAGAAAACAACAAAAATAAAATGATCACTCCACCGTTGTGTGAATAATTTCACAAGGGTTGGTGTGAATAAATTCACACCTTGATCCAACGGTATCAAAGTGATATTAAGAACAACGGAATAAGATTATAATAAGAACTTTTATTAAGAAACTAATGTGAATTGAACAATCTTACACGTGAAAGACAAAATTGAGGCGACAAAAATGCAGCATAACATTACAATTGAACAAAACATCCAAGATGATATGAAAAATATCCACCCCCATTCCCTTCACCACCAGCTCCTTATATAGGCATATTAGGAGCCTTAGGTACATCCCCCAACAATTAATTCACCCCCCCAACAATTAATAGAGTCAAATGGAGGGTGAATAATCAAAAGAAAATTGATGTTTTGAATTTGACCCGGAAAACTGTCCAGATTCGTCCACCACATTGACGTGTGAATTCGAAATTGAAGAAGGCCGAATCCGGAGGGGCTGTAGAAGAGAAATATCTTCACCCATCTGTCCTCTATGAGCTGTAAAAATTTCAGGAAATTTCGCTCAGCCGTTTGGAAGTTATAGTCGAAATGGTGGGACGGATTTTTGAGCATTAATGTCATGTCCACCATTTAAATCTCAACTTCAGATCCATTTATCATCATGATAACTTCAGAATTAGCTCCATACACAGTTGAATAAAATGATCCTCATATTTTTATCTTTCTACTGTATAAATTTGAGCTTCATTGGGCTTGGTGTCTGGGCCCCACATTTGTTTGATGGGCCTTAGGCCCATTATGCTTTTTTCAGCAAGTTTCTGACTTCATGCGCAAAATTCTCCATCTTCCTTTGGGATTCATCCATCGGACCTAAAAGATCAAATGTTCCAAACAAAGTGATCAATCATATCCCAAAATTTCAAATTAAAATGATGAATATTGTAATTTCCACAAGCAAATTATTGAGTGGGCCCAAATTGACATTTTAAGCATGAATTGCACAATGATGGGAAATGAAGTTCAATTTCTGAATTGGACTAAAATTGATGTTTATAAACTTTTAAACACATTAATATTAAGAACTTAACAATGAATATTAGCCACTTTAAGTGACTAATAACCAACTCACCAAGTCGGCACACTTCTTACCCATCCGAGAGCAGGGCTCAGTGGAGAGCTTGGGGCGTCTCTACGTTCAGGAGATCGTACGGCTTCACGGTGTGCCATCGACTATCGTCTCCGATCGGGACGCTCGTTTTACTTCCCGGCTTTAGAAGGGGTTGCAGGAGGCGTTCGGGACGCGGCTACGTCTGAGCACCGCCTTTCACCCTCAAACGGATGGTCAGACAGAGAGGACCATTCAGACTCTCGAGGACATGCTCCGCGCATGTGTCCTCGACTTTGGTCGCAGCTGGGAGGACCACCTACCCTTGGTGGAGTTCGCGTACAACAACAGCTACCACTCCACCATCGGTATGACACCATACGAGGTGTTGTACGGTAGGCCTTGCAGATCTCCTTTGTGCTGGACAGACCCTGGGGAGTCAGCACTCGTGGGACCAGAGATGGTCCGGGCCACGACAGAGAAGGTTCAGGTCATCCAGGAGCGGATGAGGACAGCTCAGAGCCGGCAGAAGTCATATGCTGACAGGAGGCGGAGGCCACTAGAGTTCGAGGATGGCGACCACGTCTTCTTGCGGGTCTCACCTCGACGTGGTTTGCGGAGATTTGGCCGAGGCGGCAAGTTGTCTCCACGCTTCATCGGGCCTTTCCAGGTCCTCAGCAGGATTGGCGAGGTGGCTTATCGCCTGACTATACCACCTCAGTTGCACCGGGTGCACGACGTCTTCCACGTATCTTAGATGTGGATATACGTGCACGACCCGACGCACATCATTGACCATGGGGAGCTAGACGTGGATGATGGGGCAACTTTTGCGGAGGTCCCAGTGGAGATAGAGGATCGACAGGAGCGTGTCCTACGTGGACAATCGATTCCTATTGTGCGCATCAGATGGCAGCAGGGGAACCTCTAGGAGAGCACATGGGAGCGGGAGGCTCAGATGCGTGCTCAGTACCCACATTTGTTTCCCTAGTTTATGATGTATCTTTACGGGGATGTAAAGCCCTGAGGTGGGAGTAATGTAAAGACCCGTAAATTTCATGAGAATTTTTTTTCTTAATTTTCTTTGGAATTTTACAAGAGCGCAGTTTCTGACGGCACCTGATTCCGAGGCCCGGTGTGCCCGGAATCATTTTTCGAAGTTTGGCTCAGGTACGTTCAGTGAACGGACGAGCGGGTTTTTCTAACTTTTGAACCAGTGCCCGGAATCGAATTCTGAGGGCACCAATGAAATCGTAGCACCGGTATTTGCTTAGAAACTCCTCTTCCGGAGTTGCGTTTGCTCAGGTGTGGTTTTTAATTTTTGGGCTTAAAGTTTAGAAATAAAATAATTTGTTCGACAAACTTTATTTTATTTCACTTAAGCCACTTGAAGCCACTTGAAAGCCACTTAAACTGAGTTGAACCGGATAGGGTACTATCCAGAAATATCCTACCCTCTTGGTAGGATATTTGTGAGGTGGGGCCCGCACGAGCCCCGCCGTTTCTTTCCGCTAAGTAACGCACCCGCGAAAACCCGTCATTATGAAATTCAACTGACGCGTTTTCTTAAATTCTTAACAGACCATTTAATTGGGCGGTTTTCTTCGTGAATTAAATGAGCTGTTACTTTCGTTGAATTAATACAACGAATTGATGGGTCGTTACTTACCTTTTCATTTGTTGGCGTTATAATAAAATAAGACCAACAAGGTCTTTTGAAGGATTACTCGTTGAGAGGCTTGACAAAATCCTTGAGCCTTCATCCTCCTTCGCGAAGAACGCGAAGAACGCGAAGAACGCCGGCCTCCGATGAAGGACGCCGAACCCGTGGAAGTCGACGACACGACGCCGTGTTCCGCGACGCCGACGTTCCCTTCCTGCAACGTTCTTCTGCGACGTCTCTTCCTCCACAACGAATCTTCGATCTGCTGTTTGAGGTAAGAGACTCCCGGTTTCTCTTAAATCTTCCTTGTGTCTTTTTTAACAAAACACAGATTTAATTTTATATAATTAAATTAAATCTGTTGTTTTTTTATCCGTTGAGTTCGCCGACTCAACGCCGGTTTCCGCGACGACGCGACACCCTTCCGCAACGACGCGACGATCTCCTCCTTCCGCGATGAGCAATTCCGCGAAGGACGTGCGTACGACGATGACCAACGAGGTAGGGGTTGTTGTGAACTTTTCCTTTTTCCCATGTTGTTTCCATTCAAGAATGAAGAACCCGATTCATAAACAATTTTTATTTCCTTAAAAATTGTTTTCGGATATGTATTAATATGTTGAATATTGTTCCTCCCGTTGTTTATCACTAACGCGGAGGGTGCGGGCCAAATGAAAACGGCCCGACAACCCTCCGTCGTTCTTCGTTATTGTGCGGATTTGACGGGCAACGACGGAACGTGCCGCAATGGAAGTGAGATGGTTCCGCAGTGAAAAGCAAGTCCCGGGAGGAGCAGCGGCGCAGACGGGAACAGAATCGGACCACCGGAGCGACTCCGGTGGTCCGCGGAAGCCGCCAGCGGCGCGGGGCGCCGGCGCGGCGGCGCCGGCAGCCGGGAGCGGCGGCGCGCCGCCAGACAAGGCCGCCGCGGCAGTGGCACTCGCGGACCCGAGGCCGCAAGGGTCCGGCGCGCGCGGGATGCGGATGAAGCCGCGTCCGGTTGTCCGAGTGACACCCCGCGGGTGCCGCGGGGTTGCCACGCGGGGGCGGCGGCTCCCCCCCGCGTCGCTCGGTTGACCAGGGCGACACCCCGCGGGTACCGCGGGGGTGTCCCGCGGGGGTGGCGGCTCCCCCCCGCGTCGCTCGGCCGAGCCAGGCCGGTCCGACCGGGTCGACCCGGTTCGGCCGACCCAAGGGGGGGGGGGGGGGGTGGGTCGGGCCGGCTCGGCCCGGGCCCGGACCCCCGTCTTCGGACTGTTTTCGGTCAAATGCCCATAACTTGAGCTACGGGCCTCCAAACGACTCGCCGTCAGCGGAAACGTGATCCTTGGATCGAGACGGTCGTTTCGGTATATCGCACTCAAGGTTTCGGAATAATTTGAGTTCGGCCGGGTTGGTTCGTACACGAAACCAACCGGGCCTTCGGAGCGGAAACGCTCATATCTTGAGCTACGGACGTCCGATTGATGTGCCGTCAGCTTTGTTGTTTTCCTCTAAGTGAGACGTATCTTTTTGCTCACTCCGCCCGAGGTTTGGACGCAGGTGGAGTACGGTCGCGTTGGTTTTGCCTTAAAAACCAACCGGGCCCCTGGGACGAAAAAGCCAATAACTCTCAGACCGGGCGTCCGATTGACGCGCCGTCTGCGACGTTGAGTTCCTGTTGATGATACGGAACTTTTGGATACATCAACTTCAGACTTTGTGTCAGTTGATGTATCAGCCTCTCGGCTCGTGGAGCGGACCCCCCCCCCCCCCGAACGAGCTTGCTGTGTGCGGGAACCCTAGAGCTTGCTGCGACTGCTACTTCGACAACGACGACCGTGCAGAGATCCTCAGTGGACTGCGGTGACGACCGTGCAGAGATCCTCAGTGGACTGCGACGACGACTGTGCAGAGATCCTCAGTGGACTGCGACGACTACAGCACTCAGCGATCCTACGTGGATCAGTGCTACAGGTCCTGTGTGGGCCCGATCCTGTGTGGGTCTGATCCTGTGTGGGTCAGCGCTCAACGGTTCTGTGTGAGCCAGCGCCTACAGGTCCTGTGTGGGCTCGATCCTGTGTGGGTCATTGCGGGGGTTAGTTACCTATCGATCCTTTGTGGGTCCAACGACTTAGATGGATCAGTGATCATCTTTATCGTCATCCGAAGAAGTATACCAGTGTGAGCTGAATCCTGTTTACTCCCCTTTGTGGATTGTGTTGAGCTATCTTGTGTGGATTTATTGTTTACTCTCCTTGTGGATTGTGTTGAGCTATCCTGTGTGGGTATACGTTTTGCTTTCCTGTGTGGACTGGGTTGTGCTTGGGCTCGGACGTTGGAGCCGAACGAGAATTGATGACTTAGGTATATGTATGGGCATATACCTAAGCCGTGTCAGATGTTACTTCATGATTGTATCCTTCATTTGTGGATTATCCTTTGTGGATTTCGGGAGACCTTCGGGAGTCTCGAGGTCCTTACTGATTAGCTTATACTCACCCCTGCACGGGCTATGCCCGCACTTCGTTGTGTTGGTTGCAGACGACGGACAACACTGATCGTGGTGGAGGCGTGCGGAGCAGGACGGTACCTGGAGGTGGACCACTAGGTGGGACGTACTCGGAGCGGTCAGGTGGACCCGAGGAGTAGTGGAGGCTATCTGTACCCACCCTTCAGGTGGGATTTCCAGAGGACGGCTCGACGTTGCGGCTTTTCCTTTCAGTTGCTGTTTTTCCCTTTCAGTTGTACTTTACAGTTGGGCTTGTATTTCCGGCCCCCTTTACTTTCAGCACAGCTTGTTACAGTTTTTACTTAGTGTTTACTTTTTCTCTTGCTTACTCTGTGGTGCTTGTTTACTATTCAAAGGCAATGCCTTCCCTTTTTCCGGGATTTACGCTTTGGTGCTAGTCGCCAGCCCCTGGCCTATGGAAGGCGGGCTTGGGGTAGTCATGGCACGAGCCCCGAGGACGGGTCGTGACATACCAAGTTCACCACCAGCATGTACCTAGTGATATAAGCTATTTAATATTATCTTTACCACATATAATGACTAATTACAATCCTTACTTTCCAACAAAACATCCAAAATTTAAAAATACAAAGTCAATATATAAATATATTAGACTTAAACAATGAATCCTTTAAATTTTCTTATCATGGTATACTAGTTAAAAAATATATTTTATCCAATTCCAATTTCTACTCTTGAAAGGTAGACAATTGAATCATTTTTTTAAAGGTTGGGGAAGATGCATCAATTTATTATTAAAGCAAAGACTTCTTTAGACTGGGTAGAGGGTGACCCATTACATAGCCCGAAGGCCCAAGGCCAAGTGTCCTGCATACAGGGCTAGAAAGCCCATTTTTTGGCCCAAAGGACCCCTCAGTGAACAGTACTACTACAGTACCTGTGCAGCTACAGTACCACCGCTGCTACAGTACCCTGCTACAATACCTCCACCGCTACAGTGATGCCGCTGCTACAATCCGTCGCTGCTACAGTTCTGCTACAGTACTCGAGAATTCTCCCCTGCCCGGATTTGATCCTAGGTCTTTTGGATGCCAAGCAGGAGCCTGAACCACTAGGGTATAGGCTCATTGGCGGTAAACGATTGAATCATAAATTTTAGCCTCTAATTCTAAACATTTATATGATAACATCTATAATATAATAATATAAACCTAAACTTATCTCTCTTCATTTATATTGATCTAAATTTCATCTCAACTGGATCATTCATATTGGTCAATCCCATATGAATTTAATATCTAAAAATATTAATATCATCAGTAATATAATCTTGTATAATGGATAGAAGCATAAGTCATTTGTGCATATATAAAGTAGAATCTGTGTCTAAATTCCACTATAATATTTTATCCCAATTATAAATTATTCATTATATAACATAACATTCATAAATTGAACTTCAATTTTCCATCACTCGATTCACAAATAAGAAAGTTCTAATTAAAAGTTCTAAATCAATGTGACTCTTTACTTTAGATACATCTAGATTTAACTCAATTAAATTAGACATGGTCCACCACTTATCCTTATATTCCTAATCTTTAATAATTTGAGACTTTCTACAAATTGTATTTAAAATTAAAGTTTCATTCAAAAGATTTTATACCATTTCAAAGAAAAATATTTAGAGATTCTCAACCTATATTCTCTATATAAAATTTAGGTAATACAGAGATAAAATATACATCAAGTTTTGATGGATAATATAAATAATAAATCTATTAACAAATAAATAATTATACCAAATCTTGAGTGTCTACTCTATTGTTTCAAACCCAAGTTCATGAGTGGGATAATTCTTATCAGTTGGTCAAAGATTCTGAGATTTAGAGGACATAACCTAACCCACTATCATGATAACAAAACCCAATCCTAGAATTGATACATCATAATGAACCATATAATTATTACCAAACATAGATAATATAAGAATGAGGGTAGATATTCAAATTCTCTTTAAATAAAAAAACATAGCCTTACATCTATTATCTTAAGGAAATTACACCCCTTCTCTAGTGAATGTTATATTTTCATTGATAGATAGAATAATTATGAATAAATAATTCATAATATCCCTTGTATCCTAAAAACTCTGAGTCTCATAGACATTATTAGGTACGTACCAAAGCATTCCACTAACAATTTCTTATAATCAATTCATATTAAAAATAATGACACCACAAACCCAAGAATCCATACTTCTAAAATCTGGTAATGGAGATATTACATCTTATTGAAATGTCTATTTTATTTAAATGGATCTAAACTTATTTCATAATATTTACTTTACACTTCTCATGATCATGAGTATACCAATATTTCATCCAAAAATACAATCTTGATGGTGACTATATATGAATTAAATAACTAATTCATCAATACGATTAACACTTCTAGTGAATTTATTACATTAAACAACTTAACTAAAAACTCAAAATGGACATAATGAATCTTGAATGTGGTCATTGGTACCACCTCATTCAACACCTTAAAATAATGATATCCTAACTAATGATCAATTTTAAGTAAATTTTAGGCCACCACAAATGTTCAATTAAATAATCAATTAATGGAAATAGATATTGGATGTTAGTTGTAAAATAATTTATCCCTTTTTAAACAACACATAACAACAATATCTAACTACATTTGTTTTTGTAAAAAGCACTCGATCACCCCTTAGAGTTTCACACTATTTAATGAATCCATTCGATTCAATATCTTCAAGATGAACTTTCAATTTTCACAACTCTTCTTGATACTTATGATATAAAAGATGAAAATTGGAATGGTATTGATTAATAATTCTATGGGAAAATCTAGATCTCAATCCATAGAAAAATATATAAATCCTTATAAAAAAATTTAAAAAATTATTGACATGGTAGCATTGTATGTTTTAAAACACATTTTCACTTAATATTATATACCCATTATGATTAAATATATTTTTATTTTAATTTTAATAGGTTTGAACTCGGGCATAAAATAAATCAATTGAACTCTCAAAAAAATGTGAATAATTATTAATTTCAATATGCTAGAATATTATAATATAAAATAAAATAAACATTGTTATAAGAAATAAATATGAAACCTAAATAAGAAAATAAAAAGAGGAATAAAAATATATTAAAATAAAAAGAGTTCATGCTTGAAATATTCATCCATGTGGGCACCCATAAAGAACATCCCATCAAATATAGTTGTGGAAAAAATTTAAAACATTATAAATATGATAATAAATTTGAATGAAATTTATGAGTGGTTTTTAGATTATTATATAAGGTTATATATTATAACTTTAAATTTTAATTTCATTCTTATATGTTTCGTAGATATATAACCATCACATATATAGTTGTTTGATGTTATATATAAAAAACTATTATCAGTCTGGAATTGCATACAATAATTATTATATATAAATACTACGTTGATGTTAAAAATATAAATTTTAATAGTATAAATAATATATTTAACATGTAAATAAAATTTATATATTTTTTTAAATCTAAAAAAATAACTTATTGGTGAAAATATCATGTTTTATAAAAATGTGTAATTTTATAAGATATGTAAATTAAATTATAAAATTTAAATAAATCAATTTCAATTAAACTCTTTTTTAAAAATTTTGGTTTTTATATGAAAAATTAAATTATCATTCATGGAATAATTCATAATTTTCAAGAAAAAAAATTTATTTTACATTTAAAAAAATTACTAAAATATATATATATTATAACCCTTTATTTTGAAGGTTAATTTCTTTTAATAATAGTTTTAATATACCGAAATGGATTTCATATTTTGAATCAACTTCTGTAAATTAGTTGAAAAGACAATTTCATTTTAAAAAAGAAAAATATGTGTTTGGGTTAAAAATAATGTTTTGTCTAAAACTTATATGAGTAATATGCGGAAAATATTTAAAATAATGAGTAGAATTCTAAATTATCACTAAAAAATATCAAAAAATAGATAAATAAATTCCAGACCCATTTGCATTAATTTTCCACTTTTACATCACTTTCCATGAAAAATTACAATCCTTATAGATTATGTAATAGGTATTTGCAAACATACCACTCAATATCATATAAAAAGGCCCCTTATCCACCCAATAAAAGTAAAAACTTATATTTATTTTATTCTCAAATATCTACCCAAATTACAACCCAAAAAATATCTACCATGTTTTTAATATGTTTCCCTTATATAGGATCCTCAACTCCTTCAAATGCAAATAAAATCTCCAAAGGAGGTCAAGGTTCTACTAAGTAAGAAACAAAATTGTCTCTATATTTTACTTTTGTCTACTCATCCTCCCCTTTCTTGAATTTTATTTAGCAATATTATATCACATATAAAATGTCATTATCATCAAATTATAATGATTTGATTATAAATTAAATGTATAAACATCTATTACATTATAATGTGAACTTGTTTGGGTAAATTTAACCACCAATGTGAATGATGATATAATATTTTAATTATATATGATTATGAAAAGCAATGTTTTAGTAATTTGAGGAATTAATGATTAATTAATGTTATTTTTTTAATTATTTATTATAATATGTATATGTATATTTATTAATAGATTCAATTCTCTTGACTGATTCAATAATAACAAACTTCTTTTTATTCTTTATGAGACATTAGTATAACATCCTTGAAATAATCTTGGGACTCCTGATGTCCATATAACATTTCTCTATCCATTCTAGGACACTAATAGATGTGATGAGCACATGATCATGGAGTAAAGACAAAGATCGCTATACAAATTCAAGTATGGAATAAGTGGATCAATTAAACCCCAATGATTTGTATTGACTATAAATGACTAATGATTTTTTCATAAAAAATAAATAAATTAATAAATAAAATAAATCTTAATAATGATATTATATATATTAATAAATAACCAATATTTATTATATAGGGATTTATAGTGTGTCTGAGAAATAATTAATTTAATTATGGGTTTTCTCAAATTAATCATCTTTTACTGACTTATACTATTTCTTAATTTAATATGTTCTTCTTATATTATCATATTATACAACATGTATATATCATAATTTATTTTCTCTAATTTGATAAATAAATTAAATATCCTTATCAAAATATTTCTAAATGATTTATACTTTAAAATATTTTGTTGTGAATAAAAAACATACGATCTTGGTTTTGCATATTTCTATTCCATGTCCATATAATTTAATAAAAAATATACATTTGGATTGAATTGAAATTTAAATATGTATTTTATTTTGTACCTTATGTACTTTTATTTTATTTTATTCAAATATAAATTATGTAAATGTTTGAATGATGTAGGTTATTTTAAAACATTACAAAAATTTTAAAAAGTAATTCTTTCAACTTTTGTACTTTTTATACGTTTTTATCCATGATTATTATTATTTAAATTTATTAATTTTCAAGTATCAATTATTGGGATGTTTATTATTAAAATAATTTGTTTAATTATTTAAATCTTTTGAAATTGATTTCAAAAGTGACTTATATAAATTTTTATAACAATATCACTAAAATGTTAACGAAACTCTTTTTAATGATTTTTATTTATATTTACATTAATTATCTAGAAAATATATTATATATTAATAATTAATATTAATCATGAATCACCCTCTAAATTATCTTAGGATATATTTATTTTTGGTTTTTATCTTTTGGGTATTATCCAATCATATTTCTGATTAATTCTTATGTGATGTTTCTTTAAAATGTTACATAACACATTTAATTATTATGGGTTTATCAATATATAATGTATGATTGATATAACATAACTTAGATATGAATAGTTATATCATTATGTAATTTATGGGACATAAATTATATATCTTACTATCTAATTGGGTAATGTTTTATGAATCATGATATCACTTTGTATGTGTGGAAATGAGAGATTATAATTATTCATTATTCACCCACATGTCTTCTATAATATGATGGAAATGATTCCCCCCCCTCTGAAGAGGGGGAGGAACCCTCCTGGATCTAGAAAATTTACTATCCTCTTTACCACTCTCACTAATCAATATTCTCTCTCTACATTCCCTATTATCCAGCATTGTCCAAAGTTCCCTTATTTTTATTGAGGTTTTCCCAAAATTCATCATTTCTTATGGGAGTTCACAGAGGCACCACCCTTACTCAACAACTCCTGGTGTATATTTTTGGATGAAATCTCCCCAATATAAATATTATTTTGACCATTTCTTCCCCGAATCATGTGATTGAAGGATCATGAGATCATAGGCCTATTAAACCCCATAAATCTCCTCATCTATTTTGAGATGAAACAAGATTTTATATTTTTCTAATCCTCCACCTTGTGTATCTTTAGCATATTTTGTTTTCCTCTATTATAGTGGTCATTTAAATTCTATTTTAAGTGAGATCTTCTCACCTCACCTATTTGGTAAATATTTCAAGTGTTCATATTTACATTTCAAAATCCATCGATACTATTGATGATATCGATGTTCCCTTTATCATCCCTTTTCTAAAAGATCTTTTATTGAAATATATATAATGAAACCTTTAGTTTATTTTGTGTGTATTGAAATATTGAATGAATAATAGATCAAGAATTTTGTGATTTTAGAATCTCATGCATATTTTCCCTAATTTTAATCTACTATATCACTACTAGCAGATTTGTAGACGTGGATTTGTGGTTCATTGAAATGGTCCCTTGTTCCTAATCTATTAGAATTTTATCAATTTTATTGGTGGATAAAATCTTGATGTTTCCTCTAATTCCTCAGATCATGATAAAGTGGTAACATTTCATGAGGGAGAGTTTGATAGGGCTATATAGGCTATGTTTTTGGGGACTCAATGAACCATATTGATCACGTTGTGTTCTTTTTAGGCCCCTATTCACAAGTGAATAGTTATTATGCACATTCTAGGTAAAATCAATTGGGTAATGGAAAAGGTTTAATAAACCAAGATAAATGTGGATTTAGTAAGGATCAGGTGAATACTCAACCTATTGGTGAGTCCAATCATGAAATATATTCCCCTATGATGTCAGATGTTCAAACTATTCATGAAGTGGGGTCTTTCCTGAATTTTCACACAAAAGGAAAGGAGATGGTTTGGAAGCCTCTTAAACACATGGTTTCTAAAATTTTGTACACACTTCATGGTGATTTTAGTCTTCCTTAGTTTCCTCTATGATCTCTATCAATACATTATTCCATGAATTATATTGAGAGATATGACTACTCTTAAGATACTAATAAATAGGGTCTGATAGTTGTATCTGGGGAAGAGGGTAAGATTCATGGACCTTCTTTATAGGATGAGATAGTCATTCAAGTTACTGATTCAGGGTTATGTCACAAAATATATTCAACATTCCACGTCAAGTGGTAAACTATTGTAGAAGGGGTTCTCTCACTCCTATAATCACTATATGTTCTGATAAAGTTCATCTTTAAATAAAATTATTCAATTTAGAAGATTTTTTAATAGGTAGAACATATTGAATTTGTTGGAAAATGGAGGAACATAGAAGGTTAATTATGGTATTGTGTTCCCATGTGTAAAAACCTTTATCATATGATAATGAGATATATGCGTAGTTTTATACGTCACCAGAGTATGAAGAGGATGAGAGACTTGTAGAATATTATAAAAATGATAAGAATAATGGGAAACAAAGGTATATTGGCATATGTGACTATCTAGTAACTATAGGGAATAAAACTAATGCATTAATAGACTATTCTTATTATTTGAAATTAATGACAACTAGATCAGTATGTATGGGTAATAGAATTAAGAAAATGTTACATTTTTATACCAAGGGAGGTATGGAGTTGTTGTATGAATGAGGTATGATTTTCTTCCTATGAAATAGGAGCTTCCTCCAGTAAGAACCTAGATCTTCATTTCATGTATGGATCTTTATTTTGGGTTGTTTTGCGGAAAAATGAATAATTGGGAATTTTATAAGTACATGTTGTGTAATTAGGAGTACACGACGTGTACTTAGGAGTACACACTATGTACATGGAAGTACACGTTGTGTACATGGTTGTTGTGTCTAGCCATGTAATAGCTGTGTACATGGCTATGTAGGTGACCTGGTAGGCCACCTAAAGTGGGAGTCAGTTGAGTCCAGTACAAAAAATGTACATTAAATGAACACACTGTGGAAATTTCATTTTATTTGAGGAGTCAGAGCAGGGCAGTGTCTCATCCCCATAAACACCTTCTTCTCCCCGTGTTTCGTACAGGAGAGCAATGAACGACTAATAATCTTTGAGGTCCTTATGTTCCTCTATCTGAGCTTCGATTGATAGGCTACCAAGTGCATTGGATTCCCACTGGTGAGTTCCCTCTTCCCCTAGAGCCTCTCTTCCTGATTTCTCCTCTCTCATGAGTTATTGAGGGTTGATCATTTTTACCCTATTCATATATCTAAGTCGTTCTAGGCTAATTCAAGGTCCTACATTCAAGAGTGTTCTTCTTAATACATCCAGGTAGATGGTTTGTGATTTTATTTGATTGTATATGGTATATATAAGCTTAAAGTGTCGAATAACAATGTTTGGGGTGTTGTGTTATTTGGAATTCATCCCTGTTTATTTCCTATTATGATTTGGTAATTTGATAAAATGGAAATTTTTTATGCATAAGGTTTATACCTTGATTATGGGTGAGTTTCCCATGTTTGATTGTTTATGGTCATTTTGTCTAGAATTTCAAATTAGTGTTGCTTTGTTTCCATGCCTCGTGTTGTTAGGATGGAGTTATTTTTATTTGAGATGCATGTGTTTTTCAGTGTGAAAGTTTGAACAAGGGGAATTGACTGTGATAGCTTCTCGAGGTAGGGTTATTTATGTTTATTTTATGATATGTTGACCTAGAGGTATTGACTGTAAGAGTTGTTAGGTGGTCATAGAACATAGGGATTGGACTGTGATAGCTACCCAGAGGGTCATTATTAAATGAATATTGGACCATAGGGAATTGACTGGGAGAGATTCTAGGGGTCATTATATTTTTTTATTGTTGTTATATAGAATAAGGGGGTATTGACCATGATACCTACCTAGGTGGTCATTTGTAAATGTTTAGTGTCACGTGGGACTGAAGGGGTTAGACTATGTGATCCTTCCAAGAGGGTCAATATTGATTTAATTTGTGATATGCAAAACCAGAGGGGTCATACTATGATAACATTCCCATAGGGTTGCTTTTGAATGTTTGAATTAATGTGACGAGTCTTCCAAGACAAAGAACAGTCTTAGAATTGGTCTTACTTGATATTTTATACGGTCTTTTGAGATGTTTATTTGTTATATTATACAAGGGGATACCAAACATAGACTAGATATTGGATTTCATTATTCAAAACTTTTAATAATTAATAAATGAAAAATCAATGTAATTGGAAACTGTAAGATTGTTTACTTTTGAGTACTTTCTATTTTATTTGTAAATTTTTCATATTGTCTACTATATATATTCACTGACAGTTAGACATAGATATTTCGGTGGTTTACTACTGGTATTCATATCACACTTTATTTGGGTAATACTTTTGGACCCAAAAAGATTTTATGGTTGTAGGTATAGATAAGGGAAAACATTTCTTCATCAGGTACATGATTGCAGTTGGAGCTTGGGAGCTTGTGACCAAGCTGAGGCTTGTGATGCTGTTGGAGTTTAATGTTTTTAGTACTTTGGTTTTGGTACTGTATTTCCAGCATTGTTATATGTTTGGATTCTTTCCTAGATACATGTTACATGAATCATTTATTTATATATTCTACTGTGTTTATAATATAGGTCTTCTGCTCCTTACATCAGTTGTATGGTATTACTGCTTCTTCTATTATTTGCGATTTTTTTCTGATGTGTTACTCTAACAATGATGGAATAGTTTCCCCACTATCACACCCAAGGCCCTCACTGATTGTTGGCATCCACTGATGTTTGGGGAAATTCCATTAAGGCCATGTGACCAACCATGTATGGGGAACCTTTTGATGACACCCAAAATAGGGACGTTACACCTCCCCCACCCGATTTTCCATTGATAAACATAATGTGAAAGAGAGTATTTATCAAGAGGAGATAATTTTTGAAGAAACAGTAGATTTAGATCTATAATGCATCATTAAGAGAATTAATGAGAGTTTTTTTTTTCAAATCAAGGGTGGAGGACGACCTCTAACTTTGAAGGATGTGTTGGATGACATAGATCCCACTAATATCCCACTTATGAACTACAAAGAGAAATTAATAGAATAGGACTTTAAAATAAAGTAATGAAATGAATACCAAATCTAGATAAGCTCTAGAATAGAGAGATTTGGTACTAAAGAAAAACTAAAATTAAAAAATACACATTCCCATATCATGTTTCAGTGGTTTAATTAAATAAATATTAGTATGGATGAGTTCATTAGTAGTTTATGTTTGATAGACTCTTTATTTGAGGAGTTTTTACACAAGAGGGCTAAGTGAAATAAATTCCCAATAATTTGGAGTATTCACCAGAATCTTGATTATAACATTTAATATTTGGATTATGAGGGAGAACCATTTCTAATTATGGTATAATCTGGCACCAATCCTGTTTACCAATTTCTCATAAAAGTGATTTTCATGAAAATGAATAAAATGTTAATTTCAAAGAATGTTCTTTTTACATGATATAGTTATCTTTGTCCAATATTTCATGATGGTCTTTGAATAGATCCTATAACTGTTTGGATGATTATCTATACTAATTCATGTTACATATTTCTATTTTATGTCACCATGGTTTATGATTTTGAATTCTACATTATTATTCTATTGTATATTTTATTCATTGAGTATCATCATTTTATGGTTATACATTTCTATTCTATGATCCTTGATTATGTTTTCAATCCCTATGATAACTTCTTATAATTCCGTGATCTAAGTTAATTAATATTGACATTCTCTCTAGATTATTTTTTTAATAGGTGTATGATGAAAGTATAAATCTTATAAGACCCTTTGATATGTATTTCACTTTACTGATTCTTCTAATTTCCTTAGGTAATAAATAAAAATATTATATATTATAATAACACAAATGAATAAAATATTAAAAATTTTATTGAATTAATGTACACTATACTATTAAATAAGTAAAATTTGTATATATTCTCCAAATAATCTAAGAATTTGTGTTCTATGAGTGTGTATTGATTGTTTTTATACCCCTTTAACTCTCTTTCCTCCCTATCACTCTACCTAGGGATTTCTATTAAGACCCTATTTATTGGTTCTATTGGTGCTTCTGATCACCAACCATCCTCTTTCCCTTCCATTCTTCTCCATTATTTATTCCTTTGGTATTATTCTCATTTCAGTTATGGTGAGTTTTCCTAGGGGTGTACCCCCTATGGTTTTCTAGGTTATGTTCATTATTGTTCTACTCTTCCTTGATTTATCCTCATCCCTCACTCTCATTGAATGGATTAATACCTCTTGTGGCGTGTCAATAAAATTCAATATCCCTACCTTATTATTGGTTTAGTGGTAGGACCTTGCTGACTATTAGTCTTCTAAACATCTCAGTCATGATCCTCACAAATTCCCAATGTTCCTTTTGGTGGACCATCCATTCCATAGCAGAACTTTTCCATCTCCTTAACTTGTTGGTATTTGATGATTTATTGACCTCATCCTCATCTTAGAGTGTGCGAGGGGGCCCCTTTTGTTTTTATCATTAATCTACTAGAGTTTTGGGTTTCTTTGGTTTTCACGCACACATGGTTTTTCTTCATTAGTGTCTACCATATTCATGTGGGTTGGAATTGGGACAAGATGTGTGGTTTGATTCATTGGTGTTCCCCCATGAAGTTTGCAGTTATTGGATGTGTGATGGGTTAAAGTTGATTGGAAATGGAAGGTGATGTCCTTGGTGGAAACAGGTAGTGCCCTGGTGGCTTGGATTAGTGGTTTTCCAAGGTAGAGATATGGGGCTTAGGGTCTGACTATTGCCACCTTGGGTCCCCCCCATCGACTTTAATCGAACCAACTTGTAAATTACAATTGATTTGGTATGAATTTTATTTGAAATTTTAAAATAAATTAAGAATTTAGTCATTTACCCCTGTGATGTTTTATTTTCTTTTCATTGTTTATATTTGTTCTCACTCTACCTAGCCTGAAAATTGGTTTTCTAAAATATACTAAAAAATATGCGTTGAGAGTGTGTTTCAATTTTTTGTATATATATATAATAATGTAGAATTGTAAACAAATATATGTATGTTATACTTGTGTTCTCTTGGATAAAATTCTGAAAAAAATATTTTAGATCATATTATATTTTCTATGGTGTTTGTGTGGGATGAATCAGTTCTATTTATCCATTTTTATTATAAAATAAAATATATGATCAATCACTTATTTACAGTTAGTGAAAGTGGGTACACTTAATAATGTATAAAATATGTTCACTCTTTTATCACTTTTTTATGAAATGAAAATTACCAGAAATTGCCTCCAATATTCATATAATTCACCCACTCATAAAGAAGATCTATTACATTTTAAAGAGTGTGTCATATCACACTTCTCATAGTTTATTCCATTCATTTATGTGCAACAATAATTTAAATAAAGATGATAATATTGCACCACCTTACAATATTTTTCCTTTGATAGTGAGTGTTTACATTAAAAATAAATTAATGACATATAAAATTATAAATAATAATAATAAATTTAGAATGAAATTCCAAAATCTATACATTCTTTCTATATGGCCTCAGTGACATTAAAATTAGGTCCTAAGTTGTGTAGTTCTTGAAAATATAGATCTTATTCAATGAAATATTGAAAAAATAAACACTAAAACATAAAATTGTATTTCTAAAACTACCACCTCTAATATAAACCATATTTCACAAGTTTTATCAGCACTTCTCATAACAAATCTATGAAAATAAAGAGGATAAATATTGGAAATAGTCTAATCCCACATTTGTATATAAAAATCCCTCTAAAATTCAATTCTGCGGTTAACTATTTCCACAAAATTATTTCATCTAAAATAGGTGGAAATTATTTATAAAACATACATTATTCACCATTTTATCTATACAAGCTGAATTAAATTTTAAACTAACAAAACCCTATTAAAATAGTGAAAGTGGGTGGTGTGTTTTGAAATAATAATAACTTTTAATATTCTTCATCATTTTATCCATAACATCCATTATAAAACTTTAATTTAACAATTTAAAAGTTTTATATAAGGATAATAAAATTTAATTTTTTTAAACTAAAATTTTACGTAGCTTCTAGAATGCTTTAAAATTTCAATTAATCCAACTTCTACAAAACTAAAACTTTCTATATCACTACTACTAAATTGCATGTTTCGTCCATAACGTTTTATTTTTAACTCTAATGTGGTGATTAAAATTGGGTTGAAAATATTATTTTATTTGAATCATATATTTATTTATCTATAGAATTTTAATAATCAATGTTGGAAGCCATAATACCCTCATATGAACTATAAGATATAAAAAATAGTTTTAAAGCACCTTGAGTATTTTTCATCTGTCTTTTAACTTAGAGAAACTCTGTCCAAATGCTCCCTAAATGGGATATATGCTCTTTGGTGTCATACGTGCACTTGTTTCACTAGATGTTAAACCAAATTATCTTCTAATTCATCCAAAATGATATGATACTACTCCAATGATCCCTAAATATCTACATTATCATATATTAATGAATTAAAATATATTATTCCCCTTATTACTTGATTAATATTACAAATAAATGAAATATGATCTATAGAACATGTTGAGAATAGATTCAATACACTACCCAATACCATGTATCAATGTGATTTCTCATTGTCTATTCAATTTAACTATTTTAATTTTGTAAAATTAATAAAAACATGAATTCATAGGGAGAAATTGGAGGATATATGTTCTCTTTAACTTAATTATGTAGAAATAAACCCCCTCAATGAATTTACTCATTCCATCCATTTCTTTTTCTTCTCTAATGATTTTATAGATGTTACTAATAATATTTCTTAAAAAAATCAATCATTTTAATGTTTTCCTCCACCTATATAAAATATATTAGAATATGATTCATTAATTTTACACCACTTTTGATAAAAATTAAGCTAACAATGTGTAGGTCCATGAAAAATAAAATTATCACAGTGATTCTGGGAGGGATAAAACCCCTAATAAGAACCTAAAATGATGGAAACAATCTATAAAAATGACTTTGAATATATTTCAACTAGTTAATCCTTGGTCAAAAGATAACTTATTCTCAATTCATCAAGATCCACCTTCTCCTTTATATTTTGATAAACAATGTCAATGTGGTTTGATAATGAGTGTTTCATCACATTTTTAGGAAGTTGGCGATGATTTAATTATCACACCCAATTATGAAAGGAATTTCTACCCACACTCACATATCCACCAATTGGGACATTATACACACAATTTATGTGACAGATAGACCAATTTACATATATTCAGCATCTATTGGGATTAAATTCACTGATGTTTGATTTTATAATCCCATGAAATAGACCTTACTATAAGAAAAAATGACATAATATAAGTTGATTTATGATCATCAATGTCATCATCCCAATATTTTTTGTTCTATACATTGATTTTATGAGCTCTATATCTATCATAAATTATGATATAATCAATATTTCCCATCACAAATTTAAGGTTCTAATTTTATTTCATACGATGAAACTTCATTACTTTTTATTGGAATTGAGAAAAAGGTGTCACTATGTACACAATGTCTAGTAAAAAATTCAGTAAATGTAATAATTTTTAAATAAATCTTCTAAATTATCTTTGAAAAAAATTACATTATCATCCTTAATCAACTTATTTCTTACTAATATTACTACAGAAACGTCCTTTGAGTTACCAATTCTAAAGAGATATAGAATTTCCCAATCATACATGTGAATATAAGATACAATAAACATATTGAATTACTTATTATTCAAAGAAACTTTCATCCCACCATGAATTAATATCTCAAAACATTTTATCTTTTGGAGGTAAATTTCACACATAATTGAGTTTCATATCTATAAAATATTAAATTATGAACATAAATGATAAAAATAAGATAAATTTTAGTGACCCATGATTTTAATACATATATAATGCATTTAAATGGACGAATATTAAATATATAACATAATGACCCATGAATAATCTTATAGGTATAATGCCATTGAAAACATGGAAACATAAAAAACTGTTTCACAAAATATCTATATCATCTAAAACTTATTTCTTCATAACTAACACCCTTACTAGAAATTTCATACCTAATATCTTTATTCATAACCCAGGATAAGGAAACATAAGAAATTGCGATTTCTAATTCTTAGTAATGTTAAACAAGGTAGATATCAATGATCAAATAATCATATCATGAGAAAAAGGGAATGAGGACATGATAATAACATTTAAAAACCATTTCTTATATATCAAAGATCATAATATTGAATCATATAATAATAATATATAGTTTATAAGACATAAATCATAAATAAATCAAATAATATGATCCACAAGAGCATAAATTTTTACAAGACATGGAATTGTGGCATACACAAACGCATAAGAAATCATTTCCTTAGTAGTCAAGGATCAATTATAAGGCTATCATAGTGCAATGAGTTCACTCAAAAAACCATAGTATTAGTAAATGTTCACTCCTAAGACTATCATAGTGGACATAGTCCCTTACTGAACTAGGTTCACTCCCCATTCCTATCTTTTTTATCACCTGAGATATAAATTTAATATTTACCCAATACATTAGAGTGCGATACTGGTACCACCCATCACATATTGAAAAGAATATGTATGTGTGCAATAAGATCATAAATAATTCATCATATCAGAACCCATTAAAATAAATGGGTTTCATAAACATTTAATTATAACATAATCCATCGAAAATAAATAGGTTTTATTAAATTTACATCATAACATACCCCATAGAAAAGAAATGGGTTTCATAAACATTTCAACCATTCATCTTAAACATAAACCATATGGATAAATAATAAAGATATTATCCTAGGATAATATACCTATTAAATAATATATAACCTAAAATAATTTCATCTTTGTTGGAAAATGATTTTCAAAAATCACAATGAATAATTATTAAGGGAATTAACTTTTCTATTTTAAAATAATTTTATTTAATAGTTTCAAAATTATAAATGAAAAAATTAACTTTTTAAATTAGATTTTAAACATGTAAAGGAATATTCAAGGAAACATTTACTCATAATTATGGGAAAATATATTCATTACATATAATATAAAAAACATTCCATCCATATTTCTTTCGAAGAAGTCACAAAGTACCTCATTTGGGAAAAAACAAAAAAATATCCTTACAACTAATTTTTTAAAAATTAAAAAATGACCTAAAATACCTTTAATTTTTTTGGATAATGTAAAATATATTTCAAAACACTTTTATAAAACTTGTATATGGAAGAGAAATATTTCCTAGTTGAAAATAAAAAATTAACAATCTCAAATATTAATGAGACTATCAGATAAGCCCTTACCTAAATCCCAAATTTACTCATTCACGTTAAAAAATAATGTATAATAAATATTAATTAAATTACCAGATTCATATTTATCATACCATTTATAAATTATTTATTAAATATTATCACCATTTTATTAATAATTTATTATTAAAACCATTGTTTGGTGTAATATCTACTTCATTTTTCGAAGAATGTTTCAGTTCAGTAGTACACGTCCTTATACTTTGATGATGTTAAATATTTTTTTAAAATGTTAATAATCATATAAAAATCATATATATTTATTATTTTTATATCTATAATCATACATAAAAATTTTATTTAGAAAAATTAATTACACCATTCATGGAGACGATATGTCATACATACGCATAAACATTATTTCCATTTTTTTACTGATGGAATGAAATATTGGTAAATAATAATTAACTTTTTTAGAAAAATTATTATATTATATATATTGTATATATTAATCACATTTATATTTATTACAATCTAAGTAAAATATAAATGAAAATTGAAACACATCGCATCATGGATGTGGTAGTCCACATGTACGAACGAATGACATTATCATTTCGCAAATGATTGGATGGTAAGTAGGTAGATGTAAAAATATAATTAAATATGTATAATTAAATTTTAAATATCATATATACACATTAAACCCATCATAATACCAATACATAAAATATGGCGGTGAAAATTTAATTGTATCACTATTTTGAAACTGTAAGTCGTACGTACACCTAAGTGATTCTTTAACTTCTCTTTTGATGGGAAATAGGGTTTATAATGTTGTTTTAATGATCATAATAAAATTTCAGAATATTTAAATTATTTAAGATATAATTTTATGATAAATAAAATTTATTTATATGAGATAATGAAGTGTTTAAAAGGAAAGTGATCTGTTAGGGATATTGCATATTCTTTGAAGGTGCTCCTTTAGACCTCCTCTAAAGGGTTATAGGGCTGGTATTTTGTGAAGAAAAGAACCTATATAATTCTTATATATATGTGAATAACATAAATTGATAGTGTTGGATCATTATATAATTCTTAATGATGTGTGAAGAAGGGAGGGAGGTGGTGACCTTTTACAATTGAGGCGAGGGGACCTTTTTTGAATTTATCTAATGATTAAATTATAATAAATTAATTTCGCAAGAACAATACCTAAAAATTGAAATGGATTCAAAGATAAGGAAATATAGGGTTTCAATCCCTTTTAATAATATAATTTATACAAATTTTGGTGTAATTTTAAACCTTATCATTTTGATTATCTCTTAGTTAAGTTATATTAATTTTAACTAAGACAACCACTTTCTCAATATTAAACGGTTATAAGTTTTACATATAAGTAAAAAATAGAAACATTAATGAATAAATTATGAAAATTTAAACCTTATATTAACCACATTATATTATTTAAATATTTTTTTTTGAAATTAAAAAATTTAATAAAATATTATTTTGATAAAATATCATTATTATAAATTTTGATAATATTAATTTAATTTAACTTTAAATACGATAAAAAAAGTTAAAATCAATACATAATTCTTTAAAAACACCCTAATATATCCTGTAAATCCTGAAAAATCGTGTTTCACATTAAATAATTCAAGTTATATCACATTTACTATTTTTAAAATCATTTATTATATTTGTTTATTAAATGGGGACATACTACATTTGTGTTTTATAAGAAATTATGGTCATTATATAATTAATATAAATTAAAAATAATTTTATATCATGAAAATAATTTTTTGAATCTCAAAATAAACACTTAGATTCTTTCATAACATAGTTTTGTCTATATGTGAAAACATAAAAGATATTGAAAACAGAGTAACTTTTTGTACCTTTATTTCATTTAAATAATATATAAGTAATTATCATGGAAAAATATACATTAAAAAAATAAAATTTGAGCCTAAGGTTTTTATGGTAAAATTAAATTCATCCCATAATAATTTGGGAAAATAATTATGTTCTTATTACTTATTTTTAACCTCGATTAATCCAATTTAGTCTTTATTGAGGTGATAAATTTTACCATTGATATTATTCATAATGACCAAAAATAGAAGGGTCCTATTTATGAAATTTTATCCTTATGATAATAAATATGAAATTAATTTTTATCTAAATCATTAACTATAAATGTTATAAATTAATTTTAATTTAAGCACACAAATAGTGACACAAACGGTTCTTTATAAAAAATGCATTTTAAGCATTCAAAATAGATTTATTCATATACTATTCCTAGAAAACATATTTGATTAAATTTGAAAGAATTTGATAAATTAAATAATATATATATTTCATTAAAATAATTCACCAATAAGGAAAAATTTAATTTAGAAATGTATATTGCATGCATACAACACGTTATTTTAGAAAAATATTTCATTCTCATTAAAATTATTTTTATTTTGCTTTATAATATATTGATATACAATAATTTTATTTTTATAAACATATAACCATAAATATTTTCATAATTTATTTATATTTATTGATATCCACAAATCCAATGGCTAGGTGATAACTTCTATTTTATGTAATGACAATTTAATATTATATCACAATTTATTTATGCTCGGTGTTGTGTGAAACACAAGCTATCGTAGAAAATAAATTTATTTGAAAAAAATTATTTCATAAAATATAATGGTGTAACATTCAACCCCCCATAAATTTAATTTTACCCTCATAATTTTTTCACTTTGATATAAAAAAAATCTAATTCTACCTCAATACATCCCCTCATTCCAGCATTGTTCCTCAAATTGGTAGTTTCTCCAAAAAACATTGACTAGGTGAGTTGTCTTGTTTCATAGAACATTCTTTTTAGGATCCATAATATGTATTGGTTTTTTTTAAAAGATCTTGCTTGAGTGGTACAACTTATGAGTTTAGTATATGTGAAGGATCAAGTATTTACTTCCATAGGAGAGATACATGGAATACATCAGGAACATTAGAGAGATTCAAGGGAAGTTCCAATCGATAAACTACCATTCCAATATGATCAATAATTTAAAATGGATAGATATATCTATGTTTTATTTTCCCCTTATTTACCAATATAATATCCTTTTTCTAGGGGGATATTCATAGGAATATCGTGTCACCCACTTCAAACTCAAGATTTTTCTGACTATTATGATTATAATTTTTTTCAACTCTGAGATTATCTTATGTTCTTTTGAATATATATAAGTTTATATTCCATTTACTCAGTTGGATCAGGTCCCAATATCATTCTTTAACCAACATCATTCTAGTATGTTGGAGTTCTATACTTACTAACGCATATGGATTCATAAGGAGCTATCTCAATACAAGAGTGGAAGTTTTTTTGTATGATAATTCTACCAAAGTAAGGTGTTGATCCCAACCACCATTGAAATATATATATATCAATCTATCAGAATATATTCTAGAGATTCAATGGTCCTCATAGTGTTACCATCTATATGAGGATTATTAGTAGTGTTAAAATATAACTATATATCTGGATCCTAATAAAGCTTCTCCAAACCATCAGGGTATATATAAAAACATGATCAAATACAGTTTATTGTGGTACACCATGTGATATTAGCACTTAAATAATATACGACTGAGTATATTGATCAGGATAAATATTTTATCTAATGGAAATGAAATGTGATGACAACATATATTGATCGATGACAACCCATATAGCATTGTCCCATTTTGATTATTTATGGTGTCCAAAAATGAAATACAAGGTAATTTTTCCCATTTTAATTATATTATGGGTAATTCTTGTAATATCCCCTTATAATTTTGTATGTATTCCACAGATTTATGACATTCGAAGAACCGAGAAACATACTCTGTGATATCTCTCTTTATTCCAATCCACCAAAAATACTTTTTCAGGTCTCTATACATCTTTTTTACTTCCATAAGTTATAGATAATGATGAACTATGAGATTCATACAACCTCTTATTATTCAAAAAATGTATCAACCTGACACATAAAAGGTTCCTAAACATTATTAATCCATCACAATCAATTTTGAAAAAAATAAAATATCTCACCTTCTTTTTCATATCCACATCTTCTTTTTCTTAATATTTAATCATCACATGAATAGATTGGTGAACATTAATTTGATCCAGTTAATATTTCTCCACATCCATTATGATTTCTAGCTCTATAATTTTCAAATGCATAATTATTGGATCTTTTTTATCCTCATAATGTATTAGATAGCATTATCCTTTCGACTCAAAGTTTATTCACTTTCCTTTGGGTAATTTATTGAACAATCATAATCCTTAATTAGATCCATCCATATTCATTGTCACATGTTTATCTGTTTTTGAGTGAAAATTATACTTTAAATTTTGTGATTAGTATGTATGTCACACCTTTCTTCATATAGATAATTATACCATATCTTTAAGGAAAAAATACCATATCTATCTCTAAATAATTAGTTGGGTATTTTTTTCTCATGGACCTTCATTTGTCTTATAATATAAACTATAACCATATCATTATACACGAGGATGAATCCCCATACCAATATTTTATGAATCATTATATATTACAAACCCTTATACATTTCATGGTAGTGTAAGCATATGTGTTCTAACAATACATCTCTTCAGTTCCTTGAAATATTCATCACATTCGTCCATCCAAATGAACTTTGCATCTTTTTGAGTTAACATGGTGAGTGGATTTAATAGGCCTGATAAATCAACCATAAAGTGTTGATAATATCCGTCAAAACCAAGAAAAATATGGAGGTTAGTCAGAGTGGTTTTTATAGGATAATGTTCAATAACATCTGTCTTTGATTGGTATACTGATATACCCTTGAACGAGATTATATATTGTAGGAATGCAACTTTCAAAAGAGAAAAATTAACATTTGGTAAATTATTTATAAATATTCTCCTTCCCCTATTTATTTATGATAATAATCAAGTGATCTTCATTCTACTACATTATATTTTAATATAATTGAATATAATCTATAAAGACGACCACAAAATGGGAATAGTAATCTCTAAAGACTCTATTAATTATATCCTTGAAGATAGAAAGGTAATTAGTAATACCAAATGGCATCACTATAAATTTAAAATGTCCATACCTTGTGTGGAATTGTATCTTGGGTATATTCACTTTGAATCTCAATTGATGATATCTTGAATAAATATCAAACTTGGAAATGTTTTGAGCTTGATGCAATTGATCAAACAAGTAATCAATATGAGGAAGAGAATACTTTATCCTGATAGTAATATTGTTATGTTCTCAATAAGAAATTCAAGGTTTCATTAACCCATATTTATTCTTAAGAAATAGGATAGTTTCTCCCCAAGGGGATTCACTTGGTGGAGTGATTCCCCTGCCATGATTATCTTGGGGTTTCTTCTTCAATTATTTAAACCCAATCAAGGCCATTTTATATAGAGTCTTAGAAATAGGAATAAATCAACTTTATGATATAGTGGAACACTAGAATACTCTTCTATAAATACATAAATAAAATCCCACACAATATGAATATCTTAAATATTTAGCTTCACACCAACTATATAAGATAATATCCCATTTTTAATAGAATTCGTGACTCAAAAAATGGATTTAATTCCCATTGAATGTTAATTTTTGACATCACATTTAATAGTGATCAAAGGATGCTTCAGAATATCAAACATAACTTCCCTTATATAGTAATTTGTGTTGGATTTATGTAAAGAAATCCAATCCATTACTAAAATAAAATTGATTTAAACAAAATGAATAATAACAATATTTACAAAAACACATTCCCAAAAACTTCAACCAAAGAAGAATCATAGACTAGGGATTTGATCATCATACATATAGTGGTTTTTAATGATAACAGAACATCTAATTTTTTATGTGGTACTATGATAAACTTTTAAATTTATTTAGATATAAAAGAGTGTGTAGATACAAAATGAAATATAACTTTAGAATTTCTTGAGTGGATGGTAATGTACCATTAAACATATCTCTATCATACCCCTCATCATAAAAAGTGATCACATGAAATTTCCATTTTCTATGGGATTAAGAGGTTGTTGAAATTGATCATCATTAAAAAATTTTATATTTGGGCACAGGTTAGCATAATTTCCATACTACAAGCATTTAAAACCTGGGATTATGGGTGGTGAATTCTGTGGAACTTTCACTCTATCTACATCATTGGATAATATCTTCATATCACATTAACATTCGATTTCCTGATGAATTTATTTTTCATAATGAAATATTTTTCTAGTTCCATTAAGATAATTTCTCCCATTTTTCCTTATACACTTCTAGTATAAATCAAATATCATATTATTTTCTCCACATTTTTTAGAAGTTCTTTTCAATTCCATTTTTCACTTCTTAACAAAACCATAATATTGATACATAACTTCAATATCAATCTCCACCATTAGAGAACATCAATAAAATCATTGATATTAATGTTCTATATGGATAATTCCCTTTGGAGGCATGATTTTAAGACAATAAAGAATCAATCAACTTTACTTTTAGGATGGATGATAATACAAGATTTATACATTGTATGTCTTATGAAATTTTCATCATATTTATAAACTGATTGATCATCCTTTTAATTTAACTCAAGTAATATATTCTCTATTTTTGATGGATAATATGAGGTTTTTTGTTTTGCAAAATATGATTTTAAATTCATCCCACTCTATAGATTAAATTTCTACATATTCTCTTGTGTTCTTGATAAGAGTCCACCAAAGATCTGATTTTTTTTAAAAATTATAAATTGAAAAAATATATTTTCCATGTTCTAAACAAAATATTATAGAAAATATATTTTCAAAGGTCCTAATGAAATTCTCAAAAAATATTGGGTTAGCAGGCCCACTAAAATAAGGTGGTTGTTTCCTTATAATAGATGCAATATAATGTTGTCCCCACCTTTTCTTATTTGGAAGATCAATATTATTAATATCGTAATAATATTTTGTGATAGTTTAAACAATATTTTTTATTCATTATCCCATAACATTTAGTTTCTCTAGAGGAAAAACATTTCATTGTTCATCTCATTCATCATTAACACAATTCCATTAAGTTCCATCCATTGACTAAAACCAAAAACTATTTTCTGAGGAACAATAATCAGGGTATTAAACCATATGAAACCTAAAATTCAATTATAGTATGTATTAATCATGAAATATTATTCTATGAAACCTTACATCAAACTTAGGTCATTCATGACCATTACCAAAACATTAGTATTTTTTCTTATACATTGACTTATACCTAGGATTTTTACTAATGCTTTCTCATCCTAGTATCCAAAGGTTGTCTAAAACTTACTACTATACCAAAAATAGTGACCCATACTTTTCATACGTAGACATTAATTATAAATAGGTGAATATTATTTTCATAACATAACAATCAATTCTACAATCATATAGGTCTAGTGCCTTTGAAAATATGGAAACATAAATAACTAGTTCATAAAATATCTACATCATTACCCAATTATTTCTTCATATATAGAACCCTTCATAGAAAAATCATACATAAAACCATTATTTATATCTTATAGAAAAGAGACCTAATAAATGGTGAGCTCTATTTCTCAGTAAGGGTAAATAAGGTATATATCAATGATCACATAAGAATAACATGTGGAAAATTGTATGAGAACATGATCATGAAGGTTAAAAACTACATCCTACATATCATAGATCATAATATTAAGCCATGACATAAATCTTAGTATTTTATAATACATTAATCCTAAATAAAAAAATAACATGAACCATGAGGGAATAATATGTCACAATACATGGAATTGTGGCATACACATAAGTATAGAAAATCATTTCCTTAGTAGTCTGGACTTATTTCCAAGGCTATCATATTTTAATGGTTCACTTACCAAACTATCATAATAGTAAAGGTTCACTCCCAAGACTATCATAGTTGACATATTATCTTACTAAACTAGGTTTAATCCCCATTCTTGTACTTTTTTTATCCTAATATATAAATCGTTACCCATTTCATTGGAGTTAGATATAGATCCCACCAGTCAAATATTAAAAATCATACATATTTGTTCCACAAGAACAAAAATAATTAATCATATAAAATCACATTAAAATTAATTTCATTCATAAACATTTCATCATAACATAACCCAAGGAAAATAAATTGTTTTTATAAACATTTCATCATAACATAACCCATAGAAAAGAATAGGTCTCAAAAACATTATATCATTTCATCATAAACATACACCACTAACATAAAGAATAAATATGGTATCCTTGCATTGTATCCTTAGTAAAGTGTGGGTAACATAAAATAATTTTATATCATATGGCAATTTGTTTTGAAAGATAACTCAGAATAATTAATGATGAAAATAAACTTTCAACTTTGAAATCATTTAAAAAAAAATTGTGCAACTATAAAAGAAAAAAATTTCATAAAAATGAAATATGAATATTCAATTAAAAATTTATTAATAAATGTATAATAATATATTCATCATTTATAATTTAAAAAATATTCTTTCTATACTTTTTTTGGAAAATGTCACAAAGTACCTCGTTTAGGAAATGATAGAAAAATACCTTTCAATCATTTAAAAAAAAGGTAAAACATGGTTAAAAATTAATTTACACAATTATAAGATAATGGAACAAAAATATTGAGAATGTTTTTACAAAACAACATATGGAAGATAAATATTCCACAATAGATACATAAGTATAAACAATCCCAAATATTGGTAATATTGTCAGATAAACCCATACATCAAGTCAGGACTTTTCACATTCACATTCAAAATGCATGTATAATAAATTTGGATTTATTATAAATAGTTTCCATAATGATATTAAAATCTATAAAACCATTTATGATTTATTTATGGCATAATATAACCAGTTTATTAATAATTTGTTATTAAAATCACATTTAATTGTGATAACTACTTGTTTTTTTTCAAAAATGTTTTTGTTCCGTAGTCTCGACCCTTATATTTTGATCATGATTCCAACATTTAGAGAATTTTATCCATTATTAACTGTCATATATATTCATTATTTTCATATTTAAAGTCATTTGTAAAAAGAAGATATAGAAAAATTAATTACACCTTTCGTGGGGGTGGTTATCATTTCCCTAAGGATTGGATGGTAAGATGGTATATGTGATAATATAATTCCATAATTATAATTAAATAATTAATATATTATATAAAAATTAATCCCACTATAATACACATCCATAAAATATAATGATTAAAAATTAACTGTATCACTATGTGGAGATGGTAAACTGTACGTACGCATGAGTGATAATTTCACTAATCATTTGACGAGAAATAGAGTGTATAATGATGTTTTTGTAATAAAAATAAAATTATTGAATAATTTTAATACTAAATTTATTATGTTATGATAAATAAAATATATTTACTTGTGGTAAATAAGTGTAGAAAATAAAAGTGATCGGTTAGGGTGATTACCTCTTCTTCGAAACGACTCAATTAGATCTCCTCCAAAGGGCTCTAAGGTTTGTCATTTGGGAATTTAAACACATATATAATGTTTTTGAAGTTGTATATAAGATAAACTAGTAGATTTTGGTCAATATATAAGTCACAAAGTGGTATGAATAAGTGAGGAATGAGGTTCGCTTTTATAATTAAGGTGAGGGTCACTTTTGTAATTTTCTAAATAAATTAAGTTATAATAAATCATTTCATAAGAAAAATACATCCAAATGGATTGATATTTGAAGATAAGGTGGGATAGGGTTGTAATACTATCGAAATATAGAATTTAGACCAGTTTTGGGAATTTTTAAACCTTATCATTTTGATTAATCCTTAGTTAACCAATTTTATTTTTAACTATGGAAACAACATTTTCAATATTAAATGGTTTTAATTTTTAATTATAAGGTAAAAATTGGAGAATAAATTGAACATTTATGACATTTTATAACATATCATAATAACTATGTATTATTTATATATTATTAAAAAATTTAATAAAATAGTATTTTGATAAAATGACATTTAGGTCAATTTTGACACTATTCATTTAATTTAACCTTAAAAACAACAATAAAAACGGGGAATTAAAATATGATGATTCAAAACTTCAATAATATGTACTATAGTTATATAAATTTAATTTTTCAAATTAAATCACTCATATTATATCACTTTTAATATTTTTAAAATCATTAATTAAATTTTTTATTCAATGGAGACATATTGCATCAATGTTGCATAAGAAAATAAGGTAATTATATAATAAAAAAATAAAAAATAAATTTATATCATGAATATAATTTTACTAATCTCTCAATAAAAACTTATATTAATCATAACTTACCTTTTTTCCTACATGTACACATAAAAGATATTAAAAATAGAGTGAAATATTGTAACATTCTTTGATTTATATAATATATAAATCATTTTTTGTGAACAAGTGTCTATTGAAATAAAAAAATTATAGCCTAAGGTGTTTATAGTATAATTAATTTTACCCAATAAGAATTTGGATGAATATTTATGTAATTATCAATTGTTTCTAATTTAGATTAACCAAATTTACCATTTATCGACGTGACAAATTTCACCAAAGTTACAATTCATGTTGACCAAAAATAATATTAGACTATTTACCAATTGTGAATCTACATATTCAAAATATTTAATTCATTTTATGTAATTACATTTCTATAAAAATAATAAATAAATTTTATAGTAAGTGCACAAAGTGAAATAAAAAATGATTTTTAGAAAAAATACATTTTTAAGCATAAAACTAAATAATAATATCCTATTCCTAGAAAAGATATTTGTTGAATTTTTAAAATAATTATCAATTAAATAGTATATAAAATTCAATAAAATAATTCAAAAAATGGTGAATAATTTAATTAATAAAATTATATTGCATTTATAAACTGATTTTTTTAAAAAATATTTCTTTTTTTCATTAAAATGATTTTTATTTTTTATTTATAATCAATTTATAACAAATTATTTAATTTTATAATTTTATAAAAATATGATTTTCATAATTTATTTATTCATATTAATACCCTCCAATCCAATGGCTAGAAAATAAATATAATTTTAAATAATAATATGTTAAAAGTATATCATGTTTTGTTTAAACTTGTTTTTGCGTGTAACAAAAGATATCAATGAAATTAATTTTATATGGAAAAAAATTATAAAATATGAGGGTGTTACTGAACAACGGTTTTATTATTTCACATAATTTGTTTTATCTACCACGTCTTTCTTAAAGATAATACTCTTTAGGCACATGTACGTTTTCAAAAACCATGCTTGAAAGGGGTTTATTTATTCAATAAATAGCCTTATTTAACTCATAAACATGGATGAAATTATAATCAAGTAAGAATACCTCATGTTGGTCAATGTATACCTATTTTTCAAGATCACCCCTTGGAGAATATGACTCCACATAAAATTTAATTAACTTATTATTTTATTTGGTATAAATAATAAGTATTTTTTAGATTATTTTCATCCACAAAATGGGTGAAAAAATATCTTTAAAATAAATTATTTTTTCCTATGAATATCATTTTCACATGGGACTTTATTAATTTTGAGAAACTTTAACTCTCTAAACTATAATGTTATGAAGTTCCCAATTTATAAAATCATTTTCTCCCATTATAGAATTAATAAAATATCCCATGTATTTTTATGCTCAATTTGGTTGAACTAATCTTTTATAGCAGCAATCCACTCTTTTTTTGAGTGATTCTTCCATATATCGTGTCTCCACCATAAAAAATAAAGAAACCATGAATTAATATACTGAAACGTTTTTTTTGTTTTTACACCTCTATCCATGTCACCAAGGACATTCTCATGCCTAATATTATATCAAGATCACCTATGAGTTGGTTTGGTATAGCCTATATATTCATTTCCACTTTAATAATTCGAAAATAAAAAATGAAATTCTTTTTCGTCTTGATTTTCATGGATACCCCATTGTCCCATATTTTGAGCATGTGGCTCTTCAATTTATATAATGAGATGGTTTTTAATTCTTTTGGGTTTAATCATAATCTAACACATAAAAATAAAAGATATGAGCTATCTCACTTAAATTTATTTTAATAATGATATATTCTTATGAATTATGTGTTTCTAAGGAAGACGCTTTCATTCACTCGATCATAAAATTCCCCCAAAAGATACCATTTTACTTTTATCATTCATTGGTATTCAAACACTATCAAATGATTCAATTTAAACCTCTTTTTATAACACATCTCATAATGAGTCATGTAAAATTTATTTATTGAGACACAAATAAATTTGAGATACAATGGCATCATGATTATTTCCCTTGAAAAGAAACTGGGTTTATTAAGATAATCTAGCATAATCTAAAAATTTCAATTATTCTATTATAATTTGGTTTGAAAACACATTTTTTTGGTGTCTATAGTGAGATAAATTAATTCCTAATTCCATTATGTTCCATATATACCTCAAAATCTTGATTCCTATTTACTCTTCCCTAGTTTATATAAATCAACATTATCACATGGACAATTTATTGCTTCCATGGATTTACCATAGATATTTAAAATATATAATGTTAATAATTTTATTATAGAAATTTTATACTAATTCATTCAAGTAAATTATTTAACTAATTACTTATATTTTTTTTACTTTCAGACAATGGATCACATATATAAAAGTGCATGGGATCAAGAATTCTTCCTACAGAGTCTCTACACCATTATTAGGAAAATGTTTCATTTTTTACTTTATAAAAAGTGTCACATAAAAAAACTCAATATATATTTATATTTAAGATATTCAGAATAATGGTATTGTAAATCAATATTCTCATCTTATTTAAGATAGAGTAGTGAATCATTCGGATCCATAAAGTGTTTCTACTCATTATAATCACATTACATTAATTTTATTCACTGCTAATATTAAATAATAATCCATTAGTTCACTTACCTTTTGAAACTATGGTTTAATATCTAATACATTCCATCACTCAACAATTATTTCAAAAAGTAATATCATTTCCACTTTTATAAATTTTTGATACACTCAACAAAATGTGTTTCCTCTCTTTGATGAAAAATACAATCTTTCATTTGATCTCAATATATATAATGTGTGCTTTCCCAATGCCTTTAATATTTAGATATCAATAATATTTGAATGTGGAATCTTCTTTATCATATATTTTTCTTTCATTTTATATTCTTTTTCATCGTTCTTGTTTAATGAACACCCAATGTCCAATTCCAATATATTTCCATGCTTGAAATCTTGGTTGGAAACCTCCACAACTAGGGAATTTTAATCAATAATTTTATTCTTATGAGATGATTTAGACATGTTCACTAATTCAATTTCAAAGGGGCGGGGGGATTTTCATAAATTCATTAACTATGATTACTTCATACACTTCTCGTATATCCCTCCAAGATAATCAAAACTATTATTGATTTTTGTCTTTTAATTTATTGTTTTGAGAGTATATTTTATCGATTATTGTGATTCGTATTGCATGAATCAATTCCTATTCCTAGTTTGTGACAATATATATTGTACCATATCATGAAAAACTTTCATCTATATACTCCACAAAACCAATAATGACATTTCAAAAAACAATTATAATTTAATTCGCAAAATTTCAATCATACATACCTTTCTATTTTTTCTGCTTTCAGCTCCATGAAAAACTGATTTTTCCAATCCAATCCTTTTGAAAATTAATTTATTATCTATATAGATCATTTATTATTCCTTTAAATTTTCTTTATTCCAAATTATAATATATTTAAATTTTTTCCTTTGAATTTTCGGTGGATGTAGCTTTCTATTTCATATTTTTTGAGAAATGAGCTTAACCTTCTTCATATATAATCAATTGAAATCTGCCCCATGTGTTTTTTCTAGAATGATAATGAAGAAGACAAAATAGGGGTGAATTTTATCCCTTAAAAAATGTAATAAATTAAAATAATCCCACTTGAAATAAATCAATGATGTCCTCTCTTGTAAATATGAGTAATGAAAAAAATAAACAAAACAAAGATCAGGACATTGTGATGTATAGTTATTTGGGGAACAGAGATCCCATAGTCCACCCCACCAATTCCTGCACTATAATATTGGTTATTTTCATTAAGTAGTAACATTTATTCCGAGACCTCAATAATTGAGTGCAAGTAACTGCTACATGGTACAAGGATTTTATAGGGCCTTTAGGATCTTTTCCACTTGATAGATTATTTTGATAAGATAATACTCTACAATAACTGAGCACTAGTGGTAAAAACTCTTGTAAGTAGATACATGACAAAGAAGTTTAGAAACCTTATCTCATAATTTCTTCTACTACTAAATAATGGTTTAATAATCAAAAAAGAAAAAAATAAACAATAGATCATTAATGATAGTTGTCTACCTTATTATTTTAATAATAATAATAATAAAGGAATAATAATTCAATTATTTTTCATGTCTAGAGATTCCTCCTTGTATCATATGACTAGTAGCACCACTATCCTCTTCAATATATATTTATAATGGAATATTTAACATTGTTTAATTATTCATATATATCTTTAATAATATTAAATTTTAATTTTAAATTTATTAAGTCGAAGGAATTCAACCATTTTGTCCCTAATTATTGTGTGGCTCTTGAATCTTCTTGAAAAAATTAGAAAATAATAATTTAAAATCAATAATAATAGTATTTTAGAATTCATATATTTCATTATAATTTAATGATATACTCTAAAATAATCATTAAATTATTATTCACTTGTCCAATTAAAAATTCAAATATTTTTTAATTTCAAATTCCATAAATATCATTAATAAATATAGTCTAAAAAATTCTAATATTCAAATTTTAATTTTTAATATAGTCTTCAAAAAATTTCTGAATAATAATTTCCATGAAAATATCCCATGAAATGTATTTAAATAATTTTCAATACCTCCATTCAAATATTTGAAATTTAATTTAAAACACCTTCTAAATAATTTCATAATTATTTTATATTAAATTTTCATTATTTTTTGAGCAAGATGATATCACATTATTTGGTAAATTTTTATATTCTATAGAAATCTGATTCAACATTCCATCCAGTAGACTCTTATTTATATAATTTCACTAATTTTTCAATTCATCAAGAAAAAAATCAATGATAATTTTATAGAATTATATTTAATAAAAGACCATTAGCCAAAAAAATTGAAAAATGTAGAACATTACAGTGAATTTGAGCCAAAAAAAGAAAATATCAAATGATTAATTTTTCTTTAATAATAGGTTAAAAAAATGAAGGTAAACTTATTAGTTGTACATTCCAATAATAATAATTCAATTCTAAGACATAAGAATAATGTATTGATCAAAATACCAAGGGATAATAAAACTAGAAATTCTTACAATGGGAAGATAAATACTCAAGGATTCAATATATTTAAATTCTAAAAGATAACTGCTAATACTATAGTGAGATATTTTGAATGTGTAATTAAAATAATGAAGAAAATATAAGTTTCATGTTACTTTAATCATGACTATAACTTTTATTGACAATATACGGAGTCTCAATATTTCATAAAAAGATCCCAAAAACATTAGCTATATCACTAATTTGAGGATCTATAATGATAGGTATATTCAAAATGTGTGGTACCCCAACATTAGAGTCACTCCAAACGTGAGGTTTCTGAACATGGGAATGATTTCAAATGTGAGGTTCTAAACATGAGGATGATTACCAATGTATAGTTCCCAACATTAGGTATCAGACTTGCAAACATGGGGTTCAATCCAAGCATAGTAGTAATTTACATTACAAAGAAAACCATTTTTATCTGAATGAAAGATTTAGATGCTACCTGCACTCTGAAAATTTCTGAACATAAAATTGAGAATACTAACACAATAATAATAATATAATTAAAAATCCAGAACAATAAATAATTAATATTAACAATGAAAATTAAAATCAAATAATATCATGAAAAATAAATAAATAATAGATAAATAATAATAAAGAGGTTATTTATTAAAATAAAATGAATTAGAGTTTTATTAATTATGAAAAATAAATAAATAAATTGGATTTATTAATTATCAAAATAATAAATAATGTAGCAAGGATATACTCAACAATCTCCCCATTTTTTATAATTATAAAACCCGATCATATCAGATAAAGTATCCTCTTTTTTGTAATGTTCAAAAATTAAAGATAATAAGGGTTAATAATAAATAATAAAATGACAAATAATTTGAACAAGTTATAAAATATGACACCAATTTTTTTATTTAAATAAAATTTTAAAAAATAATTTTAATAAATAGTTATTAATAAAAAAATCATTTTTAAAAAACATCCTCTCCAATTAGATGCTAAAATCTTAATAGACAAATTTTCATTTAAAAATTTAAATCGCATGTAATAAAAATATTTTTAATGAATTTCAATGCAAGACTAAAAAATCCCCCTTAAGATAAAATTTATTATAAAAATATTTAAATTTAAGGAGACACAAAACATATAAAATACTTTTTAATGGATATTAATGGATTTTCAATGAATTAAAATCAACATCTAACTATTTAAATGCATTCCATAAAAATGAAACTTTAAAGCATTTGGAAAATATTTAAAATAATCCCCCCTTAAAAGAAGAATCAGTATTGATGATATTCCTGGAATTAAAATAAAATATATTAAAAGAATTATATAAATTATTCTCAATGGATTTATTTTTTAAAAAGGTTTCACATTCCATAATAAATAACTACATATAATAATATAACATTTTTCACAAATGAAATAATAGTAAATAATTAAACATTAATCATGCTAACTAGAAAAACAAAAAAAATAATTTATTAAATAAATATATATTTTTACTGGGAAAATAATTATCAATTATTTAATATATATATATATATATTAATTCATCATGCATAAGAATTTAAACATTTGAAAAAATATGCATAGATAAAATTGATTTCAAAATTAAAAAAATTAAAAAAATCTAAATTTAAAATAATTCACTTAAAAAGTTTTTTAAATTTTAAGACATTTTAAAAGATAAAAATAATAAATATTTAAAACTACGAAACTTCCCCTGAGTAATATATTTAAATAAATGAATCCTTTAAAACATTTAAATATATTTTAAATAAATAATAAAATCATTTTTAAACAATTAAGAAAAAAAATTTAATACATGCTAAGAGATTTTACAATTAAGTACAGATATACTAGTAAAATATAAATATTAAAATTATCACATGATGATATAGTAGTTAATGTTTTAAAGGTCATGTATATTAGACAAAAATTAAAATCAATTTGAAAATCAATTTGGTGCATAAAATAGTCATATAAAAAAGAATAATAAATGATAAAAACAAAGGGAATGATTGAAAAATATCTAATTAAAGTAGGTATGTATGTTGTACATAAATTAAAATATAATAATTAACCAAGTTAATAATTAATAAAAATTAATTAAACAATTATGGTAATGCGAGTAAAAATGGTATAAGAATAAAGAATAACTCATTTTTAAGATCTTCACCCCTATAAAAAATTTAGTTCATATTAAATAAGTATTAAAATTATCATTGAAATAAAATAATTCTATATTTTAACTATTTCATTTCTAATGATATTTCATTTAAAATAAAAAACCACTTCAAAGTTGGTCAATCACTGTAAAATAAATATGAATTTCATCAAAATAATAAAAAATAGAAATATATGAAATATCCATCTATTTTTGAAGATAATTTATTTTATAAAAATGTAGTCCAGTGTCATAAAACTATAAAATATCAAATATATTATCTTTTTGGTACTCAAATGATTTTGGGTTCAACTGTTTTATGAATTAAATATTTAGGTAACCAGATATGTTTATTTTGATTAGAAATTCCATATTTGAATACATGTCATGCTTTTGAATAATTAACATTTTTAACACCAAAAAATTTAGTATTTATAAAATAGAATCTACTTTCATAATTTCGAATAATATTACAATGAATTAATTTAACATTAGACCAATTTTTCTTCTTTTAGAACAAGGAACACATTACATCCTATCTAATTTAGGCATTTCTCCATTATTTACAATACCAAGCCAATCTTTATTAATTTTGATCTTACAATGAATATGATTTAAATAATTATATCACTTATTACAAATACTATAATATTTTTTAAACAATCTATTTCAGTCAATAAAGACTTAGTTTTATTTTCATGTGAAGTAGGGAAATGTTTTGAAAATTTTGATCTCAAACCTGATATCTGTTTAATAAAACTCTATTTTTCAATAATAATAGAATCATGATATTTTATAAGTTTTCTTAGGAAAATTATTTAAAGATTCAAATTTATCATGAATCAGATAATAATTACCATTAATCTCACCAAAATAAAGGTTTTAAGAATTGGAAATATGAGAGAAAGACGATTGTACATCATCTGGGTGAACTATAAGATAGAGATCTTTCTTTTTTTATAATGTTTAGCTTTAGAGTATGAAGTAGATTAATTTATTGAATCTTAATATGAACTCCATGAATACATCATGGATTTATTTTCTTTTCTATTATAATATGATTTCCTTTGATCCTTATGCAGAGGGAAGTCAGATATAAATTGAATTTTCTATTTATATTCACAACAACTGACCTCTTTTTCATTATTCTTATTTAATTTATACTTTATCTTTTTTGAATATCTTACTAAATTCTCAAGAAAGATATAATAAATCATAAAATAAATCTAGGTGATTATAATCATAATGAGATAATTCTTCCTTCAAAACATTGATTGAATCCATTTCTTTTTTTATATAGATGTGTTCTTTATCTCTAATATGAATCTTAGCTTCATTCATCATAAAGGTTTAAATAAATTCCTTTATCTTCAAATATTTAATCAGTTTGGATTTTCTAGTAGCATCAGATATTCCATTACACTTAGAACCAAAAATTATAAGTACATTTAATGCATGGTATGGTTCTAAAATTAGTGTTCCCAACCCGATAACATCATTGACATGTTCTATCACCCACTAATACATATCCATAACACTTTTATATAATGAAAAATAAATGTAAGAATTTTTAGTGTAATATTATTTTAACTCATTTTTAATACATTATCTTTTCCTTCATAGGAAACTAAATTTTTTTCCCACATTTTATAAGTTGTAGTAAACTAAGAAACTCAATTAAATTCATTAGTTTCTAAGCCACAAATAATTGAATTCACATCCCTTGAATGATGGTCATAATTATCCAACTAATTAGCACTCCACTTTCCAGTGTCACCATTAGGAGTCATATATTTTTACATAGAATTTAAATACATATTCAATCTAATATTATTTTAAAAAATAATAATTTTATCATTCCAGAATTGATAATTATCACCATTTAATGAAGGATCACAGATCATCAATATACCTTCTCTATGATAAACTATTGAAATTGGTCATTATTTTTATCTTTAACTCCAGATTATTAATGATAAAATAAATATTCAATATTATTAGAAAATAGCTCTTCCACTGATACAACATGTTGGTATAGAATAAATATAGTGAATATGCAAGAGGGGGTGGATTGTTTCTTTTTAAAAAACATAAATAATTCAATTATCATCTCTTAAAATAATGTGATCATATCCTTCCTCTTAGATATGAGTATTTTCACAAATAATTTACCAAAAAAGAGTATTAAATGGTGATGTATGTTGGTTCAGTGTATAGGGTCCCCCTTGTACACTCCATTAAAGTTATCTCTAAGATCTTGGTGATTTTCAATAAGAAATTCCTTTTAGCTGGGAACCTTGAAAACTGAGTGAAAGAATCTACTACTTGACCCGAGGCATTTATATGGCCTTTTGGTTATCTTTAGGGAACCTCTATATCTTTTTGGAGCAGATAAAATTCCACTATGAGAGAGTAAAATAAATCAAAACTCAAGTACCAATAAATTAGATATAGATATTGAACCAAATTATCTCATAGTTTCCCCAACAAAATACATATTGTTTGATCTTCAGTAGTACATAGTAGAAACCAGTAGATCATCAATGATTGTTGACTTCCTTTATCTATGAATGACAAAGATATCAATAATAAAACAATTATTTTTCATCTTTATAATTTAATCATTATATATTTTGATTAGTAAAATCTCCATCTAATTTACTAACAGTAGAATATTTATATCCATTATAGACTTTATCACCATATTCAATAAGTTGAAAATTGAATTTGAAGATAAATATGTAAAATGAATTCCATTATTTCATCCAAAATTTAAGTGTTACTGTTTAATCTTCCTAATATAATTTGAATATATTAATTTAATTTTGATAAGAATAATATTAGAATATTTATATATTCTATTGGATCTTCAATATATAATCCATGATAATCACCATGATAATCTGAAAATGGATATAGAAAAATTAAAATATTTTTGAATATTAATTTCCATTAATATCTCCAAAAAATGTTTTCTTCAATATTCAAATATTCAAATTTAGATCTTGAATACAGTCTTCCATAATTGTCTCTATAGTAATCTCCCATGAAAATAAATTGAATAATTTTTAATATATCAATTAGAATATTTGAATTTCAATTTTAAACACCTTATAAATAATCCCATGATTATATCACATAAAATTTTAATTAAATTCATAGAATAATGATATCACAAGATTCAGTCACTTTTTAGATCCTCTAAACACCTGATTCTACCTTATTTATAGAAGAAATATGATTATATTATTTTGACACATTTCTAATGGATTAATAAACACATCAATTGGAATTATTTATCTTGAGATATCATCAAAATTCTACAGCCATAAAAATTTGAAAATTGAAAAATTAAATTTGAGATAAATAACAAAATATAAAATAACTAATTTATATTTCATCCTAGTTGACTGAAATGAAAATAAACAACTTATATATCTATCTCAATAACAATCACTCAATTCTGAGACCTTAAACTCATGTTATGATCAAAATACCATTAGTTAATAAAACTATAATTTCTTAAGATAGGATGATAAATACTCAAGGATTAAATATATTTAAATTATAATTGATAACTGATAATTCCATTATGAGGTATTTTGAATGTGATAATAAAATAATATCGGTAATATAATATTCATGTAATATTTATTTAGGACTATCGAGATGCCTAAAAATATATCGATTCTGCCGAATTCGAAGAGAGATTCCTGAAATCGTGAGCTATATTTCTGATGTGAGGATCATTAATGTTAGGTATATTTGAATCGTATGGTTATCATCATGAAATTTATTCCATATATGAGGTTCCCAAATGTGAGGATGATACCAAACATGTGTAATATTACCATTATAGAATTCCAAACATGGGGTATCAGACTTCCAAATTTGGGATTCTATCTAAATATAGGTATCATTTCCTTCTTGAAAATACATTTTTTCATCTAAATGAAATATTAAGATGTTATCTTAACTTTGAATATTTCTCAAGATAAAAGTGATATTACCTTTGACACAATAATAAAATAGGGAATGATCAAGAAGAATAAACAATAAATATTAAAAATTAATTATTAAAATAGAATAATATCATAATGAATAATTATATAATAAATATATAATAACAAAGAGAGTAATTATTAAAATATAATTCATGAGGGTTTTATTAATTACCAAAATAAAATAAATAAATGGTTTTTAGTAATAATAAAAATAATTAATAAAGTGTAAAACAAATAATCATAAATACATTTAGGCCTTTAGTGACCAAAGAACTAATATTTTATTGGTTCAAGAATTTTAAAAAATTATTTTATAAAAAATATTACCTCTCATTGAATTTTGGTGTCTCTCTTATCACTTATAGGGATCGTTTATAATAAAACATTAAATTTAAAAAAAATATACTAGAAAAGTTGATTTAATTGAGTAACATTCACTTATTTGTCATTCGAAATCATCATGGAGATCATGCAATCAATGATCTTGCTCAATTCGATATGCAGGATATTCAATTAATTATTTTTCTTTATAAATCCATCTTCATTTTTCAAGAATTTAAAATCTTCAATACTTGTGATTCATGTCATATTTAATGATCTATTCTCATTTTCTAACATATAAATATTTATTATATACATTTTAGTATGACTCAAAACATATATTTTATTTTTCTTTTATCATCTTCATCAGCCCTCTTATCTTCACATGATTATTATTATTTATACATTGAGTATGCTATGTATACTCATTCACCTTCATCTTTAAATCTCTCTTGATCAATATCACTATTTTCATCGTAACATTACATGTATTTATTTGATAAAAATATTCTTTTTGTTTTGAAAAAATATTTTAGAATTTCCTTTGATTAAATGAGCTCATATTTTAGTTAAAACACCCATGTTGTCCCTCAATTTAAAAATATTTATAATATCTTATTCTTCATCTTCGTCCGTATGAGACTTCATTTGAAAATTGGCCTCAAAATGTCAATCATATTCACAATTGAATCATTTAAATGGGATTTTTTATTTTAAAATTTAATTTTCCTTATTTAAAGTCACATTATAAAAATTATATAAGATCTATATGATTTATTCTTTGCTATTTCTCTTTTTATTCCTCATTATATTTCTCGTTGAATTTATTGAATTTAAACACCATTATATCCTTAAAAGAAAACATTTTTTGGATTTTGTTCTTTATTTTTAGGAAGGTTCCTCTTGTTGTAGCTTATGACATATCTATTTGGTTTAAGTTAATTGGGGTTGCTTTTAAATGTTTAATGTGTGGGTTCACTTGAATTATCAATTTAAATTGAGGGGTTTATTTTATTTCAATTATTCAAATATGATTTCTAATTATTGATGGTTAATTTTGAGGAATTTGTTTTTCAGTCTCTATATGGAATTTGAGAGTTCAGGTTACCTATATGTGAGACTGGGTACCCACTGACCTGAGTACAAGCCCATGTGGTCTTGGGTTCCATTCGGTACCCAACAACCATGGAACAAGTACCCAATAGACCCATGTGAGGTTATTTTTTAAATATAGAAATTTTATTTTACCTATAAACCCACTTACATTAATATCCCCATTGACCAATATTATTTTGTCCAACAGAAATCACATCTATGTTCTTTATCTTACATCCTATTCCACATCATATGGTATCATTATTTTGAGTGGATCCTATGTACTTCATCAAGACAACATTAAGATGATTCATCCTCCTACTTATCCTCTTGCATCTTCTCCCCTTTCCCTTGTTATGTTTTCTTTGCCCATGGAATCATGGATGAATACCAATAGTTCATTATGTAATTATTCCAAATATTTTCATTTTCCACTTCTCATACCTAAAAAAATCTCTTTTAGACTAATTATATTTTGTTTTTTCTATTTTGGTAGGAAGGAACTGAGGTAGGATTTTGACCTAGGATTTGTTTTTTGTTTTCGGGGGATTTTAGGATGAATAAGATTCTATTATTAAAGATTTGGGGATGTTGTGAAGTTAGTTTTATTTTAACTAGTTGTTTTTCTAGATTTTTATTTGGGTTTGGATTCCATTAATTTTAATGATCAGTTATTAGAAGTTATTTCTTTATATATTTTGGAATAATAATTCTTAAGATCTACTTAGTGTTATCTAAAAATGGTAAATATTTCCTAATGAAATATTATTTGATCTTGACTCACTATGAGATTCTCAATCTATGACAATATTATGATTGCCTTTATTTTTTCAAAAAATAAAAATATAACCCATTTATATTCTAATGATTTTAATAAATGGTATTCAAAGATAGTTTCAATATAAGATAAAATGTTTTCAAAGTAGATTTATTTAATCTTTGTGGTCAAAACCTTTTCTAATTTAAATTATTTTGTAAATCATTATTAAAATTATTTCACATTTTTGTTCCATGAAAGTATTATGTACTATTATTGAATTTATCATGATGTGTGTGATGGATAACCCATTATTTGGCCTCATCATAAATCACTATTATCACATGATGTTAGACCATTCTCATAATATTAAACATGGGATAAAATAGGGACTTGTGGTGTCTAGTTAGACATAAAAAACTTATGGATATGATGTAAACGCATAGTTGTATATTCGACTATACCTTTTTGATTTGTTATATTAAACTTAAATCGTAATTATTTGAGTTATAACATTGTACAGTAATAATAAACAATCCTACCTATACCTGAATGATATATAAGTAAATGAACCACAATGGACCTATGGTTTAGAGAGTGATTTTGTGGATAACTAGATGATAGGTTTATGAGGCGGGAAAAAGTGATTTAATTGGAAAATCAAAGTTTTTTGTATCCCACCATGAAGCATTAACTTTATCTATTTTAATAAATATTTTAAAGGAATTATTATATAAATTGTAAATTTAAAGTAATTTATTCATGTAATTTCAACTTAATTAAAGTCTTCTCATTTATCTTTCTCATATTATTTAATTTATTTTAAAAAAACTTTTTTACATAGACACTCACCTTCCTTATTTTGTATCTTAGTTTAAAATTAATCTTAATTGTTTCTAGTTTGAGTTTTAAATCTGAAAAGTGTGGTAGGAACAAAAAGATACAAATTGAACTGTTTTATTAGTAATAAATCGTTATTAACAACATTATGCCTCTTGTTATAGGCTTTGACAATGTCTGGTCATCTCGAGCACCAAATTTAGTGTGCCTTAATTCTAAACCATGTCTAGATCATGTAAATCTCTTCTAATAATATTTGATGAGTTGTCTTTTCCCTGATAAGGTATTCTGATAGTGTGTCTTTGGGGTCAATTAAATCACAATAATGGGGTTAAATTACTCTATTAATAGAAAGTTTGACTGTTCTCATGTTAATCTAGGATCGTGGAATAACTTGTCACTCTTTTCCATGATTGATCCCAGTTTTTAATGATTTTTTGGTCGACTATACTAATAATGAATGTTGTTTTATATCACATTAATCATTTTATTTCCTTATTTTATGATGTAAATGGATGATATATTTATTTACATGGTCTTAAAATTGACTAACTCTTCTTATATAGAAAGTTTGTTACTCTAAATTTTTTTTTTTGTGATTTATATTTTTATTTTTAATGATTATTTATCTGTGTATCTTATAATGTTTTGTAAGTGTGGATAATATTTTAACGTCCTGAAATTCTAGTTTATAAATATAAGGGGTAGTATATAATGGTTTCCTTGTGAGATTTATATTGTTATTGTTATTATAAGAGTTGCATAAAAGTCCATCTTCATGATGACAATTCCACATGAGCATAATGGTTGGAACTGAAATACAGGACAATTCAGTTAACCATGAATATCTGATTTATCATTTTAGTGCCAATAATATAGCATTAATTGGTAACCTTGTTTATTATTTCTTGCATGATTGTAGATACCACTCTCATTGATAGCATCTCAACATGAGGCAATGTCTTCATAATCCATCATTCGCTCTAGTAAATCATCTACTACTGCGACCCCCGCAGGTCACAAAGAAATCTCACCTGCTGACAGCTATATTTGTAGTTGTAAAATATGATGTTCTGTGAGTAACACCAACATGGTATGATCTAGACCATTGAATATACCCATGATATTCTCCAAGGAAGATGAAAAGTGAATCCACATCGCTCGGAAAAGGCTGCTGATAAGCTAGTAGCCCTCTTAGAAACAAATAACCACTTTAGGATCCTATCTATAAAGTGCGAAAACTTCCACCTTTCATAGCTGATGAAGGTGGAACAAGAATCCAAATATGATTCCATTTCATTTTAGGTGCCGTCAAGGATGAAACCTACCAACTGCTGTCACCAGCATCATCCCACCGGTACTCACAAGTCACATGTTTTGATTACCACCCAATATGATTCCACCTATGACATCCATTAATAGGCATGAAAGAAGGATCATTGTGGGAGAAAGGCATTAGATATCTTGGGAAAGGATCATACCCACACTCTTACTGACAATACCTGCTAGCATACTCTAGTAGGAACGATCAAGTAGGCTCATATACCTGCCCTCATTGAACAAGTCAGTGTTCATATTCCCACGACATGTATGGATGAGTCTCATATTCCTAATCCCATGCATGAATCCCATCTTCATACTCTAATGGAATAATGAGGAAAAAAGTAGGTGCATATCCCCGCTTCAATTGAAGATATCTACTAATAGATAAGGGAGATAGAAAATGTGTAGGCTTATATCCCTACACACACTTTTCTAAAATTCCAATATATTTTAAATGCAGGGAAATAGCTCTGATAGAATATTCTAGCACTTTTGTAGATAAACATGCATGTGTATACTCTTATCGCTATAGTTAGGGAAACTCAACACTCTGATCATCATGAGAAATTGGTTATACCTGAGAAAGAACACATTATTTATCCATCTGAGGAGGATTATTGACATGTTTTGATAAAGGGAGAGGCATCAAACTGGGCTCATACTCTCGTTCCAACTGGGTCTCACGAGGTGAGAGCAACACATGCTTTAGTATAGGGGAACATTCCTATCGAAAACGTCTAGAAGCATATTCCAAATGCCTAGGATTGGGATAATATAATAATTCTAGTTGAGGATCACCACGTGAGAGGAGAAAATAATCAGGATAGGCTGCTATTCATGTCAAAGAAATCCAATGACATTCTCCAAATGCCTAGGATCAGGAATATACCCCCATCCTGGCTGAGGATAACCAATTGATATTGTCACATTCCTCAAGACAGGATCATATTATTGTCAGTAAATTTTTAGAGAATACACTTGAATATCATAGAAGTAAGGCACATATTCCTACTTCCCCTAATTAACGACTTCACCAACATCATTACAAGGCAATATAGGGGGAGTCACATATTACTTCTCCAATTCGGGGGGTTAGTCGGTATATTCCAATGGGGAATGAATATTTAGACCAGGCTCATATTCATATTCAAATCAGGGCTCACCATGTGAGATAAGAACATGCCTTTGGGTATGGTTATACTCCTACCAAGAAAGGCCAGTTATATATTCTAAAGGATCAAGATCAGTCTCACACTCCCATATTGACTAAGGCTCATCAAGTGAGAATGGAACTTGACTCAGTACAGGCTCATACCCCTATCAATAATGAGATAGCTTATTGGAATATTCCAATAGATTCTCAGTAGTAGAAACACACTCCCGTAGTATCAGACAGTTATATACATATTCTAGTAACTGTCATACAACATGCTCACGTCCCTGCACAATCATAGATGACAGGTTGGCATATCTCAACCATGATGCAGAACATTGACCATGTAACTAATATTCTCAATTCCAGTATCCTAGAGGTTATTCACGCACATTATCAACACCTCATGAGTTTTTTTACTCTTTGATCAAAGCAAAAGTAGAAGACGTTCATTACCACGATAGTCCTGCTTGTGGTAGTGTCGAATTGCATGGAATCTACTTGATACATCCACCATGTTCAACCTTCCCATGGTGATTTATCCCATGGTAAATGAAATCATCCCTTTTTCAGACACCTCCATATAGAGTGGTGAACCAAACTATGAAACCTTCATATAGAGAGGTTCTTGAAACATTGGGGTCAATGGTAAATGTACCCCTTAAACATCCAGAAATACTCCACTACTGTTAGTAGGAGACCATCAGAGCAGTATTCTATGGTATGATTGGACGGAGTCATGTAAGCGTAGTGAGGAGGAAACTGATATTAACATATAGTGATATTTATCTGAAAATAACCTCTCCATCATGTTCTCCCCCCTCGCTGCTTCTATTTATGAGATCCAAGATGAGATGGAAAAGGAGTGAATTCCTTACCTACGCCATAATATATAGGATACTCAACAACAACTAAAGGATTGATATATCCCTTATCTAGGATATGAGTGTCACCTTTATAAAATCAATATACACTATTTTCATCTCAACCTGGATGTTATCTCTAGGGAAAGGGATACAAAAATGTAAAATTACTTTGAAAATATGCAACACACTTGCCGCCATTGCATTGTGAAGCTTCAGCAGCTGGTCTTCAAATCCACATCATGCATCTATATTTAAAGATTGGGAAAGTATTGAGAGTTACACTTTAGTACTCCCCAAGTATATAATAACCCCTTAGATACAATATCCTATGATGTTATAGCCTCTACTGAAATCAAGGGACTGGGTTATGCTCGGGCTAGTTGGTCACTACAATAGAATGCCCCTGCTCCAATGGTGCCCAAACCCCATGGATGGGGAGAGAGGATAGCTAACATGATTTCAAACTGGGACCCTCAAGACGAAAGGAGGACATTACAAACATATGTATGAATGTTTTGATCACCTGGAAAACATCCCATAAGGAATAATACTCCTCATGGGATGTCATCGCACCAAGCTCCCACACGAGCACATTTGTGCCACATCACATAGACCACGGTAGAAGATTCCAAATCCTCTATCCAGGAGTAGAATCGGTCCCATGGACTAGGATAATATTTACCACTCCCTCCACCCCTAGTATCATCAATTCCCAAGATGATTTATGAAATAAACTTTGCAATCATTGGTGAACCCCAGCTCACTGGGCTGGGAGAATTAATACATTAATCCCCATCATCAGGTTCATTATCCCATAAAAGGACCCTAGAAACATCAGTGGTGATTCCTGGTCACCCCCACTCCATTAGGTTGGGGGAATTTATATCTTCATTTTCATCCTGAGATTCATCAGGTCCCTGATTAGATTCATTGGATCCTCAACTATAGAAAATATCAATTCCAATGGCATCCCCAAATGTCCCCAACCTCATAGGGATTGAGGAATTTTCATCATCATTGTCACCATATAAAATATATGTATACCTTATGATGGGGGGAATAAATCAATGGTCAGCATCCCACCTATCCCTCCAACCGCTAGACAACCCTCTATTGGTTGGGGAGCTCTCGGAAATCATGACCATAAACTCCCTCAAATTCATTGTTCATAGGAAGATGTGGTAGGAGTGTACAAAAAGGTAATCAGACCCCACCAGGCTCTCATGAAAAAAAGTCCCAATAAGGCCAAGGGTTAAAATAATAAACCTGATGGAATATTTAAAGAATCATCTATTTTCATAATAAGAAATAGTAGAAACACAATTTCTCGATATGCCTCACTGCATATCATTTCTATAAATATGGAAGACATTGATCAAGGTGAAAATGTAGAGAGTCACAACACGTAAAATGTACCCCATGAGGAGGGTGATCTAGACACAACAAATGAGGTTGCGTCCATCCAGTACCAAATAAGGATTCAAAATTTGGAACCTTTGAATAACGAGTTTCCACCTATTTGGAAGAATACTATAAAAGAAAAAGGGAAAGGTATGTCTACATCCTGATCACCGCCAAGAAGAACTAAAATTCCTTCCCTAGAGGAACTTTTTTCTCAATACTAGTGTGATATACAATCTCTCCAATAGATCAATGAGGAGTTACTCATGCACAAAATTCCTACTGGGTGTCGTCTACATCCAGAGATGAATATTCTCTCTCCCATAGCTGATCTTCCATCAAGAGCGTTATCTGATCTTCAGGTTGGATCTGTATCTAGAAATTCGTTCTACATAATGAGGAAGCCAAAAATGATTGGTACTTCCATCTATTATGACGACATGCTCTCCCTCTCTAGGGTAATCATTAAATCATATGAAAAATTGAGGATCAGAAGCATATGAAATTGATACCACATCATTATCCCACAACCAATCCCTATGGAAAGAAGGGAGCTTAGACCGTAGTTCCCCAAGAGTTACTTAATTCCATTTAATCCCTATCTACACGAATGGAATCCATGGAAGGTGATGTGTAGCTATGAATCCTAAAAGGAATCCATATACCAAATTTTTGGATGATACTCCACCTCCACCAAACTTTTGAAACCCTACCGTTTCTACCATTGATGGTGTAGGAGTCCCTGACCAACATCTCACAAACTTCATATCCTGATGTGGAATGATGATAGGCCATCAAGTTCAGTAGGATGCAATAGAGATGAGGTTCTTCGTACAAACTTTGATAGGTTCATCCTTTGTTTAGTACAATAGTCTGCCAGTAGGATCTATTGCAGGATGGTAAGACCTTTATCATCAGTTCCTTTATTAGTTCAGTTCAACACTGAAGAAAATAATGATCACCAACCTAGCAAATTGCAATCAATTTTAAAAAAATAGGGTGTTTGATTTCATAGAAATGTGGTAAGGTTTAACCTATTCTATCAATATCCCCCTCTCATAGGAGAAAATACTGGAACACAATGATAAAAACTTCAAGGATGAGTTAAAAACATGCCCAATCCCTATGAAATATCAAAGTGGGTTTTGAGTGTTCGCTGAAATGGAACAATGTCTTGAAGAGGCTATTCATCGAACTTGATCGAAGTCTTGACTCATGCCCACAACATAGGGGAAAAATCCAAGTAGATAAGAAGTTTCAACTCTCACTCTCATGCCTGTAGTGGTGCCAATCCTACAACCCATGTAATCCCTGAATCACCCAGCACCTCCCGTCGAGCGATAGAAACAACAGAATCACACTCAGACAGAATTACAGAGAAAGCAGGGTCTCCCAAGATTATAAAAATGTATGAACAATGTAAACTCCTTCCATAATGATCAAATACTTAGTTATTTCTTGGTATAATTAGTTTATAACCTACTCAATATTTAATAGCCGAGAAGGCCTCCTGAATTCAACCTCACCGACTGTCCTAACTACTGCAATTACCATAGAAGTACGGGTCATAATATCTTGGATTTATTCATCTTTAAGTACATTCTTCCAGGAATGGATGACTCTAGACAAGTGATTCTAAAAAAATCCCCAAAAATGTGTCTCTCATAACCATCATCCAATTAGAATGATTTGAAGATTGGTAGAAATTAATCGCTAGGTGAGTGAAAACGTTTGACAACTGGATAACATAGAAAATAGTGGATCCAACATACACCTCTCTAAAGGCACAATTGTGAAAACTCTCAATAGCTCCACCACCTAAGAAGGAGACATTAGATGTTCCTCCCATAGTTGTCTGTGACCACTTGAAGTTAGAAGAGATAGAGAAGGTAGAGTCATATTATACTCCAATGAAAGCCCTAAACCTTTGTAGATTTCTTCCCTACATCTTCTGCAGCACATGAACAACCCCACCAAATAAAATCCTCATCCGACAAAGACCACATATTTGGTTATGTCAATGTGACACGCTTAACAAACACATTATTTAATGATGAATATTCCCCCAAATATGGTTTTCATGCATATAACTGGGGAATGGGAGGTTTCATTCCCCAAAGCCAAGGATATTGGGGAAAACACGGACATGGCTAGACTCAATATTCTGTTCATATCCCCATGGAGGGAATATATACATCCTATAGTCATTCTCGTGCATTCTAGTAGGCTCAAAAAAGGCAAGGAGGCATCTCAAGGCCCTCCAGTAGTCACTCACATCTGATTGACTTACATGAATGCTTAGAAGGGGTTAATCTGATCATCCCAAGAAAGGGGGAAGGCCAAAGTGACATGTACCACTAGTAGTAGATACTCTTTAAAATTCTTCACAAACACTAAGTCCATCTACCTCAGATGCTCCAGCTCCTAAACCGCATTCCCATGAGTATCCCCATATTAGGAAACACATACCTTTAGCACAAAAGTATGATGTTCTGAAATAGCTAGTTATAGTCTTATACAAGATCTCAATCCTCGATGCAGTCTTACTTTCAAAAGAACATAGGGAGGAACTTTTTGAAGCCCTCTAAAGACCACAGGAATTCAATACAGAAGTTGCTACCACTAAGGTTTTTCAAGTGGAGACTATGTCCTTATGATTTAATGTCACCATCTCATTCAATGATCAAGATCAAGAATAGGCCATCCAAGGTCACATCAGAACCATATAAGATCTAGTAAAACTCAATAATGTCAATGTCCAATGGGTGCTGATTGATAATGGATCTTGGGGAAATCTTATCCCAGTTTTAACTATATGAAATTTGGGTTATATGGAAGGGGACTTATTTCCTACATATCTAACCATACATGGATATGATATTCATGTTCAAATAACTCTCAGTAAGATCAAGCTTAAAGGCCAATTAGGGGAACTCACATCCGATGCTTATTTCATGGTTATCCAGAAAAAAATACATATAATGTCATTCTTGGAAGGCCTTGGCTCCGTAGGAACTTGGAAGTACCAACCAAATTACATTAATGTTAGAAGTACCCCATCAATGGGAAGGTCAGAAGACACCATAGTGATAGCACCACCTTTAAGAATTACGAAGCCACGTATGATGAAGAAAATTTTTATAATAATGGAGGTAATAAATCAATGGTGGATGATGATATAAAGGTTTCATATCCCAATGGATTAGGGGATACCCCTGTGAATCCCTAGAGCCAGCTCGATGGTGATTTTTTTCTCCCAATAAGTGTGTTTTAATAATCAGATCTAATACCAAAAGTCCAATACTCTTATGTCCTCAGTGACACTATGAAATTAAATCAGCTTGATCATCTCTCTACAATGACTCAAATAAAAAGCGATGGTGATGTCTTTTCAAATATCCTCCCTCCCACTAATACTGATGGAGAGTCCCTTATATTTCAATATTCACTTGAAAATGTTTCCACATACTCAGAAATTGAATGGGGACGGGATGATCTCAAGAACACTCATTCGTCATTCGACGAAGGTTTCTCCACTACCATATACGAGCTCAAGAAAATAAATTGGGCAATGTAATAAGACTAAAAACCTACTATGATTAGTTCCTACATGCCTCTTGAAGAGCCATAGATGTAAATTTTATTTCAAAAGTATCACTGATATGTGTTCTCTTGGAACTATACAGATATTCCCAATCTGAATCTAGATATGTCTACACACCATCTCAGATTGCCCGATGAACATCGAGGCTTCAAAAAGGAATCTAGTAGGATGCACCTCTCTCATTCCACCAATGTAGAGTTATGAGTTTACAAATTGATCAAATATAACTTTGTCCATGGATTGAAATACCCAAGATGGTTTTCCAACATCATCCTCGTCAATAAGAATAATTGACATATTAGGATTTTCATTGATTTTAGATACCTTAATTAGGATTTCATGAAAGATGATTTCCCATTTCCAATCATAGAACTCTTGATCGATGTAAATACTAACTTCTATGACCTTTACTTCATGGATGGGTACTCAGGGTACAATTATATCAATATGTCCCTTGAAGATGAAGAAACCCACACCTTCAGAAAACCTAAAGTTATCTTATACTATCAGGTGATTCCCTTTGGATTGAATAATTTCGGTGTCACATATCAGTGCACTATGCATCATAAATTTATTCCATTATTAGGAAGGATATATGATTGTTATGTTGACGAATTAGTTATTGAATCCGGAAAATGATCTGATTACTTCAAAGATCTTCGAACAATCTTCAATGAGATGCGACAACATAGTCTAATGATGAATCTGATGAAGTGTGTCTTTAGGGTATCATCAAGAATGATACTTTTCTTTGTGGTATTCCAATGCAGCATTAAGGTTGAACCATAGAATACTAGCTATATTTTAGAAACTTCACCCCTGTATATCTAAAAGAACCGAGGGACTCCAAGGGAACCTTACATATATTTGGCTATTCATAGTCAACCTGGTCAGCAAAGTTCTCCCCTTCACTAGGAAAATGAATAATTGATTCACATACTTGTGGGGTGATTAATGTCAAAAAAGACTTCGTATTTCTCAAGCAGTATGTGCTTCACCTTCTAATTTTGATGCCTCCAATGGATTTGAGGCCACTCATCTTATATTTTAATGCCATGGGATGCTCATTGGGAACCATACTCACATAGAAGAACTATGTGGGAAGCGAGAATAATCTCTACTACCTCAATCGGAAAATTATAGGTCCAGAAACTAGATATTTTGATTTTCAAAATAACCACCTTTCACTCATCATTGTGGTGAAAAGATGAGGAATTACTTGTAGCGCCAAAAAGTCCACCAAGTCTCTTATATTGTCCCACCCATGTACATTTTTGGTTTCCCAATGTTTACTAGGTTCTTGGATAAATGGGTTGTTATTCTACAACAATATTACTTTCAATTCATATCACAGAAGTCCGTGAAAGGGTAATCCCTGGCTGATTTCTTCACAACACATACTTCCACAAAAAATACACAGGAAGACACTGATCTCCCAGATGAAGATGTCTTTTATGTCCACGACACTCCCTAGGAATAGGAGATGTAGTTTTATGGAACCTCCTGAAGATCGTCCGACATAATAATGGAGAACCAAAATCTCAATCGGTTTGGTCTTGGGATTTTATTGATCTCTCTAGATAAATCTGTTTTTTCCTACTCTTTTAGACTATCTAAATGATTCAAAAATAATGAGGCTGAGTACCAATCCATCATCACTAGATTAGAACTAGACATATAACTGCACATATCCTTCCAGAATATCATAGGAGACTTATAACTAATGATAAATCATATCAATGGAGAATATTACATTAAAAAGGAATAACTGACCCCCCAACTGGAGAAGTTAGGGGATTTATGGAAGATTTACCCTTTGATATCACATTTCTTTATGTTCCCTGATAACAGAATGCTCATGCTAACCCATTGGATAATGCAGCTATCATCCTGTTCGACCCTGATCAGGAGGTAGTAACCTTCCATATTGCACATCTAAGAATTCTATCTTCGATCATCGTATGCAATATGAAATAAATTAATCAGTTCAGAACCTCCCTAGAGAATGATGAACCAATGAACACCCCCAAATGGATGGAGACTGTTATTGGATATCTTCAAAATGGGATTCTTCAATAAAATCATGCAGTAAGGGAACAAATTCGATGCCAGACAGCAAACATCGCTCTATAGGATGGTCAAAACAGGTAAAAAGTAATAAAAAAAGTGGCTTTGACAAAATTATCCACGGGTGCATAGAATAAGGAGAAGTTTTCTACATCATAGAAGAAGTCCATGCATGCTCATATGGTTACCAATAATATGGAACCAATCTCTCCCACTAAATCAGAGGATTGGGTATTACTAGAAAACCATGATACAGGATAGCGTAGAATTCTCCAGGAAATGTCATGCGTTCCAAATTCATGAAACAATTATCCATCAGACCCCAGAATTACTACGTAAAGCTAAATATTCCTATCCATTTGTAGTTTGGGGGATAGATGTTATGGGGCCATATCCCTGAGTCACCCCTAAGAAGTTCAATTACATCCTTACTGCTACCAATATCTTTTTGAAATTGGTAGAGAAAATACCACTCAAGGAATTTTGGAAGAATAATATCATCAACTGCATAGAGTCCCATATCATTACTAGTTTTGGAGTCCCCCAAACAATATTGACATAAAATGGTAAAAAATTCTATTCGACAGAGCTGATGAAGTTGTACTAGGAGTACAATATCGAGTACAGCCACTCATCCTGATATCGTGCAATGGAAAATGGATAGATAGATCCCTTTAATAAGAATATTTCATTTATAATATAGAAGATGGTGAAAAAGGATAATAAGTTTTGGTCGGACAAACTTCTCCATGCTTTAGGGTCTAACTATACCACTATACATACTACTGCTCAAGGAATTCCATACTCACTGGTGTACTGGACCAGGGAAGTATTACCCATAGAGTTCAAGCTTCCCTCACTCTGAATAACCATTTTCGGAAACCTATCAGATGATAAAAAATAAAAAAAGTATTTGGACAAGTTTGTATCATTAGATAATAAGAGGTTTCGCACACTAAACAATCTAGAAATTTATCTGAATCATATATCACAATCCTTTAATAAAAAGGATTTCCTTTGTTCAGTCCTTCCAGGTGAAATGGTGATGGATATGAGAAACCTAATGATACCAAGAAAGAATCCCCCAAATTTGATCATATGTGGGAAGGACATTATGTAATAAATAAGGTTTATCATAATGGAGACTATTCACTAGCCACCATGGATGGGGAGCGTGTCACACCACCCACAAATGTGAGATTTCTCAAGAAATACTTTGAATAAGTTGTCATCATGGGAATCCAGATCCATGTAAGCCCTATCAATCATCCTGACCACATGACGGTATACTGTATGGAGCTCATCCTGGACACATGCCATTAAACTGTATGGAAATGGTTCTGACCACATGGTGTTAAACCATATCGAGCTCCTCCTGACCACATGATGTTAAACTATTTGGAGGTCATCCTAACCACATGACGTTAAGCTATATAGGTCTCAACCTGACCACATGATGTTAAACTATATGGATCTTATCCTACCCACATGATGTTAAACTATACCTAATTTTTACTTACCACAAGATGTTAAACTGCACGACTAATGTCCTTCCTGCATGATGTAAAATGGCATGGATCAACAACTTCCTTTATTCTTAACATCAGGTAATCCTTTGTCCTTATTAAAAGACATTAAAATACATGGAAAATGTCCTTAAACACATGATTTAAAACTGTACATATCCAAATCATCCATATTCATTCACATCAATTCACCCATGTAATTTCCGTATGATATTACATTGCATGGGTTTCCTAGAACTATATATGTCTTGATTCTTATTTTCAATGAGATACATTGGGATGTATGGATCCTATATCTTGGTCCAACCACCACATGATAAAAAATTCCCTTGTCCTACATGGGACCCATATAATTCCATCTTTCTCACACAGATCATGGTTCACATAGGCTTAAGAAATATGAAGAAGTCTTCCCCACATGAACAATCCGTATCTGCCTCAATAGGCTCCATTACTCACTACAAAATGTTAAATTGCATGTCTCAACAAAACATCATGTTTTTTTATTCCCATTTTTATGAGATACATAGTGGTGCCCAGACTTCCACCCATGGGCCCAACTATAATGTTCCCATCAATCCATGATGGTTTACCTCCATCCTCACCACATGAAATTAAACTGGATGGAATTTCGAGAACTATGTTTGGCTTGATTCTCATTTTTTATGAGATATGTAGCGATGCTCAAACACCCATTCTCAGGCCCAGATGCAACATTACCACTTTTCACATCGGTCCATATTATTCCTCACTGCAAGAGGTAAAACTGCATGACTCTCCAGAACAATGGGTTCCTTGATTATTATCATTAAAGGATACATAGTGAATCATAGGCCTATAATTCTAGGTCCTTCTATGACAATCCCCAGAAACAATGCCCACATTTCTATACAGGAAAGACCGACAAAAAAGGAGTTTCTCATTTAATAACTATGTGTGGTTTGATTATCATTTTCTTAAGATACATAGTGATGCTCAAACATTCACCCTTAGGCCCAACTACAACGTGTTCATCTACTCGTGTCGGTTATTATGTCATTACTACATGACGATAATCTACAAAAAATTGTATCCTTACCTCATGACGATAAACTATACAGAAGTATGTCCTTACCACATTACAATAAACCTCAAGGAAATATGTCATTACCCCATAACAATAAACTGCATGGATGATCGTCCTTACCGCATGAAGTCAAACTGCAGGAAAAATTTATAGGTCACATGACATTAAAACTTCACAGAAAATGTCTCCACTATATGAAAATAAATAGTGTAGACCATATTCCATCATCATTCCTTACCGAAGGACCACAACTGATATACCTTGGTCAACTAGGGTATGATGTGCTTCCACTATCCTTAAAGAGAATTTCTGTCTATATACCACACATTATGTCTTGGGATCTCAGGTCATCATCAACCTTCCATGGCCCTTGGAAAAGATATCTAGCATCAAGAGACCCTTATTTGGCTATGTGTGCATGCTTATTTCTCCTGCATATGTGCATATGTCCTACAACAAAATGATACACTCTAGAATAATTAAATTCCAATCCTTATGATCCCTCACACTGCTACGACATCAATAAACACCTTAAGGTGTATGAACTTCTCCTATTATGATTGTCCCATATCATTACTCATGAACTGAGAAAATTGAAGAACAATTTAAAACATTTTCATCCCCTTCTTGGGAGGATGTTGGGGTACTCTTGACCCTGGGTATCCTAGTTAGGATATTGTGTAACATCTCCCATATTAGGTCCATGTGATTCATGACCCTAAACTGCACTTTATTTTGTAAAAAAATGTATGAAGTTAAACTCTAGGCCATAATGGTCCAAATCACAAGACCTTAAACTACTATTGAAATGTACAAAAAACACGGTAGGTTTAAAACCGATAAAGGGAACCCTGAGAAAAATTCATGTATCTACCCACTAAACTCTTCATCCTCAAGTTTTAGGCAGAAACCAGGGTATGAATGTATAAGGAATAAATATAATAGGAACTACTTTATTGACGTATTAAATGACAAGCTATATTTGCTGGACAAACTAGTCCGGTGAAAAGTTATAGAAATGTTTGTCACATCTCTTAGCAGTGATAATATATTTTCTTAGCAGTGACCCAACCAGTAGGTTGTTTGAACCCTTCTTGGGTATTAGATTTTTCCTGAATCCAAATTCATGATTTGGGTGCCTCAGATCACCGTAAACCATTCATGGCCCATGGAAAAGGTATCTAGATTCAAGGGACCCTTTTATTGATTATGCATGCATGAATATGGCTCCTCCATATGATCCTATGACCATCAACCAAATGTTTCACTATATAAATATGGAATTCCAATCCTAGGGATTCCTAACATCATTGTGGAAGCACTCAACACCCTAGTGTGTTGGGACTACTCCCACTATGACTATCCAATACCATTCTTCTGATCTAGGCACTTTGGACCATGATTTAAAATCCCCATACCAAACTATCTGAGCAGATTCAACATCCTCGTGTTACATCCCTGTGTATTATACCCTTTCTCAAGACTAGAATGTGATGCTCAAATATAGAACATTTTATGGCTCGTGCCTTGTGATTTGAAACCATAGGGTGTATAGCTTAAGATTCACATTTCGTGAAAAATTTCCCTAGGGTTTTTGAACCCTTCCATGATATATTTCTTCTTATATCCAACTTTATTATCTACACATTTTAGTCTTCTCAAACCCTTCATAGCCCTTGGAAAGAAGTTTATATCATCATTTTTTGTTCATGAAACCGATGATTAAGGTCCCTATCCCACCAAATAAAGGTATCTCCTCATTATTAGAAAGGATATTTAACCCTTAAAATCCCTCACTACACTAAGGAGGACTTCAAAACCTTAGAGTGTTATGGGTCATCCCCATCATGATTTCACCATCCCATATCCACACACTCATGATTTTGGTTTATGATTTACATCATCCATACTCTAACTATCCATGTGGACCTAGAACCCCTAGTATTTCACCTTCATCCATGTTACCAATATAAATCATCCATATCCCTTTGAAAAGTACCCTTCTTAAAGAGGCCCTCTCCTTGACTATGTATGCTACCTATGGATCCTACATATGAACCTATGTCCATCAACGAAATGAGTCACTCTGAAAAAATGGCCTTCTAATCCTCATGAGCCTCAGCAATACCATGGTAGAACCCAACACCTTAGAGTGATTTTGGTCATTCCTATAATTTCTTCACCATATCACATGATCTTATAAATAAGGTCTGAGCTAAAAGACCCTAAACTAATGTGATATAATGTATGAGCTAAAAGACCATAAACTAAAGTTATATATGGTCCGAGCTAAAAGACCCTAAACTAAATCAGCAGAAGGTCTAAGCTAAAAGACCCTAAACTAAAGCAATAGAAGGTCTGAGCTAAAATACCTTAAACTAAATAGATATGAGGATAGATATAAAAGACCCTAAACTAAAGTCGCATAAGATGTGGGTTAAAAGAACCTAAAATAAAGTGATAGAAGGTCCCAGTTAAAAGACCCAAACTAAAGTGACAGAAGGTCCAAGCTAAAATACCCTAAATTAAAGCCAAAAAATGTATGAGCTAAAAGGTCTTAAACAAAAGTGACAGAAGGTCCAATCTAAAATAACCTAAACTAATACATCATAATGTTAGAACTAAAAGACCATAGACTAAAGTGAAATAAGGTCCAAGATAAAAGAACCTAAACTAATGCAACAAAATATACGATCTAAAATAACCTAACCTAAAGAGATTGAAGCTCTGAGCTAAAATACAATAAACTAAAGCGATAGAAGGTCCAATATAAAAGACCCTAAACTAAAGAAATATGAGGTCCTAGAGAAAAGACCTTAAACTAAAGCACATGGAAATTATTATTCCTTTGATATGATGTGAGGCCCACTATATAGACTTAATGAAATCGAGCTTCTCTAGATAAAATATTATCACCTTTAGAGAAAATACAAAGCACTCCCCCTTCATGAAAGATGTTCTACCAAGATGATCCTTCCATAGATCGAGTGATTAAAGATAGATGCAATAAATTATCAGCAAGGAATCTTATGTTGATGGCAATTCATAAGAATATCTAATAGATAATATTTTAGAAATTCAACATTAAATTCTAGGCATTCATGTTAATTTAATGTAATGTAATGGATGGGTATTGAAGGTGATTTCCAAAATATAAGACCAGTGAGATATCATACACATCATGAATGGAAGGAAACTAAATATAATTATACAGAGTTCTGAAATTTTTTTCATTCCTAGTATTAAAAGGAGGGAGGAATCTCCACATTTAAGAGTCTCTTTGAGGATTCATAAAAAATATGGAGTATAGTAAAAATTTTGAGCCATGTTAAAAGATAGTTGGCTATACTAATAAGATCCACAAGAGTCTAGTGAGAGACATTAATTGAGCATTGGAGTGCTTCTCTCCCCGCTTCTTCCACTTCTTCCCCAGGATGGAGATCTTCGAATAGAGTAATTAAATCTTCAACCATCCTATAAGTAGTGTCCAATGGGAATGATGATGTTGAAAGGTTATACCTCAGATGAGAAATCATATTCTCATATCTCCATATTTATGTAGTCCAAGCAACCATCTAAGGTTTATTTTTAGGTAACAATTAGAGACCCCACTCCAATGCCTCCACTGTATCCCTTATTTTCTTTGAAAATGATTCCTCATTCAAAAGATTGTTCATATCCCTTTCGTTTGTGTCCATGTCTCTTCAGGTCAAGAGGATTTTTTGCATGATTTCATACAATTTTTTTTATCGAAGTTGTCTCCCCTTATGTCAAGAAATAACTGCTGAAGGCTTTCCCCTTGGTTGAAAAATATTTCCAAGGGGGTCTAGGTATTCAAGGAATGATTCATTATATATGGAATTTTGAGGAATACCAAGCATCTTATGGTAGAAAAAACGTCACCCGAAGCACTGGTTCATGACACTGTCAAAGTCTCTGGTGGGAATTTACATTCCTCATAATGAAGTCCTTGTCCCCTAAAACGTCACTCACGAGGGGTTCATTTCTTAACTCTGAACAAATGAGAATCAGAGAAATAATAAGGGAAGAAATACCTAAATATGGGTTTTATTTTCACCACAAATGAAATGAAAGAATAGGATGTTCAACACCCATAGATCATGGGAACCATTAGGAGACTCATGATTGCATGACCATCATATGGTTATGAGAAAATTCCACACACAGCACATAACCTTTGGTGAATCCCACAAACCCCCATTTCAACAAACCTCTTGAATTTTGTGAAGGTGCCTTGGATAACCAATAATCACTTGGGTGGCAGCGGAATGATCTCTCCCAAGCCATGCAGTTTGTCAGTAGAAAATTATTGACAACCCATCTGAAAATCCTAGGAAAATAGGAGGATAATGTTCAAAGTGTAGAGGCATGTATAAGTCATATAGATCACATGGATCACACCAAATAGAAGAATACTTACCCTCAAAAACATTAAATCAAAATTTAAAACTCCCCAAACCTTTTTCACAAAAAATAAAGGAGATAAAAAAGGAGGAGTTGGGAGCTATTCATAGTCGTTGAAGGATATGCGGTGTTCCCCTAGAGACCCAAAAGGCATTGTGATTCCCCAACGATGTTTCTACCTAATCTCATGAAATCTCTTTGGCTATTAATCCTCACTATATGAATAACCTCATGTGTCTTTAGGAAATGACATGCTTCCATTTGGCTCTCCAAGGACAAAAGGATTTATTTTTCCATGAAATTATCATGGACCCCCATATGACCCATATCGGTAATGTGAAGCATCACAAAAAAATAGATTAATTACGATTAAAATTACTCATGAAATCTTGCATGACTCCAAAAATTTTCCTTATAAAATAAATGAAATAAATGATGGAGGAGGCGGAAGGAACCCATGGTCGTAAAAAAACTCACAATGTACTGGGGAAGTCCACAGCACGATCCCGCAAAACTATCCTTGTCTCACAGAAAGCCCTAGACTAGTCATCAATCATCTTGTGGATTCAGTTAAATAGGAATTTGAATCTCATGAAGGCCCTTGGACATGTAAAAATGACAATAAAGAATTAATTTGACACAACTGCCTGATAAAAAAAGTCCCTATTAATTGGAAGTAATCAAATAATGGAAGATCTGATGAAAGGGACTCTCAGTCATAAAAAATTAGGTGATTCCCTTGGATCAGTCTATAGAAGAGACTTGTGAAGACATGTGGTAATAAAACCCTTCACCGATTCTAGCTTAGACATGCTCTGGATATGCCACACAAAGTTCTAAACAACCAAGGTGGATATTCTTATAAATCCCCCACCCTAACATGAAGAAATTTTGGACTCTAAGTGGTTGGAAATTTTAACTCTGCAGGATTCGACTGCCAACCTATACAGAATTCTTGAAGTGGCTGATCTCATAATCAAAAAGTATTTTTCAAGTAATACACCAAAAAACAGTAAGAGTAATCATGAACCATACATAAGGTACTTTGTGTGATCTTTCATAGATCATTCAAAGGACTACGAGAAAGGCATGTGAAGAACATATTGCATGCCCTCCAGATCATGCAATACTCAATGAAAATGATACTGAATAAACCAAAATACTTCACAACACAAGGGTTAGAACCAAGATTTAACGTGGAATACTTAAGCAAAAAACATGCTCATTAGTCCTCACGCTCTTCCTGTGATTCATCTAAATACATGAGATATTGTCAGTACATTTCAAACATATTAGGCAATAATCCTTTAACATGATATTTGGGACATGCATGGTCCTCTGGACACTTTAGATAAAGTCATATGGTTCGCTATGGGACACCATTTTGATCTCGAAAAACCCTCTGGGTCTATCTCTCGAACCTTGCATTGTCTTTCGAATATATCATCTGACTTATATAAGGGTGTTTACTCATATAAATCAAATCCCACTCTCACATATAGGCATGGAAACCAAACCCTCGAGAGATTCTCTTGGAATTTCATGTGAGACTCGTGACACCCTCCAGGAATGACAACTAATCTCTCACAACACCCTCTGGGGAAGTCAGTAGAGACTCACGACGCCCCCCCTAAGCATGACAACCATGATCTTGCAACACACTCTGGGAAAGTTAACTTAGACCCGCAACACCCTCTCTACATGATGGCTAGGTCTTATGATGCCTTTCGAGAAAATCCGCAAAGACCCACGACACCCTCCAGACATGTCAGCTAGGTCTCACGATGCCTTCCAGGGATGTTAGCCAAGATACGTGTCATCCTTCAATTCATGTCCCAACGAATCTTGTGAAACTCTCCATATGTGTCAATCCAACACCTATTAATGACACCAAGTCACATTAGCTAGATCATGTGCCACCCTCTAGGAAAGCAGGATAGATCCAAGTAGGGAATCCCAGGACTTGATATGATTATCTGTCCTCAGCATGTAAGCCCCGACAAGTAGGAAAACCTCAGTTTGTAAGATCCAATATAAAGGTAACTATAATGAATCTGATTCCTTCTATATATGGGATATGTATCCACCTCTCCTCGAGGATTGAGCTAAATATTGGTCATCTAGGGAAATCCTAGGATCTAATTCCCTTAATGAAAGTAATGACATTAATTACTTGTTATCCCTTGTTTCTCACAATGGGCATGGATCACATGGGATTAGTGAATTGAAATGATCATAACATATTCACTATAAACCTCTATAATGGAATAGGGAATCCTCAGGTTGTAAGCCTTGATATAAACAAAATCACAAAGGCTCAAATTCTTACCTTAACTAGGATATGTAGAATGCCTTATTAAGGCCCAAGATAAAATAAACACCCCATTCAATGTAAGTCTTTTTATGACTCTTACATATCATCTAGAAGGACTCAATTAGACCTAGGATATTATCACATTATCTCATACATCACCAGACTAAGAAACCAATTGAACTATGGTGAATCTGATTCCTACCATAACTAGGATACATCAGACATCATTCCAGGACCCAAGTTCCATAATAAATCATATTAGGGTAGTCCCTACCCATAATTCCCAAATCATGTGAAATGAAACTATCATTTTCCATCCCTTATTTCTCAACCCTAGCATTTATCGCATGAGTTTATGGATTTATGATAATCATATCATTTTCACCATGAGTCTCTATAATGAAATGGTTAACCTTGATATATAATCACTAAACAAATAAAGTACGACAACTCTAGTTCTCACTATACTCAAGATATGTAGGATGCCCCTTTTAGGATTCGATCTTGAATACTCAATGTCCCAAAGAACCAATATAATTACATTCCTCATGATGTTAAATTGTATATGTCGAATGAACTATGTGGTTTTTGATTCCAAAAATAACCAGGATACATACGACGCCACACAATGGCTCAATTCTATCCGTAGAATATTAACTACAACTTTACATAGGAATACATTCCAGACAACTTAGTTATACTGCTTCAGCATATAATCATCTACCCATTACGGGAAGATATTGATGAACCTCATATACATACAGATGGTTTTCCTAAAGAGATCCCAATATTTTTTCTCAAAAAATAGAATTAACATATAATCATTTTGTTAGGGGTAACTGATCTTGTATTAGGATTATGAATAGGTTCATGAACACGTATTAAATCTATAAGAGAGTCCCGATGTAGGCAATAAATCCCCAAGAATGGTACGATGAGCCCAACCTCCCTTCCTCTCAACCAATGCGAGTCCCCAAAAGTCAGTATGCCTGAAAACCCAGATGACCGCTGGCCTTTGGAAAGTAGGTATGTACCCATCTATAGAAGAGGGAAGGGTTGAGAATTTATAGGGAAGACTAATAGAGGGAAAACCTGATGTGTTTGATTAAGAGAGGCCTTAAAACTCCCCCTCAAAAAATCCATCATGGGAAATCTATTTGACACCACGAAACCTGACAGAACAATGGAATTTCTCTTATGTGAGGGGACAATATATTGCCTCTTAATGAAAAGAATACACTCTAAGGAGAGATAAAACTTGTAACATAACATCCTGAAAGCCACTAAATGATTCCTCAAGTCGGTGGGTCACTTGACCTCATGTGTGCCTCCCCGTATGATACTGGAATCCGAATAGTAGTGAGGCTATATAATGGTATGGTTGGGAGACTATACTATCATAATAAAAGTAATACAGTGGTATCATAAATGATAAAAGATCAGAAGTATAATATCAATCAGAAAAAATCATCCAAACAACAGTAATAATAATTATAGAGATGGGAAGTGTCATATAAAAGATAATGAGTAGGTCATCGATCTATAAAAAAAATACAATACATGGAAACTAGATTCCATTACAATACATGTATCAAGAGTCTAAAACCCAAAAATATTGTTTTAAGATATCATCATGATCCATAGCCCAATCTTATTTTCAAATGACATTGTTACATTATCAATCAAGCACCATCCAATGGGAAAATTCCCTTGTTCCTACTTGTATTCATGAATTCTATCCATGTAATAAATGGTATCCCCATTGTTGTGAGATAACACACTATAAGAAACCACCAATGGTGTAAACAAAAATTCTATTTTATACACATAATCTAAATCAGTGTGTGTGTACAATAGAAATAATGGTGATAAAAGTAGGAGAGATATTGTTCAGTCTACCAAAGATCAATGTAGTCAAGTAACTATAAAATAATAGATAATAATAAACCAAAGAAAACCATCAATAAAGGACTATGATGAATAATCAAGTATCATACCTAAATGGGTCATGGTACAAATCCAATGACTAAGGAATACTCTTTGAATTCATATAGAAAATCTATAGAAAACTTGTTAAAGACATGGGGGAGCCCATGGAGCATGTACATGGTAGTATAATAAAGTTAAATCCAAGGTGTGAAAACCAAGGCATCCAAGTGGATCATTGGTTCCATACCATGACCCCCTTAGGGTTGCTCTATTATGAGTCCCCTCATTGGTGACATACCATGTTTCCGACATCGGCGACATACCTTGTGTTCAGAAATGCTGTCATACAATCCTATCCATTATCAACAAGATTATACAAGGGAACAAGGGACCATATTAAGGTCTATATATTTTATAATTTAACTCATCAGACATATTTCATTAAACATTTCATAATCCTAAACAATTCATGTTATTATCCATTTAATTCCTTCCATATAGAGATAAAAAGGTGTTTTATGTTGCTTAAAACAATTAAAAGTATACTATGTTCACAAATATGACTTTAATTAATGAAAATTGAGACCAACTCACCCAAAGGAGATAGTTTCATTGAAAAAGGAAAGAACACATCCCATGGGTGGTTTGGGTTGAGGTTTCCAAACTCCAACATTGTATAAGGGTGTTGTTTCATGTATTAAAAAATATTTTGACATTTTATTTAAGGTTTTTTTAATTTGGGAAATATCACCTAGAAGGTTTGGCATGCGGAATGATGGAAATAGGTTATAAACATCTAGACATTAAGGAAAATGTTATTTACCACCTACCTTATTCTTATTGAGGAATAATCATCTAGTCTCAACTTATATTTGGAGATAATAGAGGAATAGATAAAACCCTGAAAATAAGCAATAAGAGATTGTATGAAAACCACATCCCATATGGTAATGAAATTAAAGGAAGGATGATGAATGGAGATCTTACCAGCGGCATGCCAATGAGTGTAATGGAACTCAAAATGAATGTTGCATTGAGAAGATAACCCAAATACTATAGAAGTGGGAAGACGAAACTCTTGCACATGGGAGGTAGAGGAAGGGTAAATAAAAAGGAAAATGGGTTATCACCTTTAAATTAATGGTGGAAAAAATGTAATTTCTTCCAAAAAATTAGAGTTTCATGGTTTGGTTGCACAGTTTTACAAAATATGCACCAACAACGTGCCAGATACATTCCATGGATAGTAGACCTGGATGGTTTGGGATCATGGTTCTAATTACTATGATCAGACTGTGTGATCCCCTCTATGGAGACCTATATTACCATCCATGGTTTTTCCAAACTGTTCCACCTCCAGTGCAAGATTTTTTCAAACTATACGCATGTCTCTTTTTGTCTATAATTTAGAGATCTGGGATCCAAAAATCCAAATTAACTCTTGAATCCATCATTAAGTTATTATACACATTTATAAGGATAAAAAATAGGATTCAAAGTGAAATTTTAAAGATATTTATCTCATCGAAAACCTAGGATCCAACAATCTACCCCTCTTAAGACAACTCATCCCAGAGTTTCCTTTCCATGGGTGATTTGGAATCCAAAAAGAGTTCCAACTATTGGGCATGTACATATATCACTTTGTCCTATATCTCATCTTATACACAGCTATGCTGGCATAACACTTGAACTAGTGGAACTGACAAGCCTCATATGGATTTTTTTTATTTGATTAGTTATTTGTATATGGTGATCATAGAAGGATGCATCTAACTGTAACACAACCTCATATGAATAAAGAGTGTGAGATGGTTCAGGGTTATAACAACATAAACAAGATATGTGGAAGTTATCATACATGATCAGAACCTCTGATGTAACTAAAATGGATAGTATATTTTTCAAAACCATTCCAAAACCGTGAAGGGACCGATATAATGATGTGATAGAATCCCTAGTTTATAAATCCATACATTCCCAATTCTAGGTGGAACTTGTAAGAAAACCTGGCTCCCCATCTACAAATAAAGTGGTAGATGGTGAAAATAAACATAATATTTATATCTAGACTAAGATATAGACATATGATTCCTAATAATATGAACCTATTTTTTAGTCTCCAAATTGAGATAAGGAAGTAGTGGTGTTGTATCTTCTACCTCTATCAAACATAGGGGTGAATGGAATGGCCTACTGTATAGGGTTTCATAAGGTTTCATCTGTATGGTCACATAGAAGCTATTATTATAAGAGAAATATATGAGAGGTAAGTGTTTATCCCAATAACTTCCAAAATCAATGATGCATGTTCAGATCATGTCCTCTAAAACAAATATCGTACACTCTGACTAACCGTTGGTCTATGGGTGGTAGGTTATACTCAGCAGTACCTATAAACTCAGTTCCCTCTACAATCCCTTCCAAAACTGTAATGTGAAAAAAGTGTCTATATCCAATATGATAGAACATGTAACCCCGTTGAAGTTTATGATCTCATGAATGTAGATCCCATATAGCTCATCCCTTTAAAGTTCCTCAAAATAAGAAATAAATGGAAGACCTTTGTCAACCTGTCAAGGATCACCCATATAGCATCACATCCCTAAGGTGATCTATGAAATCCCGTTATGAAATCCTTGGTGATTTTGTCCCATTTTCACTCAGGAATAATTAAATTCTATAAAATCCCAACTGGTCTATGGTGTTCTAGTCTCACCTAATGAAAGCTGGAACATCGAGTAAAAACCCCACCTATCACCCTTTTCATTTTTGGCCACCAATATTGGCCGCATAAATCATGATACATTTTGGTAAGATAGGAATTCACATCCTATATCATGGAATGATACTCTTGTATAAATTCTTATTAGATATCTACAGGAACCCATATGTGTTTGTGAATTCACAATATCTAATTATGTTCAATGATCCAACCAGGTGGATGATCATAAAATCCAATACTCTTCCATAGGACCAAGCCCTCAGAATCTGATAGCTAACTCATCTTCACTCTCTAAATAAGTGAATATGTTACTGATAATGATTCATGTGTAGACTACACATGATGTTATTGAAAATATATATGCATCTTAGAAAATATTTTCATATGATTTCACTCACAACTGGCCTTAAGAACTACCTGTGTCTGATTCCTCCTACTCAGATCATTGGCGACTGTATATCCCATTCATGTTTTATGGGAAAGCTTGAAGTCAAAATACTATAGGTATTCATCCCACCTTTATTTAATGATATTAAATTCATATAGAGTAAACATATTCTTGATTATTTTGTGGTATATAAACACCAAAAAAGTCTCTAATAGTAATTAATGCCTCTAACAGTGCAAATCATGAACATGAGCGATAAACTCGAAATAGAGAATCAGATAGTTCCTCTCGTGTGGCCTCAACTAATGACACAAGTATGAAAAAAATCACTCCCCCTACATTAGATAAACTTCTATCCTGATGCTTGAAATATCATAATAAACTGTATAGATTCTTCTAGGCACTAGCAGAATCATGATTAGTGTTGAATCCATCCGGACTTTTAACTCAAGAAAGACCTTTTCATATTCTTCAGAACAAATAAATTTCACACCCTTTTTAACCAATCCCATGAGAGTGGTATCCCAAAATGAAAAGACTTTGATGAATCACCTATAATAACAAGTTATCCCCATGAAACTATGTATGTTCATGATCCTCTTGGGCTTCTCCTAAGAAACTATATCTCTCACCTTCTCTAGGTCTATAGACACTCTTTCCATTGAGATGATATAAATAGTAAAATAAACTTTATCTATACATAAATGAAATTTTACAAGATTGTAAAATAACCTATGATCTATCATTGTATTCATAATTATGTCATGTTATTTATCATGATCGTGTCAAGTATGAGAATACACCAAGTTGTCATCCACAAAAACCACCATGAATGAATCTAGATATGGGTGGAAACCCTGATTCATTATGGCCATGAAAATGGTCAGCGTGTTCATGAGACCGAACAACATAACAATATAATCATAAATACCATATCTTTTATATAATTTGGTAAGTGGTATATCTATCATCATGGCATGAACCTTATGATAATCATACCTTAAATCAATTTTCAAGAAAACCCATGCTCATCAGAGCTAGTTGAAGAGGTCATTTATACAAGGAAAATTATATTGATTCTTAGATGTAAACAGATTTAATCTATGGTAATCCAAACAAAAATGAATATTCCCGTCCACTTTTTAGAAAAAAGTACTAGTGAACCCCATGGAGAAGTAATCGGTCATATAAATGACTTTTCTTCCCATTATTCCAACAACGTCTTGATATCCAGAAACTAAGCAGTAACAATCCTTTAAGGAGGAACAAATAATGGTGTAGCACCCAACATGAGTTATATAGTAAACTTTACCTCTCTCTCTTGAGGAATTCCTAAAAATTTATCATGGAAAACATCCATGAAATAATCAATCGAATGAGGGAAATAATTCTGACACATTCCCTGGTCATCCACATAAAGACTAGTAATATGGGCCGTCATCCAACTCATTCTATGATGCTTGAGTCCAACTAAACCCTCCTCAACATCCCACTCACCCTTATGGACATATCTACCACCCTTTGCTGATGTGAAGGATACCCTTCAGTGATAAAAATCCACATGGTTATGATAAAGAGCCGACCATCCCACTCTACTAAGAAATATAATCCCATCATTTTGAGGATAAATAGATCCCATAAAAAATTATAAACACCAATTTTTAGTGGAAATTTATTTCATTTTCATTCACTTTGTAGTCATATACTTAATTAAATATCGAGTTTTCTCATGAAATATTAGAAAAAAAGCATAGAGAACAAGTCTCTCCACAACAGGCATAGATATGAAGGAATTGGAAACACATATATCAAAAAGAGAATATACTAAACTAGAGGATACTAGGATAGCACCACTCACTATATATAGTCTGGAAATATACTTCTTAGGTATCTATTTCACTATTTACATCTATCCATATATGTATCCCTGAGATATAGAATGGATATTAGGAGCAGGTATGTTCTAATGGAGTTGTAATTCTGTTGTCTATCTACCTCATCCATGACAACCTCCTTGGCCTGATCAACTAGCCATACTCTAGTGCCCCTCCCGAGTTGAAACTATTGAACCTTCTCTTAAATGTGGTGTCAGTGTAGACCCTCTCTCACTAAATAATAGAGCGATGGTCCTACAAAACCAATTTTTATGGGTCATCCTACACTAGGATCAAGGATCAAATAGGCTTCTATCAACTAGATCCTAATGTGTCTTTTCCACCAACAATGATGAAAAAACTACTAGAACTAAGTCTTTGGATGGTATTTCCCTCACAATAGGTCTTAAATCATCGATTCCTACAGCCTGACACTACACCACCAAGTCAAGAAACTGAACTACCTTACTGTAGATACCCAAATCTTGACGTACATGGACATTACATTACTCTTGCAGAATACCTAATACATAATAAAAACCAACACTCAAGGACCGTAATAGTTTAGTGTATTTGGAGACTCAGAATATAATCTTCTAATCTTAGTGAAAGATCTTCAACATCTCCCATAGATATCTTCCTTTTTTTCTTACCTAAAAACTTTCCTTATATCCTGGGTAAATGAAAAAATATAAAGGGTGAGCTCAAATGCTCAGTAAGGGTAATCATGTAGAAAATATTACAAACCATATACATTTGAACTTCAAAACATGAACATAATATTTAAACATCCAAATCTTGAGCAATGACATGAAACAAGGCAGTACGTAGGGCATATATCATAATGGATCATCAATCATGATAAAATAGAATGGGAATAAAACATGTAATTGTGGAAAATAATTAATCACATGATATGATTTCCATAGTATCCAAGGCATTGCTGATAAGACCAACTTAGTCGACAATGTCCCTTTCTGAATTAAGTTCACTCCTCGTTCTAGTCCTATAACACTGAACCGGATTAACTTACCATTCCATCCATGTCTATATCATGAGATATAAATCTTTACCCAATGCATTGGAGGGAGATATAGGTCCCACCCATCTCATAATGAAATCATTATTACGTGTGCCACAACATAAACATAAATCATTCATCATAACCCAAAGAATAAAATGGGTTTCATAAACATCATCCCATAATAACATAATCCATATAAAAAATGGATATCATTTCGTCATAAGAAAAGTGAAACCATGTAAATCATAGAGACATTACACTTGAAACATACACATATGAAATAATGTCATCTTAGATGGAAAATGGTTTTGATAAAACACTTGAAATGAATTATTGAGGAAAATATCATTTCTTCTTCAAAATCATTTTCTTTTCACAAAATACCATGAAATTTTAAAAGAAAAGTATTTTGTTGAAAATAGTCATGAAATCTTGTAGAGTAAGCTTTAAGAAAATAAGGCATTATAAAACCATAAAAATCCATTCATGCTGTATAAGTTAAAAAAACATTCTCCTCGTACTTTTGTCAGAAATGTCAAAAAAGTTCCTCATATGGTAAAAAAAGAAAGATTCCTTCCCTAAAATGTGGTAAAATTAAAAAATGGGTAAAAAGGATTTTAAAAATACATGGAATCATTTTTAGAAAACATGGACATGGATGATAACAATAACCCCAATAAATACTTATGAATAACAATCTCGGATAAGAATGAGATTGGTATAATTATCCCTTACCTTAGGTCTGATATACTTTGTACATATCTGAACCTTCTGTATAATGATTTAAATAATGTCATTGAATTATTATAGGATCATATTTATTTTTATGAAATCATATATGGTTCACTTATGACTTTATATTATCCGTTCTTTTGGTAAATCCCATGTTAAAGCAGCGTTTTGGGTAAAATCGTTTTATTTATCGTACGTTTTTGGACTTATTGTTATTGATATTATTATTACTTATATCATTATTTACATACTTCCATAATGTAAATAATGATTTATATATCCTATATATTAAGTATATATATATACATAATAGATAGATAAATGAAATGAAATACACTGTTCATGGAGACGGTAGGTCGTACGTACGCATGAACGCTATTTTTGTTTCATTATTGAATTAAATGGAATTAATTGAATGAAACATATTTGAACATAAATAAAGTATCATAATTATATAATATATTTCATGATTATTTATTATATATACTTTATAATCATACTTGAATGGTTAATCATGGAAAATTAATCTCATCGCGTTCGTGGAGATAGTAGTCCGTACGTAAGCACGAGCTATGATATCATTTCCCAGATCGTGGAATTGTATTGAAGTTTATGTATAATATTTCAGAATCAATATCACTTTACAATAATCATATATAGTTATTTATTTACACCATTATACCCATCCAAGTAAGGTGGTTGTGGAAAACAGATTACACCACGGCGTGGAGATGGTATTCCGTACGTGCGCACGCTCGGTGATTTCGTTTTCCATAGGATGGATAAAAGATGAAATAGGGTTGTTTAATATTTATAATAACATATCCGTATATGAGTGATACTGATGTTATTAATTTATGATGAAACAAATAAATAAGAAGATGTAGAAGAAGAAATTAATTAGAAAGAATCGGTAAAGGATATTACCTCTTCTTTGACGCGCCTCTCCTTAACCTCCTATTAAGGCAATAGAGTTGGTATTTTGAGGAGACCAAAACCTATATAATGTTTCTAGGGAAGTTGATAAGGGAAATGGTCAGGGGTTTTCCGAGCTTGAAGGATCAAAGTTCTGTAAAGATGAGAGGGAGGAGGGGCCCTTTTATAAGGGAGGAGAGGGGCACCTTTGGAAGCCTCAAAAATATTAGTTTAATATAAATTCAAAACCCACATAAAAACCTCCAAAAATGACTCAATTAAAAGATAAGATGATATAGGGTTGTAATCTCATCAACCAATCAAATTTAGACATGTTTTGATCTTATTTTAAACCTTATCATTTTGATTTATTTTAATTTAATCTATTTAATTTTATTTGTGGTAATAAAATTCTAAATTTTAAATGGTTATAAATAATCACTTATGTGTTGTTAATTTTGAATAATTGGATAATTTATGACATTGGAGACTATATAAATTTCAATTTATATTTTTTTAAAATTTTTGTGATATTTAAACAATTTAATAATTTGTTATTTTTATAAAATAACAATAGTGTCAATTTTGACACTATTCATTTATTTGAATTTAAATAAAATCCAACCAAAAGATATATTCGAACTAAATTTTTTTAATAGGTTAATAACATGAAATATTCATCTAGAAAATTAGTGGAGCACATTAAATAGTTCAAATAATATTTATTTTACTATTTGTAACACCATTTATTTGATACTTCTCTTAATAAAATAATTTCTAAAACATTTTTGTATAATTATTAAATATACTTATTTGTTACATATAAATTAAAAATAAAATACTAAGATGAAGATAAATCTTATAGATTTCATAATAATACATTTAGTCAGATTTATATTCTAAAACAACCAACTTTTAAAATGTTATATTTATTAAATTATAAAGGTGACAACTTTGACATCATTTAAAATAACATAATATAATTGTCATAATCACTTTTAGAAGACTCAAAACGGTCATATATTCAGTCATTGGATGCTTATGGTGTATATATACACTACCAATAAGTTTTGGTCAGTTTTTTGAGCCTTTTAATGGGTATTATTATTTCAATAAAAACTATATTACTTATTTTTCACTAAATAAATAATTTCTGCATCATTAATGTATAAGATATTAAGGTAATTAAATATTTAATAAAAAATTATTAATAAATTACCATGATAAAGAAAAACATTTTATCTTTCAAATGAGTATTTATAACCGAATTTATATTCTGTACAAACTTATATTAAAAATACTTTAATTATTAAAGTTGAGTGAGACATATTTCACTTCCCTTTAAATAAAATAAACTAAAGGTCTTAATCACCTCCAAGTGGGTTCCAATGGATTCCATTTCGACCAAAATATGCCTTCGGACAAAATATAAGCATAAAATTATATTAATAAAAGTGTTAGGGTAATTTTATAATATTATATTTACCCTTAATTACCCGATTTACCATTTGCTATGGTAAATAAAATTTACTGTAGTCACTATTCATAATGTCCAAAATAAAAAAGTAGTCTATTAACATAATTTGGACCCACCGATTCCAAATATGGAATAAAGTTTTCTAAATTCAATACACAAAAGTTGCAGAAATTAATTTAAAATTAATCCCGTTGTTAAGAAAATGAGTTTTAAAAGTTAAAACATTGCAAAAGATTGAAATGATTTTACCTATGAATTCAATTTAAAAACAATGATAATGTCATAAATTATATAAAATGGTAAAAATATATTCTATTTATACTTTAAAACCATTAAATATTATAATTTATCCATATAAATTATTACGATGAAAAAAGTTGTTTTTAATTAAAATATAGCGTGTTTTTCCTATTCATTAAAATATGAAAGTTATCAGAAAAATATCAAAAATTTATCCAATGTAATTTTTTATATCCTGATTCAAAATAAGAAGTTTATTTTGTAAAATTTAACTTATAAACTTGTCAAAAATTATATTTAAAATGGGTGCGTCATCAAAAGGCGGCAAAACTGCTTTTTTTAAAAAATACTTATTTTACCTGAAAAATTTATTTTGTTCTCATACCATGTTCTATAAAATGTTTAAGATAAATTATAGTATCATAAAATTCAAAATGTATTTTCTACTATTCATAACATCTAGTTTATAATAATATTATAACCATATATCGTTGTTTAGTGAAACCTGGTATTGCGTACAACACACGCTATCGAGGAAGGTTGCGATTGTGTGTAATGCAATCCAAGTCAGGGTTGCGTGTAGTGCAAGACTACTTTGTTGTTGCGTATAACAAAATCCAACCATATTTAATTTATGAACTGAATATATATATATATAAACTCAATGTTGCGTATAATAAATACTATCAAACAAACATGAAATTGTGTGTAACACGATCCAAGATTAGTGTTGTGTATACTGCAAGCTAATACGGTGTTGTGTATAGCACAAGATAATCTTGGTGTAGCGTACAACAGAAGATATGAAAGAAATTAAAAAGAATATAACTTATAAAATCTCGGGTTGTAACATTCTGCCCCCCTTAAAATTAATTTCTCCCTCAAAATTTGTTGGGGTTGTAAATGGTTTACTACTTGAAAGTTTCTTTCATAAAACCCACATCGTAAAAAGGAATAATTAAACTTAATTTAAAAAAGTAAAGTATGAAACATAACAGTTACCCAAATTAACTCATCACTAGGTTTCCACATAGGAGAACATAGGTGGAAATATGGATATGGAAGAAAAATATAACCATCAAGTTCTGATGGAGAGTGGTAGTGGACATGGCTATGAAAAATCCAACAATCACAAAACCATAAATTTGTGATGATTTAAGGTACCATCTTATTCATCAGATATAAGGACACTAGGACAATGTTTTTAGTTATCAAGATCATTTCCCTAATATTGAAAAAGTGTTGAATACTTACTTTATTTTGGTACAACCTCACCGTTGTTCATGACTTGAACAATTTCCACTTCATCTCTTAAAGAAATGAAGTTGAATTTGTCATTCGTGAAGTGTTAGCAGATCAAGCGATTGAATGATAGGTCATTCCGTCTATTTCTATCGCAAAAAGTTTAGAATAATTTATAAAATATACATAAGTCCATCTATGCTGAGATTAATTGTATATGATTCCAAAAATGGACTTATACTTCATCTATCATACCGCTTAATAAAATAAAACTAGTTTCTACTAACCAGGGACTTCCTGTAGGCCAGTGGTAGGCGATAAAGGCCTGTTTCACTTCGGTTGTGGGTTCGATTCCCGCAACCTTGTCCGACGCGACAGGTTGTCACCCGTTCTGCAGGTTGTACCTTTTCTTAAACTACACTATTATAACATTCTATCAATAATATTGAAAAAATTTCTAGCCTTAAACAATACTAACTTCTGTTCAACATAATCCATTCTAATCTTTAGGCTTATCCAAAATAAATCTTTCCAATCTCATAGTATAAAGAGAATGATTACTAAAAAGTTCATATAACAAGTACATGAATACCATCATTTATCCCTCATATATCACAAGATATATCTTTTTGATCGCATTCCAAACATGTGAATACCTTAATCTTGTATTCTCTTGAAAAATGAATACCCATTGAACCTTACTGAAAACATTAATGTTGTCAAAAGTTAACTCTTTCCACATACCAAAATCCAAAAATTCTATATACTCAAACCATGATATAACTTTGACCTTATACCATTCATGAGCTCATGAATACTGTCAAACATTTCATTTTCTTCTTATCCCTTCATTATGCGCATATCATCTTGTTTCCAAAAATATCTCAATCACTTTCCATGGTTACCGGTACCATAAAATTATTGAAAACCACAATAGACTAATACAAAAATATTCCAATATACCATAAAATTACCTCAATAACATTATTATTGAATACCATTACATGAACACTTCAATCCATCCTCTTTGATGATTGTCATGCAATAAGTCCTTCCTTGATTTAAAAGTAACCTCTTAGGTCAGGGCATTGAGTTGGGTAATGCCCATGTTCTCCACAAATAAGACATTGAACTCTATAACAGTCTTTCACTGTATGACCCTTTTCTCCACACATATAACATCTTCCCCTCCATTTGAGGTATTCCTCAAGGATCTTCTTCCCTTATTCTTAATATGTAGAAAGCTTCATCTTCCTTCCTCTATGTTCCTCTCCATGGGAACATTTATAAAAGTTCATCTTCCTCTTATTTGATGATTTTGGAATACCACAAAAGTTCACCTTGTTAATCATATATTGTGATGAATGATTTGGAATAATCACAATATCTTTATCTCTAGGCATTACACGATTTTGTTGATCACAATCACCAATTTGTCCATCGGAATCAACGTTAACTGAATTCATTCTCATTTCTTAAATTGACTAAAACTAGAAACCATAGTGTAAGAAACATTTAAAATAACGAGGAACCACATAATCATTAAAAGTCATTTATGGGATGTCTAACTTAACACACATTCTTTAATCCATGATACCTTAGGTCCACCATAGGTTATTCATGATCGTTAACATAACTCTAGGACTGTATCCTATAGTTATACAAAACCATAATGACATCCCTAGACATACCTTAGAAATATCTCTAGGGATCTCACTAAAGTTTTCACATCCTAGTTTCCAAAGGTTAACTAAATCATTCCTTTGATACCAACTGTAAAGACCCAAAGCTTGACGTACATGGACATTACATTACTCTTTCAGAATACTTAATACGTAACAAAAACCAACACTCAAGGACCGTAATATTTTAGTGTCTTTGGAAACTTGGAATATAATATTTTACTCTTGGTGAAAGATCTTCAACATATCCTACAGATATCTTCCTTTTTTTCTTACCTAAAAACTTTCTTTATATCATGGGGAAAATAAAACATATAAAGGGTGATATAAAATTCTCAGTAAGGGTAATCATGGAGAAAATAAAACAAACCATATACATTTGAACTTAAAAACATGAAATTAATATTTAAACATCAATATCTTGAGTAATGACATGAAACATGACAGTACGTAGGGCATAGATCATAATGGATCATCAATCACAATAAAATAGCATGGGAATAAAACATGTAATTATGTAAAACCATTAATCACATGATATGATTTCCATAGTAGACAAGGCATTGCTACCAAGACCATCTTAGTGGACAAAGTCCCTTTCTGATTTAGTTCACTCCTCGTTCCAGTCCTGTAACACTGAACCAGATTAACTTACCTTTCCAGCCATGTCTATCTCATAATATATAAATCTTTACCCAATGCATTGGAGGGTGATATAAGTCCCACCAATCTCATAATGAAATTATTCTTACATGTGCCACAACATAAACATAAATCATTCATCATAACCCAAAGAATAAAATGGGTTTCATAAATATCATCCCATCATAACATAATCCATATAAAACAAATTGATATCATTTTATCATAAAAAAGTGAAACCATGTAAATCATAGGGACATTACACTTGAAACATAAACATATGAAATAATGTAATCTTATATGGAAAATGGTTTTGATAAAACACTTCAAATGAATTTTTGAGGAAAATATCCTTTCTTCTTCAAAATCATTTTCTTTTCACAAAATACCATGCAATTTTAATAGAAAATTATTTTTCTGAAAATAGTCATGAAATATTGTAGAATAATATTCATGAAAATAAGTCATTATAAAACCATAAAAATCCATTCATTATGTATAAGTTAAAAAAAATTCTCCTCGTACTTTTGTCAGAAAAGTCAAAAAAGTTCCTCATATGGTAAAAAAAGAAAGATTCCTTCCATAACATGTGGTAAAATTCAAAAATGGGTAAATAGGACATTAAACATACATGATTTTTTTATAAAACATGGACATGGATGATAACAATAATCCCAGTAAATACTTACGAATAACAATATCGGATAAGAATGAGATTGGAATAGTTATCCCTTACCTTAGGTATGATATGCTTCGTACGTATCCGAACCTCCTGTATAATGATTTAAATAATGTCGTTGACTTATTAAAATATCATATTTATTTTTATGATATCATATATGGTTCACTTATGACTTTATATTACCCTTTCTTTTGTAAATTCCATGTTAAAGCAGCGTTTTGGGTAAAATTGTTTTATTTATCGTACATGTTTGGACTTGTTGTTCTTGATATTATTATTACTTATATCATGATATACTTACTTAAAGAATGTAAATAATGATTTATATATCATATATATTCATTATATATATACATAATATATAGATAAATGAAATTAAATACACTGTTCATGGAGACGGTAGGCCATGCGTACGCATGAACGCTGTTTTCGTTTCCTTATTGAATTAAATGGAATTAAGTAAATGAAAAATATATGTAAATAAATAAAGTACAATAATTATATAATATATTTCATGATTATTTATTATATATACTTTATAATCATACTTGAATGGTTAATCATGGAAAATGAATCTCATCGTGTTCGTGGAGACGGTAGTCCGTACGTACGTACGCACGAGCGATGATATCACTTCCATGATCGTGGAATTGTATTGAATTGTATGTATAATATTTCAGAATCAATATAAATTTATAATAATCATATATACTTATTTATTTACACTATTATACCCATTCAAGTAAGGTGGTGGTGGAAAACAGATTACACCACGACGTGGAGGTGGTATTCCGTACGTACGCACGCGCGGTGATTTTGTTTTCCGTAGGATGGATAGAAGATGAAATAGAGTTGATTCATATTTATAATAATATATCAGTATATGAGTGATACTTATTTTATTAATTTATGATGAAACAAATAAAGAAGGACAAGTAGAAGAAGAAATAAATTGGAATGAATCGGTAAAGGATATTACCTCTTCTTTGACACGCCTCTTCTTAACCTCTTATTAAGGTACCAGAGTTGGTATTTTGAGGAGAGAAAAACCTCTATAATGTTTCTAAAGAAGTTGATAAGGGAAATGGGCAGGGGTTGGTCGATCTTGATGGCTCAATGTTGTGTAAAGATGAGAGGGAGGAGGTGACCTTTTTTAAGTGAGGATAGGGGCACCTTTGGAATCCTCAAAAATATTAGTTTAATATAAATTAAAACCCCACATAAAACCCCCCAAAAATGACTCAATTAAATGATTAGATTATATAGGGTTGTAATCTCATCAACCAATCAAATTTATACATGTTTTGATCTTATTTTAAACCTTATCATTTTGATTTATCCTTATTTAATCAATTTAATTTTATTTGTGGTAATAAAATTCTAAATTTTAAATGGTTATAAATAATCACTTATGTGTTGTTAGTTTTCCATAATTGGATAATTTATGAAATTGGAGACTATATAAATTTCAATTTATCATTTTTAAGTATTTTTGTGGTTTTTAAAAAATTTAATAATATGTTATTTTTATAAAATAACAATAGAGTCAATTTGGGCACTATTCATTTATTTGAATTTAAATAAAATCCAAAAAAGGGATATATTTGAAAAAATATATTTAATAGGTTACTAACATGTCATATTCATATACAAAATTAATGGAGCACATTAAATAGTACAAATAATATTTATTTTACTATTTGTAAAACCATTTATTTGATACATCTCTTAATAAAATAATTTCTAAAACATTTTTGTATAATTATTAAATATACTTATTTTCTAATTATAAATTAAAATAAAGATACTAGGATGAAGATAAATCTTATATATTTCATAAGATTACTTTTAGTCAGATTTATATTCTAAAACACTCAACTTTTAAAATGTTATATTTATTAAATTATGAAGGTGATAACTTTGACATTATTTAAAATAAAATAATGTAAGTTTCATAATCACTTTTATAAGACTAAAAACGGTCATATATTCTATCATTGGATGCTTATGGTGTATATATACACTACCAATAAGTTTGGGTCAGGTTTGTGAGCCTTTTAATGGGTATTATTATTCCAATAAAAACAATATTACATATTTTTCACTAAATAAATAATTTTTGCATCATTAATGTATAATATATTAAGGTAATTAAATATCTCTTAAAAATTTATAAATAAATTACCATGATAAAGAAAAATATTTTATAACGAGTTTTAAAAGTTTAAACATTGCAAAAGATTGAAATGATTTTACCTATGAATTCAATGTAAAATCAATATTAATGACATAAATTATATTAAATGGTAAAAATATATTCTATTTATACTTTAAAAACATTAAATATAATAATTTAACCATATAAATTATTACGATGAAAAAAGTTGTTTTTAATTAAAATATAGCGTGTTTTTACTATTCATTAAAATATGAAAGTTATCAGAAAAATATCAAGACTTTATCCAATGTAAATTTTTATATCTTGATTCAAAAGAAAAGTTCATTTTGTAAAATGTAACTTATAAACTTTTCAGAAATTATATTTAAAATGGGTGTGCCATCAAAAGGCGGCAAAACTGCATTTTTTTAAAAATACTTATTTTACCTGAAAAATTTATTTTGTTCTCATACCATATTCTATATAATGTGTAAGATGAATTATAATTTCATAAAATTCAAAATGTATTTACTAATATTCATAACGGCTAGTTTATAATAATATTATAACCATATATCGTTGTTTAGTGAAACCTGGTATTGCGTACAACAAACGCTATTGAGGATGGTTGTTATTGCGTGTAATGCAAGCCAAGTTAGGGTTGCGTGTAGTGCAAGACTCCTTTGTTGTTGCGTATAAAAAAATCCAACCATATTTCATTTATACATTGAATATATATATATACACTCAATGTTGTGTAGGATAACTACTATCAAACAAACATGAAATTGTGTGTAACACGATCCAAGATTAGCGTTGTGTATACTGCAAGCTAATACGATGTTGCGTATAGCGCAAGATAATCTTGGTGTAGCGTACAACAGAAGTTATGAAACAAATTAAAAAGAATATATCTTATAAAATCTAGAGTTGTTACACTTACTATGTGCACCTTGATTCCATCCAATTATTTTCATTAATAAGTTCTTTATTTACTTTTTCATATATGGTATCCAACCAAAAAATGTTCACCTAAAATCGAATAGTATACTTGATCTCTTCCTCAAAGAATCTCACCCTAAACAGATCATCAGTGAGATAGATAGGTGTAAAGTGATGAATCTCCATAAAGTGATCTGAATATTCCATAGTGAACATATAACCCTAATTTAGATGTATAAAATCTCTATCCCATTAATCCCTTAGTGTCTTAGGGAAACGATATCCATAGAACTAGATTGGAAATCCCTACAAACAATATCCTGATGTCCATATGCATGGTTCAGAACATCCCAACAATGCTTGGTGGATCCCAGAAGAATATATGGCATAATATTTACCCTCATCTCTGTAGGTGTCTCTAGTTTCTCAAAAATTGACAAGATAGTCTAAATACATATTTTAACAGCCCGAGGGACACCATCCCCTGAGAGAGTTTGTGGATGTTGATGCTATAAATAAGGCTTCGACTCTACCATAGTCAATGTGGGTTGAGGGGATCCCTAAACAGTCTCAATAAATCATAGGGAACCATCTTAAAATGATAAACCATAACCCATATCAATTATAAATAGAGCTTCTTCATGTGTAACTACTGGAGGTTCTACTAGTGGTCTATAGCCAAAAACCTATGGAGCATTGTCGTCGCCACCAACCTGGTGCACCAATAAAGGCCTCCATGGTGGAATATCTCAAAAAAATTCATGTATAAGCCTCCAAAAAGATTTGGTAATGAAAATATCACAAATATATGAATAGGGAAGGTACAAGACATCCTATACCCAAGTCACACCCCTATTACCACTAATAAATACAAATTTTGGAAAGACATAGATCATAAGAACATAAGAGATATTGCCTACTTCCCACTAATAAGTTTGTATTAGGGGAAATTTCTCTACTGTAAGTAAAAGGTATCAAAATACAGAGTTAAAATTGCATTTTATAGATCAAAATACTCATTAATATGGAATTGGTACCCCCATTTAGTGGTGGTCATTCGTTTCATAATTCAGTTTAATTTAAGTTAATGCATGCTTATAAATTAAATCCATTTAAAGGGGTTGAATTATATTGATTATAACTTTCAACTTTTTAAGGTCCATACAATTTATAAATTGAGGTGTTTCTTCCATTTAATTAAAACCAATTATTTATCAAGTCCCTGTATGAACTTTTAGCAAAATATGATGGGCATAATAACAATGACCCCAAAACATGCTATAAGAAATGCATGCAATAAGTAAACATGTCATGGAATAATGCATGACATATAAGTCCTCATGTTGTTATAATGACGCATAGTTAAATACATTCTAGTAATATCATCCAAGGATTAAAATACATAGTCATAAGGAACAATAAACTTCATGTGCATATCCAAATGGTGGAATTGAGAAAATTGTAATAAGAAAAATCTAGAACAACATGTCCTCTCCTAGTTAATTTGGATTTTCAATATACGTGGGTTAGATACTCCCATACACAGTCTCATGACCAAATCTAGATGTGTCATATTCCTCCTTTCTACAAAAAAAATAGTTTTTAAGGAAATGAAAATAAAATAAACTCCTTTAATACAACTTTGTAATGTCCCAACCCAGAATCCACTAAATGGTTCCCCGAACCGATGATTCACATGGACTCAATCATGCATCCCCATATGACAGAGTCTAATGAATAAAATTAAGGTTCAATGATGGTATAGTGGGTATACTATACCCTCATGATCATATTTTCACTGTGGTATGGTAAATGAAGAAAAGAGGAAACATAATATTTACTAGTAATAAAAATAAATCATCCAGTCAATAGTAATAATAATCAGAGCCAAGGTAAGAATCATATACAATATAATGAGTGTATCATAAAGATATACAATAGAAATACAATATACAGAACATGCATCAAAATTAAAAAAGACCAAAGACTATATGAAGATAACATCAAGAGCCATATCTTAGTCTTGTGCTCCCATGATCTGATTAAATAATCAATCTTGAAGTATCATAAGGGTGATTTCTCCTATCTGTAAACACCCAGACTCCAGAAACCATAGGAGTCGGTGCCTTCTGAACATGATGTGTTATCTTAAAATAAAATACACTTTGTTAACAACACATCATGTCCCATACAGAGGATCGTGTGCGGTTCGGGTTCTGGGAAACCGGAAACTTCTGAAACCATCCATCTTACAAAAGCTGACACCTGGAAATTTTAAACCAAAACATAGGGTGAGCTTTGAAATACTCAGTAAGGGGGTTTTAAAAATAATTTAAAATACTGTAACATTTGAAAACGTTCTTTTAAAAAAAATGAACATCCACTAAGAAAGATTTTTAACACACCAAACATAACAATGCTTTAATCAGAGTTTTCACGAAAAACATGAAACGAATACGTCAATTATTGAAGGAGTGATAATGGTTGTTATAAACAAGTACTACATGTGATTTACTTGAGCATAAATTTAAACAGTTAAAAGTAATGCATAATCAGAGTTGCGCACAAGGAAACATCTAAATGTTCATATGCTGGTTACTATTCTATTAAGTGATAACACTAGGCATGCTTAAAGCTTAAAACTAGGGAATTATGAACTTTATACCAACTTTAAAGGCATCAGTCATGAATGAACTTTATCTTGGAAAAACTTGTTATACGACTTGAATTATGTGGCGTCAACATTTAATATTGACAATCGTTTCGTTTCACCATGGTCCATCCCCAAGGTGTCATTTGAAAATTACCAAGGTTATTCACCAAGGTATCGTGAAAATTGTAATCCCTAGTGGTTACATCATTACCCAATGCATTGGAGCGCTATCAGGGCGCACCCTTAAATTTGCCTTTATTATCATGTGAGCCACATCGTTCATGCTTTACTGAAATGGTTATGTATATTCAAGATGTCCCATACCACCTTGAACATCTCATTCATTTTTAATTTTACCCAAGGTGTCCCATACCACTTTGGGTAATCCAATTTCTTAGTCCATATAGTGATATGTCATAAAAATGCATTATGTAAATAACAACTAACATAATTTATGAATCATTACACACTTTACATGATGTGACAGTTCTCACTAAAAAAAAGGGGCAAGGACAAATTAATGATGTACATAGTTTAGTACAACATCCTTTTCACTAAGGCATATAAAACAGCAATATACTAAATGATGGATCTTTGTCATAATAAATCTTTGGAAAAAGGGGAAAATCTTAAGAAAAACCCATGAAATCAATTACGGTGGTAAACGGCCCCTTGAACCCAAAATACATATTCTATCATAAAAATTCAACAGGGCAATGTTAGATAAGCCTCTTTAATAAGACATGCCCATTTGTGTGTAAAAAAAATATGTTGGTTTAGAAATCACACAATTCATAGCTTAATAAAATCATCCCAGCATCCAAGAATAGTTTAAGTCCTGCAATAAAAGGGAATATTCTTATAAGTATATACACACGTGCACATATATATATACCCGAAGTGTATATATGGGTTTTACACAATTAAAACAAGTTTATTAAATTCCTTAGGTAACTCAAAGTTTCCAACCATAATTCAATTACATGGTTGAAACTAAATTCACATAAGGTTTGTTATAAATGTATCTATGTATAAAAATTAAGGTTTTACAAACATAACTTTACTTAAACCAAAAGAGCATAGTTTTCAAATATATTTCTAAAAATTTCATTTAAAAAATAACGATGCCAATACTGGTCGGGTTAGGAGAAAACATTCACGAACTATATATATATATATATATACATACCCTCTACATTAAAACGAGGTTGAGATATATTTAGTTATTATTATTTTTTTGAAAACCGAAATATAAAGTCGTAAAATAAAAATCCTGGGAAATTTGTAAACGTGCTTGTACAAAGTTTATATACCATTCACGTATATATGAAACCGTATATACCCAATGTATAATAACCGGTACACATGTGAGCAGTATATACAGGTTTCGAAAGAAAACTGGAAAACAAGGTATATACGTACCCTCTCATATACAACCACTGGAAACCCGAAGGCCGACTTCTTGAAGGCAGAACCGAGGGGTATTTATACCTCGAGTGTATATAGGTAAATATGAGTTGTGTTTAAACCGAAAGTTCCTTTTTAAAGGAAGATAAGCATGCAGGAACAACCCATTAAAATTACGAAGTCCAAGATCTTTGAAGGCAAAGCAACCTGAGAGGGTTATATTTGAGTATATACATATATATAAACCATATATATATATATATACACCGTGAGTATATAAAATGGAGGTTGTTCCGAAACGTTTCAAGAATGTAAGAAAACCCTTACATATACAACCAAAAAAAAAACACGAAGGCAAAAGTCTTTGAAGAAAGAGAAACCCGAGGGGGTGTTGTTTAAATATATATATATATGTATAAACTCTCTATATATATATACACCGTGAGTATATAAATGGAGGTTATTTCGAAACAAGGTAAGAATGCAAGAAAAACCCCTTACCGTGCTTGAGGAGGAAGCTCGGAGCCGCTGCTGGGTGTCCGAGGGAAAGAAGGAGGAGGAAGAGGAAGGGGATGCCTCGGGCTTCAACGAAGCAGGGGGGTTTTAAAATGGCCTCGGTGCCTTGCTGGTGTCCCGACCCAGGTGTAGACCGACGTGGGAAAGACTGGAGAACAGGGACCTAGGAGAGGGGGTGTGCTCGGAAGTCATGGAGCAGTGCGAGGGAGGGGGGCCCTGGCATCCTTGGTGCAGGTCTACAGGCGCAGGGCCACGGTGCTAGGAAGAAGACGGGGGGAGACATGGTCTGCTTGGCATGAAAAGAAACGGACGGCGCCGATTCGTCCTTGGTGCGATCGAACGGTTGGGGCGTGGAGATGTGATGATCACCTTAGAGGAATCGGAGGGTCGAGATCAAATCTCGGAAGAGATCGGGCGGCTTCTGAGATGCGGGGGAAGGTATCGCGTTTAAAAACAGGCTGGACGGCTGAGATCGACGCGGAAGTCGATCGGACGGCTCTGGTCGCGCGGAGCGCGTCCCACATCGAAACCGAAAGGTTTTGAGGCACGGTATAAATATCAAGTCATGCGGTTAGCGGTGCAATAAAACAACACACACGCACACAGGGCCTTATACACAGGTCCCTCCCCACCCCCGCGGGCCTTGGCCCACCGTCACGCAGCGTGAGCCGCGGCCTTATACACGGGCCCGCACGCGACCTGGGTAACCTATGCGCGGCCCTGCCCGATCCTCCAGCCTGGCTGGCTCCTGAAACGCGCACGCACGCACATGGGGAGCCCGATGACGGTACCTCGGGTCCCTATGGGGTCTCGGCCTTGTCCTGAGGGCTTTTCCCTTGAGGATGCCCTTGGCTGGCCGGGACTCACTCAACTTTTTTTTTTAAAAAAAAGTTTTATTATATACTTAGCTCAAAATATAGGGAAATGTAGGAATTTAGTAAAACAAATAGTTTTAACTCAAAATTTTAGAACAAATTTTAAATTTAGATAAAATATTTTAACTCTCGATCTAAATTTTTAAAAGATATACCTCTTGTACAATACTATTAAAATCATTAGTATTTTTAAAATACTCTACTATTTGTTTTATAAAATTCCTTTAAAGACCAAAAGTTTTCCCAAAATTTTTCATCATTTAAGGGATAAATAGATATAATTATTACGAATTCACTCTAAACATATAAAAATAATACCAAGTTTCCAACTACCTAGGTATTCTTCAGAATTTTGTAAAAATGAGGAAATTTACTTTTAAGAATAAAAATGAAGAATCTTCTATGAAAGAATGTTTTTAAGAATAAGGTTATGAGGGAATAAAACTTAGTTCTCTTTTAAAGTAAATTTTATTAGTGGGAACACAACGGTCGTTTTTGAAAACCCAACCGATATATATATAAACATAACGGTCATAACTCAAAGAACTAATATAAATACAGGGGTGTGGGGTACTTCCTAAAACAGAACACTTGAACAGGAAGGATGGCTCTCCTCATACCATTGGCGTTGAGCATGTGTGTCGTGGCCCTGGCGATTATACTTTTCACACTGATGGACCCTGAAGATGACGACTATCCAATTGCCCGTGTTGTGGTTCTTTGTAGTCTTGCGGTGGCCGTGTTAGGTCTTGTGCACGGTACATTCAACTAGTTGGGTCTCGTTGTAAAGTAATGTTTTAATAAATGTCAGTTTACCTTATTCTCTATGTTTTATTTCATTTCTAATTCCTTATTAGCAAAATAAATAAAACAAGATACATTATTAAAGGCATAACACTTCTTACATAAACCAGTTCATAAAACCTGGGGCGTCACATTATCCCCCCCTTTAGAAAATTGCGTCCTCGCAATTTTATTTCACGACACTACAAGGTTCAGAAACGTTCCTACCACCTCCACCAACGAAAAGGGTCAACAGGTGCATTTAGAGGGATCCCCGTAGTGAAGCTCACTTCTTCCAGCTCCCTAATCCACACACACCTAAGACAGGAGGGGTAGCACTTATGTTCTGGGCTTTCAGGCCTCCAAAGGGAAGCTCGAACCGTACAAAGTTCTGAAATGTCTTTGCAGACCAATGTACGAAGAACTTTCCAAATTATGTCTCGGTCGAGGATATCGAAGCCATAGATGTGGTCAAACAGGCTAAAGCTGAGAAGTTGGAGCATATAAGCTGCATAAAGATTTCCCTCTAACGCAGCCTCCTAGAATTTCACTCTGGCCGTGAAGTTTCGGCCTAGGGTGAAACAAAGAAAGAGCCCTTCGTGGTAACTTCCTCGTCGTTCACGTCCGGCTAGCGGAGCAGAGCCAATGCGGTAATAGATGGAGGCATTCCCCTGGCAGGTGCAGAGAATCTCCGGACCGTTTGTTATCTCAAACCATTGCTTGCACGTTCTTCGCAAATTTGCGAAGGGGTCATACTCGTCCTCACACGTTTTGATCGCAATGATTTCCAAAATCTCGGTGGGAAGAGATAACAGGTGGGTTTTTCCTTCCATCTGAAAGTTTTAAGATAGGAGTTCCATTACTTGAAAATCATACAAGGACAAAAACAAGGTAAGGACAAGGAAAGGAGAAAGATAACATTTCAATAAACATACGTTCATTATTATTTGTGCTTGAGTTTCCCTTACTCATTGACTAAACGAACTCCACACAGAGAAGCAAAACTCCCTAACTCCTCGAACCAAACACAGGCCGAGCATTCAGGTAAAAACTCATGAGGACACCTATGACGTCTTATGAGTCTAGCATGGGGGGTGTGAAGTTGAGAGACATCTTCATACACTTGTCGTCTGTAAGACAAACGGGTGGACTCGTCTTCTAACCTTCCAAAGTCCAACAACTGACCCCAGAAGCCATAGTTTAAAATCTGACAAAGGTAGCCCGCTCGGAGGTCTCCGTCAGCAGCAGCTTCTTGAAAGGGGTTATCAAGCATAGTGCCAAAGTTCTCACCCGCCGTGAAAATCCGGAAAAGTCCCTCGTAGTACCTTCCTCGACGTACATAGGAGGGAAATTGGGTTATTATCATAAGGAGGTAATCCAATCCCAACCCTTGGTGCAGACTAAGCACTCGAGGTGAGTTGGATACATCGTAAAGGTATTTGCATGTCATACGGATATGGGCGTAGTTTAGAAAGTCCTCACGACTTGCTAAAGACACAATGGTCTCTAGGGCCTCGGTGGGGAGAGATAAGAGATTTGTGCCTTCATTTTCCATCTGAAAATTAAGAAAACCCAGTTTTTAATAAAATTGAAATACATATACATATATATTTTTGTTTCAGTTTCTGGCTTTCCAGAGTTATCCAAACCGAACCTCTGATACCAACTGTAAACACCCAGACTCCAGAAAACCATAGGAGTCGGTGCCTTCTGAACATGATGTGTTATCTTAAAATAAAATACACTTTGTTAACAACACATCATGTCCCATACAGAGGATCGTGTGCGGTTTGGGTTCTGGGAAACCGGAAACTTCTGAAACCATCCATCTTACAAAAGCTAACACCTGGAAATTTTAAACCAAAACATAGGGTGAGCTTTGAAATACTCAGTAAGGGGGTTTTAAAAAGAATTTAAAATACTGTAACATTTGAAAATGTTCTTTTAAAAAAAAATGAACATCCACTAAGAAATATTTTTAACACACCAAACATAACAATGCTTTAATCAGAGTATTCACGAAAAACATGAAACGAATACGTCAATTCTTGAAGGAGTGATAATGGTTGTTATAAACAAGTACTACATGTGATTTACTTGAGCATAAATTTAAACAGTTAAAAGTAATGCATAATCAGAGTTGCGCACAAGGAAACATCTAAATGTTCATATGCTGGTTACTATTCTATTAAGTGATAACACTAGGCATGCTTCAAGCTTAAAACTAGGGAATTATGAACTTTATACCAACTTTAAAGGCATCAGTCATGAATGAACTTTATCTTGGAAAAACTTGTTATACGACTTGAATTATGTGGCATCAACATTTAATATTGAAAATCGTTTCGTTTCACCATGGTCCATCCCCAAGGTGTCATTTGAAAATTACCAAGGTTATTCACCAAGGTATCGTGAAAATTGTAATCCCTAGTCGTTACATCATTACCCAATGCATTGGAGTGCTATCAGGGAGCACCCTTAAATTTGCCTTTATTATCATGTGAGCCACATCGTTCATGCTTTACTGAAATGGTTATGTATATTCAAGATGTCCCATACCACCTTGAACATCTCATTCATTTTTAATTTTACCCAAGGTGTCCCATACCACTTTGGGTAATCCAATTTCTTAGTCCATATAGTGATATGTCATAAAAATGCAATATGTAAATAACAACTAACATAATTTATGAATCATTACACACTTTACATGATGTGACAGTTCTCACTAAAAAAGGGGGCAAGGACAAATTAATGACGTACATAGTTTAGTACAACATCCTTTTCACTAAGGCATATAAAACAACAATATACTAAATGATGGATCTTTGTCATAATAAATCTTTGGAAAAAGGGGAAAATCTTAAGAAAAACCCATGAAATCAATTACGGTGGTAAATGGCCCCTTGAACCCAAAATACATATTCTATCATAAAAATTCAACAGGGCAATGTTAGATAAGCCTCTTTAATAAGACATGCCCATTTGTGTGTAAAAAAAAATATGTTGGTTTAGAAATCACACAATTCATAGCTTAATAAAATCATCCCAACATCCAAGAATAGTTTAAGTCCTGCTATAAAAGGGAATATTCTTATAAGTATATACACACGTGCACATATATATATACCCGAAGTGTATATATGGGTTTTACACAATTAAAACAAGTTTATTAAATTCCTTAGGTAACTCAAAGTTTCCAACCATAATTCAATTACATGGTTGAAACTAAATTCACATAAGGTTTGTTATAAATGTATCTATGTATAAAAATTAAGGTTTTACAAACATAACTTTACTTAAACCAAAAGAGCATAGTTTGGAAATATATTTCTAAAAATTTCATTTAAAAAATAACGATGCCAATACAGGTCGGGTTAGGAGAAAACATTCACGAACTATATATATATATATACATACCCTCTACATTAAAACGAGGTTGAGATATATTTAGTTATTATTATTTTTTTGAAAACCGAAATATAAAGTCGTAAAATAAAAATCCTGGGAAATTTGTAAACGTGCTTGTACAAAGTTTATATACCATTCACGTATATATGAAACCGTATATACCCAATGTATAATAACCGGTACACATGTGAGCAGTATATACAGGTTTCGAAAGAAAACTGGAAAACAAGGTATATACGTACCCTCTCATATACAACCACTGGAAACCCGAAGGCCGACTTCTTGAAGGCAGAACTGAGGGGTATTTATACCTCGAGTGTATATAGGTAAATATGAGTTGTGTTTAAACCGAAAGTTCCTTTTTAAAGGAAGATAAGCATGCAGGAACAACCCATTAAAATTACGAAGTCCAAGATCTTTGAAGGCAAAGCAACCCGAGAGGGTTATATTTGAGTATATACATATATATAAACCATATATATATATATACACCGTGAGTATATAAAATGGAGGTTGTTCCGAAACGTTTCAAGAATGTAAGAAAACCCTTACATATACAACCAAAAAAAAAACACGAAGGCAAAAGTCTTTGAAGAAAGAGGAACCCGAGGGGGTGTTGTTTAAATATATATATATATATGTATAAACTGTATATATATATATACACCGTGAGTATATAAATGGAGGTTATTTCGAAACAAGGTAAGAATGCAAGAAAAACCCCTTACCGTGCTTGAGGAGGAAGCTCGGAGCCGCTGCTGGGTGTCCGAGGGAAAGAAGGAGGAGGAAGAGGAAGGGGCTGCCTCGGGCTTCAACGAAGCAGGGGGGTTTTAAAATGGCCTCGGTGCCTTGCTGGTGTCCCGACCCAGGTGTAGACCGACGTGGGAAAGACTGGAGAACAGGGACCTAGGAGGGGGGGTGTGCTCGGAAGTCACGGAGTAGTGCGAGGGAGGGGGGGGCCTGGCGTCCTTGGTGCAGGTCTACAGGCGCAGGGCCGCGGTGCTAGGAAGAAGACGGGGGGAGGCACGGCCTGCTTGGCGTGAAAAGAAACGTACGGTGCCGATTTGTCCTTGGTGCGATCGAACGGTTGGGGCGTGGAGATGTGATGATCGCCTTAGAGGAATCGGAGGGTCGAGATCAAATCTCGGAAGAGATCGGGCGGCTTCTGAGACGCGGGGGAAGGTATCGCGTTTAAAAACAGGTTGGACGGCTGAGATCGACGCGGAAGTTGATCGGACGGCTCTGGTCGTGCGGAGCGCGTCCCACATCGAAACCGAAAGGTTTTGAGGCACGGTATAAATATCAAGTCGTGCGGTTAGTGGTGCAATAGCACAACACACACGCACACGGGGCCTTATACACGGGTCCCTCCCCACCCCCGCGGGCCTTGGCCCACCGTCACGCAGCGCGAGCCGCGACCTTATACACGGGCCCGAACGCGACCTGGGTAACCTATGCGCGGCCCTGCCCGATCCTCCAGCCTGACTGGCTCCTGAAACGCGCACGCACGCACATGGGGAGCCCGATGACGGTACCTCGGGTCCCTATGGGGTCTCAGCCTTGTCCTGAGGTCTTGTCCCTTGAGGATGCCCTTGGCTGGCCGGGACTCACTCAACTTTTGTTTTAAAAAAAAAAGTTTTATTATATACTTAGCTCAAAATATAGGGAAATGTAGGAATTTAGTAAAACAAATAGTTTTAACTCAAAATGTTAGAACAAATTTCAAATTTAGATAAAATATTTTAACTCTCGATCTAAATTTTTAAAAGATATACCTCTTGTACAATACTATTAAAATCATTAGTATTTTTAAAATACTCTACTATTTGTTTTATAAAATTCCTTTAAAGACCAAAAGTTTTCCAAAAATTTTTCATCATTTAAGGGATAAAAAGATATAATTATTACGAATTCACTCTAAACATATAAAAATAATACCAAGTTTCCAACTACCTAGGTATTCTTCGGAATTTTTTAAAAACAAGGAAATTTAATTTTAAGAATAAAAACGAAGAATCTTCTATGAAAGAATGTTTTTAAGAATAAGGTTATGAGGGAATAAAACTTAGTTCTCTTTTAAAGTAAATTTTATTAGTGGGAACACAATGGTCGTTTTTGAAAACCCAACAGATATATATATAAACATAATGGTCATAACTCAAAGATCTAATATAAATACAGGGGTGTGGGGTACTTCCTAAAACAGAACACTTGAACAGGAAGGATAGCTCTCCTCATACCATTGGCGTTGAGCATGTGTGCTGTGGCCCTGGCGATTATACTTTTCACACTGATGGACCCTGAAGATGACGACTATCCAATTTCCCACGTTGTGGTTCTTTGTAGTCTTGCGGTGGCCGTGTTAGGTCTTGTGCACGGTACATTCAACTAGTTGGGTCTCATTGTAAAGTAATGTTTTAATAAATGTCAGTTTACCTTATTCTCTATGTTTTATTTCATTTCTAATTCCTTATTAGCAAAATAAATAAAACAAGATACATTATTAAAGGCATAACACTTCTTACATAAACTAGTTCATAAAACCTGGGGCGTCACACTATCTCTACCCACATCCATGAAGTCTTTTTGAGTATAAAATAGTGTCCTAAATAGGGTGTGAGATATAACTCAGTAGGCCACCCCCAATGGTGTCTATAAAAAGTCCAAACTATGAATATAAGATGAAGTAGTGTGTGTGTGTGTGTATAACAACACTAAATGTGATACAATTTGGAGTGATACTATCTAGTTTACCAAATCTCACATCGATCATGTAACCATAAAATAAGGGATAAATATAAATCAAGGTAAAGCATCAACAATAGCCTATTTTGAATAATCAAGTATCAAACCATCATGGGCATATACCCAAGGATAATTTCTAGTGAATCCTCTTTAATTCCAAAGTGAACATCCAGAGAAAACTCAGTAAAAACTAGTGGGAGCCTGAGTAGTTTGTCCAAGGTGGTCTAAGAAAACCAGATCCAAGGTGTGAAAACCAAGTCGTCCATGTGGGTCAGTAGTTCCATACCGTGAACCACCCTCATCAGTGTCATATGACGAGTCACCACATCAGTGACATACAAATTGCCCAACATAGTTGCCGTATCATGTGTCCTACATCTGTTCCATACCATTCCATTAATCATTATCATGATTATATTTGAGAATAAGGGACCATATCAAATTTTATGCCATTTATCATTTGACTCGTCACACCCATTTCTTGATCCATTTCATATTCATGCACAAGAAAAGTGAATATACATTTCCATAACTTCAAATACAAGAGAAAAGGTGTTTTAATGTTCTTACAAACTGTAACAGTCTACCAGGTTCTCATATTGGACTTCCATTAAATAAAAGAAATATCAACTCACCAAAAGGTAAAATTTCAATGGAAAAAATAAATAAACCACCCCATGGGGGGTTAAGGTGGAGGTATCTAATCTCCAACCTTGTATAAGGGTGTTTTGGTATCCCTTAAACAAGAGTTTTACAATTTATTTAAGGTTTTGTTAATTTTAGAAACAACACCTAGAAAGTTTGGCATACGTAATGACAACAATAAGTTATAAAAATCTAGACATTGAGAGAAAAGGTATATACCACATAACCTATACCAATATAGTAATACTCATCATGTCTCATCCTCTAATTAAGTCCAAATCAGAAAAAATAGAAGAATAAACAAAAAAAAATGAAAATTGTTCATAAGATGCTACTTGAAAAACTGTATCCCATATGGTTAAGAAATTGTAGGAATGAATGAGGAATGAAGCTCTTACCAGTAGTCATCCAATGAGATAAACGACACTTGAAATTAAAATCAGTTTGAGAAGATAAACCAAAATATATGGAAGATGGGGGAGGGACCTCTCACACATGGGAGTCGAAGGCTGGAGAAATAAAAAAGAAAGGTGGTTAGCACCTTTAAATTAATAGAGAGAAAATATTGTTTTTTCATAAAAATAAATGTTTCGTGGTTTGTCCATGTGGGTGGAAAAACTGTACACCAACTATGATCCTGAAATAATATTGGGATAGTGGAACCACATAGCCGGGGAGTATAGTTTTCCCAACTATGTTTAGTATGTTATCTCCCCTATGTGGATCCCTATAGCACCCTACATAGTTTTTCCAAAACTTGTGGCATCTGGTGTATGGTTTGATCAAACCGTTTATCTACCCCCTTTTATCTATAATTTAGAGCTCTAAGCTTTAAAAACCCCATAAACTATCAATTTAATTTTTTTAGTGATTATAAACATTTATATTGTTACAATAGATTATTCAAACGAAAATTTAAAAGGATATTTTCCTCATAGAAAACTCAGGATCTTACAACACTGACTGATGGTCTATCTACCATATAAAGTATCCCTGATACACTTGAAATCATATTATTGTTTTCTCTATTATAGAATCATCTCAAGGATAAATGATGTCAAATGAATACATTTCTATAAGAAAACAAACATCCTCCTCCTTGACTCCTAGGTGAATCTAATAAAAGAAACCCCATAAAATACCATTCACCCTTTGTTTCCATTATAATCAATGAAGGAAAATTCTTAATAAGGATTTGAACAACCACTTTACCATTTTTTGAGGTATAGACAACATAAAATTTGAATGAATACAAAAATTTCACGCATAATATCTATTATAGGTTCAAATATTTTTGAGAAAATATTTAACCCAAACTTTTTTAGTTGGATTAAATTGTAAAAGGCTCCCTAAAAAGATAGTGAAACAAACTTTTAAGGGAGTAGAAAAAAACCACATGTGTTAAATATTGAGTGGGATAATTCTTCTCATGAATTTGATGTTGAAGAGAACTATAAGCCACCATATTATCTCCTGGAATAAGTATATAGGAAAAACCTGAACTGTAAGTATCACAGTAAGATACATAGACTTTTCTAACCTCTTGAAGATTAAGAATTGGTGTCAAGGTCAACCATCGCTTTGGCTCATCAAAGGATTTTTTCCAATTCACATCCCATGAGAACCTTACCCCCTTCCGGACAAGTTCCGTTGAAGATGAAGAAATATTTGATAAATCCTTTATAAATTTCTAATAATACTAGGTAAAACCTATAAAAATTTGAATCCCAATTAAATTGTGTGATTCTTCCCATGAAGTGACAAATTTTTCCCTTTCAAGGTAAACTAACATGACATGTTATGAGATTATGTGTACATTGAAGAAAACGTTTAATATCCAGAATATTCACTTTGATAATTTAGAATATAGGTGGAGATACCTAATGATTTAGAAAACAAGTCTCAAATGACTCACATGATTTTCCATGGTCTTTGAGTACACAAAGTTGTCATCCAAAAACACCACAATAAAAGTTCCATGATACTGATGGAAAATATGGTTCATCAATTCCATGAATATAGTGGGATTATTAGTTGCACAAAATAGTATAATGAGGTACTCAAAATGGTCATACCTTCTTTGGAAGGTTTTATTTTTAATATATGATTCAATGATTCTAATATTGTGAAAACACACAAGTGATTAATTTTGGAAAAGCAATTATCCTCTTTCAACTGATCAAAAAAATCATCATTGTAAGGAAATATATTTTTTGTTTCTAATAGTAACTCATTTAAACTTTGATAATCATAGAATAGGAAAAGTGTTTCATTAGCCTTTTGAAAAATGAGAAAATGGATGCCCAAGGTGAAACCCTAGGGAAAATAAATCCCTTGGATGTAAAATTATCCATCTAAATTTTTTATCTTTTGAATCAGTTGGATATATATGGTAAGATGGAATCGATATCAGATGAGTTCATAATACTAGGTCAATAGAGAACAAAACATCCCCCTGTAGAGACAAACTAACAAATTCATCCAAAAACACTATAGGAAACTCATTGAATATGATAGAATAATCACCAATTATAGATTCCTTACTTATCTCATCCATGGATAAAGACATCGATTTACCATGATCTAGAAAAAATATAGCTCTTAACTATACCTCAAGCATCACTCACCTTGAAAAAGAAACGAGTTCTTATTAGGGGAAAAAAATAAAACCCACTGATGATAATAATTTATTTGATAATTGGGAGAAATTAACCATTCCATATCGATAATAACACTAAAGTTTTCTTATTAGAGAACTAGAAAATCTCAAACTAGATCTACGTCACACAAAAAGAAAGAACATGTATGAAATCAGAATACATTCTCCTCCTTTTTCCATAGATGTGTAACAAGTTTTAAAATTAATGAAATTAGTTTTTTATAAGTTTTAAAAGATCCTCCACTTGAGTCAAAAAAATAGTGAGAGGAACCTGAATGAAATAAAGCACTCACCATGGTAAAAGGCATATAAATGGGGCATCTCATAGTCATAAGACCCATATAAACATCCATTGGAGATTCTTCCACTCTATGTAACTAATTTTTTCATGATCAAATGGAAATAAAACCTATATTCTATGATGTATCTAATTGTGTAATCTATTTTCCATGTGTCAAAGAGGCTTTTCCTATGTAAGAAAAATATAGAGCCTTACCGAACATCTATAAGATATCACAGTGCCCACATAAGTTATAACCCTTTGGATTAACATGGAAAAAGTTATTCATGATCCCTATATTATAAAAATCCAAAAATTTATATGTGAAATTCATCTTTCAAATGAGTAAATTATTTAATAATAAATAAATTTATTGAAAACACATTCATAAAATTTCATTATTTTAGACCGTCATATTGTCCGTCAAATTTATAAAAACATTAAGAATCAAAACCATTGATAGTATAGATTATATTTATTTATTATATGATTATTATATATAAATAGTAATAGTAAAGTACAATTTAAACCAAATGATAGTGATATGACCTGAACTGGTAGTATTGTACCCTGTGAATCACATTTATTAGTGCTTATGAGGGAGATCACATTACTGGGATTTTCCATTGACCAATCCCAAGACGATAATCAATAAATAAATCACCAGATAAACAATTTATATGATAATTTCAATCTCATCAAGATCACAGCCTAAACCATGTTCTCCTAACAACCCAATGAAAATCTAACTGTTGCACACCTTACCCTTAAAGCATTCACTAGTATAAAAAATTTCATAAAATCCAGAACCTAAATGTATGAATTTTTATATTTTATTTTTAATAAAACAAATATTATATTTATCCGTTTCTAATATTACTTTTTAAAATGTTTAAATAATTAGTTTTATAAAATCCGATTCAGTTATGATGAAACACAAATTGTATTTTTGGGAAATATAAAATTTTTGTCAACAAAATAATTTGAAAATTTTAATATTTTTTAAAATAAATAATTTTATAATAAAAAAATATTATTGAATGATATTTAAATATAAAATATAATATAATTTTATTAAGTCAAATGTAATTTTTATAGGGGTCAGAAAACCATTATTGTAAAAAAACTAGTATTTTTCATTAAATGGTAATTTTGATTTGATAGTGTGAATTATTATATTTTTATAATTATTATGATAAAATACATATTATTTTTCAAATCATCATGTCAAAATTATCCAATGGTGATTTTCTCATAATTTTCTGAGGCAATCCAATTTTTTGGTAAAAATTAAATACAATATAAATATATAGTATGTATTATGATATCATAATGACCCAAAATTAATTTCATATATTCCATAAAATGTATCCATGACCAAATATATATTTAAAATTTAAAATAATGTGTTTTTATGTTATTATATTAATTTTATAAACCCTTAAGGAACCCTCTAAATCATATATTTTATTTTAAGGTTATAAAATTAATTCTTTATATATATAAATCTCTTCCAAATAAACAAGGGGAATATTTTAATGTGTTTAGTTCATAGACTTATTAAAAAAATTAAAATCACTTCTATTTGAAAAAATGAGGGGAAATCCTGTGAAAGTGGTGTGGTTTTGATTACATTATTATATATAGTTCAAAACCTATGTTTGGAAATTAATAATGAATTATCTTCCATTTTTATATATAAACCCAAATAAACTATTGTTCCTCTTCACTAAAAACTTGTGGATTGTGAAATTTCTCTTCATTTTACTCTCTAGAGTCCTAAAAAGGTGCTCCCTATATCTTAATACGCTCCACCGAAGCATTTAGAAGTGTCCATTCAAGGTAAGGGATCCTCTACTTCTCCTCTATATTCAAGAAAATTATTTATATCAATATATTTTATTTCCTATTTTTTAAGTTGGGATATGATTTTTTAAACATCTTTCTTACATTTATTATGATTACAAAGTAATGAGATAGCCCTTTTCCACTGAAGATCCTCATCCTAGTTGGTGAGGACTCAAAAAGTGCATCTAAGAGACCCTAGATCAAATCTAGGTAGAGACAGATTTCCAGGTACTATAGAAATACTATAAAAGGTACTGTAATAGGAATTGTTTGTTACTATAGTAAATGGAACTATTCATATGTTTGGTATTTCATGCCACTTGTTTGGTCCTCGAGTCCTTAAAGGCCTTCAGACCAACTAAGGCCTTCAGGCCACTATGTATTTCAGACTATGTTATGGTCTTCGGGCCACCTCAAGGCCTTTAGGCTACCTCAAGGCCTTCAGTCCACATGAAAATTATGCTTAAATATACTAGGAAAAATCTTTGAGGATTGGAATTTAGATGAGGATTAAGAGCAAGTATCATTCACTAGATCAAATCTAATTGATTTGGTTGAATGATAGGGTATGGAAATTTCCATCGGGACAAGCTTATGCTTTCATGGGAAGCCTAGATGAACAGCCATGGGAAGGTGGAAAGCTAACATCATGATTTAGGCTCTAGAGAGGAGTAGTTCCATGTATTTATAGTCTCGATGATTTCCCCTATGTCCTTTGGGTCATGTAATGTCATGAAACCTATGGTACATGTAAAGGGTTACCCTTCAACAATAAGAAGGGGATTAGAAAAAATTAATAAAAATCGAAGTCCTTCAATCCATTCAGAAGATACCACTTTTTCTCTCATTAACCCTTTCTATAATCCTTTATGTTCACTCATTGCGCTGGTAAAATTATCTTATTATTTTCCATGAAAAAAATTTAGGTATTGAATACTCATCTCCAATTCCACATAAGGACATTCTACTATTTTTACATATCATTCATTTTTTTGGAATTTTCATGATTGTAACCCACACACCTAAATTCTGGGGTTGAAATTGATGAAATACAACCATATTTTTATTCATCTAAGTGCCACACATATTCATGTACATGATATGAAAGTGACGGGTGGGCTCTGAACTATATAGCCATCCAATTCATTTGGTAATGTTTCTATCCCATGAGATTCCATGTATAGTACATGTGAGGTTATCCTAAGAACAATATTTCGTGATCTCTTCGTTGTTATCCTTGAATTATATTTATTATGTCATGTTTTTGTGTGTTTCTACATTCCTATGATTTCTTATGCTATTATGTTATATCACGCCTCCTTATTTATGATTATTATTTTCAAGACACTTATATTACCTTGATATTCCCCTTGGATCACATGTACTTATTTACCTCATGCTATTCATTTATTATTCCATTATTGTACTTTATATCTCACCCCTTTCTTAGATAATCCTTCAAGTTATCCTATGCAATTTTAGAAGAACGATTGAATTTTAGGATCATGCTAAGAATGTTTTCAAAATTATCATTATATTTATATTACAAGTTAATTTGATTTGTACCTAATTTCACAAATAATCTAGGATTCACAATCAACTAGGATTTTATTACGTTTACCTTTATATAATAAATCATGAAATAAATTGTATTAAAGATATGAGTTGTCATAGTTTCTATGAGATAAACGTCTAGTTTTTTTATATATTAGTATAAGATAACTAAATTGAAGTCGTAGGTATAAGACTAAACTTAGTAAAATACACCTAAATTTTATTAATGTATAGATTAATTGGTTTCTAATCAAATACATCCCTATCAAGATAATAAAATTGGGTGTGTATCAGACATAGATGTACCTAGGGGTAACAATCCCAACAAGGGAATATTGAGCTGTAATTGTTCTCCACATAGTGCATGAAAACTTGTCTTGTTCCATACCTTGTTTGACACTCACAAGGGATACAATTTTACAAATTCACAAGATTTTTATGAACCATTATTTGGGGAACAAAAATTCCCAAAATATTTTTTGTTTGGAAATAGATCATGGATAACATAGATTGAAATCTAAAAATTCATAGGTTAAAGAATATATATAATTTATGATTTATCCCTTTTGTGTTCATGGTTTTTCATTTATGTGTATTAAAGATTAAAAATTATGTTCCCTAATTGTTTCTATATTTTTATTAAATGGGTGAAATTTTGATAAATTTATCCAAAAACCAGTTTTAAGGGCAATGTGATGACTGGCCACATGATATGCCCAACCTGATGGGAGTAGGAATCATGAAATTTATTAAAATACTCCCTCATTTAACTCAAAAATTAAACCAATACATAAATTAGGATGAATGAACAAATCCATCTAAGAAATATCAAGTATCAATTGATACCTTTTTGTGAAAAAGAACTTGGAATTTTAGTTGATCTTTTAAACCCTTAGTCATAGAGAAATAGATCAACTCCATTGAAAAAACTTCTATGTCCTTCAATGATCTGAGCAAGATACATTCATGCGATATGTTTATTACATGGAGGTACAAGCTATTCAATAGTGTAGATTGGTCACATATATGAATCCTAAGGAGGATATCTATGTGATGGAGTGGAAGGAATTCCATAAAAAACAATTTAGAAAATATTTTCCTCACCCTCTCTGAATTAAACTGTAGTGGTATTTCCATAGCCCCAGGAAAAAGGATGATGAATAGAATGGGGTTTATGAGGAAAATTTTGTAATAATTGCACGATACCACTCCTGCTTTTCTATTAACCCACAAAGTAATGTTGACTTTTTCTTTGTTATGCTGAAGCTGAGCCTAAGAAAATTATTGATTATTCGAGACTTTGATAGCTATGTGGAAATTGTCCAATTTGAACTCAAATTAAGATTGGATATCATCAAATATCATGGTTATCATGGGGATAATAAGTGGAAATTAGAGTTTAATTATGGTGATGTGTTGAATAATTCTAATAGTGGAAAGAAAATCCAACATCCCACTTTCCGAAAATGTGGGAAGAAGCATCCCATAAATTTCCTGAAGGGGACAAGTAAATTCTTTAGGTATGGGAAGGAAGGGAACCCAGCTAGATATTGACAACATGAGAAACCCACCAATGTGATGGAATAAAGGTATTGTACCTTCAACCCTCATTCTACAATCTATTTATTCAACTACTAGGAACATGGAAAATCTGTGAATCGATGACTAAAGCTAAAGGTTGTCAATTATAAATGATGAATAAAACCTCCTGAGTCTAGAGAGAAAGGGAAAGTATATCCCTACACAACTACTATGGTGGATCCTGTAACGCTCCATGATTTCATAGTAAGTTATTTTCTTTAAAGTAATTCAATAGCTTGTGCTACACACAACACCGAGTTCGATTGCACCAAGACTTACCAAACTAGCCATTGAAAATGAGGTTATGAATAGTATTAATTGAATTTTGAATTTTATATATTCCATATAATTTTATAATCTATATTATGTGTTTCTTAGACATAATATAAGAACAAATTCATTTTTTCATATAAAAGAAGTATTTTTCAAAAAATGAAAATTTACCACCTTTTAATGGAAACCCCCTTTTAAAACCAATATTTGACACTTTTATATATTCAATTTAATGAAATTAAATTCTTCTTTAGAATCGAGACATAAAAATTTATTTTGGATAAAGTTTTGGTACTTTTCTGATAACTTTCATATTTTGATGAATACTGAAAAATACTAAATTTTAATTGAAAACAACTTTTTTAATCCAAATAATTTATAGTGGTAAATTATGAATTTTAGTGGTTTGGAAGTATAATTAATTATATTTTTATCATTTAATACAATTTAGGTTATTTTAAGTAATTTCACATTTAAATTTTACATAAACACATGTCAATATTTTGATAGTTTTTACTTTTTAAAAACCCACTTTTTGGTTTTGAAAACATGAATTAATTTTAAATTAATTAATTAAAAATATATGTTTTTAATTTGGTAAAATAGAATTCATTTTTTAATTCATAATATAAAAATTTGCTTAGGGTGAATTATTGGTATTTTTCTGAAAACATTCAATTTTTGATGAATAGTGAAAAACACTACGTTATTGTTTAAAACTAAATTTTTATTTAAATAATTATTTATTTTATTTAAATTTATTTTAATTAAAAATAGATACATAATACCTATATATGTTCATTTTAATTAATTCTATTCATTTTATAATATATTTAGGTATATAAAATTTTATCGAACTTTTTACCGTCTCCACATCGTGGTGTAGTTTGTTATTCAACTTATTTGGATGGGAATAATAATTAGTATAAATGATGTAAATAATAAATATAAAATGTTAATGATTATGTATATATGATATACCATCCAATTACATACTATTTCAACATCAATATACTGATATTATTGCTCGGTCGTACGTACGACTTACCGTCTCCACGAACGCGATGAGATTCATTCCCCATCCTAATAATTCAAGAATAATTTTCATTTTATGATTAAAAATAATTATTAAGAACATAATATAATTCAGGATATTAATCAAATACATCCTATACATAACAAACATGATGTATGTAACAAAACATATAAAGGAAAATGAAGCGGTTAACAACCAAAACAATGATACTACTGAAATATCATTAACAAAGATATATTAGAAGATCATATATTATATAATATTTATGTATTTGGTTATTTTATAATTTAATAAAAATTATTTATCCATTATACAGGAGTTTAACCTACCCTATACTAAAGAAAAGTACAAGGTAAGGGGTTTCTTATCTCACTTTTAATTCCGTGAGATTTTCATTGTTCACCACTTATTTATTCCATGTGGTGTATCAGATATTTCTATTTTATATATATTATCATTATTCTCTTTATATTAATGTTAGTATGGGATTCATTTGGTGGTTATTATCTTCTGGTCATACGACTCGATTGAATACAATGTGGTAAGGGGTTTTCGTCTCACTTTTATTCCTGTGAGATTCATGCTATATTTACCACTATTTCCTTTTGTGTGGTGTATGTACATACCATGATGGTATTTTTTCTGTAATATACTTTAATTTATGGGTATTTACATCATCATTGGATGGTCCTTCTTTCATGGGTTGTATTTTTCGTAAGTTACCAAATCGGTAAGGGAATTTCAATTTTCAATTTCCACTCATTCGGTTTTACGCGAACTTCATTGATTACATTACTCCAAGATTATGTGTGAAATAACTATTTATTTACATATGTAGAAATTTAAACTCCCATTTTTGTGGATATAATTTTGATACACATAATTACTCCATTTATAAATTCTCAAGTCATCGATATAAACTTGATAAGATTAATTTTAACTCAATTTCTATTCATTGTGTTAAACATCCAAGTCATTGGTGTTGTTTTTACAAGAATATGTGTGAATGTACACTGATTTATTAACACTAAATATCATATAAAATTTAGTGTATTTATATTTTTCACACATAATTATGTCATTTATTTATTCTTAACCTAAGGATACAGTCTTTATAAAGGAATTCATCTCAACATACATTCCATTGAGAATTATTTGTTATTATGTGCCAATTCACTTTTATTTGGGGTATATACTGTACTTTGATATAGTATATCATGAATCCCTTTATTCTAATGATATTATAAAGTTTTTATTACCTCAATTATTTTTATTCAATCGTCTCTCATTTGGATAGGAACTCTAACTAAAATATCATTGTAAATGTTTTAAAAATTTATTCTTCTAAATCATTCTCATTAATGTCCATGTTTTAAAAATGGTTTTATGGTTTTATTTATATGGACATTAATGTTTTAAAATTGAAATTTATTTTAAAAGTTTCAAATTTTAATGGGACACTTTGATTTAAAAATATATTTTAAACAACTTCTGGATAAATAGTGATGCTTTTAAATGTTTTCATGAAAAAGGGATATTTCTCTCTAATATTTTTACTGATCATTTTCAACTATGTCAACATCCTTTACAAGATATTATTCTTGATTGAGGTTGATTTATTATGATAGAAATATTTCATACTATATTGAAGTTTTTCTGATATGTTTGACTAAGGATGTGTTCTTTTTGTACCATTCATGGTTTATGGATAAAGTATTGAAATTTCTAATACTAGTTTTAATACTAATGTTTATGTTATGTTAAAACCTTTTCATATGATGAATGAATTGGACATAGTATGTGACGGGTGGATCCCGCTATAGCTTCTCGAGGCATCGGTAGGTCTCATTAGACAAACTAGTGTCTTGGCACAGGGCCTTGACAAAATCTTATTTATAGTCTTGGCACAAGGCCTTGACTATGTGGTTATGAAGTCTGGAATTATACATTCCATCATTATGAAATTGGTTATTGATATTACATGTGATTCTTCGACTAGTAGAATATACATGTGAATACGTAAATGGAATTATTTGATTTATCATTTCCATATTATGCTGAATTTTAAGTTGAAAAGGCTTGTGCTATAGTCTTATATATTGCCTTAAATGTTTATTCTTATTTATAACAGTTTCCGCTATATTTTTATCCTTATTGAGCATCTGAGATAGCCCCATTCTTATGTATTATTTTTTCCAGGATGCAAAGAAGTATATTATGATTAACATACAGGAATAGGCTAAGGGATATAAGAGTTTTCAAATGGGACACAATGTTTCTTTTTTATTTCTTTATGTAATGTAAAACATATGTATGAGTCTAGTACTTCCAAGGCTACTAAATTGATCAGTCTTTCAGGACATGATTCCCTGTATCATGCCGATGTTATGTAATAATGCACTGATTCAGGGTAACTAGGGTCGGGGCATTACAATTGGTATTAGAGGAAGTTTAGTACAAGCCTTGGAATCTAGAATTAGAAAAATATCTATCATAGAAACACTACCCTAAGATATACATTCAGGATTAGTACAGAAGAACATCCAAAAACTTTGGTAATGTAACTATTATGTGGGTTTTCCAAGAAATACATCCATGTCTGGATATGAGCAGGTAGAGGAGGATCTGGAAGAGATGTATCTAGGAGTGGAAACTGCGACAAGGAGTTTCAAGATTGACCTGGGGTATCCTGGTACATGACAACGAGCCTTACTTCACTCTTTGTTATGACACTCCCTGGGGATATGCTTAGGATAATTCACATTTTCTTTACAAACAGATTTGAATGATTTTAATATAAGATGAGAATAAATAAACATGGTTAATCCTAATGTGTTTTATATTGAAAATAAGGTCTTATGATATTCTCTAAATGATTTTATGACTCACACTATGCTTTCTTGTGTTAGTCAATGGCTGGATTCCAAGGAAGTCATAGTATCTTTGAACATGGTGTACAAGGTGGGAACAATGGTGTAAATGAGCCACAAAATGAAATGTTGATAGGTGTAAAAGATATCGTGGTCATGCTGAATCATTTTTTCAAAAACATGATCCAACACATATATACTAACCAACTCCCAGACTCAACAAAGAAGAGAAAGGATATGAATGATAATAGCTCCATCAGTGGAGACCATGGAGAAAAGAAAGATCAATTTCTATCATGTAGGAAATGTGGAAGGAGAAACCTAGGGGAGTGTCTCAATGGAACAATAAAATGCATTATGTGTTAGAAAGAAGGACATAAAGTAAAGAATTGCCGAGGAAAAATGAATAGTACTATGAAAGAAAATAAAAATGATCCCAAGAATCCATTTATAGTCATTTGCATAAATGTAGGGGACCTGGGCATTACCTGAGTGAATGCCCTATTCTATAGGATAACCTATTGGTCAAGGAAGAAAATATGTGGAAGTAAACGGATGGTGAAATGTTTAAACGTTTTAGTGCTCTTAGTTGATGGGATTACTTTGGAAGACTTTTATCTTGTATGTGCAACCCAACTGTTTGTTATGTGAAAATTCAATTTCTGGATGACTTAACTTTTCTATTGTTGATATAGATATAAATAACCATTTGGGTTTATATGATACTTTAATTTAAGGCAATTACAAGTTATTAAATATTTGGATGAAAATGAGACGTATGAGATAAAATTTGTGCTAAAATTATGTTATGGTTATTTTGAGGAATTTATCTCATTTTTGGAATGTTATAAAATATAGTCTTTTAAAAATGACAACACACAGACCATGTGACAACTCGTTGCCTCGGACAAAGCTGTGGGAACCGAACCCACAACCAGAGTGCGATTGGGATTTATCACCTACCATAGGACTATGTGAAGTCCCTGGTTAGTGTGAAAAATTCTTTTTAGTTAAATGATTTTATTGATCAATAATAAGTTAATTTGGGATATTATGTACTATCAAATGGAAATACTTAGTATAGGAAAATGATTTTGTGACTAAGTGATAAATGTTATTTTGCAAGATGTTCGCTCTGTTGGGAACAATATATGCCTAAGGAAGATAGAATACTATCAGATTTTATTTAAGGAATAATGGTGGATTTTTATCTATGTTTTTTATTCTGGATTTATAGCGATTTGGGTTATTTATGGAAATGATTAAACTATCATAGAGAATATGTAATTAGGTTAATTACTTTTAAGTATGCGACTTTAAGAGTAGTCGATGTAATTTGGAGATAAAATTTAATGTGGAAGACTACGTAATCAAATTATAATGACCCATACATTACCTATATTGTTATTACTTCAGAATTGAAGCAAACTTATTACAACATATAACAAAACCATGAAAGGACCGTATAGGTATAGTGTCTTTAGAAACTGGGAAACATAAAGAACTAGTTCATAAATCATCTACGTTGTCTCCCATTTATTTCATCATATCTAGAGTCCCTTTCAGAATATCTTACTTAATAACCTTCTTCCTGACCTGGGGAAAGAAATAATAAAAAAGGGTGAGCTCGAATGCTCAGTAAGGGTAAACAAAAGAAATATCAATCATATTCATAATATCATAACATTTTGGAAATCTTAACCTGCCAAAGAGATCAAAATTTCATAACATGGGATTAATAAATAATCATAACGTAAAACATGAAACTTTGTGGCATACACACATAATCATATAGAATCATTTCTTATTAGTCAAGACTCATTTCCAAGACTATCTTAGCGGATAAAGTCCATTTCTGAACCGACTTCACTCATCGTTTCAGTCCTGTTTCACTGAAACAGATTAACATTCCATTCCAGCCATGTCTATCTCATGAGATATAAATCTTTACCCAATGCATTGGAGGGAGATATAGGTCCCACCCATCTCATAATGAAACCATTCTTATGTGTTCCATAAGAACATAAATCATACATGATACCATAACCCTTGTAATAAAAATGGGATTCTTAAATATCTTGCCAACATAACATAATCCATATAAGATAAAACGACTTCATAAAAATAATTCCATCATAACATAATAAAATCAATGTAAAAATAGGGATAGAAACATAACCCTATATTATCTTAGATGGAAAATAATTTTGATAAAACTCTTGAACTCCAATCTTGAGGAAAATATACTTTCTACTTCAAAAACATTTTCCTTGTTTAAAATGTCATATAATTTTAAACTAAAAGAAGTTGATTAAAAATAAACTTGAAAACATGTAAAGGAAGATTCATGGAAATAATTTTCTAACAATCCATTCATGCTTTATAAGTTAAAGAAAACATTCTTCTCGTACTTTGGACAGAAATGTCAAAAAGTACCTCGTATGAAAAACGACAAAAGATTCCTTTCATATCATTTACTAAAAACTCACCGAAAGGTAAAATTGGATTTTAACAATTGTAGGAGGATAGAAATAATATTAAATATTGATGAAATATGGATGTGGATGATAAATATGCCCCAGTAATTACCGAAGTATAAACAATCTCGGATAAAAATTGAGATTTGCAAGATTTTACCTTACCTTAGGTCCAATTTTCTTCGTACGTGTCTGAACCTTCTGTATACTGATTTAAATAATGTTATTTACTTATTCCAGAATCATACTTATTGTTATGATATCATATATGGTCATATTCTTAGCTTCTTATTAGTAATATTTCATTGTTACTTGTTATTCAGGTGTTTATTGCTTTTTATTCTTATGCGTGTTTTGTCGAATAAATTCTTATTCTTCTTTTTAGGTTATAGATACCTAATTTCCAGAATGGTATTAGTGTAATATATATCATATTTATTCATTCAATTCATTTATATACTCATTATGCAATGAAGATCATGTAGAACGAGTTGCATCACATCGTGGAGATGGTAGGCCGTACGTACGCACGGGCGATGATATCATTCCCATGACCGTGGAATTGTATTGAAGTGTAAGTACACTCTTTAAGAATCAATATAACTTTAAAATAATCTTATATAGTAATTATTTACACCATTATACCCATCCAAGTAAGGTGGTGGTGGAAAATAGATTACACCACGGCGTGAAGACAGTATTCTGTACGTACGCACGTGCGGTGATTTCGTTTTCCGTAGTATGGATAGATGGTGAAATAGGGTTGTTTAATACTTATAATAACATATGAGTATATGAGTGATACTGATGTTATTACTTCATAATGAAACAACTAAAGAACAAGAAGTAGAAGAAGAAATAAATTTGAAAGAATCGGTAATGGACATTACCTCTTCTTTGAAGCGCCTCTCTTAACCTCCTCTTAGGGAACTAAAGATGGTATTTGAAGAAGACCAGGACCAATAGGATGTTTCTAGGGAAGTGGAGAAGATAAATTTTCAGGGTTTTTCTGAGCTTGATGGCTCAAAGTAGTGTGAGGAGGAGAGGGAGGAGGTGCCCTTTTATAAGGGAGGAGAGGGGCACCTTTGGAAAAACAAAAAATATTATTATATTATAAAGTCATATTCGGGTTTTAATAGCTCCAAATTGATTTATTTATAAGATAAGGTGGGGATGGGTCGAAATAATCTCATAAAATATAATTTAGACAAGTTTAGGTTTCTATTTTAACCTTATCATTTATATTTAACTTTAAGTTAGATAATTTAACTTTTATCGTGTCTTCTTGTTTTCTTACACTATAAGGTTGATAAACATACTATAACAAGCCAACCGAACCCCAAATTGTTTATTATTAATATATATAACCTTATATAAGTCATTTGGATAAACAATAGGTTTTTAGGAATAAAATAACAATTAATAATATAATATTTGTTTTAAGAACTATTTTATGTCAATTTTGACACTATTTGGTAATTTATTTTTGTGAAAATTATAATAGAATTATTAGTTAGAAAAAAGTTAATTATATAAATAATAACATGTCATATTAACCTAGAAAATTCCTGGAATTCATAAAAAGTCACAAATTACATTTATTTGGGTATTTATAACATCAATTATGTTAATATTTCATTAATAAGATAATTACTGCATCATCATTGTGTCATAACTAACATAAATTGTTTAATGTCTAAAAATTATAAATAAAATATAATTAGTTAGTAAATCTTTTTATATTTCTAAGTAATATTTATAGTCTAATTTATCTTATGTATAACCCTATATTAAAAATGTTTTAGTTATTAAACTTTGATTTTAACTATTTTAAACCTTCTTTAAATAAATTAATAATAAATGTCGTAATCTAATAAAAGTGGGCCTAAATGGTCATATTTTATTCCTAAGGTTGTTTTTGGTCGAATTACACTTATCCAATAGAATTAGGACATGTATTAGGGTAATAATAATATCGTATTTACCCTTAATTACCCTATTTACTTTTAACCGTGGTAAAAAAAGGAAAAACTTACTATTCAAAAAAAATTATTTTCATCTCATTGAACCACATTTTATTCCTTGAAATTAACCGTGTCTCTCGGATTTTTGAAATTCCACTCACAGAAGTGGTGAAATTAAGTTTTATGTGAATTTGCAAATTCTCCTAAGAGGTGGTTAAAAGACGGTGAAAAGTTCAATAAAATTTTTATATATCTAAAATTATTATAAAATGACTCCAATGAATTGATTTGAACTTATATAGGTATTATGTATCAATTTTGACCTAAAATAAATTTAAATAAAATAAATAATTATTTAAATAAAAAGTCGGTTTTTAAATAGTAACCCAGTGTTTTCACTATTCATCAAAAATTGAAAGTTTTCAGAAAAATACCAAAATTTCACCCTAGGCTAATTTCGATATTCCAAATCCAAAAATGAAGTCTATTTTGAAAGATGAAATTTTCAAAATTTCAAAAAGGGGTTATTACTATTCATAACGGCTAGTTTTAATAATATTTTAATAGCATATCACTGTTGAGTGAAACTCGGTATTGCGTACGACGCAAGCTATCGAGGAAGGTTACGATTGTGTGTAAAGCAAGCCAAGATAGTGTTGTTTGTAGTAAAATATTCCTTTTATGATGTATATAAAAACAAAATGTTTCTCATAAAAAATCTTGGGTGTTACATTCTACCCCCCTTAAAATAATTTTCTCCCTCAAAATTCATCACTTGGTAACAAAAAGACGAGGATACCTCTCTCTCATCATATCCTCAAGCTCCCATGTAGCTTCTTCTAATTGGTGGTTCCTCCATAAAACTTTCACCAAGAGAGTGGTCTTGTTCCGTTGTAATTTTTCGCTACGATCCAGAATCTCTATCGGATGTTCTTCATAAGAAAGATCTTGCTCCAGCAGTACAACTTCTGAGCTGAGTACATGTGAAGGATCGGGTATGTACTTTCCCAAGAGTGACACATGGAACACATCATGAAGTTGAGAGAGATTCGGTGGAAGCACCAATCGTTAAGCTACCTTCCCAACATGATCCAGTATTTCGAAAGGACCGATATACCTAGGGCTCAATTTTTCCTTCTTTCCAAATCTCATTACTCTCTTCCAAGAAGATATTCGTAATAACACTTTATCACCCACTTAAAACTCTAGCTATTTTCTTCAGTTTTTGGCATAACGTTTTTGTTGACTCTGAGTTGCTCTAATGTGTTGTTGAATAGATCTAACCTTTTCTGCCATATCATCAACAAGATCAGGTCCTAATAGCTTTCTTTCCCCAACTTCATCCCAGCAAGTTGCAGTTCGACATTTATTTCCATAGAGAGCTTCATAAGGAGCCATCTGAATACTAGAGTGAAAGATATTATTATAAGAAAATTCCACCAAAGGTAGGTGTTGATCCCAACCACCTTTTAAATCCATATAAAAAGCTCTCAACATATATTCTAGGATTTGAATTGTCCTCTCAGAATGACCATCTATCTGAGGATGATAAGCAGTGCTAAAACTCAACTTTGTATCCAGATTATACTGAAGACTTCACAAGAACTTTGAGGTAAACCTCAAATCCTGATCAGATATAATGGAAAGTGGTACTCCATGCAATCTTACCACTTCCTTTACATATATCCTGGCAAGCTGATCCAGAGGGAAATCCTCTCTAATAGCAATGAAGTGTGCAGAATTTGTAAGACGATCAACTATGACCCAGATAGAATTATTGCCTTTGGATGTTTTAGGAAGTCCAGTGACAAAGTCCATAGTGATTTTTTCCCATTTCCATTTAGGTATGGGTAATGGTTGTAACATCCCCTTAGAATTCTTTCTCTCAGCTTTAACTTGCTGACAAACCAAGATTCGAGATACATATTCAGCAACATCTCTTTTCATGCCATCCCACCAGAAGTACTCTTTCAGGTCCCTATACATCTTCGTGATTCTAGGATGAATAGATAATGAAGAACTATGAGCCTCATACAGCAGCTCCTTCTTTAATTCTGGGATGGGAGGAACACAAACCCGATTCCTAAACCTTATTATCCCATCACAATCAAGGTTGAATTTAGGAACATTTCTCACCTTCTTTTGTAACCCTACATCTTCTTTCTGTGCCTCTTTAATCTTCACATGTATAGATGGTTGAACATTCATTTGAAAAAGATAATATTTCTCCCCTTCCATTATAATTCCAAGATCCATCCTTTGTAAATCCATAAATATTGGATCTTTTGTGATACTAATCATGGATATGCTAGCAAGGTCTTGTCGACTTAATGCATCTGTCACCTTGTTTGCTTTCTCAGGGTGGTATTGAATTGAGTAGTCGTAATCCTTAATCAACTCCAACCATATTCTTTGGTGCATATTCAGCTCCATTTGTGTGAAAATATACTTTAAGATTTTATGATCAGTATAAATATCACACCTTTCTCCATAAAGATAATGCCTTCAAATCTTTAATGCCAAGATTACCGCAGCTAACTCCCAATCATGAGTTGGGTAAATTTGCTCATGGATTTTCAACTGTCGTGAGGCATAAGCTATCACCATATCATTTTTCATAAGAACACACCCCAAACCCTTCTTGGATGCATCACTGTAGATCAAAAACCTTTCTCCACTACAAGTAAGTGTGAGTATAGGTGCACTGGACAACCTTCTTTTCAACTCCTTGAAGTTCTCTTCACATTACTCCATCCACACGAACTTAACTCCTTTTCGAGTCAACCTGGTGAGTGGATTAGATAATCATGAAAAATCTTTCACAAAACTTTGATAATATCCATCCAAACCAAGAAAACTTCGGATCTCAGTTACTGTTGTTGGTCTCATCCATCTTTCAATAACCTCTATCTTTGCTGGATCCAACGATATCCCCACTTTTGAGATTATGTGACCCAAAAATGAAACTTTTTGAAGCCAAAATTCACACTTGGTAAATTTTTCATAAATCTTCTCCTTTCTCAGGGTCTTCAATATAATTCTCAAGTGATCTTCATGTTCTGCCTTTCTCTTTTAATAGACAAGAATATCGTCTATAAAGACCACCACAAAGTGATCAAGATAGTCTCTAAAGACTCTATTCATTAGATCCATGAAGATAGCAGGGGCATTAGTAAGACCAAATGGCATCACTCTAAATTCATAGTGTCCATACCTTGTACGGAAAGCCATCTTTGGTATATCCTCCCTTTTGACCCTTAATTGATGATACCCTGAACGAAGATCAATCTTAGAAAAGTATTGAGCTTCGCTTAGTTGGTCAAATAAATCATCAATGCCTGGGAGAGGATATTTGTTCTTGATAGTGATCTTGTTAAGTTCTCGATAATCAATGCAGAGTCTCATTGATCCATATTTCTTCTTAAAAAACAGAACAGGTGCTCCCCAAGGTGATGCACTAGGGCGTATGAATCCCTTATCAAGATTCTCTTGGAGTTTCTTCTTCAATTCCTACAACTCAATTGGGGCCTTTCTATAAGGTGTCTTTGAAATAGGTAAAGCACCCGAGACGAGTTCTATTGAAAACTCAACTTCATGATTTGGTGGAAGACCTAGAAATTCATCCGGAAAGACATCATCAAACTCCTGTACAATGGGTGTATTCTTAATCGTGAGTTTCTCTCCAACCATTTGAGATAAATAACCTTCATTTAGTGGAATCAAGACCCATAAGATGGAAGAAATTTCCACTCAAAGGTTATGTTCATCCTTGCATCGATAGATGATCATAGATTGATCTGGAATATGAAATGTAACTTTCCTTCTTTGTCAGTTGATATGAGCTCCATATAAAGAAATCCAATCCATGCCAAGAATCACATCAAATTCCACTATAGGAAGGATCACAAGATTTTCAGGAAGCACTTTCACACAAACTTCAATTATAGAAGAATTGTAACCTTTTGATGCGACTGTTGTGCCATTAGGGGTTGTCACAGCTAACTCAATATCTAATTGTTGAGGTTATACGGCGATAACCTTAGAAAATTCTTCAGAAATAAAAGAGTGGGTGGATCCAAGATCAAATAAAACATTTTCTACTTTATAGTGGATGGTAAGTGTACCTTTGACCACTTCGTTATCATACTCCACATCGCTGATAGAAATTGCTTGTGACTTTACTTTGTCTTTAGCCTTAAGTGTTTTTTTATGTCGATCATCATCAAAAACCCTTGGATCAGGGCATTGATTTTCATAATTCCCCATTTCCTTGCACTTGTAACATTGAAGTGTAGGAGGTGCACCCTGTGTAGCCTTTTCATTATTCATATCACTAGACATCTTCTTCCCATCATTACGACATTCAAATTCCCAATGACCTTCCTTTCAACATTTGAAACATTTACTTGTCCCTTTAAGATAACTCCCTCCATGTTTCATTCCACACTTTGAGCATAAGGGAAAACTCATCTTCTTTTTAGTGTGCTCTTTAGATTTTCTTTTGAATTCCATTTTCCTCTTCTTATCAAACCCATATGACTGATGGGTTACTCCAATCTCCATCTCAACTTTGAGAGCACATCGAACGATTTCCTCATAGCTATTGAATTCCCTTATGTCTAACACCCTTCGAAGACTTGGTTTTAAGCCACTGAAGAATAGATCGATCTTATTCTCAGGTTGGATAATAATCCCAGAAGCGTACCTTGCAAGTCTTGTAAAATTTGCTTCATAGGTACCAACAGATTCATCATCCTTTTGCTTTAGTTCAAGCAACTACTTCTCCATCTTTTTTCGAAGAATACAAGGGAAGTACTTATTGAAAAATATGTTCTTGAACTCGTCCCATTCCATGGACTCAATTTCATCTCTTGGCCTTGTATTCTTGATAAGATTCCACCATTGATCGGCTTCACCTTCCAAACGATATACTGCTAATATGAATTTATCATGTTCAGAACATTGAAGAACTGAAAATATCTTTTCAGTAGTACTGATCCATTGTACAACAACTAATGGATCAGTAGACCCGCTGAATGAGAGTGGACGCTGCCTCATGAAGGATTCAATAGAATATTTCTCCTTCCTTTGCTCATTTGGAAGTCCTGCATGATTCATATCCTGAGAAAGTTGTGTGAGCAGGGCTACAAGATTTTGCATTCCAGCTCCCATAATGTTTAGTTTCTTAGGGGGACAATCATTGCATTGCCCATCACATTCCGCATTAACACGGTTCCTTCGGGTTCCAGCCATTGACTAAAACCAAGAAGAATAGTGTGAGAAACACTAATTATAATTGGAAAACCACATAATCAAGAATAAAATTTCATTCTTTAGGTCTTATCATATGTTATTCATGGCCATTTCTAAAACACTAAGATTGTGTTCTATGCTTAGACTTATCCTTAGGGTTCTTACTAAGGCTTTCACATCCTAGTTTCCAAAGGTTTACTATACCTTTCCTCTGATTCCAACTATAACGACCCATACTTTACCTACATTGTTATTACTTCAGAATTGAAGCATACTTATTAAAACATATAACAAAACCATGAAAGGACCATATAGGTATAGTGTCTTTAAAAACTGGGAAACATAAACAACTGGTTCATAAATCATCTATGTTGTCTCCCATTTATTTCATCATATCTAGAGTCCCTTTTGGCATATACTATGTAGAGACCCAAAGCTTGACATACATGGACATTACGTCACTTTTGCGGAATACTTAATACATAACAAAAAAACACACAAGGACCGTAATAGTTTAGTGTCTTTGGAAACTCGGAATATAAACAACTAATCATGTTGAAAGATATTCTATATCTCCCATAATGATTTTCCCATTTTTGTTTCCCTACCTAAAACCTTTCTTTATTTCCTGGGGAAAATAAAACATAAAAGGGTGAGCTCAAATGATTAGTAAGGGAAAACATAGAGAACACAAAACAATCCATAAACATTTGAAAGCAAAAACTTGAACATGAAATCTAAACATTAAAACCTTGAGAAAAGACATAAATCTTGGAAGTACGTAAGGAATATATCATAAAGGAACATCAATCACGATAAAATAGCATGGGAATAAAACATGTAATTGTGGCAACCATTCAGAACATGTCATGATTTCCATAGTAGCCATGAAATTGCTTCCAAGACCATCTTAGTGGACAAAGTCCCTTTCTGAATCGAGTTCACTCCTCATTTCAGTCCTGTAACACTGAACCGGATTAAATTACCATTCCTGCCATGTCTATCTAATGAGATATAAATCTTTACCCAATGAATTGGAGGGAGATATAGGTCCCACCCATCTCATAATGAAATCATTATTACTTGTGCCACAAAATTAACATACATCATTCATAATAACCCAACGAATAAAATGGGTTTCGTAAACATCATCCCATCATCACATAATCCATATAAAAGAAATGGATATCATTTCATAATAATAAAAGTGAATCCATGTAAATCATAGAGACTTTATACTTGAAACATAAACATATGAAATAATTTCATCTTATATGGAAAATGGTTTTGATAAAACACTTGAAATGAAATCTTGAGGAAAATATCATTTCTTCTTCAAAATCAATCTCTTTCCACAAAATGTCATGAAATTTTAAAAGAAAATGATTTTCTTGAAAATAGTCATGAAATATTTTGGAGGAATATTAAAGAAAATAAGGATTTATAAAAACCGTAAAAATCCATTCACGCCGTATAAGTTAAAAAAACATTCTTCTCGTACTTTTGCCAAAAGTCAAAAAAGTACCTCGTAATGTAAACAAAATAAAGATTCCTCACATACCATGTAGTAAAAGTCAAAATGGGTAAAAAGGAATTTAAACATACATAAAAACACTTTTATAAAACATGGACATGGATGATAACAATAACCCCAGTAAATACTTACGTATAAGCAATCTCGGATAAAAGTGAGATTTGAAAAATTATCCCTTACCTTAGGTCCGATATGCTTCGTATGGATCCGAACCTCCTGTATAATGATTTAAATAATGTCATTGACTTATTACATAATCATATTCATTGTTATGATATCAAATATGTTTCAATTATGACTTTATATTACCCGTTGTTTTGTAAATTCAATGTTAAAGTAGCGTTTTGGGTAAAATCATTTCATTTGTCCTTCATGTTTTGACTTGTAATTATTCATACGATTAATTAGATAATGATTACTTAATTACAGAATATAAAACATGATTTATATATAATATATATTCAGAGTATACATATATATAATAGATCGATAAATGGAAAGAAATACACCGTTCATGGAGACGGTAGGCCGTACGTACGCATGAATGCTGTTTTAGTTTCCTTATTGAGTTGAATGGAATTAATTAAATTACATACATACATATATATATACATAAATCAAGTAGATTTATAATGTCATATATTTCATTATTATTTCTTATATATACTTTATAATCATTCTTAAATGGTTAACATGGAGAATGAATCTCATCGCGTCGTGGAGACGGTAGTCCGTACGTACGCACGAGTGATGATATCGGTCCAATAATTATTGAATTGAATTGGAGAGGATGATACAATATATCATAATTAGTATTATGTTATAATAACTATTTATAGTTATTCTTTACACCATTATACCCATCCAAGTAAGGTGGTGTTGGAAAAACAGATTACACCACGGCGTGGAGACGGTATTCCGTACGTACGCACGCGCGGTGATTTCGTTTTCCATAGGATGGATAGATGGTGAAATAGGGTTGTTTCATAATTATAATAAAATATCAATATATGAGTGATACTGATGTTATTACTTCATAATGAAACAACTAAATAAGAAGAAGTAGAAGAAGAAATAAAGTTGAAAGAATCAGTAACGGACATTACCTCTTCTTAGAAGCACCTCTTTGAGACCTCCTCTTAGGGCACTAAAATTGGTCTTTGAAGAAGACCAGTACCTCTAGGATATTTCTAGGGAAGTGGAGAAAAGAATTTGGCAGGGGTTGGCCGAGCTTGAAGGCTCCAATTGGTGTGAGGAAGGGAGGGAGGAGGTGCCCTTTTATTAGGGAGGAGAGGGACACCTTTGGAAATCTTAAAAATATTAATTTATAATAAATCTAACCCCACTTAAAAACCACCACAAATGACTCATATTCTAATATTAGATGATATAGGGTTGTAATATCATCAATCAATAAAATTTAGACATGTTAGGAAATTATTTTAAACATTATCAACTTGATTTATCCTTACTTAATCAATTTAATTTTATTTGGGGTAATAACATTCTAAATTTTACATTATAACAAAAAATTACTTATTTGTTGTGAATTTTCCATAATTGGATAATTTATAATATTTTATATAATAAAATTTAAATTTATAAGTTTTAAATATTTTTTTGATTTTTAAACAATTTTATAATATGTTATTTTTATAAAATAACAATAGTGTCAATTTTGACACTATTCATTTATATGAATTTAAATAAAATATATACAGAAGATATGTTTGAAATAAAAGCTTTAATAGATTTATAAAAGGTCATATGTATCTAGAAAATTAGTGGATCATATTAAATAGTTCATATAATATTTATTTTATTATTTTTACAACCATTTATTTGGTTTATTTCTTAATAAAATAATTACTACAACATTTTTGTATAATTATTTAATATACTTATTTGTTGCATAAAAATTAAAAAAAAAATCATATGATGAATATAAATCAATTAAAATTCACAATAATACTTTTAATAGAATTTATCATCTTAAAATAACAATATTTAAATTGTTATATTTATTAAATTATGAAGGTGACAACTTTGGCATCATTTAAAATAAAATAATATAAGTGTCATAATCACTTTTATAAGAATCAAAACGGTTATATATTAGGTAATTGGATGATTATGGTATAGATATACACTAAAAATAAGTTTTGGTTAGGTTTTTGGGCCTTTTAATGGGAATTAGTATTTCAATAAAAACTATATTACTGATTTTTCACTTAATAAATAATTTCTGCATCATTAATGTATCACCATTAATGACATTTATTTAATCCCTAAAAATTCTAAATAAATTATCATGATGTAGATAAATTTATTAGCTTTCTGGATACGATTCATGTTCGAAGTTTTATGATGTTTATCACTAAATTAAAATTATTATACTTATAAGATTTAAGAGAGTGACATGTTGTCAATTTCTTTGGTTTTAATAATAATTAAATTATTTTCATAGTCAAAAGTCCATAAAATGAATCTAATCCAACCATTAGGTGATATGAGTCTATGTTTAGCCATCCAATAGAATTTTGGCATGTGTTAGGGTAATTTTATAATATTATATTTACCCTTAATTACCCGATTTACCTTTAACTACGGTAAATAAAATTTACCGTAGTTACTATTCATAATTCCCAAAAATAAAAAGTATCTTATTAACATAATTTGGACCCACTGATTCCAAATATGGAATCCATTTTTCCAAATTCAATACACAAAAGTTTCAGAAATTAAATTAAAATTATTCCCATTGTCGAAAGAAAACGGGTTTTTCTTTAAAACATTGCAAAAGATTGAATTGATTTAACCTACGAATTCAAGGTAAAATCAATGCTAATGACATAAATTATATTAAATGGTAAAAATTTATTCTATTTATACTCTAAAAATATTAAATATTATAATTTAACCACATAAGTTATTACGATGAAAAAAGTTGTTTTTAATTAAAATATAGCGTGTTTTTACTATTCATTAAAATATGAAAGTTAACAGAATAATATGAAAAATTTATACAAGGTAAAATTTTATATCCTGATTCCAAAGAATAATTTTATTTTGTAAAATTGAACTTATAAACATGTCGAAAACTAGATTTAAAGTGGGTGTGCCATCAAAAGGCGGCAAAACTGCATTTTTTGAAAAATACTTATTTTACCTGAAAAATTTATTTTGTTCTTATACCATGTTCTAGAAAATATATAAGATGAATAATAATGTTATAAAATTCAAAATATAGTTAATACTATTCATAACATCTAGTTCATAATAATATTATAATAACATATCGTTGTTTAGTAAAACCCGGTATTGCGTACAACACACGCTATCGAAGAAGGTCGCGATTGCGTGTAATGCTAGCCAAGTCAGAGTTGCGTATAGTGAAAGACTCATTTTTTGTTTCGTTATAACAGAATCCAACCATTTTTTCATTTATACATTGAATATATATATATATATATATATACACTCAATGTTGTGTAGAATGACTATTATCAAACGAACTTGAAATTGTGTATAACACAATCTAAAAATAGTGTTGCGTATACCGCAAGCTAATACAGTGTTGCGTATAGTGCAAGATAATCTTGGTGTATCATACAACAGATGATATGAAAGAAATTAAAAAGAATATATCTTTTAAAATCTTGGGTTATTACATTCTACCCCCCTTAAAATGAATTTCGCCCTCGAAATTCGTCGTGGTTATAAATGGGTTTCTAATTGAAAGTTTCTTTAATTGAAACCCACATCGTAAAAAAGAATACCAAAACTTATCTTTAAAAACTAAAGTATTAAATGTAACGGTTACCCAAATAAACTAATCACTGGGTTTCCACATAGGAGAACATAGATGAAAATATGGATATGGAAGAGAAATATAACCATTATGTTCTGATAGAGAGTGGTAGAGAACATGGATATGAAAAATCCAACAATCACAAAGCCATAGATTTGTGATGATCTAAGGTACCATCTGATTCATCAAATATAAGGTCACTAGGACAACATTTTTGGTTTTCAAGATCATTTCCCTAAAGTTGATGAATTAAAATAAATTCTTACATGATTTTGGTACAATCTCACTGTTGTTCGTGAATTGAACAATTTCCACTTCATACCTTAAAGAAATGAAGATGAATTTGTTATTCGTGATGTGTTAGCAGATCATGTGATATAATGATGGGTCATTCCATCTGTTTCAAACAAAAGGTTTGAAAAAGTTATAAGTCCATCATATGGTTAGATTAATCGTATATGGTTCCAAAAATGAACTTATACTTCATATATCATACCGCTTAATAAAATAAAAAATAGTTTCTACTAACCAGGGACTTCCTGTAGGCCAGTGGTATGCGATAAAGGCCAGTCCCACATCGGTTGTGGGTTCGACTCCCACAGCCTTGTTCAACGCGATGGGCTATTACCCATCCTGCAGGTTGTCCTTTTTCTAAAACTACATCCCATCAATAATATCTAAAAAACTTATATCCTCAAACAATACTAACTTATGTCCAATATAATCCATTCCAATCTTTAGGCTTATCCATAATACTGCAGTCCACTCTCATATTATAGTGAAAACGATTACCATAGATTTCATATAACAAGAATGTTAATACCATTGTTGATCCCCATATATCATAAGATATGTCTTGTTGGTAACATTCCAAACATTCTAAGTCCTTCGTCATGTATTCTCTTGAAAAAATGAATACCCATTGAATCTTAGTGAAAACATGAGTGCTGTCAAAAGTTAACTCTTTCCATATACCAAAACCCCAAAATTCGATATACTCAAACCATGATATAACTATTTCCTTATATCAGTCATGAGCTCATGAATACTGTCAAACATTTCATTTTCTCTTTATCCCTTCATTATGCGCATATCATCTTCTTTCCAAAAATATCTCAATCACTTTCCATGGTTACCGGTACCATAAAATTATTGAAAACCACAATAGACCAATACATAAATATTCCAATATTCTATGATACTATATACAACATTATTTTGGAATCCCATTACATAAAAACTTAATCATTCCACCACATCGTTGTCATATTCAACATTGCCAATAGTGATCGCATGTGACTTCCCTTTGTCCATTTCCTTAAGTGGTTGCTCATGTCGATCATCAATAACCCTTGGATTAGGGTATTGATTAGCATAATGACCCATTTCATTGCACTTGAATCATTAAAGTGTTGGTGGTGCGTTCTCTGCATTCTTTTCTTTATTCACATCATTAGCAACCCTTTTTCCATTACTTCGACACTCAGCTGCTCGATGACCTTCTTTTCCACACTTAAAACTTTTTCTAGTCCCTTTAAGACAATCTCCACCATGCTTCTTTCCACACTTTGAGCATAAAGAAACATTCATCTTCTTTTCACCATTATTCTGAGATTTCTCCTTGAACTCCATCTTTCGTTTCTTATCAAAACCATAAGATGGATTTGTAACACCAACATCCATTTATACCTTGATAGCACAACGCACAATTTCTTCATAGCTACTGAAGTCTCTTATAGCTAATGCCCTTCGAAGATTTGGTTTTTAGCCATTGAAGAATCGATCAACTTTACTTTCAGGTTGGATGATAAAGCCAGATGCATACCTTGCAAGCCTTGTAAAATTCGCTTCGTATATACCAACAAATTCATCATCCTTTTGCTTTAGTTCAAGAAACTCCTTCTCCATATTTTTTCTAAGAATACGATGGAAGTACTTATTGAAAAATAAGTTCTTGAACTCATCCCTTTCCATGGACTCAATTTCATCTCTTGGCCTCATATTCTTGATAAGATTCCACCATTGATCAGCTTCACCTTCCAAACGATATACTGCTAAGATGACTTTATCATGTTCAGAACATTAAAGAACTCAAAATTTCTTTTCAGCTGTACTGATCCATTTTTCAGCAACAAGTGGATCAGAAGACCCACTGAAAGAAGGTGGACGTTGCCTCAAGAAGGACTCAATAGAATATTGTTCCCTTCTCTGCTCATTTGGAAGTCCAGAATGATTCATAGCTTGCATAAGTATAGTAATAAGATTTTGCACTCCATCTCCCATAACATTTGCTTGTTCAGGAGGGCAATCATTGCATTGTCCATTACATTGATCAACACGGTTCCTTCGGGTTCCAGCCACCGTCTAAAACCCAAAAAGAATAGTGTGAGAGGCAAAAATCATGCTAGGGAAAACAACATAATAAAGGGGGAGTACCTTAAATATCTAACATCTTAGGTTTAATTCTCAGATCGTTACCCTAATTCTAAGACTATATCCTATACTTATACTTAACCTTAGGGACATCCCTAGACATACCTTAAAAATATCTCTAGGGATCTCACTAAATTTCTCGCATCCTAGTTTCCAAGGGTTGACTAAACCTTTCCTCTGATACCAACTGTAGAGACCCAAAGCTTGACATACATGGACATTACATCACTTTTGCAGAATACTTAATACATAACAAAAAAACACACAAGGACCGTAATAGTTTGTGTCTTTGGAAACTCAGAATATAAACAACTAATCATGTTGAAAGATCTTCAACATCTCCCATAACGATCTTCCCCTTTTTGTTTCCTTACCTAAAACCTTTCTTTATTTCCTGGGGAAAATAAAACATAAAAGGGTGAGCTCAAATGTTCAGTAAGGGAAAACATAGAGAACACAAAACAATCCATAAACATTTGAAAGCAAAAACTTGAACATGAAATCTAAACATTAAAACCTTGAGCAAAGACATAAATCTTGGAAGTACGTAAGGAATATATCATAAAGGAACATCAATCACGATAAAATATCATGGGAATAAAACATGTAATTGTGTCAACCATTCAGCACATGTCATGATTTCCATAGTATCCAAGACATTGCTTCCAAGACCATCTTAGTGGACAAAGTCCCTTTCTAAATCGAGTTCACTCCTCGTTTTAGTCCTGTAACACTGAACCGGATTAACTTACCATTCCAGCCATGTCTATCTCATGAGATATAAATATTTAACCAATTCATTGGAGGGAGATATAGGTCCCACCCATCTCATAATGAAATAATTCTTACTTGTGCCACAAAATAAACACACATCATTCATAATAACCCAACGAATAAAATGGGTTTCATAAACATCATCCCATCATCACATAATCCATATAAAAGAAATGGATATCATTTCATAATAATAAAAGTGAATCCATTTAAATCATAGATACTTTATACTTGAAACATACACATATTAAATAATGTCATCTTAGATGGAAAATGGTTTTGATAAAACACTTGAAATGAATTCTTGAGGAAAATATCCTTTCTTCTTCAAAATAAATCTCTTTCAACAAAATGTCATGAAATTTTAAAAGAAAAGGATTTTTTTGAAAATAGTCATGAAATATTTTGGAGGAAGATTCATGAAAATAAGGCTTTATAAAAACCGTAAAAATCCATTCACACCGTATAAGTTAAAAAACATTCTTCTCTTACTTTTTCTAGAAAAGTCAAAAAAGTACCTCGTAACGTAAACAAAAGAAAGATTCCTTACATACCGTGTAGTAAAAGTAAAAATGTGTAAAAATAAATTTAAAAATACCTAAAAACACTTTTATAAAACATCTACATGGATGATGACAATAATCCCAGTAAATACTTACGTATAAGCAATCTCGGATAAAAATGAGATTTGCAAAATTATCCCTTACCTTAGGTCTGATATACTTTGTATGGATCCGAACCTCCTGTATAATGATTTAAATATTGTCATTGAATTATTACATAATCATATTAATTGTTATTATATCATATATGTTTCACTTATGACTTTAGATTACCCGTTCTTTTGTAAATTCCATGTTAAAGTAGCGTTTTGGGTAAAATCATTTCATTTGTCGTTCGTGTTTTGACTTGTAATTATTCATATGATTAATTAGAACATGATTAATTAATTCTATAATATAAAACATGATTTATATATAATATATATTCATAATATACATATATATAATAGATCTATAAATGTAAAGAAATACACCGTTCATGGAGACGGTAGGCCATACGTACGCATGGACGCTGTTTTCGTTTCCTTATTGAGTTGAATGGAATTAATTAGATGAAATACATATATATATACACACACAAATAAAGTAGCTTTATAATTTCATATATTTTATTATTATTTCTTACATATACTTTATAATCATTCTTAAATGGTTAACATGGAGAATGAATCTCATCGCGTCGTGGAGACGGTAGTCCGTACGTACGTATGAGTGATGATATCGTTCCCATAATTATTGAATTGAATTGGAGAGGATGGTACAATATATCATAATCAGTATTATGGTATAATAACTATGTATAGTTATTCTTTACACCATTATACCCATCCAATTAAGGTGGTGTGGGAAAAACAGATTACACCACAGCGTGGAGACGATATTCCGTACGTATGCATGCACATTGATTTCATTTTCCATAGGATGGATAGATGGTGAAATAGGGTTGTTTCATACTTATAATAACATATCAGTATATGAGTGATACTGATGTTATTACTTCATAATGAAACAACTAAAGAAGAAGAAGTAGAAGAAGAAATAAAGTTGAAAGAATCGGTAACGGACATTACCTCTTCTTTGAAGCGCCTCTTTGAGTCCTCCTCTTAGGGCACTAAAATTGGTATTTGAAGAAGATCAGGACCTCTAGTATGTTTCTAAGGAAGTTTAGAAGATAATTTTGAAGGTTTATGCCGAGCTTTAAGGCTCAAATTGGTGTGAGGAAGGGAGGGAGGAGGTTCCCTTTTATAAGGGAGGAGAGGGACACCTTTGGAAATCTTAAAAATATTAATTTATAATAAATCTAACCCCACTTAAAAACCTCCAAAAATGACTCATATTCGAATATTAGATGATATAGGGTTGTAATATCATCAATAAATAAAATTTAGACATGTTAGGAAATTATTTTAAACATTATCAACTTGATTTATCCTTAATCAATTTAATTTTATTTGGGGTAATAAGATTCTAAATTTTACATTATAACAAAAAATTACTTATTTGTTGTGAATTTTCCATAATTGGATAATTTATAATATTTTAGACAATAAAATTTAAATTTATAAGTTTTAAATATTTTTTTGATTTTTAAACAATTTTATAATATGTTATTTTTATAAAATATCAATAGTGTCAATTTTGACACTATTCATTTATATGAATTTAAATAAAATATATACAGAAGATATGTTTGAAATAAAAGCTTTAATAGATTCATTAAAGGGCATATGTATCTAGAAAATTAGTGGATCACATTAAAGAGTTCATATAATATTTATTTTATTATTTTTACAACCATTTATTTGGTTTATTTCTTAATAAAATAATTACTACAACATTTTTGTATAATTATTTAATATACTTATTTGTTGCATAAAAAATAAAAATAAAATCCTATGATGAAGATAACTCAATTAAAATTCACAATAATACTTTTATTCGAATTTATCTTCTTAAAAGAACAATATTTAAATTGTTATATTTATTAAATTATGAAGGTGACAACTTTGGCATCATTTAAAATAAAATAATATAAGTGTCATAATCACTTTTATAAGACTCAAAACGGTTATATATTAGGTCATTGGATGCTTATGGTATAGATATACATTACCAATAATTTTTGGTCAGGTTTTTGGGCCTTTTAATGGGAATTAGTATTTCAATAAAAATTATATTACTGATTTTTCACTTAATAAATAATTTCTGCATCATTAATGTATCACCATTAATGACATTTATTTAATCCCTAAAAATTATAAATAAATTATCATGATGTATATAAATTTATTATATTTCTGGAGACGATTCATTTTCAAAGTTTTATGATGTTTATCACTAAATTAAAATTATTATACTTATAAGATTTAAGAGAGTGACATGTTGTCACTTTCTTTGGTTTTAATAATAATTAAATTATTCTCATAGTCAAAAGTCCATAAAATGAATCTAATCCAACACTTAGGTGATATGAGTCTACTTCTAGCCATCCAATAGAATTTTGGCATGTGTTAGGGTAATTTTATAATATTATATTTATCCTTAATTACCCGATTTACCTTTAACTACGGTAAATAAAATTTACCGTAGTTACTATTCATAATTCCCAAAAATAAAAAGTAGCTTATTAACATAATTTGGACACACTGATTTCAAATATGGAATCCATTTTTCCAAATTCAATACACAAAAGTTGTAGAAATTAAATTAAAATTATTCCCATTGTCGAAAGAAAACAGGTTTTTCTTTAAAACATTGCAAAAGATTGAAGTGATTTAACCTACGAATTCAAGGTAAAATCAATGCTAATGAAATAAATTATATTAAATAGTAAAAATATATTCTATTTATACTTTAAAAACATTAAATATTATAATTTAACCACATAAGTTATTACGATGAAAAAAGTTGTTTTTAATTAAAATATAGCGTGTTTTTACTATTCATTAAAATATGAAAGTTAAAAGAATAATATGAAAAATTTATCCAAGGTAAAATTTTATATCCTGATTCCAAAGAATAATTTTATTTTGTAAAATTAAACTTATAAACATGTCAAAAACTAGATTTAAAGTGGGTACGCCATCAAAAGGCGGCAAAATTGCATTTTTTGAAAAATACTTATTTTACCTGAAAAATTTATTTTGTTCTTATACCATGTTCTAGAAAATTTGTAAGATGAATAATAATGTTATAAAATTCAAAATATAGTTAATACTATTCATAACGGCTAGTTCATAACAATATTATAATAACATATCGTTGTTTAGTAAAACCCGGTATTACGTACAACACACGCTATCGAAGAAGGTCGTGATTGCGTGTAACGCAAGCCAAGTCAGGGTTTCATATAGTACAAGACTCCTTTGTTGTTTCGTTATAACAGAATCCAACCATTTTTCATTTATAAATTGAATATATATATATATATATATACACTCAATGTTGCGTAGAATGACTATTATCAAACGAACATGAAATTGTGTGTAACACAATCTAAAAATAGTGTTGCGTATACTGCGAGCTAATACGGTGTTGCGTATAGCGCAAGATAATCTTGGTGTATCGTACAATAGAAGATATGAAAGAAATTTAAAAGAATATATCTTATAAAATCTTGGGTTATTACATCCTACATAATAACCTTCTTCCTGACCTGGGGAAAGAAAACATACAAAAGGGTGAGGTCGAATGCTCAGTAAGGGTAAACAAAAGAAATATCAATCACATTCATAATATCATTACATTTTGGAAATCTTATCCTGCAAAAGAGATCCTAATTAGATAACATGGGATAAATCAATAATCATAAATTAAAACATGATACTTTGTGGAATACCCACATAATCATAGAGAATCATTTCTTATTAGTCAAGACTCATTGCCAAGACTATCTTAGCGGACAAAGTCTATTTCTGAACCGACTTCACTCCTCATTTCAGTCCTGTTTCACTGAACCGGATTAACCTGCCATTCCAGCCATGTCTATCTCATGAGATATAAATCTTTACCCAATGCATTGGAGGGAGATATAGGTCCCACCCATCTCCTAATGAAACCATTCTTATGTGTGCCACAAGATCATAAATCATACATCATAGCATAACCCATGTAATAAAAATGGGATTCTTAAACATCATGCCAACATAACATAATCCATATAAGATAAAACGACTTCATAAAAATAATTCCATCATAACATAATCAAATCAATATAAAAATAGGGATATAAACAGAACCCTATATTATCTTAGATGGAAAATAATTTTGATAAAACGCTTGAACTCCATTCTTGAGGAAAATATCCTTTCTACTTCAAAAATATTTTCCTTATTTAAAATGTCATATAATTTTAAAATAAAAGAAGGTGATTAAAAATAAACTTGAAAACTTGTAAAGTAAGCTTCATGGAAATAATTTTCTAACAATCGATTCATGCCGTATAAGTTAGGAAAAACATTCTTCTCGTACTTTGGCCAGAAAAGTCAAAAAGTACCTCGTACGAAAAACGACAAAAGGTTCCTTTCATATATTTTACTAAAAACTCACCAAAGGGTAAAATTGTATTTAAAAATTTGTAGGAGGATATAAATTATATTACATATTGATGAAACATGGATGTAGATGATAAATATTCCCCAGTAATTACCGAAGTATAAACAATCTTGGATAAAAATTGAGATTTGCGAGATTTTCCCTTACCTTAGGTCCGATTTGCTTCGTACGTGTCCGAACCTCATGTATAATGATTTAAATAATGTTATTTACTTATTCCAGAATCATAATTATTTTTATGATATCATATATGGTCATATTCGTAGCTTCTTATTAGTAATATTTCATTGTTACTTGTTATTCGGGTGTTTATTGCTTTTTGTTCTTATGCGTGTTTTGTCGAATAAATTCTTATTCTTATTTTTACGTTATAGAAACCTCATTTACATAATGGTATTAGTGTAATATATATCATATTTATTCATTCAATTCATTTATATAATCATTATGCAATGAAGATCATGTAGAACGAGTCACATCACATCGTAGAGACGGTAGGCAGTATGTACGCACGAGCGATGATATCGTTCCCATGATTATGGAATTGTATTGAAGTGTAAGTATAATATTTTAGAATCAATATCACTTTAAAATAATAATATATAGTTATTATTTACACCATTATACCCATCCATGTAAGGTGGTGGTGGAAAATAGATTACACCATGGCGTGGAGACGATATTCCGTACGTACGCACGCGCGGTGATTTTGTTTTCCGTAGGATGGGTAGATGGTAAAATAGGGTTGTTTCATACTTATAATAACATATCAGTATATGAGTGATACTGATGTTATTACTTAATAATGAAACAACCAAATAAGAATAAGTAGAATAAGAAATAAATTTGAAAGAATCGGTAACGGACATTACCTCTTCTTTGAAGCGCCTCTTCTTAACCTCCACTTAGGGAACTAAAGATGGTATTTGAAGAAGACCAGGACCTATAGGATGTTTCTAGGGAAGTGGAGAAGATAAATTGTCAGGGGTTGGCCGAGAATGATGGATCAATGTGGTGTGAGGAGGAGAGGGAGGAGGTGACCTTTTATAAGGGGGGAGAGGGACACCTTTGGAAAAACTAAAAATATTATTTTATAATAACGTCATATTCGGTTTTGAATAGCTCCAAATTTATTTATTTCGAAGCTAAGGTGGATATTGGTCGAAATACTCTCATCCAATAGAATTTATACAAGTTTAGGTGTCTATTTTAACCTTATCATTTAGATTTAACTTTAAGTTAGATAATTTAACTTTTACCGTGTCTTCTTGTTTTCTTACACTATAAGGTTAATAAACTTACTATAAAAAGCCAAAAGAACCCCAATTTGTTTATTATTAATATATATAACCTTATATAAGTCATTTGGCCGAACCATAGATTTTGTTTAATAAAATAACAATTAATAATATAATATTTGTTTTAAGAACTATTTTATGTCAATTTTGACACTATTTGGTAATTGATTTTTGTGAAAATTATAACAGAATGATTTGTTAGAAAAAGGTTAATTATATCAATACTAACATGTCATATTAACCTATAAAATTAGTTTAATTCATAAAAAGTCTCAAATGACATTTATTTGGGTATTTATAACATCAATTATGTTAATATTTCATTAATAAGTTAATTACTGCATCATCATTATGTCATAAATAACTTAAATTATTTAATGTCTAAAAATTATAAATAAAATATCATTAGGTAGGAAATATTTTATTCTTTATAATGATAATTTATTGTCGAATTTATCTTATGCATAAACCTATATTAAAAATGTTTTAGTTATTAAACATTGATTTTAACTATTTTAACACTTCTTTAAATAAATTAATATTAAATGTCCTAATCGAATCCATGTGGGCCTAAATGGTAATATTTTATTCCTAAGATTATTTTTGGTCAAATTACACTTATCTAATAGAATTAGGACTTGTGTTAGGGTAATAATAATATCATTTTTACCCTTAATTACCCTATTTACTTTTAACCGTGGTAAAATAAAGTAAAAAGTTACTATTCACCAAAAATTATTTTCATCTCATTGAACCACATTTTAGTCCTTGATATTAACCGTGTCTCTCGGATATTCAAAATTCCACTCACAGAAGTGATAAAATTATGTTTTATGTGAATTTTCAAATTCTCCTAGGAGGTGGGTAAAAGACGGTGAAAAGTTCAATAAAATTTTTATATATCTAAAATTATTATAAAATGACTCCAATGAATTAATTTGAACTTATATAGGTATTATGTATCAATTTTGACCTTAAATAAATTTAAATAAAATAGATAATTATTTAAATAAAAAGTCAGTTTTTAAATAGTAACCCAGTGTTTTCACTATTCATCAAAAATTGAAAGTTTTCAGAAAAATACCAAAATTTCACCCTAGGATAATTTCGATATTTCGAATCCAAAAATGAAGTCCATTTTGAAAGATGAAATTTAAAAAATTTCAAAAGTGGTTATTACTATTCATAACGGCTAGTTTTAATAATATTTTAATAGTATATCGTTGTTTAGTGAAACTCGGTATTGCATACGACGCAATCTATCGAGGAAGGTCGTGATTGCGTGTAAAGAAAGCCAAGCTAGTGCTGTTTGTAGTGAAAGATCCCTTTGATGATATATATAAAAACAAAATATTTCTTATAAAAAATCTCTGGTGTTACAAAAATTCTTTGATGTTTTTGGTTTCAATATTAGTTTGAATTATATTGAAGGATTTTATGAAAAATTGTTTATTTAATGGTATTTATTGAACTTTGGGTATTGTTGGTTTAATTTTAGAAATTAAGATTAATATTTCTTTCTCTAAAGGATTAACCATTTAGGTATCATCTGATCTTGTACTAACCATTTTGTTTTTGGTTAATCTCTAATGACAAGTTAAACATATAGTTTATCCTTTGTGGATTATGTGATTCTCTTGAAGTTGATTCGAGCGCTTCAGGTGTGACCAAGTCATCCTGAATACTCATCATTTGAAAAAAAGAAGATTTAGTGGTAGAAATTTATTAAAGGATGAAACTCTACATAAAAATAAAGTATATCTCTTTATGTTCTTAGTCAATCACATAATTAAATTCCTCAACTTTGTGAAGTGGAACTTCAAACAAAAAAAGTTGTCCGTTTACTTTTCCTACTGGGAAACTAATGACCATTTATCCCATTACAAGTTTGTGGTTTTCTTCTTGTTAACTTTCTCCTGATCATGTTTTCTATCACTCTCAATCATAACTTGACACTTAGTTTATCTTCCATATCCATGTTTTCCTACATGGAATCCTAGTATGGGTTATCTCAGGTGACCTTTGTACTTCTATTTATTTCTTTTAAAGTGATAGTTTTATTGACTCTTTTTCTGATGTGGGACTTTCAATGAAGTTCCCAAGCCCAATTTTAAAATTATGAGGATGCAATTTCCAAAAGGTGGATGAATGTTACACCCCACGATTTCATAGTATGTTATTTTCTTTAAAGTAATTCAATTACTTGCGCTACACACAACACTGAGTTCGAGCACACCACGACATACCAAACAAGCTGTTCAGAATTTGATTATTAATAGTATTAACATAATTTTTAATTTTATAAATTAAATATAATTATATAATCCATATTATGGGTTTCTTAGACATAATATAAGAAAAAATTCATTTTTTTAGATAAAAGAAGTATATTTAAAAAAAAATGAAAATTTCCACCTTTTAATGGAAAACCCTTTTTAAAACGAATATTTGACAGTTTTATATATTAGATTTAATGAAATTAAATTCTTCTTTAGAATCAGGACATAAAAATTTATTTTGGACAAAATTTTGGTACTTTTCTGATAACTTTCATATTTTGATGAATACTGAAAAATACTAAATTTTAATTGAAAACAGCTTTTTTAATCGAAATAATTTATAGTTTTAAATTATGAATTTTAATTGTTTGGAAGTATAATTAGATTATATTTTTATCATTTAATACAATTTAGGTAATTATAAGTAATTTCACATTTAAATTTGACATAAACACATGTCAATCTTTTGATAGTTTTTACTTTTTAAAAACCCACTTTTTGGTTTTGGCAATAGGAATTAATTTTAAATTAATAAATGAAACTTATATGTCTTTAATTACATAAAATAGAATTCATTTTTGAATTATAAATTTCAAAATTACCTTAGGGTCAATTTTTGGTATTTTTTCTGAAAACATTCAATTTTTGATGAATAGCGGAAAATAATGTGTTTTTATTTAAAGATGAATTTTTATTTAAATAATTATTTATTTTATTTATTTTATTTAAATTTATTTTAAGTAAAAATAGATACATAATACCTATATATGTTAAATTTAATTCATTGGAGTCATTTTATAATAATTTTAGATATATAAAATTTTATTGAACTTTTTACCATCTCCACGTCGTGGTGTAATTTGTTATTCAAACACCTCATTATTTGGACAGGTATAATAATAAGTATCACTAATGTAAATAATAAATATAACATATTAATTATTCTTTATATATGATATACCGTCTAATTACATATCATTTCACAATCAATATAATGATATTTTCGCTCGTGCGTATGTACGGCTTACCGTCTCCACGAATGTGATGATATTCATTCACCATCATAATTATTCAATAATAATTTTCATTTTATGATTAATTTTTTTTAAGAACTTAATATCATTCTGGATATGAATCAGATAGATCCTATACATAACAAACATGACTTACGTAACAAAACATATGAAGGAAAACGAATCAGTTAACAACTAAAACAATGATACTACTGATATATCATTAACAAAGAAATATTATAAGATCATATATGATATCATATTTATGTATTTGGTTCTTGTATAATTTAATAACAATTATTTAACTATTATAAATGAGTTTAACCTAACCTATACAAAGGAAAAGTACAAGGTAAGGGGTTTCTTATTGCACTTTTAATTCCGTGATATTTCCATTGTTCGCCACTTATTTATTCCATGTGGTGTATTGTGTACTACCATTTTATATATATTATCATTATTCTCTTTATATTTATGTTATTCTGTGATTCATTTGGTGGTTATTAACTTTTTTTCATATGACTCCATTGATTACAATGTTTTAAGGGGTTTTCTTCTCACTTTTATTCACGTGAGATTCATGCTATATTTTCCACTATTACCTTTTGTGTGGGGTATGTACTGCCCATGATTGTATTGTTTGAATAATATAAATTAATTTATGGGTATTTAAATCATCATTTTATGATCCTTCTTTCATGGGGTTTATGTTTCGTAAGTTACCAAATCGGTAAGGGAATTTCAAATTTCAATTTCCACTCATTCGGTTTTACGCAAACTTCATTGATTACATTACACCAAGATTATGTGGGAAATCACTATTTATTTACTTATGTAGTAATTTTAACTCTCCTTTTTTAGATATTATTTTGATACACATAATCACTCCCTTGATAAGTTCTCAAGTCATCGATATAAACTAGATAAGAGTAATTTGAACTCAATTTCCATTCATTGAGTTAAACATCCAAGTCATTGGTGATGTTTTTACAAGAATATATGTGAATGTCCTCTGATTGATTTACACTAAATATCAAATAATATTAATTTTATTTATATTTGTCACACATAATTATTTCATTGATTTATCCTTAACCTAAGGATACAGTCATTATAATGGAATTCATCTCAACTTATATTCCATTGAGACTTATTTGTTGTTATGTGCCAATTCACTTTTATTTGGTGTAAATACTGTAGTTTGACATAGTATATCAGGAATCCCTTTATTATCATGATGTTATAAAGTTTTTATTACCTCAATTATTTTTATTCAAGCGTCTTTCATTTGGTTAGGCACTCTAACTAAAATATCATTTTAAATGTTTTAAAAATTTATTCTTCTAAATAATTCTCATTAATGATCATGTTTTAAAAATGGATTTAAGGTTTTATTTATATGGAAATTAATGTTTTAAAATTTAAATTTCTTTTAAAAGTTTCAAAGTGGTGTGGGACACTTTGATTCAAAAATCTACTTTAAATAGCTTCTTGATAAATAGTGAGACTTTTAAATGTTTTCATAAAAAAAGGATATTTCTATCAAAGATTTTTACTGATCATTTTCAACTATGTCAACATCCTTTAAGGGATATTATTCTTGATCGAGGTTGATTTATTATGATACAATTCTATCATTATGTATTGAAGGTTTTGTGATATTTTTTATTATGGATGTATTATTTTTATACCATTCATTATTTATGGATAAAGTATTGAAATTTCATATGATAGTTTTAATACAAATGTTTATATTATGTTTAAACATTCTCATATAAGGAATGCATTGGATTTAGAAAGTGACAGGTAGAGCCCGCTATAACTCCTCAATGCGTCGGAGGGTCTCATTAAACAAACTAGTGTCTTAGCACAAGGCCATGACAAAATATTATTTGTATTCTTGGCACAAGGCCTTGAATATATGGTAATGAAGACTGGAATTATGCATTCCATCATTATAAATTGGCTATTGATATTACCTGTGATTATTCGACTAGTAGAATATTCATGTGAATAAGTAAATTGAATTATTTGATTTATATTTTCCATATTATGTTGATGTTTAAGTTCAATAGGATTGTGTTCTAGTCTTATACATTGCCTTTAATGTTTATTCTTATTTATGACAGTTTCTGATATGTTGTTATCATTACTGAGCATCTGAGCTCACCCCTTTCTTAAGTTTTATTTTTCCTAGGATTCAAATAAGTATATTAGGATTAACCTGTAGGAATAAGCTAAGGGAAATAAGAGTTTTCAAATGGGACACTATGTTGTTGTTTTTTTATTTCATGATGTAATGTAAAACATATGTATGTATCAAGTGCTTCCAAGGCTACTAAACTAATCGGTATTTTGGGACATGATTCCATGTGTCATGCCAATGTTATGTAATAATTCACTGATTCTAGGTAAATGTGGTCAGGGCGTTAAAGTTGGTATTAGAGGAAGTTTAGTACACACCTTGGAAGCTAGATTTAGAAAAAAACTATGATTAGGAAACACTACCCTAAGATAGATATTAAGGATTAGTATAGAAGATCATCCAAAAAATTTGGTAATGTAAATATTATGTGGGTTTTCCATGCAATACATCCCTTTTAGGATACAAGCAGGTAGAGGCGGATCTGGCACAGATGTACCTAGGAGTGAAAACTGTGATAAGGAGTTTTGGGCTTGACCTGGGGTATCTTAGTAGACAACAATGATCCTTTCTGCAGTCTTGGTTATGACACTCTCGAGGGATATTCTTAGGATAATTCACATTTTCTTTACAAACTGATTTGAAGGATTTTAATATAAGGTGAGAATAAATAGCCTTGGTTAATCCTAATGTGTTTGAGATTGAAAATAAGGAGTTATGATATTCTCTAAATGATTTTATGACTCACACTATGCTTTCTTGTGCTAGTTAATGGCTGGATTCCAAGTAAGTCATAGTAACATTGAACATGATGTACACGGTGGGAATTGTGGTGGAAGTGAGAAACGAAATGGAATTTTGATAGGTGTAAAAGATATTGTTTTCATGAAAAATTAGCTTTCCAAAAATATGATCAACAACATATATATTAACCAACTCCTAGACTCAACAAAGACGAGAAAGTCGGTGAATGATAAGAGCTCCAACTGTAGAGACCATGGAGAATAGAATGCTCAATTTCCATCATGCAGGAAATGTGGAATGAGACACCTAGGGAAATGTCTCAATGGAATAATGAAATGCTTTATGTGTGGGAAAGAAGGACATAAATTAAATAATTTCTGAGGAAAAATAAAGTGTTCTATGGATGAAAATAAAAATGATCCCAAGATTATATTTATAGTCATTTTCCATAAATGTAGCGGACCTGGCCATTACCCGAGTGAATTCCCTATTCTATAGAATAATCTCTTGGTCAAGGAAGAACCTATGTGGAAATAAATGGATGGTGAAATGTTTAAAAGTATTAGTTCTCTTTTTTGATGGGATTACTTTGGAAGAATTTTTTCTAGTATGTGTAACCCTACAATTTGATATGTGAAAATTCTATTTTTGGAAAAATTATTTTTTTTGTTGTTGATAGAGATATAAATAACCATTTGGGTTTATATGATCCTTAAATTTGAGGCAATTACAAGTTATTAAATTTTGGGATGAAAATGCGCGATATGAGATAAAATTTTTGGTGAAATTATGCTATGGTTATTTTGAAGAACTTATCCCATTTTAGGAATGTTATAAAATATAGTTTTTGAAAAAGGAAATACGCAGACCGTGTGAAAAACCGTCTCATTGAACAAAGCTGTGGGAATCGAACCCACAACCAGAGTGTGATTGGGATTTTTCACCTACCACTGGACGACCTGAATTCCCTGGTTAGTGTGACTAATTATTTTTAGTTAAATGATTTTACTGATCAATAATATGTGGATTTGGGATCATATCTCTTATCAAATGTGTAACACCCCAAGCTTCCATGGTACACTTCTCTTTGGATAATATTGTAGCGTGTGTTGTACGCAACTTCGAGTTCTAACACACACCATAACCAATCAAAGTAGCCTTCATGAATAGTAATACATTCTTTTTGAAATTATATAAATTTTATATTTCAAAATGGACTTCATTTTTGTATTCAGAATATCGAAATTATCCTAAGTTGAATTTTTTGTACTTTTCTGAGAACTTCCAATTTTCTATGAATAGAGAAAATACTTAAAAACAAATTTTTTAATCAAAATAATTTATAGTGATAAATTATACTGTTGAGTGGTTTTAAAGTATAATTAGAATATATTTTTACCATTTTATCCAATGTTTGTCATTAAATTAATTTCACTTTGAAATTGGACATAAACAATTGTCAATCTTTTGATATATATTGTTTCTTAAAAACACGCTATTTATTGTGAAAGCGGGAATTAATTATAAAATTAATTAATGAAACTTATATGTTTGGAATATTGTAAAATAGAAATCATTTTTGAATTTGGAATATCAATTATAGCTTAGGGTGATATTTTGGCATTGTTCTGAAAAACATCAATTTTTTATGAATAGTGAAACCACTAAGTGGTAGTTAAAAAACTGATTTTTCGTTTAAATGAGACATTACCACTTCTGTGATTTGATTTTCAAAAATCCGACATACATGGTTGTCATTAGGAAGTAAAATGTGGTTCAATGGGATTAAAATAAATTTTTGGTGAACAGTAACTTTTAAGTTTAATTAATCACGATTAAATGTAATTATTGAAATTTAAGGTAAAAATGATATTATTAAAATATGAAAATACTTATACACTTGTCCTACCATTATTGGATGAGTCGAGGACGATCAATACAATACATGGGTAAACTTGGGGACCCCATGGAGCCACTTGGGTAAGAAAATGACATTAATAACTTTTTATTTAAAGTAAAAATAAAATTGTCACAAACATGAGTTGTTCTAATAAAACAATTATTAAATGGGGTTATATAAGTTAAAGTTTTTACTATAAATATTCATTGTAAAGATAAAAAGATTTCCTACATCATGGTAATTTGTTTATAATTTTTATAAATTAAATAAATTAAATGTTTTATGACACAATGATGATGCAGCGATAACCTCATTAATTAATGATTTAAATAAGACGAAAAGATAATGTAAAATCAAAGGCATAAACTTGTCAAAAACCTATTGTATGAGCATATATCGAACCCTTATCACCTTATCCTCGAAACATATCATTGTGGGACCTTTATAATCTGAAAATAATTTCATAATAATGTATCATTTTAATCTTTCCAAGAGTGCCTCTCCTCTCCTCTTATAAAAGGCCCCCACCACTACCACCTTATTCACACCTTCAAGACATTTGGCTCGGACAAACTCTGCCCAAATACTCTCCCAACTTCCCTCTATTACTCCTAGAAGCCTCACTTTTGGCAGAAGTCTTCCCAAGGAAGCCTTTGTCTCAAATCAAAAAGAGTTACCCGATTTTAAGGTAATGTCTTCTCTTGTGTTCTTTTGTTTTATTTTGCTTCTCTAACCCCATAAAATATTTTTATTACATTATTTTGTATCAACACCAGTATAATCAATATACATGGATGTTTTTATGAGAATTATTTTATTTACACGTACACACACCTTTGTCTAATGGTTAAAGAACATACTGTTTCTCTGGGTGGCGAATTACTGCCTCACGAAACGATAATTGTTCAATATTCTTTTAACACCTCTCATGGTGGCCATTATGATGACACTATTTTTATTTATGATATATATTATGTTTATGTTTTCCTTATGATTCTTTATTTTTCATTTATGTCACACCTTTATGATTTCCATTATGGGTAAACACGATAATTTCATTTTAGGAAGTGCGGACTACCGCCCCCTCAAAGTGATTTGAATCGTTCATGCCATATGTGGGATGTATAAAGGATGGAGTAAATAGTATTATACATTATATTATAATGGAATTATAGTATACATTTATATAATTATAATTTCATTCCATTAAATATGAAATAGAATTGAAAGTAGCGTTCATGCGTACGTACGACTTACCGTCTCCATGAACGGTGCATTTCATTTCTTACCTCTAAATGTTATGTAATATTATAAATGCATGTATATACTAGATATATATGATATATATGATATCTACATCATGAATATAATTCTGGATATAATGTATATTTCACCACATGAACAACTTGTAATTATAAGAAGTTTATTTTTGACTCAAGTACCAAAGATCGACAAAATGACCGTTATTAACTAAAATAATTACATAATGTTAATAACATGGTAATAAGTGATATAAAAGGAATAATAAACTTGAAAAGGGTTATTAAGAAACTATTAATTAACTCTAGTTTATTATTCAGGAGGTTAAAGAACGACTGAGTCAAGTCGGACACGAGGTAAGGGAACTTCTTAACCCAGTTTCCGTTCTTTGGGTTAATCTCCTACTTTCAAATTATGTCATGATATTCTTATGTCCTATAGTATATTTGAACTTTCTTTATGTGTACTTATAGTGAATACACATAATAGATCTATTTTATTTAAAAATGATCTTTGTAAGGGACTTCGTCTCAATATTCTTTCATTGAGGCATATTTTGTTTTATACACAACTTTATTTTATATAGTGTATAAACCCCTTTAACTTTTGCATTTATTCAAAAGGAATCTTTTTATACGAAGAATTTTACTAAATGACAAAAGGGAATGTTTTTTTTGTCGTACGTATGTGGTGAAAATGACTTCTCCGCCGCCGTGACCATTATTTGAGTTTTGGCTTCCTCTACAAGCCATAACCTTTTTTAAATGATTTAAAAAAAGAGAGAGATATTTCTCTCAAATGTATGAAAATCCAGTGACAATGTATACGTATTTAACGCATGCTTAAAAATGTTTTCAGAAAACCCGACTCTCGAGGGTGGTAGATAGGAAGGGATTGGGCGTGGAGCCATCATGGCTTGTAATTAGTTGAGCAGTCTCAGAATTAGTTATTTTGTTTTCAGAATCTTGCAAAATGTTTTTAGAAAAACACTGGAGTATATTTGAGAAATTTTAACCATAAGTATATTCTAAAAAAATTGCATCGGCAGGTCTCATGAGACAAACTAGTGTCTTGGAATGAGGCCTTGAAAAAATCTTATTTTCAGTCTTGGAACGAGGCCTTGGCTACGTGGTTATGATAGTCTGGCATAATGCATTCCATCATTATGAAAGTGGTTATTGATATTGCTTGTGATTATTCGACCAGTAGAATATCCATGTGAATAAGTAAATGGCATTATCTCATTTTACTTTTTCCATATTATGTTGAAGTTCAAGTTTAAAAGGCTTTTGTTTTAGTTATACATTGCCTCAAATGTTTATGTTTATTTATGAAATCTTCGACTATATTGTTATCTTTACTGAGCATCTGAGATCACGCCTTTCAGTGTTTTATTTTTTCCAGGATGTGAAGAAATATTTTATGACTGACCTATAGGGATAGTCTAAAGGGGATATAAGTGTGGACTATAGAGACTATGTTATTGTGATTTTTCAGTTGATGATGTAATGTAACATTTATGAATGTATCTAGTGTTTCCAAGCCTACTAAACTATTCGGTCCTTCAAGACTTGATCTTTTGTGATCATGACAATGTTACGCAATAACACACCGACTCTGGGTAACTGGGGTAAGGGAGTTACAGTGGGTATCAGAGGCAGTTTAGTATTAACCTTGGAAGCTAGATTTAGATAAACTCTGATTATTGCACATAGCCCGAAGATAGACTTTGAGGATTAGTATAGAAGAACTTCCTAGAATTTTGGTATTATAGAGATTTTGTGAGTTTTCCGAGCAATACATCCCTGTCTGGATACGAGCTGGTAGAGGCGACGCTGGCATAGTTGTACCTAGGGGTAAAACCCAAAAACACCGCTTTGAGTTAGACTCGAACGGGAAATGGTGCACGACAACGGGACTTGCTACACTCTTGGTTACGACACTGCCAGTGGATATGCTTAGGATAATTATCATTTTCTTTACAAACCATTATGAAGGTTTTATGAGTATATACTTCATCAAAGATTTTTTTTTATGATTATGGATTATATCCATAAATTGTTTAATTTATGTTAAGTGTTTTACAAGTATGTAATTATGTATTTTGATTCATAAACTAATCTAGTTTATGAAATTGTTTAGAAATGGCGCCTATTGGGAGGAATGGAAACCATATAAATGCACGCACTCCATGTAGGGATTGCCCTCCTGCTCAGGATAATTATTGTGGAGCTGGAGATACAACTGGTGCTGATCACCTTATCACCATACTGGGACAACTCACTCAGGTTATGAATAATAACCTTACTCGTATGGAGCACCCTGATATGCAACGTGGAGGATCAATTTTAGATCGTTTCATGAGGCAACAACCGCCAACATTTAATGTGGGTACAAATCTATTAGTAGTTGAGCAATGGATAAAATCCTTAGAGAAAATATTCCATGACTTTTGGAGTAGCAAAAGGGAGAAGGTTGTCATGGCAGTTTACCGCCTTACTGGAGATGTCGATCAATGGTGGTTGCTGATTCAAAACACAAAGGAAGATGAAGAAGCATCAATTATGGAATGGAGAGAGTTCAAAGATCTTTTCTTAGAAAAATACTTCCCTCATGACCATCAAGCAGATATGGAAAGGCAATTTCTGAGTCTGAGGCAGAAGGAGGATGAGAATGTCGCAAAGTATGAGGCTAACTTTAAAAGGTTAGTAAGGCATGCTGCAGATTATATACGTAACCCAATAAGTAAGATTGATCATTTCTTTGATGGGTTAAAACCATTTCTCCGTCGAGATTTAGTATCACAATCCTTCTCATTGTACGAAGATATTGTCTCGTGTACTATTAAGACATAAAAGGAATTCTCTAAGTCTTATGACAACAAAGTAATGCAAGAGATGAAGAGAACGGTGGAACAAGAGACATATAAAGGGAAAAAGCGAAAGAAAGATTTTCCATTATGTGATAATTTTGGGAAGAATCACCCCGGTGCTTGCCTAAAAGGAATGGGAGTTTGTTATAAATGTTGAGAAAAAGGTCACCAGGATCGTGATTGCAAGGGAAAGAAAGAGGATATCAATGTTGAATGCTACAATTGTAGGGAAATGGGTCATTATGCAAATGAATGTCCTAAGCATTAGGGAAAATTACCATAGAAAAGGCCAAGGGATCAAGGACAATCTTATGCCGTTACTGCTGTTGAAGTGGAATAATTAATGTATTGGTGCTTTTAGACTCAAGGATTATATTCTGGTTATAAGAATAATGTGATATATATAAGGATTGTACTGCAGTACTTGTTTTTTCATTAAGGTTTTAATATAATGAAGGTAATAATTTTTTTATTATGTGACAATAAGAGAAATGTTACTTTGTTTGGGGAAGAACCCGTCGCGTCGGAAAAAGCTGCAGGAATCAAACCCACAACCATAGTGCGACAGACCTTTATTACCTACCACTAGCCTACAGGAAGTCCCTAGTTATTACAAAATAGTTTTCCTAATATAAATGGTATGTGTTAATATTTGGAACCTTATAAAATTAGGATAAATATAATATTTTTGAGTTCTATTATCTTTTTTTAGTGAAAGATGGGGTTGTGGTGAAAATTTATTAAAGAATGAAAGCCTACATGAAAAGTAAGTATATTTCCTTACGTTTTTAGTAAATCTCTTAAATAAATTCCTCAACTTTATGAAAGGTAACTTAAAACAAAAATATTGTCGGTTAACATTTCCAACTGGGGATTCAATGACCGTTTAACCAATCACATGTTTGTGATTTTCTTGTGGTTAAATTTCACCTAATCCTATTTTCTATAACTCTCCATTAGACCTTGATGGTTTATTTCTCCTCCATATCCATATTTTTATAGAATCCTAGTATGGGCTATCTCGGGTGACCTTTGTACTTCTCTTTCTTTCTTTTAATGTTATATTTTTATTATCCTTATTTCCGATGTGGGTTTTCCACAAAGATATTTTCTATTTTCAACCTTTTATTTTTGAAGAACAATTTCAAATTGCGAGGACGCAATTTATTGAAGGAGGGGAGAATGTAACACCCCAATCTTCCACGATACACTTCTCTTTGAATAATACAGTAGCGTGTGTTGTACGTAACATTGAGTTCTAACACACACCACATCCAATCAAAGTAGATTTCATGAATAGTAATACCTACTTTTTGAAATTATATAAATTTTATATTTCAAAATGGACTTCATTTTTTTATTTGGAATATCGAAATTATCCTAAGTTGAATTTTTTGTAATTTTATGAGAACTTCCAATTTTCTATGAATAAGAAAAATATTTAAAAACAACTTTTTTACTCAAAATAATTTATAGTGATAAATTATACTATTGAGTGGTTTTAAAGTATAATTATAATATATTTTTACCATTTTATCCAATGTCGGTCATTATAATTAATTTCACTTTGAAATTGGACATAAACAATTGTCAATCTTTTGATATATATTGTTTCTTAAAAACACGCTATTTGTTGTCATAATAGGAATTAATTATAAAATTAATTAATTCAAATTATATGTTTGGAATTTTGTAAAATAGACATCATTTTTGAATTCAGAATATGAATTATAGCTTAGGGTGAAATTTTGGCATTGTTCTGAAAAACATCAATTTTTTATGAACAGTGAAACCACTAAGTGGTAGTTAAAAAACTGATTTTTCGTTTAAATGAAACATTACCACTTCTGTGATTTTATTTTCAAAAATCCGACATACATGGTTGTCATTATGAAGTAAAATGTGGTTCAATGGGATTAAAATAATATTTTTGTTGAATAGTAACTTTTAAGTTTAATTAATCGCAATTAAAGGTAATTAGAAAAAATTTAAGGTAAAAATGATATTATAAAAATATGAAAATACCTTTAAACTTGTCCGAACCTTATTTTATGAGTCATGGCCGACCAAGAAAATCCATGGGTAAACTTGGGGACCCCATAGAGCCACTTGAGTAAGAAAATGACATTAATAACTTTTTATTTAAAGTAAAAATAAAATTGTCACAAACATGAGTTGTTTTGATAAAACAATTATTACATGGGGTTATATAAGTTAACTTTTTTACTATAAATATTCTTTGGAAAGCTAAAAAGCTTTCCTACATCGTGGTAATTTTTTAATAATTTTTAGACATTAAATAAATTAAATGTTTTATGACACAATGATGATGCATCGATAACCTCATTAATTAACGATTTAAATAAAATGAAAAGATACTGTAAAATATAAGGCTTAAACTTGTAAAAAACCTATTGGATGAGAATATCTAGAACCATTATCACCTTATCCTAGTAAAATATCATTGTGGGACCTTTAGAATACGAATATCATTTCATAATAATGTAACATTTCAATCTTTCCAAGAGTGCCCCTCCTCTCCTCTTATAAAAGGCCCCCACCACTACCACCTTTTTCACACCTTCAAGCCATTTGGATGGGCCCAAATCTGCACAAATACTCTCCCAAATTCCCTCTCTTACTCCTAGAAGCCTCACTTTTGGCAGAAGTCTTCCCAAGTAATCCTTTTGCTCAAAACGAAAAGAGTTACCCGATTTTAAGGTAATGTCTTCTCTTGTGTTCTTTTGTTTTATTTTTCTTCTCCAACCACCTAAAATATTTTTATTACTTTATTTTGTATCAAAAACAGTATAATAAATATACTTGGATGTTTTTATGAGAATTATTTTGTTTACACTTACACACACCTTCGTCTAATGGTTAAAGAACATACTGTTTCTGTGGGTGGCGAATTACTACCTCACGAAACGATGATTGTTCAATCTTCTTTTAACACCTCTCATGGTGGCCATTATGATGACACTATATTTATATGTGATATATATTATGTTTATGTTTCCCTTATTCTTCTGTATTTTTCATTTATGTGACACCTTTATGATTTCCATTATGGGTAAACACGATAATTTCATTTTAGGAAGTGCGGACTACCGCCCCCTAATAGTGATTTGAATCGTTAATGCCATATGTGGGATGTATAAAGGATGGAGTAAATAGTATTATAAATTATATTATACTGGAATTATAGTATAACTTTATATAATTATAATTTCATTCCATTAAATATGAAATAGAATTGAAAGTAGCGTTCATGCGTACGTATGGCTTACCGTCTCCATGAACGGTGCATTTCATTTCTTACCTCTAAATGTTATGTAATATTATAAATGCATGTATATACTGGATATATATGATATATATGATATCTAAGTCATGAATATAATTCTATATATAATGTATATTTCACCACATGAACAACTTGTAATTATAAGAAGTTTATTTTTGACTCAAGTACCAAAGATCGACAAAATGACCGTTATTAACATAAATAATTACATAATGTTAGTAACATGGTAAAAAGTGATATAAAAGGAATAATAAACTTGAAAAATGTTCTTAAGAAACTATAAATTAAATCTAGTTTATTATTCAGGAGGTTGAAGAACGGTCGAGTCATGTCGGACACGAGGTAAGGGAACTTCTTAACCCAATTTCCATTCTTTGGGTTAATCTCCTACTTTCAAATTATGCCATGATATTATTATGTCCTATCTTGTATTTGAAATTTCTTTATGTGTACTTATAGTGAATACACATAATAGATCTATTTTATTTAAAAAATTATCTTTGTAAGGAACTTTGTCTCAATATTCTTTCATTGAGGCATATTTTGTTTTATACAGAACTTTATTTTATACGGTGTATAAACCCCTTTGACTTTTACATTTATTCAAAAGTAATATTTTTATACGAAGCATTTTACTAAATGACAAAAGGGAATGTTTTTTTGTCGTACGTATGCGGCGAAAACGACTTCTCCGCCGCCGTGACCATTATTTGAGTTTCGGCTTCCTCTACAATCCATAACTTTTTTTAAATGATTTAAAAAAAGAGAGAGATATTTCTCTCAAATGTATGAAAATCCCATGAAAATGTATACGTATTTAACGCAAGCTTAAAAATGTTTTCAGAAAACCCGACTCTCGAGTGTGGTAGACAGGAAGGTATTGGGCATGGACCCATCATGGCCTGTAATTAGTCGAGCAGTCTAAGAATTAGTTATTTTGTTTTCAGAAGCTTGCATAATGTTTTTAGAAAAACACTGGAGTATATTTTAGAAATTTTAAACATAAGTATCTTCTAAAAAAATTTCATCGGCAGGTCTCATAAGACAAACTAGAGTCTTGGCACGAGGCCTTGACAAAATCTTATTTGCAGTCTTGGCATGAGGACTTGGCTATGTGGTTATGATAGTCTGTCATTATGCATTCCATCATTATGAAAGTGGTTATTGATATTGCATGTGATTATTCAACCAGTAGAATATCCATGTGAATAAGTAAATGGCATTATCTCATTTTACTTTTGCCATATTATGTTGAAGTTCAAGTTTAAAAGGCTTTTGTTTTAGTTATACATTGCCTTAAATGTTTATGTTTATTTATGAAAGCTTCCGCTATATTGTTATCCTTACTGAGCATCTGAGATCACCCCTTTCAGTGTTTTATTTTTTCTAGGATGTGAAGAAATATTTTATGACTGACCTACAGGGATAGTCTGAAGGGGATAGAAGTGTGGACTATGGAGACTATGTTATTGTAATTTTTCACTTTATGATGCAATGTAACATTTATGAGTGTATCTAGTGTTTCCAAGGCTACTAAACTATTCGGCCTTTCGAGACTTGATCTTTTGTGATCATGCCAATGTTACGCAATTACACACCGACTCTGGGTAACTGGGGTCGGGGCGTTACAAAATGTATATCCTTGGTATAGGAAAATGATTTCATGATTAAGTGATAAATTTTATTTTGGAAGATGTTCGGTATGTTGGGAACACTATATGCCTCAGGAAAATAGAATACTATGAGATTTCATTTGAGGAGTAATGGTGGATTTTTATTTATGTTTTTATTGTGGATTTATTGCGATTTGAGTTATTTATGGAAATGATTAACCTATCAATGAGAATATGTGATTAGGTTAATTACTTTTAAGTATGTTACATTAAGAGTAGTTGATTTTATTTAGAGATACAATTTAACGTGGAAGAATGCGTAGTCAAATTCTTCTATGTATTGGGTTTCAATATTAGTTTGGATTATATTGAAGGATTTTAAGGAAAATTGTTTATTGAATGGTATTTATTGAACTTTGGGTATTGTTGGTTTAAATTCAAAAATTAAGATTAATATTTCTTTCTCTAAAGGATTATCCTTTTTGGTGATCATCTGATCCTGTACTAACCATTTTGGTTTTGGTTAATCTCTAAAGAAAAGGTAAATATAAAGTTTCTCCTTTGTGGATTATGTGATTCACTATAAGTTGATTCCATCACTTCAGGTGTGACCATGTCATCTTGAATAGTCATCATTTGAAAGAAAAGATAAGTTAGTGGTAGAAATTTATTAAAGGATGAAACTCTACTGAAAAAGTAAGTATATCTCTTTATGTTATTATTCAATATCATAAATAAATTCCTCAACATTATGAAATATAACTTTAAATAAAAAACGTTGTCTGTTTACTTTTCCTACTGGGAAACTAATGACTGCTTATCCCATCACAAGTCTGTGGTTTTATTGTTGTTAACATTCTCCTGATCATGTTTTCTATCACTCTTTATCAGAACTTGACAATTAGTTTATCTTCTATATCCATGTTTTCCTACATAGAATCCTAGTATGGGTTATCTTGTGTGACCTTTGTACTTCTCTTTATTTATTTAAAAGTGATAGTTTTATTGACTCTTTTTTCGATTTTGGACATTAAATGAAGATCCCAAGCCTAGTTTTAAATTTGTGAGGACACAATTTCCAAAAGGGGGGAATAATGTAACACCCCAAGATTTTAATGTAAGTTATTTTCTTTAAAGTAATTCAATAGCTTGTGCTACACGCAACACCGAGTTCGAGCGCACCACAACTTAACAACCTAGCCATTCAAAACCTGATTATGAATAGTATTAACTGAACTTTTTATTTTATATATTCCATATAATTTTAGAATTCGTATTATGTATTTCTTAGACATAATATAAGAACAAATTCATTTTTTTAGATAAAAGAAGTATTTTTCAAAAAATGCCTTTTTACCACAATTTAATGGGAAACCCATTTTAAAACCAATATTTTACACTTTTATATATTAAATTAAATTTAATTAAATTATTATTTAGAATCGGGACATAAAAATTTATTTTGAATAAATTTTTAGTACTTTTCTGATAACATTCATATTTTGATGAATAATGAAAAATACAAAATTTTAATTGAAAACAATTTTTTTATTGAAATAATTTATAGTGTAAAATTATGAATTTGAATGTTTTTACATATAATTAGATTATGTTTTTATTATTTAATACAATGTAGGTAATTATAAGTAATTTCACATTTAAATTTGACATAAACACATGTCAATCTTTTGATAGTTTTTACTTTTTAAAAACCCATTTTTTTGGTTTTGACAACAAGAATTAATTATAAATTAATTAATGCAACTTCAATATTTTTTAATTTGGTAAAATATAATTCATTTTTGAATTTGGAATATCAAAACTAGCTTTTGGTGAATTTTTGGTATTTTTCTGAAAACATTCAATTTTTGATGAATAGTGAAAAACACTACATTATTGTTTAAAACCGAATTTTTATTTAAATAATAATTATTTTTATTTAAATTTATTTTAAGTAAAAATAGATACATAATACCTATATATGTTCAATGAAATTCATTGGATTTATTTTATAATTATTTTAGATATATAAAATTTTATTGAACATTTTACTGTTTCCACGTCGTGGTGTAGTTTGTTATTAAAACACTTCATTATTTGGATGGGTATAATAATGAGTATAAATTATTTAAATATTAAATATAAAATGTTAATTATTCTTTATATATGATATACCATCCAATTACATACTATTTCACCATCAATATATTGATATTCTCGCTCTGTCGTCCGTACGACTTACCGTCTCCAAGAACACGATGAGATTTATTCCCCATCGTAATCATTCAAGAATAATTTTCATTTTATGATTAAAAATAATTATTAAGAACTTAATATCATTCCATATATTAATCAAATACATCCTATACGTAATAAACACGACTTACGTAACAAAACATATAAAGGAAAACGAAGCGGTTAACAACCAAAACAATGATACTACTGAAATATCATTAACAAAGCTATATTAGAAGATCATATATGATATAATATTTATGTATTTAGTTTTTTTATAATTTAATAAAAATTGTTTATCCATTATAAATGAGGTTAAACTACCCTATACTAAGGAAAAGTACAAGGTAAGGGGTTTCTTATCTTACTTTTAATTTCGTGAGATTTCCATTGTTCGCGAATTATTTATTCCATGTGGTGTATCAGGTATTTAAATTTGTTATATATTATCATTATTCTCTTTATATTAATGGTATTCTGGGATTCATTTGGTGGTTATTATCTTCTGGTCATACGACTCGATTGAATACAATGTGGTAAGGGGTTTTCGTCTCACTTTTATTCCTGTGAGGTTCATGCTATATTTGCCACTATTACCTTTTGTGTGGTATATATACTTCCCATGATTGTATTTTTTTTGTAATATAATTTAATTTATGGGTATTTACATAATCATTGGATGATCTATATTTTATGGGGTGTATGTTTTGTAAGTACCAAAATCAGTAAGGGAATTTCAATTTTCAATTTCCACTCATTCGGTTTTATGCAAACTTCATTGATTATATTACTCCAAGATTATGTGTGAAATCACTATTTATTTACATATGTTGTAATTTGAACTCCCCTTTTTGGGGATATACTTTTGATACACATAATCACTCCATTGATAAATCCTCAAGTCAACGATATAAACTTGATAAGAGTAATTTTAACTCAATTTCTATTCATGGAGTTAAACATCTAAGTCATTGGTGTTGTTTTTAAAAGAATATGTGTGAATGTACTCTGATTGATTTAGAATGAATATCCAATCATATTGAGTGTATTTATATTTGTCACAAATAATTATTTCATTGATTTATCCTTAAACTAAGGATACCATCTTTATAAAGGATTTCATCTCAACTTACATTCAATTGAGACTTCTTTGTTATTATGCGCCAATTCACTTTTATTTGGTGTATATATTATACTTTGACCTAGTATATCATGAATCCATTTATTATTAGGATATTATAAATTTTTTATTACCTCAATTATTTTTATTCAAGCGTCTCTCATTTGGTTAGTAACTCTAACTAAAATATCATTTTAAATGTTTTAAAAATTTATTCTTCTAAATATTTCTCATTAATGTCTAGGTTTTAAAAACGGTTTTAAGGTTTTATTTATATGGACATTAATTTTTTAAAATTGAAATTATTTTTAAAAGTTTCAAAGTGGTATGGGACAGTTTGATTCAAAAATCTATTTTAAACAGCTTCTTGATAAATAGTGAGACTTCTAATTGTTTTCATGAAAAATGGATTTTTATATCAAAGATTTTTACTAATCATTTTCAACTATATAAATATCCTTTATGGGATATTATTTTTTATTGAGGTTTATTTATTATGATATAAATATTTCATACTGTATTGAAGGTTTTGTGATGTGTTTGACTATGGATGTGTTTTTTATATCATTCATGGTTTATGGATAAATTATTGACATATCATATGCAGGTTTTAATTCAAATGTTTATGTTATGTTTAAACCTTTTCATATGAGGAATGCATTAGACTTAGTAAGTGATGGGTGGATACTACTATATCTGCTCGATGCATCGGTTGGTCTCATGAAACAAACTAGTGTCTTGTCACAAGGCCTTGAAAAAAATCTTATTTTTAGTCTTGGATCAAGGCCTTGACTATATGGTTATGAAGTCTGGCATTATGCATTCCATCATTATGAAATTTTCTATTGATATTACATGTGATTATATGACTAGTAGAATATCCATGTGAATAAGTAAATGGAATTAGTTGATTTATCTTGTCCATATTATTCTTAATTTTAAGTTTAAAAGGCTTGTGTTCTAGTCTTATACATTGCCTTAAATTTTTATTCTTTTTTATGACAGTTTCTGCTATATTTTTATCCTTACTGAGCATCTGAGCTCACCCCTTTTTTATGTTTTATTTTTTCAAGGATGAAAATAAATATATTATGATTAACCTGCAGGAATAGGCTAAGGGATATAAGAGTTTTCAAAGGGGAAACATTGTTGTTTTTTTTATTTAAATATATAATCTAAAACTTATGTATGTATCTAGTACTTCCAAGGCTACTAAACTGATTAGTCATTCGGGACATTATTCCTTGTATCATTACAGTGTTTTGTAATAATGCGCTAATTTTGGGTAACTGGCATCAGGGCGTTACAGATCCTAAAAAATAACTATTGATAGGTACACCTGTTATTCATTCAGGGATAGTTAATGTACTATTTGTTTATTGTTCTAAAATTTATTTCATAATACACAAGTTTAGTAGAACTATTCAAACTCCAACAAAAAATATGGAATTTGAGTTATTAGTGAAGGTGTTAAATGTGGGAATTATTGCGTCCCAATTATATAACTCACCCCCTATCAAAAATTTCATGATTAATTTACCATCAAACCTTGCGATACTCCCCTTAGTTAAATTTGATGCAATTTTGGGCATGGATTTACTTTTATTGTATAGAGCCAACATAAATTTTATAGAGAAGGAAATTAGCCTCCATGTATAAAATCAAACTTTTATTCTATAAAAGTACAAGGAGGGGGGTGGATCTTCTCTGATACCAACATATCAAACATATATATTATTACCTTATGAACAAGGGTATCTTATTAAAATGATTGAGACTCATGAAAAGACCATCCTTAATGACATGTTGATTATAAGGGGATTCACTGATGTGTTTCCCAAGTAATTTTTTGGTCTTCCTCCATGATATGAGGTTGAGTTACCAATAAAGCTCATATATGGAGATTTTCCAATATCTAGGAATCCATATAGAATTTACATTCTTTAAGTTGAGGAGATAAATAAACAATTACTGGAGAACCTGCATAATGGTCTTATATCCCCATGTAATTTACCTTACAGTGCACTGGTATGCTTTTTCAAGAAGTAGGATGGGTCAACGAGCCTCTACATTGATTATCGTGAGCTCAAAAAGATCCTAACAATGAAAAAGTATGCTTTTCCATGCATTATGACATATTGATCTACTATGACAAGCCTAGTACTTATCTAAGGTAAATTTTTTATTCGGATATTATATAGTAAACATTAAGAATAATGATATCTCCAATACTACTTTTCATATAAGATATGACAATACGAGTTCATAGTGGTTCCATTTGAACTCACTAATTCTTTAAAAATCTTCATGGATTTGATAAATAGTGTCTTTAGAGATTACATATATAAATCTTTGGTGTTATTTATATATGATATAATAATATACTCTAAAATAAAATATGGACTTGAGGAGAATTTAAATATTATATTGAAGACCATAAAGTAGGAATAGTTATATGAAAATTACAGTAAGTGCATATTTTTGGGGGTGGAAGTAAAACTGTTGTGGCATGTTATCACCAAAAAAGTGACGTTTAGGGATCATTCAAGAATTGAGATAATAAATGAATGTCCAAGACCAACATATATGGTTTACATCTATTTTTTATGTGGATTAGTAAGGTACTATCATCTATTTGGGAGAATATTATCATGATTGAAGATCCCCCTGACTAAGCAAACTTAAAAGGGAGTCATGTTTTTTTTAGACAGATGAATGTGAAGAGAACATTAAATAGTTGAAAAAGAGGCTAAACATTTCACCTTTACTCACACTACCCACAAGTGGGGAAGGATTTATGATCTATAGTGATACATCTTAAAAGATATTGGGTTTTGTAATCATGAAATTTGAAAATGTGATATCCTATGCCTCTCAGCAATTAGATATCCATGAGAATAACTATTCAACCCATGTTCTAGAATTAGATGTAGTGGTCTTCACATTGTTTATTTGGATACATTACCTCTATGGGGAGAAGTGTGACATATATACATTTCATAAAATCCAGAATTTTATATTCACAAAAAAGGACTACAATATGAACCAACGAAGGTGGTTAGGGATGATCAAGGATTATGAGTTTTCAATCCATTACCATGCTAGGAATGAAAATAAAGTGGCAGATTCTCTGAGTAGAAAGGATCTTGAAACCCTATCTATAAATTAGGATTTAAATTGATCAAATATTCATAGAAATGAAAAGGAAAGACTTGGTAATCACAAAAGGATATTAATCCTACATTTATTAAATATCTTCTCAACCATCCAAAATTTAGATAATAAAGGAGGCCCACAAAGATGATGAATTTATATATAATATGGTAGAAAACATAAGATAGTTCAACTTTTATAAAGATGGATTTATATGGTTTTGAACATAGATATGTGTCCCATGAAAACTAGAACTAAACAGGGAACTTTTGGACAGTTTGAATAATTCATTTTTCTCTATTCATCTAGGAATCACTAAGATGTATACTAATTTGAAACAAAACATCTATTATGATTACATAAAGAGAAAGATAGCATTTTTTTATATCGATGCTTAGCATCCCAACAGGTTAATGCAGAATGACTGAATTTGAATAGTATGATGAAACCATTTCAAATATCATTATGAAAATGGGAAGAAATATCAATGTATTTCTTCATAGGAATCCCCAACACGTAAACACAATAATTCTATATGGATGTTAGTCAATATCCTTATAAAGATGACACATTTTATTGCTATCAAGGAATATTTATCTCTTGATGAACTCATGAAGCTATACATAAGGGAATTGGTAACACTACATGGATTTCTAGTATCTATCATAACTGGTCAAGATCTTAAGTTTAACTTATGGTTTTGGAGAAGCCTTTAGTAAGCATTGGATACAGAACTATGATTTAGCACTACTTATCACCCTCAAATAGATAGAAAATCTGGAAAGACCACTCAAACTCTAGAGGATATATTAAGATAATTTTCAATGTATATCTACATATTTTGGTACCAACACCTTATCTATGTGGAGTTATCATATAAAAATAGTTTCAATTCTATCATTAAAATAACACCTTATGAGGCTCTGTGTGGGAAGATGTTCTAGAATATAACATGCTAGGATGAATTTAGAGATTTGAATATAATTAAACCTAGTCATATACATGAAATGACATATAAGGTTCAAACCATTATACATCATATAAAAATGGATGAAAATCAATTTAAAATATACATAGAAACTCATTGAAGTAGCATAGAGTTCGTGGTTGGAGATAAATCATTCCTTTGTATATCACTATGAAATAATGTCATGAGGTCTGGGAAGAATGTAAAACATAGTCCTAGATACCTCATCCCCTTTGATATCCATGATCACATCAAAACAGTGTCCTATTGACCAGCACTCCCACCTAACCTATCTCAAGTACAACATGTGTTCCATGTATCCCTCTTGAGGAAGTACATACCAAAATCCCAACATGTACTTAATACAAAGGGGGTACCATTGGATAATGAAAATTCATATGATAAGTATTCAATTAATATACAAGATTATAGGTACAAATATATTTGAAATAATACAACGCACATGCTCAATGTATTTTATCATAACAATAATTTTAAATAATTAACATGGGAAATAGAAGAGGTGATGAAATAGAATTACCCTCATATTTTTTGGTGTATGAAATGAAAATTTTGAAGTAAAATTTTATGAAGGGGTGAATAATGTAATGACCTAAATATTTAGAAATTAAATACATTTTTAATGAGTAAATACTTTATTTTGAAACGAAGTTATAGAAAACACATGTTCTACTTTGTTTATCTTGCATCGTTATATAGTCTATCAAATTTAAAAGTCTGTTAAGAATAATAATCATTTATAGTATATTCATTATATAGTGATCATATGATTAGTATATATTAAGGGTTATAATAAAGTCTAATTGACATTGAAGGAAGGAGTGATGGCCTTGATTAGTAGGATCATACCATAAAAAGCCCATTTATTAGTAACTATAAGGGAAATAGAATAATTTGTATTTTCCCTTGGAAAAGTCCTAGATAAAATTAAATAACTAAAGCATCAGTAAAATTTTTTATTGTAGAAGTTCAAGCTTATTGAGATCATGGATGAACCCATGTTTGACGAACCACCCATTGAAAATATTTCCATCAAAAAGCTTAGCATTAGGGAATTCACTGTTGTAATAAAGGGATATGTATCATGACCATAAAAGGAAAAATTTTAATATATTCAGATTTATAAAATAATTATTATATTTACCCCTTTTAAACATTACTTTTTAAAATTATTAAATAAGTAGTTTGATAAAATTTTATTTTAATAGGATGAAACACAAATTTTATTTTTGGGAGATATATAGTTTCAATAAAGAAACTATTTTGATGAATTTAATATTTTTTGAAATAAATTTATTTTAATAAAAAATTATAAGTAAATAATATTTCAAAAATAATGATAATATAATTTTTGAATTCAAATGCACTTTTTATAATGGTAAGAAAATAGATATTGTAAAAAACCAATATATTTCAATTAATGGGTATTATTATTTAAAATTATTGATTATAATATTTTGAGAATTATTTTGATAAAATAAATAATAATTTTTAATTATCATTTAAAAATTATCTATTTGTGAATTTTTAATAATTTTCTAGGATATTATAATTTTTGGATATAAATGAATATGGTATACATATATGATATGTATTATGACATCATAATAACCCAAAAGTGTTGTCTTAAATTTCATAAAAGGTATCTTCAACAAAATATATATTTATAATTCAAAATAATTTGTTTTTTATGTTATTTTATTAATTTTATAAACCCTTAATGAATCCTTCAATACTATATTATATTTTTAGATTTTGAAATCTACCCTTTATAAACATGACTCACTTCTACATCAACAAGGTAATTGATTAAATGTTTTTGGTTATTAGAAATATAAAAACTAAAAAAAACCTATTTTTTAGGAAACACGGGAAAACTAATTTAAGGTTTTTGGTTTTAATTACTTTATCATATAGTTTCCAAAACATATATTTGTAATTTAATAAACAATTCTTCTATAATTTTTTATATAAACCTACCAAAAATCCCATTCATATATACTCAAAATCCTTGAATCATGAAATGATATATCTCTCCCTCTATATTCCTCTCATTATTACCCTAATATCTTATAAATACCCCCCCAATATTTTTAGAATATTTTTCCTAGGGTAAGGTATCCTTACCTTCTCCTCTTTATTTCTGCACGTTGTTTATGTCTTGCCATTTTATTTACACCTGTTCAAGTTGGGATTTTATTTATAAATCCACCTTATGCTCCCTATGATTACCATGTAATTATAGACCCATTTTTTCTCTAATTCACCCATTCTATGAAACGTTATATACACACATCTTATACAGGTGACATTATCCTATGATTTTTCATGCTAAACATTTTTGTAGTGAATACCCATCTCTAATTCCACTCAAGGATGTTCACATAGTTATACCTATCCATTATTTATTGGGTATTTACATGTATTTAACCCACACTCATTAATAATTGGTTCTAAATTTACAAAATACATCATTATGTTTTATTATATATGTGGCACACATATGCATTAACATGATATGAAAGTGAAGGATGGGACCAAAATTGTATATCCATCCCATGAATTGGGAATGTTTTTACCACATGATATTCCATATATGGTGCATGAGAGGTAATAATAATCACACTATTATATGTTTCCTAGGAATTTAACCTTGTATTATGTTTATGATTTCATGTTTTAAGTTGTTTCCACATTCCCATGTTTCCATTATAATATCATGGTATTTTATTCCTTTTTGTTCATGATTATGATTCTCACCCTTCTTATGTAACCATGATATGAATCTTGGATCACATGTACTTCTTTACCTCATGATATTATATTATTATTCCATTACTAGTCTTTATAGCTCACCACTTTCTTATGTATGTCCTCAAGTTATCTCATGCATTTTTAAATGAATGGGGTAATTTTAGGATCATGTTAAATAATTTTTTAAATTTTTTGTTATATTTATATTTCATGTTGTTATAATATGTAATTAATTTCACAAATATATAATAATTCATGATATTATGGGATTGTTTTTAGTTTATATTTTTTAATAAAACATGAAATAATGTGTATTAAAGATAAGGATTATAATACCTTTAGGTGGGATGGTAACTAGTTAAACCACTTGCAACTAATGATCGTGTATGGAGATAATTATAAGAAGAACTGGTACTATTTCATTCTAAAAATGTAATCTTATTATTATTTCCGTTATAATAACTACTAGATTTATAATCAAAAGTAAATTGAACTTTGGTCATCCTTGAATTTCCTTCTAGGTCAATCTCTTCCATCAGTTTCCTCTCCACTACCTCAATATAGGTGGTCAGATTTAACATAAGGACCTATTACCAAACATTATCTCCAATACCCATATAAAACCTCTGAGTCTTCATATTCTCATTAGATATGGCCTCATCAAAAAATGGAGTGAGATATATGAAATTATTATTATACTCAATCCCTTATTAATTACCTTTCGTAAGGATGTGGGGTTCTATAAATTTTTCCATGGTCATATGCTTCGAGTTGAATTTCTTGGTGGAAGTTTCCATGAATTATTTTCACTCCAATACCTTATGATTCTTAGCTAAGATAAAAGAGTCACACCACAGTTTAATTATAACAAAAAAATTTATTAAGTAACACCAAACTTTGACTAAATAAAGAGTCTCCGAGAATTAAAAAATTATATTGATCTTTCCCAACCAATGTTCTCCCTCATTTTAATCATTAAATCCTTAGAAATATATATAATTTTTGAAAAGAAAATTGTTAAACTAATTTTTAACCTCATCAATTAGATTTTATAACTTCATAACCTAGATAAGGAAGGTTATAATCCTTTTACAATAGATCAAACTATCTACAAAACTTCTTCGATGAGGTTATGATCAACCAGAATGTTTCTCTACCTTAGTTAATCGGTATAAACCCACATAGAAAATCACTAAAAGTATTATAAGGGGAAAGGTATTGCACATTAATGGAGAAAGATACACAAGATAAATATTTCTATGAATCAATTTCAATTTAAAATAGAATAATTCAATTAGAATTATCAAGGTACATATAAAAAGTAAGACAGGTATTAATACACATTGAATCCCAAATGACATAATTTTTTTCTACCTTTGGTGACCTAAGGATCATCATGTTGAGAGATGGACAGGTACCCACTCACTACATACCCCTTAAATCCACCATATTCCTAACTCTTGTTTACCAAGACATCCCAGAAATCATATTGATAATATAAATAGACAAAATAGCCTTTGATATAATTTTTTTCATGAACCACTTATTTTACCCAACTATTTGCAACCCGAGCTGATCTTGACATGGCTCGAAGGGAATTCATGGTCCCTAAGGACTGACAAAAAGAACCCGAGCATTGTGAAGTAACTTTAGGAATTTTTTCCCCAAAAATAACCAAGAATAATGTGATATAGAGAGATAATTTTTTGGAATGAAAAAAATAAAGGAACATGGGAAGACATATAACCATGTTTCAAAATATGCACCACGATCCTTAAAAATATAAAAATTACATGAGTGCTCCAAAACCCAAACTCTCTGTGACAAGATTTCACCATCCAAATCTCAAAACCTAATAATAAACCAGCTCATATACACCCTACAGTTATTTTACCTTATATACATTAGAAATAAATTATATATACGTGCTATAGTGTGCGGAATGTGTGATAAAAAGAGCCAACTGGGATCCCACTAGGTGGTACAAAAGAAAACATTATAAATCTATCAAATTATACTCATTTAAAATTAAATAATGCATGAGAAATAATTTTTCAATGTTAAATGTAAAACATGGATAATTCAACCTTTTCACAATAATTATAAAAAAATAACTAGTCCTATATTCAAATCATTTCCATATACATTCCAAACATAATTTTCAAATATTGTCAATATAGGAAAAAATACCTTATGTCACATCAGTTCAAAGATAGCGAGGATACATGTTACATTATCTTGATCAATAGGCCACCTGGTGTGAACATTCCCGAAAAAGAATAGTTTTAGGGGGTAAGAGTTAACTCCTTAGATTGGGTCCTTTCCACAACATAGGAAACATAGTGAAAAAATTACCTTTGAAGAACAATTCTATGTGGAAAGAGTTCATCTCTGAGGATAGATACTTTCCCCATAAAAAATATCATCTAGTTTTAGTATATTATAATCATTCAATGGAATTTTTATCCACAAAACCAAACAAACCATTCTTTAAAAACATTTCCATTAACAATAAAAGGGTTCAATACATTTTCACGACCTTTACCCAAAACTGAAACATTTATAAAAAAATTCTTATGTAATTTAAAATCAATTGAAATTGATTTCCAAGATAAATTTATATTAAGGTTTTCCAACCATTTTAGATATAAAATTCAATGGTAAAAAATACATGGTTTTTAGAATTAATCTGACTCATCAAACCACATACCTTTAAACACATGGAATATAAAAACCCACATAAAACTATAACAAAAGGTGATATAAAGATCCTAGGAATAAATGAAGGACACAAAATCATTAATTATAAATTTATAATCTCAAATTCATAAATTTATAGAACAAAATAAATGAGATAAAACACTTACCTCAATGATTGTAAGAAACACACTAATACAATCCAATATTTGAATAATACCCTCAAAATCCATGATGGATCTATAAGAAAACCTAATAGATCATAATAGAAACCATAGATATAGCATCAACAACCACGATATAAGTCTCCATTAGATGGATAATGGGTCGATCTGGAATATCAATAATGAAACACAATGACAATATGCTTGCATTTGAAAAACTATATCCAACACCTAAGGATCATTTGAAATCTAGCACCAGGATGCAAGAAATCTGTAAAATCCCTAAGGGGGGTCTCATAGGTTGATATCATGATCCACAAGAATAATAATGAAGGCAAAAAGTGGTGTTTATTTTTAAAAAATTAAATTTTGATTATTTAAATGAAATTGCATGTTTTTTCATCACATTTTGGAAAACCATGCACATTGTTCTATGCTATTTGAGAAGTTTCACAGTTTGGATGGACTATTTGAAAAGATGTGAACCAACCATATGAAATGAATTTGTCTTAAGCAACATGGATTGAGGGGAAAGCCTCATAGTTTGGACTAACTATATTTTTTATTGTGTTCCCTCCTATAGGAATCTAACATATGATACACGGTTTCCTAGGAATACCTTCATGGTTTCCCCTAACCATGTTCCAATCATTTACAATCACAAAAACCTATAAAAAAAGATAAAATTCAACCAAAATAATCAAAGAGAAGACCCAAACAAATGATGCTCAATACAAATGGATGTATGTACCTAAACGAAGCATTGAGAATTCATATCCAATGATCCTAATAGATATTAAAAAACATATCAAGATAAATTATTCATTATTAAATACCTTCCTCTTTAATTTATATTAATAATAAGATAAATATTCTCAATATATTTTAAAAAAATAGATAAATATGAAACTGAAGACTACTTATCACTTTTATTATGCATGGCCTCTTCAAATATCAACATTGTCATCACTTTAACTAAAAACTATACTTATAACCCAAAATTTTATAGTCCTCAGTTACCCCAAAAAAATTGATCTCAAATATAATGTAATGAAATTTTAAGGCACATCATTAAAAAGATATAATGTCACCCATATTTGATAGAAATAAATGTATACTAAAAAATGTGTTAACCAATCCATCGATAAAATCATTTAAAATGTTTATATCTCTAAAATAATAAATTATCAAATATGTCCATGTTAATTGATGATAGTATAACATGTTGGACATATTTTTACAGGCATTATAATTTTCCTTGGTTGAGTATAAATAGTCAATACCATCAGGAATGTCTCCATATTCAAGAATAGATCAAAGGAAAATTTAAAAAAAATAAAATAAAGGGATGAATGGTTGTTAAATAGATCCTATTTAATGATGAAGTGACTTGTATCATTACCTTGATATTCAAAGATCCCTCATTATGATCATGAGGCACCAATTATATAAAACATAACTACTCTAGACCAACCCCATGACCTTGATCTGAAGTTAACTAAATTAACTATGAAACCATTACTCAATGAGTTTAACCTTGAAAAAAATATACTATGTCTATGTCTAAATCTCTTATATGACATATTTATAGCTCTCTATTATGGTCCAATAACCCAGACATGTGGTTCTTGAGAAGAATAATAATCCTAAACTATATTTTTTATCATTTTCCCATATAAACTTTGAATATTACTTAATACATAATAGAAACACTTTAAGATCGCTAGGATATACATATATATTCAAGGAAGTATCGCTTTCATAGAATAATGTACCTTGATCAAACTATTTTTTTTACATCAAACAGAGCCTCATGTACTATTAAAAGTGGATTATATTACACCTCTCCCTTCTAAATATCTTTATCATATTGTTCCTTATTCACATCATCCCTTTGAGGATCCTAAACAGATACCTTCTATGTCACATCACTAAAAAGTCAAAACAACAATAAAAAAACCCTGAATTTTATGTTAATATAAACAATGAAATAATTATTTATTATATATATATATATATGTATATTTGATAATAATTTAATATTGATTATAAAAAATCATAAAAAAAATCTCATTGATTTTATTTAACTAGTTTTATATTAATAATTAAATTATTTAACTAAATTAAAAATCATAATAAAATTAATAATCCTGAATAATAAAAAAAAACACTCATATGGAATGTCACTATATATTAAAATGTTGCTTGAACTTCACATTATTTATAAAAGTAGAAGAAATTAATAACCTATGAAATCACATTTATTTGAAAATCACTAAATCAAAGCTCTTTTAAATCCATCATCTCAATTTTTTTACTTCAAGATAACATTGACTACTTCTATGGTTCTTTTAGCTAAGAACTAATACACCTTTTCCAATATAATTCCTAACCTATAGTATGTTTTCTACCAATTTTTTATTTATTTTAATTTTTAGAAGGAAAATCATTGTTATTACCTTTTCTATCCTTCATAGACATGATTTTATCCATAAGAGAAATATTATATCACCTTAATTTACCTCCGCAATCACAAAAGGTTATTGATTATCACTAGTGTTAAAATCTATTATTTAGGGATACATTTATCCTATATAGGATTATGACAAAAAAAAGTAATAATAAAAATATTCTTAATCATATAACAATTAATAAGAGAAATGATATCAAAAAATAAACTCTAAATAACCCCAATTGTAGAACAAAGTTTTCTGACCAAATAAGGTACAAACCATGTCCCAAACCTATGAATTTTGGAAACATAAAATAGAAATTTATTAAAAGGAAATGTAAAATTTGATTCTCTTCATGATTATAAAATCTCTAATTAATCATCCCTTTATATCATTAAACATGAAATCCAATCTATAAATTAACCTTTATATTTTTTTAATTTCCAAGAATAAAATTTTTATTCACATGGGATGTGTACGTACATGATGTGAGAAAATTTCTCATTTAAATCCACCATGAACCTAAGTATAACATGGAGTTCAACATGATCTTATGTGATTGATGTAACACTAAATAATGACTTTATAATGTCAAAAATAATAACCAAAAAACATTGAGTTCTTACCATGCTACCATAATACCTTGTTTAGCTACTCTCTTGAACAGCTTTATATGTTCAGTATACCCGAAACATAAATAAAAAAAATTGTATCTATGCTAAAAACATGAAATTTTCCATGATATCCTAATATATTACATTTCCAATACCATTGTATATTATATAACATGGCCAAAATCAAATCCCACCCAAACACCTGACTCACATCATGTTATAACCTAACTCATGGATTCCCTATATTTTTATCCAAACTCAAGGCCCTTCCATTTTGAATGTTGATATATCACAAAATCATTTATTATAATCTCAAATAAAATATATTAAACAATAATAAATCAATAATCATTATAATTAATATCATCAAACACCCAAATATAAATATCAACACATAACATTTATTCATTAAAAAATTCAACAAGAATTGCTAATCATTTTTAGCATATGAACATATTCTTTATTCTCAATTAATTTTATAAAAAAATTCATTCTCTTCCACTTGAAATTTCACATGTAATAATTTAAACTAATTCATATTATATTTTATTTTAAAATATATGTTTTCAATTATCATTACAGCCAATTTTATAGTCTTATTAAATGCCCTAAATGACATCCTCTCATTTCAAATCAATGAGATATCACAAGTAATTTAAATTTCCGCTTTTGATTCCCTTAACACAATTTATAGAATTTAAGAAATAATAAATGACAATAAAATAACATTATATACTATTAAAAATAAAATTATTTCATAAAACACCATTCTAAAACCAAAAAAATGTTTATTTGATCCCTAAATGCATTTTTTATGTTAAAATCATTAATCCCGACATTTTAAAAAAATATTCAATTTGAAACTAATTTTAAATCCATTTTAATACATCCAACCTCTTTATTTTTAAAACATTGTCTTTCATATTAATAACAAAGACCCATCAATCCTATCTGAATCCCATCAGTTTTGTGAATTCATTTTCGAAATTACATCTTTAATATACTTATCACAATACACATATATTTGTTTTACTAAATTTTACATAAAATATATATTAGTTTTTTAGATAATTCACATGTTAACTATATTAAATATAAATAATTTATCTTATGAACTTCTCATACTAAAACATCTCAGGATTTATATAAATAGAGATAAAATGAAGGTACCCTATAATTATCATTTTATACTGTTAGAAAATAATAATCAAAACTAAAAATCACAGTAATTTTTTAATAGATGATATTTTTAAATAAATAGAAAATATAAAGCCTTAGAAAGTGATTAAAACTAATATTCAAATTCTTGGTTATCAAGTATAGGAATTATTTGATTTTATTATGTTCTTATATTCTTAGTTCCTTCATTTTTATATTATTTTAAAGGAACTATACTTATATTTTTAATTTTTTTGTACTCGATTGATCTTATTCGATCAAAGAATTCCTAGGGTAAGGACTTGTTTCTGCCAATATTATTTTATAAAAGATGTCTTGGGGAAATGGATTTTTGGTTTTTGTTTTTTGCAGGTGGTGGATGAGCTTCATCATTGTTATTATTTTGGTTTGTTAAATTGTTGTCTCCTACTTCTCCAAGGAAAATAGATAGTAAAATAGTGGAAATGGGGTTTTGGGATACATTAATCACATATGTGATAATGGAGAGTCCTCCTTGGCTGGAATGTGTGGTGTCTTTCTTTTTGTTGTGTATATTCATCATCCTAATTCTCATGTAAACCATGGAATCCTAAGGAAAATTTCCTTTCTTCCCTCACCATTACATCAAGTGGATTTTGGGTGGCCCAACCCCCACTACTACAAAACCCGCATTTAACAGAAATATAAAAAAATGATGATAAATGGAATATTTTTCAATTCTAAGAAAAGTGATGATATATTTAACCCTTTATCAGTTATTTTTTTAGCAATGATAAAGTGATCCAATTTCAGTTCCATAGTTTTATCGCAGATTAAGGATATCCTTTATCAAATCTTTATATTTTGTGCTGATAAAGGGTTCCCTTTATCAAAGCCTTATTTTTAGTTTTGAGAAATATTTCATTTTTCTGCCCTTATTTAGTATAGATCAGTTTTATGAATAAATAAAAATAATAATTAAACAAAATATAAATAAAAAATGAGTTTATTAAAATAATTAAAAAATTTATTAATTAAGTAATTATTGATAAATGTGAACAAATAGATTATACATTATTAAATATGAAACATTTTATTATTTAGATAATTATGATAATTAATGTTATTAAGTTGAATATATTAAATATATAGATATATATTAATGTATATAAATATGATTTATATATTAAAAAATATTTATTCACTTTACATTAAATAGTCATATATTTATTGAATAACGGTTTATAATTAAAAAATAATATGAATTAAAAATATTAACTAATTTCTAAGTAATCAACCTATAATTGAATTTCGTTTGATTTCTCAATTTAACATAATTCAAATTTGTGTTTTATTGATTTCATATATACGTAATTAACACATTTTTTATATACAATAATCACGCATAAAACTTATCCATTTTATCAATATTTTTAAAGTGTACTAATTCTTAATTTATTCAATTTCACTTGTTTTTTAACATATATATAGGAACTTAAAATTAGATATTCATTAATAATGTAAAAAATATATTTGTAAATAAATATATTTGTAAATGTATATTTACTGTATTTATTAAATTATATATTTATAATTATAAATAAATAAATATGTTTTAAAATTATTTATAAACTATAAGTAAATAATTATATATATTTAAATAATTATAAATAAATCATTACATATATTTAATTAATTATTAAATTTATAAAAATTTTATTAAATAATGAATATATTTATCATATTTATATTTATATATATTTATTAAATATATATATGTATAATTGTATACATCTGTATAAAGATATAAATATTATTTTATAAAAATATTTCTATAATTATAAATAAATAATTATAAATTTATAATAAATATATTTAAAAAATAATATATTAACAATATTTATATTTATATATATTTATTAAGTATATTTAATTATTTAATTTTTTTAATTTATAATTATAGTTATAAATCCTTTTTCAGTGCTTGAGTAATAAGCCCTGATAAATACATCATTATCAATGTTTTTTAACGCTTATAAAGATGAGGATTTATCATCACTATAAAAAATGTTATTGAAATTATCATTTATCATTTCTAAACTTATTGCATTGATAAAAACTTTTTTTATTAGTGCTTTTTTATCATTGATAAATACCTACCTTTATCAGCACTTATTTGTAAGTGCTGATAAAAGTGTCTCAAACAAATTAAAAAACCCTTACCATTTGCGGACCCATTGCGATATCAGAAGCTTTTCGTGGAATCCACCCATTGTTGGCACTACTCCTCAGTGAATTGAAGGTCGAATCATAGATCTTGACAGCCTCCAGTTGCTCGAACATCTCGTCTGACCTTCGGTGTTTGATTGCGGTTAGGGTTTGCGAAGAGGTTTTTAGATTTTCTTCAACCTAGCGAGGTAGCCCTTAAGATTTTCTTTGTATATTTTTTGTTCGTTTTGGATTTTTTCTTCTACAAAATTTTTATGATCCGTTTTTTATGATATTTTTTTACTATTTTTCCTATCCATTTTTAGGGAATGATTTGTTGTAACTTGTTTTTGTTGACTACAGAGGTATGTTATGTTGTTTATATTTGACACTTTTTCATTTTTGTTTTACTACTATATTTTACATCTTCTTAATAAATAATTTTTTTCCTATATGTATATAAATGTGTATAAATTTTCAGGAATATTCTTGTTTATTGACTACTAATTTGTAGCACATAGATGATTCCCTAATGATTATATATATACTGAAGCCTGTTATGGACACCTCATTGGACATGCAACTTCATATGCTATTTTTTAGGAACCAAGTTAGTGGAGTGATGTATGTTCCTCTATTGGTTATCAGTTTCTTAGTATCTAGTTTCTCTTAGAATTCATTATGGTCCTTATCTTTTTTATGAATAAGATTCAAAGGGGTCTTCCCTAGTTAATCACATGAGGTTTTACCACCTCAAGACTTCAATTTTTGAATCATTATGCTTCCTTTAGTTCACATTATGTTTGAATATCATGTTTTTATCTATTTGATATTTCTTATAGACTATAAGTTAGTTTTTATATTGGTGTGAAATGTATGTTTTTCTATATAGATATTTCTTCATTTATTTCCATAGTTGTTTGTCTAACATGTATTCTTATATCGGGTAATGATGATTTTGGGTATGCATTTCCATTGACCCCAAGGGTCATACTATAATTTTGTTCACCCTCTAGTACTAATTGTTTCTATTTGGTGGGGGGAATACCATTTATTTATGGGGTTTTATGATCAAATTTCAAACCATCCTTTAATAAATATTTTATGTGAAGTAATTATCTTCTTAAATTCAATTACCATTTTTTCTTCAAAATACTGAAATTTTGGAAACAATCAAATTTTTAGTTTTCCTTATTAGAATTGACTATAACTTTCACTTTTGATAATGAATATCTTATGTGTATTTATTTATATCATGTTTAAAATTAATCTTTTATAAACCTAATAGGATGGGTATAAACTGAAAATGGATTCACACTAACTGTTTGACAAACAAATATGAAGATGGAGTTAAAGATTTAATAAATTTTTCAAGGGAGCATGCATAAGACCCTTCTAAAATCCTATATCCATGTTTATTTTGTTGTAATTCAAGAAACAATAATCCATAAGCATTGGAATAACAATTAATTTGTCATGGACTAGATCAAAGCTATAAATTTTGGACAAAACAAGGGAAAACTGAATGTGGACATCAATTGGGATTATAATATTGTTTATGAGTCATTTTATATGAATACCTTTATAAAAGGTGATGGAGATCACATGGAGAAAATGAAATTGGAAATTGAATATGACCTACATGATTGTACAAAGTTGTTTAAGGAGTTAAATAGTTGTTCTAAGAAACCATTGTATACTGGTTGTAATAAATACACAACATTATCAGCTGTATTGAAGTTACATAATTTTAAAGCTGGAAACAGATTGAGTGACAACAGCTTTACAGAACTACTTAGCCTTCTAAAAGATATGCTACGATAATAAAATGAACTACCATTCCAAACATATCATTCCAAAATAATGATACATTCAATGGGTATTATCTCTAAAAAAATACATGCTTGTCCAAATTATTTCATATTTTTTCACAAGGACCATGAATCACTCGTAAAATTCCCTAACTGTGGTTTAGATCGATAAAATAAAAATGAATCAAGTCCTTATAAATCTGTATGTTGTATTACTATAATTCCATGGTTTATTAGACTATAAGGATGTCTGGAAATAGAGAGACAATTAACATGGAATTAAGATATAATAATTAAATATGGGAACCTGCATCATCAAGAAGATTTTCCTTAGTAGAAGAAAATTGATTCCATGTTTCCTGAATTTGGAGATGATCTGAGAAACTTGTATCTTGTGTTATCTATAGATGGAATAAATACTTTTTGTGTACTGAGTATAACTCACATTACTTGTCCCTTCATGTCGGTAAATTATAACTTACTGTCATGGCTATGCATGAAGAAAAAATACATTATGTTGTCTCTTGTTATATCTAGACCAAGGAAACCCCATAATGATATTGATGCCTTTTTAGATCCATTGATCAATGATCTAAAACTGATGTGGGATACAGGTATTACAATGTATGATTCTCAGAAAAGTGAAGAATTCACATTGAGGGCCATGATTTATGGAATGATAAATGGCTTCCTCACTTATGTAAATTTATTAGGATATAGAATTAAAGGAATGTTGGGGTGTCCCATTTGTGAAAAATAAATATACATAGTTTGGTTGAAACATTCCTCAAATACTATGATTTTAGGACATCAGAAAGGTTTACCTCGATGATATAAATACCGATCATTGATGATAACATTTGATGGGAATATTGAACAAGGTACAACACTGTCTCCAGCAATAGGTGATTAACTACACAAAAAAAGTAAAAAATATTGGCACTATTTTCAGTAAATCATTTTCAAAAAACCTTAAAAAATTAGGTTGGAAGAATAGATCAATTTTCTTTGAATTTATATATTGAAACTTTTTGTATGTTAGACATTTTCTTTATTAAATGCATGTATAAATAAAATGTGTTTGATATTGTTATTGGAATGTTACTAAATATTTCATGAAAAATGAATGATGGCATCAAGGATAGGTTGAAATTGATTGAAATTGGGATAAGGTAAGGGTTGGCACTGATGAAGGGTAAAAGGAAGACTTTCTTCATCTATCAACTTACACTCTATCCATATTGGAAAAATTGCAATTTTTCCTTTTCCTTACTAGTGTAAAAGTTCCACAGGGGTATTCATCAAATATCAAGAATTTCGGGTCGATGAAAAATTTGATGGTACAAGGAGTAAAATAACACGAATGTCATGTTTTGATGAAAGATTAAATTCTTGTTTATTTCTATTGAATTATGCCTCAAAATGTATGACATAAATTAACAAGACTCTTCTTCTTGTTCAAATCCATATGCTATAATTTTGTAGACCAAGTGAGTTTCACATCAGGAATAAGAAGATTGAAGTTATATTATGTTAATTGGATATGTTCTTCCCACCATAATTATTTAATAAAATGGTTCAACTGATTGTTCACTTGGTTATAGAGGTTAAACTATGTGGTCATGTCCATTACAAATGGATGTACCCCCATTTAATGGTATATAATGATTTTGAAAGGCGATGTCATGAATCGAAGTCATCCAGAATTTTGTATTTAAGAACTATATATTATTAAAGAAGCTATTTAATTCTTTACTGTTTACCTATTAGATTTCTAAAGCATCAGTCTCCCAAAATCTTGTCATGGATAATTCCTTATGGGAGAATGGATTTTCAAAAGAGATGTTGTTATAATTACCTTGACATAATGAGATCAAACACATATTTATATATTATATAATAGTTAAGATATTGATCTATACATTGAATCCCACAAAGAAATTATTATATATTTGAATCCATCAAGGGCTGAAGGATGGATATCAAATACACATAATAAATAGTTTATAATATTGTTCAGAGGTCAAATTTATAAGTAGTTATCTAAAAATTATAATTAAACATCAGAATAGCTTCAATGGCTAGTTAGAGAACCAAATTAAAATGTTATATCTTACACTAGTTTTTTAATCAATGGTTATACATTCTAGACAAAAGAACACAGTGACTTCAGTACGATGAAAAAATGTTGTTACGCTTGTGGCTGAAGCAATTCACATATCTGGTTCTATGTATAAAAATCCAATTTATTCAAATATGTCATATTGTGGAATTATAAAATAGATATATGAGTTGGAATATACATCATTTCAAGTGTCTCTTTTCCATTTCAATTATGCTGACAATATTAATGGAGTCAAAGTCGATGAAATGGGATTTGTGAAGGTTAATTTCAGTGTGGACATGGAAAAACATGATACATTCATAATGGCATCACCAGAAGTGAAAGTATTTTATGTCTCTAGTATAACAAACAAGAATTGGTTTATTGTCCTATAGGATACTAAAAAATTGTTGAGTTGGATGAAAATTCAATTGATGATGGCCCTTTCATTGGGACATCACAATCAGTTCATGTTGGTCCCAATGTATAAAATATCTTGTACATTATAGGGGACTATAAAAAGGGGATTTGGATTCTCGATAGAGGAACCAAATCCGTGAAACCTTTAAAAAATGAAAGAGAGTTCAAGGATAAGGTAAAAGTGTTTTTTAATATATTATTTTTTCCTCATAATATTATAGATTCTCTATTTCATTAACATAATCAAAATTAAATGTTTTAATACTCATGTAGAAAATGTCTTCTTCATATTATAGAAGAACAAACAATAATTAAGGAAACCCTTTGGAAAGATGTAAAGGTAATGTTACGATATACATTCACTATTTTACCAAAAATTGCATAATGAAATGGTGATTTAATTTTTATTATTCCTTATATAGTTTTTTTTATTTTAGAGTATTTTTTTCCATGTTTTGTAGGGAGAGAAATGACATTGTCTCTGCTTAATCATAGAGGAAATCTTGATATTTACATCGTAAAATAATTATTCATAGAATTAATGTATTTTTTCATATTATGTTTTATTTATTTATTTTTAGTATTACTCACATAATAATTGTTTTATTATATAGGTGGATTATTTTGTTCGAGTTGGGGTAATCTATCTAACTTGCATGCTTATTCTCCCATAAAACCTTTTCACCCTAGCATTGGTGCATTTATCACATTTATTCAAGTTACCTCAACTACCTTTGTAGCAATAGAATCAATGTTGCCTCTGCTCAATCATAGAGGTAATCTTGATGTTTTCATGGTAAAATCATTTTCCATATAATTAATGTATTGTTTCATATTTATGTTTTTATTTCTTTTTATTATTACTCACATAATAATTATTTTCAAATGCAGGGGGATTCATTTGTTCTAGTTTAGCTTCTCTGTCCAACTTTCATGCTTCTTCTACCTTAAAACCTTTTAACCCATCTAGTGGTGTATTTATCAATTTCATTCAAGTTAAATCCAATTCCTTTAAAGGAAGAGAAATTATGTGGTCTCTGCTCAATCACACAGGTAATTTGTTGTTTGTATAGAAAAATTATTGCCCATGGAATTAATGTATTGTTTTATATTAATATTTAATTTATTTTTTTAGTGTTTATCATATAATAATTATTTTATTATAAAGGTGGATTCTTTTGTTCATGTTGGGGTGCTCTTTAAAAATTTCAAGCTTCTACTCCCTCGAAATATTTTCTCCCCTACAGTGTTGTGTACATCACTTTCTTTCATGTTATCTCTATTGCCTTTGAAAGAAGAGAAATGACATTGTCTCTGCTTAGTTATAGAGGAAATGTAGATTTTTTGAATATTAAAATAATTTTCCATATAATTAATTAATTGTTTCATATTTATGTTTAATTTATTTTTTAGTATTACTTGTCTAGTAATATTCTCCTTATACATGTGGATTCTTTTGTTTGAGTTGATTAGGTTTTTTCGAATATTCTTAAGCATTGTTGGTAGTTTTATATGGAATTTCAATAGAAGTCGAGTTAACATTGATAGTTAGGATTGTTTTCAAGATTTGGGACCTGTAGGAATCAGTCACACCTCTATCTGACACATGATGTGACCGGTATGACTCAATTTAATTCTTTCTATTTTTTGTTAACATTATTTTTTTAAAAAAAGACCACTGACTCGATGTGTTAGTTCTCAGTTTAAAATCTACATTTGACATTAAAAAGATTCAATCACTAAAACCCCAGAAAATTCCCACATAATTTTTTGATAATTTAGTTCATCGATTTGGATATTATTTTTCACATATAGGAATCATTATCATGTCACAATGATAGATCATGTGATATGTATGATAAAAAGTTAATGTTTCATGTTTAAAATGACATTTTTAATATAAACAATTCAAGTCACATAATCAAAAACAAGATAAAACATTAAATTTTTTTTGATACACTATGAAAACAATCCATATGTGATTTGAAATTTGTATGAATCATCCAGACCTCAATCTGATGCACAATGTGACAAGTATAACTATAACTGTGTCTTTATTAAAAATTGAAATCAATTTTAGTAAAAAAACAAAATGACCTACTCAAAACCAAAAAAAAACATTCATATTATTTAATACATTATGACAATGATCCATAAGTGATTTTAGATGTTCATGAATTATCCACACCTCAATCCGACGCATGGTGTCATCGATGTGACTTCAAGTGGGTGCTTTTATTTAAAATTGTCATCAATTTTAGTAATAAGGAAAACTAACCTACTAAACTGGATAAAAACATTAAAATTGATTCGATAAATTTTTTTAACAGTCCATAAGATATTTGTGATGTATAGGAATCAACCACACCACAATCTGATACACTATGTGATCGTTATGAATGAAAGTGCATGTTATAATTTTAGAAAGACATTTTAGTAAAAAAGTAAAGTGACATAATTAAAACTATGAAAACACATTAATTTTTTTTTGAAACATTAGAAAAATGATCCATAAGTCCTTTTTGATGTGTAGGAATCAACTTCACCTCAATCTGATACACAATGTGCCCGATATGACTCAAAGTGTCTATTATCAGTTTGAAATTGACATTTTAGTTCAAAAAGTGTCACTCACGAAAAACCGATCTAATGCACTTGGATTTTCTTGAAAATTTAGGGAAAATCATAAGTCATTTTTGATATTTAGGAATTCATTTCACATAAAACTGATACACGATGTGATTAGAATCATTTAAAAGTGCATGTTTCAAGTTTAAAATTTCATTTTAGAAAAAAAGAAATCTGGCATACTAAAAAATGAGCAAACACATTCAGATTTGTTTTAATACATTAGTACAATGATCCATAATCCATTTGATGCATATTGGAATCATTCGTAACTGAATCCAATGAACAGTGTGGTTGGTATGACTCCCAGTTTGTCTTGATATTTAAAATTGACATCAATTTTAGTAAAGTTAACACTTTTTGTTAATTTATTTATTTATGTTATTACTAACATAATAATTGTTTTCTTATACAGGTTTGTTCTTTTGTTCAAGTTGGGGTGGTTTGTTCAGAAATAGCACGATTCAGGTTGGGATTAAAAGATAAAGTATCATTGATGATTTTGAACGTATATAAGTTTTTTATTGATGTAATTGTATGAACCAATGATTGAAATGACTATATTATAGTTTTTTTCTTGTGATTATTTTGTAAAATTATATTCATTTAAAACCTATATTGGGACTTGTTTTTCTATATCTATTTTGTTTTTGTTTTTTTGGTGTACTGTTATAGCACACTACATTGGTGTTACCGTGTGCTCTAACATCACACTCTAGTATGGCCCTTTATCTGTGATTTTAAAGAACTTATAAGAGTCTAATATAATAGTGATTATAAATGCACCGATAAAGGATTATTTTATAAGTTATTATAAATGTTATGATAAAGGGTCCTTTATCAGTGCTTTTATAAGTACTGATAAAATAGACCTTTATCAGCACTTTTATAAGTGTCGACAAATTGTTCCTTTAGCAACCCTAAATTAATGCGCTGATAAAGGTCCTATTTATCAACACTTTTTCAGCACCAATAAAGTTCCCCTTTATCATAACTTTTTAATCACTGATAAAATAATAGGGATTTTAATATTTTTCATGTAGTTAGTGCTTTTCTAGTGCTAATAAAGGCCATTTTTAGCACTGTGAAAGGCCGATTTTGTAGTAGTGCCCTTTTTGTAGCCCTAACCACTTTTATATCCTAGACTGTATCTATTTTTTAGTTTTTTATTTTAGTTCCTATTAATTTTTATGAATATTTAGGTTCCCACCCAAAGTAAATTATAATTTTGAAAATAAAAAAATAGATAGGTAAGGAATCGGTGTTGTAGACCTTTGATCAAAGATTTACCATGGACAATAGCTTGATCTTTTTAATTCCTTAATCATATATCATTAAGGTTATAGTTCATTTGTAGTTTATTTTTTATTAAATATGTCCTATCTCAAAACCTATTGTTTATAAATTTTATTTTTGATCCTCTTGGTTTTTTTGGGTTGAATGTAAGTAGACTTTTCAAATAAGAATCCATATGTATATTAATTAATAATGTTTTTAGGGTATTACAGACTGTAATCTAGAACACTGTTGTCATTTTTTCTTTTTATTCTTTAGTTAAGTTTTGCCTTTATAATTTCATTTATATAGAGTTATTTCAAAGTGATAATTATATCTGACTATTTTATACTTTTTATTATAATATTATCTCCTTAGTTCTATTTAGTTTAGAGTAACATATATGTGGTCCATCTAAAGTATAGCCTTTTAAAAAGGATTTATTAGTAACCATTTTAAAATATTCAGTTCACCCCACTCTTGAATATGCTTATTGGGATCACATTTTTTATAAAATTAATTTTCTATTTTTTCCATAACTAACATAGAATAAAATAAAAGTAATTTATGGAATTTAATCTTCTAGTTTGAACTCTTGATAACTTGAATCTGAATACACCACTATTCACTAACTATGCTAATTATTAATTTTGGAGAGAAATAATTAATAGGTATATTATCAAAATTGATGTTGATAATTATCATATGATGACTAGTGAATATAAGGTAATAGATAATGATATTTTGAATTTTAATAAGGATTGGAATTCTAAATTTAAATTTATTTATAATTTTTCAAACACCTTGATGCGTGTTATGGAAATGAATATCTATATCCAAGAATATTCATGTGAAAACCCAAATGGTTTGTAGATTAAATGGGAAATTAATCATTTTAAAATGACTAATTCAATAGAATCCAAAAGGTTATATAAATAGTTTATTTTCAAACTTTTTATTTTACAGCTAGAGATATAATTTTTCAAATGTATCCAAGATTCATGATGATCATGAATTGTTTACAAAATCCAAAAATTTTGGATATTACTACTAAATATTTGCTTTAAAAATTTATTTATATCCTTTTAAATAAATTGTAATAAAAATAAACACATTAGAGGACCCAAAAACATACATAGATAAAAGTAAATGAGATTATCAAACCATTAAGGTAATAGGAAAATCATTATATAGAGGCATATAAAAAAAGAAAAAAAAAGAAAAAATATATTTTTCTTATACTACTATAGATATTATTTCTAAACAGAATTCATATGGAAGAAATTTTTATCATATTGAATATCAGTTTACATAATTAGTAATCTGGGTTTGTAAACACTTTTTAAAGAAAGCTTTTTAAAAATATGAATAATCAATGAGACAAAAAAGATAGATATAAGAGATTTGATATAATAGAATAAATAAAAGATTCTAATGTTGTGATTTGTTATGAATGTAAAAATACATGACATATCATACATTATTTTCTATGTTTAATGATAAATTTTAATTATTAAAAAATTTTAAAAAAATATAAATGAAAGGTAGTCGTTAATTCCACTAATACATAGAGTGAAAATTAATATTATTCTTCTAAAATTAATTTTTATTGTGATAATAATAAGGCAATATATATATTTATTGCTAAAAATATATATAAGAAATGAAATATGTTTCATGAATATTATTAGTAAATCGTTATCAACTAATTATTTATATTCTATAGATGATGAATAATATGACTATATATTAGTTTAATAAATTGTTTAATATTTGGAAGACTTGTATTAATATCATTAAAAATATAGTAAATTAATATAATCATATAAAATTACATATTGATAAAGAAAATGAAAGTATTTCTAGTATTACATCCAAACTAAATGCCAAAAATATCTTTTTTTTTGTTCCTAAGGAAGATCAGAATGAGGTTGTTAAAATGAAATTTAAAATTTAAATCCTAATGAAGGTATTGTCAAAAAATTTAATAGGAAATAAAAATTTAGATAAAATCTTAAACTTATTGAAATATCCTAATTTTGTTTTTCATGTTTAGTATTCCACTACAAGGAAAAAAATTCATTATAATTAATTTTTTATAGGAAGTACACTATTTTTATACTATATATCATTGAAAATGATAATTTAGAAATAAATGTTCCCTTATAATGCATTAATCATTCAGAAAAGAAAAATATTATATTTATATGAATCTTACTTCTCTTCAGTAAAAACTATTTGTGTGAATGTGGAGTTTAAAAGTTCTATTTACTAACATTTCCAAAGATAATAAAATTTTGGATTTCAAGTATTTAATTATTTAAATATTACATATAAACTTTTGGGTACCATTATAAAAAATATTTGGTTTTTTGATAGTGGTTGTTCTCAATATATTATTAGAATGAATTCCATCTTTTAAAACAAAAAAAATATTAAATGAGGACATGTAGTTTTTATGGAAAATGAATGTGCAAGGATCATGGGTATAGGTGATGTATCCATCCCCAGGGAGACCTTAATTTCTAATGATCTATATGTTTTAGTAATAGAGAAAAATATCATAAGTATAAGTCTATTTAGTGCTATTGGTTTCTTTTTATGCATTTTGAATGATAAATGAACCATAAATATTTCACAAGGATATCATATATGTACAATATATTAAATGTTTTAGACATTTTCTTACATTCCATATCAAAGTGAAATAGAGGGTAAGTCAATGATATGGCACAAAGGATTAGGTCATCACAACATTCAAACATTGAATAAATTTATTTTAAATGGAACATGTAATGTAACTTCAAAAATGTAAGTATAATTCTTATAGGGTAATTAATATTTTTTATTGTATAATGAAACACAAGGTTAACATTAATCATATTTATGATGTATCAATTTCTAATCCATAAATGTTTTTGAAAAATAATCTTTTCATTCATAAAAAAATTATTATTAGTAGAAAACATTATGTGAATATCTTAGTTGATGACTATATTGAAGGGTTTATAAGGATTAATTAACTCTTAATCAGTACAGTGGAACTAATAAGATACCCTTAAACTGAAGGATACAATAATGAAAATCGAAACTATTATATATATAAAATGAAGAATTGTTTATGTGTAGCTTCAACCGTGGATAATTAATAATTAATGTTTATAAAATTCTTGATAAATACCACTCAAATTAATCCATCTAACTTCATATTCCATGGTTCAACCACAAGTTGAAAGAATCATAAATTGAATTGACAATATCATCTTCACATAAATGATATTATAGTACCTCACTTGAAAAAAGATGGAGATTTTTAAGATTTTAAAGGGAGATAGATACTTAAATACCAACTTTTTATATAGAAAACACTATATAAAAGATTTATTCTTATTTATATATTCCCTCAGATCACAAATGAGTTAACCATGAATTTACTCATGAATTACTAAATGAATCAGTAAATATTTGATAATTTATACACTCATCACATGAATGTATCATTCAATCTCCCATGAATTTAATCTTATGAAATAGGAATATTAATGATAAAAACCATATAATAAAATCAAACCTTATCTCTTAACATTTAACTCCATCTCCAATCATGCAGTACAATATGAAAAATGAATTGGTGTGATATCTTCCAGATTGTAACATATGATATTCTGTACCAAGGAATAAAATATTTCATGTAATTATACATGCCCTATAATATGAGATACTGATATATTAAACTATGATAAAAGTATTTAGATCATATCTCCTTAAATCTCAAACTTTTACTAAAGTGGAATAGATTTTGTAACATTTGAAATTATTTTGTATCACATACAATGACTTGTAAAACCACAACCAAAACTCATTTTGAATATCTAAAAATAATTTTGGGAAAGTTATTTTCAATTTCCACATATATCACATTAAATGAAATATCTTACTAATACCTATCCAAATTTTTTTTGGATAAACTCTAAGAAACTTATAGAGAAAATATTACACTAAAACTCAATCCCCATTTAGAAAACCACGAAGTGTGAACCCATGGGAATTTATATCATTAACATTAAAAATGAATTCATGAATTAATAATTGTAATAAAATAATATCCTCTATAAAATCATCATTGTGAGTCAGGATATAAAGGTATTGTAAATGATCTCCATCAAACACATGTATATATAAACCTATGTCCACCAGCTATGTCATTTGAAAGAATTTATTTTTATATAATTCTTCTATCTAAGGAATTGAGTTACTGTGGGAAAAAAATTATTTTTGTCATATATAACAATAGATACATTCTCAATTATTTGATTATGGACTAATCAAGTCAATGAATATGTCACATATCATTCACCTTTATGGATGAGAACATAACATTAAACAAAACTTATAGATAATTACATCATATGAGTTACCTAGTTATGGATATACCCTTCCACAGTATATCTCAATCAAGGGTAAGATTTCATACTCTTATTATGAGAATAAAATCAAATATCTGTTAAACGTAAACTGAATACACGATTAGAAACATACCTAACTCCCCTGAATCAACTAGTCCTCAAGGATTCAGTAATAAGGGAATCAAAGTATGACGGTTTTCATAATAGTTATATCATCAACCCTATATATTAGGGACTCCAAATGTTAGCTATGTACTCTAAGTATACCAAATAAATATTGTATGATACTCTACGTGGTATATATCATGGGGAATCCATTGTAAAATTCATATTTTATGCCTCATGGTCATTTTTTTGTTTCAATACATGAATCCTATCATGATAGCCATAACGTTTCATCACATCCAATAATATCCAAATGAAAAACATCTATTAGTGATAAATCAATGTCATACATTGAGAGATTAAATAAAATTCCACTTCATAAAATATGTGTATCCAATGTGGATAAAAAATAATATGGATTATTCCTTTTGTATAACTTGATACATTTTAAATTCTTAATCACTATTAAAAAATCTTGAAAAACTATACTTAATAAACCCTATAATCAAATAATCTATAATAGACCCCAATATTTAAATAACATGTTTTTCATTTTTATTGTTTTGTTAAAAATCATTACATCTCAATGTAGTTGTCATCACATCTATATGTGTCCATGTGGAAGAAAATCCCACTAACTATTTAATGGCTAACATTTATAAAAAATACAGTTTGAATAATGGTGCGGCTTCTAAATCTATTCTAAATTTTTAAATTTTTGAGAAAATTATTCATACTCCTTAAATTCATATTTCAAATGTTACGATGTAATTAACTTATTTTATCTACATAATTTCCTTTATAACTTAATAATGATAATAATTCATGGAACCTTTTTCATTAATTTTTTCCCCTGAGATCATTTTGGTAACTAATGTAAGACATTAAATTATTTTTTCAACAACACGTATTGAAGCCCTTTATGATATAAAGTGATATTCACCTTGTTATGGTAGAAAAACATAAATTTTTTATATTTATCTTTACTATCATACCCTAAAATATTTTAGGATGTTTATTGGAATTCACTATTAATTATTACTAGAATAAACCATTATTTTTTATCTTTAGACTTCTCTAAGTCCAGAAACTCTCCCACTATCTTCTCGGAATCTATATTCTCCTCATAATATAATTATAAGAAAAAAATCCTTTGATCTAGGAAATAAAATTTCTTTACATAATTGGAAGTATATAAAAAAACCATTTCAAATATATATTATATAGTATTATATTTTTCTAGAAAAAATTTATAAAAAAATACTTGAAAATTTAAAACATGCCACTAATGATGGTGGGATGAAATCCATTATATTTTAGAAAACATATGGATAAACACTATTATACTAGATAAATTTTTTATCCTTATATTAATCTGAAAATTTTTTATAAAGTATATTGGTTTATAAACCACGTATTAATAACTTTAAATTTTATTTTTCATTAAAAATATTTGTTAAAAACAACCCCATTATCATGTAATATAAATGAGTTGATTATATACATCCTCTATTTAGATCCACCTGATCATTTTTAATTCCGTTACATTCAGTCCCATGAATTAGAATTCCATTATTTCATAATTTTAAATAAAAATAAAATCTATATCAATCCTTTAATTTATTTCAAACTCCTATATATTTTCAACAGTTGTCAAATATAAATTTTGTATTAGATACCCCTCAAAATTGATGAATTTATTTTTATAACACCGGTACCTGACATGGAGATTCCATGTATTTTTTTCAAACCCATTTAGATCTCCTAGACAATCCCATTATATTGAAACATTGTTCTTCCTTCCTAACATAACCTTTAGGTTTCATTTTCCTTTAATTGATTCTCGAATAATCATTGTTATAATTTCCATCTAATTTTTCCTCAACTCGTTCAATTTTTCAAAACATTTTCATTATTTTTAATATAATGAACTCCATAGTCAAAACATAGAAACTTGTTGTGAATCATTCTATACTTCTCATGAGAATTTAGATCAACTTTTTTTTATAACTGTAATATTTTTTATTAAGGATGATGTTACTTAAACTTGATTAATTTTTCCTTTCTTAAGAGAAATTCATATGTTTTTATATTAGTATGAATATTTTATTTCATAGATGGGGTTTATCTTAGTGGTAAGCACCAAAAAACCTATTTGAAAAAACCAGGATCAAACCCAAGAGAGAGAGGATTTTGTGAGTAATTATATAAGTTATTTTAGTATGTATTATTATGGTACTATAGTAGTGGAACTATTAAAAAAAATTTGGCCTTTAAGCCAAAAAATTGGGCCATTTATACAGAGGGCGTCCATGTCAAAAATATCCAAGACCATTAGGTCATAGGTGTCATGATCTATCCAGGGTCGACCCGACCCTCACCCAATCTAGCCCGCAATAGGGCCTTAAGAACACCTCCTCGTATGCGAGAAGTTGCTGACTAGATGTGGGGTATTAAAAGGATAGTGGGATGACTATTCCATCAAGTTATAGTGAAATAATGTATGAAATAAATAGAACATATAAACATCCTAGAACATCAGATTTTTCATAAATAAATAAATAAATAACTGAAATAACTATAATCAATGGAATGCTGCATACAAACTCAACAAAATAAAACATATAGGCATTGTTTACCCACTAGGCCAACCAAATAAAAAATAAAATAAAGAAAAATAAATACACAAGGCACTACTACTACTCCGATTTAAACCATATTCCTGGTCTCCATGAATACTGAAAAACACTAACACAAACTTGAGACTCCACATGAGGGGCTTCACTCAAACACGAAAAAATGAGCCACCGCCTAATCGACTGCATCCTATGCTCAACCTAAAACCATACATAAGGTCTACTTATAATCTAAGGTGCATTTATAGTGGATGAGAAAAAAAATCCCAATATGCCACCCTTAATGGTTCTCCTAACATCTACAGTCATAACATGTTCATGAAACATGTGTCAAGTCCATCAGAGACGAATGTGGCTACCATCATAAATTATAAAAAATAGAAAATAAAAAAGGGGATAAACAAAGGAAAAGAAGAAAAACTTCAGGTTCTGTCCTAACACATTGAGGTAGATCTACCCTCACTATAGTCTTAATTAGATGAATTATGAAGCATGGCTCATCCAGCCACAACATCAAGCATGTCTAATTGATTAATAAGGAGCAGTAAAATACAATATAAGGACTGTAAAAAAATTTAGACCCTAATATATTATCCCATGTATAAAAAAACTCATCACATCTTCCATGAAAAAGAACTCCAATGGTTCAATCTTAACAGGAGGTAGGAACCCCCTATTGACCTCCGGGCACACAACCATGCCCAAAAGTCCTACAAAACATGATGGGAAAATGAACTTGTCAATCCATCACTAGGATAACTGAATAGGACCTAAACATATAAATTGGGCCTTTGGAGTGTTTTAGCCTCCATAGTCCCCTAAGCCTATCCCTAACACCTGAGATAAAGTGGTTTCACTCATCAAAATCATCCAAAATGTATAGGAGAGAAACAAAAACATTCTCAAGGTATATGTTTGGTCCAATAATATCCAAAATGTATCATCTCTCATCCATCAAAAACAAGAACAATTTCCAATACATGGATCAATTACCATGGCAGGCTAAAACATACACCCTTTAACCAAAACCATTAAATCTAGTACCAACCATCTCATGGGCCAACCAACACAGGGAAACCCCACTATTCTCTAAACCTTAGAAAAATAGGAAACCATACATGGGGATCCTCTAACAAACCTCAGATCTAAAAGGAAACACTATAAGGGGATCCTTTTGAAAAACAAAACCATGATCCAAGCCTGTAATTATATAACCATGGCTTGACTCCATTCTCAAATCCACAAAATACCCGTCCATATGGGTAACCTAAAGCAACACCTATCCCAGAAAGACATTTCATAGAAAAAGTCCATTAAATATATCTCAAACTCTAATAAATGGAACCTAGATATACCAATAATAAAATAAATTCAAACGTCCCATAAGGATCAAACTGGTCACAACCTAAAGCGAATGGACCTAAACCTCAAGCAGCTGATATAACGAACCCAACCATGAAGAAATTATATTATGAATCCCAAAATCTATCCAAAGAACCTCAATAAAATGCACCTGATGTAATTAATCGAAGGTAAACAATAACCAAATGACCATATCAGATCCTTACAAAACACAACCCATCACCATGAGGATTATAGATTAAAACCCACAAATAAATCATCCACTAAACTCTCTCTCAGTACAAAACACCATCCAGATGACTTGTAAGTGACAAATGGATTCCACCATCATGATCTATATGAAAACCACGCAAAAATTGACTACTCATAATCCGAATTTATACTCCAAGTTGTAAATACACGAAGAAAATTTTTTCTAGAAAAGTACACGGTGTGTACTTCCAGGTACATGGTGTGTACTTCCAGGTATATGGTGTGTACTCTAAAAGTTTCTTCTAGTCATGTACGTCTACATGGCCAGAGCAGACATCATGTCAAGACGTGTACTAGTAAATGACATGGGCATAATTGGGGTCTGTCCATGATCTACTACATGGTGGGTCTACCCAATTATATGGCCACATGGCCATGTCCCACTACATAGGGTGTGCCCCGAGTACACAATGTGTACTTCCTGAACTCCACCTACCCATGTACATAGTCACATGTCCAGATACATGGACATGTAATACTACACAGTGTGTAAGTACATTATATTGTGTGTACTTATAAAACATTTATCCTCCCCCATGTAGGAATAACACATGGGATGTCTTCATCAAACTACATGTCATGTGATCGAGATTTCCTAAACATAAATCTCTCTGGACCTCCAAAAACACCATGATTCACCCAAAAACTACTAAATCGACCCTCTAGGGGTCCAAAAAAACCAAAAAACAAGATTGAAACATAAAAAACAACTCATAAATATGGAATTCAGGGGGAAATAAAAGGTATTATTTTCTGGAAGAAACCACTAAAGCTTCAATCTATTTCACAATCTACAACACTTTTACAACAATTTGACGTGACCTGAGCTTCGTAGTGGCACATCATTGTCCTTATCTCCCTTTTATCTACCTACCCCTCTCAATATTCTCTCTCTTAGACAATGGAATCTCCAAGGGGGTGTACATGATACAAAATGGGAGGAATAGAGAAAAAAATAAAATGAGAAAAGAAAGAAAAATCAAAAAGAAAAATAAATAAGAATATATAGAAGAATATATAAAAGAAAAGGGGAACTGGACCGAACCCATGCAGTGACATAAGTTTATTTCTAGGCTAGAAAAAACAACCCCATTCTTGACTCAATTTCAATGTAAGAATTCAAATCCAAAAATCTAAACATAATATATCCCTAAATGAATGTGCGTGAAGAAATAATATTTCGTTAATTAAATATTAAATATTCAACAAAAATCCAAATGATTCTTAATTCCAACAAACTATTGTCCCTAAAGTAAAAACATTATTCTTGGACCAATGGAGTGGTCAGAAAAATAATCCAAGATCTTTTTAGAGGATAAATTAAATTTTTTTCCTCAAAATATACCCGTGAGAAAAAAAATCCAATCTTTTTTTAAACTATCGAGATGCTGTTCATGATAATTTCCCCACCATAAATTCTTCTCACCCTTTGAGAAGACTAGGTGGTCATCCATTGCACATGATTTACCAAAAACACTATTCACCTCAACACTATCATGATCATCCACCAATTGGTCATACTATGCTGATTGAAACTTTAACACGATGAACATTAAAATGCAATCTAGCTAATAATCCCCAACAAAGGAGTATCCTTATCATTACTACTCAACTATGAAATATTCTCCTTGGACCACACTCCTTCCACTTCCAAATTTAATGGAAAAACATGAACAAACCACTCACAATAGATAGTCAACATAGAAAACCAACCACTTCCATTTCTAACACACTAGAAATGAAAACATCATTCTCAATGAACCTCCTAAAATTATAACCACAACCCTCAATAACCAATAGTACAGTCCACCCCATAAGGATTATTTAAGACCAAAAAAATCTTAGTGAACACACACGGCCCAACTAGCACAATACCTGACAAGAATTCACAAGCCCTCTCAAAAAAGACTTTTACCAAATAGACACACCAACACGAATTCCCTACTCAAGTAAAAGTGATCTGAGAAAAACATCTCACAAACACTCACACTCAAATGACCCAAAACATAATGAACCATTTATAATGTTCCTAAAAACACTAATCATGCTCCTTATGCTAGTTATTTTAAATAAAATCGAGCACCCTAGACACTACTCTTCTAAATCAAGGCTTCTCACTCATTCCAGGATCCACCGACATGACCACCATCCACATGGGTGTTGATCCAAACCACGCTCTCACCGCATAAACAAAATCAAAACCAAACCGCACAGGGTAAAATATCTAACCAAACCTATTCTCAAAACTAAACTAGCTTAGAATCCATGAAACCATGATCACTTCTAGTTTTCCGCCACAAAATCCATAAGAAAATTCAGCCTCAAAAAATTTATCAGGACTACCACAACCTAGGGGAAAATTTAACCTGAACTAATCATCTCTTAGGAATCCTTTCCTTCATCAACCAACCAGATCCAATATCCATAGGGCGCACCAAATCCTATAAAAACACAGAAGGGTTTCCACACATCCATCGATGAATGTATTTCATATCTACCAGTAGGTAAAACCTCACTAGAGGATCCATGTCACCTATCATCATAACAAAATCAATTGTTGTTTAGTTGATTATAATGAAAACATGAATGTATTTGATAAAACACCACATATGTAGTTGTTGAAACTTTTAACAAATGAAAATACATCATTAGAAAAAACACACAGATATAGGAATATGCATACTATGTTCCTAGAATGCTTCATTAAAAAATTACTCTTTCCATCAATCCAGGATCCAAAAACTCAGAAATCATAAATTCCACAGACATAAGGGAATCACTCAATTTTAATATCATAGAATTGTAATAGTGCAAAACAAGAATAGCAATATCGTAAACCTGGTAACATGGAATTACTACTGGAACATGTGTTGATGACACACTAACTTGGTATCCATCATAGGGTTTGAACCATTATGATATCTCCAATCTACTGACTCCCTAAATAGTAAGACAAAGAAAAAGACTCATCTGATACCATTTTTTCATGAAAATTCATTAGTTTACCGTACCCGTCACTAGTTCTATCCCACAATATGGCCCTAAGTGTGCATTACCATATTCCAAAGGCCTTCAAAAAGTTTAAAGGGAATAAAATTATAGTAGGGAGATAATTACCTCATGTTATAGTATGATAAAGTAGGAAATAAACTTAACATGTAACATCCATGAACATCAGAGTACACATAAATAAGTAAAAATGTTATATAACTGTAATAAAAGAAATTTTATGTATAGAAACAACATAATTAAACTTATGGACACCAGTTTACCACTCATCCAACCACATATAGAATAATATAAAGGAAAATAAATAAGGAAGGCTCTACTACTACTCCCAATCAAATAACATACCTGATCTCCACAACTACTGAATAGCTTTAGAAAGAACCAAGGACTCTACATGAGTAGATCTGATCGAAAAAGAAAGATGTGTCCTCTACCCAATTTACAAAATCATGTCCTCTATCTAAATCAATATATAAAGTCTTCATGTACACTAGGGTTCACATACAGGTGGTGAGAAACAAATCCTAGTAGGCCACCCCCAATGGTGGCCATAAAATCTATTGTCATTACATGTTCATGAAACATGTGTCATGTACAACCTTGCTGAATGTGACTACCATGATAAAAGATTAAAAAATATAGAAAATAAAAAAGGGATAAAATAAAAATAAAAACCTTGGGTTCTATCATGGGACCCGTAAGTAAATCTACCCATGCTCTAGCCCCAACAAGAGGAATTAGGAAGAATGGCTCATGCAGTCACAACATCCACCGCATCTGCATGGTCAAGAAGGAGATCCAAAATAAAATTCAATGATAGGAACAATTTTAAGAACCTATGATATTTTCCTAGGAATAAAAAAAACAATCACATTTAACAGTCACTAGGAACCCAAATGTATGATCTGAACTGGCAGTGGGAAATATCTGTCAACCTCAGGGTATACTACAAAGCAAAAAAGTCCCATAGAGCATGATGGGTGGATGAGCCTGTCATTGCATTGTTGAGATACCTAAGTAGGCCCAAAAAATATAAACTGGGTCCTGATAGAATCATAGTATCCATGGTCTACTAACCCTATCCTTGATAGCAGAGCTAATGTGGTTTCACTCATCTAGATCATCCATCAGCTCCCTAGCCACACCCCACAACAACCAACCAACCCATGGAGGAGATAAATATAAACAATACTAGGGAATATGGTTAGTAAAATAATATCCCAAAGGTTACCTCTCTCATCAGTATATAACAATAACATTCTCCAAGACATACCTAAACCACGAAGGCCAAATAACACCATCACCCTCAAACCAAAACCCCTGAAACTAGCACCGACCATGTCATTGGCCAACCCACTCTAGACTGCCACCGCGGTTCTCAGAACCTTAGCACAATTGGAAACCATATATGGGAATCCAACAATAAACCTCATCTTATGAAGGAGACCCTATAACGAGCACCTCCATAAAAACTAAACCTTGGGCCAAGCACACAAAGATGAAGTAGTTGTTAGACTACCGACTCAATTTCCCAAGACACCTTCCCATAATGACAAACTCAAGCAACACCTCTCCTAGAGGGACATTCCCCAGAGTAGGTCACTCAGACCTATCTAAAAATCCACTCAATGGAACCTTTCTATATTTGAAATAAACAATTTTCATCCACCCAAAAGACTCCTACTTTTCCCAACCTTAGGAGAACATTCCTAAACCTCATGAAACCGATATAATTATTAAAACTAGGAAGAAAATATATTCCACCTCCCAGAATCTATCCAAATAACCTCGAGAAAACACAATTTTAATCCTAAATACAAGGTAAACAATGATCATGAAAAATCACCTGAGCCTCACAACACACAACCTACTCCCGAAGAGGATTATAGAAAAATAATCAAAGGAATCATCCACTAAACTCTATCATGGTCCAAAAAACCATCCAGATGGCCTCAAAATTTTGAATGGATTGCACAATCATGCTAAACATAGGAAAAAACTTTGAATTTACTTATCTCAAGTTGAATGACAACTCTGATTCACAAAGAGACCCAAAAACTGTTAGATAGAAAAGTGCATGATGTAGACTTCCAAGTGCACAACATATACTATCAAAGCTTCTCCTGGCCATGTACTTCTACATGGAAAGAGCAGACACGTGGTTTATCTATGGAACATTACACATACAAAGAATACATAGGGTCTACCTATGTAAAACTACATTGGGTTTCTTCCCAAGTACAAGGACACATGGCCATGTCCCACTAAATGGGGTGTACATAGAACATGTAACATGTTCTTACCAAACTCTGCCTGCCCATGTACATGATAACATGGCAATGCCCATGTAAAATCCCTACTAAATGATTTTTACTTAAAATAATTTAAAGTTACTTCAAAAAAAATCATTTTACCTGAAAAGGAATAACACATGGCATGTTTTCATCAAACCACACACCGTGTGATAAGGATTTACCTAGAAGAAATCCCCCAAGACCTCCCAAAATGCCCCAGTTCACCCAAAAATTAATAGATTGATCCTATAGGGGTCCCCAAAAACCCAAAACTAATAGTGAAACTTATAAAAAAAACTAATATATAAGTATTAATGGAAAAATATTAAAAACACCCAACCTTCATGTGGGAACTTCCGAATATTTGATATGATTCATAGTTTGTTGCACCTGCATGATGATCCCACACTACCCAAGCTCTGTAGAGACACCTCATTATCCCTCTCTCCCTCTTCTATCCCTCTACCTATCCCTCTCTTATCTCTAAAATGAAGGAATTTTCAAAGGGTGTGTATATGAAAAACAAGGGGAGAAAACGAGAAAATAAAATAAAAAAATGATAAAATAAAGAAAGAAGAAAAGAAAAAGAAATTAAAGAGAGAGAAGAAAATGGGACTCGGCTCAGACCTAACACATAAAATGAGTTTATGCCCCACATAAGCAAACCCCAAAATCCAGACTCAATAGATAATTCAAAATTTAGATCTAAAAATAAAAATAGAAGATATCTCTGAATGAACATGCAAACAATATTATTTTATTAATTACTTAGTAAATATTAATCCAAAATTTGAATGACTCAAAATTCCAAAAACTTTAGTCCTAGGTTAAAAACCATATTTCTAGACCAAAATAGTTATCGGAAAAGTTATCAGAGATCTCATGACCAAATAAATTATCTTTGTCCCCCTTCAAATCCAGCAGATAGAAAATATAAATGTTTCCCTATTTTTCTTGAACCATCACAATGTGGTTCATGGAAACAAGGCCCCCAGGACATGAAGCATTAAAGGTTTCACTTACTAGAGAAACATTAGATTAATGTATCAGAGAAAAGTTTCCCATCAAGAGGGTCAAACTCATCCATGAACTGAAGGAGGTATATGGAAGAACCCATCATGACATGTATCACTACAAAAGGTCATTGAAATCCATTATCAATGTAATATAGTATGATTATTTAGACTTAAATAGATTCTAAAGAGGTGTTTTTCTCTCATGTTCGGGTCATAAATACTTCAGGTCTTTTCCCTTGGTTATTTGGGACATGTACTTTAGGATTTGTGCCTATGGGTCTCCGGGTCATATAAGGGTTCCCACTCAACCCAGTTTAAAATAGAATTTATTTCAACAACAAAAATTTGGAATTAGAGCAAAGAAGTTTCTTATGTTAATCAAACCTTTTCTAAAGTATGATCTCAAATTTATTTTGGATTATTTTGGTAATGATATAAGTATTATATACTAGAAGATTGTATCATATGATTATCATGTTTTAAATTCATTAAAATGGACTTCTATAAAATGTATTCCCACTATATTTATTTCCCCATTTAAATATATCATATCTATTATTTGGGAAAGATCCATATTTTATTAAGAAAATAACCTTGAATTTGTGTGAACCTCATCGCTTAGCTACTTAGGTAGGAAATTTTTTTCAGTCATATCATATTTGACCGTTGGATGGTTAACTAAAAAACTCTTTTTACAATCCCTCATATGGATAAACTCAACATCATTCCTTTAGTATCCTATATATTATAGATTACTAGCTAAGTGTAACCTAATGAAAATTCTAGGAATGTGGCACCAAACAATTTGGGTCACCTAATTACTTTATTTCCTTACACACTACTACAAAATTGCCCTTAAAAAATGCTTGAAATGGACTTTATCAGTTCTAGAAAAGTGCTGACTACATGAGAGAGGTTAATAGACCTAGTCTTTTATCGGCACTGTAAAAGCCCTCATATAGGTGCCCTTTATTGGGGCTAAAAAAATTATGATAAAGGGACCATTTATTAGCGCGTTAGTTTAGCATCACTAAAGGAACAATTTATGAGCACTTATAAAATCACTAATAAGGGGACTTTTATCAATTCTTATAAAAGTACTGATAAAGTATACCTTTATCCATGCACAAAAAAATGATGATAATGGAAGTTTTATTAGTGATTCTATGAGTTCTAACAAATTATATGTAATGTCTCTAAAATTCTGTGTAATTTTTTTTATTTATATGGAATTATTCTGTGGCCACACACTCTGATGGAACATGATTCTGAGGCCCAAAAATCCCGAAATGGAATTTTGAACATTTTTAGGTAAGTTCATTAAACGTGCGAGCATGATTTTCAAACTTTTGAACCAGTGATCAGATCACAAATCTAAGGGCACCATTGAACTCGGAATGCCAGGAATCACCTAGAAATGACTTAACTTTGGCCGGCATGTAATAAGAAGAAAGTTTATTTTTCAGGATTTTGAAGAAAAATAGTAAAATAATTTAAAACAATTATTTTATTTCTTTTCTTTCCGTTGAGTGACAGAATGTGGCACTATGGTGTAGTGACGATGCACATTAATTAAGGATCCATAATGGCTCGTTTGAAACTATGATGTTGTAATCCTAATGGCACATTAAATGTTGCTCATTTAATGAGAATCATTAATGGGAACAACATCCATTCACTTTTAATTTATTTTAATAATCAAATGTGTTGCAGTTTGGGGATTAACAAACACAAGGAAATATCTAAAGAACTGCAAGTGGAATCCATCTCCATCAAATAACGGAGAACAAAGCGATGAACTTTGAAGGATCAAATCCGGAGGTTGATGTGTGGTGAAAAACAACAATGATCATTGATCGATGAAGACGTGAATCACGTCCTTCATCATCATCGAATCCAACGAATCTAGGTAGGGGTTGTTCGTTCCTTGAAATTTGATTACTTCTTTGTCATTCTTGAGAATTAATGACCAATTCGGATCAACCGACTAATGGGTTGTTCCGTGAATAGCTCATTCTTGTAGGTGGATATTATGAGGGCGTTTAAATTGGGGTTTTACTCTTGTTTTGTGGTTAATGCTTTCCCCAATTCTTAAACCCTGATGAAAAGGGCACAAGCCAACATGAAGATGGAACAGCCCTACTCCATCGTTGTTTATTGTGCGTTCTTAGTGGAGGATTTCTCTAGACTGAAAAAAGAGAGTGTGAGGCCATCGTATTGAAGGAGACACCCTAGTGATTCTGCAGATGCATGTGGTTCGATAAACGGACCACCAAAGTGACTTAGGTGGCTCATCGAAGTTACCGTCGGCGTGATGCGGTGGCAGGAATCCGTTGTCGGATGGCCATGACAACGAGGAGGCTCAATGCATATCATCACCACATGGAGGAGTGACCTGCCCGAGCTACTCGGGCGGGCTGACACACGCATTTCGTCGACCATGTACAAGAGTATGGCCGGCCAACCTGGCCAGCTGCCGCAGTCGCTTGACCGTGGAGAGGATACTGCCCCACGTCGACCACATGACAAGAAGAGGCTAGACGTAGCTATTTTCCACTTCCCAGTCGGGCGGACTGGGTCAACCAGTGGGCCAAACCTACCCAGCGGGCTGGACCCACACTATTGGGTTGGACACGTGCCACAAGGCCGGACCCATGACGTCGGGTCAGACCCACCACCGGGCTGAACCCATCATTACGAGAAGAACCCATTAGCCCAATGGGATAGCTGGGCATGACCCATGAAGGATCCACACTAGACCCCTGGATAGGGTCGTGTCAGGTCGGTCAAACCGAGTCGGACCGGACCTGGACTCGACCGACCCCGTTTCACTAAAACGATCATAACTTCTTGATTGGGGGTCTGATTGACACACCGTCTGTGGCATGAGGACCCATGAAAATAGATGGTCCTTTTGAGATACTCCAATTATGTTTTGGAAGAAGTTGTAGTATTGATGGGTTGGATCAGACATGAATCCAACGAGACCATTTTTACTAAAAAACCTACAACTTACCGACCGGGCGTCTGATTGATGTGCCGTCTATTGTGTTGGAACCCCTATGAAAATACGGTCCTTTGTGTTACCTCTGAGTGAGACTTAGTGGAAATTGAAATATGACTGATGGTTTGAGGATAAGAACCTTCAAAACTCATACGTACAAGGTGTGAGAATCCATTGTCTCACAATCAAGTGAAGAGAAGCCCTATGTGGATTAGCAACAGATCAACCCTACATGGATCGGTAATGGTGAAACCCTCTTTTGATCAGAAATAGAGAGACCCTCCATGGATCAAAAATGGAACAACCCTCAATGGATCTGTAAGAGAGAGACCCTCCATGGATCAGCAATAGTATGTCCCTCTGTGGATCGGCATGAGAGAAACCATATTTGGATCATCAGTAGCGCAACCCATCATGGATCAACGGTAAAGTGACCCTTTTTGGAATGGCGGTGGGGAAACCCTTATCAGATTATCAACAAAGCCTCTCAACAAAATAAGAGGATATATCTTACGACTAATTATCTTTATTCATGTTCTTTAAGCTGTATACCTGGTGCGATCTGTGTCTTTTACTTTTTGTTATGTGTTTGAGATCTTGCATGGTGGTATTACCACTATGGTATTTCCATTAAGGTTTTTTCCTTCATGAATTTCTGAGAGACCTTCAAGGGTCTCGGGATCCCTAATGAGTATTGTTATACTCACCCCTGTATAGGCCTTGCCTACACATGTTGTGTCTTGTGCCGATGAAGAACATCCTTAACCGAGGCTTTGGGGAGCCAGGACTGGATAATGCTCATAGGTATATCGATAGACATGGTGTGCTATAGTGAAATTTGATAGAAAGCAGTAACTATCCTTCAGGTAGGATCCTTGGTGGACGAACTCCGGAGATTGTACTTATTTTGATGTACTTTCCTTTCAGTTGGGCTTCTATTCTGGCCCCTTTAATTTTAGTTCATATACTTTACTCTCAGTAGTGATACATTGTGGTGGTTGTACTAATTTATTTCCATTGTGGTTTGCTTTGTGAGGTATTCCCTACCTATGTGTGTATAGGTTTAATGTAAATTCCTTCTTTTTTGGTTTATTCCTTTCTGGTGGTAGTCACCTTCTCCTGACTTACGGAAGGCAGTCTTGGTTTAGTCACGGAATAGACATCGGGGGACGGGTCATGGAAAAGTGGTATAAGAGGGTGGTCGGTTCTAACAGAAGAACTAATAGATTTTATTTTTCAATGGGGGAAATATTTCTATGTGTCTTGAGTTTGGATTTCATTTAGGGGAATCCAGTGTTGGTGTGGTAGCTAACATATCCATACACCAAGACTCTGAGTTTGGTTTTCCGGATCGGTACATGAAAACACTGATTGCGTGTGTTTTGTAATTTTTTTTCTCTTGATCTCTTTTGAGTAAGCACATGATGTATAAATTATTGACTGTGACACATCTATTTCCTTACAGGATGGTACCATGAAGAAATCCAGCCAAAATTCTAGTAATATATCATGATGATGGCCCAACGAGTGGTGAGGTGTCGGTACAGGTACCACTTACAGTGGTAGCACCTACAGGTGGTGTACCAGCAGCACCACCACCTATAGAGCAGCAGATGCTACCAGCCCCACCAGTTGACATTGCATGCTGACTGAGTGCACTTCATGAGTTCCTGAGATAGAGGCCTATGAGGTTTTGAGGTGAGATAGATCTTCAGGCTGCTTAGGACTGGATGGAGGCTGTGGCATAATTTTTTTGATTTCTAGAGACACAATCAAATCAGATGGTGATCCTAGCCACTAGCCTTTTTCAGGGTAGATTATGGAGATATTGGATCTTGACTCTCCAGACACAATAGGAGGAATTAATTTCCTAGTTGGACTTTGAGAGCCTCTTAAGATAGGATTTTGTACTAGTGAAACTATGCTATATGTGTATTCAAGAGTTACTGCACCTGCAGCAGGGTAGTTTGACTGTGGCCTAGTACTCTGTGAGGTTTACCGACCACTCCCTCTACTCCACCAACATTGTGTGGGAACCATTATTTAGGTCATGGACCATTGAGTAGGGACTTTGATGGGATATCAAGGCATAGGTTATTTCTCTCAACATCCCAATGCAGGTTGGAGTTCTAGAGAGAGAACTACTGGTGGAGAGTTTCCTTGCCGAGAAGGCACCGACAATGAGGGCCATCACCGGATGGCAGGTGGCCATGTCATCTATAGTAGGCAGTAGGCAGATGATTCAGAGGTCCAAATGAGCCAGACCTTCTGATGGATGATCCCAGGACGTCGGGTCGGAGGTACAATGATCACAAGGAAGAGGAATTCATTAGAGGAGCAGTCTGTGTTATTCATGTGGTGGGTAGTGTCACATGGCTGGTGACTGCTCGACCCTCTGTACTGATGATCAGCAGATGGTCGAGGGAACACTGAGGCAGAGGTTGCAGTTCGAGCAAGGATGTCTGTAGGGCGACAGACATGGAAGGGGAGCACGCCGAGTAGTATGTGGTGGGAGATGTTTTGAGGTGTTACCGCAACCACCCCCAGGTGGTCCACCCTGAACTCAGGGAGAAGGAGTGAAGGGGTGATAAAGGCTTCAGGCAGTAGAGGATTATGACCATGGCACTCTAGAGATGATTTGAGGTATGATCTATATCTTCTCCACCATAGTTTAAATTCTTTTAAATGAAAGTGATTGTCACTCCATCCTTTACATGACTCCCGTTTGAAGCTTGGAGATTCTTGTGGAGTCGTTGGATCAATCCTTACGACTATAGACTCCTACAGGAGGGGATTCAATGATTACACACCAGTACTGGCAGTGCGAGCTTACTCTAGGAGGCAATATATTTGGATGGGATATCTTCATAGCAGCGTTGAGGCATTATGATTTTATCTTGGTGTGGAATATTTCTCCACTATCCATGCTCTGATCAATTATTTTAGGCATATAGTGTAGTGTGTCCGCAGAGATGGGATCATGTTTTCCATCACCAGCGAGAAGGAAACCCTTGCAGCATAGGACATGATTTCTCAGAGGAGGGTTTAGCTAATCACTCACCTATTGCCTAGCCTCACCCTCAGTGAATTGGATGAGAGGATTCCAAGCCTTCCCATAGTGGTGGATGAATATGAGGATGTTTTTCTTGAGTATGTTTTGGGACTACCTTCTCCCCGGGAGGTAGACTTCTACATCAACCTATACCCCGAGACGACACTGATATCCGCACTGACATATCAAATGGCTCCCAAGGAGCTTTGTGAGCTGAGGGTGTAGCGAGAGGACAAGCAAGAGAATAGGTTCATAAGGCCAAGCGTTTCTCCATGGGAAGCCCTGGTTCTTTTTTCCAAGAAGTCAGATGGGATTTTAAGGTTGTGTGTGGACTTCTGATGCCTTAAATAGGTGACCATGAAGAACAAGTATCCACTACCAAGTATCGATGACCACTTCAAACAGCTGAAGGGGGCGAGGTGGTTCTCAAATATAGACCTCATATCTGGTTATCACCAGCTTTGGGTATGGGATGAGGATGTGTCGAAGACATAATTTATGTGCCAATACGACCACTAAGAGTTCCTGGCGTAGCCTTTCAGTGTGACCAATGCCCTAGAAGTGTTCATGGGACTCATGAATAGGATCATCCAACTTTACCTTGACCAATTTTTTGTGGTCTTCATTGATGAAATCATGGTGTACTCGACATCAGAGGTGGAGCATGCTACACACCTGAAGAAAGTCCTGGATACATTCTGAGAGAACCAACTTTAGGGAAAGATCTCTCTATGTTTGAGTTTTGGATTTTGGAAGTCCACTATTTGGTAAAAGACATCTTAGAGTCTGGTGTTGTAGTGGATCCAGAAAATATAGAGGCAGTGCTTGCATGGGATCCACCCAGGAGCGTGACTGAGGTGCAGATCTTCTTGGGGTTGGCCGGTTAATATCGAAGGTTTTTTCCTAACCTCTATAGAGTAGAAGCACCCTTATCAGATTTTACATGGAAGTTAAATCCCTTTATATGAACGGTGAGATTCTAGTAGAGTTTCGAGGGGCAGATACTAATTAGGGCCCCCATATTAAGACTACCAAAAATGACATTGGCTGTGTAGTCTACTGAGATGCATCAGGGACCAGACTGGGTTGTTTCTTGATGTAGGTGAAACTAGTGAACACCTATGTCTCATGGAAGTTAAGGTAACATGAGCAGAAATACGCAACCCATGACCTGGATTTAGAAGTAGTGGTCTTTTCCTAGAAGATGTGATAACACTACTTGATGGTTGAATGGTTTATAGTTTACTCTGACCACATTAGTCTCAGATATATCTTCTCCAAAAAGGACCTGAAACTGAAATAGCAGTGATGGATAGAGTTCATTCTAGACTATGACTTTGAGATAGTCTATACTCCTGGAAAATGGAACGCGATGGAAGATGCGCTCAGCAGGAGGACCGTTTAGCAGTAGCTAAGTGAGGTGACATAGCAGTTGGCAGCCATATAGGTATCTTTCATGGATGATGGTGAATTTTCTTACCTTTAGTGAATGAATGTTACTTACCCACTCTTACAGCGAGTCTGGGAGGTATAGCTGGTCGATGTCGACTATGAGGCCTGATGTGCTTAGTTATCCTTAGTATGGGATCCTAATGGATTTTCGACAGTTTGAGAGCACGTCATCCTTTTCAGATGGTTCACCTTAATGCTAGTGATGTTGTGGGAGGAGGTGTTGAGGGAGTTCCATACATCCCCTTTAGAGGTACATCATGGAGTGGCGAAGATGTATTGGGACCTCCGATGTTAGTACTAGTGTCCATGGATGATGAAAGAAGTGGCCGAATTCGTTTCATGATGCCTCACTTATTTGAAAGTGAAGTCCAAGCATCAGGTTTTAGCAGGCTTGGCCCAGCCACTTGAGGTACCAGAGTTGTAATGGGATTATATCTCTATAGACTTTTTGATAGGGTTACACTATACAACCAAGGGCCATGACTCTATTTGGGTGATCGTTGATTGACTCACCATGTCATCTCACTTACTACCCATCTAGGATCAGGGACCAGTATATGGCTTGGGATGCCTCTACGTGTAGATGATAGTGCAACTTCATAGGGTGACTTTGATGATCATCTCAAACTGTGATGCACACTTTACATATTGGTTGTGGAAGTGGTTGTAGGATGTGTTTGGGACTCAATTATGCTTGAGCATAGTTTTTCAACCACTAGACAGATGGTCATATAGAGTGGACCATACAGACATTGGAGGACAAGCTACATGTTTTCATCCTAGAAATTACTCATAGTTGGGAGAAACACCTTCCCCTAGTGGGGTTTGCATACAATAATAGTTTTCACTCCACCATTGGCATGCAATCGTTTGAGGCCTTGTACAAGTGACCTTGCAGATCACCTATATGATAGATAGACCAAGGGGAGTCAGCACTCATGGGTCTGGAGTTGTTACGATCTACCATCGAGAAGGTTCATTCCATCCAGGAGTGAATGAGTACTGCACAGAGCAGGCATAAGTCTTATACTGATACAAGACAGAGACACTTTGAGTTTGATGAGGGCGATCATGTTTTCTTTTGGGTCTCACCCCGACGAGGATTGTGGTGATTTGGCTGGGGTGGCAAGCTATCTTTGAGTTTTATCATACCTTTTCAGATCCTAAGCAGAGTTGGCGAGGTGACATACCCCCTACCTCTTCCCCCACAGATACACTGGGTGCATGATGTTTTTCACATGTTGTAGTTGAGGAGGTATATGCATGATCCGTCGCACGTCATCGACTGGAGAGAGATGGACATTGATTATGGGGAGACATTTTCAGAGTTCAAGGTGTAAATATAGGATCGATAGGAGTGGTTTCTACACGGGTGGTCGATTCCTATGGTGCAAGTTCGGTGGAAGCATGGGAATCTTCAGGAGAGAACATGGGAGAGAGAGGATATTATTCGTGCTCAGTACCCCCACTTATTTGAATAGTTTTTGTTTTTTATTTCAAAGATGTAAAGTCCTAATTTTGGGAGAATATAATGTCTCATAAATTCCGTGTAATTGTTTTTAATTTTATGGAATTCTTCTGAGACCACATGCTCTAACGAGACATGATTCCCAGGCATGGAGAGCCCAAAATAGAATTTTGAACTTTTTTTAAGGTAAGTTCAGTAAATGTGGGAGCAGGATTATATAACTTTTGAATTGGTGCTCGAATAAAAAATATGAGGGTACCGATGAACTTGAAATGCCGAGATTCACCTAGAAAAGACATAACATCAGTCGGGAAGGGCCAAGAGAAAGTTATTTTTCGGACGTTTCGAGAAAAATAATAAAATAATTTAAAATAATAATTTTATTTCTTTTCTCACAATTGAGTGATGGATGAAAAAACTATTTTGCAGCGATGGGGCTATGATGAGGCTCATTAATGAAGGGTCGATAATGTCTCATTTGAAACGTTGATGCTGTTATCCTAATGGATCATTAAATGCGGCTCATTTAATGAGCATAATTAATGGTATCAATGTCACTGAACTTTTTATTTATTTCAATTATCCAACATATTTGAGTTTGGGGATTAAAACAAGTGGGGAAATTTTGGACGAACTGCCAGAGGAATCTCTCTCTAAAGAAGAACGAAGGATGAATCGACGAACATTGGAGGATCAGATCCGGAGGTTGACGATCGGCGAAGAATGAAAAATATAGTGGATAGATGCTGATTTGAATCACATCCTTCATCATCAGTGGATCAAATGAATCCAAGTAGGGGTTGCTTGTTCATTAAAATTGATGACTTTTCCTCATTCTTGATAATTAACGATGAATGTAGATCAACCAACTAATGGGTTGATCCGTGAATCTCTCGTTTTTGCATGTGGATATTATGTCAGGGGTTGAATTGTGGTTTTAATCTTGTTTTGTGTTTAATACGTTCCCCCCATGCTTAAACCCTAATGCGGAGGGCACGAGCCAACACAAAAAAGGTCCAGATCCTCGACCATAGTTGTTTATTGTGCATTCTTTGTGGATGATTTCTGGAGACGGAGGCATAGATAGTTTGATACTATCACAGTGAAGGTGACATCCTAAAAATTATGTAGACACAAGCGGTTCAAGGAACTAGCCGTCAGAGAAACTCCGGTGGCCCGTCGAAGGTACTGACGACGGTGGTAAGGAGGCATGGTGCTCGTCGGCACCACGTGGAGGAGCAGCCTGCCCCGTGCCACTCTGGAGAGATGGCGCATACAGTCCATCGACCACGTGCATGAGTATGGCTGGCCACGTAGTGCCGCCAATTCCGCTTGACTACGGTGAGGAGACTCTCACATTTTGACTGCAGGGCGAGAGGAGGCCATATTGGTCTGCCAATGAGCCAGACCTGCCCAGTGGGACAAACCTGCAGCTTAGTGGGCCAGACCCGCACCATCGTACTGGACCAACGACACAAGGGCGGACCCACAACGCCGGGCCAGACCCGCCTCCAGACCAGACCCGTCTTACTAAGCTGGAAACATGAGCCCAACGGGCAGGCTGGGCTAAACCCATGCCAGACTCACACCAGACCCCAGAACAAGGTCGGTTCAGGTCGGTCTGACCAGGTCAGACCAGACCCAGACCCGACCGGCTCTATTTCAGTGAAACGATCATAACTTACAGACTGGGCATTTGATTGACACACTATATATGGAATGAGGACCCTTTCAATGATACAGTCCTTTTGAGATACTCCACAAATGTTTTGGCAGAAGCTGAAGTACAGACAGGTTGGATTGGACTCAAATTCAATTGGGCCCTTTTTACTAGAAATCCTATATCTTATAGACCGAGCATCTGATTAACACATCGTTTGTTGCATTGGAACCCTTATGACAAGATGATCCTTTGGGTTACATCTAAGTGAGACTTCATGGTGGTCGAAATAAGACTGATGGATTGAGGATCAGAACCTTCAAAACTCATACGTGGAAGCTACGAGAATCTAGTGGCTTGATGTCTAGTGAAGAGAAACCCTCCATGGATCAGCAAGATAGAGACCCTCCGTGGATCGGTAATGGAACGACCCTTCATGGATCAGAAAGAGGGAGACCCTCCGTGGATCAGAAATGGCGCGACCCTCTGTGGATCGGCAAGAGAGTGAACCTTCGTGGATCGGCAATAGCGCGACCATACATGGATTGGTATGAGAGAGACCCTTGGTGGATCGGAAGTAGTAAAACCCATCCTGGACCATCCATAGAGTGAACCATCTAGGATCAGTGGGAGAGCAGCCCTTCATGGATCAGTTCAAGAGAAACCCTTATCGGATTAACAACCAAGACTCTAAACTAAATATGAGGATCTATATTAAGACTAATCATCTTTATTCGTATTTTTAAAGATGTATATCTGGTGTGAGTTGTGCCTTTTACTTTTTGTTATGTGTTCAACATCATTCTTGGCGGTACTACCTATGTGGTATTTCGTTTGTGGTGTTTTCCTTTGTGGATTACTAAGAGACCATTGGGGAACCTGGTTTCCCTACTGAGTATTATTATATTGACCCCTACATAGGCCTCACCTGAACTAGTTTTGTCTTGGGAAAATAACGTAAATCCTAGACTGGGACTTTGGGGAGCTAGGACATGACGGTGCTCAGAGGTGGATCGATAGACGTGGTGTGTTGCAGAGACATCTGACGGAGAGCTGTACCTACCCTTTATGTAGGATCCTTTACAGATGACCTCCGAAGCTTATACTCATTTTAGTGCACTTTCCTTTCTTTTGGGATTGTATTCTAGCCCCTTTACTTTTAGTTTATATAATTTACTCTCAGTAGTGATACATTGTGGTGGTTGTACAACTTTCATTCCTTTTTGGTTTTGGTGTGTGGTATGCCCTGTCTGTGCGTGTATAGGTTTAAAGGAAATGTATTATCTTTTCAGGTTATGCCTTTTCGGTGCTAGTCACCAACCCCTGGCCTATGGAAAGCAGGCTTGTGGTAGTCACAACACAAGCCCTGGGGGATGGGTCATGACAATAGACCATTATCAATGTTTTTAAAAGAGCTAATAAAGGGTTATTATGTAGTGTGTTGTAACAGAACGCCTCATCACCACTACAGTGTGCTGTAATAGCACACCCCAGAATAAGAAACACACTACATATCAACAAAAACAATTCCCAATATAGTATTGAAATGAAAGGTAATTTACATCACAAAAACAAGAAAAGAAATATTATATTATAGACATTTAAAACATTGGTTTATACAGTTACATAAATACAAATTATTACATACATTCAAAAACATAAATGTTCCTTTATCTTTTAATCATGACCTAACTCCTGCTATTTCTGAACAAACCACCCCTGATTGAGAATAATAACACACTTGTATACTAAAAAGTTCTTGTGTTGTTAATAATGTAAATAAATAAACAAATGTAAAGTTTTAATTTTACAATAATTGATGAAAATTTTAAATAAAAAGATGCACTAGAAGTCATATCAGTCACACTATGCATCAAATTGAGGTACATATGATTCCATCATATCCCAAATGATGTTTGGATCATTTTCTTATAGTATCAAAACAATCATAATTTGTTTTCTCAGTTTTGAGTATGTTAATAGTCTTTTTTACTGAAATGTCATTTTAAACTAGAAAAACATACTTTTGAAACATTTAAATCACATCATGTATCGGTTTAAAATGAAAGATATTCTTACACATCAGAAATGACTTATGAATTTTCATCCAAAATTATCAAGAAAATACATGAGTGTTTGATCAATTTTCAGCGAGAGACACTTTCTGAACTAAAATGTCAATTTTTTAATGATAACGGGCACATTGAGTCTTACTAGACACATCATCTATCATATTGAGGTGTTTATGATTCCTACACATCAAAAAATAATTATGGATCATTTTCATAATGTATAAAAACAATTAGAATGTTTTTTGTTGGTTTTCAGAAGGATAGTTGTCCATTTTAATAAAACTGATGACAATTTTAAATAGAAAGATGCACTTTGAGTCATACCAATCACACCATGAATCATATTGAGGTGTGGATGATTCCTAAATTTCCTAAATGACATATGGATAATTTTCTTAAAGTATCAAAACAATATGAATTTTAATCATAGTTTTGAGTATGTCACTAGCCTTTTTTACTAAATTGTCAATTTAAAATTAAAACATGCACTTTGACTCATACTGATTACATTATGTATCAAATTGAGGTGATAAAAATTTATACACATAAAAAATGACTTATTTATCATTTTACTATAGTATATAAACAATTTGAATGTTTTTTTATCGATTTTGACTAGGTCAGTTGTCATTTTTACCTGAATTGATGTCAATTTTAAATAATAACACGCACTAGGAGTCATATAGGTCAGACCGTGTGTCAGATTGCTATTTGGATGATTAATGAACATCTAAAATCACTTATTAATCATTCTCATAAAGTATCAAAACAATATGAATGTGTTTTTTTTGGTTTTTAGTATGTCGGTTTGTTTTTTACTAAAATTGTGGTCAATTTTAAATAAAAATATGCACTTGGAGTCATACAAGTCACACCATGCATCGGATTAAGGTGTGGTTGATTTAAAAACATCTCATATAACTTGTGGATAATTTTTATAAAGTATCAAATATATATTAATGTGTTTTACTAGTTTTGAGTATGTCAGTTTTTTTTTACTAAAATTTCATTTTAAACTGGAAACACAAACTTTTGACACATTCCAATCACATCATGTATCAGTTTGATGTGAAATAGATTCCTATACATCACAAATGAATTATTAATTGTTTTCCTAAGTTATCAAGATAATTTGAGTGAATTTGATTTGTTTTTAATGACTGACACTTTTTGAACAAAAATGACGATTTTAAACTAATAACCGACACTTTGAGTCATACTAGGAACATCGTTTATCAGATTCAGATGTGGCTGAATCCTACAAATCAAAAATTACTTTTCAATCGTTTTCATAATTTATCAAAATAATAAGAATGTTTTTTCTTTGTTTTTAGTATTAAAATTGACAATTTTACTAAAAGTAATGACAATTTTAAATAAAAAAGACACACTTTCAATCATACCGGTCACACCGTGTGTCGGATTGAGATGCGACTAATTCCTAAAAATCCCAAATGACTTAAGAATCATTTTTATAAAGTATACAATCATTATAAATGTTTTTTATCAGTTTTCAGCATGTCAATTTCTTTTTTTACTAAAATTGAAACACACAATTTTACTCATACTGATCACATTGTGTATCAGATTGCGGTTTGGATGATTCCTACACATGAAAGATTAAATTTGGATTGTTTTAAAAAATTATTTTAACAATTTGAATTCATTTTTTTAGTTTTTCATAGTTCAATTGTCCTTTTTACTAAAATTGATATCAATTTTAAATAAAAACATCCACTTGGAGTCATATTGGACACACAATGTGTCGTATTGGGGTGCAGTTGATTCATTAATGTCTCAAATCACATAAGGATTGTTTTCCTAAAGTATCAAAACAATATGAATGTTTTTGGTTAGTTTTTAGTAGGTTGGTTTGTTTTTTTACTAAAATTTATGTCAATTTTAAATAAATATGCACTTAGAGTCATACCAGTCACACTATGAATCTTATTGAATTATTGTTGATTCATATACATTCCAAATCACTTATGAATTATTGTCTTAAAGTATCAAAACAATATAATTTTGTTATCTTGGTTTTGATTACATCACATATATTTTTTACTAAAATATCATTTTAAACTTTAAGCACAGACTATGACTCAAAATAAATAAATTAAATATTAATATGAAATAATAAATTAATTCCGTGGATAATGATTTTATAGTGAAAACATCAAGATTAACTTTGAAATTGAGTAGAGGCAGCAATTTTTCTCTTCCTACAAAGTCAGTGGAGGGAAATTGATGGAATGTGATAAATGTCAACATTGTAGGGGAGAAAGGATTTGAGGGAGAATAAGTATGTTAATGTTTTGGTGCATAAAGGCATGAAAGATGGACAAAGGACCCCAAATTGAACAAAATAGTCCACCTTTTATAAGAAAATAATTATAACGCAAGTTATACTAAAAAGTAAATAAATTAAACCAAAATTTGAAACAATACATTAGTTCTATGGACAATGAATTTATAGTGAAAACATCTAGATTACCTCTATAATTGATCATAGGTGGCGGATTTTCCCTTCCAATAAAGGAATTGGAGGGAACATGAAAGAAAGTGACAAATGTTAACAATGAATGGGTGAAAGGTTTTAAGGGAGAATAATTATTTTGATATTTTGGTGTAGAAATGCATAAAATATGGATAAACCACCCCAAATCAAACAAAATAATCCACATTTATAAGAAAAATTTTATTAGGTGAGTAATAATAAAAGGAAATAAATTTAAAATAAATATAAAACAATACATTAATTATATGGATCATGTTGTTAATGTGAAAAAATAAATATTACCTCTATAATTGAGAAAAGGCCGTGTCATTTCCCTTCCTACAAAAAAAGTGGAGAGAACAGAAATGAAAGTGATAATTGTCAACACTGTAAGGGTGTAGGGTTTTGAGGGAGAAGAAGTCTGTAGAAGTTTTAGTGCAGAAAGGCATGAAAGGTGGACAGAGTATCCTAACTCGAACAAAATAATCAACCTATATAAGAAAACAATTATTATGTGAGTAATAGTGAAAACAAATAAATTAAACATAAATATTAATGAATATAATAAATCTATAAAAATGATATTACTATGAAAAAATAAAGATTACCTCTATGATTGAGCAGAGATAACATTATTTCTCTTCTTGAAAAGGCATGAAATGTGGTGGGAAGAACATATATAATTGACATAATATGACTGAAATCTCTTTATTCATTATGGGAAAATTTTTTGGGTCTCAAAAATTATTGTATATGGATTTTAAAAAGAAGTAGAGATTAATTAATGTATGTCGTATATTTTGAGGGTGAATGTAAAAGAAAGAAACATGCATTAAATCTTGCATCAAAACATGATAGTCATGTGATTTTAGTCCTTAAAAATTCAAATTGGTCATTAAAATTAAAATTTTTATATTTTATGAATACCCTTTTAGAACTTTTACACTAGTAAATAAAAAGTAAATTTTCAATTTTGCATGCATCACTTGTTTTTTTTACTAAAATGTCATTTTAATCTAGAAACACACACATTGACTAATACTAATCACATAATGTATCGGTTTGATGTGAGACCCATTCTTATATGTCAAATTTGACTTATGAATCGATTTCCTAGGTTATAAAGAAAATTCGAGCGAATTTTATTTATTTTTAGTGAGTTACATTTTATGAAATAAATTTAAATTTTAAACTGATAATGGGAACATTGAGTCATAGAGGTCACACCATGCGTTGAATTGAGGATCATATAATTTCAACATGTCTCAAATGACTTATGGATCGTTTCCCAAACTTTGAACAAAGTACACACCTCCATTGAACTCTTTTTAAAATCATATAAAACCCTAACACTTTTTAATAAAATAAAACCTATTAAAAACCATGTTTTATCAAAAAAAATTTTAAAAAATATTCAACCAATTATTTTGTTAATGTTTTTGTCAGATCATTTTGGATAAATAATAGGATAAAAATGAAATTAATTCATCACAAACTGTGTCTCCAACTAAAATCAAATAAATTATTTTTTGTAACAAACACTCTCCAGCTAAAATTACACTATTGCAACTCAAGACCCTAGGCTACACATTGCTACAATTTCATATTCCGATTATTCCATCTCGAACCTCTCCATTTCTTTCTCTCCCTTCACTTTAACATTTCTCTTATTGTTTGGAGATTTAATCTAGAATAAATCAGTGTAAATAGATTCATCGAGTTATAACTAGTTTCAATGGTGTAATTCTACCATTTAGAAGGCATTTCCCCTTTTAGAGAAAAAAATTAATTACAATTGTCATCCTCATTAGCTCATATCCCAAACATTTATCATTTATTTTTGTTTTGTTTTACACACATCATTTATTTATTATGTACATGAACCTATGTTGCTTTAAATACTCTAAAATGTAGTCATCCATGGGCTTACTAATGATCAGAGAAGTACAAGAAACATAAATGAGATGGGGGTGAGTCTCCAAGAAAAAAATTCAATAACAAATTTTCAGAAGATTAAGTTGATGAGGATGAAAATTTTACATCATTATGTTCTCTAAAAGGGGAAATTCCTCCCATTTGTGAGAATTACACCATTGGAATTAGTTATTAACTTTATTCCATGATTTCCACCAAATACTTTTAGAGAAAATCTCCACACAACTAGAAAAATGATAGAGTGAATGTCGGGAAAGAAATTGAGAGGGTGGATATGGAAGAATCAGAGTACACAACTGTAGTGTTATGAATCCTAGGGGTCTTGGATTGCTATAGTGTAATTTCATCTAGAGAGTGTATGTTACAGAATTTAATTTATTTGATTTAATGTGGAGGTAGAGTTAATGTTCAATTACTTTGATTTTTATCCCTGAATTTATACATGAGGATCTAAATAAAAATTTCATAAAAAAATTTGTTGAGTTTTTTTACAATGTTTTTTTGATAGAACTTATTTTTTTGAATAGGTTTTATTTTATTAAATAATTATAAGGATTTATATGATTGGAAAAAGTGGTCGATGTTTGGGATGTACTTTGTTCACACTTACCTCGATAGGAAATAAACCTAAGTGTGGTTCATGCCTTCCATCATCAAAAACTATAAAATGGAGGTCACTCCCCATTCGATACATTGATAAATAAAGTGAATCTACCTAAATATTCAAAATATATGTTATATATATATTATTAATATCATTATTTGAATATAAATATAAATATATATATATATAATCATATTTCAGTTTATTTAAATATGAAATATATTATTCGATATATATATATATATAATACTATTTTTTACTAATGAAACTAAAAAAATAGTATTAATAATATCTTTCAAATTATATTAATTATAAATAATTATCATTATGTATAACTATTTATAAAATATAATTATTTAAAATTTGAAAATTTTAATTATTTTAAAAAAATGTATATATAGTTACCTATTTTTGTTATTTTTAAAGTAACATGAGTTTATAATATTTTATTAGTTATTTAAGAAATTTAAGAAGGTTCATATATGATCCAAATACTCGATGAATTTTTAGAGGCAGGTCAGGGTGGTTGGCATTTTAGCTTGTATCCACCAATCATATGGTGGGAGGATACTAACTCATTGTTTCCCTTGGCAGTAGCACCTACAACCCTTCTAGTTCCACTCGTAATATGGTGGCCCTGCACTAGAAAAATGATAATTGAAATAGTGATTTTGCTACAACCCGAGAGCTAGCCTCTAGTCAGTGGGATTTTTAATGGGAGAAATTACTATTTTCCCCCATGAAAATATGATCGGGATACCCCTTGTTCGCCATTGTTTCTACCATGTGGCTATGGGTAGATCTCCCTATACATCCCTTGATTATCTATTACTTGAGAAACCATTTTTTAGAAAAACAATCAATATATAGACTATGTCCTCTTCCCATATTTATCAATATCTCATTCACTCACCCTTATAGAAATTTGGTGATATAATGTTTTATAAATTTATGACGAAATACCTATATAATTTTGAAATATTATTAATTCTTTTAGGCATTCGTCCATCCTAACTAGAGAATCTCATGAGATGATGTCCTCGTGACTTTCCTCCTTTTTTATAAATAATGTCATGCCATTTATTTTATTATAATTTTAAACATTAAATTTAATTAATTTAATTATGGGAATAGTTATAGAACCTAGATATTGAGCCAACATTTGTATTGGGGGTCTATTGTGGGACTCCCAAGACTAGTTGGACCTATTTCCCATGTGAGACCCATGCATTTTATGATAAGTTATACAATTTAATTTATTTTTTCAATTTAATAGTAAATGATATAATTAATTTAATTAGTTATTGTGGATTGAGATTGAATCTCACTTGGTTAGTGTGGGTTTTATTCTGTATGGATGTACTATATTGGGCCTTAGAAGAGCCTTCATATTAATGGAATTAATTAAGATATTTTTTTATATAGGCATCCTCACATAAAATAATATGGTATTTTTATATTTTTATATGGAATAAGATGTGCGGGATCACCTCTTTTTGTGGTGACATCATGATAAAATAAAAATATTATATAGAAATAAATATTTAATTATAAATGTGTTAATTAATTTTATTCCCAAAACAAAATTAGTATGTGTTGAGACCAAGTTTTCTCAAGGATTCCAACATGAAGCCTTAGTTACTAATGGATGAGGACATGACCATTGGCTGAGTTTTTCATGACATAGGTACCCTAGGGGTGCCCCTAGTTTACATAGGAGTCATTGAGAAATAGTTTCCCACATTAAGAACCTTATACACCTCTATAAGGAGGTGTGAGTTGAAAAATATTGATTGTAATATATAGGCTGAGATAAGACCTAAGGGATACCGTATAGAATATAGGATAATTTTCAAGACCATGTGGTGGGATATATTTTTAATAGAGACCCAAATCTATAGGTACATAGACATTACATTACTTTTGCGGAATACTTAATACATAAGAAAAATAGACGCCCAATGACCGTATTAGATTAGTGTCTTTGGAAACTCAGAAAATAATCTTCTAATCATGGTGAAAGATCTTCAACATCTCCCATAAAGATCTTCCCATTTTGTTTTATTACCTAAAACCTTTCTTTATATCTTGGGGAAAAGAAAACATAGAAAGGGTGAGATCAAATTCTCAGAAAGGGTAAACATAGTGAACATAAAACAAACCATAAACATTTATACATAAAAACATGAAAATGACATAAATCTTAGCAGTACATAAGGCATAGATCATAAAAGAACATTAATCACGATAAAATAGCATGGGAATAAAACCTGTAATTGTGGAAAACCATTAAGCACATGATATTATTTCCCTAGTAGCCAAGGCATTGTTTCCAAGACCATTATATTGGACAAATTCCATTACTGAACTGCGTTTACTTTCCGTTCCAGCCCTGTATTACTGAACCAGATTCACTTGTCATTCCATCCACGTCTATCTCATGAGATATAAATCTTTACCCAATGCATTGGAGGGAGATATAGGTCACACCTATCTCATATTGAAATAATTCTTACGTGTGCCACAAAAAAATCATAAATCATTCATCATAACCCAAAAGAATAAAATGGGTTTCATAAACATCATCCCATCATAACATAATCCATATAAAACAAATGGATATCATTTCATCAAAAGAAAAATAAAACCATGTAAATAATTGAGAAATTATACTTGAAATATAAACATATTAAATAATGCCATCTTAGATAGAAAATAGCTTTGATAAAACACTTGAAATAAATTCCTGAGGAAAATATACTTTCTTCTTCAAAATCATTTTCTTTTCTCAAAATGACATGAAATTTAAAAAAAATGATTTTGTTGAAAATAATCATGAAATCTTGTAGATGAAGCTTCATGAAAATAATGCATTATGAAACTGTAAAAATCCATTCATGCCATATAAGTTAAAAAACATTCTCTTCTTACTTTTTGCTGAAAAAGTCAAAAAGTACCTCGTATGGTAAACAAAAGAAATATCCCTTACATACCATTTGTTAAAAGTCAAAAAAGGGTAAAAATTACTTTAAACATTCATTGAATAATAGTAAACATTTTATGAAAACATTGTCAGAAAACATGGACATGGATGATACACATAACCCTAGTAAATACTTGTGAATAAACAATCTCAGATAAGAATGAAATTGGAATAATTATCCCTTACCTTATGTCCAATTTCTTCTGTATGTGTCTGAGACTCCTCTTCCTCGACGTGACACTTTTAAACTTCCTCTTAGGGAACTAGAGTTGGTCTTTTGAGAAGACCAAGACCTCTATTATGTTTTAATGGAAGTGGATAGGGAAAATGGGTAGGGTTTGGCCGAGGTTTATGGCTTAAAATTTTGGGAAGAGTGGAGGGAGGAGGTGCCCTTTTATAAGAGAGGAGAGGGGAACTTTTGGAAACCACTAAAATATTAATTTATAATACACAGAAAACCCACATAAAAACTTCCAAAATGACTCAAATCCAAAGATTTGATGATATAGGGTTTTAATATAATCAACCAATAAAATTTAGGCATGTTGGTAATTTATTTTAAACATTTTCAATTTGATTTATCCTAATTTAATCTATTTAATTTTATTTACGGTAATAATATTATAAATTTTAAATTGTTATAAATAATTACTTATTTTTTATTAATTGTCCATAAGAGAAGACGTTATGAAATTTTAGACCATATAAATTTTAATTTATAATTTTTAAATAATATTGTGATTTTTAAATTTTTTTATAATATGTTATTTTTATAAAATAACAATAGTGTTAATTTTGACACTATTCAATTATTTGAATTTAAATAAAATCCTCACAGAGGATATATTCGAACCAAAATGTTTAAGAGATTCATAGAATGTCATATCCATCTAGAAAATTTGTGGGGTACATTAATTAGTTCATATAATATTTATTTTAATATTTATAAAACCGTTTATTTGATATTTCCTTTAATAAAATAATTACTAAATTATTTTTGTATAATCATTTAATATACTTATTAGTTGAATAAAAATTAAAAATAAAATACTATGATGATGATAAATAAAATATTTTCCAAAAGAATACTTTTACTCAAATTTATCATCTTAAAATAACAACATGTAAATTGTTATATTTATTAAATTATGAATATGACAACTTTGACATCATTTTAAATAAAATAATATAAGTGTCATAATCAGTTTTATAAAGCTCTAAATGGTCAAAAAGTCAACCATTGGATGATTATGGTTTAGATATATACTACCACTAAGTTTTTTTCAGGTTTTTTTTCCTTTCAATGGGTATTATTATTTTAATAAAAACTATATTATTGATTTTTCACTAAATAAATAATTTCTGCATCATTAATGTATAAGCTATTAAGGTAATTAAAAATATCTTAGAAATTAAAAATAAATTACGATAATAAATAAAAACATTTTATCTTTAAAATTAGTATTTATAATCGAATTCATATTCTGTATAACCTTATATTAAAAATACTTTAATTATTAAATTTGAGTGAGACATATTTCACTTTCTTTAAAATAAAATAAATTAGAGGTGTTAATCATATCCCAATGGGTTCTAATGGATTCCGTTTAGACCCAAATATGCCTTAGGACGAAATATAATCATTCAGTTATTTTAAGACAACTGTTAGGGTAATTTTATAATATTATATATACCCTTAATTACCCGATTTACCTTTAACTAGGGTAAATAAAATTTACCGTAGTTACTATTCATAGTGCCCAAAAATAAAAAGTAGCCTATTAACATAATTTTTACCTACTAATTACAAATATAGAATCCATGTTTCTAAATTCAAATCACATAAGTTTCATAAATTAATTTAAAATTAATCCCATTATTAAGAAAACGAGTTTTAAAAGTTTAAACATTGCAAATGATTGAAATGATTTTACCTATGAATTCAATATAAAATCAATGATAATGACATACATTATATTAAATGGTAAAAATATATTCTATTTATACTTTAAAAACATTAAATATTATAATTTAACCATATAAATTATTATGATGAAAAAAGTTGTTTTTAATTAAAATATAGCATGTTTTTACTATTCATTAAAGTATGAAAGTTATTAGAATAATTTGAAAAATTTATCCAATATAAATTTTTATATCTTGAGTCCAAAGAATAATTTTATTAGGTAAAATTGAACTTATAAACATGTCAAAACAAGATTTATAGTGGGTGCTCCATCAAAAGGTGGCAAAACTGCATTTTTTTAAAAATACTTATTTTACCCGAAAAATTTATTTTGTTCTCATACCATGTTCTAGAAAATGTGTAAGATGAATAATAATGTTATAAAATTCAAAATTTAGTTGATAATATTAATAAAATAAAGTTCATAATAATATTACCACAATATATCGTTGTTTAGTGAAACCCGTTATTGCGTACTGCACACGCTATCGAGGAAAGTCGTGATTGTGTGTAATGCAAGCCAAGTCAGGGATGAGTGTAGTGAAATCTCCCTTTGGTGCTGCGTACCACATAATCAAAACCTATTTCATTGATACATTAAAAAAAATCTATACTTAATGTTGCGTAAACGAACTTGAAATTGTGTGTAACACGAGCCAAGAATAGTGTTGCATATACTACAAGAAAATAAGATGTTGCTTATAGTACAATATAATCTTGGTGTAGTGTACAATAGAATCAATAAATGAAATTAAAAAATATATATCTTATAAAATCTCAGGGTGTTACATTCTACCCCCCTTAAAATGAATTTCTCCCTCGAAATTCGTCGGGGTTATGAATCTCTTACTACTTCAATGTTTCTTTCATAGAAACCCACATTGTAAAAAGGAATAATAAAAATTAATTTTAAAAATTGAAGTAAGAAACGTAACGGTTACCCAAATTTACTCATCACTGGGTTTCCACATAGGAGAACATAGGCGAAAATATGAATATGGAGGAGAAATCTAACCATTATGTTCTGATGGAGTGTGGTAGAAAACATGGCCATGAAAAAGTAAACAATCACAAATCCATAAATTTGTGATGATCTAATGTACCATATGATTCATCAGATATGAGGGTACTAGCACAAAATTTTTGGTTTTCAGGATCATTTCCCTAAATTTTTATGAATTTTTTCATAATAAGAAATACTTATTTGATTTTGGAATAATTTCACCATTGTTCATGCCTTGAACAATTTCCACTTCACTTATTAAAGAAATGAAGTTGAATTTGTCATTCATGAAGTGTTAGAAGATCATGTGATAGAATGATAGGTCATTCCATCTGTCTCAACAAACAATTTAGAACATGTTAGCATAATTCCACCTATAGTGTGATAATAAATTAATCTTAAAAAGGGAAATAACTTATACCATCCGTAAATGGATAACATTAAAATCCTTCCAAAAACAAAAAATATAAAAATTTAGAAGGAGGGGAACTAAATCTACTTAACATTTGTCTCCCATATCTCATAAGGTAGTTTGTGATTGTCACGTTCCAAACATATGAATACCTTAATCATGTATTCTCTTGAAACATAAATTACCATAGAACCTTAGTGAAAACATGAATGTTGTCAAAAGTTAACTCTTTCGACATACCAAAATCCTAAAAATTCTATATACTCAAACCATGATATCACTTTGTCCTTATATCAGTCATGATCTCAGGAATACTATCTTATATATTGTTTTCTTTTTATCCCTTCATTATGTTAATTTTATCTACTTTCCCAAAATATTTCAATCACTTTTCATGGTTACTGGTACCATAAAATTATTGAAAACCACAATAGACCAATACATAAATATTCCAATATTCCACGATACTACAACATTATTTTGGAATACCATTACATAAACACTTTATCACTCCACCACATCATTGTCATATTCAACATCGCCAATAGTGATAGCATGTGACTTTCATTTGTCCTTTTCCTTAAGAGTTTGTTGATGTCGATCATCATTAACCATTTGATTAGGGCATTGACTAACATAATTCCCCATTTCCTTGAAATTTTAGTATTGAAGTGTTGGTGGTGCGTTCTCTGAAGTCTTTTCTTTATTCACATCATTAGATACCCTTTTTCCATTACTTCGACACTCAGCTGCTCGATGACCTTTTTTTCCACACTTAAACCATTTTCTAGTCCCTTTAAGACAATCTCCACCATGCTTCTTTCCACACATTGAACATAAAGAAACATTCATCTTCTTTTCACCATTTTTTTGAGATTTTTCTTTGAACTCCATCTTTCGTTTCTTGTCAAAACCATGAGATGGATATGTAACACCAACTTCCAGTTCTACCTTGATATCACAATGCACAATTTCTTCATAGCTATTGAAGTCTCTTATAGCTAATGCCTTTCGAGGACTTGGTTTTACGCCACTGAATAATCGATCAACTTTGCTTTCAGGTTGGATGATAAATCCAGATTCATACCTTGAAATCCGTGTAAAATTCGCCTCCTATATACCAAAAAATTCATCATACTTTGGCTTAAGCTCAAGGAACTCCTTTTCCATCTATGTTTGAAGAATACGAGGAATGTACTTATTGAAAAACTAGTTATTAAACACGTCCCATTCTATTGATTCAATTTCATCTTGGGGCCTTGTATTCTTAATTAGAGTCCACCACTGGTCTGATTCACCATCTAAAAGGTAAACTAACATAATGACTTTTTCATGTTTTGAACATCGAAGTATGGAAAATATCTTCTTAATGGTACTGATCCATTGTTCTGCAACAAGTGGATCAGGAGACCCACTAAAAGAAGGTGGACGTTGCCTCATGAAGGACTCAATAGAATATTGTTCCCTTATCTGCTCATTCGGAAGTCCAGAATGATTCATAGCTTGTTTAAGTATAGAAATAAGATTTTACACTCCATATCCCATAACATTGGTTTGTTTGGGGGGAAAATAATTGCATTTACCATTACATTGATCAACACGGTTCCTTCGGGTTCCGGCCACCGTCTAAAACCCAAAAAGAATAGTGTAAGAGGAAAAAGAATAGTGTAAGAGGAAAAAATCATGCTAGGAAGACAACATAATAAAGGGGGTGTACTTTCAATATCTAACATCATAGGATTAATTCTATGATTGTTACCGTAATTCTAGGACTATAATATATACTTATACTTAACCTTAGGGACATCCCTAGACATACCATAGAAATATCTCTAGGGATCTCACTAAAGTTTTTGAATCCTAGTTTCCAAAGATTGACTAGACCTTTGCTCTGATACCAACTGTAGTGGTCTGGAATTATTTCCAATGGACTAGAATTGATACCTATTAGAGCACTCCATGGGATAATACACCCCTTGGGAAAGACACACCACTATCCCCAGTGGAATCCATTTCCTCATGAAGCCCTTGGCCGGAGAGCCATGATTCGTCCAATGCTCACACGTGAGAGTTCCCAAAGATCAGATTCATTCTTACCACCTTTTCTCTGATACCAACTGTAGATACGCAAATCATGACGTACATAGACATTACATTACTTTTTTGGAAAACATAATACATAACAAAAATAGATGCCCAATGATTGTATTAGTTTAGTGTCTTTGGAAACTCGGAACATAATATTCTAATCATGGTGAAAGATCTTAAACATATACGATAAATAAATTCCCCTTTTTTTCTTACCTAAAACCTTTCTTTATATCCTAGGGAAAAGAAAACATAGAAAGGGTGAGCTCAATTGCTCAGTAAGGGTAATCATAGTGAACAAAAAACAAACCATAAACATTTTTACGTAAAAACATGAACATGACATAAATCATAGCAGTACATAAGGTATAGATCATAAAAGAATATTAATCATGATAAAATAGCATGGTAATAAAACTTGTAATTGTGGAAAATCATTAAGAACATGATATGATTTCCATAGTAGACAAGGCATTGTTGCCAAGACCATTATAGTGGAAAAAGTCCATTAATGAACCGGGTTTACATTCTATTACAGCCCTGTATTACTGAACTTGATTCACTTATCATTCCTGCCATGTCTATCTCATGAGATATAAATCTTTACCCAATGCATTGGAGGGAGATATAGGTCCCGCCAATCTTATATTGAAATCATTCTTACGTGTTCCACAAAACAATCACAAATCATTCAACATAACCCAGTGAATAAAATGGGTTTCATAAACATCATCCCATAATAACATAATCCATATAAAATAAATGGATATCATTTCATCATAAGAAAAATAAAACCATGTAAATAATTGAGACATTATACTTGAAACACAAAAATATTAAATAATGTCATCTTAGATGGAAATTAGCCTTGATCAAACACTTGAAATGAATTCCTAAGGAAAATATTTTTTCTTCTTCAAAATCATTTTCTTTTCTCAAAATGCCATGAAATTTTAAATGAAAAGTATTTTGTTGAAAATAATCATGAAATCTTGTAGATGAAGCTTCATGAAAATAATGCGTTGTGAAACAGTAAAAAGTCGTTCATACCATATAAGTTAACAAACATTCTTTTCATACTTTTTGCCAAAAAATTCAGAAAGTACCTCGTATGGTAAACAAAAGAAAGATTCCTTTCATACCATGTGTTAAAAGTCAAAAAGGGTAAAAATGACTTTAAACATACATTGAATAATAGTAAACATTTTATGAAAACATTTTTAGAAAACATAGTCTTGGATGATACACATAACCCTAGTAAATACTTATGAATAAAAAATCTCAGATAATAACGATATTTGAATAATTATCCCTTACCTTATGTCCAATTTCTTCTGTATGTGTCTGAGACTCCTCTTCCTCGACGCTCCTCTTTTAAAATTTCTCTTAGGGCACTAGAGTTGGCCTTTTGAGAGGACCAGGACCTCTAGTATTTTTCTTGGGATGTGGATAATGGAAATGGGTAGGGGTTGGCCGAGCTTGAATTCTCAAAATTTTGTGAAGAGGGGAGGGAGGAGGTACACTTTTATAAGAGAGGAGAGGGGCACTTTTAGAAATCTCTAAAATATTAATTTATAATAATCTCAAACCCCACATAAAAACATCAAAAATGACACAAATTTGAAGATTAGGTGATATAGGGTTGTAATATAATCAACCAATAAAATTTAGACTTGTTGGGAATTTATTTTAAACATTATCAATTTGATTTATCATAATTTAATCTATTTAATTTTATTTGTGGTAATAATATTCTAAATTCTAAATTGTTATAAATAATTACTTATTTGTTGTAAATTTTCCATAATTGACTAATTTATGACATTTTAGACCATATAAATTTAAATTTATAATTTTAAAATATTTTTGAGATTTTTAAACAATTTTATAATATGTAATTTTTATAAAATAACAATAGTGTTATTTTTGACACTATTCAATAATTTGAATTTAAATTAAATCCACACAGAGGATATATTCGAACAAAAATGTTTATTAGATTCCTAACATATCATATCCTTCTAGAAAATTTGTGGAGGACATTAATTATTTCATATAATATTTATTTTAATTTTTATAATATCATTTATTTCATATTTCTCTTAATAAAACAATTACTACATTATTTTTGTATAATCATTTAATATACTAATTTGAAGAATAAAAATTAAAAATAAAATGATAAGATGACGATAAATCTAATATATTTCAAAATAATACTTTTACTCGAGTTTATCATCTTAAAATGATAACATGTAAATTGTTATATTTATTAAATTATGAAGGTGAAAACTTTGACATCATTTAAAATAAAATAATATAAGTGCCATAATTTCTTTGATAAAGCTCCAAATGGTCAACAATTATACCATGCAATATTTATGCTTTATATATATACGAAAAAAAATTTTGGTCAGATTTTTGGGCCTTTTAATGGGTATTATAATTTTAATTAAAAGTATATTATTGATTTTTTCACTAAATAAATAATTTTTTCATCATCAATGTATAAGCTATTATTGTAAATAAATATCTCTTAAAAATTAAAAATAAATTACCGTAATAAATAAAAAAAAATTATATTTCAAATTATTATTTGTAATCGAATTTATATTCTGTATAACTTTATATTAAAAATACTTTAATTATTAAAGTTTGAGTGAGACATATTTCACTTTCCTTAAAATAAAATAAATTAAAGGTGTTAATCACATCCCATTGGGTTCCAATGGACTCCATTTCGACCCAAATATTCTATAGGACGAAATATAATCATCCAATTATATTAATACAAGTGTAAGGGTAATTTTATAATATTATATTTACCCTTAATTACCCGATTTAAAATTAAATATGGTAAATAAAATTTACCGCAGTTACTATTCATAGTGCCCAAAAATAAAAAGTAGACTATTAACATAATTTGGAACAAATGATTCCAAATATGGGATCCATGTTTCCAAATTCAATTCATAGAAGTTGTAGAAATTAATTTAAAATTAATCTCATCGTTAAGAAAATGAGTTTTAAAAGTTAAAACATTGCAAAAGATTGAAATCATTTTACCTATCAATTCAATGTAAAATCAATGATATTGACATAAATTATATTAAATGATAAGAATATATTATATTTATAATTTAAAACCATTCAATATTACAATTTAACAATATAAATTATTACGATGAAAAAGTTGTTTTTAATTAAAATATAGCGTGTTTGTACTGTTCATTAAAATATGAAAGTTATCAGAATAATATGAAAAATTTATCCAATGTAAATTTTTATATCTTGATTCAAAAGAAGAATTTTATTTTCTCAAGTTTTACTTATAAACATATCAAAAACTAGATTTAATGTGGGTGCGCCATCAAAAGGTGGCAAAACTGCATTTTTTTTAAAAATATTTATTTTACCCAAAAAATTTAATTTTTTCTCATAACATGTTCTGGAAAATGTGTAAGATGAATAATACTGTTATAAAATTAAAAATGTAGTTAATACTATTTATAAAATCTAGTTCTTAATAATATTACAATAGTATATCATTGTTTAGTGAAACTCGGTATTGCGTACTACACACGCTATCGAGGAAGTTCGTGATTGCGTGTGATGCAAGCCATGTCAGGGATGCGTGTAGTGCAAGATCCCATTTGGTGTTGCGTATAACATAATCAAAAATTATTTCATTTATACATTAAAAAAATATATACTTAATGTTGTCTAGAATAATTTCTACAAAACAAACTTGAAATTGTGTGTAACACGAGCCGAGAATAGTGTTGCGTATACTACAAGCTAATACAGTGTGGCGTATAGTACAAGATAATCTTGGTGTAGTGTACAATAGAAGAAATCAAATAAATTAAAAAGAATATATCTCATAAAATCTCAGGGTGTTGCATTTTTTCCTAGGATATTCTTTTCAATCATTGTTGGACCATAGGTAGTATGGATATAGGTTGGGACATTAGACTGACCAACTGAGACTTTTGGGAATGATACGGTTTATATATTATCTCTCATTTCTAATGTGATAAAACCCATATATAAGGTTAGGTTTTACTAACCTTGTGATAATTTTTAGTTAGGATATATCCTTTGAGATTCATCTAATAACCCAATACCAAGATAGAAACCTAGGACCCATGTCAGGAAATAAAACAGTAATTCTGAGAAAATAAATTTTTAAGGAAAACCCTTACACCAAAAAATTAAAATAGAATTCAGATAAATAGATTCCCTTATCTGAATTGTATAAAATTAGTTTATGATGCTACATCACACTATCATCAGAATAATAATTGTTTTTTAAATCAATTTTCTTGTTCGTTTAAGGTTCTTATAACCAAAACCCCCACTGTTTATACAGTGGAATAAATATTTATTTAATTGGTTTATCTACAGACTAGAGGTGATATACTATGATTTCAAAACTGTGAAAAAAATAATCTTGCAAAAAAATATAGGATATAGATGTAGAAAAAAAGAAAATTGATTGAAAAACAACAATTTAATAAGACTAAAATAGGATATCCAAAATATTAGTCAAGAAAAAAATATCATAAACAAAATAAAAACAATATACAATAATCAAAGAACAAATACAAAACCTACTCAGGATAATAAAAAACCCTCGGATCTATATCACAAAACAAAAAATATAGAAATAAAATGGGAACCTATAAAGGAAAACACTGACCTATCTCACTAGGTTGAAGAAAATATGAGACCCTCAGTTCTATATATTGATGTTTTATTTGGAAACCCTAACTGTAACTGAACAATGAATTCCAGATGAACTTCGAGCAGCTGGAGGTAGTGGTTTTGTGTGATTTGAGTGGGTTTTTGTGATTTGAGCTTCAATTATCCAAGGAGGAGTTCTGAAAATGGGTGTCTTTGATGAAAATCTTCTTATATCGTGATAGGTTCGTAACAGGTTAGGTTTTTTTAATTAGATCGGGACACTTTTTTCTGCACTATTTTAAAAGCACTGATAAAGATTCCTTTTACATGTATTCATACTTCTAATGAATTATTTTTTACCCTATTCCTTCCCACCAAATCAATATATTCAAAAAAATATCGATGCCTTAAACTTTACACAACTCATAGATTTTATTACTAATCAAAATTAAAAGGATACTATATTCATTCTTATCCAAATTCATCCCATTCATAAGCCTCATGAAACCATTTAATATAGATGTTTATAATCATATGAAATCAATTATCCCTATATGTGTAAACTTATACCCGCATATAAACAACCTCTACATTTCTAGGAAAGTCATAATACTCTAGAAAAGTGAGCAGTCTAACCCAGATCCCCTCTACCCAAGGAAAAGTTACTCAATAAATTTATTAATTCCTTCATAAATTTAGCACCTAATATGTACAAACTATAATTAACCATTAAATTGAAGATCAAAACCAATTAAAATCCAAATTCATGGAATAAGAAAACTAAATCCATTATCAATACTAGAATGTAACCCCTTTGATGCATGCACAAAAACTTATAAAATTGGTTTAATATTTAAACAAAATCATACATCAAAATTCATTAAATGAAAATTATGTTTATGAATAATGTAGTAAAAACAAATAAATGAAAAATTCAAGAATTTAAACATGAGATAAAATATTTATGAAAAAATCATAAATAAAATATAATTATAAACATTTTATAATTATTTGAATGTATTTTAGAGATTCTGAAATTTAAAAAATATAATCACGTTGTATTTATTTTTTATATTTATTATTTTAGAATATTATTTTATATAAAAATTACATTAAATATATTATATTAAGTGTAGTATAAAAAATTTATTTTCCGATTATATTTTATAAAAAATTTATATAATCTAAATGCCACCGATTTAACATTTTTTAAACCATCATCAAATCAATCAGTAAGGCCAACATTGAATTTCCTTAAATATTTTATTCAAATAAAGCCCTAAATTTAAACAATTCAAATTAAATAATTATGAATAATTCATGATTAAAATACTCTCCTTTATATTTTATCATTATTTCATAATTTATTAATATTTGATAAATTACCCTTATAATTTCCATATAAATCATTTATGTCTATATTATAATTCCAAATATAGAATTTGAAAAAGGTATTAAAATAATGATAATTATTATTTATGGATATTTATTTATTATATTTTTCATAAACAATAAAAATCCAAAAATTAAATTTTATATGATTTCTACAAAAATTATAAACCATTCATATCATTTTTATGTTGAAATATGGAAAAATATAGTTTTTAGAATCATATCATATTTTTGATATAATGCATACCATTAGGCAGACATTATCTATCCTCCTTAATAATTGATAAAGTGTGTATCATGTCCAATTGTGTGATCTATATAAGAATGGCCCTTTTCGCTTAGAATACCAAAATATTTTATGATATATACTCCTAAATAATATTAACATGGTTCTATAAAGGCTTATATAGGATTAAATCATGTTCTACATGGCCAACATAGATTAAATTTTCATTGTAAATAACATCATGATTACATGTGTAAGAGTAACTCAGTGTATAAGCTTATACTATAAGACCACTATAGAATGAGTAGAACATGAACTCTTTCAATCCTCATAAACCACCCTTTACTAAATACCCAATATTTTAAAGGTTATTTGAGGGTTTTTTTCATTCTCCCAAATAGTTCATAGTGATGCCTTTGTATTTAATGATACCCCTTTTCATACCCTATGATATGTCAAAACAAAGGTTTACCATTCAGTCACTTCCTAAAATATCATATCTCAAATTATGTTAGCCAAATAAAGATTAAAATTTCATATAATATAATGTTATTCTCACATATCATATTTCATAATATGGATTATGATATTAATAGTACAAACAAAAACTCCTTGTTTTCAACATTATTTCATGGTTCAATGATCATTGAATTTATATGATACCACTAATGTGAAGGGTCAACTTTCATAATATACACACACTCAAAATGTAATTAATATGAACCATTTAGAGAAATATTTACTCCATTACTTTGTTTATGTAACTCTTTACTTCACAATAAATCTCTTGGGAAGAGATCCAAATTTCGTCACTGCTAATGCATGAGAGTTCCTAGGAATCAATTAACTCTTTAATATTTTCTATAACACCTTTGAAGTGTTTTAAAGTATCTATTAACATTTATTCAATGAATTAAAACCAATTAGAAACTATTAAAACAAAAATCTACCATTATAGAAATAAAAACCTTTATTTATATAAAATGATGAAAAAAAATTATTCTTTGTACCATCAAGCCTTTTCCACTATCTTTTGTAAAATACTTGAAAAGTAAAAGAATTCCATCAGACTTCCCAATCTTATGGGTTTAAATAATCATTCATCACATAGTTGGGATCATTCTAAAATACATTTTATTCTTAACAATGAGTACACCCCATTTTAATGGGTATTTATTTATTATATAAGACTCTAAGATACTCCCAAGTCAATAATGCATTTACTCTTTCATTACTAAAGGCATGAGTAAATATTTAAAAATTAATTCCCTTATTAAATTAATTAATTATTCACTCTCACACTAATTACATATTTTTAAAGTTTCATATTAATGATTTAAATTGGGGAAGAACTGGTAAATGTTAACTCTTAACATTTATCTACCTTCTCAATCATATAATATAATATGATAATTGAAGTGATATGGTATCTTCTATACTAAACCGTACGATAATCCATACTAAGGAATAATATATTCCTTGGAATTATTCATATCATAAAATATTACATGCATTTATTATATGTTATGATATAAGTTTTAGGGTATATTTTCATCACATACTAGATATAATTGTGTTTTATTCCTGTCACACTAATAATAAGAACTCAAGTTATTTTAAAAGTTTTCTTATTTTATTTAAAATGGCAAAAAAATTATATAGTAGTTTTTATAAGTGATCATAGAGGATAATATGATAATTTTGAGTTTTAAACCTTTTTTAGTGATGAATTCATTTAATATACATTTTTGGCACTAAGAACACCATTGAAAAACAATGTTAATGAAAGTGGAAATATAACAATTTTGGATATAGCTTAGTTTATGTTTTATGAATATCAAGTTAAATAATATGTTTTTTAAAGCCCTTAAAACTTCCTTTTACTCTATAAATCATAGTTTTTTATATCTTATTTTAAATAAAATAAAATATAATCTATAGATATAATGAAAAACAAAAGTTGGTTACCTCATGTTTTATACATGTGATGTATTCATTCAAAATACTAAAGATAATCTTACTAAATTTGATTTGAAATATAATGAAGTAATTTTCCCTCGTTTCTCCTACTTGAGTAAGTCTTATGGGGTTTTCAATAAGTTTTCAAATATTTTTTGAGAAATGGAATGTATAAAATTAAATGAAATTCATTCATATGAAAAAGTAGTGTTTCAAACATTTTAATTAAGAAATATGTTATAAAAAATCCCATAAAATTGTTTCTTGGTTTTATTTGTTGTAAATAATAAATAATAAACATCAAAAGAAGTGTAAAAACCATAAAAATGTTTTCATAGTTTTTAATATAGATGATGTAGATCTATCTCTAGGAAAGGATTCAAGGAGTGACAACATAACTCAATTAGTTAACAGACTTTTCAAAAAAATTGTCAAAGGCTGCATTTTAGGTTCCATATTAAAAAAATTATGGATTGTTCTATAATGTTTAATTTTTTTGTAATTTTTTATTCTAAGTGGATTTTAAATCATGAAATTTTATCTAAGGTTTAACCATAACCTTGATAATGAAGTGTATTTATTTTTTTATGAAAGGAAATGTGGGGAGGATTGTGCTGCAACAAGAGCCAATGATGGTTTTTTGGTACTTGATGGTTTGGTGGCCTTTCCTTGGGTGTTTTTGTTATGAAAAAATGTGTTTTTTGTTAGAAAATATACAATTACCTACTTCATATGAGTCATTGGGATATTTTATAAGAATCATTTCCTAATTTCATTGGATTAATTCTATTGTTCTAAAGACTTTTTCATTTACCATTTCACGGAAAATAGGAAATCACACTATAAAGGATATTATGACATTTTGAAGGAACTAAGGAAATTTTTGATGTTTTGGAGTAAGAGTAATCATACCAGGGTGAAGGAGACTTATTTAATGACATTAATTAGGTATATTTTATTGGTTTTATCTAGGTGGAGGTTTGTGCTGTGAAGAAGAGGGTCATTCCATGACTAGTTCAAGAATAAAAACAATTAAGAAATATATATTAGGATATAAGGTGTAGTTAAATATGAGATATATAGTATATTATAAGGTTGTGGATATTTAATAGTGTGTTTCATGAAGAATTAAGTCACATCATGATTATATATTTTTGAATTTGATGATTTGATTTGTATAGTGTGATAATCATGGAGCTAACGTACACTTATAAAACTATTTTAAAAAAAAGTGTGGTTATTGGTTTGTATAAAATAAGGGCAGATATTTAATTTTAAAATATATGGAATATAATTAATTTTAATGTATCATATAGGATAATAAATTTAGAAATACTAAGGCATTCAAAAAAGGAAGTGTTATAAGAAGAATAGAACATGCGGGATATGTTCCAGGCCAAGCACAAGAAATCAGATAGAGTAAGGATTTCCATGATGTTGTCTCAATGGAAATAATATAGAATATGGAACTAAAAACTAATTATATAATGTCCTAGAGAAGTAAATGGGATTTTTAAAAGCCGGTAAAGGATATCTTTCTTTTGGATATAAAACATTCTTCAGTACCCTGGGCCTTGTTGTGACTAGAGCTCACTGAAAATATGAATATATTATAATAAAAGAGTCATATTAAAAATAAAAAGGATCGCTATAAAAAGAATAACTCTTTTTTACTTTTTATATAGAAGATGAATTCCAATGATTTTATTGAAAATTAGGTTTTTTCATGACCTTAATAAGACAAAAGTTGTAGTTTTTGAATGATGGCCTCAAATATATTCTTAAAATATGAAAGGAACTTGAGAATATGTCTGGGCTCAAGCTGTTTTGGTGGTTATTTGATGGATTTTTATGTAACACCAATAAGCATTTTATTGAAAATGAGAAAATTATTTATTTTATGAGAAACTTTTGGATATTTAATAGGACTCTATAGATAATTTTGAAGGAGTCTTCAAGTAATTCATAAGACATTATCATTTACCATTTTGAAGGAAATATTTAGTCATTACCTGATGAATTTCAATAAAAATAATGGTCTTAATGAATGTTTGGTGTCGGTGGAGTACAATTTTCTACAACATAATGCAAATGAGTCATACTACCACTGGACTTGGTAATATTTCAATGGTTCTATATAAGTGTATGTTGATGTTGTAATGTATAAGGTTACACCAAGACCAATTCTAGAATCAATGTAGATTATAAGATCTATGATAGGATCTAAGGGTGAACTAAATATGATTTTACCTATATAAAATAAAAATTATGGAGTTAACATATCCTTATTAAAATGATTTTCATACAAAATGGTAGACTCTAATTTTTTGATAAAATATGGTCTATAAGTCTTCCTAAAATAGAGGTAATGAATTTATTTAAATGAATATAAGATCATAGACCACATAATAGAATCAATATTAAATAATAAGTCTTTCCAAAATGGAATTGAAAGAATTGGAACAAACCATGAGGGAGAATTCAAGTCCATACACTAAAAATTATACAGAATAAGGAGTTCCAAGAGAACATCTCACAAGAAATATTGTGATTTTCATAATGAAATTAATGTAAATTTGATTGATATATCATCCTTGGTTTATTTTTATTCAAAGCTCATGGAAGGAATAATATATAACACAATGGATTTGTGATTTCCCTGAGTTCTTGAGATCTTTGATCTCTCATTCAAGTAATGTTTTTAAACCTAGAATATCATTTTAATCACACTAAATTATAAAAGAGTATTGTTCTTAGGGTTTTGGTACATTAACACATTTCTAATTTATACTGATTGAATTAGCCCAATTTTGGAGATTCCTGTAAAACTATATTTTCCCTATATTTAGTGATTCATCACATTATATTGGTTGTCATGGAGTTAGTTTCCCTTATAATAGTATATTAAGATCATTGGATATGGTTTAAAGGAAATATTAACACCCCTTGAATACCCCCTAGGAAATTTACCCTTTTTAGAATAACAATAGTGATTCATATTGTGTTTAAAAAACTACCCATTTTTTAGATGTAGTAGTTAAATGAGAAACATCATAATTAACATAAATAAAAGTAAATATTTTTTAAGGTGATAATATTATAAATTTAAATAACCTACCTTTTTATTCTACATAAAAAATACTTCTAAATGACCATCCCTTTAAAAATATTATTTATGATGCTAAAAAAATTATTAAAACTAGATTTTCCTGGTGGAATAAATGTTAAATACTTTTATTCTTATACCAATTTGAACTTCAAATTTTAGATGATAAATTTTATGACAATACATAATGACTATGAATGGGGAACTCAATCGGTTGAATGAAACATAGTTTAGAATGTGGTAAAATGTCCTAAAAACAATTTGCATATTGGAACCAAATGGTTCCTATGAAATAAATGTGATACAAATGGAACTATAGTTTTAAATATGTACAGATTTTTTCTTAAAGGTTATAATCAAGAATATATAATAAACTATGTGGAATATTTTTCTCTGGTATAAATAATTCAATCAATTTGAATCCTATTATATTTAGTTAGTCATATGAATTTCATTCTATTTAAAATTGATATAAAGTGTTATTTCCCAATTGTATGTGAACAAGATGATTTTTATTTTAAATAGTATCTTGGTTATAAAAAAGAAAAAAAAAATTCAATCATGTATTTAAACTTAATATGTCATTTTTTGGAATGAAAAAAACCATGAGAGCCCGATACGATATTTTTCGGGATTTATTATTCAAAAAAACATTTCCAATATAACTGAAGATCTAACTATTTTCTTCATTATTTTTTTAAAGACACATAAATCATAAAAATCTAAGTTGATGAAATTATTTTTGTAGCAATCTAAAAATAACTTTCAGATTGTTTAGAAAAATTGTGAAAGGTTAATTTGAGAAGAGTATGATGAATAAAATTATATTCTTTCTTGGTTTCCAAAAATAATGAAATCTAGAGAGAAAAATATTATCTAAATATAATTATGTCATAGACTTAATTAAAATATTTTATTTTGGAAATTCAAGTTGTATTAGTACTCTAGAAAATAGTTCATGTAAATTTTATTTTGATAAATCTAAGAAACTTGTTGATAGAAAACTTAATAGAGTTATTATTAGAAGAAAACAATTTCAAACCTCCAATAAAAATTATATCATGATTTATATATGTATATGTGTAAGATTTCATTACAATCCAAAAAATAATCCTTTTAAAAAAAAATTAAATGGATATTTCATTATCTCAAGGGGACTTTAAAACTTCAATTTTTATATCCTTCTTGATCTAAAATCATATAAGAATGTTATTCAAATATATATTTTAGAGGATTTAAAAATGAGAGAAAATGGATGTATCAAAATGTAACTTGTTTGGATAATTTTTAATTTCATGGTCCAATAAAAATATTATATTGTATAACTTCCCACTACTAAAATAGAAAACATCAAATCTGAATGTTATTGTGCATAATTATTTTGGATGCAACACGTACTCATGGATTTTAAAGTGAGTTTCACTCAAAATATGATAATATGGGATAATTTTAGTTTTATATCATTATTTAAAATTTATATATATCAATCTCTAGACAAACAAATATATTTAAGACACCACATTATTTATGATCATCCCAAAAAGGTGATATAAGTCTCAATTTTTTCAGAACTGAAAATCAATGTATTGATATTTTTACTAAACTATTACATTCTAAAAGGTTCAAATACATAAAAAATATATATGAATGGTAAATTATAAATTTTTATCTTATATTTGTATTGTTAACACTCCTTATATTAAAAAACTACGTGAAAAGGGGTAAAAAGTTTCATATATATTCTTTTATGTTTTTCAGGTACTGAGATCTAGATAATCAAGTGATAATTTATCTTTTAATGTTAAATTTTTGGATTAATGAATAATGATATATATTAGAAAATATTAATTTCATATCAAGTTTTTTATATAGAGTTTTAGAAGGTTAGTTTAATAAAAAAAATTATTGTATGGAGAATTAAATTGGTAACATTTTATTAATTTTAATATGAATATGATATGTCAGACATAAGTAAATACCCTAATGTTTATTATTTATGATATTTAGAAAATATTTTGTTAAGTTGTCTTGGTGTTAACGGATTATAGCTACCAATACAATTTTAGATCAATTTTCAATACTGCAGAACCAAATAGGATTATTGAGATATTGAATGTATAATGTATTTATTATTAGTAATTAATTAAGAGTAAGGAATGTTTTTGTGATATTGTGATATGAATTTTTCCTGGACATGCATGTATGAAAGATGAGAAGTGATTTTATGGATGTTACATGTTTGGAAGATGAACTAAAGATACTGAGTATATAAATTTCTAGAAGTTCTGAAATCATGAATCAAAATAAATAAGTTGTTTGATTCGGAAGGAATTACATGATATTGAATAAAAAATAATTCCAATGTTTTGATAATTGTTTCCAGAAGTTACAATCCATTTCAAATTAACATACATATTTAAAAGGTTTTGTAAGTGTGAATCAATACTTACATAAACTGAATTTGATCTGAAAAGATATATATACTATAGAAAGTGAATCTTGAATTTAGGTAACACAATCTTAATTTGATCATTCAATGTAGCAAACAACATGATTATTTGAGATTTTTTTTATTTATACTTATTTAAGAATATTGAGTTTTTATCATATTTAAGGTGACGTATTAGGAAGTTAAAATATTTAATGTTGAGAAGAATAAAAAACATGGTAAATGGATGCTAAGATGATTTGATAATGAGAACATGTTTGTGTGATATTGGTATTCAATAACATAAGATATAGAATAACTCCATAATATTAGGAGCTAAATTCAATTGTTTTCAAATTAAAATTTATAAAAACTGAAGGATACTTGGACTATGGTTGGAAAATTCATTCACAAGTTAGGTTATCATGTATTTTATAATGGGAAAACATCAGTGGTGTATGTGAATGGTATGTAGTGTTCTTTTTGTAATCATGAAGGATTTCATGAATGATCTTTTATGCATATAAATAGAACATAATATCATCATTTGAGAGTTAATTGAAAATTGATATAGATTTTAGTAAATATAATGACTCTAATTGTACAAATATGTTTATGTGAACAATGATTTTCATGTAAATAAATTGTGAGTTAAGTTATCATACATTAAAGATACAAAAATTGAGGTTCTAAAAAATGTAGATATTGAGTATACCTTATATTGAAGCTATGAACATTTATATTTGAGATTAATATGTTCCAAATTATAATAGTGTTGACTTAAATATATTATAAGTTTTTGAAATTTAGTTTTAGGGTTTCTAAGTTATAGAGTATATTGATTGAGAATGTGAAGATTCCAATTATTTATGAGGATCAAAAAAAGTTTGTTTAATTGTTTCTAATGAAAATAAAAAATATTTCTTCTTCATTTTTGGTAACATTTCAAACAAGTGGGAACCAATATATACAATTTTTGAAGACATAAGTGTTGAGAAACACTATCGGGTAATGAATGATACATTCTCACACAATAATTAGGTAAATAATGATAGCTTACCATGCCACTATTGGGTAATTATGATACCTTCCAACAGTAATTGTAATTATTTTTGATATTTTTAATTGCCCTACCTAAGATTGAGCTTCAGCCGCAACTACCACAACCCTGCCTCTATGGGAGGGAGGTGGAGACAAGCACTGAAGGCTTAACTAAACTCAGGGAGGCCTTTTCCTAAGTACATGTATTCACACACACACATCTAACTCAATGAAAAAGCATAGAGGTAAAGATTAAAATATGCAATACTGTTGTAAAGTAAATAAAGAATGCATGAACTTACAGAAAACACAAAAGTACAGAGGTGTATATTGAAAAGACATAGGGAAAAAATACATTCCTGACCAGAAATATATCCCAACCTAGAAAATTTTTAAAAGTAAACATATGAAATAGATCTCAACTCTTGAATCCCAATCTACAACCACCATACATTGTCCAAGAACCAAGTATCCCTAATATCTCATGTAATCATAGTCAACCATCCCTTCGTCTATATAATACATGTAACATGTGGGAAATTCCCATCCAAGAGTGAATATATACATACCCATTAAAGTGCGTCAAAATATGAGTGGGTAATAGTAAGAGATACAAAAGAAAGATGAATACAATAGATACACATGGTATAATGAAATATTGTAACTCAACCCAACAAATAGTGGATGTAAGCTTGTCCAAGAACAAGGGGCTAAGCATGGTGAGTAGATGAACTACCCATAGAATCTTTTCCACCTATAGGAGGAGAGTATACTCATCCAACCATTATTTGATAAACATGGAAAATCATGTGGCATAACCCACACGTCTTCGCTTCTCCTAGAAGGAGGTATCCAAATCCAAGAAGTTGATATAGAAGAAGGATACATGTGCCCAATTAAAATAATCCCAAATGAATGATTAAGGGGATATCCATCTCATAGTTTAGCATAGGAAGAAGAGAATCCAATAGTTCCCAATTCCTATTAATGATTACCAACATCTGACGCATCAACCCTGAACACACAAGTATAAGGAAATCATTCACCATACCTTGATACTATCCACTTTGGGTGGCATAAACTCACATGTATGGATTTTTTCACGTCTAAAAAAATGAATCTCAGTGGGGAATGTTTCCCTCTTCCTCGTGAGTCCAAAGTAATGTAAAATAATGTCTCATCACTATGTCGCATAGTTGAAGGGACCACATCTCTAGGTAGGTGGTCCATTCCCATGTACAATAGAAGGGTTTCACTCTGGTGGTTGGGGACCCATGCACTTCCCGACCAGAGGATTACACTCTAGGTCTTAGAGGACCCATGCCCTACCATGCATGAGGGTTACACTCAAAAGGTTTAGGACCCATGCCCAGTATGGATGGAGGGTTCCACTCTAGTTCATCGAGGACCCATGTCAGGCCATGCGGGAGGATTCCACCTAGATGTTTTAGGACCCATTCCCAGCCTAGCTAGAGGGTTTTATTCTAACTCATAAAAGACTCATTCAGTTCCCTACAGGAGGGTTCCTCTTAGAAAGTTGAGGATCCATGAACAACTCTTCTGGAGGGTTCCACTCTAGGTCACTGAGGACATGTTCCCTACCCCGTAGGAGGGTTCCTATCAGAAATAATCCTCTAGTGAACTCACTTGGTCATAACTATCATCGATCATCACCTTAGAAGGTTTTGTGCCTGGAAAATTCAGCATCATATCTCAAAATCCACAACTGATTGAACCATCATGTTCTATGTGGGAGAACACTCATGATATTCTATTCATGATCCAAAATCCAAGTTCAAATGAAGGATATAAGGATAATTGAAGTTTGTTTAGAAGAGCCCAAGGGGTACACAACGTGTGTGGGGACCGACATATCATGTGGTACCACTCCACATCTAGTCTATTTCTATAATGTCTCAAACCTTCTGACCCGTTAATTTCCAAAAAAGATGATGTTTGAGGTGTCAAGGGGTAGTCTTGGGTGTTTTGGGACATGTGAGTAATTCTAATGGTGACACATTTCAATAGTTTTTAAAATTTCCAGTTTTCCAATGGGGACTCATCCTAGTGGTGACTCTCATGGCGGTGACTCATCTAGTGGTGAGAGATCCTGGTGGTGACTTGTCTGGAGGTGACTCATCTTGCGGTGAATAATCCGGTGGTTACTCATCTTGGTGGTGACTCTCCTTGAGGTAATTCATCTGGTGGTGACTCATATTTGTGGTGACTCATATGTTGATGAATTATATTGCATTAACTCTTTGAGTGGTGACTTATTTCAACAGTTTTCCAAATTTATAGTTTTTATAGTTTTACACTTTTTATGTCCATTTTTATGAAAAATTAGTTTAAGGACATAATTAATTATTTTAAAATTTGTTTCAATGAGGATCATTTATATGATAATTTTATAAAAATTACAGGGGCCTTTATAATGTTTAAAACATGTGGATTTAATGAGATCCAATTTAATGGTCAAACTACACTGTTTCAATTCTTGTTAGTTTCAGATCTAATCCTTCTAAGTTGTAGATATTCTCTTCGGTCATTCTTCCTTCCTTATCTTGATGTAGGAGACCCCAAAATACTACTTTCTTATTGTCTTGCAATGAGGTGATATAGTTGGCTTGAGTACCCCCTCCCCCTGAAGAAGTCCTTGCTTTTATGTGTTCCCCTATTTTCGTGTAGCAAGTTGGTGAAAGGCTTATTCCTTCCAAGTATGATTTTACTTTATCTTTCTTGATTGTGTATCATGCAGGATGGGTGTATAAATTTTTATCCTTGTGGAGACAGTCGATTCCAAATTAATAAAGATATTATAATTCATCTAAAATAAATACAAAGAGGTAGGATAACATGATGTTTGGCCATACTATTTCATTGAAATTCATTAATGTTATCAATTGTATTGGATTGGTTACCCATTGAAAATAATGGAAATTTGTGGTCTTTTCATGTATTTATATCTTTTGAATTATTTAATTAATGTTGCGTGGTTGATGAAAAACACAAAATACGTCATTGGATAATCACGTATAGTCTGCTAATAAAATGGATTCCCTAGGATCATACAATTTCTGTGATAACACCCGTAATTAAAAAATTGTAATTGAATAAGAGATGCATTTCTAAATATAAAATTAGGTTGTGATGTGGTGTGTGATATAAAATGATGTTTTTGGGGGCAGTGGATGAGATATGGATGTGCAGCGAGGCTGTGGTGGATGAGGTATTTGAACTTGGATATTGGGATTTTGTTTCACTTTACTGCTTATTATGCTTTTCTGTTGTGTTAGTTTCCTGGTTGGTGTAGATGATGATAATAATGATCATGAAAAATAAATTTGTACATGTTTATAGGAATGGGTTGGTAACGGAGAATCTGGAAAATTGTTTAATATTAATTAATGACTAAAAACAAAAAGTGGCATGATTTCTGCTAGTGTGGGGTTATGCATATAGTCATAGTAGTGGATGTGGGGGACCTTGTTATTTGGTTAGTGATATCCCTATAAACCCATAGGTGGGGATTTTTTGGATTTATATATATGTATGTATACACTGCATTTTCATTCTGATTTCTATACACACCCCACCAATGTTGAGTACTATGTACTGACACCCGCATAGTCATGCAGGGGTGTCTTTCTCAACATCTCAGTGGGAGGATGGATGGTTGGTCACCCGCACTAACAAGCTCCCTCTTCTAGGTGATAATGGAATATGTGTCTTTAGGTGATTTGTGATGTGTGGTCCAAGGTTTATTCCGGATGAGTTGTGGTGTGTTGTTTCATGTGTCTTTGGGTCGAGATGTGATATGATGTCTCAGGTGTCTTCGTAATGACATGTGATGTTATTTAATAGCCTAGGTGTGTGCAGGTAGAATCTGATGTGATGTGTGGCCAAGGTGTGTGTGGGTGGGATGTGTTGTGAGGTGTGTTCTAGGTCTGTGCGGGCAGGATGTGATGTGATATATTCAGAAGAGGTGGGAGTTCCAGGATGTTTGTGATGTGGTGTGAGAGTGTCCAATCAGTGGTAAAGTGGTATGGGGTACCCTATCATTGATGTTATTTATATAATATTATATTAACTTGATGCGTTATTTAGTAATCAAGCCTTAGTGAGGTTTGGGATATGGTTAGTCTACCTGTTAGGTAATGTTTGGTTTTGATGTTTTCCCATGGGTACATTAGAATGCTCCTTCCCCTTGGTCATGAGAGAATTTGGTTTTCTTACTCAGTATACCTTTATTATGAACCAACTTATATAGAAACCATTTTTAGGTTTTCAGTAGGATTACATAGATCATGTTTGGCATTACTGTCTCGAACCATGGGACAATTTCATTGTTGTTTCCCTAGTTTTTTTGGTTATTTACTTTGGAAATTTTTATTTTTATCAGTTTTATTTACAAATACATTTTGGGATGTTTTTTGGTTTTTCTTATATATATGTCATGGTGTGGATTATGGTTGACACTTCCTATCACTTGATATTTTTTTCTTATAAAGGGTAATGCCTCTTATCTTTTGGGATTTATACACCAGTGGTTCTAGTCACCAACCCAAGACCAACTAGAGGCATGACTCAAGGGTCATTATCTACCTCCCCTCATTGTTGTATCTTTGTCAGGAGGGGGTCCTGAAAGTTTCCATGGATGGAAGGAATCTCTATCCCATGTAGTAGAACACACTGTGTAGGTGGACTGCATGGTGTTTCCTAGCTTACAAGAATTGGGGCCTTGTCCTACTCATCGTGTCCATGTACTGGAGTACACAAACATGTTCTAGACCCCATGTACCTCCACATGGGTTCCCGTATGTGTGAACCATCACACAGGTTGTCCGACTTGGATGGGGGATGATGATGTGTAATAGGGTCCACATGTCGTGTCACCCTTAGTTTTCCTCCAAAACCTGGCTTCCACTGTAGGAGGGGCTACAGGCCATGTGTTCTTCATTAAACATGACATGTAATCAGAATTTTTTTAGAAATCATAGATCCATCCTTTCTCCTCAAATATACTGAATCTTCCTTATATCCCCCCTTGAATTGGTCTGAAAACATAATATTTGGTCATAGATTGAGGATCCTAGCTGTCACTCACCGTAAAATGGCCACAGAAGGTTCCTAAGGGTTTCATCGTCTGTTTCGCACATATATGCACGTCAATCCATCAAAATCTTGATCTATAATCACCAAATTGTTCATCATCACCTCAAAATGAGGCATGATCTATTCTTAGTTCATCAAAATGTTGTTGTTTTCTTAACCATTAGGATTTTGGGGGGTCCGATCGGGTTAGGTACCTCTCAGCAAAGTTGAACTGGGACCACAATGATCCAATTGGTGAAAATCATGAATAAAAAAGGGAGAAAGAACAAGAACAAAGGTCAATTGATTGAGTCCAAGAATTATTTTCTGATTGATCAATATTAGGGTTTCCAAATTATAAAAAAACTAAAAATATTATATTTATGTACATGGGAACACTAAGAGGCTGCAAAGGGGCGCAATCAAAAAAATAATCAATCTACTCAAACAATTTAATTATAATGAAGGAAAATAACATATAATAAGGCCTAACTCTATTTAGAATCAGTTTCTAATGAATAATGTGTTTTACAATGATTTGGAAGGACTGATTGTGTTCATTTCATCATGATTAGATTGGATTTTGAGTTTCATATTTATTTTTTGTAATTTCCCAACGGAAGGGGTATGATAGATCCCACTGGAGATTGTAGAATTATGAGGTTAACCCTAGAGAGGTTGCCATAATGATATAGTTATAATATTTTTTTTACATAAAATAGGAATTAATTAATTTATTTAATAACTAATTAATCTACTTAAACATACCTCCAACAAGGAGGCGTCTAAATGTCCCATGCTAACTCATTTTATATCGTTCCTAGGTTAAACACCACATTCTAGACCCAATCATGGTCTCGTATTTTTTATCTAATCAAGTATTTAAGTGTTATCCCATTTTCTCTTAGAATTTTTGTGAACGAAATATAAAATATATTTAAAAATTTTATAAAATTGATTCTAGGCACACCTAGCCATGGATTTTCACATCGTCTCAATGCTTAGCTCTGGAAATATATATATAAAAATATTTAAAAGTTTTGCAAAACAAAAACCAAGTCTCTACATCATTCCCTCCTTGGTTTTCATCTTCCAAAAGAAAAAACATAGAAAAAACTTGGGATATAGAGCACACACTTGTATCTCCCTCTCCTAGGTACTTTACTACACATTCTCGTGCTACCATAATACATGAACGAAAGGGATGGTTCTTCCACGTTGGGTACAATACTATCAATCCTTATTAGCCACTGGGTGCTCTGAAATGGTGGCTCCATCCTCAATGTCCAGCTCGCCCTAGTTGATGATGTTAATGGGGTCATGCACTTATCTCCTCAGTTGTGACACAAGGAAGTCTTCGTGTACTCGGTCTAGTTGTTGGGGTATGGGGAGGTTTTAAGAAACCTCTCCAACCCTCTACAAAATATCGAATGGCCCGATGAACCTATGGGATAGATTCCCTCCCCTATCAAACCTCTGCATTCTGCTTCATAGGGAGGATCTTAGGAAAAAATATTCTCCCTTATAGAACTCCAATAGCCTATGATAATGATATGCATAAGATTGTTTTCTTCTCTAGGCTGTCCTCATCCACACAAGAATGACCCAGACATTCTCTCTTGTCTCCTCCACCATCTCTAGGCCCAAAAGTGATGACTCGAAAATATCTATCCAGCACAAGGGTTACCTATAGGGTGTCCTGTATAAGGCCTCAAAAGGTTCAATCCCGATGGTAGAGGGGTTTTTGTTGTTTTATGAAAACTCTACCAAGGGCAGGTGATCTTCCATGCTCCAGAAGAAGTCCAACATGAAAACACTCAGCATATCCTCTAGCACCAAGATAGTGAACTCATTTTCTCAGTTGTTCAGGGTGTGAAAGGATGTACTCATCTGAAATTGGGTCATGAATTCCTCATGCACACCTCTCCATAATTTTGACATAAAACATCCATCATAATCAGAGACAATCGTCGATGGAACCCCATGAAGGTGAACGATCTCTCGTATGTACAACTACCCCAAACTCTCCATTGAAATCTAGTCCTTGATAGAAAGGAAGTGTGCCAACATCACGAGTCAGTCAACTATCACCTATATGGCATCATGACCTTTCACTGTGCATGGAATCCTTGTAAAGAAGTCCATGGATATTTCATCCCACATCCACTATGGGATCTCAAGGGGCTATAAGAAACCTATTGAATCTTAGTGCTCAGCCTTTACCTACTCATAAGTCAGGCACTGAGAGTCGAAATCATCCACACATCATCTCATTATAGAGCACCAAAAAATTCGTAAATGGTATTTTTATAACTTCCCCATACTTGGATGTACATCTAGGGGAGAAGTGTGGAACTCTTCAATCACCTCTTATAGCAATGCAATTGTCACCTTTATTCACCCCTTAAACATGATGAATTTATTCCCTCCTTTTGAATATCAATTTGGTGAGACACCTATAGATATTTAATCACATTATACCACACAGTTGACACCTCCCAGTAGGCACTCCTTGACATGATTGAGTAATGAAGGAGAAACCACCATTAACTGAAGAAAAATTGCACCTTTCTGATCCACCAAGGTTAGTGGTAAGGAATCCAAATGCTCTGAATCTTCCTACACTAAGAGATCATGGGACTTCTTGGTAAGGTAATTGTAACAACCCGAGATTTTATAAAAAAATATTATTTTTAATTTCATTAGTGTCTTGTGTTGTACGCTACACCAAAAGGAGCTTGCTCAACACACATCCTTGACTTTCCTTGCATTACACGCAATCGCGACCTTCCTCGATAGCGTGTGTAGTACGCAATACCGAGTTTCACTAAACAACAATATGCTATTAAAATATTATTAAAACTAGCCGTTATGAATAGTAATAACCACCTTTGAAAATTTTAGAAATTTTAGCTCTCAAAATGGACTTCATTTTTGGATTCGGAGTATCGAATTTAGCCAAAGGAGAAATTTTGGTACTTTACGGATAACTTTCATATTCTGATGAATAGTGAAAATTACTAAATTTTAATTAAAAACAACCTTATTAATCGAAATAATTAATAGTGATAAATTATTAATTTGAGTGATTTTAAAGTATATTTACAATATATTTTTACAATTTAATACAATTTTGGTCATTGGATGTAATTTCACATTTAAACCAGTTATAAACAAGTATCAATCTTTTGATAGTTATTATCTCTTAAAAACATGCTATTTGTTTTGACGACGAGAATTAATTTTTTAAATTAGTTAATGTAACTGATATGTTTTGAATTTGGTAAAATAGACATCATTTTTGAGTTCATAATATCAAATATAGTTTAGGCCTAATTTTTGGTATTTTTCTAGAAACTTTCATTTTTTGATGAATAGTGAAACCGCTAAGTGGTAGTAAAAAAAATGAAATTTTCATAAAACTTAATTTTACCGCTTCTGTGAGTGGAATTTCAAAAATCCGAGAGACACGGTTGATGTCAGTAAGTAAAATTTGGTTTAATGAGATGAAAAGAATTTTTTGGTGAATAGTAACTTTTTACTTTTTTTTACCACGGTTAAAAGTAAATAAGGTCATTAAGGGTAAAAATGATAATATTATTACCCTAACACATGTCCTAATTCTATTGGACAAGTGTAATTCGACCAAAAACAACCTTAGGAATAAAATATGACCATTTAGCCCCACTTGGATTAGATTAGGACATTTATTATTAATTTATTTAAAGAAGGGTTAAAATAGTTAAAATCAATGTTTAATAACTAAATCATTTTTAATATAAGGTTATACATAAGATAAATTCTACTATAAATATTCATTAGAAAGCTAAAAAGATTTCCTACATAATGATATTTTATTTTTAATTTTTAGAATTTAAATAATTTAATTATGACACAATGATGATGCAGTAATTACCATAATAGTGAAAAATTTGAATAATTGATATTATAAATACCTAAATAAGTATAATTGGAGACTTTTTATGAATTAAAATAATTTTATAGGTTAATATGACATGTTAGGATTAATTTAATTAACTTTTGTCGAAGTAATAATTATGTTATGAGTTTCAAAAAAATCAACTATTGAATAGTGTCTAAATTGACATAAATAGTTTTTAAAACAAATATTATATTATTAATTGTTATTTTATTCTTAAAAATATAAGGTTCGGCCAAATGACTTAGATAAGGTTATATATATTAATAAAACACAACTTGAGGGTCACTTGGATGTATATGGTAAGTTTATTAACTATATAATATAAAAATACAAAGTGACATGGTAAATGTCAATCTAATTAACTAAGAGTTAAAACTAAATGATAAGGTTAATATAGGAACCTAAACTTGTATAAATTCTATTGGATGAGAGGATTTAGACCTATCCCTACCTTATCTTAGAAATAAATCAATTTGGAGCTATTTAAAACCGAATTTGACTTTATAATAAAATAATAGTTTTAGTTATTCCAAAGGTGCCCCTCTCCTCCCTTATAAAAGGGAACCTCCTCCCTCTCTTCCTCACACAACTTTGAGCCTTCAAGCTCGGCCAAACCCTGCCAAATTCTCTTCTCCACTTCCCTATAAATATCCTAGAGGTTCTGGTTTTTCTCAAAGACCAATTTTAGTGCCCTAAAGGGAGATCTCAAAGAGGCGCTTCAAAGAAGAGGTAATTTCCGTTACCGATTATTTCAACTTTATTTCTTCTTCCACTTCTTCTTCTTAGGTTGTTTCATTATGAAGTAAAAACATCAGTATCACTCATATACTAATATGTTATTATAAGTATGAAACAACCCTATTTCACCATCTATCCATCCTACGGAAAAAGGAAATCACCACGCGTGCGTACGTACGGAATTCCGTCTCGACGCCGTGGTGTAATCAATTTTCCGCCACCACCTTAATTGGATGGGTATAATGGTGTAATGAGTAACTATATATGATTATTATAAATTCATATTGATACTTAAATAGTATACATACACTTAAACACAATTCCATGACCATGGGAACGATATCATCGCTCGTGCGTACGTACGGACTACCGTCTCCACGACGCGATGAGATTCATTCTCCACATTTACCATTCATGAATGATTATAAAGTATATATAATAAGTAATCATGAAATATATGACATAATAATGATACTGGATTTATGTGTATATATATGTATGTCATCTACTTAATTCCATTCAACTCAATAAGGAAACGAAAACAGCGTTCATGCGTACGTACGACCTACCGTCTCCATGAACGGTGTATTTCTTTCCATTTACTGATTTATTATATATATCTATATTCTGAATATATATTATATATAAATCATGTTTTATATTCTGGAATTAAGTAATCATGATCTAGGTAATCTTATGAATAATTACAAGTCAAAACACGGACGACAAATGAAACAATTTTACCCAAAACGCTCTTTAACATGGAATTTACAAAAGAACGGGTAATATAAAGTCATGAGTGAACCATATATGATATCATAACAATTAATATGATTCTGGAATAAGTCAATGACATTATTTAAATCATTATACAGGAGGTTCAGACACATACGAAGCAAATCGGACCTAAGGTAAGGGAAATATCACTGTTTCGGTGCGGATGTGCGTCAGGTTTCTGTTCCGACGCTGTTCCACCAGGACGCATTCGCGCGTGCGCCCGTCAACCCGAGGGGATGGGAGCGCGGCTTGTGGTCCCACAGTCCCGCTTTCCAAAGGCGGGCGGCATCTGCCCCTTGTTCAGGGACGTCTGCTCCTTGATCGAAACCGGGATGATGGGATGTCGGCTCCTCCTTCCGCGGACGTCTCCTCGGAACTCGTCGCCTAATCCGGGTCTCCCTCATAGATTTAAGACGTGCTCGTGAATCTCGTTCCCGGCGCCATGTCTCCATGGACACCGGTTAATTACGCTGCTTCCGCCCAGACGTTCCAAGGAGTCTGGTCGGGGCAGCAACCTGTGGTGAGGAGACCGGGTAGCTCCGGGTGTTGGGGGCATGGCTTGACACTGCGTCTCGGCATGTCTGTCTTCCGTCCCTAATAGGGCTTCTCGAAGGCGTGATGGCCTGAGGCATCCTATGCTGGGTACGGGGAACTACGTTACCTGAGGTTTTCCTCAGCTTCCCATGTTTAACACGGGTTATGCCGCGAGTTTAACGTCCAGCGGGGACGACATCGGACTGATCAACACGAGGAGTGGATCAGATGACAGAACCCCTTGCGGGGAACCTCCGACGCTGGGGCCAGCACATGGGCGGCTTCCCGAGTGAAGTGGAGTGGAATGAAATGGAATGACCCCACCGGGATGTGGTGGCCCGGGTAAGGATCAGGATGGATGATGGAGTGAAGAGCTTGGTCCTCGTAGGGGCTTCCTACGTACTGCGCGTTAGCACGGATCAAAGTCAGCGTAGTTCGGGTATACAGTTTAACGTCATGTTGGACGTTGACAAGCCGACTCACGAGGAGGTCGAGGCTGCCAGGCGGAGGATTGAACCGAACCACCTCGCACAGAGGGGGATGGAACGGCCGGGTGGATCACAGTTTTACGTCATGCTGGACGTTGAAAGGAGAAAAAGGTAGTGGGGAAGCACAATGGAGATACACATGTGCAATTCCCCACAAGGGCGGATTCATAGGTGAATCGACGCGAATGTGAACCCGGGAGGGGTCCACTGATGGACGAACCGACGTGAATACGACCGGGACGACCAGGTGGTGGGCTTGAACCTAAGGGAGGCTTCCTACGTACCCTGTTTAGGAGACAAGGATTAAAGTCCACGTAGTTCATTCTGTCAGGACTTACGCACTGAGGCAGCCCAGATGCGGCAAAGCTCAGTTGGAGAGGGACTTGGGCCGAAGGTGAGAGACCTCGATCCCTGTCACGCCCTCTACTGGCTTCGGCAGTGGGGAAGCACAATGGAGATACACACGTGCAGTCCCCCACAAGGAACTAGGGGTTTGTAATGCCCTACCCCCGTGGGCGAAGACCACTCCATGAATCGTCCCTAAAAAGGGGAAATCCCGTCATCCTTGCAGAGACGAGCGGGTGGGGGCCACATCCAAACCGGGGGGACCCTGCATGCGAGGCACGGGATCGGACGAAGCGGATGGTTTAACGTCTTTCCGGACGAAGTACAGTTTAACGTCGTGTGTTGAGGACGAAGCGGACGGTTTAACGTCTTGCCGGACGAAGTACAGTTTAACGTCATGTGTTGAGGACGAAGCGGACGGTTTAACGTCTTGCCGGACGAAGTACAGTTTAACGTCGTGTGTTGAGGACGAAGATGCTTGGCAGTTTAACGTCTTGCAGCGCGGACATGGTGCAGTTTAGCGTCCTGCAGGACGAATGCTGAACAGTTTAACGTCTTGTAGCTCGGACGATATGCTAGGCAATTTAACGTCGTGCAGCTTGGACGTGGTACAGTTTAACGTCATGTTGGACGAAACACTTGGCAGATTAACGTCTTGCAGCGCGGACGAGTGTGGTGCCGCCGATGGGTCCGTGTCACTTCGCGCAAGCCTAGAGGGCCGCACGGGAAGACAATGCACGGTGCGGGCACCCGGTATGAAGATCATCGGGTGCCACGCAGGCGGGTACCCACAGGGGGTCAAAGGGGGCGACCCTGGCGGTTTGCGCGCAAAAGAGGAATTTGGCGCGCAATACCGCGGGCCGGCGTGCAAAAAAGCCAGGCTGGCGCGTAATTGGGCCAGCGCTTTGCGCGCGGAAGATAGAGATTGCGCGCACCGGGCTTCGGATAGCGCGCGGGGGCAACGGCTCATTCTTTAATGAATGACCACTTAGAAAAAGGGGGGTGCGCTTAATCAGGATGGATTGCGCGCACCCAGGGGGAAATTGCGTGCAAGAGGCTTCTTTTGCGCGCGAAAGCCTTTGGGTGAAGAGTTGTTCAAAGGAAAGGAGCCAAAGGGTTGCGCGCGAAGGCGAACCCCGAGGCTTGCTTGCGCGAAAGAAAGGAGGTTACCTGAAGTTCGGCATTTCGCGCGGAAGGGGTTGGATTGCGAGAACAAGCGACCCTTCGAATTCCGGAAACCTTCAAAACGTCGAGGGTCGCCTTATATTTATAGGCAACCCCGGGCGCGAAATCCGGTCCGCGGGCGCGCAATTTCCTTCGCGAGCGCGGAATCGGGCCCGGCGCGCAAGGGAGTCGTGCGGGCCACGGGCGCGCAAAATGGCGCGCCGGCCCAGCGCATTGCGCGCATCCCGGGAGGTTTGCGCGCGACACTACAACTTTGCGCGCGGGTCTCCAAAATTCCGCGCAAGTCCTCCGGGCCCTCCGAAACATGCTTCTGACTCCAAATATGACCTCGCATTCCTCATCCGGAGCTTCGTTTGAGGAGCAACGGACTTTTCCGGCGTCTACAAAAGCCCCCCCTCGGAATCTGATCGGCGAGAGGTCGCAACGATCGGGTTCCGAGGGAGATGCCGGAATGCCGAAGTCCTGGGCGACGCGGGACTTGGGCGCGCAAAAAGGGCGTCGGGCGCGAAATTCGCTGCTTCGGTCGCGCAAAACGCTTTCCGCGTGGCGCGGTCACCCGGCATCGCCTATAAATAGGGGCCATGGGTCCCTCGTACCGTACAAAGGCATTCCGCGTGACAAGCTTCCAAGCTCTCGTACGCGAAATTGCCATCGCCGGCGCGAAATCCGCCCATTCGGCGCGCAAACCCATCCAGATTTCGGCCTGATTTTGCGCGAACACCCGGGGTTTTACGCGACAGACTTCCCAATTGCACGCCGTCCACTAGGATTGCGCTCCAACTCCCAAACTTCTCCACCAGCCACCTCCGATTCCGCACGCCTCATCCCTTAACCCACACGACTCTCGGAGCTTCTGAGATGGCCGCGAATCAAGGGAATGAGGGGGATGCCGCCATTCGCAGAGCTGAGATGGCGGCGAACGGGGAGGTCTACGGAGCCAAGGAGATTGTTTCCAACAATCAATACTTGTTCGACTTGCTGACGCCGGCCCAGAAGACATATCCGCTGTCGGACAACCTGCCGCTCTGGAACTATGGCATCCTGGATGAGGTTCTGGTGCCAGGGTTCGAGGTTGATGCGCCACGGACCTGGGTGACTCGGGAGGACGAGCTTCCCCGCTATAACATCACCAATAATGGGCATCCTACCAGGGAGACCAGGCACTTAGATGTCTATGTCTTGAACCCGAGGACGCAAACCATCGCCGGGAGTGAGCCTACTGCGGAGAACTCTCCAGCCCTCTACTCGAGCACATACCGCCAGAGTGTCACTGACGACACCAAGGGCTGGCTGAAGGACTGGGACTTGCGGTCTGGGGGAAATTTCACCAGTGAGTGGGCCTGGGCGTTCTGGGTACGCCACACCTGCGATCACTTCGCGGAGGAGCTGCGGTACATCGGCCTGTTTGAGGCAGTGTGGACGTCGCAGTTCCACTTCTACCAGCAGTCCAAGCTCGGGCCGGAGCTGTTCACCCGCTGGTCCCCGGATACCAACACCTTCCATCTTCACCATGGGGAGGTTAGCATCGGTCTCTGGGACATCCACTGCATCAGAGGTATCCCGCTGGAGGGTTACCAATACGATGAGTTCCTGCCTCCGAGGAACACCTGGGGCGACAGGTCACGGACTCCCATCCTGACATGGCATCTACTGGACCTGGCTACGGAGCGGCTCGGGGTCAAGGACTTCCACAAGGACATAGCCTACAAGGAGTGGTTCAGCCAGTTCTTGGAGCATGACCCCGCAGTCAAGATGCCAGGCAGGGGGAAGCGGTGCCCGACCGCGGCTCATAGGAGCCGGAACGGGTCGTACTGGCGGGTCCTGGAGACGGGAGACTACCGCTCATGGGGGTACCGTGTCATCGAGGCCCGAGACCCAAATGTACGGTACGTGGTGTTCCTGGCTGCCTTTCTGAGTGGGTGGCTGCTGCCAGTGCGGGACGCGAGAATGGGCGTCCGCCCGGCGACACTGGTGATGGCGGGCGCCATGGCCGCCAACAAAAGATACAACCTCGGGGTCCCAGTGCTGGCTAAGATATATGCCATCCTGGGACGCATCTCGCGAGGGGGGTCGCCACGAAGGGTCTGTGGGCCCTTTCAATTCTTCCACGGCTGGGTGGCTGCTCACCTCGGTGGGTACACGTTTCCTAACGCCATCATTCCTCCGGGCAACGGCCTGCGACCCTCCCTGCTGAACATCGCGGGGGTCGCTCCGATGACCCTAAATGAGGAGGGCGTGAGGATTCGGATTGGAAATCACGCCAATTTCAACTTCATCCCATTCCCCACTCCCGTTGGCCAGATGATCGACAATGGGCAGGGTCCGCTGGAGCAGCACGAATACTTCCTGAACATGCGGGGCGGGGTGCTCGTGGCTCGGATCGACGGGAAGGTGATCTGCGAGCCCTACGTGCCAACCCGGTTCGCCAGGCAGTTCGGGTGCCTTCAACGGATGCCGAAGAGGGTATTCACTGCTGTCCGGGAGGAGACGAACCCTTGCATCCTTCGCCAGATGTGGCTAATGTTCGCCGCTTTCGGCTCTGGCGACGTCATCACTCTCCCTCCTACCGGGGTCGACGCAGGCTTGGCAATCGAGTACGCCGAACACTGGGCCATCGCGTACCCCGAGGGGCTTCTACGGAAGCCAGTTCGGCGGCTCGAGGTCACCCGTGCGGAGACCGGGCGTCAAGGAAGGAGGCGAGGCGCCGTTACGCGGGGGGGAACGGAGGCGCGCCAAGCAGTGGAGCCGGTGCGAGCAGGGACTTCGGCGGCAGGCACATCGCAGGCTGCCGCCACGGCCTCGGCGCCCAGAGAGGGGGCATGTGCGGTGGTCGAGGAGCGGCCCGGGACGCAGGTAAGGCGTCTGCTCTAACCCTCCCACGATGCAGTCTTCCCAGTGCTGTGGTCGGCCTGGATGACCCTGCGGCAGTCGCTGGGGACCGAAATCATCTGGAAGAAGATAACCAGCGAATGAATCCATCTGCCAGAGGTCGGGCGCCTTCAGGTCGCCGACAGGGTGAACTTCCACCGGCGGTAAGCGTATCTGACGGCCATGGACGAGTACGCGCGACAACGTGGTCAGCGTGCGGAGCCGTCCCTTCTGGTGAAGGTGATGCTCGGTCTAGAGCCTGCTCCAGAACAGATGCCGCCAGAGGAAGATGAAAGTAACGATGACTCCGAGGAAGAGGAGAAGATGGGGGAGGATGAAGGCTCCGAGGGAAGGTCCCATCAGGGGAGCCCGCGGGAGAGCGGCGAGGTGTCCGGCTCTGGCAATATTGATATCACTGAGCTCCTCGAGGTCCACTTCTATCCCTACTCAACCTGCTTCATCCATTCTCTTATGCAGCTTCTAACCCATTTCTTCACCTTCCTCAGGAGTGCACGGATGTTGGTCAGGCATCCTCAGTAGGAGTAGGAGAGGCGCCAGCAGGACAGGGCAGGGGCCAGACGCCCATCATTGAATTGACAAGCGCTGAGGGGTCCCCTGCTGCAATTGCTCCTGCGGCGGCCAGGATAGCGGAAGATGACGCTTTATATTCCCGTAAGTCTCCTTACCTTACTTTCGGTGCTCGCCGTTGACGATCCGTGACTAACCATGGCATGCCTTGCGCAGTGATCTCAATACTGGAGGCTCGTCGGGCTGCCGAACCCGGGCCATCCACGAGTGGACCAGTGGCAGACATGCCGCCTGCTCCGGAACAGACTTCCCACACCGAGCCGGCCCCACCAACTGCTGATCAGGGGGCAGCGGACGCCGGCGGTGCTGCCATCGGAGAGAGGTCGGGGGCTGACGAGGGTGTCAACGCTGCTGGGGCGAGAGTGGAAGGTCGCCCAGATGTTGGGGAACCTATCCCCCGTGAGGACATCCCAGGGGCGGACCCTGCGACAGACCTGCTGGCTGCTTTCCCTGCCTACCGGCCTGCCGACCCCGAGGAGATGGACGACTCGGGCGTGGAGGCGGTCGAGGAGAGCCGGATAACGCGCCGCAGGGGGTGGAAGTGCATCCAGCGCTTCCTCAAGCGAGACCCATCAGAGTGGCTGGGGCGCATGGGATCGCTTCAAACCTGGCTGCGCTTCCTGTGTGCTGGGGGAGCTGATGCTCAACGCCTCCATCTGACGGTCCGTGATTTCATGGCCGAAAAGATGCGCGAGAGTCGCCGGCGTGCCGACGTCGCACAATGTCGGGACGTGTCGGAGAACACGCGGGCGCTCCTCGTGGCGGAACAGGATGTCCGACGCCTCGAAGGGCAGGCGGCAGAGAAGGAGGCCTTCGTCGCAGCGTGTACTGAGCTTGTGGAGAAACTAACGGCCCAGCTGGTTGACGCCCAGGTACAGCTGACGGAGGCGGGCCAACAGATGGTCACACTTCAAGTCGAGCGGGAGCGTACACAGGCCAGGATCGGCGAGCTGTGTGCTACGACCGCCGACAAGGAGAGGGCACGCAGAGAGCGAGAAGCAGCTCTGGAGGCCGCCAGCCAAAGGGTAGCGGCGTTGGAAAGATTCATTCAGCACGCTAATCCCTAGGGGCTTTGTTTTTTCCATTCCCAGAACATTTTGCTTCCGCTACTCAATACTTCGATCCATTTGTATGAACCAATATATTTATCTGCATCTTTTGGCTTAACGTGCTCAACCACAATTCATTGTCTTGCGGGAGTGTTAACCAAGCTTCAGGCATCCACAATTGGGCCTGGATTTCTAAAGAAAAGAGGGAGGTCATTCCTAGGAAAGGAGACCTCCGACCTAATCAATGTATCATCCCCCCAACTTGTTCCAACACACGAGCGGGACAACTTTAGGGGCGTTAAGATTTCATCCGAACATAGGGAAATGAGAAAGGGTGAATCGCGTGTCCCGAATTCAGAAATCCACGATGGTCTGCCTTCCAGGAAATGCCCAAGACGGCAAGCGGACAATGGATCAATCGACCATACTACTGCAATAGACGGACCGAAGGTCATCATTCATATTGCAGGAGGCGGATCACATGTTATCATCAATAACAATTTGGGGGTTCCTTCAGGAACCAGGGTGGAAATCCAGATCAACAGGGCATGCGAAGCGTGGGGCGAAGTGACGATTTGTTCGGACAGAATCTAACGCTCTCAAAATTGCGCCACCGTGGGGAAAGCGTATTAGGCGGATGCACTAATCTGGCCGTGAATCACCCCAATTATCAGACAGAACCTCTTCGACGAGGAAACTGTCGCTTCCCATCATTGCAATGGGGCATCCCGAGCTGCATCGGGGAGAATATCACAACTGCACCACTCTACCAGAAGCCAGGCCAGACGGTCGACGACGAGGAGGGGCGGGATTTAGCGATCCCTGAGGCTGGACCCGAGTCGAGATGCCCGGGCGTTCCTACGTACTCCATCGGGCTGGAGATCAAGCCACACGTAGTTCTAAAAGTGCAGTTTTAACGTCACGCGGGACGTAGAACCCCGATTAGGGGAGATCTTAGTTTAAGGTCGTAGAGCTTGGACCATAAGGGAAGATCTTAGTTTAAGGTCTTAGAGCTCGGACCATAAGAACATCAAAGTACGCCACATCGTGGTCCTATCCTTTGGATATGCGAAGATGCACTGAGGGATAGTGTCAAGAGTGTCGAGGTTTCGCCTGGCCAGAATGGGAGGTGGAAAATGTAATGTGAATCATGCGGCCATTCACTCAAGGACTGGGGGCACCGGCGTAACAATATGGGAGTACTGCCGACTGTGGCGGAAAAGCAGCATCAATATCGCACTGACCGTTGATGGAATGAGGCAGCAAACGAGCATCAACCGCTCAAGCGCATGATTCATATCGATTTGCTGCCCGAGGCCCTTGGGGGCAACAGCCCGAGTCGGTGGGAGAGCACTGAGGCATTGTGTCCAGACCGCTCACGGGGGCTCCACCCAGGGCGTAGGTGATGGGTCCGAATGAAAGGGAGCACGAAGCCTGAAAAGTGGAAGGAACCTGACCAAGCTGAACCTGACCCTCCTGGCAATAAACCAGAGTACTCTTGACACCAGTGGACCACTACAAGGGGTCGAGGGACACGCCTTGAGGGTGACCCGAAGGCGGCGGATTCCCCAGAGAAGGGGGAATCTCTAAGAAGTGGGGGGCTGGACCCGAAGTTTCAAACACCCGGGCATTCCTACGTATCCCATAAGGATGGGAATCAAGCCACACATAGTTCTTGAAGCGCGGCGCAACACAATCGGGCACCAGCGCTGGGAGGGGTGCGGGTCTGGCCCTCGCACCCAGAAGAAGCGGCATTTGATATTTCTTGTTTGTCCTTAAAGGTGGATGGTTTTTCTTTGTGCAGCGACAAGCCTGTGATTAAGAAATCCCTAGCGTCGCCACAATAATCAAGCCATGAAAGGCATTGATAAATGGCATGGTTATTAACCAGCGCCCAACGTGAGTGTCCTCTGAGGAGAACATCACGATGCAGTGCCGTTTCTCGTCGGGCGGCCAAGACGATCACAGTTTACGGTCGTGTGGTAAGACCAGAACACAGTTTAAGGTCGTGTGGTTCGGACCATGGAGAAATCCGCTTATTGCGATATGGCGGACCCAGCGGAGGTGGGAACATACCCAGCCCTGCGGTCACGCACGATTCCAGGTGAAGGATCCTGGGATAGGGGCCTACATATGTCCATCACCCAAGGGGCAGAGATGCTAGCCTCCAGCTATACTGGGCCCAGAACGGGATTGTTCGGGCGAATCCTTCCTCCTTATGGTGACGAGGGTCCAGCTACACATGGCCCTTAGGGAGGACATCAGCATATATCCTTGGTGCTCAGATCGTGGGAGCCTCAAAAAACACCATTATCCCGGTTGGCCTGCCTAACATGTAGAGGTGTACTGAAGGTCAGTATGAAGAGAGTGTCGAGATTCCACTACAACGCACAAAGGCGGAGTGTGATAAGGACTGCGCAACCAATGTTCAGAGCCTGAAAGAGCCGACATGGCGATCAAGGATGTCGCTGACCATATTCGCAACACAACATCTGATCGCGTCAGCCTAGGATGGGGCAAGCAAACGAGCATCAACCGCTCAAGCGCAGGATTCATATCGATTTGCGGCCCAGGACCCGCCGGTAAATCGACTTAGAGCGGTAGGAGAGCACTGAGGCATCGTACCCAAACCGCTAACGAGGATCCCTTTGAGTGAAGGCTCGAACAAGAGGAAGCGCGAGGCCCGACAAGCAACACAGGACTTGTCGGGATTGAATCTGACACTACAGGTCATAGACCTGAGTACCCAAAACATGTTAACAGATCGTCGGAAAGGGTCGGAGGACTCACCCTGAGAGCAACCAAAAGACGGCAGATCCCCGTGATCAACCAAGAGACGGGGTTGGACCTGAAACACAAGCGTCCAGGCGGTCCTACATATCCCATAAGGATGGGAATCAAGCCGTACGTAGTTCTTGAGAGGCAGTTTAACGTCATGCAGGACGATGAGGGGTGTGAGGTATCCCCACACACACGGGGGGAGGCGTACGGCACGACCAGTAGACCAACGTGAATGAGGACATAATCCCCCGCTCACGCCACACGCCTCGCACAAAAAGGAGGGGAACTTGGGCCAGAGGCCCAACGCGGGATAGAGATTCCCGAGAAATGGGGCTGGGCCTGAGACATGAATGTTCAGGCAGTCCTACGTATCCCATAAGGATGGGAATCAAGCCGCACATAGTTCTTGAAGTGTAGTTTAACGTCATGCAGGACGAAAACAGAAAAAAGGGGGGAGCGGAAGGCATCCTCAAATGTGGGGGGCGTACAGCGTGGCGAGCAAACCGACGTGAATGAGGGCATAGCCCCGCGTTCACACCATACGCCGCATACCCAGAGGCACTTGGGCCAAGGGCCCGAGATGGGATGGAAATCCCCGAAGGATGGGGCTGGGCCTGAAACATGAATGTTCAGGCGGTCCTACGTATCCCATAAGGATGGGAATCAAGCCGCACGTAGTTCTTGAGAGGCAGTTTAACGTCATGCGGGACGAATGCTGAACAGTTTAACGTCTTGTATCTCGGACGTGGTGCAGTTTAGCGTCATGCGGGACGAGGTGCAGTTTAACATCATGCGGGACGAAGTGCAGTTTAACGTCATGCGGGACGAACTGCAGTTTAACGTCATGCGGGACGAAGTGCAGTTTAACGTCATGCGGGACGAACTGCAGTTTAACGTCATGCGGGACGAACTGCGCTTAGGCAAAGTACTGCTTGAGGAACCTAGCGTTGGTGGGAGGAGTGACACGCTCACCATCCATAGTTGCTAGGGAGTACGCGCCATTGGGATAGACCTTGTGGACAACAAAAGGTCCCTACCACTTGGGCTCCAACTTGGGTGGCTTCCTGCCGGGGATCATTGGTGCTCTTAGGGCCAGTACTAGGTCACCCTGCAGGAAGGAGCGGAGGTGAACCTTCTTATTGAAAGCTCGAGCCATTCTGCTTTGATGCCTCTCCAAGTTGTGCAAAGCGCGAAGCCTATTCTCATCCAGTGCTTCTAACTCGACTAGACGGGCTTCAGCAGCTCTGTCCGGCGCTTGCTGGTCGTAGACCGCAGTGCGCAAGGATGGTAACTAGATCTCGATGGGCAGGATGGCCTCAGCTCCATACACCAGGGAATAAGGGGTCATCTGGGTGGAATTGCGAGTCGTCGTCCGATAAGCCCAGAGGGCGTTGGGGAGCTTGTCCGGCCAACTCTTCTTGTTCTGACCAACCATCTTTTGCAGAATGTTAGAGAGGGTTTTGTTAAATGCCTCAATCTGTCCATTCGCCTGCGCATGATAGCGAGATGTATGGTTCGAGCGAATGTTGTACTTGGCGTACAACTTCTTCAACTCGGCTGCTCGGAAATTGGCTCCGTTATCCGTGAGGATAGCGTGAGGCACTCCAAATCGATAAATGATGTTGGAGGTCACGAAGTCAGAGATCGAACAGGATTTGACCTCTCTGAGCGGAATCGCCTCTGCCCATTTGGAGAAGAAGTCCGTGGCGGTTAGAATGAACCGGCACTGGCGAGCCGTCGCCGGCGGGTAAGGTCCCACAACGTCCAGACCCCAGACTGCAAAGGGCCAAGAATACCTAGTGGTATGGAGAGGCTCCGGCGGCCGATGCACAAAGTTCGCATGAACCTGGTACGCATGGAACATCCTGGCATACTCGATGCAGTCATGGATCATGGAGGGCCAGAAGTATCCCAACCTCCGAATCTGGTGGGACAGCTTCGGCCCAGTCTGGTGGGCACCACATGAACCAGCATGAACCTCTTGCATGACTCGCGGGATCTCAACTCCATGAAGGCAACGGAGGAGAACACCATCAAATCCGCGTCTATAGAGGATCTGCTCCAGGCCGGGACTGCTCTGGAGGACAAACTGCGATGCGTGGCGTCGAACTCGCTCGCGCTCGGCCCGATTCGACGGGAGAATGCCATGTTGGAGGTACTCAACCAAAGGCGCCCTCCAATCAGAGGCTGATTCGACTGCCATATCTGGGGTACTCGGGGCTCCGAGCACAGGGGCAACCGTGGTGAGATTACTTACCGACGGGCCGCGATCTCCCTCCGGGATAACGGGAGCGATGAGCCTGCGATGCGTCACGCGGATGATCAGGTTGTCCTGTTCAGGCTCCGCGAGTGACGCAACAAGGCTGGCCAAAGCATCTGCTCGACTGTTCTGCGACCGGGGAATATGGACAATTTCTGGCCGAGAAGGGAACTGGGCCATCAGGAGGAGGGTGCACTCCAGAAATGGCACAAGTTCCGGCTTCCTGACAACATAGTCACCATTGATCTGCTTAACGGCCATCTCGGAGTCCCCTTTCACACACAGATGGGGAACGTCGATATCGAGAGCCAACTCGAGGCCAGTGATGAGGGCATGGTATTCCGCCTCATTGTTGGTACAACCCTCTGACAACAGGAAAGAGTATGGAAGCACGGCTTGCTCCGGGGTAATGAAGACGATACCCAAACCCACTTTTTTGAGCTTAGGATTATCGAGCCTTCTGCCGGTGGGGCTCCGAGAGGCACCTTCAAAGTGCATCTGCCAGCATGGATCGGCACGATCGACCGAGAGAACGGCCTCATCAGGAAAGCCTAGATCCAGCGGCTGATCCGCGGAGGTCGGGTGAGCAGCCAGGAAGTCCGCCAATGCTTGCCCTTTGATGGCCTTCTGAGACACATACCTGATGTCGAACTGTTGGAGAATCACAGCCCACCGTGCTAGATGGCCAGTCAACATAGGCCGGCTCAGTATATATTTCAACGGGTCAACCCGAGAAACCAACTGTACCTCATGGTGCTGCAAGTAGTGCCGTAATTTCTGTATGGAAAATACGAGCGTCAGGCAGCTCTTCTCGATGGGGGAATACCTAACTTCCGCATCGAGGAGCATGCGACTGAGGTAATATAGGCTATTCTCTGTTCCCTCGTTGTTCTTCTGGGCGAGAAGGGCACCAAGGGACCGTTCCAGGGCGGTCACGTAAAGGACCAGCGGCTTCCCGGATACAGGCGGCATCAGAACCGGAGGTTGAAGCAGGTACTGCTTGATTTCCTCGAAAGCGGTCTGACACTCTTTATCCCATACATAGGTGGCACCTTTCTTCATGATCCGAGAAAAGGGCTTACACTTGCCGGCCAGATTCGCGATGAATCGGCGTATATAGGCTAAGTGGCCTTGGAACCCTTGCAGTTCCCGGATGTTACCTGGGGGAGGCATCTGGCTAATCGCCCTGATCTTCTCTGGGTCGATCTCAATACCCCGGTATCTTACCACAAATCCAAGGAACTTTCCGGAGGTGACCCTGAAGGCACACTTCAACGGGTTCATCTTCAGGCAGTGAGACCGGAGGAAGCCGAACACTTTCTCAAGATCTTTGAGATGGTCCTGACGCTGGCGCGATTTGACCACCAAGTCGTCGATGTAGCATTCCACCAGTGTGCCGAGGATTGGCTTGAATATGCGGTGCATCGCCCGTTGATAGGTGGCACCTGCATTCTTCAGGCCGAAGGGCATGACCTGGTAACAAAAGATACCTTGGGGGGCCCTGAAGGCAGTGAAATCCTCATCCTCAGGGGCCATCCGGATTTGGTTGTATCCAGAGTATCCATCCATGAAGGAGAGGGCTTGGAACCCTGCCGTGGCGTCAATCAACAGCTCTGTCACTGGAAGGGGAAAATCATCCTTCGGACAATGGCGGTTGAGATCGCGGAAGTCGATGCAGACTCGGATCTGCCCGTTCTTCTTCCTGACCGGCACAATGTTGGCCAGCCATTTGGGGTACTGAACTTCCCTCACGAAGTTGGCTTTGATAAGCTTGTCAACTTCGGCCTCAACCATGGCACCGTGGGATGGGTGCATCTTCCTGGGAGGCTGCTTGAACCCGCGATGGTTCGCCGGGAGACCAAGGCGGTGGACGGCTACCTGAGGATCTAGCCCCGACATCTCGTCATAGCCCCAAGCAAACATGTCACGGTGCTGTCTGAGGAAGTCCACATACTGTTGCCGCTCCTCAGAGGGCATGGCGGCACTGACCAATGTGGGTCTTGGATCTGCTTCGGTTCCAAGGTTCACCTGTACTAACTCATCGACCGTGGCGGAGACGCCCTCCTCAAAGGCTGGGGGTGCGTCTTCCACGTCCTCTCCACTCGGGGGGGAATCGTCCACGGGAGAGACTGCGTTGGAAACTGCATTGGGGCTACCAGATCCTGCTGGGCCGCTGGTGCTGGCACGGGCGGTCGCGGTCATCTCATCAGGAGACTCACAGGCCGTCGAGACCATGGCTACGTCCAACCGATGAATCGGGAGGACGTAAGCGTCATCCAAACTTGCCCAGGGATCACTTGCAACAGCGACAGGCTCAACCTCACCTGCCAGGATCTGCTTATCCTTGCTCTTGTAATAGTCCGCGTCCAGATAGCGGGCTTCACATGAGGAAAAAGGAGAGGCATCTTCCTGAAGCATGCCTACTCGACCATTAAGGGAGTATTTAAGGCATTGGTGGTATGACGAGGGAACCTCCGCATGAAGGTGGAGCCATGGCCTGCCCATCAATGCGTTATACGCAGTGTCCTGAGAGACTACCATAAATTCGGTGTTGGCAACCAGGTCACCGAACTGGGTCTTCAAACGTATCTTGCCGACCGGAGTTTTCTCGGTGCGGTCGTACCCCTGGATCCTGAGGTCGGAGGGAATCAAGTCATCCTCAGAAAACCCCAATCTCCGGAGCGTCCGAGTTGGAATCAGGTTAATCCCGGACCCCGTGTCGACAAGACAGCGCCGGACTTCAAGGCCATTGAACTGGCCGGTAACATACAGCGGACAGATGTTCCCCTGTATAGGAGGGTCTTCATCCTTACCAGAGAACGAGATAACTGCCTGACACTCAGCGTCCTCAATCGTTTCGGCGTGAAAGGCCTTTGCAACCGCAACCTCTGTCTCAAACTGGAGGGGGATCTTCAGGGCTTCAGCGAGCGCCTCGCGCATCTCAGATGACATGCGCAGAGCCTCAAGGATGGAGAGCCTTGCTGGGATGTCGGCCAAGTGCTTCAGGACATCATAATTTTTGGCCAAGCGCGAGCCCCTGGTTGCAGGAGGTTTCTCTGCGGTTGGAGGCATGACGGGCCTTGCCGGTTGGACCGGCGGCCGACTGGTGCTTGGCGCATCTCACTGTTCATTGGTTGAAGCCTGGGAAGTAGTCACCGTACTGGGGTCAGGAGGCCGGGATGGACTCACGGTAGGGCGGAGCTGATCGCGACGCGGCTGAGGCGGTTCTGCCTGGTCCCACACCACAAACAGTGGTGGAGGCGAATCCGTCATCCCCGGATGGGGGGGCTGCGCTCGCTGAGCTCTGTTCTGAGCCTGCTGCCTAGTCTCAGTGGCGTGCACGGCCTGGCTGGAGGTACCAACTGTCATTCCCCAGCGACTCCTGTTGTTGCGGTTCCTCCGACGGTGGCGACGACCGAGGACACTAGGGAGGTCCACCTGGTGTTCTTCAACGTCGGGAACCGAAAAGGGATTTACCAGCTCGACGGTATTAACCGAAGCGTACCCAACACTGTCATCAGAAGAATCATCTATCACCGGGCGGATCCGAGGAGGGATCCCCATCTCCGGGGGCATGAAATCGCCGAGAGTGCGGGATAGTGGCGGAATTGGCGGGGCGCGCTCTTCCTTCTTGCGCCGCCGCCGTTTGCTCTTCTCGGAAGAGGCAGGTTGGGACGACGATGCCGAAGAAGCACCCGCAGATTCTGGGGGCTCAGGCTGATTCAAGCGCGCATGGATGATTCCATGGGAACGAATGGTCGTCTTGCGGGCCATCCAGTTATTATACATCTGGGATCCGCGGTCGGAGACCAGCTGCCATTCGTCCTCGTTGCCACTATCGTCATCTGATCCCACGAACACACCCGCCACTTGTGCTGGAGCTGGGCCCAACCTGATTACATTGTTGTTAATCTGGTCTTGGAACCAATCCTTAAACACGTAGCACCACTGGATGGTGTGCCCCAGGGCCTGATGGTAAGGGCAGTAGCGGGGGTTATCCGTGAGATGCGCCTCCTCTGGCCTCCAACACTCAGGCAGTCGCACAATCCTCTGCTCCAGAGTGCTCCGGAAATAACCGGGGACCTGATCCTCGTGGAATGAGTAAGTCAGGTATCGCGGGCCCCTGGGAGCGTGGTCTTGACGAGGGGCTGGAGTGGCCTGCCGAGGAGGTGGACCCTGATTATCTCGCCTGGGTTGTGGCGGTACATTACGCGGAGGGGCCGGCCGATTCTGGGGCTGCCGCTGCTGGGCCGGGAACTGAGCCCGTGGAGGCGGATTCCTGTGAGGCTGTGGAGCTGGCCTCGCCGGCAGCAGCTCCAACGGCCTGGGGGCCTCTATCTGGGCAACAGCAGCGGGCTTAGCCCTGCTGACTCTCTTTGCAGGAATCATAGGGGGCAGCGGGTGTGCCTGACTGGCCTGTTGCAGGGCTTCCTCAAGACGTTGAGCTTTGTCTGAGAAGTCCCTGAACCCTCCGGGGTAATTCTGAGTGATCAAGGAAGGGACCAGCTCGGTTTTGACGTTCCCGACGCACATTGTCAGCAACTGCTCCTGAGTCAATGGCATGTCAAGGGAATATGTGAGACCCTTCCATCGGGCGACGAAATCCGCGACTCGCTCATCAGGCCTCTGCTTTCACTTGAAGAGGTCTGCGATACTCGTCTTCCGGGTCGTGGAACTGAACTGGTAGAGGAACTGTCTACGAAGGTCCTCCCAGCTAGTTATCGACCCGACGGGGAGCTGGCTGTACCAGACAAATGCTGGCCCTTCCAGTGTCTGGACAAAGCAGCGAAGCTTAGCGGCCTCCTGCTGCGCCAGAGTCCCCAACATAGGCCCGCACCTCGAGTTGAAATGGGCCAAATGCTGTGGCGGATCTCCAGTCCCGTTGAAGGGGGCGAAAGTGGGGTTCCCGAATCCCAGAGGCGCCGACATGTCATCCACCCATGCTTGGTATGGCTTGCCGTCCGGTGGGATCGCCACTTGCCGAGTCTCCAAGGCTTCCAAGCGGGAGATGAGTGCCGCCATCGAATCGTCCGGACATGGGTTCCAGTCCTGGCGAGGATCTCTAACCACAAGCGCATTTCATGGCCCTTCAATCGGGTCGTCGACCGGGTCGTCGAACTCGGCAGCTCGTGGGATGGCGGGCGGAGCGGCCCTTGGGGCAGCGGGAGGAATCCGAGCGGGGTCTCTCAGGTAGTCACGTCGCTCGGGAGGGTGTGGTGAAACATACCGCACCCTCTTGCCATAGGCAATGGCCTCTCCCCTGTCGGCGAACACGGCGTAATCACGATTTCCCGGGAGAGTCTCGTCGAGGAGTGGTTGTTCCTGTCCCTGCTGTCCTGGCCTAGGATCACCGTAGTCAGGCCGCTGCTCTGCAGCGTGCTCGGCGAGGAGCTGGTCAACTAGCTTCTTCTGCTCGGCGAGCTGTTGACGTAGCATAGCCTTCTCGGGATCCTCATCCACCCTCTGCATGGAGGCAGATGGGTTGGTGGGCTTTACAGCCCCTCCGTGCTCTTTACCTTTGCTGACGTTTCGGCTCAACGTCAGTGCTTCAGTGGGCGTGGGGAGACCCAGGAGGTTCCTCTGGTGACGAGTAACTCTCACCGATGGATCCAAAAACGGCTTGTCTTCGGGGGGGAGAGCCCCCGTCGAGAAGTTCCAAGCCGTTCCCCTCTCCTGACAGGTCAGCCATATTGACCGTTTCCATCCCTGGGGATGTACCCTCAGGGCCACCCAGTGAATCGGGCTGTCGGCGAATCGCACTGAAGCGTAGGGCAGCGTACTGCCCCCATCCACAGATATACACGTGGGGGGTGGCTTCCTCGATAACCTTGCGGAGTACTTGAAAACACTCGACACATCGTTGTTGGAGGGCCTCGTGGTGCCCGAATGACCCGGGGTGCCGAACCGCGGGGAGCGTGGCCAGGTCAATCTGACGACACTGCTCAGCAATATCCTCCAGGTGCACTTGACTCCCGGGATATGGCATTTGTAGGCGGTGAAGACGGGAGTGAGTCTCCCAGAGAGTTCGGCGGAAGCATTCGAACTCATCCGGGGTGAGTGATTCGGGTGCATCAAAGTCCGGTCCTGCGACTGGCCAAAACTTCTCAGGGAAGTGGCCCTCTGCAAGGACGGTCCAGAAGATCCACGACTCAAACTCGGGACCCAGGTCTCCTTGGTCCTCTTCAATGACTGGGAATGGACGGGGAACCGACAGTGGTGCCGAGGCAGGCCTCCGGGCCGACGGGCTGGCCGGCGGTGAATACGGCGAGCAGGCCGATTGGCCTCTATATCCCGGGATGCCCTCTGAGGGTGGCAGTGCCCCATCTACCACATCACGATAGGACGGGCCGGCGAGCGAACATCCTGCCATAGCGTCGGTGCTCGCCGAGGGTGCACTAAATCGTGGTTCGACCGTCGGTCCCCAGAAAAAGTCTCCGGCTTCTCCGATCGAGGCAGAAGGCGCTTCCGGAGGGGCCGGTACCAACCAAAAGCTTGATCCTTGGGGGTCTACCAGGCCCTCGCTACTCCGGATATACCTTCGGAGAGAAGCGGGGATCATATCGATCTCGCTCTCGGGAAGTACGAGGCTGGCGTGCCGCATTCCTACCCCTGCCCCTGACTGGCGGGATCGGGGGGAGGGCTCTGTCGCCGAATCATACTCCGCCTCTGTATCAGAGAAACGAACCGGTCAGATCTCTGTCCGGAATTCCCTAACATTCTTCCCTCGACGTCGACGCCTCGTCTTCCTGTCCCTGGGTGGTTCTTCGGGGCATGGCTGATCTCTGTCCTGGCGTCCTCCGGCCGCACCGGTGCTGGGGCCAAGAGGACTGGAAACCAAGGTGCGAGGAGCACCGGGACAGATATCAAAGGGGACGCGGGGAGAGATGATTCCGGGCAGGCCTCCGGGCCGGGATCGGAAGGTGGGATGACCCATGCCTCTTGGATCGGCCACACGGAGTAGACCCTGTTGGTGAATAGCGCTACCACGAGGTGGTCCGCGGTGGCTATTGCCTGTACCATCAACCGGGAGAGTCAACCCAACCTGCCTTTGGGGCGGTCGGGGCCTCGATCCAAGTCGGGCATAGAAGTGCCCCTGCTCAGGATGCGCAGGGGCCTGGTGACTGGAGCCAGCAGTGGCTTGGGCCAACGCGGCCGCTGTTGCTAGGGCCCCAAGGTGGGCATCCTCTTCCGCTCGTGCCCGACGTTGGCGTCGGGACAGACGAGTCGGGATGAGCGGCGCAGGCAGGTGGAGAGCCCGTTCTTCGACTTGAGAGGCCTGGCGGCGATGTCGACGTGGCCTGACAGGAGCCCTTATCGCGGATCCCTGGAGCGAATCTCGGATAGGGTGGTCCCAGGCATCTTCCACCTCATCCGCATAGGGGAAGGAGCTGTCGGAGCGTTCCGGGGATAAACTCCCGAAGCGGTTGGACGTCGAGGTAGGCAGCGGTGCCTCCCTGCGCGGTCCTCGGGGGCGGCGTTGGTGGCGAGGTGCAACTTCCTCGAGGTCTAGGCGAGCCATGTCCCTGGTGGGGATGACTCCCTCTTCCTCATATCTCCGCACCAAGTTGTTGATCACCCTTCTCTGGATGACCTCCGAGGGGGAGAGAGGGCGTGGTTGCCCCGCAGCTGCGGCTACTGGGACGGCTGTAGAACGGGCGGGACCGCGCGGAGTAGCCGCGTCGGTGTTTCCTCTACCCCTGCGCCAGTGGGCGGGCGGCGATCGTGCACTGGATTGGGCAACCTGATTCCTGAAATCAAGGAGAAGAACCCATTAATACTAACAGGAAAAGGAATCGACAAACAATCATCCGGTGCTACGACGCCTTCCGTGGGGGGAACCCAGGCCATTGACGTCGTGAGACGGAGTGCCCGATTTCCCTTCCCCAGCCCCTGGTGGGTAAAAACTGAATGCTCGGCCGGGCAACATGCTGGTCTTCCAACACCTCTGAAAGCCATCGGTCTTCGTATTGAGGAGAAGAAATTCACGTCGGGTTCACCATTTTTCTGTTTCGGTGCAGATGTGCGTCTGGTTTCTGTTCCGACGCTGTTCTGCCAGGACGCGTTCGCGCGTGCGCCCGTCAACCCGAGGGGATGGGAGCGCGGCTTGTGGTCCCGTAGTCCCGCTTTCCAAAGGCGGGCGGCATCCGCCCCTTGTTCAGGGACGTCTGCTCCTTGATCGAAACCGGGATGATGGGATGTCGGCTCCTCCTTCCGCGGACGTCTCCTCGGAACTCGTCGCCTAATCCGGGTCTCCCTCATAGATTTAAGACGTGCTCGTGAATCTCGTTCCCGGCGCCATGTCTCCATGGACACCGGTTAATTACGCTGCTTCCGCCCAGACGTTCCAAGGAGTCTGGTCGGGGCAGCAACCTACGGTGAGGAGACCGGGTAGCTCCGGGTGTTGGGGGCATGTCTTGACACTGCGGCTCGACATGTCTGTCTTCCGTCCCTAATAGGGCTTCTCGAAGGCGTGATGGCCCGAGGCATCCTATGCTGGGTACGGGGAACTGCGTTACCTGAGGTTTTCCTCAGCTTCCCATGTTTAACACGGGGTATGCCGCGAGTTTAACGTCCAGCGGGGACGGCATCAGACTGATCAACACGAGGAGTGGATCAGATGACAGAACCCCTTGCGGGGAACCTCCGACGCTGGGGCCAGCACATGGGCGGCTTCCCGAGTGAAGTGGAGTGGAATGAAATGGCATGACCCCACCGGGATGTGGCGGCCCGGGTAAGGATCAGGATGGATGATGGAGTGAAGAGCTTGGACCCCGTAGGGGATTCCTACGTACCGCGCGTTAGCACGGATCAAAGTCAGCGTAGTTCGGGTATACAGTTTAACGTCATGCTGGACGTTGACAAGCCGACTCACGAGGAGGTCGAGGCTGCCAGGCGGAGGATTGAACCGAACCACCTCACACAGAGGGGGATGGAACGGCCGGGTGGATCACAGTTTTACGTCATGCTGGACGTTGAAAGGAGAAAAAGGCAGTGGGGAAGCACAATGGAGATACACATGTGCAATTCCCCACAAGGGAGGATTCATAGGTGAATCGACGCGAATGTGAACCCGGGAGGGGTCCACTGATGGACGAACCGACGTGAATACGACCGGGACGACCAGGTGGTGGGCTTGAACCTTAGGGAGGCTTCCTACGTACCCTATTTAGGAGACAAGGATCAAAGTCCACATAGTTCATTCTGTCAGGACTTACGCACCGAGGCAGCCCGGATGCGGCAAAGCTCAGTTGGAGAGGGACTTGGGCCGAAGGTGAGAGACCTCGATCCCTGTCACGCCCTCTACTGGCTTCGGCAGTGGGGAAGCACAATGGAGATACACACATGCAGTCCCCCACAAGGAACTAGGGGTTTGTAATGCCCTACCCCCGTGGGTGAAGGCCACTCCATGAATCGTCCCTAAAGAGGGGAAATCCCATCATCCCTACAGAGACGAGCAGGTGGGGGCCACATCCAAACTGGGGGGACCCTGCGTGCGAGGCACGGGATCGGACGAAGCGGACGGTTTAACATCTTGCCGGACGAAGTACAGTTTAACGTCGTGTGTTGAGGACGAAGCGGACGGTTTAACGTCTTGCCGGAAGAAGTACAGTTTAACGTCGTGTGTTGAGGACGAAGATGCTTGGCAGTTTAACGTCTTGCAGCGCATACATGGTGCAGTTTAGCGTCCTGCAGGACGAATGTTGAACAGTTTAACGTCTTGTAGCTCGGACGATATGCTAGGCAGTTTAACGTCGTGCAGCTTGGACGTGGTACAGTTTAACGTCATGTTGGACGAAACACTTGGCAGTTTAACGTCTTGCAATGCGGACGAGTGTGGTGCCGCCGATGGGTCCGTGTCACTTTGCGCAAGCCTAGAGGGCTGCACGGGAAGACAATGCATGGTGCAGGCACCCGGTATGAAGATCATCGGGCGCCACGCAGGCTGGTACCCACAGGGGGTCAAAGGGGGCGACCCTGGCGGTTTGCGCGCAAAAGAGGAATTTGGCGCGCAATACCGCGGGCCGGCGCGCAAAAAAGCCGGGATGGCGCGCAATTGGGCCAGCGCTTTGCGCGCGGAAGATAGAGATTGCGCGCACCGGGCTTCGGATAGCGCGCGGGGGCAACAGCTCATTCTTTAACGAATGGCCACTTAGCAAAAGGGGGGTGCGCGCAATCAGGCTGGATTGCACGCACCCAGGGGGCAATTGCGCGCAAGAGGCTTCTTTTGCGCGCGAAAGCCTTTGGGTGAAGAGTTGTTCAAAGGAAAGGAGCCAAAGGGTTGCGCGCGAAGGCGAACCCCGAGGCTTGCTTGTGCGAAAGAAAAAAGGTTACCTGAAGTTCGGCATTTCGCGCGGAAGGGGTTGGATTGCGCGAACGAGCGACCCTTCGAATTCCGGCAAACTTCAAAACGTCGAGGGTCGCCTTATATTTATAGGCAACCCCGGGCGTGAAATCCGGTCCGCGGGCGCGCAATTTCCTTCATGAGCGCGGAATCAGGCCCGGCGCGCAAGGGAGTCGCGCGGGCCACGGGCGCGCAAAATGGCGCGCCGGCCCAGCGCATTGCGCGCATCCCGGGAGGTTTGCGCGCGACACTACAACTTTGCGCGCGGGTCTCCAAAATTCCGCGCAAGTCCTCCGGGCCCTCCGAAACATGATTCTGACTCCAAATATGACCTCGCATTCCTCATCCGGAGCTTCGTTTGAGGAGCAACGGACTTTTCCGGCGTCTACAATCACAATCTCATTTTTATCCAAGATTGTTTGTACGTTGGTAATTACTGGGGTGTATTTTATCATCCACATCCATGTTTCCTCAATATGTGATATTAATATACTTCTAAAATAGTTAATATCCAATTTTACCCTTTGGTGAGTTTTTAGTGAAAGATATGAAAGGAATCTTTTGTCGTTTTTCATACGAGGTACTTTTTGACTTTTTCGACAAAAGTACGAGAAGAATGTTTTTTTAACTTATACGGCATGAATGTATTTTTAAAAAATTATTTCCAAGAATCTTCCTTTACAAGTTTTCACGTTTATTTTTAATCAACTTCTTTTAGTTTAAAATTTTATGACATGTTAAGAAAGGAAAATGTTTTTGAAGTAGAAAGGATATTTTCCTCTAGAATGGAGTTCAAGTGTTTTATCAAAATTATTTTCCATCTAAGATAATATAGGGTTATGTTTCTATCCCTATTATTACATGGATTTGATTATGTTGTGATGGAAATATTTTTATGAATTCCTTTATCTTATATGAATTGTTTTATGATGTCATGATGTTTAAGATTCCCATTTTTATTACATGGGTTATGCAATGATGTATGATTTATGATTTTGTGGAACACATAAGAATGGTATCATTATGATATGGGTGGGACCTATATCTCCCTCCAATGCATTGGGTAAAGATTTTATATCTCATGAGATAGACATGGCTGGAATGGTAGGTTATACCGGTTCGGTGAAATAGGACTGAAACGAGGGTGACTCGGTTCAGAAATGGACTTTGTCCACTAAGATAGTCTTGGCAATGAGTCTTGACTAATAAGAAATTATTCTCTATGATTATGTGTGTATGCCACAAATTTTCATGTTTTAAGTTATGATTATCGGGATTTCATTTCACTAATATGATTTATCCCATGTTATGAAATTATGATCTCTTTTGCAGGTTAAGATTTCTAAAAGATATGTTCTTATGAATATGACGTGATTGATATTTCGTTTGTTTACCCTTACTGAGCATTTGAGATCACCCTTTTATGTTTTCTTTTCCCTAGGACATAAAGAAAGGATTTAGGTTTAAAAAAAAGAAGATCTTTATGGGAGATGTTGAAGATCTTTCACCACGATTAGAAGATTATATTCTGAGTTTCCAAAGACACTAAACTATTACGATCCTTGTGTGTGTGTTTTTGTTATGTACTAAGTATTCCGCAAAAGTAATGTAATTTCCATGTAAGTCAAGCTTCGGGTCTCTACAGTTGGTATCAGAGGAAAAGTTTAGTCAACCTTTGGAAACTAGGATGCGAAAACGTTAGTGAGATCCCTAGAGATATTTCTAAGGTATGTCTAGGGATGTCCCTAAGGATAAGTATACGTATAGGATATAGTCCTAGAACTATGGTAACGATTTTAGATTAAATCAAAGATGTTAGATATTTATGTTACTCCCCCTTTATTATGATTTTTTCCTCTTACACTATTCTTTTTGGGTTTCAGAAAATGGCTGGAAACAAGATGATTCATGATAATGGAGGATATGATGGACAATGGAATGATATTATTCATGAGAAACCAAATGAAATGGGATTTGGAAGTCCAAACATCATTATTATGATGAATCAGCAATCTCATAATATGATCAATAAAATAAAATTTGTTAAGTTTCCTGACTCCGCTAATAAGAGAAAGATGGATTTTCATGATGATCATAGAGGAAAGAAAGTTCAATTTCCCCTATGTAAATCATGTGGGAAGAGGCATCAAGGAGAATGTTTCAAAGGAACTGGAAGATGCTTTGGGTGTGGAAAAGAAGGACACAAAGACAGTAAGTGCAAAGGAAAAGGTTTAGTTAACACCGGGGATGAGGATAATGGTATTGCTACGACATCAACAATGGTTAAATGTTTTAAATGTGGAATGTACGGGCATTATGCAAACCAATTCCCTAAGGGAAAGTCTCATGAAGAGAATCAGTATGGTCGTATGGGTAGTATTTATGTGGATGATGATGAAGAGACTACAAGTGATATGTGAGATGAAAGAACTGTTGAAGCTCGGTCAATGGTTTACGAATGTAGTGGAATGATTACATGTTTATCATGTGTAATGTTGTATAAGTAATCTCATGGTACTATGGAATAAAGAGACATCTAAGGATTGTTACACTGTTGTCTTTCCTTGAGTTTTGAAAGTGTATGATTAATGTTACCAGTATCCATGAAAGGTTATTCAGATATTTTTGGAATGTAGATGATATGCGCATAATGAAGGGATAAGGAGAAAATTAAATGTTTGATAGTATTCATGAGCTCACAACTGATATAAGGAGAAGGTTATGTAATGGATTGAGTATATAGAATTTTTGGATTTTGGTATGTTGAAAGAGTTAACTCTTGATAGCATTTATGTTTTCACTAAGGTTTAATGGGTATTCATTTTTCAATAGAATACATGATTAAGGTATTCACATGATTGTAATGTGACCAACAAGATATATGGGGGATAAATGATGGTATTCACATGCTTAGTTGACGACATTTCAAGTTATCATTTTCTTTATACTATGATCTTGGACTGAAGTATTTTAGATAAGCCTAAAGATTAGAATGGATTATGTTAACCATAAGTTAGTATTGTTTAAGGATAGAACTTTTTTTGATATTATTTATGTGATGTTATATTAATGTAGTTTTAGAAAAAGGACAACCTGCAGGACGGGCGACAGCCCATCGCGTCGGACAAGGCTGTGGGAATCGAACCCACAACCGAAGTGCGACTGGCCTTTATCAACTAACACTAGCCTACAGGAAGTCCCTGTTTAGTAGAAACTAGTTTTATTATATTAAGCAGTATGATATATGAAGTATAAGTCCATTTTAGGAACTATATATGATTAATCTCACTATAGATGGACTTATGTATTTTTTTGATAACATTTATAACCTTTTGTTTGAGACAGATGGAATGACCCATCATTCTATCACATGATCTGCTAACACATCATGAATGACAAATTCAACTTCATTTCTTTAAGAGATGAAGTGGAAATTGTCCATAGAACGACAAACGGTGAGACTATACCAAAATCACGAAAGTATTTCTTCTAATTCCAATTTCATCAACTTTAGGGAAATGATCTTGAAAACCAAAAATGTTGTCCTAGTTCTCTTATATCTGATGAATCAGATGGTACCTTAGATCGTCACAAATTTATGGCTTTGTGATTGCTGGCTTTTCTATAACCATGTTCTCTACCACTCTCCATCAAAACATGATGGTTAGATTTCTTCTCCATATCCATATTTTAACCTATGTGGAAACCTAATGATTAGTTTATTTGGGTAATCATTACATTTCATACTTTAGTTTTTAAAGCCCAGTTTTGGCTATTATATAACCATCGGTCAATATAATCACTGTGAACAAAATGTTTTGATTTTTGTCTCTAAATATAAGTAATCTTGGTTAATTATTATAGAAAGAAGATTCGATGGCCTCACCAAGTAGTCTTGGACCGATCGAAGCCCATCTAACAGAGCTTGGGAAGGAGGTAGCACCACTAGGCTTTGCTCTGGATCAAATCCAAGCCGAACTTCATCATGTGAAGCTGGAACGGAATCACCTTCGTGAGAAGTTCAAACTGATAGAAATTACTACTCGGGCAATGTTGACTGAGCCGCCCCAAGCTTCTATCACCCTAGCACACCTTACTCTTAGGTCCTATGCTGGTATTATATGGGGTTATGTAACGAGACCGTAACTACCTTGTGTAATCCTTGTTTTAAATAAAAATTGGGATTTCTTCTTATGATGAAGTTTATGAATTTTGAAATGACCGGATAAATATAGTATGCATATTTTTGATAAATTTTAGAAAAAAGGATATTTTAAATATGTTTATGTAAACCCTAAATAATTAAAAATGTGTAATGATTTTCAAAAAATGGTCTTCTGCAATTATGTTCAGTACTAAATTTAGAGTCTAATAAGATCAACTTGATTTTTGATGAATAGTAAATTATGAATAGTGATTTTATGATTAGGATTAGTAATATGACCAAATGGATTAGTAATCTCACTTAAAGAAAGTTTTAAAATAATCTAGGCACCTTGATTAAGTAATGTGATTCAATAAAATAGTTAAATAACGGTTTCATTAATTATTATTCAAGTATTAGTTTTTTCGGGTGAATAGTGTTTTTTAATTAAAAATTTTATTAAAAATAATTAGAAAATTAATTTTATAAAAATGACTTTATTTTTGTACTTAGAGCATCGATATTATGTTATGGTAATTTTTGGGGTTTTTTCTGAAAAAATGAATTTTCGATGAATAGTTTTTTTTATTTAAAAATTAAATTAAAAATATTTAGAAAATTATTTTTATAAAATGGATTTCATTTTTCAAATCAGAGCATTGATATTTGGTTAATGTGAAATTTTGGGATTTTTCTGAGAAAGTTGAATTTTCAGTGAATAGTAAAAATACAGTTTTAGGGTTTCGGTATGTTTAATGACATCATAACGGTGTCATGATGATGTCATGAGATCTTTTGAGGGTTGTCCAGCCAAGGGTGATGAATTATTGTTTTGGGGGCCCCATGTGGCCTAACTCCATGATAAATGACAAGGGAGAGCACATGGGTTTGAGAAAAGCACATGTGAGGTGTCCCTTGGCCATTAATGCCTTGTCCCCTCACTTTCCCTATAAATACCAAGCCCTCCTCTCATCCATTCGACTCCCCACTCATTCCCAACGAATTTCGGGTCTCATTACCTCCCAAGGAGTCCTCCCAAGGTGCCCCCAAGCCCTCAAGGTCCCAACCTTTGAGGTTTAAGCGTTACATTTTAAGGTAAGGGATCCGACCTCTCTCTTTCTTTTCAAGTAATCTCTTTTATGTCATTTATTTTATACTCCATGTTCTTATGTTGGAGGATGTTCTTTTATATTCATCCTACTGCCTATTTCATGTTCATATGATGAGAGACCCCCCTTGCTCTCATCAATTCGTTTTAAGAATGTTTAAGTGGCGTCGTTAGGCTGCCAAATTTTTAAGGGATTCTTTCACCTTCCTCGTTTTCAAGTTCTATTTTCATTCAAGTCTTTCATGTTCCTTTTTATTATGTTGGGGTATGATCTCTAAATTATCATACTGATCTTTTATGATCATATTATTAGAGACCCCATTTGATCGCTTCAATTCAGTATTTTGAAGTTTTAAGTGGCGCCGTTAGGCTGCCGAATTTTTAAGTGGTTCTTCACCCTTCTCGTTTTGAAGTTCTACTTTCATATCAATTATTTCAAGTTCCTTTTTGTTATATTGGGGTATGATCTCTATATATATCATAATGGACTCTTATGTTCATATGATGAGAGACCCCATTTGATCTCTTCAATTTAGTATTTTGATGTTTTAAGTGGCGCCGTTAGGCTGCCAAATTTTTAAGTGGTTCTTCACCCTTCTCGTTTTGAAGTTCTACTTTCATGTCAATTCTTTCAAGTTCCTTTTTGTTATGTTGGGGAATTATCTATATATCTATCATACTTATCTCTTATGTTCACATGATGAGAGACCCTATTTGATCTTTTCAAATCATTTTTGTTGATGTTTAAGTAACGCCGTTAGGCTGCCGAACTTTCATAAGAGAAATCTAATTTTTTTCTTCCTTCCATGTTTTTCATTTCAAATGGTATGTCCTTGAAATTTCATTACCATGATCATGTATCATTCTTATTATGTCCATGTACTATTTTATGGGTCATTTATGAATGTTTGACCCATTTTACCTCTCTTTTAATGTCTTCTAAAACCTCGGAACATTGCCGTTATGCTGCAGAATTTCTGTCTCAAAATGTCTATCTCTTTTTTCTAAAGTTATTTTATTTTATTAAGTGAATACTCAAAGCACTTTCTTCTAAAGCGGTATTCACATATATACCAAAATGTTCTATTTTAAATTCTGGGATTTACATACATGAGACCCACCTTCCTTTTCTGTGGGTTTTAAAGTGATATAAAGATCATGTCTTTAAAGCAGTTTTTAAAAAGTTATGATTATGAAATGAAACCCATTTACTTTATGCTATATGGGTTATTTATGAAATGTTTGATGATGATATATGTGGCTCACAGGATAATAAAGACAAATTTAAGGGTGCGCCCTGATAGCGCTCCAATGCATTGGGTAATGATGTAACCACTAGAGATTACAATTTTCCCGATACCTTGGTGAATAACCTTGGTAATTTTAAAATGACACCTTGGGGATGGACCTTGGTGATATGTTCATGATTTTCTATGTTAAATGATGTATCCACATCTTCAAGTTATGAAAAAGTTTTATTTTTATTATGATATGCCTCATGATTTCATTTTCATGCCTTAAAGTTCTTTTCATGACTTTATTGATGTATCTCAAGTTCATATGTAAAATGTTTCACTTGCTTCCCTTGCTGGGCCTTCTGCTCACCCTTCCTTTTGATGTATGTCCCCAGGTTATGGGATGCAGTAATTAGCCTAGGGTGAACATGAGGAGAAGCCTTTCAAGTGTTTAAGAAGAATGTTTTTTTTGTTTCATGTTTTATGTTCCTGGTTTCCAAGACACTAGACCTTAAAGATCCTCAGTTTTGTGTAATGTAATGAAAGTTTATGTTATAAAATGGCGGGATGATATAGTTGGTATCAAAGGATGGTTTTGTCACGACCCGTCCTCGGGGCCCGTGCCGTGACTACCCCAAGCCCGCCTTCCATAGGCCAGGGGCTGGCGACTAGCACCAAGGCGTAAAATCCCAGTAAACAGGGAAGGCATTGCCTTTATAAGTAACAACCACACAGAGTCAGCAAGCGGAAAGTAAAGTGCAGAAAAGTAAAGGGGGCCGGAATACAAGCCCAACTGTAAAGTACAACTGAAAAGTAAAGAACAGCAACTGAAGAAAAGACGGCGGCCTCGTGTCGTCCACTGGCAATCCCACCTGAAGGGTGGGTACAGATAGCCTCCAGGCTCCTCGGGTCCCACGTCCGCTCCGAGCACGTCCCGCCCAGTGGTCCACCTCCAGGTACCGTCCTGCTCCACGCCCCAACCGTGATCAGCGCTGTCCGTCGTCTGCAACCAACACAACAAGGTGCGGGCATAGCCCGTGCAGGGGTGAGTACAACTACTCAGTAAGGACCCCGAGACCCCCGAAGGTCTCCCAAAATCCACAAAGGATATAGCACAAAAGAAAGATGCAATCATGAAGTAACATCTGACTCGACTTAGGTATATGCCCATACATATACCTAAGTCCCCAATTCTAGCTCTGCTCACGAGCTCAAGAACAACTCAATCCACAAAGGAAAGCAAGACTCAAATCCACAAGGAGAGTAAACAGTAAATCCACAAAGGATAGTTCAACACAATCCACAAAGGAGAGTAAACAGTAAATCCACAAAGGATAGTTCAACACAATCCACAAAGGAGAGTAACATAAGATTCAGCTCAACCAGGTATACTTTTTCAGATGACGTCAAAGACGATCACTGATCCATCTAAGTCGTCGGACCCACGAAGGATCGATAGGTACTAACCCCCGCAAAATACCCACACAGGATCGGGCTCACACAGAACCTGTAGGCAATGGCTCACACAGAACCGGTAGGCAGTGGCTCACACAGAACCGGTAGTAGGACCCACACAGGATCGGGCACTGATCCACGTAGGATCGCTGAGTGCAGTAGTCGACGCAGTCCACTGAGGATCTCTGCACAGTCGTCGCCGCAGTCCACGGAGGATCTCTGCTCTGCCGTCGTCGCAGTCCACTGAGGATCTCTGCTCTGCCGTCGTCGCAGTCCATTGAGGATCTATGCTCTGCCGTCGTCGCAGTCCACGGAGGATCTCTGCTCTGTCGTCGAAGTCACAGCCAGCGCTAGGGTTCCCGCACATAGCGAGCTCGTTTAGGAGGGTCCGCTCCACGAGCCGAGAGGCTGATACATCAACTGACACGTAGTCCGAAGTTGATGTATCCAAAAGTTCCGTATCGACAACAGGATCTCAACGCAACAGACGGCGCGTCAATCGGACGCCCGGTCTGAGAGTTATTGGCATTTTCGTCCCAGGGGCCCGGTTGGTTTTTAGGGAAAAACCAACCCGACCGTACTCCGCCTGTATCCGATCCTCGGGCGGAGTATGCCAAAAGTTCCATCTCACTTAGAGGAAACTACCACAGTTGACGGTACGTCGATCGGACGTCCGTAGCCCAAGTTATGAGCGTTTCCGCTCCGAGGGCCCGGTTGGTTTCGTGTACGAACCAACCCGGCCGAACCCAAAGTCTTCCGAAACCTTGAGTATAATATACCGAAACGACCGTCTCGATCCAAGGATCGCGTAGCCGCTGACGGTTCGTCAATCGGAGGTCCCAGGCCCAAGATATGGGCGAAAGACCGAAGAGGGCCCGAAACGGGGGTACTGGGCCCGGGGCGACCCGGCCCGAACCCCCCCTGGGGTCGGCCGAACAGGCTGCCGCCGCGGGTTTGACCCGCGGCATTTGGAGAAACGCGGCCCCCGCGGGGGGGGGGGGGGGACCGCCTGTCACGCGGACGCGGCCGGGCCGCCGCGTCCGTTCCCGGTTCCGCGCGGCCGCGGAACCGGCCGCCGCCGCCGCGGCTTCAGCCGCGGCGGAAGTTCTCCACGGCGGCGCGCCGGGCACCGCCGCCTCCGGTCGCCGGCGCCGCCGCGCCGGCGACCCGCGCCGCCGCCGCCTTCCGCGGGCCGCCGGAGATGCTCCGGTGGCCCGATTCCTTTCCCGTCTGCGCCGTTACTCCTCCCGGGACGCGTCCTTCACTGCGGAAACAACAATTGGCCCTTGCGTTGTGCTTTTGCCGTCGCCCGCCAAATCCGCACAAAAAGGAAGATCGGCGGAGGGTTGCCGGGTCTTGTTCGTTAGACCCGCACCCTCCGCGTTAGCCATAAAATCATCGGGAGGAAAAGGATTAACCAAATCAACAATTTTAAATAGATTAAAATTGTTCCAATCGGGTTCTTTATTTGGAAATAATAAACACGGGAAAAGAAATAAAATATTCCAATCAACCCTTACCTTGTCGTCGTCGTCGGACGGGAGGTCGTCGCGGAATCGCTCGTCGCGGAGGTAGGAGATCGTCGCGTCGTCGCGGTATCCGGCGTCGCGTCGCCAATCTCCGGATCAAGAACAAACGGATTTAATTAATTAAATCCGTTGTTATTGAAATTTAAAAAAAGGGAGAAATAAAAGATTCGATTCTCACCTTTGTTGCCGATCGCACGTTCACCGCGGAAGAAGAGGCACCGAAGAAGAAGAAGAAGAAGAAGGTCGCGGAAAAGCTGTTGACGTCGCGGATCGTGCGTCGTCGAATTCCGGTTCCGGCGTTCTTCGCGTTCTTCGCGTTCTTCGCGTTCTTCGCGTTCTTCGCGTTCTTCGCGTTCTTCGCGTTCTTCGCGGGGAGATGAAGGAACGAAGATTCTTTCAAATCCTTTCCAAGGATTTTTAGGTTGGTCTTATTTTATAAACATGCCAACACGAAACCGGTTAAGAAACGATCCATCAATTCGTTGAATTAATTCAACGAAAGAAACAACCCATTTAATTCACGAAGAAACAGTCCATTTAATTCACGAAATAAACCGCCCAATTAAATGGTCTGTTAAGAATTAAAGAAAACGCGTCGGTTGACTTTTCAGTTACTTTGACGGGTTTTCGCGGGTGCGTTACTTAGCGAAAGAAACGGCGGGGCTCGTGCGGGCCCTGCCTCACAAATATCCTACCAAGAGGGTAGGATATTTCTGGATAGCATCCTATCCAGTTCAATTCAGTTCAAGCCGCCTTTAAGTGGCTTCAAGTGGCTTCTAAGCAGCTTAAGTGAAATAAAATAAAGTTGTCGCACAAATTTATTTTATTTCTGACTTAAAGCCGCAAAATTTAAAAACCACGTCTGAGCAAACGCAACTCCGGAAGAGGCGTTTCTAAGCAAATACCGGCGCTGCGATTTCATCGGTGCCCTCAGAATTTGATTCCGGGCACCGGTTCAAAAGATAGAAAAACCCGCTCGTCCGTTCACTGAACGTACCCGAGCCAAACTTCGGAAATTGATTCCGGGCACACCGGGCCTCGGAATCAGGTGCCGTCTGAAGCTGCGCTCTTGTAAAATTCCAAAGAAAATTAAGAAAAAAAATTTCCTTGAAATTTACGGGTCTTTACATTAATCCCACCTCAGGGCTTTACGTCCCCGTAAATATACATCAAAAACTAGGGGAACAAATGGGGGTATTGAGCACGCATCTGAGCCTCCCGCTCCCAAGTGCTCTCCTGGAGGTTCCCGTGCTGCCATCTGATGCGCACAAGAGGAATCGACCGCCCACGTAGGACCCGCTCCTGTCGATCCTCGATCTCCACTGGGACCTCCGCAAAAGTCGCCCCATCGTCCACGTCCATCTCCCCAAAGTCGATGATGTGCGTCGGGTCGTGCACGTATCTCCTCAGCTGAGACACGTGGAAGACGTCGTGCACCCGGTGCAACTGAGGTGGTAGAGCCAGGCGATAAGCCACCTCTCCTATCCTGCTGAGGACCTGGAAAGGCCCGATGAAGCGTGGAGACAACTTGCCGCCTCGGCCAAATCTCCGTAAACCACGTCGAGGTGAGACACGCAAAAAGACGTGGTCGCCATCCTCGAACTCGAGTGGCCTCCGCCTCCTGTCAGCATATGACTTCTGCCGGCTCTGAGCTGTCCTCATCCTCTCCTGGATGATCTGGACCTTCTCTGTCGTGGCTCGGACCATCTCTGGTCCCACGAGTGCTGACTCCCCAGGGTCTGTCCAGCACAACGGTGATCTGCAGGGTCTGCCGTACAACGCCTCGTATGGTGCCATCCCGATGGTGGAGTGGTAGCTGTTGTTGTACGCGAACTCCACCAAGGGTAGGTGGTCCTCCCAGCTGCGACCAAAGTCGAGAACACATGCACGGAGCATGTCCTCGAGTGTCTGTATGGACCTCTCCGTCTGACCATCCGTCTGAGGGTGGAAGGCTGTGCTCAGATGGAGCCGCGTCCCGAACGCCTCCTGCAACCCCTTCCAGAGCCGGGAAGTGAAACGAGCATCTCGATCGGAGACGATAGATGATGGCACACCGTGAAGCCGTACGATCTCCTGGACGTAAAGACGTCCCAAGCTCTCCACTGAGCCCAGCTCTCTTATGGGTAAGAAGTGTGCCGACTTGGTGAGTCGGTCGACAATCACCCAAATGGAGTCGTGACCTCTGGAAGTGCGTGGAAGTCCAGTCACGAAGTCCATAGATATGCCGTCCCACTTCCACTCCGGGACCTCCAAGGGCTGTACCAAGCCTGCTGGTACCTGATGCTCTGCCTTCACCTGCTGGCAGGTGAGGCATCGTGAAACGAACTCTGCCACAGCTTTCTTCATGCCCGGCCACCAGTGCTGTCGTCTGAGATCCTGGTACATCTTCGCCACTCCGGGATGTACCTCCAAGGGAGAAGTGTGAAACTCTCTCAGCACCTCCTCTCGTAAAGCGACTGGTACGAAGGTACGTCCTCTGAAAAGGATGTCGTGCTCTGCTCCAAGGGAGAAGCCATCAGGCGCCTGACCTGAGGATATCAGTGCACGCCGGGTCTCACAGTCAGCGTCCCCACGCTGAGCCTCTCTAACCCGCTGTAGAAGTGGAGGAGAGACTGTGAGAGACTGAAGAAAGGCTGCTCCGTCTCTATCCACGAAGGATATCTGCAAGGAGGCTAGCTGCTCCGTCGCCTCCTCAAGTAGCTGAATGCCCGTCCTCCTGCTGAGGGCATCGGCTACCACGTTCCCCTTCCCAGGAGTATAGACTATCTCAAAGTCATAGTCCTGGAGGAACTCAAGCCATCTCCGCTGTCTCAGGTTCAGGTCCTTCTGAGAGAAGATATACCTGAGACTCTGGTGGTCAGAAAAGACTGTGAAGCGCTCGCCCATCAGATAGTGCCGCCAAGTCTTCAGAGCGAAGACCACTGCTGCTAACTCCAGGTCATGAGTGGCGTAGTTCTGCTCATGCGGCCTCAACTGACGTGATCCGTGGGCGATCACGGCCCGCTCCTGCATCAGGACGCACCCGAGTCCAGTCCCTGATGCGTCGCAGTAAACTACGTACCCAACTCCCTCCTCAGGCAACCTCAAGATAGGTGCGCTGGTCAATCTCTGTCTCAGCTCCTGGAAGCTCTGCTGACACCTGTCTGACCACACAAAGGGTTTCCCCTTCTTCGTCAATGCTGAGAGTGGTGCCGCAACTCTGGAGAAGTCTGGCACGAATCTCCGATAGTATCCCGCTAGGCCCAAGAAGCTCCGCACCTCTGTCACGCTCCTGGGTGGCTCCCAAGCTAGCACTGCCTCGATCTTCGCGGGATCCACTGCAACTCCCGCCTCAGAAATGACGTGCCCCAAGAAATGGACCTCACGTAACCAGAACTGGCATTTTGAGAGCTTGCCATAAAGCTGGTGCTCTCGGAGCGTGTCTAGCACAACTCGCAGGTGGTAGGCATGCTCCTCCTCAGTCGTCGAGTATACCAAAATGTCGTCAATGAAGACAACGACAAATCGGTCGAGGTATGGCTGGAAGATCCTGTTCATGAGGCTCATGAACACTGCTGGAGCATTGGTTACACCGAATGGCATAACCAAGAACTCATAATGGCCATACCGACACCTGAAGGCCGTCTTCTGCACGTCCTCGTCTCGAACTCTGAGCTGATGATAGCCTGACCGGAGGTCTATCTTCGAGAACCACCGCGCTCCCTTGAGCTGATCGAAGAGGTCATCAATCCGTGGCAGCGGATACTTGTTCCTCACTGTCACCTGGTTCAGGCGACGATAGTCGACACACAGTCGCAAGCTCCCGTCCGCCTTCTTGGCGAACAATATCGGGGAAGCCCAGGGTGAAACACTGGGTCAGATAAACCCCTTGCTCTGCAAGTCCTCCAACTGTACCCGCAGCTCTCGAAGCTCGGCGGGGGCCATCCGATATGCTGGAGTAGATATCGGGGCTGTCCCGGGGTACAAGTCGATGTAAAAGTCTACCTCTCTACGAGGAGGTAGCCCTGGAACGTCGTCGGGAAAGACGTCCACGTACTGGTCCACCACTACAGGAAAAGCCGGACTCCGCACGTCCACTGCTCCTAGGATGAGGCTAGCCAACTGATGAGAGATGGGCTGCACTCTCCTCCGCGGAAGTCCATCCTGTGCTGCAAAGGTTCCCTTCTCGCCGGTGAAGGTAAACCTGCTTCCGTCGGTGCGAACACATCGCACCTTGCGCCTAAAACAGTCGATCTGGGCATGAACCGTGGATAGCCAATCCATGCCCAAGATGACGTCGTAAGGCCTCGACGCCGCTACAAGGAGATCCCAGCCGAAGCTCTCGCCTCCTAGAGTAAGCTCACACTGCCGGCACCAGTGCGTAATCGTCGAGTCTGCTCCCGTAGGAGTCTCTAGCCGTAAGGATCGAGCCAACGGCTCAGTCGGAATCTCCGAGCTCCGAACAAGGGCAGAGGCTATGAAAGAGTGACTCGCTCCTGTGTCTATAAGTACTGCAGCAAGGGTGGAATAGACACAGATCGTACCTCGAATCATCTCTGGAAAGTCGGGGTCGTAGGCCTCCACTGCCTGGAGCTGGGCCTGTCCCTGCCCGCCAGCTCCCTGTGGTCGAGGTGGCCCTCCTGGTGGGGGTGGGGGTAGAGCCTGGAAGCGTCGCCCACCACCCGCTGCTCGGCCAGCTCCTCTGCCTCGTCCGCCTCCTCCCTGCGGACCGCCACGGTCGACCCTCTGCCTCTGCCTGGGTGGCCCCTCCACCGTCTGCTGCTCCTCTGGTCGGCGAGTCGGGCAGTCACGAGCCATGTGACCCTGCCCGCCGCAGGAGTAGCACAGCCTGCCTCTCGGAAGGCTGGTACTCCGCTGTGTGCCCCGCACCGCTGAGCCGGTGTCCTGAGGCCGTCTGCGTGGGGGTCTGGTCTGCCTGGACCCGAGAGTCATCCGTCGGCTACCTGCTGCCGAAGACTCAGCTACCTGCCGCCCTGCGCTAGGTCTCGCCGCTGAAGAAGGCTCTGCCAGGAAGCTCTCGATCAGGAGGGCTCGCTCCACCACTCCCGCCTGGGTCGGAATGCTGAGGGAGATCAGCGACGCCCGAATCTCCTGTCGCAAGCCCTGCTCGAAGGTCCGGGCCCAGAAGAAGGGGTCCCGTACCATGTCGGTCGAGTAGCGAGATAGGTCAGTGAACCTCGCCGCGTACTGAGCGACCGTCATGCTGCCCTGGCGCAGCTGGAGAAGCTCCTGGATGCGCACCGCTCGGAGGGTGGCCGGGACGAACTCAGAGCGGAAGAGGCTCTCGAAGTCCGCCCAGATCAAAGATGCCTCATCGTGAACCTGGAGCATCAAGCTCCACCATCGTCCTGCCGCCGCCTGCAGGAGGCTCGCCGCGAGAATCACCATGAGATCCGCTGGTGTCCTCACTAGCCTAAAGATCCGTACCACCGCCTCTAGCCAGTCCTCGGCGGCCTGGGGGTCCGCCTCACCGCGAAACCTGGGCGGTCACTGGCTCTGAAACTCATGCAGTGCCCTGAGGCGACGTGCATCGTCAGCGTCTGGTACTGGTAGCATCGGTGGCTCGGCGGGTAAAGCTACCGCCGGTGCCACTGCTGGCAAAGGGCCCTGCACCGAGGCCTCGTCGCTCGGTGGGCTGCCGTCGCGCCCTACACTCGGAACCCTAGCTGGCAGTCGTCGCGGGGCCATCCTGAAAAGGAGAACAAGAGCACCACAGTCAGAACAGTATACCTGGTGAGCTGGCACAAGTAATCACAAGGAAAACTTGAGACTTTCATAAAGCAGATCAGTATACCCGGTGAGCTGACACAAGTAATCACAAAGAAAACTTGAAACACACACGCAATCAATGTTTTCATGCATTAAGTCGGAAATCAGGAGTCAGGGTCCTGGTGTACGGATACGTCGGCCGCCGCACCAACACTGGGCTCCCTGAACTGATAACCACACTCAATACACTAAACACTATTGCTTCACATAGAAGGAAAAGACGATCAGAGTCTGCGGTAGAACCGACCGCCTTTGATACCAATTTGTCACGACCCGTCCTCGGGGCCCGTGCCGTGACTACCCCAAGCCCGCCTTCCATAGGCCAGGGGCTGGCGACTAGCACCAAGGCGTAAAATCCCAGTAAACAGGGAAGGCATTGCCTTTATAAGTAACAACCACACAGAGTCAGCAAGCGGAAAGTAAAGTGCAGAAAAGTAAAGGGGGCCGGAATACAAGCCCAACTGTAAAGTATAACTGAAAAGTAAAGAACAGCAACTGAAGAAAAGACGGCGGCCTCGTGTCGTCCACTGGCAATCCCACCTGAAGGGTGGGTACAGATAGCCTCCAGGCTCCTCGGGTCCCACGTCCGCTCCGAGCACGTCCCGCCCAGTGGTCCACCTCCAGGTACCGTCCTGCTCCATGCCCCAACCGTGATCAGCGCTGTCCGTCGTCTGCAACCAACACAACAAGGTGCGGGCATAGCCCGTGCAGGGGTGAGTACAACTACTCAGTAAGGACCCCGAGACCCCCGAAGGTCTCCCGAAATCCACAAAGGATATAGCACAAAAGAAAGATGCAATCATGAAGTAACATCTGACTCGACTTAGGTATATGCCCATACATATACCTAAGTCCCCAATTCTAGCTCTGCTCACGAGCTCAAGAACAACTCAATCCACAAAGGAAAGCAAGACTCAAATCCACAAGGAGAGTAAACAGTAAATCCACAAAGGATAGTTCAACACAATCCACAAAGGAGAGTAAACAGTAAATCCACAAAGGATAGTTCAACACAATCCACAAAGGAGAGTAACATAAGATTCAGCTCAACCAGGTATACTTTTTCAGATGACGTCAAAGACGATCACTGATCCATCTAAGTCGTCGGACCCACGAAGGATCGATAGGTAATAACCCCCGCAAAAGACCCACACAGGATCGGGCTCACACAGAACCTGTAGGCAATGGCTCACACAGAACCGGTAGGCAGTGGCTCACACAGAACCGGTAGTAGGACCCACACAGGATCGGGCACTGATCCACGTAGGATCGCTGAGTGCAGTAGTCGACGCAGTCCACTGAGGATCTCTGCACAGTCGTCGCCGCAGTCCACGGAGGATCTCTGCTCTGCCGTCGTCGCAGTCCACTGAGGATCTCTGCTCTGCCGTCGTCGCAGTCCACTGAGGATCTCTGCTCTGCCGTCGTCGCAGTCCACGGAGGATCTCTGCTCTGTCGTCGAAGTCACAACCAGCGCTAGGGTTCCCGCACATAGCGAGCTCGTTTAGGAGGGTCCGCTCCACGAGCCGAGAGGCTGATACATCAAATGACACGTAGTCCGAAGTTGATGTATCCAAAAGTTCCGTATCGACAACAGGATCTCAACGCAACAGACGGCGCGTCAATCGGACGCCCGGTCTGAGAGTTATTGGCATTTTCGTCCCAGGGGCCCGGTTGGTTTTTAGGGCAAAACCAACCCGACCGTACTCCGCCTGTATCCGATCCTCGGGCGGAGTATGCCAAAAGTTCCATCTCACTTAGAGGAAACTACCACAGCTGACGGTACGTCGATCGGACGTCCGTAGCCCAAGTTATGAGCGTTTCCGCTCCGAGGGCCCGGTTGGTTTCGTGTACGAACCAACCCGGCCGAACCCAAAGTCTTCCGAAACCTTGAGTATAATATACCGAAACGACCGTCTCGATCCAAGGATCGCGTAGCCGCTGACGGTTCGTCAATCGGAGGTCCCAGGCCCAAGATATGGGCGAAAGACCGAAGAGGGCCCGAAACGGGGGTACTGGGCCCGGGGCGACCCGGCCCGAACCCCCCCCTGGGGTCGGCCGAACCGGGTCGGCCCGAACCGGGTCGGCCCGAACCGGCCCGAACCGGCTCGGCCGGGTCCGGTCCGGCCTGGGCGCGGCCCGGCCGACCGGACCGGCCGGCTCGGCTTCGGCCGCGCGGCCGAACAGGCTGCCGCCGCGGGTTTGACCCGCGGCATTTGGAGAAACGCGGCCCCCGCGGGGGGGGGGGGGGGACCGCCTGTCACGCGGACGCGGCCGGGCCGCCGTGTCCGTTCCCGGTTCCGCGCGGCCGCGGAACCGGCCGCCGCCGCCGCCTTCCGCGGGCCTCCGGAGATGCTCCGGTGGCCCGATTCCTTTCCCGTCTGCGCCGTTACTCCTCCCGGGACGCGTCCTTCACTGCGGAAACAACAATTGGCCCTTGCGTCGTGCTTTTGCCGTCGCCCGCCAAATCCGCACAAAAAGGAAGATCGGCGGAGGGTTGCCGGGTCTTGTTCGTTAGACCCGCACCCTCCGCGTTAGCCATAAAATCATCGGGAGGAAAAGGATTAACCAAATCAACAATTTTAAATAGATTAAAATTGTTCCAATCGGGTTCTTTATTTGGAAAGAATAAACACGGGAAAAGAAATAAAATATTCCAATCAACCCTTACCTTGTCGTCGTCGTCGGACGAGAGGTCGTCGCGGAATCGCTCGTCGCGGAGGTAGGAGATCGTCGCGTCGTCGCGGTATCTGGCGTCGCGTCGCCAATCTCCGGATCAAGAACAAACGGATTTAATTAATTAAATCCGTTGTTATTGAAATTTAAAAAAAGGGAGAAATAAAAGATTCGATTCTCACCTTTGTTGCCGATCGCACGTTCGCCGCGGAAGAAGAGGCACCGAAGAAGAAGAAGAAGAAGAAGGTCGCGGAAAAGCTGTTGACGTCGCGGATCGTGCGTCGTCGAATTCCGGTTCCGGCGTTCTTCGCGTTCTTCGCGTTCTTCGCGTTCTTCGCGTTCTTCGCGTTCTTCGCGTTCTTCGCGGGGAGATGAAGGAACGAAGATTCTTTCAAATCCTTTCCAAGGATTTTTAGGTTGGTCTTATTTTATAAACATGCCAACACGAAACCGGTTAAGAAACGATCCATCAATTCGTTGAATTAATTCAACGAAAGAAACGACCCATTTAATTCACGAAGAAACAGTCCATTTAATTCACGAAATAAACCGCCCAATTAAATGGTCTGTTAAGAATTAAAGAAAACGCGTCGGTTGACTTTTCAGTTACTTTGACGGGTTTTCGCGGGTGCGTTACTTAGCGAAAGAAACGGCGGGGCTCGTGCGGGCCCTGCCTCACAAATATCCTACCAAGAGGGTAGGATATTTCTGGATAGCATCCTATCCAGTTCAACTCAGTTCAAGCCGCCTTTAAGTGGCTTCAAGTGGCTTCTAAGAAGCTTAAGTGAAATAAAATAAAGTTGTCGCACAAATTTATTTTATTTCTGACTTAAAGCCGCAAAATTTAAAAACCACGTCTGAGCAAACGCAACTCCGGAAGAGGCGTTTCTAAGCAAATACCGGCGCTGCGATTTCATCGGTGCCCTCAGAATTTGATTCCGGGCACCGGTTCAAAAGATAGAAAAACCCGCTCGTCCGTTCACTGAACGTACCCGAGCCAAACTTCGGAAATTGATTCCGGGCACACCGGGCCTCGGAATCAGGTGTCGTCTGAAGCTGCGCTCTTGTAAAATTCCAAATAAAATTAAGAAAAAAAATTTCCTTGAAATTTACGGGTCTTTACAGGTTTAGTTATTTGTGGAAATTAGGATATGAAAACTCTAGGAGGAACCCTATAGAAAAGTTTAATATAGGAAATCTTCCTGGTATTTTGGTGAGTATTGAGTAAGGGGTTGCCAAGCAAATACATCCCTGTCTGGATACGAGCAGGTAGAGGTGGATCTGGCACAGATGTACATAGGGGTAAAACCCGAAAACACCGCTTTGAGCTAGACTCGAACGAGAACTGGTACACGACAACGGGCCTTGCTGCACTCTTGGTTACGACACTCCCGAGGGATATGCTTTGGTAAATTCATAAGCTTGGTATGAACCATTATTAAAGGAACAAAGATAAAATAAAATAAAGGTTCACATAAGAATATATGATCATTCATAACCTAGATGGGAACCTAGGAGATCACAAGTTAGGGTATACCTTTAATATACAAGTTATCCTTATATGCTTTCAGTTCATTTTCATGATTATTAGCTAAGTACTTAAGCCCCTAATTATGATTTCTCTTCTTAGTTAATGGTGGGAAATGGAAGAACATGTTCCGACAACCAATGTGATAGGAAATGCGACGATTTTCGTATTAATATGACAGGGATGATTAGGGGATTAAAATATGATTATTATTTTGGAAGACGTTCATTATTTTGGGAACCATATTTGATCGAGGTAAATAGATTACTACGGTATTTTCATTGAGGAGTAAGGTTGACTTATATTTTGAAGAATCGATGAATTTAAGGTGAACTTATAGTAATTTAGGTTACTTATGGGAATGACTAACCTATCTTGGGTAAAATATGTTTAGGTTAGCTACTTTTTTTTATAAGATGTTAGGAGTGGTTGATGTTGTCTGGAGATGAACAATGAAGTTGTTTTGGAAGACTATGTTATCAAATCCTTATTGTATTTGGGTTTCAATCTTAGTTTGGTTTGTTTTGAGGAATTTTAAGGACCGTTATTTATGGAATGGTCTATGATGAAATTTGGGTAGTACCATGGAACTTTGATGATTTAAAAGTAGTTTCCATTCCTATGGGATTCTTTCTTTTTGAAGATTTGTTTTACCTTAACCTTTCTGTTTTTGGGATAATGTTTAAAGATAGAAGAAATAGATAGTTAATCTTTTGTAGATTATGTGATTCTATAGAAGATGATTCTTGTGCTTTTATGAGACCAAGTGTTTTTGAATTCTCATCATTTGGAGAAAAGATTAGTGTTGGTAGGGACTTGTTAAAGGATGAAACTCTACTTGAAGGTTGGTATATTTTCTTATGTTTTTGTTCTATGTAGTAAATGAAATCCTCAAAATTATGAAAAGAAACGTAAAACAAAAATGTTGTTGGTTTACGTTTCCTACTAGGTAATCAAAGACCGTTTACACACATCATAAGTTTGGGATTTTCTCATGGTTAACTTTCTCCTAATCATGTTCTCTATCACTCTCCCTCAGAACTTGACCCTTTGTTTTCTCCTCCATGTCCATGTTTTCCTACATGGAACCCTAGTGTGGGTTAACTCGGGTGACCTTTGTACTTCCCTTTCTTTATTTTAAAGTAATAGTTTTACTGACTCCTTTTTCGATGTGGGACTTTCAATGAAATTTCAAAACCCAATTTTAAAATTGCGAGGACGCAATTTCTTAAGGGGGGAAGATTGTAACGACCCGAAATTTTTAAATAAATTTTGTTTCCCAATTTTATGTGTTATTGTTATACTCAACAAAAATGTTCTATTTGATAAACATGATTATAATTAAAATGAGATCAGTGGGTTTTGACTATTATATAACCATCGGTCAATATAATCACTGTGAACAAAATGTTTTGATTTTTGTCTCTAAATATAAGTAATCTTGGTTAATTATTATAGAAAGAAGATTCGATGGCCTCACCTAGTAGTCTTGGACCGATCGAAGCCCATCTAACAGAGCTTGGGAAGGAGGTAGCACCACTGGGCTTTGCTCTGGATCAAATCCAAGCCAAACTTCATCATGTGAAGCTGGAACGGAATCGCCTTCGTGAGAAGTTCAAACTGATAGAAATTACTACTCGGGCAATGTTGACTGAGCCGCCCCAAGCTTTTATCACCCTAGCACACCTTACTCTTAGGTCCTATGCTGGTATTATAAGGGGTTATGTAATGAGACCGTAACTACCTTGTGTAATCCTTGTTTTAAATAAAAATTGGGATTTCTTCTTATGATGAAGTTTATGAATTTTGAAATGACCGGATAAATATAGTATGCATATTTTTGATAAATTTTAGAAAAAAGGATATTTTAAATATGTTTATGTAAACCCTAAATAATCAAAAATGTGTAATGATTTTCAAAAAATGGTCTTCTGCAATTATGTTCAGTACTAAATTTAGAGTCTAATAAGATCAATTTGATTTTTGATGAATAGTAAATTATGAATAGTGATTTTATGATTAGGATTAGTAATATGACCAAATGGATTAGTAATCTCACTTAAAGAAAGTTTTAAAATAATCTAGGCGCCTTGATTAAGTAATGTGATTCAATAAAATAGTTAAATAACGGTTTCATTAATTATTATTCAAGTATTAGTTTTTTTGGGTGAATAGTGTTTTTTAATTAAAATTTTATTAAAAATAATTAGAAAATTAATTTTATAAAAATGGCTTTATTTTTGAACTCAGAGCATCGATATTATGTTATGGTAATTTTTGGGGTTTTTTCTGAAAAAATGAATTTTCGATGAATAGTGTTTTTATTTAAAAATTAAATTAAAAATATTTAAAAAATTATTTTTATAAAATGGATTTCATTTTTCAAATCAGGGCATTGATATTTGGTTAATGTGAAATTTTGGGATTTTTCTGAGAAAGTTGAATTTTCAGTGAATAGTAAAAATACAGTTTTAGGGTTTCGGTATGTTTAATGACATCATAATGGTGTCATGATGATTTCATGAGATCTTTTGAGGGTTGGCCGGCCAAGGGTGATGAATTATTGTTTTGGGGGCCCCATGTGGCCTAACTCCATGATAAATGACAAGGGAGAGCACATGGGTTTGAGAAAAGCACATGTGAGGTGTCCCTTGGCCATTAATGCCTTGTCCCCTCACTTTCCCTATAAATACCAAGCCCTCCTCTCATCCATTCGACTCCCCACTCATTCCCAACGAATTTCTGGTCTCATTACCTCCCAAGGAGTCCTCCCAATGTGCCCCAAGCCCTCAAGGTCCCAACCTTTGAGGTTTAAGCGTTACATTTTAAGGTAAGGGATCCGACCTCTCTCTTTCTTTTCAAGTAATCTCTTTTATGTCATTTCTTTTATACTCCATGTTCTTATGTTAGAGGATGTTCTTTTATATTCATCCTACTGCCTATTTCATGTTCATATGATGAGAGACCCCCCCTTTCTCTCATCAATTCGTTTTAAGAATGTTTAAGTGGCGCTGTTAGGCTGCCGAATTTTTAAGGGATTCTTTCACCTTCCTCGTTTTCAAGTTCTATTTTCATTCAAGTCTTTCATGTTCCTTTTTATTATGTTGGGGTATGATCTCTAAATTATCATACTGATCTTTTATGATCATATGATGAGAGACCCCATTTGATCGCTTCAATTCAGTATTTTGAAGTTTTAAGTGGCGCCGTTAGGCTGCCAAATTTTTAAGTGGTTCTTCACCCTTCTCGTTTTGAAGTTCTACTTTCATATCAATTATTTCAAGTTCCTTTTTGTTATATTGGGGTATGATCTCTATATATATCATAATGGACTCTTATGTTCATATGATGAGAGACCCCATTTGATCTCTTCAATTCAGTATTTTGATGTTTTAAGTGGCGCCGTTAGGCTGCCAAATGTTTAAGTGGTTCTTCACCCTTCTCGTTTTGAAGTTCTACTTTCATTTCAATTCTTTCAAGTTCCTTTTTGTTATGTTGGGGAATTATCTCTATATATATCATACTGAAATCTTATGTTCACATGATGAGAGACCCTATTTGATCTTTTCAAATCATTTTTGTTGATGTTTAAGTAACGCCGTTAGGCTGCCGAACTTTCATAAGAGAAATCTAATTTTTTTCTTCCTTCCATGTTTTTCATTTCAAATGGTATGTCCTTGAAATTTCATTACCATGATCATGTATCCTCCTTATTCTTTCCATGTACTATTTTATGGGTCATTTATGAATGTTTGACCCATTTTACCTCTCTTTTAATGTCTTCTAAAACCTCGGAACATTGCTGTTATGCTGCAGAATTTCTGTCTCAAAATGTCTATCTCTTTTTTCTAAAGTTATTTTATTTTATTAAGTGAATACTCAAAGCACTTTCTTCTAAAGCAGTATTCACATATATACCAAAATGTTCTATTTTAAATTCTGGGATTTACATACATGAGACCCACCTTCCTTTTCTGTGGGTTTTAAAGTGATATAAAGATCATGTCTTTAAAGCAGTTTTTAAAAAGTTATGATTATGAAATGAAACCCATTTCCTTTATGCTATATGGGTTATTTATGAAATGTTTGATGATGATATATGTGGCTCACAGGATAATAAAGACAAATTTAAGGGTGCGCCCTGATAGCGCTCCAATGCATTGGGTAATGATGTAACCACTAGAGATTACAATTTTCACGATACCTTGGTGAATAACCTTGGTAATTTTAAAATGACACCTTGGGGATGGAACTTGGTGATATGTTCATGATTGTCTATGTTAAATTATGTAGCCACATCTTCAAGTTATGAAAAAGTTTTATTTTTATTATGATATGCCTCATGATTTCATTTTCATGCCTTAAAGTTCTTTTCATGACTTTATTGATGTATCTCAAGTTCATATGTAAAATGTTTCACTTGTTTCCCTTGCTGGGCCTTCTGCTCACCCTTCCTTTTGATGTATGTCCCCAGGTTATGGGATGAAGTAATGAGCCTAGGGTGAACATGAGGAGAAGCCTTTCAAGTGTCTAAGAAGAATGTTTTTTTTTTGTTTCATGTTTTATGTTCCTGGTTTCCAAGACACTAGACCTTAAAGATCCTCAGTTTTGTGTAATGTAATGAAAGTTTATGTTATAAAATGGCGGGATGCTATATTGGATGTAATTTCACATTTAAACCAGTTATAAACAAGTATCAATGTTTTGATAGTTATTATCTCTTATAAACACGCCATTTGTTTTGACGATGGGAATTAATTTTTTAAATTAGTTAATGTAACTGATATGTTTTGAATTTGGTAAAATAGACATCATTTTTGAGTTCATGATATCAAATATAGTTTAGGCCTAATTTTTGTAATTTTTCTAGAAACTTTCATTTTTTGATGAATAGTGAAACCACTAAGTGGTAGTAAAAAAAATTAATTTTTCATAAAACTTAATTTTACCGCTTCTGTGAGTGGAATTTCAAAAATCCAAGAGACACGGTTGATGTCAGTAAGTAAAATGTGGTTCAATGAGATGAAAATAATTTTTTGGTGAATAGTAACTTTTTACTTTTTTTACCACGGTTAAAAGTAAATAGGGTAATTAAGGGTAAAAATGATATTATTATTACCCTAACACATGTCCTAATTCTATTGTAAAAGTGTAATTCTACCAAAAAAAACCTTAGAAATAAAATATGACCATTTAGGCCCACTGAGATTAGATTAGGACATTTATTATTAATTTATTTAAAGAAGGGTTAAAATAGTTAAAATTAAAGTTTAATAACTAAATTATTTTTAATATAAGGTTATACATAAGATAAATTCTACTATAAATATTCATTAGAAAGCTAAAAATATTTCCTACATAATTATATTTTATTTGTAATTTTTAGACTTTAAATAATTTAATTATGACACAATGATGATGCAGTAATTACCATAATAGTGAAAAATTAGAATAATTGATATTATAAATACCTAAATAAGTATAATTTGAGACTTTTTATGAATTAAACTAATTTTCTAGGTTAATATGACATGTTAGGATTAATTTAATTAACTTTGGTCGAAGTAATCATTCTGTTATGAGTTTCAAAAAAATCAACTATTGAATAGTGTCTAAATTGACATAAATAGTTTTTAAAACAAATATTATATTATTAATTGTTATTTTATTCCTAAAAATCTAAGGTTAGGCCAAATGACTTAGATAAGGTTATATATATTAATAAAACACAACTTGAGGGTCTCTTGGATGTATATGGTAAGTTTATTAACTATATAATATAAAAATACAAAGTGACATGGTAAATGTCAATCTAATTAACTAAGAGTTAAAACTAAATGATAAGGTTAATATAGGAACCTAAACTAGTCTAAATTATGTTGTATGAGATGATTTCGACCCATCCCTACCTTAGCTTCGAAATAAATAAATTTTGAGCTATTTAAAACCGAATTTGACTTTATAATAAAATAATAGTTTTAGTTATTCCAAAGGTGCCCCTCTCCTCCCTTATAAAAGGGCACCTCCTCCCTCTCTTCCTCACACAACTTTGAGCCTTGAAGCTCATCCAACCCCTAAAAAATTATCTTCTCCACTTCCCTAGAAATATCCTAGAGGTTCTGGTCTTCCTCAAAGACCAATTTTAGTGCCCCAAAGGGAGATCTCAAAGAGGCGCTTCAAAGAAGAGGTAATTTCTGTTACCGATTCTTTCAACTTTATTTCTTCTTCCACTTCTTCTTCTTAGGTTGTTTCATTATGAAGTAAAAACATCAGTATCACTCATATACTGATATGTTATTATAAGTATGAAAAAACCCTATTTCACCATCTATCCATCCTACGGAAAAAGGAAATCACCGCGCGTGCGTACGTACGGAATTCCGTCTCTACGCCGTGGTGTAATCTATTTTCCGCCACCACCTTAATTGGATGGGTATAATTGTGTAATGAGTAACTATATATGATTATTATAAAGTCATATTGATACTGAAATAGTATACATACACTTCAACACAATTCCATGACCATGGGAACGATATCATCGCTCGTGTGTACGTACGGACTACCGTCTCCACGACGCGATGAGATTCATTCTCCACATTAACCATTCATGAATGATTATAAAGTATATATAATAAGTAATCATGAAATATATGACATAATAATGATACTGGATTTATGTGTATATATATGTATGTCATCTACTTAATTTCATTCAACTCAATAAGGAAACGAAAACAGCGTTCATGCGTACGTACGGCCTACCGTCTCCATGAACGGTGTATTTCTTTCCATTTAATGATTTATTATATATATGTATATTCTGAATATATATTATATATAAATCATGTTTTATATTCTGGAATTAAGTAATCATGATCTAAGTAATCATATGAATAATTACAAGTCAAAACACGGACGACAAATGAAACAATTTTACCCAAAACGCTCTTTAACATGGAATTTACAAAAGAACGGGTAATATAAAGTCATGAGTGAACCATATATGATATCATAACAATTAATATGATTCTGGAATAAGCCAATGAAATTATTTAAATCATTATACAGGAGGTTCAGACACATACGAAGCAAATCGGACCTAAGGTAAGGGAAATATCACAATCTCATTTTTATCCGAGATTGTTTGTACGTTGGTAATTACTGTGGTGTATTTTATCATCCACATCCATTTTTCCTCAATATGTGATATTAATATACTTATACAATAGTTATTATCCAATTTTACCCTTTGTTGAGTTTTTAGTAAAAGATATGAAAGGAATCTTTTGTCGTTTTACGTACGAGGTACTTTTTGACCTTTCCGACAAAAGTACGAGAAGAATGTTTTTTTAACTTATACGGCATGAATGTATTTTTAAAACATTATTTCCAAGAAGCTTCCTTTACAAGTTTTCATGTTTATTTTTAATCAAATTCTTTTAGTTTAAAATTTTATGACATGTTAAGAAAGGAAAAATGTTTTTGAAGTAGAAAGGATATTTTCCTCCAGAATGGAGTTCAAGTGTTTTATCAAAATTATTTTCCATCTAAGATAATATAGGGTTATGTTTCTATCCCTATTATTACATGGATTTGATTATGTTGTGATGGAAATATTTTTATGAATTCCTTTATCTTATATGAATTGTTTTATGATGTCATGATGTTTAAGATTCCCATTTTTATTACATGGGTTATGCAATGATGAATGATTTATGATTTTGTGGCACACATAAGAATGGTATCATTATGAGATGGGTGGGACCTATATCTCCCTCCAATGCATTGGGTAAAGATTTCATATCTCATGAGATAGACATGGCTGGAATGGTAGGTTATACCGGTTCAGTGAAACAGGACTGAAACAAGGGTGACTTGGTTCAGAAATGGACTTTTCCCACTAAGATATTCTTGGAAATGAGTCTTGACTAATAAAAAATGATTCTCTATGATTATATGTGTATTCCACAAAGTTTCATGTTTTAATTTATGATTATCGGGATTTCATTTAACTACTATGATTTATCCCATGTTATGAAATTATGATCTCTTTTGCAGGTTAAGATTTCCAAAAGATATGTTCTTATGAATATGACGTGATTGATATTTCGATTTTTTACCCTTACTGAGCATTTGAGCTCACCCTTTTATGTTTTCTTTTCCCGAGGACATAAATAAAGGATTTAGGTTTAAAAAAAAGAAGATCTTTATGGGAGTTGTTGAAGATATTTCACCACGATTAGAAGATTATATTCCGAGTTTCCAAAGACACTAAACTATTACGATCCTTGTGTGTGTGTTTTTGTTATGTACTAAGTGTTCCGCAAAAGTAATGTAATGTCCATGTATGTCAAGCTTCGGGTCTCTACAGTTGGTATCAGAGGAAAAGTTTAGTCAACCTTTGGAAACTAGGATGTGAAAACGTTAGTGAGATCCCTAGAGATATTTCTAAGGTATGTCTAGGGATGTCCCTAAGGATAAGTATACGTATAGGATATAGTCCTAGAACTATGGTAGCAATATTAGATTAAATCAAATATGTTAGATATTGATGTTACTCCCCCTTTATTATGATTTTTGCCTCTCACACTCTTCTTTTTGTGTTTTAGAAAATGGCTGGAAACAAGATGATTCACGATAATGGAGGATATGATGGACAATGGAATGATATTCTTCATGAGCAACCAAATGAAATGGGATTTGGAAGTCCAAACATCACTATTATGCCGAATCAGCAATCTCATTATATGATCAATAAAATAAAATTTGGTAAGTTTCCTGACTCGGCTAATAAGAGAAAGATGGAGTTTCATGATGATCATAGAGGAAAGAAAGTTCAATTTACCCTATGTAAATCATGTGGGAAGAGGCATCAGGGAGAATGTTTCAAAGGAACTAGAAGATGCTTTGGGTGTGGAAAAGAAGGACACAAAGACAGTAAGTGCAAAGGAAAAGGTTCAGTTAACACCAGGGATAAGGATAATGGTATTGCTATGACATCAACAACGGTTAAATGTTTTAAATGTGGAATGTATGGGCATTATGCAAACCAATGCCCTAAGGGAAAGTCTCATTAAGAGAATCAGTATGGTCGTATGGGTAGTATTTATGTGGATGATGATGAAGAGACTACAAGTGATATGTGAGATGAAAGAATTGTTGAAGCTCGGTCAATGGTTTAAGAATGTAGTGGAATGATTACATGTTTATCATGTGTAATGTTGTATAAGTAATATCATGGTACTATGGAATAAAGAGACATTTAAGGATTGTTACAATATTGTCTTTCCTTGAGTTTTGAAAGTGTATGATTAATGTTACCAGTATCCATGAAAGGTTATTCAGATATTTTTGGAATGTAGATGATATGCGCATAATGAAGGGATAAGGAGAAAATTAAATGTTTGATAGTATTCATGATCTCATGACTGATATAAGGAGAAGGTTATGTAATGGATTGAGTATATAGAATTTTTGGATTTTGGTATGTTGAAAGAGTTAACTTTTGACAGCATTTATGTTTTCACTAAGGTTTAATGGGTATTCATTTTTCAATAGAATACATGATTAAGGTATTCACATGATTGGAATGTGACCAACAAGATATATGGGGGATAAATGATGGTATTCACATGCTTGGTTGGCGACATTTCAAGTTATCGTTTTCTTTATACTATGAGCTTGGACCGAAGTATTTTAGATAAGCCTAAAGATTGGAATGGATTATGTTAACCATAAGTTAGTATTGTTTAAGGATAGAACTTTTTTTGATATTATTTATGTGATGTTATAGTAATGTAGTTTTAGAAAAAGGACAACCTGCAGGGCGGGCGACAACCCATCGCGTCGGACAAGGCTGTGGGAATCGAACCCACAACCGAAGTGCGACTGGCCTTTATCACCTACCACTAGCCTACAGGAAGTCCCTGTTTAGTAGAAACTAGTTTTATTATATTAAGCAGTATGATATATGAAGTATAAGTCCATTTTAGGAACTATATATGATTAATCTCACTATAGATGGACTTATGTATTTTTTTGATAACTTTTCTAACTTTTTGTTTGAGACAGATGGAATGACCCATCATTCTATCACATGATCTGCTAACACATCACGAATGACAAATTCAACTTCATTTCTTTAAGAGATGAAGTGGAAATTGTCCATAGAACGACAAACAGTGAGACTAAACCAAAATCACGAAAGTATTTCTTCTAATTCCAATTTCATCAACTTTAGGGAAATGATCTTGAAAACCAAAAATGTTGTCCTAGTGCTCTTATATCTGATGAATCAGATGGTACCTTAGATTGTCACAAATTTATGGCTTTATGATTTCTGGCTTTTCCATATCCATGTTCTCCACCACTCTCCATCATAACATGATGGTTAGATTTCTCCTCCATATCCATATTTTCACCTATGTGGAAACCCAGTGATTAGTTTATTTGGGTAATCGTTACATTTCATACTTTAGTTTTTAAAGCCAAGTTTTGGTATTCCTTTTTACAATGTGGGTTTCTATAAAAGAAACTTTCGAGTAGTAAACCATTTATAACCCCGACGAATTTCGAGGGAGAAATTCATTTTAAGGGGGGTAGAATGTAACAGCCCGAGATTTTATAAAAAAATATTATTTTTAATTTCATTAATGTCTTGTGTTGTACGCTACACCAAAAGGAGTTTTCTCAACACGCATCCTTGACTTGCCTTGCATATCGCGACCTTCCTCGATAGCGTGTGTAGTACGCAATACCTAGTTTCACTAAACAACGATATGCTATTAAAATATTATTAAAACTAGCCGTTTTGAATAGTAATAACCACCTTTTAAAATTTTAGAAATTTTAGCTCTCAAAATGGACTTCATTTTTAGATTCGGAGTATCGAATTTAGCCTAAGGTGAAATTTTGGTACTTTACGGATAACTTTCATATTCTGATGAATAGTGAAAATTACTAAATTTTAATTAAAAAAACCATTTTAATCAAAATAATTAATAATGATAAATTATTAATTTGAGTGGTTTTAAAGTATATAGTGAATATCTTTTTACAATTTAATAAAATGTTGGTCATTGGATGTAATTTCACATTTAAACAAGTTATAAACAAGTATCAATCTTTTGATAGTTATTATCTCCTAAAAACACGCCATTTGTTTTGACGACGAGAATTAATTTTTTTAAATTAGTTAATGTAACTGATATGTTTTGAATTTGGTAAAATAGACATAATTTTTGAGTTCATAATATCAAATATAGTTTAGGCCTAATTTTTGGTATTTTTCTAGAAACTTTCATTTTTGATGAATAGTGAAACCACTAAGTGGTAGTAAAAAAAATGAATTTTTCATAAAACTTAATTTTACCACTTCTGTGAGTGGAATTTCAAAAATCTGAGAGACACAGTTGATGTGAGTAAGTAAAATGTGGTTCAATGAGATGAAAATAATTTTTTTGTGAATAGTAACTTTTTATTTTTTTTACCACGGTTAAAAGTAAATAGGGAAATTAAGGGTAAAAATGATATTATTATTACCCTAACACATGTCCTAATTCTATTGGACAAGTGTAATTCGACCAAAAACAACCTTAGGAATAAAATATGACCATTTATTCCCACTTGGATTAGATTAGGACATTTATTATTAATTTATTTAAAGAAGGGTTAAAATAGTGAAAATCAAAGTTTAATAACTAAATCATTTTTAATATAAGGTTATACATAAGATAAATTCTACTATAAATATTCATTAGAAAGATAAAAATATTTCCTACATAATGATATTTTATTTGTAATTTTTAGACTTTAAATAATTTAATTATGACACAATGATGATACAGTAATTACCATAATAGTGAAAAATTAGAATAATAGATAATATAAATACCTAAATAAGTATAATTTGAGACTTTTTATGAATTAAACTAATTTTCTAGGTTAATATGACATGTTAGGATTAATTTAATTAACTTTTTTCGAAGTAATCATTCTGTTATGAGTTTCAAAAAAAATCAACTATTGAATCGTGTCTAAATTGACAAAAATAGTTTTTAAAACAAATATTATATTATTAATTGTTATTTTATTCCTAAAAATCTATGGTTCGGCCAAATGACTTAGATAAGGTTATATATATTAATAAAACACAACTTGAGGGTCTCTTGGATGTATATGGTAAGTTTATTAACTATATAATATAAAAATACAAAGTGACATGGTAAATGTCAATCTAATTAACTAAGAGTTAAAACTAAATGATAAGGTTAATATAGGAACATAAACTTGTCTAAATTCTATTGGATGAGAGGATTTAGACCCATCCCTACCTTAGCTTCTAAACAAATTAATTTTGAGCTATTTAAAACCGAATTTGACATTATAATAAAATAATAGTTTTTGTTATTCCAAAGGTGCCCCTCTCCTCCCTTATAAAAGGGCACCTCCTCCCTCTCTTCCTCACACAAATTTGAGCCTTGATGCTCAGACAACCCCTGCCAAATTCTCTTCTCCACCTCCCTAGAAATATCCTAGAGGTTCTTTTCTTCCTCAAAGACCAATTTTAGTGCCTTAAAGGGAGATCTCAAAGAGGCGCTTCAAAGAAGAGGTAATTTCCGTTACCGATTCTTTCAACTTTATTTCTTATTCCACTTCTTCTTCTTAGGTTGTTTCATTATGAAGTAATAACATCAGTATCACTCATATACAGATATGTTATTATAAGTATGAAACAACCCTATTTCACCATCTATCCATCCTATGGAAAAAGGAAATCACCGTGCGTGCGTACGTACGGAATACCGTCTCCACGCTGTGGTGTAATATATTTTCCGCCACCACCTTAATTGGATGGTTATAATGGTGTAATGAGTAACTATATATGATTATTATAAATTAATATTGATACTGAAATAGTATACATACACTTCAACACAATTCCACGACCATGGGAACGATATCATCGCTCATGCGTACGTACGGACTACCGTCTCCACGACGCGATGAGATTCATTCTCCACATTAACCATTCATGAATGATTATAAAGTATATATAATAAGTAATCATGAAATATATGACATCATAATTATACTGGATTTATGTGTATATATATGTATTTCATCTACTTAATTCCATTCAACTCAATAAGGAAACGAAAACAGCGTTCATGCGTACGTACGACCTACCGTCTCCATGAACGGTGTATTTATTTCCATTTACTGATTTATTATATATATGTATATTCTGAATATATATTATATATGAATCATGTTTTATATTCTGGAATTAAGTAATCATGATCTAAGTAATCATATGAATAATTACAAGTCAAAACACGGACGACAAATGAAACAATTTTACCCAAAACGCTCTTTAACATGGAATTTACAAAAGAACGGGTAATATAAAGTCATGAGTGAACCATATATGATATCATAACAATTAATATGATTCTAGAATAAGTCAATGACATTATTTAAATCCTTATACAGGAGGTTCGGACACATACGAAGAAAATCAGACCTAAGGTAAGGGAAATATCACAATCTCATTTTTATCCAAGATTGTTTGTACGTTGGTAATTACTGGGGTGTATTTTATCATACACATCAATGTTTCCTCAATATTTGATATTAATATACTTCTACAATAGTTAATATCCAATTTTACCCTTTGGTGAGTTTTTAGTAAAAGATATGAAAGGAATCTTTTGTCGTTTTTCGTACGAGGTACTCTTTGACTTTTCCGACAAAAGTACGAGAAGAATGTTTTTTTTAACTTATATGACATGAATGGATTTTTAAAACATTATTTCCAAGAAGATTCCTTTACAAGTTTTCACGTTTATTTTTAATCAACTTCTTTTAGTTTAAAATTGCATGACATGTTAAGAAAGGAAAAATGTTTTTGAAGTAGAAAGGATATTTTCCTCAAGAATGGAGTTCAAGTGTTTTATCAAAATTATTTTCCATATAAGATAATATAGGGTTCTGTTTCTATCCCTATTATTTCATGGATTTGATTATGTTGTGATGGAAATATTTTTATGAATTCCTTTATCTTATATAAATTGTTTTATGATGTCATAATGTTTAAGATTCCCATTTTTATTACATGGGTTATGCAATGATGTATGATTTATGATTTTGTGGCACACATAAGAATGGTATAATTATGAGATGGGTGGGACCTATATCTCCCTCCAATGAATTGGGTAAAGATTTTATATCTCATGAGATAGACATGGCTGGAATGGTAGGTTATACCGGTTCAGTGAAACAAGACTGAAACGAGGGTGACTCGGTTCAGAAATGGACTTTGTCCACTAAGATAGTCTTAGCAATGAGTCTTGACTAATAAGAAATGATTCTCTATGATTATGTGTGTATGCCACAAAGTTTCATGTTTTAAGTTATGATTATCGGGATTTCATTTCACTACTATGATTTGTCCCATGTTATGAAATTATGATCTCTTTTGCAGGTTAATATTTCTAAAAGATATGTTCTTATGAATATGACGTGATTGATATTTCGTTTGTTTACCCTTACTGATCATTTGAGCTCACCCTTTTATGTTTTCTTTTCCCCAGGACATAAAGAAAGGATTTAGGTTTAAAAAAAAGAAGATCTTTATGGGAGATTTTGAATATCTTTCACCGTGATTAGAATATTATATTTTGAGTTTCCAAAGACACTAAACTATTACGATCCTTGTGTGTGTGTTTTTGTTATGTACTAAGTATTCCGCAAAATTAATGTAATGTCCATATACGTCAAGCTTCGGGTCTCTACAGTAATATTATTCAATGTTGACCTTCCCTAGGGTATAGACTATCTATAAGTTTTAGTTCTATAGGAACTCCAACTATCACTGATGTCGTAGGTTAAGGTATCTCTGAGTGAATATATAACTAAAACTATATTGGGCGGAGTAAACCACAATGCACTCCTTTAGAAGGTACTATCTCTACATCCATAGGGTTTAGAATACCACTTATATCTCTAGTTCATGATTTGTGTAGTTCATCTCGTGGGGTCTCAAATATCTCGACTCATATATAATAAATTTTGGATTTATTAAAATTGTTATATATCCCCCTTTTCAATTTATTAACATAAAAAATGATCAGCCAGATCATTTCTAATGACATGTTCTTTAAATTAATTTTCTGGATAATTTTTCTTAAAGTTGTGAAATTCAAGAACAATCAATCTACATTTATAATATTCTGGAGAGAAATAGTTTTAAAACCCATTTTAAAAATCACAAAATCAATTAACCTTTTCATGAGAAAAGTTACCCATTTATCCTAGTTTTGTTCAATTATCTCATGCACCTCTTCTTCTGTATAATTTTTAATCTTCTTTTTTTGTTTCTCAGTCTTCATTCCTGATTATTTTTATTGTTTTAACACAACACCATTATTCCCGTCCTCCAGTTTATAAAAAATCACAATTTCATCATTATAATACATCATTAAAAATAAATTTACGAAATATACATGTTCACTGTTCAACAGTGCTTTGGTTTTGAAAATTTGGTGACTCTAAATTCCCGATGTGTTCGAAAATTCTTATCGCTATACATTAGTAAGTAGGTGTTTATAAATTTTTAAAATTTCTCACTTTTTCAGTGTCCTGATCATAAATTCCCATCCCATGTTCTCATGAACACCTTATATGAAGGATGTTACTCTTCTCATCAGAACTAGTTTAACCAATCTGTTGGGGGACATTATAATGATAAGACCAATGAAGTGTTGAGGAAAAATCTCAACCACCTTACTTTAAACTCTAAATACAAAAATTCAAGAAGGGAAAGAGTAAATAGAAATGAAAAAACTAGTTCCTGAATGGAAGTGACCTCCCAACTTGTAAAAATCATAAACAACTCCAAACATTAATGAACCAAAATAAATATTACTTTATAAACCAAGTGGGTTGTAAAAACAAAAACCAATCACTTAGGGAATAGAGTTCTCAGTGTGGCATTTTTGGGCACACTGAAAACTTTTGTCCTAATTTTCACATGCCATCCCAACATGAAAATTACAATTTTCCAACTATGGTCCAAGGATTCCTAAAATAGATTACCCATTTTCAAAAAACTACAACCAAGGATATAGGAACCATCCCAATGTCTCTAATAAATAACAAGGAATGATTAGAAAACCAACTACCCCTTCTTACCAAAACCAACCCAAACAACAATTTCAAAATCAATAGAGGGGTGAGCCATCAAATTCACAAGGGAACATTAAGTTCCAAATGTTCTCTAAGATTGATCAAATCTTAAATAGAATGGATTTTAAAGAAGATAAGTTTAATTCTAAAGTTAATAAACAAAAATCCTAACCAGATTCTAATAAAATTCAATCTTATGCTATAATGAAAAATATCGAAACTCAATTGGGCCAACTAGATAGAGACATGGCTTCTAGGGATAGAGGTAAACTGCATGGAACAACTGAAATCATACCTTGGGAGAATAACATGGCTGTTGTAACAAGAATTTTGATAAACACTCAAACTAAAGCTAAGAAAGACTCTAAAAATCCCAAACTAAAAAACTGTCTGATTCTAGGAATAAAAATTTTATCCACAAACAATCTGAGAATCAAGAGAAAAGTTTAAAAATTAACAAAATCTAAAATTTTCACCTAAAATTCAAGAAAAAAATTCTATGAACAAGATGAATAACGAAAAGGATAAAACTATAGAATAATTAGGGGACATTCCTAATATTCTTGTGGAATTTTCCCCACCCATCCCTTTCCTAGAAAATTTAAAACCAAAGAGTAACAACATGGAGAACTTGTTTTATTCCTTGGGTTTTTGACCAAGCATAAGTGAATAATCCTTTTATCCAAGCCTTGATTCAAATTACATCATATATGAAATCCCTTAAAAAAATTTCCATATGAAATTCCACTTGAATAATTTTCCACATACATCCTCACTATAGAGTGCAGTGCTATGATTCAAAAGAAAATCCCCCCAAAATATAAAGACCCCATTAGCTTTGTCATTCCCTACACTATAGAGAACAGTGGTCAACTAAATTCTTTGTGTGACTTAGGTTCTAGTGTCAATGTACTCCCATTATTATTGTTTCAATATTTCATATTGTGTTATCTAAAACCCACCTATATCATACTACATTTGGATGATCGTGTATTCACACATCCTCTTGGTAGGGTAGAATAACTGCTAGTTAGAGTTGGAAATTTTTTTCTTCCTATAGACTTCTTAGTGCTTGATATGGTGTGTGATCCAAAGGTTCCCACCATTCTGGGTAGGAACTCCTTTTCCACTAGAGGATTAGTCATAGATGTACATAAGGTTCAACTGATCTTTAAAATTGGGGAGAAATAATAAAAATACAATTTATTTAAAAATTTCAAGAGACTATCATTTTCTAAAAATTATTCTAAGATAGAGTATTTAGAAGTTAAAAATTCAATTGAAAATTTAGATGAATCTAAAAAACCATTTTCTGAATAAATAAATTTTGAAGTTGGAAATTATGTTTCACATGATGTTTAATCTTCTCAAAATGAAAATATATAAATATTTTGATAACTGGAGTGGTCTTATTTCTATTTCTACTGGGGATTTATATTTTGTTTCTTAACGTAAGGAATTTATGAGGGAATATGAGGGTGATTATACAATTAATAATACTTATGAAAATATTGATTTTATTTAGGGAGAGATGATAAAACAACAGGATTATTGTGATTTTTTAATTATTTTAAATTCTAATATATAGAATCTTGAAGGTGAGCTATCAATCTTGGACCGTAGTGAAGAAAATTTAAAATCTGGTTATGCAATACAAAACCATTCCACATTTCTAACTCCTTATAAAAGTCATGTCAAAGACATTGTTCCTTCTACGCCCAATAGTCATCCTTCATGTGAAAAGGAATCCACATTGGAGCTTAAAACGCTCGAAAAAAAACCTAAAATATTCATTTCTTGGGGAAAATTTAACTCTACCTGTATTAATTTCTACTAAACTGAATGATGATCAAGAGGAAAAAAATTTGGGTGTTCTAAATAAATTTAAATTTTTAATAGTATACACCATAGATGATATTAAAGGGATTATCCATTCATTATGAATGCATAAAATTCATGTGGAAACATATTATAAACCTAAAGTTGAGGGTCAAATAAGACTGAACCCCAACTTGAGAGATGTTGTGAAAGAGGAAGTTATCAAACAACTGGACACTAGAATTGTATATCCCATATCAGATAGTTCATAGGTTACCCTATCCAAGTAGTTCCAAATAATGGTGGTTTTATTATTATAGAAAACAACCAAATTTTTTTTATTGCAATAAAAACCATTCTATAAAGAAGAAAGAGAAGAAAGAGAAAGAACCAAGCCTTCAGCGTGGTCTGAAAAAATGAATCTTGAGAGAATCACCCATAAAAACATCAACACTCTCTAGGGGATGGACTGAAGAATGAATAATTACATGAGGATATTGTCTGGGGATGCCTTCATGGATAGGAAGTCTACAATGAGATTACCTTCATGCTATGTGTGGAGGAGTTATGTTTCATTAGAGATGAGAGACATTCAATTGCGAACTAGATATATGATCTTCTAAGGGGTGTTGGAAATATATTTGAGAGAGTTATAGATGGTTTTTGAGTTATTATATACCATTTTTAATTGTATATAGTGTTCATGGAACAAATCAAGGCTATTCCACATCGCATTAGCTTCATCCTGGAAAGAGTTTCCCATCCCATAACATGTGTTAAAGGAATACCTCAGTGGTCCCATGGAATCATGTACCACTCCTCTCCCATAGGTGGTTATCTACCTACATACACCATCTATGTTTAACTTAAGTCCTTTAATGGGAGGAGACCAACAAAACCATCTTATGACTGCTCAGAATTGAGTACCTCGGGGTGGGGGCCTCTGTTTGTAAAGCGTCTAAGGGAAGTAGCATTCCCCTTGAGATTCTTGAGGCCCAAAAATTTTGAAACATGACATTTGGTTTTAAAAATCACAGTAGTGGTATACCATGGTGAATCATTGTGTCGAGCATGGTTATGGGCTTTCCAAATGGTCCAACAGCTGACCATAAAGAGAATATCCTAAGCCTTCACCTCTTGAATGTACCATCTAGTTTCAACAAACCATCCATAAATGACTACCCCCCAGACTCCACCTCCCCCTGAGGAGTAGTGAATTATCCTAGCCACCCCCCAATGCTTGGATTTATAATCACCTTGAAAGAAAGTATGAAAAGTAGTTTCATCTATAGGATCCAGAAAGTAGGATCACTTTTAGGTAGGATGGACACATTTACCTTCTACCTCCATATCCATATGAATCGAACAATTATTGATTCTACAAACTAATAATTTATTATTTGGAGGGATATGCTTACACCAGAGTCCTTTCCCCAAAGGTTCTCTTGAAGGCGTTGCATACACCATCTTCTTGTGTGACCTGGTTGTGAAATGGCATGATGAGGAGCCCATGAAGATGCACTGGTTTGGCTTGTCCTCGAGTATTATATTGTTAAACATAGTTTTTTTGAGTGGTATTGATGATCGCATGGATGGATGAAGGGTGATTGTTTTCTTTATTGATGGTTAGTTTGGATGTGGGGCACCTAGGGTGACCCAAAATAATTCCAACACAGTTATACTCCCAGAAGTTAATGTCTACATTACCAAGAATCCACCAAGATATGTGATAGATAGTGGGGGTGGGTTCCTTAAAGCAGTTATAAGGGGGGGGGGGTGATTCCCTCCTTTATCTCTAAACTAGTAGACTTATTTAACTCTAGTAAATCTGCTCCTGAGAGACCTGCAGTTAATAAATTCCCATGCCATCTTCCCCTGAAGAGATTACACTCCATCCCCAACATTTATTGAATTGATTCCCCCTTATTCCACCTCCTCATATAGTCTAGAATAGGAGGTTCAAGGACATCTACCGTCCCCTTGAGAATCCAAGATTAAGGTGGTTAAGATGATACTGATTTCTTATAGAGTTGACATGGGAACCTTGAGCATCAAGAAGATATTCATGTGAATAGAAGATAACACACATATAACTAGGGTGATTCTCTTATAAAAAAAGAGAAAATGGTTCTTCCAATTAGTGATATTTTTTTGAAATTTTTTAAACCATGTCTTGAAAGTGTCGGAATTGAATTCTTCTGAGAGCAATGGGAACTACCAAGTATTCCATGGGGAATCTCTTACCTTGTATGGCTAAGATATATTCCGTGATATGAATTATCTCGGTTAAGAATCTTGAAGAAAATAAATCATGGATATTATACTAATTACTAGTATTCCCACTCTACCTAGAATACTCTTCTATAATACTGTTGAATCCCCTAACCAAGGAACTGTGTCCATTGATGAAGAATATTAAGTCATCGGCTTCTAGAATGTGAGCCACCACAAAGATGTGTCCTCTACAGTGGTTGGGGATGATACAACTTTTATGTATATAAAAGTCAATCGATCTACTCAGGACTTCTTGAATCATGATAAATATGTTAGGGGAGAGGGGGTCCTCTTGTTTGAGACCCCTAAATAATTTCAAGAAACCACATTTGTCATGACCCCTACCCCAGGGCCCATGTCGTGACTACCCCAAGACCTCATTCCATAGGCCAGGGGCTGCTCATTATCACCAAGAAGGCATATCCCAAAAAGGGTGGGAATTGCCTTTAAACCTGAACACAGACACAACACAACACAAACTACAGAAAGGTAAACACTAAGTAAACCACAAATGTCATTGAGATGACTACTAAAAGTATCGTACAAACTGAAAATTAAAATGGGGCCAGAATACAAGCCCAAAACCACAAAGGAAAGTACAAATAAAAAGGTCTGTCTGCTCAAACCCTACCTAATGGGTAGGTGGAGGGAATTTGTCTATAGATATAGATGTACATCTCTTCTATCCCATATCACTAGGCACCAACTGGTTTTGGACCACCAAGGTCTCTGTCGAATCATCGATCACCTTCATGAGACACAACATGTGTGGTCGAAGCCCATGCAAGGGTGAGTAAGACAGTACTCAGTAGGGACCCCAAACCATAAAGGAAAGAACACAAATAAAGACCACACAACAAGATCACACAAAAATACTAAAAATCAAAGATATCTCACACCAGGTATAACTAAATATATAGTATGTAATATTTTAAATCATAAAGCCAAATCATCTCTTACTACTGAGGGACTCATCACTAATGAGACACAATGGTCTACTCGGCTCCTGGACCACTAAGGTCTTCTCGGCTGTTGGACCACTGAGGTCCGCTCGGTTGTTGGACCATTGAGGTATGATTATCTGCTACACCACTGAGTTCTGCTCGTCTACTGGACTAGTAAGGCCTACTTGTATGATGTACCATTGAGGTCCTCTCATCAGATGGATCACTGAGGTCCGCTCATCTTCTAGACCCCTGAGCTCTGCTCGTTTGCTAGATCACTGAGGTCTGCTTGTCTGCTGGACCACTGAGGTTCACTCATCTATTAGACCACTGAAGTTCGCTCGTCTGTTGGAAAACTCAGGTCTGTCCATCTTCTGGTCCACTTAGATCTTCTCATCTTATGGAAAACTATGGTATGCTCATATGTGTGACCATAGATATCCCCTCGTCTCTTAGAACATTAGTATCTAGTCATCATATCCTTCATTTCACATCTAGCAGTTGGATTCCTTCTCTCTAGTGAACTTGATTCTGATAGAATCTAATCATCAATCCATCAGTCATATCTTGACTTCCACAAAGTCCCACTTCGTGTATACCCAAAGTATTATCTCGTCACCAGGGTCATAATGCTATAGGTGGTGCGTCAATTAGATGATCGATCTGAATGATATTTGTGTTTTAGTAAACAAGGGTGTGTTGCGTCTAGGCCTAGTCTGACTTGGTCAGACTGACCCAACCAACCCGGCCTGGGGGTCCTGCATGACCAATCCCATTTTGGCTGACTTGAATTAAACAGGTTAGGTTCAGGCTGACCTATTCCAACCTGGCTTAGTGTCTAGTCCCATTAGGCCTTGCTGGACTCGGCCTGGTTCATCCATGGGTTCAGTCCGCCAATTCACCCAGTGACCTGGTTCTCATTCGGTCGGGTCTGACATAGTTGGACCAGTTTTGACCAGCCGGGCAGCCCAGGGGCACGGTTACCCATCCAGCCTGGTCCTCATTGGGGGGTCGGTTCTCCTCCAACCCGGGCCACCCAACGGCCTGGTTTATTTCACTAGATCGAACCACATCGGTGGGTCGGCATGGATCCAGCTCGGACATGACACGTGCATCTGATTAGTCTGGTCATGCGGCCGGCTGAGGCCAGCCGCCTCCCCTCCGCATGCGGTCCACATAGGACCGAGTTCCATCCCACACTACGGCCCACCCTCCAGGCTGCTTCCCTTGACATAGAACCCAACTGGCACTGCCCTCCTACACTACCACATTCCCCAATGGACGCACCCTCTGTCACCTCGAAGCGACGCTTCTCGCCATCCATGGTGACGGCTGCTCCTGCTTCCGCTGTGGCCTGGGTGCTATATCCATGTGCTACCTTCACCCTTAGCTGGGTGCCACATACTTATTTTTTCGTTGTTTCCTGTTTCCATGACCTCGTTTCTCCACAACATCCTCCTACTACATCCTCTCACCAATGTTGCGGCCCACCTGTCTGTAGACCTTCTCTCCTAGCACCACATGCTAATGCGCTACTGACAATTGTGCAACAAAGAACAAGAATAATGAAAGAATGAAATTTGGGAATGATTCACTACATAATAATACTCAAAGAATGAGCCAGTTCCTTGTTCGTGTTGACCTAGATGTATTTTTGTTAGCAGGATCACAAAGAACCAAAGTAAGTTGGAATAATCACTAAGATGGATATCCCATTTTATCCCATATCATTAACCCTCCCGTATAAACGATTGATCCACAGGTTAAATGTTTCGTGAGTTAACATGCATTAATCATTCAAAATAAAGAATGGGTAAAAGAAATTCGTACAGAGAATAATAAAACCCCTGCTTGGAGAAGGATATTTCTCGAGGATGACCATTCGTCATCATCTGTCAATGTCCAGTCCCGAATACGCTCCCCGAGGTTGTCATTTTCATCTTCTAATTCACCAGTGTTCGTCATTGGAGAGGTTTTATTCATCGTTCATCTGAGGAATTCCAAGGTTTTTCATCAACCTTGAATTGCCTATTTAATTCAGGAAGGAAGACATGTTCACATTGTTGTGTCTCCATGTTGATTCATTAATGAGGTTTATTAATGGTATTCCACATTGCCTCGTCATTTCACTACAGTTCTGATGAGTCTATGAGTAAAAACGAATAAAATGTAATAACATAACTTTTTATGTTATTTTATTTTTCTTCTGAAAAGTATAAAAATTAACTTTCACCCTTATCCCACGACGTTTTAGGTTAGGCTCTACTGAATGGAATAACGCCCTCACGATCTCAACAGTACTCTCAGATTTCCAATCTGAGTTACCGTTTAAGAGTTATAAGGATTTGAAAATAAAATAATTGTTACTGAATTATTTATTTACAACCAAAAACTAATTTCTATAGTTGTCCCATGCCGGCCAATGTTAGGCCCTTTCTAGGTTAATCCCAATGCTCTAAGTTCAATAGTGTCCTCGAATTTTTGATCTGGGCACCAGTCTAAACGTTAGAAAAACCTGGTCACACAATTATTTAATAAACATTAAAAATATTTCAAAAATATATTCCTACCACTCCAGGCCTTTTAATTATGTGCCATCTTAGATCCACAATAATCCCATTTAATTTTCAAAAAAGATTTCATGGAATTCCAGGGTATTACAATAGTGCCTCTCTTAGAAAAAAATGTTAAACCATGGTGAACTATAGTATTTAAATATCATGTCCTTGGTCTACTGTGAGAACCCCATGCATCTCATGGCCCTAAGGATAAATATCCAATCCATGAAATCAATATCCCTATTCATGTCAACATTGATAAAAATATTAGAGCCTGACACTTTTTTGTTAATGTCACTTATCATATCCTAGGTAATACCATTAGCGCACACAGTTGACCAGCTGTGGATAAACACATGTTGTTATTCTTCAACCCAATATTGAATGAAGAAAGACAATAATCTATTGATGATGGAGGATAGAACCTTATACAAAAACTTTCACATGATCATAGGATGAAGCTAGTCGGTGGAGGATGAGTTTTTCCCCTTGGGTAGGAGGATCATCATAGTGGAACAGGAAACCTGAGGGACCATCCCCCCACCAAAGAAGTACTAGATGGATGTAATAAGATCCTTATAGAGTATGTTCCATTTTCTAACATAAAATGAACTTGGGAAGATATCGGTTCTAGCCTCACTATACTGGTTGACTGAACATATTGTTCCCCACACATCCTTCCCATCAAGATTTTTACTAATCATAGTGTTGGCATGGTCAGTGATCACTTGTGGGATTGAGGAGAAAAGATCTCATTCCCTTCCAGATACTAGTTCTTCATGCATGTGTTAGGAGAGCATAATAAATAATGGTATTGGGCATTAACCATACCAACAATTTCCTCTAGGACGCTGGTATATGAGCCATCATCACGATTAATGTTGGAGACATGGTTCCACTATTTATCTTTCACACATGTGTGGAAGAAGGAAGTGTTGAGGTCCACTTATTTAATCCATTTTGGTCATGATCTTTCATGCATACCGCTCTCTTGTTCCAACTATATTTTATAAATCTATTTTTAGGCCTAGGGGCCCAAATTGATCGATGTCTCATGCCTCCTCTAGCCTTGTCTCATCATTATCAATTCCTCTTTTAATATCATTTAAACTTACATAGAAAAAAGGGAGATTATTGGCCCAAGAAAATAGGTTTTGTTTCCAAAGTAAAATATTTTTGTGGAAACCATTCCACCCATCCCCATAAATCAGAGAGTCCTAGGAGTGATGCACCAACATGTTGAAGTCAGGAAGGTGTGTCCAACATTTGGTTAAAATGAAGTGCATTCCTCCTTCATTCCCCTCCATTAAGTGTAATAGGATGGTAGAATGATCTGACAGGGACCAATAAAGATGAGAAAAATTAACATTAGGATGGGATGAAATTTCATAGAGATTACAAAGACACCATTCCATTCAACACCACAAATTTTGAGTACCTCACTTATTTTTACACCAGGTGTAATTCTTTCCCACCTAACATAGGTCCATAGTAAACTCATGGCCAGAAAATTTTTCAAAGGAAAACATATTTATGGAAGGGTTATGACCTCATCCTTTTTTCTACCATGGTTCCATAATAGTTTTGAAATCCCCCACAAAAAAAACCAGGTTGTATCACCTAGATTGAAGGACCTTAGATTCATTCTTAACTACTCCAAAAGTATGGTATCACATTTAGCATACAAAAAGGATAAAAATTAGTGTTTTCTCATATCCTCCGCATTGAAATAAAGATGTTTATTTGATGAAAAAAGTTTCTCCACCACCACAATAGAGTTCTAGAACACTCGTATATGGTGGTTGACCAATTCTCCATGTATACAATATCTTATGCCAATCCAACTAGAAAACATATTAATTTTATTCGAGATTTGTTTTGGTTAAATAATAACTACAATATAAGAATGATCCTTAAACACCTCACATGCGAGGAAGTCCATTTTAAGTCGATCATTGATGCCTCAGTAAGTACATATGATTATGGAGATAATTAGGAATAAATGGTCCTAGAACTAACCCCAATTGCTGAAATCCCCTTGTCTTTCATTTGAGAAGAAGAAATCCCTCTTGACTGAGATATCATGTGAATCCCATTCAGAGTGGCACTATGGGCTTAGAGGACCACCCAACCACTCGTGATATAGGGGTATGTAATGACCACCCCCATTGGATGCTAGTAGGGGGATAGATTTTCCAAAAATCTCTAATAGCATAATATAGAAGTTGGAAAGCTGATGCAGGGAGGGTAGGTTATCTATAAACCGAGGGAAAGATTCCCTTTAGAGAGAACCATAATGTAATAAATCATTTATATTGGATTTATGGTTGATAGTGGTGCAAGAAATGGGTTGAGAGGAGATGAGTTGAGGTAGCGGAGGAGATCAAGAGAGGAAAGGGGAAATGAATTTTCATTGGGAGGGGGTAGAGAAGCTCACCTCTAGGGGTGGGTATAAGGAGAAAGGGAGGTAATATGAGGCTAATGGAAAAGGGAAGACATCCTCTATCCAAGATTGATGATCTATAAAAAAATATGGAGGGCCACTCGGGGCTTTCAGAGCCTGAGAATCTGATCTGACCTCAGGATATGTGTGTCTCTAAGATGAGTGATGGGAAGACTGATTTATATAGTCTGACAACACATTTTCGTGAAGGAAATAACCTATGCAGAGTCAATGGGTTGATAGGTAAAGCAGTGGCTACTTCCATTCCACTGAATCAGAAACTCAGAGATGAATTTGGTGTAGGGGATGAGAAGACAAGTTTAAGGTGACCCAGATTCAAGAATCCATTATGTACTGAATTAGAAGGGTTTGAGATTCCATGCAGAGAAACTCTCCAAGAGAGTTACCAATATTATCTATGATGGATCATTTCCCAATTCTATTACTAGATCAAATGATTATAAGTCTTGTTAGCAAGGAGTTCTTTTGTTTTCTAGATGGATACTATGGTTACAACCAAATTATATTAGCTATAGAGGATGAAGAGAAAACTACTTTCACATGGCCCATTGGGACATTTTCCTACTAGAAGATTCCCTTTGGACTATGTGGTGCACCAACTACCTTCAAAATATGTACGATGGTTATCTTTTCTAATGTAATCAATAGAATCATAGTGGTTTTTAGGGATGAATTATCTATAGTTGGTAGCATATTTGATACTTGTTTGAAAATTTTGGAATTTGTGTTATAAACATGGTTAGAGATAAACCTTGTTCCTAAATATGAGAAATTATAGTTCATGGTCACTGAAGAGATAGTATTGGGACATAAGGTCTCAAATATGGGTTTATAAGTTGACACTTCCAATGCAGAAGCAATTAAAAAACATACACCTACTGAAAATGTTAAGGGTGTTAGAAGTTTATTAGGTCTTGTTGGTTTTTACAAATGGTTTATAAAAGACTTTTCAAAAATAAAAAACCCCTTGTGTTCATTTCTTATCAATGATTCACCCTTTATTTTTTATCAAAACTATCTTGAATCATATAATCTATTAAAGTAAAAACTCACTTCATCACATATCATTACTGATCTAGATTGTATATTACCCTTTGAACTAATGTGTTAGGTAATTGACTTGGCTATTGGATTTTTCTTAGGAAATAAGAGAGAAAACTGGTTACATTATTTTATTATGCTAGCAGACTACAAGGTGAGTAATAAAGTAATTACAACACTATATAGAAAAATCTCTTAGATGATGTGTTTTACATAGAGAAATTTAGGCAGTACCTTCTAGGATCTAAAGTTATAATATTTATTTACCATTCTTCTTTAATGTATCTTCTCTCTAAGAAGGTGACCAAAATTTTTATTATTATATGGATTTTATTTTAATGATAATTTTACATTGAAATTAGAGATAAGGATCTAAGAATGTGGTTGCATACCACCTTTCTATGCTTCCTAACACCCACTATAAAGATACTAGGGAGATAAACTCTTCCTTTCCTGATGACAAGCTTCTCAATGTATCCATATGGTAGTCTTTATGGTTATCAAACTTTTCCAATTTTCTGCCAGTAAGTGACATTCCTCAGTATGTTCCAAATAACCAAAAAAATAAATTCACTTCAGATATTAATTATTATATTTAGAATGAACTTTTTCTTTTTAAGGAGATGTGTTGATTTAATTTTAATAAGTTTTGTTACAAAGGAGGTGATTCAAGAAATTATATAGAGTTATCACTCCTCACCTTGGGGAAGACAACATAGTTGAGTGAGGAAATTATAAAAGGTCCTTCAAGAAGGATTTTACTGGATTTAATTATTCAAGGACGTGAAGAGTTATGTCATGGGAATTGATATATTCCAAAGGATAGGAAATGTTTGTAAAAAGTAAGAGATACCAAATAATGGTATCATGGAATTTGATTTTTTTTTGTTTAGGGATTAGAATTTATGGGACCATTATCATCATCTCATGGAAATGAGTATATCATAGTTGTTATTGATTATGTTTCTATGTGGGTTTAGGCAGAGCACTTCCCAAAAATCTATCAAAAATATTGTATAATTTTTTTAAAAAGAAAATCTTTTTAAGGTTTGGGGTGCTAATAGTATTCATATTCGATAATATAACCCATTTTAAAATCAACGAATTTAAGGATTTAATGGAGAAATATGGTTGCACCCATAGGAATGAAACTGCATACGATCCATAATTCAGTGGATAGGTAAAAATATCAAATAGGTAGTGTATATCGATTATTGAAAAAAATGTTTTAAACTCTAGGAAATCCTATTCTATGAATTTATGTGAGGATTTATTGGATTACAAAATAGATTAAAAAACCCCAATTTTTATGTATCTATATAGAATTTTATTTGGAAAATGTTTTCATTTTCCGATGGAGTTTTAGATTAAGTCATATTGGGAAATTAAGTCCTTGAATTTTGATTTTAAGAATCTTGGAGAGAGGATACTACTTGATTTATGTGATATTTATTATATTATGGGATATTCTTATGATAAATCTATAATTCACAAAGAGAGGTCCAAAATTTTTCATGATTTTGTCATTAAAAATAGACAATTCAATCTTGGAAATAAGTTTCTTCTCTTTAATTCCAGACTTAATCTCTTTCCTAGTAAACTAAAACCTAAATGATCGGGTCCTTTTACTATTATTATGGTGTTGAATAATGGAGTTGTTAAAATTGTTTTAGAGGAAAACAAGCCAAATGATCATGAGTGGTCAAAGTTTTAAACTTTATTTTAAAGGGTAGCCAAAGGTAATGGATTCCATTTCTGTGTTTGAAAACTAATTTTCACTAAATTTCAACTAATGACTTTAAACTAAGTGCTTAATGGGAGTCAACCCATGGTTTTTCTTAGTTTTTAATTTTTTGAATAAAGTGATGCTTACTCCACCTTTTGTTCCTTTTATGCTGGTGGTTTGTTCTTGTTCTTACCATTTTGTGCTTTTTGAGACGGATGGTGATGGTTTCAATAGAGGAACAAAATTGTCTTTTTTTTTTCAAATCATATTTTGTCTTTGGTGGAGCATTAATAGATAAAATTTAATTAGGGAAGTTCCTTATTTTTTTGTATCTTTTTTCAACTCTTCTCTATTACTGCTTAAAGGGGAAAAAATTCATCATTACACTATCGGTGGTGAGACACCACAATGGTAACTCATTAGTGTGGAAGTGGTAGTGATTCATTGATGTCTTGTTTTTTCTTTAGTACATATTATATTGTGAATGGAAATTTTTGCTACATTTCTTTTAAATTAATTCAATGTATGGAATTATGTTTTTGGGGGTATTACCCTTGGATGGCTATTTGTTTTCAATTGAACATAATATTATGTGCTTGGAATTTAACATAGAATGTTTCTATTCAGTTGAATATCCAATTCAAAAAAAATATGTTAAACTTGCCACACCCAATTCACTATAAACTCATTTTTCACATTCTACTATTTGAATTTAATTAAAAAATAATTACCACTAGATAAATGAAAATGCATGTGAATTTTTTGTATATTATTTATTGTGGAAAACATCCTTTGGAACTACACTGTGGCCCATGAACATGTCATTTATCCTCTAAATTTAATATCTATATGAAACTTGTAATTTGAAATTGTATTCTCCATTTTAGAATTCAAATTTGGGGAAAAAGGGTAGTTTTAGTATTGGGGGAGTGGTTCTTCTTAATATGTGGTAATCTATCCATTCAAGTATCCCAACAAATCCCTCCACCCTAAAAAATTTTGGTAAAAAATTGGTAATATTTTTTCAAGATTATTTCACAAATTGAGTTCTTTAGGATTCATTATATACATTAATTCAGCCATTCCTAAAGGATAATATCATACTAGTAGTTGATATTTTTTGTAAATCTGAATGTTTTGAGGATGAATTATTATTGAGTGAGGGTTCTTACTAGTTTTATGAAATTCTATTTAGGAACTAAAAATGGGATTGATATGGGATAGATATTTTTGGAGTTATTATTATAACATTAAGAAACTACATGATTAAAATTCAACTAAGGGACTCACTTTTTTAATTAAATGAAAATAATCACTTTAAGGGTAAAATTTAAATGGTGGTCTTTTAAGTATTTTGAATCTGAAGTAAAATGGGAAAATGGGAACCCATGGTGAACCTCTGAGACATTAGGAACTGTTAGTGTGTGTTTAATCCCTCTATATAATTCAAATAGGTGTATCTTAATATTTCCATGCACAAGTTACATGGATGGAAGTTTTTTTTAAAAAAAATCAATAATAATAATAATAATAATTTCCTAGTAGTAAAAAATGAGTTCATTAAGGTGATGGTAATTTTGAATTAAAGGTAAAGTAGGGGAAAATCGAATTATATAAAAATCATTTAAGTTTCATCAAAAAATTTATTCAAAATAAAAATATTATTTATTTTATTTTTGGAACCTATGAGTAACTCAAATTAGAAGGTTTCTTTTGTTAGGATTGTATTTCCACAAATATTTAACCTATTATCACTCTTAATTTTTTAACATGAATTTGAATTGAAATAAGTCATTAATTGGTTTCATATATGACGCATGACATCCTTAGAATTTAATTGTTATTTTCTTTCATTATCTCTTAGTGGGTATCTAAAATTAGGAAAGACCTCATTTTCATAATTCATTTAAAAAGCCTAAATCTCAATTTTTGTTAATCTATTTTTAAAAATACCATAACATTATTCATTTTAATTTGAGAATTTTTTTAAAATTAATGTTTTCGAGAAAACAAAATTTGTATTGATTAAGGACAATCAATGATTAAATGAAGGGTAATTTTATGTGGAATTTAATTCACTTGTTTTGCCACAAAATTTTAATAATTTTTTAATCATTTAATTAATACATTTTTTGTTTTTTTAATAATTAAATTTTAATAATTTTATAGTTTGATTTTTTAATTAATAAATTTTTATAATTATTTTTTATTTTAGATTTTATAATTATTAATTTTGTATACATAATTTTCATGTTCATTATTCTTCTAATTATTGTTTTATGTTTTAATTCTGCTTAAATATTAATTTTATTTTGTTTCTTTTAATTAATAAATTTTCCATTATTCTTCTATTTACACTTTATTTTTTCTCTTTTAAAATTTTTATTTTATTTTTCATAGTTTTGCTCATGTGGTTTCAACCACCTCAACATGTATGCAATAACTGTTTGTCGCTGCATCAACACGCAACCGAGCTCATCTCTTGAGGCATCTCAATACACTATTAATTCCACACCCTCCTCTAGTAGTATCAACACTGGAGCACTCATCACCCTCTACCTTAACTCCTCAAAGGCCCTCTATAACTTCTCAAACCAGGTAAAATACTACCCTTTTCATGTTAGGGTGGTCAAAGGGGATGAGATTCTGGAGAAATCCTTCAAAAACCTCCTATAGTACCCCACCATGCTAATAAATCTCCTCACCTCTGATACATTCTTGTATGGATCACAAGAAAGAACATCTTTGATCTTTCACTATATCCATGGGTAAACTAGGATCAATAATGATAGTCCCCATAAAGTAAATCTCATATATTTAGAACTATAACTTTGAGAGTTTACCATAAATATGGTGCTCTTGAAAATAGTCAAGGACCATCCTCAAATGCATTGCATGTTCCTCCTCTGTTATAGAGTACACGAGCATGTCATCAATGAAGAAAACAATTAACTAATCCAAGTATTGGTAGAAAACCTGGTTCATCAAATCTATAAACACATCAGACACATTTGTCACACCATAGGGAATCAACAGGAACTCATAGTGTTTGTAGCTACATCAAAATGTTAACATTAGAATATTAGTCTTGTGAACCCTCAGTTGGTGGTAGTGGGACAGGATAATGATCTTTGAGAACCATATCATGTCTCTTAACTGACCAATGAAATCAGTAATCCTCGTCATGGGGTACTTTTTATTTATTGGGGCCTGGTTCTGGTGATGATAATCTACACAAAGCCACAACCTCATGTGCACCTTTTTCAAAAAAAGGCATGTAGCTACCTAGGGGGACACACTGGGTTTGATGAAACCCTTATCATGAAGGTCCTCTAACTATAACTGTAGCTCTTGGATTTTGGTACGTGTCATCTGTTATACCAAATAATATTTTGGGGAAGTCTCATGGTGCAGATCAATGCAAACTGCCATCTCCTTCCTTGGAGGTAGTCTTAAAAAATCCTTAGGGAAGACATCTATATAATCCTACACAACTAAAGGAATACAAATTCATATTGACACTACTGCTCCAAGAGATATACCCACTATCTAATGGGTGATGGGTACTCACAGAACTCACTTCCCTTCCGCAAGATCTATCTGTCTATAAAAGGAGAATCTTGTTCCATAAGTGCATATGAATTAAACTTCTCTGTAGTGATAGTCAATCTAGAATCGTACCATAGATAGAAAATCCATGCCCTAGATGACATGATAGGGTTCCATCGTAATGACCAAAATGTATGAAATGAACCTCTCATCTCTAATCAATAGCTCAAAAGGTCGTCAGATGAATGATATAGAAGATGCATCCCCTGTAGGAACCTCAAGATGAAACTGTTGTGCTAGCACCTCAAATGGTTGGTCCAGCTCTCAAACTAGGATTATTGAGATAAAATAATTATTGGAACCTATGTCAACCAAAATTAAAGCAAAATTATAATACAAAAAGATCATACCTTTAATCATCTCAAGTGTTGTGGGGTCATAAGCCTCCAAAGCATGCAGTTTTCTGTGGCCTCAATCGCCTGCTCCCTGATCCTAACATGGGCCGCCTGGTGGTGGTGGTGAAAGGGCCTAATAAATATTTTCAAAACCCATATATCATGTTTCTATTCTAGATATACCTATATAGGGACCACCATGTTCATGCCTAGTATATCCCTCATTACGGTGATGCCTATACTGTGGCGGTCCATCAGCTATATGCTTGTGTTTCTCAGCACATCTAGTCGGCCTGTCTCATACCATATGACCTCACCCTCATAATTAAAGCACCACCCCTCTCAAGGTTTTCATGTAACTCTATGATACCTCTGGACACATTCTAGAGTCTGATCATTTAAATATATCCTATATCCATATCTTGGCCCCTAGAATCTGCTAGCTACTGTAGATGTCTTAACTCTATGGTGCCCACTACCATATCCAACTATCAGGCATCCCTATGACAGGAATATCTCTATCAATAGTGCCCACCCCAGCTCCCTGAAATAGCTGGGGATGCAAAAGATAACTGTGTTGACCCATATCCATATGTGGATTCCCAGCTAAAACATTCATTATCGAAAGTATCCATCCCAGATCATATAATGTGAGTAACATGTATGGTTTTTGAACCATTCCGTGTACTTTTCCACCATCATCCCTCCCTTATATAGATTTAGAAGCTCCTAGATCTCAACCAGGTCAAAATAAGATGGGTATTACTTCTCATAAAACAGCTTCTGGAAGTCAGGAAATGAGAGTGTCAATTCATCATGCATCGACATAACAAGGCTCCACCAATGTCGAACTACTATATGGAAGATTCCAGATGTAGAACAACAATATGATCCATCGGGGTCCAAAAAATCCTAAAGATATGGACCAATAACTCTATCCAATCCTCTACTATCTGAGGATCTAGCTCTTCGCAGAACCTAAATGGTCTCTCATAATGAAACTCGTAGAGTGTGTTATGACTTTGTGCATTCTTAGTCTACTATTGTAGAACGATCTATTAATCAATAGGGCGTGGTGATGCTACCTTCCCACCTTGAGGATGGGGATTGTGGGATGGACCCTGAATTGAGGCCTCTTCACTCATAAGGTTGTCATCATGAACCAAAGCGATTATCTTGGTTGGATGTCATCACAGAGGCATCCTGAAAGTTATTAAGGATTACAATGGCCAGATGAGCATACACACACACACACACACACACACAGATATATATATATATATATATATATATATATATATATATCAACAAAAATGGAGAGCTTATTCAATAAGTAAATTCAAATAATCAATACTATATGATGCATGTACCCCTAACCCATGAAACAAATGTCTTAGCATGCCGAGTCGACATGTAGGTAGTCAAGGTCTTGGTGAATGGATATATCAGTCACCGCACAATCACTAGATTCCCTAGCCTGAGATCCGCACTCAAGAAACCTTGAAACAATTTCCCTAAACCCAACCAATCCCCCTTAAGGGGATATGTCCTAACAACATCCCAAGGAACAATCCTTCTCTGATACATTTCCTTCACAACCCGACCCAATCTGGGGATCAAGCCGCAACTACCCAAAGCCCGCCTCCATAGGTCAGGGGGTGGCAACAAGCATATATGGAATAACTAAACTTGGGGAGGCCTTTTTCTAAGTACCTATATGCACACACCTAACCAACATAATGAAAAAGTGAATATGGAAAGTGTAAAATATGCAACACTAAGGTAAATTAAATCAAACACGCATGAACCTCAAGATAGTAAAAAAAGTATGGTAGTGTAAACTGAAAGGAAAAAGGGTAAAAATTCACACCCAATAAGAAATATGTCCCAACCTAACAAAACTAGAACATTAAACATCTAAAAGGGATACCTACTCCTGAATCCCAATCCATGACCACCATGCGTGGTCCAAGCACCCAATATCCCTAAAATCTTCTATAGTCATGGTCAACATTTGCATCATCTTCATAAGTCACGAGAGGTATAGTAAATTACCATGCAGGGGTGAGTATATATATACCCAGTAGAATTCCCCATAGATGAGGGGGGTAGAAAATGATAAAGAAGGAAGAGGAAGATAGTAAATACACAAGGTATATTGAAAGAGTACAGCTCAACCCAACATAGAGTGGATGTAATCTTATCCAATAACAAGGGGAAAAATGGTGAGTAGATGAATTGCCCATTGAATATTCTCCACCTATAATAGGAGAGTAGACTCATCCAAATCTGAGAACCGAAACACAGGAAGCACGTGGCATACTTCGTGTGTCTTCACCTCTCTTGGAAGGAGTGTAACAAAATCCATGAAGTTGATATAAAAGAATGATATATATATATATATACACACACACATGATCAATCAAAATAATCCCAAATAATAGGGTAATGGGATCCCCATCTCACAACTAAGCCTAGGAAAAAGAGTGACCAATAATTCCAAATGTCCATCAATGACGCCCAACATCTCACATGTCTAACCCGACCACACTAGTCTAAGGAAATTGTTCACCCCATCGTGATATTATCCACTTTGGGTGGCACTAACTCTTCCATATGGTTTTTTTCACATCTCAAAAACACATCTCAGTGGGGAAGGAGTCCCTCTTCCTTGCGAGTCTGAAGCTACATCAAACAATGTCTCTTCACTATGTGAAATAGTCAAGGGGCACAATATCTAGGTAGAGGAACCAGGCCCGACCTGAATAGAGGGTTTCACTATAATTCATCGAGGACCGATGTCCTACCCTACATGAGAATTCCACTCTAAAAGTTGAGGACCCATTCCCATCCCAGTTGGAGAGTTCAACTCTCACTAATTGAGGACCCATTCTCTGTCCTGTAGGAGGGTTCCACTCAATGTCATCAAGGACGCATGCCCTACCCAACAGGAGGTTTCCACATATATTATTGAAAACTCATGCCCAACACAGCTAGAGGGTTCCACTCTAGGTCATTGAGGACCCATGCACTTCCCATCAAAAGGATTTCACATAGAACAAAACCTATGGCGATCTCACCTAATCCCAGACATCATCGATTGTTTCCTCATACGTTGTTTTGATATAAGCATTCCATATCATATGTAATGAATTGGATTTCTCAGGTTTTATTTTTAGAAAATTTTTGGGAAAATTTTAGACCAGGTGTTGAGACGATGTGCGATTCTGAGCCCAGTGTGCTCGATATGGTCTATTAAAAAATGTTAATTTTTTAAATAGTTCACATGAGTGGTTTTCCAAAAAAAAAGTGGAATAAATATTAAAGGGGTTCCAAAATCATAAATATGAGTGCACTGTTGTGTTGATGATGGCGGTTTTACCCTAGCTGTGACTTAACTTTAGTCGGTGTGAGCATCCATTAGAAAAACTCGAAAATTGAATAATCGAAAATAAAATAAATAAATAAAATTATTTTATTTTTCAAATCCTTATAACTCACAAACAGTGAATCGAATTAAATATTGGATACCACTGTTGATCTCATGAGGATGTTCTTCCATTAGGTAGATCCTAACATTGGTCGATGCAGACCAACCATAGAAAGTAGTTTTTGGGATGTGACCCTAAATAATATAATCAAATAAAGATTATTTTATTTTCAAATCCTTATAACTCATAAACGTTAACTCGAATTGGAAATATGAGAGTATCATTTAGCATGTGAGGGTGTGTTTTCCTTAGGCGGGTCCTAAACTCAACCAACACAGTTGAGGGAAAAATATAATTTTTGGGAGTTTTAAAGAAAAATAAAATAAACTTAATAAAGCTTAATTTATCCAAAAAATGTTTTGTTACAACACAACATCGAGCGAGCTGTTTAATTTCATAAATGAAATAGCGTAATAGAAAAATTATTTCATTTCAAAAATGAAACAGTGTAATGAAACAACAACTCAATTTAATAGAAATGCTAAAACACGTTTCCATTTAATTTTTCAATAGATATATAGGATCATTGATACAATACTGGATTTTCAATAAAGCTCCGGAGGAGTGGAATTGGCAAGTGGAAAAAAGAGATGAACAAGGAATCACTACAAGTTCCTTCCTTACCCCTTCTAAGGATCACACCACCAATGATGGATTGAAGAATGATGAATGACATGGTGAGATCTTATCCAATGAACGATCCAACCTCGAGGCACGGGTCAGATTTCCCCATTCTTTCTTTCCCAATGACAAACCTGGATCAACCCACTAATAAGTTGATCCATAGGTCATTTATTCATGCAAGATGGGTTAAATATTGCGGGACTTGAAGGGTATGAACTTGGTAATTAATCCCTTCCCAGTTTCATTATAACAGGATGAGTGAAGGCCAAATAAACAAGGTCACCATCCATACCTCAAGAATTCTTGGGGCTCTTCCTACCCCAATCCTATGGTTCTTCGCTGACGGACCCATGTGGTCCCCTCAGAATTTTCTGGGAGGTTCTGATCGTGACCGGATCAATGACGAGATGAATTAGAGCATTTAGTAGTGAGAGTGGTGACTCGAGGATTATATAGGTTTCAGTGGATCAGAAAAGGTAACATCGTAGCATGTTTTCTGGACCGTGGAAAGAATCATCTGCGTGCTGATTATGGCCAGTGGTGGAACATGGAAGCAGCCGCATGCAGGAGGTGGTTCATGATGGTGGTGCACCATAGTGGAGAAGGATGCTTGTGAAAATTGTTGCGGTCAGTGGATCGAGTTTGTATGAAATGTCTTGAGGAAGCACGAGTGGATGCGGGGAGCTGCGTCGTATGGCACGGCTTGAGGGTCACGGTCTAGCTGGACCACAGTAGTGGACCCTATGATGACCCGTGGGGTGGGGGAGATGTGATATGCACTATTTCTCAGGAAGAGCAATCCTTCCAGCTCACGAAGGGCTAGGTCCAGTCGGGTTGGTCCGACTGGGTTGGACTGGACCCCACCATCCCCTTTTCGGCAAAAGGGGCATAACATCCAAACTGTACGTCTGATTGACGAGACATTTGTAGCATTGGGACCCTCATGATGAGGCGGTCATTTTTAAATTAACCAAGTCAGTTTTTGTGGAATTTGGGATATGATCGATGGCTTGAAGAGTAGATTCTCTCGAAATCAAGCGTGCTACAAGCAGAAATCATGCAGCTAGCTACGACGAGAAGGAAGTGGTGAGTGGATCTCAATGGACCAATAGACAATCAGACCACAGTGGATCATTAGAAAAGTGAATATCAGTGGCCCATTAGATGATCAAACCTCAGTGGCCCAGGAGGCGATTGAACCTCAGTGGCCCAGAAGACGAGCGGAGCTCAGTGGTGCGACAAACGAGCAAACCTCAGTGGCCCGGAAGACGAGAGGACCACAGTGGCCAATAGATGATAGGTCCTCAGTGGATAGGATGACGAGTGGACCCCATTATCCTAGTATACTAGGGGACCTCAGTGGCCTATCATACAAGAAGACCTTGGTGGCCCAATAGACAAGTAAACCTCTATGGCCCAGTAGACCTCAGAAACTGATCAGGGATGAGTTCTTCATCTGTATAAGATATTCTTTGTTATGACTAAATTATTGTACTTCATAAGTTATTTTTTTTCTCTTTGGGTGGGTCCCAAAGAACTGGGACCTCTTTTCCAAATTCTCTGATGACTTGGTGGATCAAGGAGAAAGTCCTCTCAGGATGAGCATGCCTTGAGAAGAATTTCCTGAAAAAGGATTGGTTGTGAAATCAAGACTTATTTTCTCAGTGAGACAGGATGTCTCAGAGAGACTTCATGAAATATCGAGACCATATGTTCTCTAGGATACTTTTTGTAGACTTTTTCTATGTGGTTACTATCAAATAGATCGAGTAGTGGGATCTCCCAGATTTGAGCGTGCTATGAATGGAACTATATGTCTCGTAGTGGATGAGAAGTTGCATCTTGGAATCCTTTTGAGTATACCTTGATGTTATTTTTATAGGATTTGATTACATATACCTTTTTTTAGATGACTGTACCTTATTGGTGGTGTTTCTCTTATGGTATTTTACTTTGGGGTTTTCGGGGTCCCCTACTGATTATTGTTTTTCTCACCCCTACATGGGCTTTTCTAGTATGTGTTTTGTCTTGTGCATTAGACTGGTTCTTTAGTGGATTCCTAGGTGGAGCTAGACCAAGACCAGAACCAAATGGTGCTTTGTGAGATCATACAATCCAAGGTGTTTCTGGCAGCTTCTATAGCATCATCAGTACCCTTGTTTGTTGTTTGGGATTTGCAGTTTTCTATGTTTTATTGTGATTGTATTCTAGCCTATTTTTATTTTACTGCTTTAATTTTTGTTGTACTATGTTGTGGGGTTGTAGTGTTATGCATGAATTTTCTTTACTTAGTGTTTTCACTCTCCATCCATGTGGATTTCAGTTGGGTGTGTGTATAGGTTCTTAGAAAAATGCCTCCCATTTGTGGGATATTCCTACTCGGAACTAGTCGCCAACTCTTGGCCTATCGTAGGAGGGTTTGGGGTTGTCATGGAATGGTTCTTGGGGTAAGGTTCATGAAATAGCGGTATCAGAGGAGTTCAGTTCTACCTTGAGATCGAGAGTTTGTGAGATTGGTCTGGGGTGACATCTATAAGTGTTTCGAGATCGTCTTTCAAGCTAGAGACTCTAGTATGGGTGCGACGGTCGACGTATCTATACACCAGGACTCTGGGCACCTCCATTCCAACTCGGTACATGAAAATACTAACTATAGGGAAATAAATTTTCATGAATCACATAGTAATGGTTTATGTTTTCCATGTCCTTCTTGTGTCAGCTCACCAGGTATACTTCTTTAACTGTGATACATCTTGTTTTCCTTGAGGATGTGTTCACGACATCAGCTAGTGAGGTTTCCAAAGAAGGATAGGGAGTTTTTCCTGAAGTTCGATGGAGCTTCTCTGATAGGGGCAAGTCCCAGAGTAGTTCCTCTTTAGGATAGTTGGCTGGTGATGGTTTCTCCTGATGATCAGCTATTTGACCAACCTCCAGTTGTTTAGGTGGATTTAGCTTGCAATACTAAGTTGGGGATGAATCCTTTGGCATTAGGTTATGAGGAGCAGGGTTTGAATGTGTTTCACAGGAATTTGATTCAATGATCTCCAAGGATTCATGGTCAACATGACCTACCAATAGAAGGTGCTAAACATAAGCCGTAGAACTAGAGGTTTCATTGGAAAGGACTTTTTATTTCTCATAAGGACATGATCTTCTATTATTTTTGTGAAATGGGGAATCTCATGTGATATTGTCCCACTATTCATGATGTAGTCAGAGATTTGGTTGATAAACCACTAAGGAAGAGGTAGCAACAAGAGTAGATAGATCCGTCTGGTGGAGGATGTGGCAGGAGAGCTGGGGAAACAATAGAGGGTGGCTAACATTTTGACATGTTACCACCACCACCTCCAGGTGGTCCATACCAGACTCAGGGAACTAGAGGACATGATAGGAGTCATTTTTTAGCTATTGAGGGTTATGAACCAAGGGCTCCAGGAATGATTCAAGGTACGGTTTATGTTTACTCTTAGCTTTCGTATTATTAGACATTGGTGCTAATCATTCCTTCTTGTCACGAATCTTGTTCGAGACCTAGAGTTTTTGGTTAAACTGTTCACTTGACCCTTACATATAGAGATACCTATGGTATAAGAATCAATAATCACACTTATGTCGATGGTGTGATCTGACCCTTGAGGCGAGAGTTTTGGTTGGAAACTCTTGGTGGCAGCATCAAGGCCATACCATGTTAGTTTAGTTATGTAATAGTCATCCACAATTCATGCTCAGATTGACTATTTTAGGAAAAATGATGTGGTATATTAATATCATTGGAATGGGGGTTTCCTTAGTTAGAGAAAAAAGAAACCTAGGTAGCAAGGGATAAACTCATCCATATGAGGGTACAACTGATCACTCTTGATTCATCCAGCCTTACCATTATGGTAGTGGATGATTTGAGTTTTTAGTTCCCATTAGTAGTGGTGGAGTACGATAACATCATTCCCAGAAGATGTTTCCAAGTTTACCTCCCCATAGGGGGATAAACTTTGGCATCGTTCTATACCATGAGGAGGCACTAATTTTAGCATCAGTATATCAGATGGCTTTCACAGAGCTATGCAAACTGTGGGTGAAGGTGGGGGACTTGTAGAGGAAGGGTTTAGTAAGACACATTGTTCAAAGTTATGTGTGGATTTATGAAACATTAATCATGTGGATATAGATAATGAGTACCCACTATGGAAGGGATTATGAACACATCGATCATTTGAATGGGTAAACCTTTTTCATGGATGGAAAGGTGCTATTATGATTTTTGTCAATTAAGACAGAGTTTGACGAGCGCCACGATCTTGAGTTGGCAGTGGTTCCTCCAGGACTGTGACTTCAAAGAAGTTTATACTACAACTAAGGGGGAACGTGGTAGCTGATAATCTTAACATGAGATTCAGTTTTATCTTTCTGAACAATGAAATAGAGCATTTTTCCTTGTTATAGTTATCCTTCATGGATAGATATGATGAAGCTTACCTCCAATCGGTGGTTGTTACTCCTCCACACTTAATGTGAGTCAGGGAGGCACAAAATGATGATACTGACTGTGGGTCTTTAAGTGATTAGTTGTCTACAAGAAATACCCCTAATGGATGTTTGAAAGGTGGGGAAGACATCATTCTTTTCAGAGGACGCTCAGCAGTAGCAGTGGATTCCTAGAGTAACGAGATGCATCGGGATATGCATGTGGGTGTCAAGGAAAACATCGGGGATGACTGAACAGGTTGAAGTTGGGATTAATTGTTGATATAAAATTTTAATGCTTGTTTAATAAGTTTCATGGTCTGTTAACACACCATTTTGAGCACCTGTGCTTAGAAGGGCTTCTCTTTCCTTCTTTAGGGCGTTGATAAGGGAGTGAGGAAGGATATTGATGGGCTTCATGATGAGTTTATCCCATATGTCCAGAGGACACGGTACCATCTGGATGATTTTTGACCAACTCACCATTTTGGCCACATCTTAGATTTTTGGTAATGGAGTCCTATAGAGATCTTTGGATACCACTGTGCACATGAGATAGATCGACTCCACAGAGTCCCATCAATGATAGTCTTGGATCGATGTGCATGATTTTCATCATGGTTATGGAAGGGATTTGTACACGCTATCTTGAAACATCAAATTTATAATGTTTTTATGTTTTATTTAAAGTCTAGGAAATACCCTAGGTTGTCTCTCAATGAGCGTTGATAGGTTTTGAGTGTATATTTTTAATAAGAAGAAAAAAATAGGGGGTGGTTTTGAAAACAGTTTGAAGAATGTAACTTAATTTAAAGAGTTATAAATTTCAAAGAAAAATTGTGAAAAATATGATATAAATAATGATCATTGCTAATTTACTAAATCACTTGAATAGTTCATCATTCTTAATTGATAATTAGGTTTTACTATAATCCTTTGGTTGAGGGTTAACCAGGATCTTGGGCACCCACAAGCCTCTTAAAATGATGTGATTAGAACTAAACCTTGACATAACAATCCTATAGTCAGGTACCATCCCCTTACCATGATTTAATGTTTGTAAAGGAACATTGGAATCTCAAATGGTTGGGAAAGAAAAGGGTTCTTATGTTGTCCAATCGGAACAATAGAAGATGCACACTTAAAATCGTACACCAATCAGTTATTAAATAAAAATTATTTCAATACAATGCATCAAAAAAAGTTAAGATACAAATTAAAGAAAAATTAAAACCAAAATATACACCAAAATAGTAGATAATTATGTGCCAGAACTCCCTCTTAAAATGTGTAGCTCCCTCTTAATTATCACCCACCACTTAGCTTGACATCGGGAGGAGGAGGAAGCTTGGGTGAACTCCTTCTTCATTCTTGATCCTCCCATGAGGATAGGGGCCTCCCGAACTTCTAGGATTAGGAGGAGACTCCTATAGGACTCCAAAATTGTAGATCATGGCCTTAGGGTCGAACTTACAAGTGAGATTCCCATGGTTCCTTTTTATAGCCAAAATGGGACATGGTTTTGAGCACCCTTTTTTTGAGATACCACATGTGTCTCATTTTTGGAATAGTAGAAAGCCATATCACGACTTGACTAAAAGATAAGAGTTGTTTGATGGACTGTTGAATATATCCCTATCAAATATGGTGACCATTAGAAATATTTAGTGGGAGATATGGTAAAAAGACCAAACCAAACTTTTAAATTCAGGAAGATTCTTTCCCATGGATAGAATGGTTCATATGGGCCACCAGATGGCCGAATTGGGATTTAGTTCCTTGAGAAGAGTTGTATCCCATGATGTTTTAGGGAGGTCCAAAAAGGTTCAGTCAATTTTTATGCATATAATTATATTACTTCTCAAACCAGGGGACATATGTCCATGGGATTCGATGCAGTTTGGCCCATTTTTCTTCTAGATGATCTGTGAGGCCTCCAAATCACTTCCACCTTCTATGAAAATATCAAAACAAGTATAATTTCCCTTTTTAATAGTGATAAACACAAAATAATTTAATCTAACATGAAGTAAAATTTGTTATTATATTTGGAATTTACAATACAAATTCAGTTTAAAATAGTGGTGTAAGGGTGAAAATGAAACAGTGAATCACAGTGCTATCACACCCCCACACCTAAACATTTTTACTCTTGGGGAAAGTTAAAATTTATGAAATTATACATGTATAAATTACCAAAATCAGGAAGATTTAACATTTGAGGAAATTTTAATTCATTAAATTAATGTGATCAATGCACAAACCACACCAAGGAATTCTTCCTAGTGAAAATGAAAAATGATGTCTCATAAATCATATCACATTGAAATTCAATGAGATTCATGTTACAAAATTGAGCAAGGAATTCAGAAGTCAACTGTGTCAATAACTCTACATCCATGTGTGTGAAAATCATTCCATTCTTTTCTTCCCACTTTCTATCCAATAAATATAGGTTATTTTAATATTTTTTAGCTTAAATAATTTTTTCCACCGAACCTGCCCTACATCCTTTGAAATAATATTTCAAGACCCACTAACTTAAGTATTCCCAGAAGTGAAATAATAAGATCTTGACCTAGATATCCTCATATGTTCCACATTTCATCACTCCTCTCATTTAATTTTTTTATTAATGTTTCATTTGGAACAAATCTCACACTAATCTCTCATCCCTTGTCTGATCTCCTCCCAACACTAATTGTAATAGTTATAACAAGATTAAAGGTTGAGGAGGAGTGGTTTTTGACCTACCCAAGACACAAGAAAATTTTTTATTTATTTTTCTGATGGCGTACAACAATCAGATATCGTGTACACACACATAGGTCAATCAGGTAGAGTAATTAAATAGATCAGATAAGGAATGAACAAATTGAAATATCATTTTAAGATGAAAAATATTAACATAACATATATTTACCTTCTATTAATAATGAAATATTAAAACTTTATGGTTTGGTGCAAAAATGTGTGGAGATATTAGTGACACATTTTTTTTTTCAAAAAACTACTCACACAATGGTAATAAATCATCTCAAAGGTTTAATAGAGATACAACCATTTATATCATTGACAGAAAACTAATTCACTAAAAATCACTCCCTAATGTTAAAGTCATAAAAACATTCATTCCATAACAGAGTCAGGTTTTCATCAAATGTTAAAACAACATGGAATCAAAAATTTCAACATGAATTTTCTATAATTTTCATTATTTTGTGACCATAAGGGGGGAAGTAAAAATTCTATAAAGAAGGAAAAAAAGATAAGAAAAAAAGAAAGAAAATGAAAATCATAAGGAAACGAACAAGACAGGGAAAAGTGAAAATACCATAAGGAAGGGGAAAAATACATGAGAGATGAAATAAAATGAAAATACTAACAAACCGAACAGGATAAGGAAATGTGAAAATACCATAAAGAATGATAAAAAGACAATAAAAAATAACGTTGATGAAAATACTAATGTACTGAACAAGATGGGGAAAAGTGAAAATACCATAAATAGGGGAAAAAGGAGAAGAAATAAAGAAAATGATGGAAATTCCTACCAAACCAAGGAATGTACCCATCCCCCCCCCCCACACAACTAGATTGTATAGTGTCCTCTCTATAATAAAATAAAATTTGGGAAGGAAGGATAAGACCTAGTGGGTGTCGTTGGTATGTTGCTTCTTGAACATGGAGTTCCCCCATCGGGAACTCTGGAAGGGCTTTGTGGAAGTGCTTTAGCCGCTACCCATTGACAGTGATGGTTTTCTTAGCTTCTTAATTTTGAACCTGAACAAAACCAAATTTAGATACATTAGTAACATTTTATTGTCAATACCAATGGGAATGAAGCCTACCTGGATGCAACTTTATCCTTGAATTGTAGAGGAGGACCTTCTTCCCAATGTGGAATTAGCGATGAAGGATGAGATGGTTGTGGTTAGCCTTGGTTCTCTCCTTGTAAATCCTAGAGTTCCAATATGAATCTATTTTCATTTCCTCCATCTCTTGAATCTAAAAAATCCTTTGATAACCTACAGTAGAAATATTATAACTTCATTGTTTGATGTCCCATTAGGCCCGATGCTCATTCTAAACAGGCACGTGAAAAATATTTCCAAACACAAGCTGATAGGTTGATATTATAATGGGTGTTTTGAAATCAGCACAGTAGGCCCATAAGGAATCATTGAGTCTAAGACTCCAATATTTTCTATTGGGTTCAACCATTTTTTCAATAATATGTTTTACTTATCTATTTTACACCTTAGCTTGATCATTGGTCTGTGGGTGATTAGTAGTAGACACTCAATGCCCGACCCCATACCAATGAAAAAGTGATTGAATTGTTCAGTTGTATAAATGGGAACCCTGGTCACTGATGATGAACCAAGGTAATCCAAACCTATAGAAAATTTGGGGTCTTAAAAAATTCCACAACAGCCTTTGAATCATTAGTCCATGTAACTCGTGCCTCTGCCCATTTTGACAGGTAGTCAACTACTAGGAAAATGTAAAAGTTGCCAAAGGAATTTGGAAATAGCCCCATAAATTCAATACCCAAAACGTAAAAAATGTCTTGAAATCAAAATAGTTGTTGTGGAATTTCATTTATCTTAGAGACATTACCAATTATTTTACAATGAGGACATGATTTTCAAAAATCATGGGCATCCGGAAATGTGTTGGACAAAAGATACTAGAATCAAGGACTTTGCGAGAGTCCGTTTGGGACCAAAGTGGCCCCCATAATCAAGAATATGTTAGAATCTAAGGACAGATTGAAACTCACTATTGGGAAAACAAAACCTAAGGAATTGATCACTAAATGTGTGCTAGAGGTAGGGGTCATCCCAAATATACCAACGAGACTCATGTTTTAGACGACTAGCTTGGTTTTTCTTAAAATTAGTAGCGATAAAAGATGCTACCAAATAATTTACAATTTCAGCATACCAAGGAATATCATCTTTCACTCGGTACAATTGCTCATCAGGAAAAATATCATTTATAGGAATTCAGGGGGATGAGTCAACGTCAGAGGATGGGGTAATCATACTAATATGGTCATCCACTACATTATCTGCTCCTTTTTTATCTCTAATTTCATGATTGAATTCTTGAAGGACGATCATCTAGTGAATGAGATGTGATTTGGCTTCTGATTCCATAAAGAGATAACAGAGGGTGATATGGTCTAAGAAAATAATGACTTTCAACCCCAAAAGATATTACCTAAATTTTTTCAAGGCAAACACAATGGAAAGGAATTACTTTTCAGTTGTGGTGTTGTTTTCTTGGGAAGGTTCCAATGTATGTGAGACATAGGCAATGAAATGTGAAGCTCGATCGACCCTTTGTGATAAGAATACCCCAACTGCATAGTTTGAGGTCTCATGCATGATCTCAAATGGTAAATACCACTGAGGTGGCTGGATTACTAGGGGTGACGTGAGACTCCATTTTAACTTATTAAAAGCTTCCTCACATTCATTATCAAAAACAACTTCCTTTTCTTTTTGGAGTAACTTGGATAGGAGGAGTGCACTCTTACTAAATTCATGAATGAAATGACGGTAAAATCCAGCATGAACTTGGAAATACCACACATCCCGTACATTTTTCGGGAATGGTAGGGAATAAATGACATCCACTTTTTATTTATCTACTTAAATACCATCCCAAAAAATTATATGTCCAAAAACAATACATTGTCACACCATGAAATTTCATTTCTCATAATTCAATAAAATAATCTTTTCAATGTAGTGATGTAGGACTAAAGTAAGACTAATCAAACATTCATCAAAATAGTATCCATAAAAATTGAAATCATCTATAAAAACTTCCACAAAATTCTCTAGGTAATCTGAAAAAATACTTACCATGCAACGCTGGAATGTACCCGGAGTATTTCACAGATCAAATGGCATCCCCCTATATGAAAATGTTCCAATGGGGAAAGTGGTAACACCCCAAATATTTGAAAATAAATATTGAATGAATTTTATAAATCTATCTATTTAACAAAACCTTTCCTCTACTATGTTTTTAATTGTGAAAAATGGTCATCTAGAGTTGTGATCAGTATGTCATTAGGAGTCTGATAGAACAAACTTGATTTTTAGTGAATATTAACGTACTATTATGAATTGTAATATGACCCTTATGAATATTAAATAATGATATTATTTTATTTTCTTAAGGTAATAAGATAATGACATCTTAATAAATTTCTCAATGTGATATAAAACTAATTATACCTTTTAAATTGTTATTTTTTGAATTAACAGGGATTTTAATTTAAAATTAAATTAATAATATTTAGGAAATTATTTTTGAAAAATGAAGTTCATTTTTTAATTATACACATTGAAAAATGGTAGGGGTGAATTTTTGGGATTTTTTTTGAAATTCGTGAATTTTTTATGAATAGTGAAATACGGTAAAATACTGTATATACAAATTATCAGTTAAATGCACTATTTATGACATCATAAGTGATGTAATCTCACTTGGTTCGAAATCACATTGACTTATTACTATTAGGGGTCACATGATACAACACTATTTATTGTCTTGATGGAATTAAAAAAATATTGAATAAAATATTCAAAACTTACCCCTCTCCTCTACTATAAAAACCACTCACCACTCCCTCTTCTTTTCACTCCTATAATCCTTTAAGATTATAAAATTTATTCACTAATACCCTATCCAAGTCACTCCACACGACCAGTAAGATCTTTCTTTTTTTTAAATACCAAAATCTCTTCCCTTAAGGTGGTTCTCAAGGAAGTTATTTCAAGAGGTAAAACACCTTTCTTTTTCTTTTAGTTTCATTTGAATTTATCTTATTTTTTTATCCTCCCCTAAACTCCCCTATAAAATGACCATGATAACTCTAGTATTATCTATATAATGTAAGTATATCATGTGAATGGAAGAACCATCATTAATATTCTTACTCCATTCCTTTTATTTTTATAATCGAAATCAATGTCCATGAGGTTCCGATTTATAACCTTCATGGATGCTGAAGTTTATTTCTTCAATATCTCATTCATTAATACTCATGAAACCATATATATGGTTGAACCAGACTATAATATATGTATTATAACATCATTAATATCCCATAAATACTATATGTACATATTATTAATTTATAAGACAAAACTAGTTCATAATAATCCAAATACCGCTAAATAATCGATGTGGTTGTCATCTAATGATTCATCCTCATTCCATATAACCAAAAGATTTAAATGACCATTAAAAATTTTGTATATTAATAAATAATATTTAATTAAAATTCTGGAGATTTAAAACCATTCCACATGAACTCCATTACTTAAAAACAAGTGAAATGATTATGAAAATCAAGAAAACAAACACTCTAGAATAACAAAATTCGATATTACAACTTATAAATAAGGACAATAAATGAACTAAATAGAATTATGATAAACTAAATACATGTCTAATAGGTTGTTAATTAATTTATTAATGAGTATACCTTCAGATTCTCAGACCTTAATTTCAAGAGGAGAACACATTCGGACTTAAGGTAAGTGTTTTCCACCCGAATATCCATTTTCTTTCGGGTAACTTTCATTGTGTAATTACCTCAATGAAATTATTATTTAATATTATGTACTCATAATAAATTATGTGAGAGTATTCTATATATGTACACCAACAAGAATCCTTCCCCATTTTATGGATAGTTACATGTTTAAAAAGAAACTTTCAGAACTGTTTCCAAAATACAAACACAATTCAAGGGAATTGCTCAAATTATTATCTATTATCTAGGGCACTCGATAATATGTTTATGGAAAACATGATATTTATAAAATCACTAATTTTGTTATGAAAATACTATATTACTTAACTTATGGTTTTATACAATTATGTTTTTGAAACAACTCTTCTTTTCAAAATAAAAGAGTATTTATCTCATGAATTGCTTAATGATTTTATAAGAGTATTTTCCTCTGATTCAACAATATTGTTGATTATTATGTATTATTGGGTTTAATCATTTATTATTTCATCTATAATATTTTATTTAATGGTTTATGAATAATTTTACTTTGGATGATCTACCCCAAAATAAATCACCATATTACTCAGAATGGTTAGAGTTTTGTGTTTAATGATTGAGAAAAGTTAGTTAAATTTCATACGATAGTTTCAATATGAATGTAAATGTTAGTTATTCTTATCCCTAATCATATGTGGAATTCATTGGACTTATTATGTGATGGGTGAGGCCCGCTATAGCCCTTCTATGCATTGGTAGGTCTCATGAGAAAAATAAACATGTAATTGGCCGAAGGCTTTCCCAATCTGATATATGGATTTTAGTCGAGGCCTTACTAATTAGATGTCTTGGCCGAGGCCTTGAAAAATTATATCAGAATGTCTGGAATATGCGATTACCTCATTATGATGCTAGTAATTGAAATTTCATGTGGTTATTTAACTAGTAGAATACCCATGATTATGTTTTATTATGGAATTATTTACTCAACTAATATTCCTACCATAATGTGTTCAAGTTTATTATTAAAGGCATGTGTTTTCAATTATTCCACATGTATTATATTTATTCTATCTTCTTCTATATTTCTTAACCTTTCTAAGCATTTGAGATCACCCCTTTCTTATGTTTCATTTTCACAGGATATGAAGAAGTAAATTATGAATGACTTGTAGGCATTAACTAGGAGGATCATATGTTTCTAATTTAATAAATCAGTGTTATTTTTCCCTTCATGATTTAATGTTGACATTATATATATGTATCTTGTTTCAAAAAGCTTCTAAACTACATGGTACTTCGGGATACAAATTCTTTGTTTATATGCCAATGTAATAAAATAAGGCATCGGCTCTGGGCAACTGGGGTCGGGTCCTTACAGTTAGTATCAGAGGAAGTTTAGTAGAAAACCTGGAAACTAGATTTAGAAAACATAGATTAGGGAACAAATCCATAAGATAGACTTTGAGGAAAAGAATTAAACAAAATCCTGGTATTTTGGTAAGGAATATATTACGTGGATCTTTCTATAAAATAAATCATTTTCTGGATACAAATGGGTAGAGGTGGCTCTAGCAAAGATGTACATAGGAGTGAAAACTATGACAAGGAATTTCAGGCTTGACCCAAGGAATCCTGGTACATGACAATGGGCCTTGTTTCACTCTTGGTATTGACACTCCTAGCCGATATGCTTAGAATAATTCACATTTTCTTTACAATCCATTATAAAGGATTGAAGTGTAAATTTTTCCTTAGAGCAACCATGTTTATGAGATTATCTATGCATATAATTTTAATTTATGATAATTACTTTTCTAGTTGAGATTATAAATTATGATTTCTACCCTAATCTAGTGTATGACATTGTTTAGAAATGGAGCCTAGTGGAAGGAATAGAAACAACACGAACACACGTGCCCTTGTAGGGATTTCCCACTGATGCAAGATAATGATGTTGGCTCTAGTGATGTCAATAGTGATGAGCAACATAAAACTATATTGGGAAAACTTACTCAGGTTATGAACAGTAACCTTACCCGTATGAAGCATCTGGATCCACCATGTGGAGGAGCTATGTTAGATCACTTTATGTGACAATAACCTCCATTATTCAATGGGACTACAAACCCATTTGTAGCTGAGCAGTGGATAAGTTCCCTAGAGAAGATATTTCTCACTTTTGGATGTAATGAAAGAGAGAAGGTATTCATGGAATTTTATCATCTATCGGGATATGAGGATTAGTGGTGGTCATTAATCCAAAACCCAAAGGAGGAGGAAGAGATAGAAGATATGGAATGGAGGGAATTTAATGAGATTTCCTAGAGAAATACTTTCCTTGTAAATAGAGAGAAGATATGGAAAGACTATTTTTTAATTTGAAGAAAAAAGAAGATGATAATGTTGAAAAGTATGAAACTAACTTCACAAGGTTATCAAGGCATGATGTGGACTACATACAAAATTCAAGGAGAAAAATTGATCGATTATTTGATGGCCTAAATCCATTCCTCTGGTATGCTCTGGTCTCACAGAGGTTCCCATCATGTGAATATATAGTTTCATGTGCTATACCGAAGGAAAAGGAATTATCTAAGTCTTATTACTTTAAGGAAAAGAAATAGAATAAGGGGGCTACTGAAAACTCGAGAAATGTAAATAACGAAATGGGGAAGAAGGGAAGAATTGAATTTCCACATTGTGATAATTGTGGAAGGAGACACCCTGGTGACTACTTAAAAGGAAATAGAGTATGCTAAAAATGTGGACAGAAGGGCCATCATGCTGGTGATTGTAAGGGGAAGAAAGAATATTCCAATTTTCAATGCTATAATTTTTGAAAGATGGGGAACTATACTAATGATTGTCCAAAGCTTCACGGAAACATGCAACAGAAAAGGACAAAGGAGAAGGGCCAAGCTTATGCAATCACAACTATAGAGGTTGTTCCGAATGACATGGTGGAAGGTACATTAATTGTTTCCTCAAAATTATCCAATGCTTTATTTGATTCTAGATCATCACATTCTTTCATATCTTCCCAGTTTCCCAAGAAAATTAGATATTTCAAATTTGACTTATTAATGGAGTCGTCAGTCAGAATTCCTAAGGGAAGTATCATTACAACAAAGTTTTGTGAATTAATTACCATTATGGCATATAAACATACTTTATCTGCTAATCTTATTTTCATACCCATGACTGAATTTGATATAATCCTTCATATTTATTGGATTTTGGATCATGATGAAAAAATTTATTGTAAGAAGAAGGAGGTTACAATGTTTGATGATGATAAAGAATTTCTTATATTTAAAGAAGAAACATCACCATCTGGTACTCATCAAGATCCAACACTTGTAGCTCTACTAAAATCAATTATTGGGGACGAAGGGAGTAAAATAACTATGGGTGAGGAAAGGAATGTACAAATAGAGTATGTACCTATTGTTTACGAATATGTTGATGTGTTTCTAGAGGATTTATCTAGAGATCTTCCAATTAGGGAAATTTAGTTTCCATTTACTTAATTACTAGTTCAAGGCCTATATCAATGGCCCCTTATAGAATGTCCACTATGGAGTTAATGTAACTAAAGAAACAACTGGAGGAATTTATTGATAAAGAACTTATTCTCCCTAGTGTTTCTCAATAGGGAGCCTCTGTTCTCTTCATTAAGAAGAAAGATGGGTCTATGAGGTTGTGCATTAACTACATGGTGATAAATGCTATAACAATATAGAACTAGTAACCCCTACATCTCATTGATGATTTATTTGATCAAATTCATGGATCCCAATATTTTTTAAAGATTAATCTTCGATCTGGATATCATCAGTTGCATGTGAGGAAGGAAGACATTCCAAAAAAAGCATTGTGAACCAGGTATGGGCATTACGAGTTTATAGTAATGCCTTTTGGACTAACTAATGCACCATCTATTTTCATGGATCTAATGAATACTGTTTTCAAGGAATATGTTGATGAATTTGTGGTGGTGTTTATTGATGAAATCCTGGTATACTCTAAAATCTATGAAGATCATGAAAATCAATTGGCCACTATTATAAAGGCTCTTAGAGGAAATGAATTATATGGGATGTTTATCAAGTGTGATTTTTGGATTCAATCTGTTTCCATTCTGGGCCACATTGTCTCGAAAAATGGAATATATTTTGATCCTGCATAGACAAAGGCTATGAAAAATGGCCTACTCCAACGAACATAACCGAGGTATGTAGTTTTATTTGTTTAGTAGGTTATTATTGGATTTTTGTTCAAAACATCACCTGTTTAGCCAACCCAATGACCAAGATTACACAAAAAGGTGTTAGGTTCTTATTGACAAAGGAATGTTAAGAATGCTTTAAAGAATTTAATAGAAGACTAGTGAATGCTGCAATATATACTCTAAAATTAGGGAATGATAGATTTGTGATCTTTAGAGATGCATCAATGAAAGGAATTGGATGTGTACTTATGAAGAATGATAGAGTGATTTCATATGAATCTAGATAGATAAAAATTCATGAACAAAACTATCATACTCATGATCTTGAGTCAGTAGTAATAATCTTTTCTCTGAATATTTGGAGACATTACCCCTATGGGAAAAAATGTGAGATATATACAGATCATAAGAGTTTGAAATATATCCTCTCCTAGAAATAACTCAACATGAGACAAAGTATATGGATTGAGCTACTCATGGATTATGATTTCACAATAAACTAGCACCTAGGGAAGGCAAATAAGGTGGTAGACACTCTGAGTAGAAAGGACCATGGAATTATGAACAAGATGAGAGTTTAAAGGGATCCTTTGTTTATTGATATAGTAAAGATGGATATGGAAATTATTAAGGAAGGAAACACATCACTACTTTTTCAATTGGATTCAAAACATTCTTTAATGGAAAGGATAAAAAGTTATTAGGCTGGTGATTAGGAGTTTCAAAAGAAAATTAAAGCTATAAATGATGGGAAGTTGTTTGACTTCGTATATGAAGGTGGAATTTTGAAATTTGAAAAGAGAATTTGTGTTCCCGCTATATCTGAGCTAAAGAAGGAACTATTGGATGATTCCAATAGATCTAATATATCTATACACCCTGTTGGTACAAAGATGTACAGAGATCTAAAGGAACATTTTTTTCGGGAAAACATGAAGAGGATGATTGCAGATTATGTGTCGAGATGTTTGGTTTGTCAATAGGTGAAGGTTGGAAGACAACATACAGGAGGAGTCATGCAACCCCTTCCTATTCCTATATAGAAATGGTATGATATTATGATGTAATTTGTCATGGGGATACCAAAAACTCCAAGAAAGAATGATGCAATATGGGTCATTATTGATCATCTTACAAAATCAGCACATTTTCTTGCTATAAGAGAAGATTTGCCACTTGAACATTTAGAAATAAAATATATTAATGAAGTTTCAAGACATCATGGTGGACCCTTATCAATTTTTTCTAATTATGATCCCCATTTTACATCAGATTTATAGAAAATTATTCAGAAGGACCTAGATACTGATCTTCATTTGAGAACTTCTTACCACCAAAAAATGATGGAAAATCAGAACTGACTATTCAAACTTCGGATGAAATGTTTTGGTCTTGTTAAATTAACTTTCAAGGGATATGGGATCAGTATTTACCTCTCTTAGAATTTTCCTATAATAATATCTTCCATTCAGGTATTCAGATGGCACCATATGAAGTGTTAAATTGAAAGAGATGTCATACCCCAACTTGCTATGATGATGTTGTTGAAAGAAAGCTCGTAGGCCTAGAACATGTTGAGGAAACAACAGAAAAGTTGAAAATTATCCAAACCCATATCAAAACAGCTCAAAGTAGGCAGAAGAGATATGCAAATAATCGAAGGAAGGATTTGGAATTTCAAGAAAGAGATTACGTTTTCATAAAAGTGTATCCATGGAAGGGTATTATACGATTTGGTAAGAAGGGTAAATTAAGTCCTAGGTACATTGGACCTTTTGAAATTTTGTATTGAGTTGGAGTTGTATCTTACCATTTGGCAGTGCCATTAAGTCTCTCCAAAGTTCACAATGTGTTCTACGTGTCAATGTTGTGGAAATACAAGCCAGACCCAACACATGTACTCAGCTATGATAAAATAGTACTTGAGCTCGATTTGACTTATTTGAAGAGCCTATCAAGATTCTTGATACCAGAGAATGAGTATTAAGAAATCGGACAACTCATCTAGTAAAGGTTCTTTGGAGGAATTATAAGATGGAGGAAGTAATGTGGGATCTTAATGAGCTTATGTTAAGTACATACCCAAATATTTTTAGTTAACATTTTGTGAATTTCGAGGACTAAATTTTTGTAAGGAGGGGAGAATATAACACCCCAAGGTTTTAAAAATAAATATTTAATTAATTTTATAAATCTAGCCATTAAACACAACTTTTCCTCTACTATGGTTTGAATTTTGAAAAAAACAGCCATCTAGAGTCATGATCAGTATGTCATTTAAAGTCTGATAGAACAAACTTGATTTTTGGGGAATAGTAATATACCCTTATAAATAGTATTATCACCCTTATTAATAGTTAATAATTATTTTATTTTATTTTCTTTAGGTAATAAGATAATGAGATCTTAATTAATTTTTGAATGTGATATAAAACTAACTATACCTTTAAAATTGTTAATTTTTGAATTAAATATGATTTTATTTTTAAATTAAATTAATAATATTTAGAAAATTATTTTTGAAAAATTATGTTAATTTTTGAATTCTGAACTTTGAATAATGGTAGGAGGATTTTTTTTAATTTTTTGGAAATTCTTAAATTTTTTATGAATTTTGAAAGACGGTAAAATACCATATATACAAATTATCAGTTAAATACACTATTTATGACGTCATAAGTGATGTAATACTACTTGGTTAAAACTCACATGAACTTATTACTATTAGAGGTCACATGAACCAACACTGTTGAATTTCTTGAGGGAATTAATAAAATATTCAAAACTTATCCCTCTCCTCCACTATAAAAACCCCTCACAACTCCCTCTTCTCTTTACTCCTCTAAGCCTTGAATCTCCTAAAATTTAAACGAAATACCATTCCCTAGTCACTCCCCAAGACTAGGAATCTCTTTGTCTTTCCCATATACCAAAATCCATTCCCTTAAGGATGTTGTCAAGTTATTTCAAGAGGTAAAAAACCTTTGTTTTTCTTTTAGTTTCATTTGAATTTATCTTATTTTGTTATCCTATCCTCACATCCACTATCCAAATGACCATGATAACTCTATTATAATATATATACTGGAATTATATTATTTTAATGGAATAACCATAATCAATATTCTTACTCCCACCCTTTTATTTTTATAAACGAAATCAATTTCCATGAGGTTCCAATTTATAACCTTCGTGGAGAATGAAGTTTTTTTGTTCAATATCTACTTCATTACTGGTCATGAAACCATATTTATGGTTTAAACAAACTATAATATATTTATTATAACCTAATTAATATTCATGAACTAGTATATGTACATATTATCAATTTATATGATAAAACTAGTTCATAATAATCTAAATATAGCCAAATAATCGAAGTGGTTGTTAACTAGTGATCCATCTTCATTCCATGTAACCAAATGATAGAAATGAACATTAAAAAATATATATGTTAATAAATAATGTTTAATTTCAATTCTTTATATTTAAAAACATTCCACATGAACTCTATTACTTAAAATAAGTGAACTGGTTATGAATGTGAAGAAAAGAGACACTCCAGAACGACGAAATTCAATATTATAACTTATCAATAAGGATAGTAAGATAAATAAAGAGAATTATGATAAATTAAATAAATTTATAATAGGTTCTGAATTAAGTTATTAATGAGCATAATTTCCTATTCTATGACCTTAAGTTCAAGAGGGGAACACATTCAGACTTAAGGTAAGTGTTTTCCACCCAAACATCCATTTTCATTTGGGTTACATTCATTATCTAATTACCTAAATGAAATTATTATTTATTGTTATGTACTCCTCATAAATTCTGTGTGAGTATTCTATATATGTACACCAACCATAATCTTTTCCAATTTTATGGATCGTTACACATTGAAAAGAGAAACATTCAAAACTGTTTCCAAAATACAAACCAGATTCAAGGGAATTTCTCAAATTCTTATCTATTTTTAAGGTAACTCGATAATCTATTTTTGGAAACCATTATCTTTCTATAATCACTCATTTTATTATGAAAATACTATATGAATTACCTTATGGTTTTATACAATTATTTTTCCAAAATAATTCTTCTTCTCAAAATAAAAGAGTATTTATCTCACGAACTGCTTAATGATTTTATAAGAGTATTTTCTTCTGATTCAACAGTCTTATTGATTATTATGTATTATAGGATTAATAATTTATGATGTCATCTAAAATATTTTATTTAATGGTTTATTACTAATTTTATTGTGGATGATCTATCCTAAAACCATTCACTATATTACTCGAAATGGTTAGTGTTTTATTTTTAACGATTGAGGAAAGTTAGTTACATTTCATATGATAGTTTCAATATGAATTTATATGTTGTTTATGATTATCCCCCACTAATATAATAAATGAATTTTACTTATTAGGTGATTGGTGGATCCTTATACAGCCCCTCAATGCATCGGTAAGTCTCATGATACAAATACACATGGAATTGGTTGAGGCCTTTCCCAATGTGATATATGGATTTTGGCCGAGGCCTTTATCATTAGAAATCTTGGCTGTGGCCTTGAAAAAATTATTCAGAATGTCTGTAATATTTACTTCCCTCATTAGGATGCTAGTAATTTAATGTTCATGTGGTTATAGACTAGTATAATACCCATGATTATGTTTTATTAAAGAATTGATTGCTTACCTCATATTCCTTCCATAATGTGTTCAAGTTTATTATTAAAGGAATTTGTTTTAAATTATTCACCATATCTTATGTTTATTCTATCTTACTATGAATTTATTACCCTTACTATGTTTTTGAGATCATTCCTTTTTTATGTTTCATTTTCCCAGGAAATGAAGAATAAAATTATGAATCACTTTCAGGTATTAACTAGGAGACTTGGATGTTTCTAATTGAATAAATTAGTGTTGTTTTTCCCTACATGATGTAATTTTGAGCTTATATATAGTATCTTGTTTCCAAAATCTACTAAACTACATTGTCCTTTGGGATACATATTCCTTTTTTATATTCCAATGTAATAAAATAAGGCACCGGATCCGGGAAACTGGGGTCGGGTCCTTACACAAGTGAAGGTTTTCTTTTTCTGATCCTCAGGGGCAATATGGATCAAAAAGTATCCAGAATACCCATCAAGGAAACGATAGTGGGACTTACCTGCTAGCCTCTCTAGAATTTTATCAATGAATGGGAAAGGTAATTGTTCCTTCCTAGTGTGTTGGTTTAGTTGTTGATAGCCTATGCAGACACACCAACTATTCTGCACACGAGTTGGAACCAATTCATTATTTTCATTTTTTATTACTGTAAGGCCAGTTTTTTTAGAAACCACTTGAATGGGACTAACGCATTGGCTGTCAGATATGGGGTAAATGATTCCAGCATCCAATAATTTTGTTACTTCCTTTTTAACTACATTTAAAATATTTGGGTTCAGTCGACATTGTGCCTGCCTCACTGGTTTAGCCTCATAATTTAACAAAATATGATGCATACAAATTGATGGGATAATACCAGGAATGATTGTATGTTTCCATATGAATGCTTGTTTATACTCCCTAAATAATTCATGCAGCCTCCCTTCATGCTCAGGAGGGAGTAAACTAGCAATTATGATTGGTAGCTTATTTCCATTTTCAATATATGAATATTTTAAATCATGAGGCAGTTTTTTTAGTTCCAATTCAGGTGGATTGTTGATTGATGGAAGTGTGTGTGAAAGTGATAGTTCACTGATATCATCTAACTGCTCAATGGTATCATCCTCAAATCTAGAATGAGATTTTAAAAGCATAACAGTATCATTTATGGTCATTGGATCCTCAGTGTTCAAGACATTATCAATTAATAAACATGAATGACACTTTTCTAGACTACTAAAACAATCAATGCATGATTCATTACCAAGAATTTCAATCAAGGATGAAAACTCAGAAAGGGGACCAAGGGAAGGAAAATATTTTCTTTCAGGGTAAGTGAGTACATCAATTGAATTAATAGAGAGAGGGTAATTGTTTTCTTAGGTGTGCTTCATGGAATCAAGGATGTTTATGTGGAAAATGTCACCACCAAACTCCATAGATAATGTACCATTATGGACATTAATTATGGGTTTGGAAGTTTTCAGTAAGGTTCTCCCCAATATAATTCAGTTAAGTCCATTCATCCTATTATCTACCATTTTTAGCACATAAAAATAAGCAGGAAAAATTAATTTTTGAACCCTCATAAGAACATCCTTTAACACAACAGATGGGTGTGATGTACTCTTATTTTCTAGATAAATGACTATCCATGTTGGCTTCAAGTCTCCAACATTAAATTAATAGTAAATGGAGTGAGGCATCACATTTAGGGAAGCACCAAAATCAAGCATAGAATTGGAAAATTATAACTACCCTATGGTGCATGGAATCGAAAAGGTTCTAGTATCATTGAATTAGGTAGGAAGTGGTGGTTATATCAATGCTAAGACATTCCTCCCTAAGCTTACCTTCTCATCACCCAGAAGTCTCCTTCAATGATACACATCTCCTTTCAAAACATTCCATATCTTGTAATTTGTTTCACAATATCAATCAAGGAGATGTTTAGCTGTACTTTTGAAAGTTTCCATGATTTCTTTATCGAGTCCAGTTTCTTTTTTTTCATAGGTTCAGTGGCCCTTTGAGGAAATGGAATAGAAATTATTGGGCTAGGTAAATTGTCAATATACACACTCTTTCCTTTGGAATGGATTCTCTTAGGTCAAGGTTATACCTCATTTGGAGCAATTTCAGTGGTTGTTATGGTGGATTCCCTAGGAGAGGATGAATCTAATATAGGGTTGATTTGGATTTTAAGTATTTTTACACTCCTAAGGGTGATAGAACTGACATTTCCCTTATAACTAGGGTTGAAAAGTGGTTGAGAGGGTAGTTTACCCGACCCATGACATTGAGTTTCCCCCACTGATTTAGCTATTTGGACTAATTGGGTTTTGAGGTCTGGTATGGATGTATGAGTGGATTCTGAGAATTATACATTATTGGAAGCCATTTGTTTAATCAAGTCTTCTAGTCTAGGCTTGGGTTTTAGAGGGGGTTGTTAGAAAGGTCTTTGGGTGGTTAAGGATTTATGTGTGGTGGTGGTGGATGACTACTCTGACCCAGCTGGTTCCATTGTTGTTGAGGTTCGTTTGAATACCCCCCCTTGACGATAAGCTTGGTTTTATTTCCACCCAGGGTTGGATGGATAGTATGGTTCTTTCTTAAAGGGTTGGTTATAGCGGTGTCCTAGAAATATTTCCTCACAACTCTTTGAAGTTTCTATCAATTGAGGACATTGGTCTGAGTAGAGGGTATCAAAAGAGTATACATGGCAATGTATGGGAGGAGGAGATTGAGATTTCCCTTGGGAGAGAGCGAGTTATGGTAGAAGTTTACTTACCTCTTAAAACATTGTGTATACATTCTTCTCAAATTCATTAATTTTCACCTCTTAGACACCTCGAATGGGTATATTGGAACATGTACGAAATTTTTGAGTGTTCTATCTCATGTTCTCAATTAAGGTCCTTATAGCAATTGGGTTTTTATCCACTAGTGCACCACCTATAGTATCATCAATCATGTTTCTATCAATAGGGAATAAACCATCATAAAAATATTGTATTATAAGTTGGCCACTTATTTGATGGTGTGGAAAACTTGAACATAATCATTTAAATCTTTCCCAATATTCATGATGTGTTTCCCATTGATATTTTCATATATCACATATTTCTATCCTTCTTGTTGTTGTTTTAGAGTCTAGGAAATATTTTTCAAGAAAAAGGCATTTCATGTCTGCCCAACCTCTTATTGGTGAATTAACATAATAAAACCAGTCTTTTGCTGTATATTTTAAAGAAAAAGATGATTCTATAATATTTACTTGTTCCTCATCCACATTAGTAGGTTTTAATATTGAAAAAATTGTGTGAAATTATTTTAAATGCTTATGTGGATCCTCTCCAGGAAGTCCATGGGATCTTGGTAATAGATGAATTAAACCAGATTTTAGTTCAAAATCGGGTGTCTTGTATTTTAATTGAATGTATGTGGTTTGGATATTGACATCAGGTGAGGTTAGTTATTTTAGTGTTTTATTTTTTTCATCCACGATATACATGTTTATTTTATTTTTGAAGTTTTTTCTAGAAGAAGATGATGAATGATCAAGAAGAGTGTTGTTGACTTGTGTGTCCTCCTTCAAAGGGTTCTCTTGTGCATCTTGGGGTTGCTGATGTAAGATCCTCTTCGGTTTGGGTTCAAAAGGTGGTAAATATCCAGAATTAGAAATCATAATTCATAAAACCTAAACAAGAAATAAATCAGAACACAAAATATAGGTTAAGGTATAAGATAAAACAAACAAGTACTCACAAAATTTACAAAAAACTTATTAAAAATATACACTAAAAACCAAAGATCTCCCCGACAACGGCGCAAAAAAATTGATTGTGATTTCATGACTTGTCAAATTGATTTTGTTTTTAAGGTTGGTTTATAGTCTAGGGAATACCCTATGTCATATCTCAAGGAGCGTTGATAGGTTTTGAGTGTGTATTTTTTAGAAGAAGAACAAAAGAGGGGGTGGTTTTGAAAAGAGTTTCAAGAAAGTAACACAATTTAAATAGTTATAAATTTGAAAGACAAAGTGTATTGTGAAAAATTTGAGATAAATAAGTGATAATTTCTAAGTTACTATAGAACTGGAATAGTTCCCCATTCTTAATTGATTAACAGGTTTTAGTGTAATCCTTTGGTTCAAGGTTAACCAAGATCTTGGGTACCCATAAGCCTCCTAAATGATGCAATTAGAACTAAACCTTGACATAATAATCATGTAATCAAGTTCCAAACCCTAAGAATGATTTATGGTTTGTAAAGGAACTCTTAAATATCAAGTGGCTAGGACAGAAGAGGGTTCTTATGTTGTCCAATCCGAACAACACAAGACGCGCACTTAAAATTGCACACTAATATGTTTTGAAATAAAAAGTGTTTCAATTCAATGCATCAAAACAAGTTAAGATAAATATGAAAGAATAATTAAAACCACAGTATACACCAAACCAGAAGATAATTAGGTGTTTTAACTCCCACTTCAAATGTGTGGCTCCCTCAAAATGATCACCCACTGCTTAACTCGACATCGGGAGGAGGAGGAAGCTCGGGTGGAACTCCTACTTCATTCTAGATCCCCATATGAGGATAGGGGCCTTCAAAACTTCTAGGATGAGGGGGAGACTCCTATAGTACTTCAAAATGTCAGATATTGTCCTTCTGGTCAAACTTACAAATGAGGTTCCCATGGTGCCTTTTTATAGCCAAAATGGGACATGGTTTTGAGCACCCTATTTTTGAAATACCACTTGTGTCTCAGTTTTGGAATAGTAGAAAGCCATATCACGACTTGAATGAAAGAAAAAAATTGTTTTCCGGAATCCTGAATGTATCCTTGTCAAATTGTGAGTCCATTAGACAATTGGATTGGGATATACGGTCAAATGACCAAACCAAACTTTTGAATTCAGGAAGATTCTGTCACCTGGACAGAATGGTTCTGATTGGCCACCAGATGGCCAAATTTGGCTTCCATTCCTTGATAATATTTGTATCCCATGATTTTTTGGAGAGTAAAACAATGTTTAATCCCATTTTCATGTACGTAATTCTCATATTGCTCAAAAAAAGTGGACAGATGTCCATGGGGTTTCATGAAGTATTTCCCATTTTCTTTTACATGATCTCTGGGGAATCCAAATCACCTCTTCCTTCAATGAAAATATCAAAACAAGTTTAATTTACCTTTTTAATCGTGATAAAAACAGAATAATTGAATCTAACATGAAGTGAGAATTTTTATAATATTTGGAATTTACAATACAAATTCAGTTTAAACCAGTGGGGTAAGGGTGAACATGTAATAGTGAATCACTAGGCGATCCGGATTACAGGAGGTGTTTGGGACTCAACTATGCTTGAGCATAGCTTACCACTCATAGACAGATGGCTAGACATAGTGAACCATTCTATTCCTAGAGGACAAACTATGTACTTACATCCTCGATTATGGCTACAGTTGGGAGGATCAACTACCTCTGGTGGAGTCTGCATACAACAACAACTACCACTCGACCATTGGTATAGAACCATTGAAGGCCTTGTACGAGTGACCCTATAGGTCACCAATTTGTAGGACTAACCCCAAGGAGGTAGAACTCATGGTCCCGGAGTGGGTGAGGACTACTATAGGGAAGGTGCAAGTCATCCAGGAGTGGATAATGACCGGAAAGAGCTATCATAATTCCTATGTTGATAGGAGACAAAGACCCTTGGAGTTTGAGGAGTAAGACCTTGTGTTTATTATGGCCTCTCCTCAATGCAGGTGATTGATTTATCTAGTTTTAATTTGGTGGCAGCATATGAATCTATAGGAGAGAACACGGGAGTGGGAGGCTCAGGTTCGTGCTCGTACCCTCATCTATTTGAGAATACCACGGTTTTGATTTCAGATACGTAAAGACTTAAGGATTGGAATATGTAATGACTCAGATTTTCCCAGTTTATATTTTAGAAAATATCAAGGAAAATTCTGAGACCAGGCACTGAGACGACATGCAATTCTGAGGCTAGGTTTGCTCGGAATGGTCCATTGAAAAATGTTAAGTGTTTAAATAGCATGTGTGATTAGTTTTCATAAAAAAGTATAATAACTCTTAAACGAGTTCCCAGATCAAAAATATGAGGGAAGCGTTGCTTTTAGAATGGCGGTTTCACCCTAGTTGCAAATTAAATTTAATCGGCGTGGGCCTACAATGAGAAAACCCAAAAATGTCATAAACATAAATAAAATAATAAAATAAAATTATTTTATTTTTCAAATCCTTATAACTCACAAAATAAAAATCAGATTAAAAATCTAAGACCACCATTGATCTTGTGAGGATGTCCTTTACATAGGCATATCCTTATATTGGATGGTGCAGGATAATTTTGGAAATTAGTTTTTGGGACGTGACCATAAACACAATAATTAAATAAAGATTATTTTATTTTCAAATCCTTATAAATAATAAATGGTAAATTATATTGGGAATACGAGAGTAATGTTTAGCTCATAAGGGTGTGTTTTCTTAGGTGGGGCCTAACTTCGATCAGTGATGGTCGAGGGTAAAATTTAATTTGTGTTCATTCTAAAGAAAAATAAAATAAACTTAAGAAAGTTTATTGTATCCAAAATAATGTTTCACTACAACGTAACGTCAATCCGACTATTTCATTTCATAAAAGAAACAACGTAACAATGATGCGACTCAAGCATAATAGAAACAATGTTTCATTTCATAAATGAAATAGCATAACGACATGGTGACTTAGCATAATAGATACACTAAAATGTGTTTCCTCCATTTAATTATTTAATAGAGATATGGGATCATTGGCATGATCCTAGATTTTCTATGAGGTTTTGGAGGAGTGGCATTGGAAAGCGGAGAACAAAGACAAATAAAGAATCGCTACAAGTTCCTTCATTCCCGTTTGAAGGATCCTTCCACCAATGATGGATTGAGGAATGAAGAACGATAGTGGTTCAATCTTCTCCAATGAATAATCCAACCTCGAGTTAGGGTTTTTATTTTTTATGATCAGGATTTCCCTATTATTTCATTCCAAACGATGAATGTGGATTAACCCACTAATAGGTTGATATGCGGGTCATTCGTTCATGCGATATGGGTTAAATATTACAGGACATGAAGGGTAGGAACTTGGTAATTACTCCCTTCCCAGTTTCCTTCTAACAGAACAAATGAAGGCCAAACAAATAGGGCCATTGTCTGTCCCTTAGGTGTTCTAGGTGCTCTTCCTACCCTCATCCTATCGTTCTTGGAGCACGTAGTAGTGACAAAGATGAATCATGGATTCTGGAGGTGCTATTGGACTAGAAAACGAACCACCAGAGCAAGTTTGGTGGCTCGCATAATGAATCGATGTTGCGTCGACGACAGCAGACGATAGCGTGAGAGGACGCAGCGAGTCGCACCACATCACATAGTTGGAGGGATGTGGTCCAGCTGGACCATTGTGTCTGACCCCAAAGTGACCCTCAGGGTAGAGGGACATGCGGTGGGCACCGCGTCTCAGGCGGAGAAACTTGGCCCGCTCATGGTGAAGCAAGTCAGCTCGCTCACGACGGGCTAGGTCTGGTCAGGTCGGACCAGACCCAGACCCCACTTGCCGCTTTTTAGTAAAATGGGAATAACTTCCAATTTTATGTCTAATTGATGATACGTTTTCATAATTGGGTCCCTCGTGAAAAGAAGGACCTTTTTGAATAATATAAGTGATTTTTTTTGGAAGTTGGGATACGACGGATGGCTTTAGGAGTAGATTCTCCCAAAATCAAGTGCACTAAAAGAGGAAATCCTACGACAGTCTATGATGAGAAGGAAGTTGTGAGCGGACCTCAGTGGCCATGTGGATGAGTAAACCACTATGTCCTAGTAGTGGAGCGGACCACAGTGGCCTGAGAGACGAGCAGAAATCAGTGACCTAGGAGGCGATCAGACCTCAGTGGCCTAGCAGATGAGCGAACCTCAGTGGCCCGGTAGATGAGAAGACCTCAGTGGCCTTGTAGATGTGGGGACCTCAGTGGACCAAAATTTGAGCGGAAATTATTGGCGTGGAAGAAAAGCAAACCTAATTGGCCCGAAAGATGAGTGGACCTGAGTGTCCAGGTAGATGAGCGGTCCACAGTGCCCCGACAGACGAGTGAACCTCAGTGGCCCGACATACCTTAGTGACTCATTGGGGTTGAGTTCCTTAGTAGTATAATATGTTCAGAGTTACGACTAAAGTAGTGTAATTCATGATGTTCTAAGTGTGTTCTCTTTGGGTGGGGCCCAAAGAAGAGGGACCTATTTTTATAAGTATCTGATGACTTCGTGGGTCAAGGAGCGAGTCCTCCCGAGATGAGTGTTCCATGAGCATAATACCATGAAAGAGGATTGGTTTTGATATGGAGACCTCTTATCTTGGTGATAATGGACATATTAGGGGAACTTTATGACATATCAAAACCATATGTTCTCTTGGATACTTTCGTTAGACTTTCTCTACTTGGTTACTATCAGAAAGCTCGAGGAGTGGGATCTCCCAGAATAGAGCGTTCTACGCACAGAACCATATGGATGGAAGTGGATGAGACATTATGTCTTGGAATAATTTATGATTATACGTAGATGTTATTATTATAAATGTTTATTACATATACTTGTGTTGAGCTGATTCTCCCTTTATGCTGGTGTTTCCATTGTGGTATTTTGCTTTGTAGTTTTCGGGGTCCCCTACTGAGTATTGTTTTACTAACTCCTACACGGGATTTATGCACACATTTCATGTCTTTTGTAGTTGATATATGCTTTGGTGGAGTCTTGGGAAGAGAATTACTAGGACCAGATGGTTCCTTGTGAGATCAGACGAGACGAGGTGTTTCTGGTAGATTCTACCGTAGCTTGAGTTGCCTTGTTTGTGGGTCTGGCTTTCCAGTATCTTTCTTTTAGTGGGCTTGTATTCTCTCCCGACTATACTTTACATCTTTAATTTCTATCATAATCTATTTTTGGGTTTTAGTGGCATGCATGAATTATATTTACTTAGTTTTTTCACTCTCCAGCCCTATGGCATTCAGTTTGGTCCTTGTGTACAATTTCTTAGGAAAATTCCTTCCATTTGTGGGATATGACTACTCAGTGCTTGTTGTCAGCCCCTGGCCTATCAGAGGCGGTCTTGGGGATGTCACAGCACAGGCCCTGGGGTACGGGTCATGACATCATATCTCAAAATTCACAACTAATGGCATCATCATGTTATACTTGGAAAAAATCTTAGTATATGATATTCCTGAGCCAAAATCCATGTTCAAACAAAGGAGATATGAATGATAAAAGTTTTTTCAAAAGAGATCAAGGGGTACATAGCATGTTAGTGGACCCACATGGCATGTTATCCCTCTCAACAACCTGGCCATGTCCCTAGTTGGAACATGTCTATATCCAATGTAGTCGTACATGCCGTGTAGGTGGACAACATGGTGTGTCCTGGATAGCTGAGACCGAGGTCATACCTTATTTGTTGTGTCTGTGTACTAGAGTACACACTTTTGTATCCAAACCCGTGTACATCCACATGGGTTCCCATCTATGTGACCCATCACAAAGGTTGTCCAGTCAGGAAGGGGGTAAATATAATTTAAGAGGTACTACACACCATGTCACCCTTAATTTTTCTACAAACCCTAGTCATCGATGTGGAAGGGGCTACATGCTATGTTTTATTGATTGAGCATGGCGTGTAGTTTGGATTTTTAAATAAATCATAGATCCATATTTTCTCTTTGAATATACACAATCTTCCTAAGATCCCACCTTGAATTAGTCCCAAAACATTAGATTTGGAAGTAGATTTTGGATCTCAGTCATCGCTCTATAGAAAACGGCCACCATAGGTTCATGATTGTTTCACCATACATTTTTCATGTTGTGGAACCTTCATTTGTCTAGATCTTGATCTATAATCACCAAATCTGTCATCCTCACCTCTTAATGATCAAATATCTATGCTTGATTCATAAAAGAAGGGTTGTTTCATTGATCTGTCATTAATTCGGAGGTCCAATCGGGCTTGGTACCTCCCGGAAAAGTAGAACGAGGACCATAGGGATCCAACCAATGACAATCACAAAGAAAAAAGGGGGAAACCACAAGAAAAAAGTTTAATTGATATAGGACAATAATTCTTGTCCAATCAATCAAAAATGAAGATTCCAAATAAGAAGAAAATTGAAAATAATTTAATTTCCCTATATAGGCGCATGCAGAGGCTGTAAAGGTGCATAAATCAAATAACAATAATCAATCTACACAAAAACATTAATTATATGGGAATAAAACCTCATATAATGAGTTCTAACTAGATTTTATATGGTTCAATGATGAATAATGTTTTCACCAACAATTTGGAAGGACTCGTTGAATTGGATGCATCTTGATCCAATCTAATTCATAGTTTGGTCATCATTTGTTGTGATTTTCCAATGAATGGGGGAAGAGATCTCTCTCCAGTGATTAACAAATTATGAGACAAACCCTATAAATTTTCGCATAATGATATATTTATAATATTTTATTTAGGTTGGCAAGGAATTAATTAATTTAATAATTAATTAATCCACTTAAACATACCACTGATGAGAGAGGGGTCTGAGCATCCCACACGGATTCATTTTATGTCACACCTTGGGTAAACACCATGTTTCATACCCAACTATGGTATCATATTTCTGATCTAATCAATCGTTTGAAGAGTTATCCCATTTTCTTTAAGAATCTACATGCACAAAATATAAATTAAATTTAATATTTTTATGAAATTAATTCTGAACTTGTCGGGACTCATATATGCACACTGTCTTTGCTTCTAACTTTAGAAATATATATACAAATATTTCAATGTCTTACAAAGAAAACTCCGAGTCTCTATAATATTAATGAAATGTATTTTTCTCAAACATGACTCGAACATAATAAGGATGTAGTCAGCAATAGTGGGGTCAATCTTGAAAAATAATGTATCCATGATTTGATGTGTATTTTAAATTCATTTTATTAATGGAGAGAAATAAATATTTATAGGTCCGATGCTCTAAAAATTCTTGAAGGTTTATTTTAGAAAATGAAATTGTAAAAATAGTACCAATCATTCAACCCACCCACCCCCAGTGGTATATCATATTATTAGGTACGACATGTGGTATCATAGAAACCAAGTTTTCCTCTAAATGACCCATTATTTACTGGAGATGTAGATTCATTACATTCATAAGATCCGTGTAATCACCTGGGGGTGAATATAATGTGGCTTAATATTTTACCAAATCCATATTTATCTTTAAAATATATTACCTCATTTATTATTTGAACTTATTTTCTCAATTAATAAAATTGGATTTGATAGAATTTACCAATATGATACACACACATGAAATATAGAATATAATTAAATAAAAACACTTAGTGTCTTTTCATGGAAAAATCCCATTATAGGAAACCTGCTCTTTATTGGGGATAATTGTTTTATCTAGTCACAAATTTTATCATAAGTGAATAAATGTGATTAAATAGGGATTTATAAGGTATGATCCTCCACCGAACACCTTCACCATTTTATTTTACATCTGAAGAAACCTTAGGGTGGGTTTTAATTCTAAATATGTAGGATAATTAGTTATCTTCTCAATATGGCCTTTACACTTCTCCTCACAATATTTATGGAAATTTTTAAACTAAAACCACTAGTCTTCAATGGTATTCCTTTTTGACCCCATTTGAATACTATAAATCATCCATTCTAAGAATACACTTCATCAAATGTTGTGATCATCTTTCTCAATATTTTCGACATATCCTAGTTCCCAAATAATTCTTGTAATATTTTCATTGTCTTCTATCAAACTTAATCAAATTTTATCTTTAATAATGTATCAACTCTCCAATATGATATTATCATCCCCTATATTTTGAATAAGAATAGTAGTTTTATTCTCTATTTCAAAATTATCCTTATTTATTTTGTTCAAAATGATTCCATAGTATAAGGTATCATATGTATTCCTCTTATTATCCATTTACATCAAATAAAGTGATCAGATCAACAGAAATAAGTCACCATTATTCTTCAACATCGATGCACTATATGATCTTCAGGTTCAGAACTATATCATGTTCTCTATGTTTTATTGTATGTTCTCTATGTTTATTGTATAGAGACCTCTCGATCTATGATTTTTTATCTTTTATAACTTTATTCTATATTATCATACCAAAAAATATATTCTCTATAATTTGGATATATAGAATCACCAAAAAAATATAATTCATTGTCATCCTACCTCAATTACATCAATCAAACAATGTGTTTCTTTTCCAATGGTCTCTATAACTTTTTCTCAACATTTTACATGGGTCTTCTCCCATGATCAAAAATATTCCTATAGTATAAATACTTATCTCTAGTGTAATTATAGGAATACACTTTCATCCTTTCATTCTAATTTTATACTAGTAGAATTATTCTTTCATTTAATTCTACCAGTTGGTTCCATAGTCTTCTTCTCAAAACATTTTCGTAATGCCAAAAAATTATAATTCACTATTTCTATATAAAAAACATACAATAATAACTATTGTGGGTTTTCACTCCCTCTTAGAGTGTGAGTGAATCTAAAAACTCCATAGATTTCAGCACAATTTGTAGACCATATATTATTTTTATCTTCAAAAAATAATCAAGAATAACTTATGGGTTTTTTAAAATTAATCCATTTAAGATAAATACATGCATCATAAATTTCTTATATCCTAAATAATTTATTCTAGATGTTACTCATTTCAAATTCAATAATTATATTATAATCTTCTTAATCTATGATATTATTATCATCCTTCACGAAGTTAAATTTCCCCTATAATTAATCTTGAATAAAAATTCATTTATGGTGTTTTAATCCGTTAATAATATTGTAATGTCCCATGATTTTGTGATATATTTCTTTTGAAATAAATTTAATTTCTTCAATAACATAGGATACATGAAACCCAAAGTATAAATGAAACATAATAAAGTACAAAATTTTAACCTAGCAGTTAAATTGGATTCTATGACTAGAAATAACTAAATTATGAAAATTATATATTTCACACATTTATCAATTTATTAGAAAATAAAATAAAAAACCCATTCGAAAGTAAAAGAAATGTTTTTCTGAAAAAATATTTTCATGTGAACAATGTGTTTTTATCTTAATAGATTATATTAATAAGTAATTATGAATAACTTCAATGAAATTTATATATATTAAATATTCAATAAAATTTATTATCACTCAACGAATTTTGTTTCTAGGCATGATATAAGAATTGATCCAGTTGTAAGATTAAAACTATATTTTTTGAAAAAAATGTTTCATCATATTTTCCACACATATATTAAAATTAATTTTTGAAACTTTTAGAAAATTTATTTGAAAAAATTAAATTAATTTTATTAATAAAAATTTAAAATCATCATAGAGGGAATTTTTTATAATTTTCGCAAAATATTAATTATTCGATTAGTACATAAAAACAATGATTTTTATTAAACAATATCACTTTGTTTAAAGAGTTTACCAACATCCACTTTATTTTAATATTTTTCTAAAAGTAAAACTAGTTTTTTATAATATTATTAATCCACATTAGTTTAGTTTAATAAATTTAATGTTGAATTTTTATATAAAACCTTTTTATACTTAAGAAAACTTTTTCTTTGGAAAATCATTTTACATCGTGATTGCTTGTTTAATATTAAATTAAATTATTTCAATTTTTTGAAAATAATTCGATAAAATGGATTCGATTTTTTTAATAATAATAATTTTTATTATGTAATAAGGTCAAATTATTTTTTTTTCATAATTAATAGAAAAAAATCGTAAAAATATGTTACTGTGGTTATGGTTAAAAATGTTTACCGTGGGGTTAAACTAAAAATATAAGTGTTAAAATGACCTAAAACCTTATCCAATTTTAATTTTATGGAAATAATTTGACCTTATATCGTCTAATATTCCTGAATGGTCTATTTTGGATTTGGTTTGTGTCAATGGAACATTAAAGTGTTTGATTTTTTAGAAAAAAATCCAAGTGTCTCATCTCCCCTACTTATAAAAAGACACCCACTCTTCTCACCTCTCCACACATAAAGGTCCATTTTTTAGAAAATACTTATAAAATACCTTCCATAAATCCCTCCCCATGACCTACAGTCCCTTTTTACTAGAAAATAATCCGAGTAAGGCTTTAATTATAAACCAAAAGAGGTTTTATGAAGAACATGTATAGTTTTATATCGTGAATTTCTTTTGTATTTATTCTTATTCATCCTTCAAGTCATATTAAACCATGATACATTAATAAAAATGGTATCGTTAATATAATAATATTATATTATGTTAAATTCATAACCTATATTCATCTCCTATTCCATCTAATGGTAAATGAAATCATTGACCGTGTGTACGGAGGACTACCACCTTGAGAACCCTTGTAATTCATTTTCCGTCAATGACTATAACGTCCAAATGTGACGATGAATTTACTGTATATCTATATGTGTCTGTGTGTTATTTATGATATAATTGTTTTCCCAACTAGGTTAAATATCATTAGAGAGGGGGTGAATTAAGGTATGATTGTTTAAAAAACATCCACTTTGGATCTCGTTTCTTATTTAAACAAAACAATTTTTTCCATTCCTTATAGAAATGTATAAAATGAAATGAAATCATGCATGAGACAGAGAAATTTTAATTTGTACATCCTCATTAGGCTACATCCAAGGAGAATAAAATGGAAATGTGCCAATGTTTTAAATCCATTAAGGCTCACTTCGAAAAATACATGGTTAGGTATAGATCACTTATATGCCCTGCCTTACTGCCTTTAAATGTTTAGAATCAGCTCACTGCTATAGTTAAATTATTTCATTAAAATACATTTCCCACATTATTATTAAAGAATTTATATTCTTTTTTTCTTTCATTATCCAAGAAATATCCCTTCCTCTCCACATGATTCAAAATTCCTTTATTTCTCCTTAGTGAGAATGAAACACTTGATTTTGAGGACTCCAAAGTACTTTACCCTTAGATTCTTTCCATATAATATATCATATGGAGTATTCTCTTATTTAGGAAATACTAACTCTCTATTTGATTTTTAGACTTATTTCATCACTTCTTCAATCCAAAACATTACTAGAAGGTCTGTTCTCCATGAGCATTGTTCTTGTCATATTGTTGATAATTCTATTTCTTCTCTCAACTACTCCATTTTTCGGTGGAGTTATTATTAGTGATACTTGGTTTCTTATCCCATATTTCTTAATATAATCCTTAACCTAGATATTTTTTAACATTTTTCCATTGTCTATTCAAATTTTCTATATTTTTTTACCTATAATGTTTTCAACTACCTTTCAAAAAGTTTTTATGCAACTCAACACCCCAGATTTGTGAGTGGTGACTGAAAGCCATGGCATTATGAAAAAAACATCGATGAAGAGAAATAATATCTCCTCCCATAAATAGATCTTGGTGAAATAGGTCCTCACACATCAATATTAACCAAATCAATTACTTTTTTTGACCTTTTATATTTTTCCTTATATGTATATTGAATGATCTTCCCTTGTTGAAAAGCATTGCATGTATGAGTACGATCACATGATAACATAGTGAGGACTCAAAAAAATCATATTTGACCATATCTTCCAAGGACATTTAGATAAAGTGACCAAGACATTTATTTCAAAACCTGTTTTCTTCTTCCTTTGATAGAAAGCACATATCTTATTCTCCACTCATATGGTAGAGATTCCCTTTTGTATGCATTACCTACAAACAAATTCTTATTTGGATCTTGTTTTTTCATTTAAAAACACTCTTCTCTCCCTTCCATATAGAAATTTATGAACTGAAATGAAATCATGAATGAGACATAATGATTTGGATTTGTTCACCCTCACTCGGTTATGTCCAAGGACCATAAAACATTAATTTAATGATGTACCAAATCAAATATGGCTCACTTCCAACAATACATGGTTCGGGCGAGATCACATCTATGCTTAGGCTCACTACCTTTACAATGACTAGGGTTAGCTCAATTATATATTTACATCATTTCTTTGAAATATCTTTCCCAACCTATTATTAAAGAATTTATATGCTTTTATTTCCTTTTAGTATCCATGAAATATCCCTTCTTCTCCATGATATTCAAACTTCCTCTATTTCTCCTTTTTGAGAAGGAAACAATTACTTCTGAGGACTCAAAAGTACTTCAGTATTTACAGAGTCTTCTCTTCTTTTTGACATAATAACACTCTATTTTTTGTTTAGACTGATTTCATCACTAATTCTTTTCAAAAATTCTCCAGAAGGTACTTCTCAATGAACATTGTTCCTGTCGTGTTGTTGATAATTAAATTTCTTCACTCACATAATCCATTTTTCCACAGAGTTCTTTTTTCTGAAACATGGTTCCTTATCCCATTTTTCATGAGATAATCCTCCATGTGGATATTTTTAAAATATGTTCCATTATCTATTTTAATCTTTTATATGTTTTGAACTTTCATGTTTTCAACTTCCCTTCGATAAGTTGTTATGAAACTCAACACCTTGGATTTGTGATTGATGAATTAAACCCATGCCATTTTACTGAAATCATCATTTAAGAGAACATCATATATCCTCCCATCAATAGATCTTGGAGAAATTTGTCCACACACATCAATATGCACCAAATAAATCAATTTTTTTGAAATTTTCTATTTTTTCTTATATATCATTTGAATGATCTTCCGTTGTTGAAAATAATCGCATGTTTGATTATGATCACTAGATAACCTAGGGAGGTCTCTAGAAACAAAATATTTCACCATATATTCCAATTATTATTGGATTAAGTAACCAATACATTTATGACATAACATTTTTTTTTCTTCCTTGGATATAAAGAACATATCTTCTTCTCACTCACAAGGTAGAGATTCCCTTTTGTTAATTTTCCATGAAACAAATCCCCTTTGGATGTTCTTTTATCATTAAACAAAACACTCTTCTCTCCTTTTCCCATTGAAATGTATGAACTGAAATGAAATCATTCATGGGAAACAATGATTTTACTTAGTTAAACATCATTGTGCTACGTCCAAGGATCATACAACAAAAATGTGAAGATATACCAAATCTGCTATGGCTTGCTACTAAAAATACAAGGTTCATGTAATATCACTTCAATGCTTGGGCTCACTAACTTTATAATGTTTAGGGACTACTCACTACTTTCCCATGGGTCACTCTTTAACCCTATTTCAATTTCTCACTGTCATTGGAAAGGATTACCTTCTTCCTCTTCCTTTTCTCACTACTCTAGAAAGGATCCACACACAGTTTAGGGATATGTAGGTCCCTTCAGTGTCAATAATGAATTCATACTCAACTGTATATAGATGCTCTATTTAAGTTCCACCTACACCCACTTGATTAATATAAATGTACCACAAACTCAATGGGAAATCCTTTTTGAACAATTTCACAATGATCACTACTTTCATGAATCACACCTCTTTCGTAAAGCTTAAATATCCTTTGTGAAGAAACCACCTTTCTCGAACCTCACATAGCCTTCACAAAACACACTATTTTTTCAAAGATCAAATAGACTTAAAAAACTCCATTAATTTTTATATTATTATAATTTTCGAACATCTTTCATGTACTTCATGAAATTAGTTTTATCATGGACGTTTTCACAATAACACCATTCATGAATCACCTTCGCAAATTCAGTTCCTATGGATTTTTGTTAGGATTTAGCTACTTATTTTAGAGGGGGGGGGGGTGGTGGCTTATTTATAGGTGTTTACTCCTATTCCATAATTTGCCATCCACATCATCACCATTTTCATGACGCTTTCCCATTTCATTCACAATTCTCCCCATCTCGTGATGTAGAATGTGAATTTCCCATTTATGAAGCTTCTCATAGTCTAAGATATTATAATCAAATCATAATGCATTCGTGGTGGTCACTAATAAGTAACCATACATTTTCAGAACAACATTTTTAAAAACCATTCGTCCAGTAACTAATTCATTATCTATATTTTTTCAAGGCCTTTGATGATATATTTTTCATGTTGTCATCCATCCTCTAAATTTTGGACCCCAAAAATTTGGCAAACACGTCACCTTGTGTATGAAATTTTCAGTATCTCTTCCATGGAATATATTCCATTTTCATGGATATTTTTAAAAATACCATGTCAAAAATATATTTTTTAATCCAAAATAGACCATAGAAACTCATTTTTTCAACAAACACAATCGACCCAAAGATACAGCAATGTTTCCTTTAGGTATTTTTCCCACAATATTCCCCTTTGTGTTTTCTGAAAACTCTTCCCATTTTGATACATCATTAAATATTATATAATATACTACCACCATTTTTTTATTATGATTCTTATTGAGATCAATGATTTACTCAACACATACCCTAATCCCTCATGATCCATGCTCAGTGTGAGAAACAAGAGTAGTATGAAAAGTTCATCAATGATTCACTTCATTCCAAAACTACTCAACTGCTTTCATTACGAACTCCATATATCATGATTTATATCCTTTGATCAATTAATTTAATCATCTTAATATTTAATACTCCCCCTAATTTACGGGTACCCTTATTATATTTTCCCCTATCTCGATTAATACATTTTCTCCTCTTTTGAAACTAAAATCCCCCCTCTTCAATTAACTCTGTGGTCACTTTTTTATGGTCTGCAACAGGGTAAAGAATACAGATCATCACATTAGGGAAAAAATGCTATATCTCAGGGATAGAGGGTCCCACATACACAATTTATCAATTATGGGGATTTAGATAAACTCTAATATCCATTTTTAATGTTCAAATGGTTATTTGGGTAAGGCCTTTGTGAGAATGTCTATAACTAGTAGTTTTAAAGGAACATACACCAACTTCAAAAGTTCTTTATCCACTTTATCCTTGATAAAATGATACTTTATTTCAATATTATTTTTACTTTAGTGATGAAAATTATTTTTCCAAATATTTATATCACTTGAATTATCTCAATTGATCTTGATCATAGACTTCACTATAAATCCCATAACATCATGCTTCTTCTTCATCCACAATTATTGTGTTCATTCTTGAGTGGCCATAATATATTAATATTATTAATGTCCCAATGATATTCAATCACATTTCTTGATTATCCAAGAAATACATAGTTCACCTAGATATATTGCACAAACTAACATTTATTTTCTATCATCTATTGATATGGACCAATCTGCATCTGTAAAGACCTATAACTCTTACTGATATTTTTTATTATAAAACAAACTAAAATCAGTCATTCCATTCATAAATCAAATTATTATTTTCACTTCAATAAATTGGATTACCTTAGTATTGATATGATATCTTTCTACTTTATATGTGGAAGAAACAATATCAGGTTTTTCATTGTCATGTAAAATAGACTGCCAATGGTTTTACTATATTCCATGACATAAACTACATTGTCTTCATCATCCCATTATGGTTTCACTAGGTTATCCACCACAATCATCATATCCTTGGATTTTTCCAATCCAAATCTTATAAAAACCTTACTGTAATATTTATATTTAGAATTTAATGTTCCATTCATTCCATGTGTCTCTTGTAAACCAATGAAAAATATTATTTCACCAATCATAGACATTTCAAACTCGCTTTTCATAAATTTTAAAAACTATCATCACTTCGCTTCATCTGATCCATTGAATATTATGTCATCTACATACACCAGAACCATAAAACTTTTATTACTATCATTGTTTACATAGAGAATTTAATCAAATCCACCACAATTAAAACTGATCTTTTTTCAGAAATTTATCCAGTCATGAATATCATGCTCTCGATGCTTATTTCAACCCATATAGAGCCTTTCCTAGCTAAAGAAGATATATTATAATATTTATGGATAATAAAAATATCTGGATGATCGATATTGAATTATTATTATAAAACCCCATTTAGAAATGTTGACTTGACATCCATCTAGAAAACATTGAACATTCATTCCAATGCTTTGGCCAAGAATAATCTAGTTGTCTCTATCCTTGCAGTAGGTGAAAATGTTTCATCAACATTGAATCCTTCTATCTGGGAGTTCCCTTTTCACACTAATTATTCTTTTTTAATCACTGCACCATATTCATTCATCTTTTTATTAAAGTCTCATTTATTCCAGATGGCATTCTTATCTGTTGTTATTGAAAAAATCTCCCATGCCTGATTCCTCTCAATTTGGTCAAGTTCATCATTCATTACCTAAATCTATTTTTCATCTCTAACTTATTCCTCAAAACATTTAGGCTCTACCTATGATAAGAACTATTATTAATATATATTCTTCATCCTCCTTGTTTTCAATGGTGCTGAATGGTCACCAGTTACATTTTTTCTATAAATTTTGGATCTTATTTTAAATATTTTTGCAGATAATTGTTTGTGCTCATCCTTCTAAGTATCTAAAACATATTCTGAATCACTCCTGGAACTACATCATCCCCGGATCTTCTTGTCTATTCTTCCCTATCTTCCTGATAATGATCATGTATTTTTTTAAAAATTATTCTCAATCTATACTATAGTTATATCATTTCATTCAACAATCTTTCCCATCCTCTTATTAAAGAATTTATATGATTTTATTTTATTTGAGTATCTAATAAATATCCCATAATCTCTAAAGGATTCAAACTTCTTGTATTTATCCTAATTGAGAATGAAACACTTACCTCCAATGACTCAAAATTACATCAGTGTTGGCTTCTTTCCATACCATAGCTCATATAGAGTCTTCTATTATATCAGACATAATAAATCTCTATTTTATGTGTAGACTGATGTCATCACTTATTCTTTCCAAAAATTATTTGTAGGGTCTTTCTCAATGAAAATTGTTCTATCCATGTTTTTGATAATTTGATTTCTTATCTCAAAAATAGAATTTTCCTAAGGAGTTCTTACTACTTAAACTTTGTTCCCAATCCCATTTTTTTGATATAATACTCCACTTGGATACTATTTAACTCTACTCCATTATATTTCAATAACTTTTGTATTTTTTAACCTAGCATATTTTGAGATTCTGTTAGATAAGTTTTTGTGCAACTGAATACCTCATATTTGTGAGTGATGACAGAATCCAATACTATTCTACTAAAATCATCAATTAATAGAACATAATATCTCCTACCATCAATAGGTCTTGGTGAAATAGGTCCACACACATCAATATTCACCAAATCAAGAACTTTTTTTTACCTTTTCTTTTTTTCCTTATATATATTTTGAATTATCTTCCTTGGCTGACAAGAATTGTACGTATGAGTATGATTACATGATAACCTAGGGAGATCTCGAGTAGCATCACAGTTCACCAGATCTTTCAAGGACATTTAGCTCAATTGAATAAGACATTTATTCCTTAAATTTTTTTCTTCTTCCTTGGAAAAAAATAAAATATCTTCTTCTCCACTCACAAGGTATAGATTCTGTTTCATATACTTTCCCAATAAAACAAATTCCTCTTTGGGTTTTGATTTTTTGTTAAGAAAAACACTATTCTCTCCCTTTCTCATAGCAATATATTCATTGAAATGAAATCATTCATGAGACACACCGATTTTACATGGTGCACCCTCATTAGGATATGCCCAAGGATTTTACAATGGAAATGTTCTAATATACCAAATTCACTAAGGATCACTTCCACAAATACATGGTTCATTCTAGATCACTTCTATGCCCAGGCTCACTACCTTTCCAATATACAGGTTCAACTCACTATTGTAGTTATATCATTGCGTTAAAATACATTTCCCAGCTGCTTATTGAATACTTTATATTATTTTATTTTCATTGATTGTACAATAAATATAATTTCATCTCTTTGGGATTCAAACATCCTATGTTTCTACTTATTGAGAAAGAATCACTTAATTCTGAAGACTTTAAAGTACTTAAATGTTGGATTATTTCTATACCATATATTATATGGATTATTCTCTTCTTCAGGTCAAAATAATGCTATGTTTTATGTGTAGACTAATGTCATCACTTATTCTTTCCAAAACTTCTCTTGAAGGAGTTTCTCAATGATCATTATTCTAGCCATTTTGTTGATATTTTGATTTCTTCTCTAAACTAGTTAATTTTGTTTTGGAGTTCTTACTGTTTAAACATGAAACCTTATCCCATGTTTCTCAAGATATTCCTCCAATTGGTAATTTTTTGACACTATTCTATTATATTTTTAGATATTGTGTACTTTTTTACCTAACAACTTTTCAAATTCCCATCGATAAGTTGTTATGAATCTAAACACCTCAGATATGTGAGTGGTGAGTGAAAATATTTCAATTCAGCTAAAATCATCAATAACGAGAACATAATATCTCCTCCAATCCATATCTCTTGGTGAAATAGGTCGTCACACATCAATATTCTTCAACTCAAGCACTTTTTTTGAACATTTCCCTTTTTCCATATAAGTATTTGGAATGATCTTCCCTTTTTTATATGTATCACATGTATGAGTATAATCACTTGATAACCTTGGAAGGTCTTTAGTAGTAACACATTTTAGTAGATCATCCAAGGATGTTCATATCAAGTTAAAAAGTAGTTTATGAAATAACTGGTTTTAATCTTCCTTGTAAAGAAATCACATATCTACTTCTTCACTCACACGGTATAGATTCTCGTTCACACACTTTCCATGCAAAACAAATGCCTCTTTGGATATTGTTTCATCATTAAACAAAACACTCTTCTCTCCCTTTACCATATAAATGTATGAATGGAAATGAAATAATTCATAAAAACTAATTATTTTACATGGTTCACACTCATTGGGCTATGTCAAATAAAAAAATTGAAATATTCAGATATACTAAATCCACGGAGGCACAGTACCAAAAAAACAAGGTTTCAGCTTGATCACTTCTATGCCCAGACTCAATATCTTTATAATATTTTGTGTCATATCACTATTAAAGTTACATAATTTATTTTATCTACCTTTCCCAACCTCTTATTTAATCATTTATATGCAATTATTTTCTTTTAGTAGCTCTGAAATAACCCATAATCTCTATGAGATTAAAACTTTCTATATTTATCCTTTTTAAGAATGAAACAATTAATTCTGAAGAATAAAAGTACTTCAGTGTTGGATTATTTCCATGTCATATCTCATATTGAGTCTTACCTTTTTTCAGAAATAATAATTCTATATTTTACATATATACAGATTTTATCACTAATTTTTTTTCCAAAACTTCTCTGGAAGGTCTTTCCCAATGGCCATTGTTCTAGCCATGTTTTTTATAATTATAAATATTCTATCAAATACTATATTTCAATGTGGAGTTCTTACTACCAAAACATGGAACATTATCCAATGTTTCTTGAGATAATACTCCACTACTCTATTTTTTAACTTAGTTCCATTAACTATTTGGATCATTTTTAATTTTTGATCTAGATTCTTTTCAACATCCCTTTGATACATTGTTATGAAACTGAACACCTCAAATTTTTGAGTAATGACTGAAACCCATGACATTTTTCTAAAATATTCAATAAAGAGAAAATAATATCTCCTTCCATGAATTGGTGTTGGTGAAATATGTCTGCACATATCAATATAAACCAACCCATGGACTTTTTTTGACCTTTTCTCTATTTCATTATATGACTTTCAAAAAATCTTCCCTTATTGACAAGCATTGCAAGTATGAGTATAATCACATGATAACTTAAGGAGGTCTCGAGAAGCATCACATTTCACTGGATCTTCCATGTATGTTTGGATAAAGTGACCAAGACTTTTATTCCATAACATGTTTTCTTCTTCCATGGATAGAAAGGACATATCTTCTTCTCCACTCACAATGTAGAGATTCACTTTCATATGATTTCCATTTAAAACAATTTTACCATATTTTTCCTTGATGACACAAAATTTCATTGAAAAGATTATGTAATTATCTAAATAGAATATTTGATAGACACATAGTATGCATTGACTGAGACCTTCAACAACCAGTACATCTACACATCTCATGAATTTTTTCCCAAACATTTATTTTACTGATCCAATAATTTTCAATCCTTCATAATTACCAATTAACCCAATATGTTTCTTATAGTATCTAATTACTATCACTAATTCCTTATTTCTTTTCATATGGGAGGTGCATCCACTATTAATTATCCATATTTTAGGGTGATCGGATGCTTTGATATAAATATCTACAACCACTTACTATTCAACTATCTTCTTTTGTCTCTATGTTTTTGACTTCATACCAAGTATTGATTGATAATCACGATCTAACTCAAAGTATGATAGAACTAGTTAATCTTACAACACTGCAAACCAATTTTTCTTTTTCAACTCATTTTATGATACATTGAATTTATGCTTATGACCACATTCATTTTATTTATCACATTTCTTTATACTATTTATTAGTAATATATTTCTTTGTGCCCAAATTGTCCACACAAAAAATTGAGAACATCAAATGATATTATGAAATATTGAATTATATATTTATTCTTATGTTAGTGTTGTTCCCTTAGGTACTTCTTAGTTATTGAACATAAATTTTGTGAGTGAATCATCTTTCCCCAACAATAACATCTCATGCGGGGTGCATTCTTATGAGGAAATAATGCACTAATGGTTCCCCCTTGGGTTCTCTTAGACTTTTGGTTCTGATTCATATCCAAATCATTCATCAATATCTCAGAAGGTGCTTATCGTATGACATTAATCATTACTGCATTCTTTTTTCGATCAAGACCCATACTATACTTATCCTTTGGATTTGACGGTTGCTTTGGTTTTGTTAGGCTTCTATGATCTACTTTCATCTTTTCTGTTGATGGAATTTTCTACTTTCTTGATTTCTTACTAAGATTCAAGAGTTTTTCCTTATCCTTAAAACTTCTTTTCAGGCCAACGAATTCCTATTCAAATTCTTATATACGTTTGATTTTATCTTTTCACGTGTTACTCAAACTATCAATTTCTATTTTTTATTCTTCTATTTTGATCTTGTACTCAACAAATGTTTTTTAGATCTATGTCATTGAAGACTTTAGTTTTTAAATTTCTTTATTCATATTATACTTCTATTATTCCTGTTGTTGCATATAAATTTTTTCATCAGAATCACTATGTTGTATGTCTTCATTTTGGCTCTCCAAACATCACTGTCATCAAGAGACACTTTTAATTTGACCTGAAGGTCAACTCTTCCTTTGACATCTCCATCATCATTGTCACTTTCATACCTAGTTTTTGAATTTATGACAACTTCTACCATATCATTTTATTCATGATCCTTACAGTCCTAAAACTCTTTTGCCTCATATACTTTTTAACTTTCATGTTATTTTTAAAGAAGACAATTCTTTTTTAAGAATTTTTTCTTGAACTTTTTCTTACCTTTCAAATAGGATGAAGACTTCCTCATAATAATTTCATCTTCATCCTATTTGTCTTCTTAATACTTCATTGGGAACAATACTAAAATATTTTCAAACATTCCTTATCCGAATCATGCAAGTGTGAGTTTACCTTTGAACTTTCATTTTCCTCTTTGAAGATTTGATGAAAATAATGACCTCACCTCATTAGTCTTTTCTTCCTCCAGACCATCTTCAATGGTGATATTGTTCATAGCCTTAAAATCATCTTATTTGAAATTCCATTATTACACAGACTCATTATCTTCATTTATCATATTTGTATGCTATAAGAGTACTATGGAAGCTATCCAATGATATCTCCTTTAGAACTTTATCTTCCAATACAAAAATATTCAGACTGAACAGAAGTTGGATTTTTTTCATGATGCACTTGACAATATTTAAATCATAAATATTTTCTCTGAGACAATTCATGTATTCCAAAAAAATATTCACCTAGTAAAATAATGAATCAACTTACTCATTAAGGTGTATTCTAATATCCTCCTACTTGTTCTATAGAAAGTGAAATTTTTATTCTTTGACTTTTGAGTCACTGTCATAAATATTCAGAAACTTTTCCCACATAGCATGTGATGACATACACAACATATCCATCATATATATTTCAATTTATTGGGATCCTCCTAAAGCATTGATTCAATGAGTGTCATTATCCAATTCCCTTTGGTCTGCTTCTGATAAGGTATCACTGTCGTATTGACTGAAATTCCATGAATCAATACTATATATACATCAATTCCCAAATATCAAAAATATTGTTGCATATAATTTTTCAATAATTGAAAATTGTTTCCATCAAAGATCAGAATCATTATATAATTGAAAACCTCCATTTCTTCTATTGAGAGAGAATCACTGACTTTAAACCTTTTTCTATAATACTAATCATAGAATCTATATTGGGACAGGAGGACCCTCCAATCACAATATTGTCTTTATTGGTCACTCCCTTGTGATTTGGTTCTTCAGAAGAGCTCACTGACCACCATTGTGGTTCACTACCCATCCCCCTATGAAAAATTAATTTTCATAGGGATAGGGGTTTTAGGGCTTATATACCAGGACAAACACCACTCCCACCCCTGATTTGGTACTAGTGCAAGGTGTCACAGTGTGACACCCATATGTCACGTTGTAACACACTTCAACCAGTAATCCTTGGCCCATAGGGATGCAATAAATTTATTTGGGACTCCAATGATAATTATCCATTTTATATTATAAAATTATATATAATTTCTAACCTTCCAATCCATTGGAAAATGATAATGTCTTTTATTCGTACATATGGATTAACGCCTCCAGAAAGTGATGTGATGTATTTTTAATTTTATTTTTTTATGGATGGTAAAAAGGATATATTAAATGGATATATGTGATATAAAATTATTATGTAGTTTTGATTTATTATTTACATTTATTTTGTTACATCCATTGAAAAATGAAAACAGTGGTCAGGCGTATGTACGAACTATCATCTCCATGAATGGTGTAATACATTTTTTATCTCTAAATTTTATGGATTACTCCAAATACCTATATAATTACTATATATGATATTTATATAATTATTAAAAAAATAGATTATGTAACCATGACCATGTATAAGCACAAAAATATTGAAACCAAAACATATATAAAAAATTAAGCAGTTATTACCCGGGATAGTGATTTTAATAAACAATTACTAATAAAACGGTGATAAAATAATAAAATTAAACCATATATGGTATAATATATTTGATTATTTATATATAATAAATTTATAATAAATATATATTTAATATATAGGTGGTTCGGACACATATAAAGGAAGTAAAATTTTTTGTAAGAGGTTTCATAACTCAATTTCCTATCATTAGGTTATATAACATATTCATTGTATTTGATATTATATGATTATGACTGTAATGACTTTTAATTATTTTATATTTTATTTAAACCTATTTTATGTGGATTTATATTGTATACACATAATTAATTCATTTAATAATTCTCACTTCAACGGTAAGATATTTGTAAGAGATTTTATCTGAATTTCCATTCCGTTGAGACATATTTGGTATTAAGAGGATATTTATTTTTTGAGGTGTGACTAATACCCATTTAAAAATTTATATCATTAATATAATTATATTAATGGTATTTAATGTTTTTTATTATTTATTTCATTTTGGATATGATTCAAATTTTTCCAATATGTTAAGGGTTTACTTCACAATTTCATAAAATTTTTGGATTATTTATGTGTATATCTCAGTTTGGGGAATTATTTAATTTTTATAACTTAAAACTAATATATCTTATTATTATATATTAATTTTTATAAATTTAAATTTATCCTTCCATTTTTCTCTCTTTAAGTAATCAAGATACTGAATTAATGTTTTAAAGGAAAACTGATTTTTTTCTATTCGACCATGAAATTTTTCTTCCATGTTCTTGTTTTCCATAAAATGTATAAAATAATGTTTTTAACGTTATTAAATGTTTTATAAATGATATTTCTTCCATGTATTAATTTTTTTTTAAAAAGTTTTAAAGGGAATCTTCTAATATTTTTTTGAACATGGTACTTCTTGAAATTTTTAAAAAGCATGAAAGTAATTTTTTTAACTTATACTACATGAATGGTATTTCCCACCATAATAAAAACTCATTATATTTATTCTTACATTTTAATTTTATGATTCTATTTAAAAAAATATTTTCCTAATATTATATAATATTATTGTTTTTAAAATTATAATTCAAAATAATAAAGAGTATTTTCCTGAAGAATTGTTTAATGATCTTTTTATTTTATTTCTATTCATCAATGAGAAGAACACTTTTATTCTGCATTGAGGATATATTATAATGATACCATCATTATTCATTGTATAAATGTTTTATGATCAGTTAGGAAAGGTAAAGTATTGACATTAAATATTCTATTTCTTTATATACAGAGACTTATTGAATAAGGAATGTTGATTAAGATGTATTGTTTATTCATATGATTAATTAATTGGACTCATTAAGTGATGGGAGGGGATTATAATTACATATCCCTCAATGCGTAAGTAGGTCTTGTGTGACAAATATGATTATGAATTTAGCTGAGGCCTTACCCATTTATATAAGATATCCTGTCATGAGGCTCTGATAGTAAGTTTAATATGTCTATAATTTTGTATTCAATCAACATGAAATCATTTTTAGATGTACATGTGATTATTTAAATATTTATGATACTTTTGTATAAGTTTCTAGATCATTTTATTTTTTATATGATATTATTTTATCATCATTTATTATTTATATATTATTAATGTATTATTAGTTTTGGTTGTACACCCTTATTGATAATATGAGATCAATAATTTATTAATTATCCTTTTACCATGTTTACATGAAGTGTTTTTGATTCATATACCAGGATATTATAAAGGGAATAATGTTGTTCTCAAAGAAAATACTATTTTTTATTTTTATGTTTTCAAATGTAATGTGAGATTCAAGTATGTATTTAGTTTTCTAAGTCTACTAAAATATTACATCCTTTATGATGTGATTTATCATGTATATTAAAAATTTAATAATGTAACCACCAACATTAGGATACTAGGGTTATGGTATTTATTGTTGGCATCAGAAAAATTTTAGTAGAAACCATGGAAACTGGATTAGTGAAAACATATATTAGGTAATATAACCCTATGACAGACATTGAGGATAAGTATATGTATAAGTTAACAATATTAATTTTTGGTAAGGTGGAGATTATGTGGTTTTCCTAAAAATACATCCTAGTATAGATACTATTAGTGGATGTGGTTTTATCATTGACGTATATAGGGTTAATAGCCCCAAAAAGAGTTGGTTTGAGTATATCTCAGGCATTATTCTGGTGCAAGGTGAGTGTGACCTTACCACGTACCTAGTTTGGCACTCCCAATGGATATTCTTGGGTTAATTACCAATTTTCATTATAAACCATTGTGAAATATTTGAAAATATTTTTATGATTTGATAACCTTCCCAAATAAACCAAGTTTATGCTTTTGAGGTTATCTCTGCATTATTTTTTTTAAAATTTTAGTTAAGTATTTCACTAGTTTTTAATTATACATTATGATTCCTAAAATTATAATATAATCTAGTGTATTAATTTATTTAGAAATGGCACCTAGTAGAAGGAATATAAAACATATCAATTCCCATAATCCACGGATAGATTTCCCTCCTAGGAAAGATAATGAAGCGGGAGATGGAGCTGTAGGTGGAGCATAAGAATTTATAAATATATTGTGGTATGTGGATCAAATTATGACCAATAACCAAGCCTATATTAATTATTCTACTAATCTAAAATGTGGTGTAATAATGTTAAAACGCTTCATGCATTAGAAACACCCATCATTTGATGGGTCTAAAATTCCATTATAGGTAATAAATAGATAAGTTCCTTAGGGAAGATATTTCCAACTTTGGGAAGTAATGAAAGGGGGAAGTTTTTCATGGTTGTTTATCATCTCTTAGGGGATATACATCAATGGTTTTCATTTATTCAAAACACTGACTATTATTAGGAAATAATGTGCATGGAATGAAAGGATTTAATTGAACTTTTCTTCGATTAATATCTTCTTTAACAATATAGAGTGGATATGGATGGGAAACCCATGAATATGATACAAAAGGAAGATAAAAATATTCATAAGTATGAATATAACTTTTCAAGGTTAGAAAGGAATGCTGAAGAATTTGTACATAATCTAAAGAGCATGATTAACTATTTATTGGATGATCTTTTTATAATACTACAAAAGGAACTAGTCTCCCAATAATTTTTTTCATATAAGAGTATAGTATCATATGATGTGAAGAAATAGAATTAATTATCCAAGAACTATAGATTTTAAAGGAAAAAAGGAAATAACATGATGGAAAAGAAGAAAATGGATATGGGGATGAAGAGAAATGGGAATTTTCTACCATACGGTACTTGTGTAAGGAAACACCTTGGTACATGCATAAAATGAAAAGGAATTTTATTCAAGTATAGTGATACACACTTTTCATATAGTGATATCATATATTTATAGATATAGATTCATTACATAAAATAGTGATCCACACCAAAATTATATAGGTTTAATGACTTTGGAGACATTGGAAAGTAAACAATGGGTTCATAAGTGAACTACATCATCTCCTATGAAGTTATTAATAACTATCACCATTATTAGTCATATCATACATAATAACTTTCTTTATTACCTAGGGAAAGGACACATAATATATTTTTATCTTAAATACTTAGTAAAGGTTAAAAAATAGAGATATTTATGAACACATAAGTATAACATGAGAAGAAGGGTATAAGAAAATGAGAATAACATTTGAAGGACATACCCTATATAACATAGAATATAAATTTCATTCGTTACATAAATCTTGTTAGTTCATAAGACATAAATCATAAATTAATCAAATAATAAAAACCATGACAGTATAATAATAGTATATGATATATATTTGTGGCATACACATAATCTTATAACAATATAAACACGTATAAATAGAAATAGGTCCACTCATTATGATATGTACATGAAATTTGTCCCTCACATAAACATATTCACATAAAAGCCATGTCTACACATAATCTGATAGACATAAACACCAGGTCCACACATAAACTTATGGACATGAAAAATAGCCCCACACATAATCTTATGGACATGAAATCCAGGACCACGCATAGACTTATGGAAATTAAAAACATGTTTATTATTATTCTCATAAACATGAAACTAGGTACATGTTTGAAATTGTGAATATGACATCAGATTCACATATAACATATCTACCTCACAAATTATCCATATTTACCCAATGCATTAGAGTGATATATAATTTCATGCCCACCCATCACATAATGAAAATCATAAAGATGTGTTCTACAATATCATAAAACATTAATCATAGAATAACCCATAAATGTAAATATGCTTCATAAACATTTCATCATAACACAACCCCTGGAACATAAACTAGTTTCATTAACATGTCATCATTTAATCATATAATAAACCATAAAAAAATTGGGCCTCATAAAAATATTTTCAACATAATCATAAACCATCCATAGAAAGGAAAAGGATGATATCACACAACTACAAAACATGCCTTTAATAATGTTATCCTTTATTCGAGCTAGAAAAGAGTGTTGATAAAGATTCCCTTTATCAGTGCTAAAATAAGAGCTAATAAAGGGCACCTTTTATCAGTGATTTTTCTAGAACACATAAAAGGAACCCTTTACCAGTGCATTTTTTAGCGCAGATACATGAAATCTTGTATCAACGCATTTTTTTAGCACTAATAAAGGGTTCCCTTTATCCAAGCTTTAGTTTTAGCTCTAATAAAGGGTAAAATTTATTAGTGATTTATTTTTAGTACCCATAAAGAAATCCTTTATAAGTTCTTTTTAGTGACGATAAAAAATAATTAAATAAATAAAAAATAAAAATGATTTTATTAAAAAATATTAAACAAATATTAAATAAATAATTATTGTTGAAAATGAATAAATTGATCGTACTATATATAAATCATAAATAGTATATATTAAATATTTGGATATATGTAAAATGAAAATTAAAAAAATAAAAAATAAAAATAATTCAATTGAGAAAATTATTAGACATTTTATTAATTAAATAATTATTAATATTGTTAATAAATCTTATATTTTATATATACATGAATGTAAATAAATATTATTTACATAATACAAATTATTTATGTTTTGCATTAAAGAGTAATATATTTAATGAATAATGGTTTATAATTAAAATTTATTATTAATTAAAAATACTTACTAATTTCATCGAGTAATGGACACAATTGAATGTGGTTTGATTTTTCAATTTAACATACATCAAATGTATTATATTGATTTTGCATATATTTAATTAATGAATATTTATATACATACTCACACACACAAATATTTTTTGGGGAATTTAAACAATTACTATTATTTATTATATATATAGTTTTTTACTATGTTTTAATATTTTCATTATGTGTTCATCTTAATTTAAATATATATCCATTTTCTAATGATTTATATTTAATTAATCAAACATATCCAATTTTTTAACGTTGTTAAAGTGTATCATTTTTTTTTACTTAATTTTTCTCATTCTTAACATACATGCACTTCAGATAAAATATTCATTAATAATGTTAACAAAATATTTGTAAAAAAATATTAATAAATAAACATATAATATTAGTTTAACAATCATTTATATAATTATAAATAAATAATTAAATATTTTTAAATAATTATTATATTATAATAATTTTATTTTATAAAGAAATATATTTACTATATTTATATTTATAAATATTTAATATATATATAGTTTTATATATATATATAATGATATAAATATTTTTTAAAATATATATTTATATAATTGGAAATAAATAATTATTTATTCAAAGAATTATAAAATTATTATTTTAAAAAAAGTATTATTATAATTATTATAATTTTATATAATTGTTATGTTTTTTAAAATATGTATTGTTTTTTTAAATAAAGTTATATAATTTTTTATGAGTGCTTTTTTATGTTGATAAAGATAGAGATTTATCATTGGTAAAAAAAATCACTGATAAAATCCATCTTTATCAATACTAACAATTTAGCACTGATAAAGATGGATTTTATCAGTGCTTTTTTACTGCTGATAAAGATTGATTTTATCAGCACTTATTAACTTAGTGCTGATAAAATAGATATCTATCAGTACATTTTTGTAAGCACTGATAAAAGTGTCCTAGTCTATTTTAAGTACTCTAACCATTATTAACTAGTTCGTGAAATCTAAACCTCTCTATGGAATCCACCTACTACCGATGTTCCACATTATCGAATCAAATATTGAATCTAGGAAATAATAAAGGATCTAACTATTCCATGGACTGATCAATTCATGGATAGAACAGAACCATGGATCAAATGAAATCTCAATTTTTCAATTTCTCTAATTTACCTCAGTTATCCCCTAAACATTCTCATCCCACATCTGTGTATCCTAACAACTCTAGCTGCACTATCCTATAATAAAAAAACCCCAAATTCATTATTTTTTAGACATATTGAATCATCAACTTCCCTGATAGCATGTGTATATCCTTAGGACAAAATTGGTACAATGCGATATCAAATATATGAATCTCAATGTTGTATAATTTTATTGTGAGGTATAATAGGCTTCTAATACCTATATGCTATGACATCGACCTCTTTCCAATCATTAAATATTGAAAAATTCATCCATATAGCGGTCAGTATTGTCATTGGTTTGGCATATTCCATTGAAATTCACTTGGGAACCACTTTTTCATATTTTTATTGAGAAATTAATTTTCAATGATTTCCTTGATGTTCCTATAAACCAAAGAAAATTTCTCACCAATCGTAGATATCTCAATATCGTACCTCATATGACCCCTCAAAAAATTACATTGTTGTTTTTTCAATACTAAATTATTATATCTTCGATATATATGAGCACAATATCCTTTGATCATTATCCTTCTTGATGTAGAAGCTATGATCAACTCTTCCTTGAAAAAAACCATGCTTTATTTGGTACTGATCCAACCTTAAATATTAGGTCCTCTGTGATATATTTATATTATACAAAGAATTATTTAACTAGCACACCATTCTATTTTTTCATCCAAAATAATCTTATCTGGTTTCTCAATGTATATTACCCCTTAAGAACTCCATTGAGGAACATTGATTTGACATCCATTTGGAATATATTTAACTACATTTTCACAAAAATAGTCAAAAAAAATTAAAATAGTTTCCAATAAGGATATGAGAGTAAGATTTTAATAAATATAAATTCCTTTGACAAAGGGGTTCACATTGTACACTATCCATTATTTATTTTTGAGAAACTTTTACATAGTAAATGACTTTATTACTGAACACCCCCTTGGTTCTAATAACATTTCTTTATTTTAGCCTTGGAATTATTTCCCATGGCACATTGTTTTTATTTATATCAAGTTACTAATGAATGTATTTGATCCAATTATCATCCATTTCAGCCTCTACAAAATATTTAGGCTCTACTTGGTAAAAAATTGTTTTTATAGAAAATCCTTTGAGTTTTCACTGAAACTATTTGATCACTAATGAAATTTTATTCATTTATTTCATCAATTATTGCATATATTGTAGTTGATAATACCTCTTCATTTTCCTCACCATCTGTGTCTTATTGTGAGTCTACATCATCCCAGTGTTCTCCTCCCGATGGTACTCAATTCAACATTAATTTCCTGTGATGTTTCATCATTATTTTAATTATTAGAAATCTCCCAATTAAAATTATTAAAAAATATCTATCAATTTTATATTGTCATCATAAAAACATATCAGTCCAACCATTTTAATTCAGTATTTAATTTTTCTAATTGTCAAATATGATCAATTTTTCACTACCACAAATCAATTTCCCCTTTCAAATACAATTACAATAATTTTTACCAGCCCCAAATCAAAGAAATGTTCATCTATTTTTCTATAACATTGTAAAAATATAGTTATATTTGAAATGATAACCCACTCATTATTAATTCTTATAAATCACTTCATTTCTTTCATTACACATCTAATAAACACTATATATTTTTTACTTTAATAAATCTAAAAATAGATCATTATTTAACATTTATTTTTGGTTCAACCCATAGTAATATCTAATTACCATCCATGTAATTCTCATAAATGGGTGTCATTACAACTTTTAGAGAACACAATGGACTACAACTATCATCCTCATCAATTTCATATCCCGAATAGTTATTATTACAATTCGTTTCTTGTTACTAAATCCCAATCACTTTTATTTTGTTTTTATTACTCTATGAAGTAGTCATCAAATGGATGAATACTGCTTTGATTATTTCAATTAACATAGGTGCATGTTCAGAATAGATGGAGTATGATTTCTAAAAAAATCAATGATAATTGTTTGGAATATGAGATGATGAGGATGAAAATTTTCTACAAATTTTACCATTGAATGAATTTAGCGGATAAAACCTACCATAGTGGAGTAATTAATTTCTTAAATTTAAGTACCCATTTTCTTAAAATCATATTGAAATTATTTGAAATAATAAAATATTGAGTTTCCCATATTATAATTATCTATATCTTTCACATTTTATAATTAATATCTTATGTGTATTTATTTATTTATAGTAAAAAATGAATATTTTATGAACCCATTGGGATATATTTACATTATATCGGATGATTCAAATCTTAAATAAAAGGTATCTTATTGTCCCACCATCCTCTTGACTAATTGATTGATTGTTTGTCATGATCTATTTTCATTTTTATCATAATTATTACTTAATTGTCAGCATATCTCAATGGTAAAAAATGTTTTCATTGTAAAATATTTATCTATAGAATTAATTTATTGATTCATATTTATGTTTAATTTATTTAGTTTTAGTATTATTCATATAATCATTTTTTTATTGTACAGGTGGATTATTTTGTGTGAGTTGGGGTGGTTTGTTCGAAGATGCTCATGCTCATGAGGTATTAGACATTGAGCCTGAAACTAAGATAATAAATACAATGAAATGCATCAAGAATTCATACAAACATCAAGAAAAGGTTAATTCCTTCTACTTATTTAACTAAAATTTTCATCATTTTATCTAATATTTGTAAGTTAATTTCCTTATCATTTTTATCTAATATTTATTTTCGTTGTTTTAAAAAATATTTTGTTAAGTCATATTTTTCTTTGAACTATCTACAATAAGCCACAAAAAGGATAAAATGACTGTTTCAACCAATGTTACAATGTTTTCCATTTTCATTTTTGTTCTCAAACTACCAACACTACATATTGATTCGATGTTGTTAGAAAAAAAACATTTTTCATTATTTAAATCTAAAAGTGTATAGGAAGACCATGTGCCCATTATTGTGACTTCTCTTGTTATAATGGGCACATGAGATTCAAATTCTCTTTTAACTTTCAAAAATGAGAAATGTTTTTTAGCTAAGAACATAAAGTCAATATGAAGTGTTGTAATTTTGACATATAAATATAATGGAAACATGGTGTCATTGGAAATTATGATTTTTTAAGACTTTGGAATGTGTATAAATTAGTCGCACCTCAATCTGACAAACAGTGTGACCTGTATGACTCAAAGTGCTTCTTTTTATTTAAAATTTACATTAATTTTTGTAAAAAGGGTAACTGACATACTCAAAACTAATAAAATATATTATTATTGTTTTAATACATTAGGTAAATGATCCATATGTCATTTTGGATGTGTAGGAATCCACAGAACCTTAATTTGATGCATGATGTGACTACTATGACTCAATGTGTCCATTATTTGTTTAAAATCAACAATTACATTCAAAAAATGTCACTCACTGAAAATACAGAAAAAAATATTATTTTCTTAATAATTTAGGACATCGAATTATAACTAATTTGTGACGTGTAGGAATAAATCTCACATCTAACTGATACACGATGTGATTATTATGAATCAAAGTGTTTGTTTCTAGTTTAAAATGAGATTTTAGTAAAAAAAACAAGTGATGTACTCAAAATCAAGTAAACACATTCAGATTGTTTTGATACTTTAGGAAAATAATCCATAATTCATTTGAGATTTGTAGAAATCATCTACAACCGAATCTGATTCAAGGTGTGACCGGTTGACGCCAAGTGCATATTTTTATTTAAAATTGTCATAAATTTTAGTAAAAAGGATAACTGACCTATTAAAAACTAATAAAACACATTTATATTGTTTTGATACATTAGGTAAATGAATCATAAGTCATTTTTTACATTTATTAATCATCTATAGCTAATTATGATACCTGATGTGTATGGTATGATTCAATATGTCCGTTATGAGTTTAAAATCGACAGTTTAGTTCAAAATATTTCACTCAATCAAAATGGAGAAAATGCACTTGAATTGTCTTTATAATATATCAAATAGATTCATAAGTAATTTTTGATGTATCGGAATTGTTCTAACATCATACTGAGATATGATGTGATCAGTATAAACAAATGTGTGTGTTTCCAGTTTAAAATGACATTTTAGTAAAAAAAAGTCTTGTACTAAAAACTGATGAAATGAATTTTTATTATTTTAATACTTTATAAAAATGATTTATAATAAATGTAGGATGTGTAGGAATTAGCCTCAAATAAATCTAATGGATATTATGAATGATATGACTCAAAGTGCGTCTTTTAGTAAAAATTGACCTCAATTTTAGAAAAAAGGAAAACTAACCTACTCAAAAATAAGAAAACATATTTATATCTTTGATATTTAAGGAAAAAATCCATAAGTAATTTTTTACAAGTAGGAATCAGCCTCAACTCAATACAATGCGTGGTATGGCTGGTATGACTCCAAGTGCGCCTTTTTATTCAAAACGTACACTAATTTTAGTAAAAAGGACAATTGACCTACACAAAACTAAGAAAATGCATTTTGATGTTTTTGATGCTTTAGGAAAATTATACATGAGTCATTTGTTATGTGTTGGAATCATCCACAACTCAATCTAATACATTATTTTCCTATTTTGACTCAATGTGTTCGTTATCAGTTTAAAATCGACATTTTAGTTCAAAAATTGTCACTCACTGAAAACCATGACACCACTCTTATTGCATTGATAATTTAGGAAAATTATTATTTAGTAATTTTTGACATGTTGGAATTATTATCATATCAAACTGACACACGATGTTACCATTATGATTCAGAGTGCCTGTTTCCTGTTTAAAATGTAATTTTAGTAAAAAAGGCAAGTGACATACTCAAAACTAAGAAAACACATTCATATTGTTTTTATACTTTAGGAATATTATCCATTAGTCATTTTAGATGTGTAAGAATATTCCACACCTATATCCATCAAACAATGTGACCGGTATGACTCTGAGTGCATCTTTTCAATATATAAGTGTTATTTTAGTTTAAAACACGCATCACATTGCACAAACTAAGAAAAATATCCTAGGCTATTTTATCAACATTTTATCTTCTATTACATAATTAATTTCCTTATAATTTTATTCTTATAATTATTTAGTTAATTTATACTTAGATAATATTTGAATATGAACAATAAATGGTTTGACATGCAAGAATCAACCACAACTCAATCTGATACACATTGTTCCTGGTATGACTCAAAGTTTAGTTTAAAATTAATACTTACTATTAATTTATTTCATTATATTATTACTAATATAATACTTGTTTTCTTATACAAGTGTTTTTTATTAAGAAGGGGTTAGGATCAAAACACACAGAAAGACTATTGTTATTGAATGTATGTAATAATTTATACTTATGTAATTGTACAAACCAATGTTTGAATTGTCTATAATATAATGCTTTTTATTATATTTATGTTGTAAATTTTATTTCATTTTATGTATTTATTCATACTTTATTTTGATGATTTCATGGTGTTTTTGGTGTTATGGTGTGTTGTTATAACTCACTGCACTCGTGCAACAATTTCGTTTTTCAGGAAACACATTTCATGTCATACATATTAAAACAAATATTCCCTTCACATTTTTTTTCAAATTGTTCCATTCTTAAAATGATAGAAAGATTCTTTTAAAAAATTTATAATAAGGGTAAAAATGACATTAAACTGCCTTTTTATAATATTAAAAACATTTTTTAAATCATTTTTTAGAAAATAGGGACATGTAAGAGAAATGATTTTCAACCGAAGAGATAGATAAAATCAATTTTCATTAAAAGAATAATTTAAATCTACTGAGTTTTTAAAGGTAGTCTAATAAAATGAATATGTATATTATATATAAAAATCACGATGAGAATAAAATTCATTAGGTTATTGAGATATATGACATAATCTTTCATCATCATAAGAATAACTATAAACAATCTCGATAAACAATGAGATTGTATCATAAAATCAATACCACTTAGGTAAATTTTTGAATCGTTAGCCTAATGGAAGAAAGATACATATTTGTAAAAATATATCACATAATTTTCATATTATTAATAGTAATATAAATTCATTTGAATAATAAACACCACATAAAAGAAATAATTTGTGATTATGGCATGTGTCTCATTGAAATAAATGTGAGAAGAAAATCCCTTACCTTAACACCAAACTTTCTTTGTACATGTTACAACCTCTTGGAAAAAATATAGGTTCATTATACATATATTATAGAACCATAATTATATGTATATATCATAAATTATATTATTTAATTTTAACCACTTATCACCAATTCATTAATAATTCTTTATTAAAATCATTAACCTGGGTGATAACTACTTCTTTTTTACATAAGTTTTGGTTTGGTGGTAGTTTCATTTTACTTGGATATTGGTTCCATCATATCTAGGATGTTAATAATGATAAAAATATAATAAAATTAATTATATAAATATGTATATTCATCCATAATATTTAGATTTAGAAAAATGAAGTATACTATTCATTGAGACAGTAGGTCGTGCGTATGCATGAACATCATTTCCATTTTAACGATAGATCAAATGAAATAAAAGGTATAAGACAATTTTCCCATAAATAATAATTTTCAAATCATGGATGTCATATATATTTTTTAAAAAATACTTATTACCATCGCTATAAAAATTAAATGAAAAATATATCACATTACATCATGGTGGCAGTAATCCACACAGACGCACACACGACATGTTCATTTTTAAATGGATTTTAAATTAAGAAGGTTAAATGTGATATTCTAATTAAATATTTATAATTTTTTTATTAATATAATTTATATAATTTAAATATTTCATTATAAACATCCATAAGTTATACTGATAGAAAATGAATTACATCGGTTCACAAGGCGGTAGTCCGTCGTACACACAATCAACGATTTTGTTTCCTATTTGATGGAAAAGGAGATATAAAAAAGTAATTACAATAAAATAATAATATATAAGTATATATTAGATAGTTATTATATTATATAATCATGGTTTAATAATTTTGTAAGGATGTGGAATAAGAAATATAATGAAAATGTATGGTTAGGATCTATATCTCTTCTACGGATAACCTCTGTTGGTTTATCCCTAAAGCCTTATAAGGAGAGTTTAATAATAGAAAAATGGACTATATGATTTGGGAATAGATGTTAGGAATATATTTTAATGTATTATTTTAAGAAAAATGATCTTAGAGTGTATATTTGAGAGGATAGGAGGTATCCATTTATAAATGGGGAAAGGAATCCACATGGAAAGTACTTAGAATTTTCCTAAAGGAATACCAAATGAAAAAGTAATTCCCAATAAAAATGATTCCAACTGACAACATATTTTAATTTTGGATAATATAAGGTTGAAATATTTCCATAAAATAGGATTTAGAACAGCTTTATTGGTAATTAAACCCTTATCTTTTTTGGACCCCAGTAAATCTGTTTTAACCATAACCGTGATAAATATTTTTTTTTATTTTTAATATTCATTGTGTCAAAAAATTAAGTTGGATATAATAAATAATATTAATAATTTTACTTAAAAATATGGAATCAATTTTATAAAATTCAATTTCCATTATTGGTATAATTTAATTTAAATTTAAACGCGTAGGTGTGATGAAAACGTTGTTTTCCAAAGAAAACCATTTCATAAGTATAAAACATTTTATATAGAAATTGATCATAGAATGTATTCCAATAACCAAAATTCGATTAATTATATTATAATTGTTCTAATTTTAATTTTAATATCATCCTAAAATAAAATGTAAATTTATAATTTCTTTAAATGAAAAAATATGTTTTTAAATCAAATCTGTTTTTCACTATTCATCAAAAAAGTAATTCTTTTCAAAAAAATATTAAAAATAAACCCTAAAATAATTTGGAAATTTATATTACTAAAATGAAATTAATTTATTCCAATAAATTTTTTGAATATGAAAATTTTAATTTTATTTTTTGTAAAAAATTTTTTTTTTTCTGAAAAATATGTTTTTTGAAACATATGAAGAATCTACTGAAAATTAAGTACTTATGTATCAATAAATTTTATTTATCTAAAAAATTCATAATTAATTTAAAAAAAATTACTGCTATTCGTACCACCAAATTTAATGGTTAGGTTACAACAGTCATGTTTAAATGATAATATTTACAGTGTATTGTGGTTGTTTAATAATTGATGTTGTGTGTAAGTAATTCTATCAATGAAATTAAATTTATGAAAAAAATATTTCATAAATATATTTGGGTTTCATTATTCTCCACGTAAAAAAAACTCCCTCGATAATTCATCACTTTGATACAAACAACTAAGGTTACTTCTACCTCACAATATCCTCAAGTTCCCATGTTTCTTCTTTAAGTTAGAGGTATCACCACCAAAATTTGACTGGGTGAGTGGTCTTGTTTCATAGCACATTATCTTTATTATCTAGGTTTTGTAATTTTTGTTTTTTGAGGAAATATCAAGCTCCTATGGTAAGAATTTTGTGTTTAGTACATTTTAAGGGTTGGGTATTTACTTCATCAAGAGAGGAAAATTGAACACATTGTGGAATTCTAGGAGGTTCAGTGGAAGAAACAAATGACAAGAAACCATCCATACTCGATCAATAATATTGAAAGGTCGAATATACCTTTTGATCAGATTTCATTTCATTAAAATTATCATAACCTTATTATTTGGATAAAATAATAGAAACCCCTTCTCACCAACTTCAAAATACAAATAACACTGACAGTTTTCATCATAATTTTTTGGACTCTTATCTAAATTGATGTGATGTTGAAATGATCTTACTTTATCTGTTGTTTCCTTAGATTTATATGGTCCCAAAATATTTCATTCTCCAAATTCATCCAAAAATGTTGGAGCTACACAATTCATTCCTTATAGAGATTCATAGGGATCCATCTAAATTAACGAGTGAAAGCTATTTTTGTATGAAAAATTAACTAGAGGAATGTTTTTATCCAACCACCTTTTAAATACATAGAAAAATATCTCGGTATATCCTCTATGTTTTAATAATTGTCTCAAACTAACCATCAATTTGAGGATGATATGCAATTCTGAAACTAAAAGTTCTATCCTGGACCTATTTAATACTTCCCAAAAACATAGTTAAACCACATATCCCACTCATATATAATATATTGTGGTACTCCATTCAAACGTAACACTTATTGTAAATTTTGTCAAAATAATAAATAGATAATTATTATTTGATAGATATAAATTGTATGAATTCTATGAGGTGATTGACTACCAACCAAATATCATTATATCCAATAGATGTTTTGGGATTATGATATAAAATTTTATATTGATGTTTCCCCATTCATATTATACTGTGGGAAATGGATGCAACATCCCCTTTTAAATTTTTCTCTCGACCATAACTTGCTCACATACCAATCATTGAGATACATACTCAGCAATATGTTTCTTCATTCCATCCCACCAGAAATATTATTTCGGATCTCTAATCATATATGTACTTATACAATGATAATAGAATGAATAACTATGAGTTTCCTATAATAGATCCTTCTTAAAAGATGGTATGGACAGAACACATACATAGTTCTTAAAACATATCATTCTATCAAAATCAATGTTAAAATCATGAAAAATTTTGGCCTTTTTTTGTATCACTACATCTTCTTTATGTGCCTTTTTAATCATTACATGGATAGATGGTAGAACAATTATTTGAGAAAAATAAGATTTCTCCCCATCCATCAAGATTTCAAGATCCATCCTTTTTAAATATAGAAATATTGAATCTTTGTGATCTTCATCATGGATAATATTCCATGATCATTTTGATTTATAGAATCTACCACCTTGTTTAGATTCCTAATGTTGTAATGTATTGAGAAGTAATAATAATTAATTATCAACAACTACCTTATCTGGTTAATATTAAACTCTTTTTTTTTGAACACATGATTTAAACTTTTAATATTAGTGTAAATATATATATATATCACACCTTTATCCGTAAAGATAATTCCTCCATATCATCAATTCCAAAATTAACACATCCAACTCTAAACATTACTTGGGTATTTTTTTCATAAACCTTAAATTTTCTTGAGTCATAAGCTGTCATTATATCATCCTACCTGAGCACACATCAAAATACCTTTTTCTATTCATCGCTATAGATTATAATCCCTTCTCCATTTTATATAAATGTATGCACATGAGTGTTTATGGTCCTTCTCTTCAGTTCCATGAAAGTTTCCTCATATTCATTTGAACAAAAGAAACTTGTATTCATTATTATTTTACTTGGTGAGTGGATTCTAAAACCATGAAAAATTAACCGATAATTGAAAAAAATATCCAACCAAAATAATAAAATTTTGGATCTTTGTGACAGTGGTTTGTCTGGGCCAATGTTAAATAGCCTCTTTCATTTATGGATCCACCAATATACCCTTGATTGAGATTATATGACCCAAATGTCAAACCTTTTGTATCCAAAATTCTCACTTTGTAAATTTTACATACATTTTCGAATTCCTTAGGATATTTAGTACAATCCTCAAGTGATATTCATGCTCTTCATTATTATTTGAATATATAATAATATAATCTTTTAGGAATACCAAAAAATGATCAAAGTAAACCCCAAATACCCTATATATTAAATCCATGAATATATGGGGAATTAGTAAGAAAAAATGGAATCACAATATTTTTAAAGTTTCCATACCTTTTATTGAATGTTTTATTGGGTATATCATCCTTATTGACCCTCAATTAATGATATCCCGAACAAAGATAAATCTCTAAAAATTATTGAGCTCTATGAAATTGATCAAAAAATCATCAATATGGGGTAAAGGATACTTTTTCTTGAATTTTATCTTATTATGTTCCCAATAATCAAGGTAGATTTTCATTTTTCTTTCTTTATTATTAACAAAAAATAATTTGTGTACCCAATAGTGACACACATGGACAAATAAATTCCCTTTCAAGACTATCCTAGAGTTTCTTCTTCAGTTACTTCAACTCCATTGGGGTTATTAAATAATGAGTCTTTTAAATAGGTATGGAATGAGGTATGAGTTATATTGAGAACTAAAATTCATGATTTTGTGTAAAACTAGGATGTTATTCCAGAAATACGTCAACAAACTCTCGCACAATTGGATAATCATTGATGAAAAGTTTCTCCCTAGCCATCTACTATAAACACCCCTTTTGAATAGAAATCAAGATCCATATAATGGATGTGATTTCCATTAGAAGTTCATATTTATAGTTTCAAAGATATAAGGTCATAGGATGGGTTGGAATATCAAACATGACTTATCTTCCTCATCAAATGATGTGGGATTTATGTAGGGAAATTCAATCCATGACTAATAAAACATAGAATTACACTGGAGGAAGAATAATAGGATTTTTAGTAAGTAAATTCCTAAAAACTTATACTATAGAATAATGATATACTTTAGATGTGATCATCATACCATTAGTGGTATTCATGGATAATTCAACATTTAATTGTTGAGGAAAATAATTAACATTTCAGGAAAATTTTCATGATGTATAGAAATTATTATAACTAATATCAAATAGGGTACTCCAATATATGATCATACATGTTCCCACCTCAGCATAATTGATCTTTCCTTAATCCCATACTAAGAAAAAATGGTTTGTATGATAATAAATCATCATGAATCATTTTGACTATTCCTGAAAAATAATTATTAATATATATAGATCATGAAAAATTCTTTTCAATCTAAGAAACTTTAGGTTTAACCTAGGTCATTCAATATCAACATATATTTAAATCCTTTATGATGTTTTATAAAGAGTGTGAATTTACAAAAAGAAATATCACCATTTAGTGTCAAAATAGTTGTGAATTAATCCCATTATCATGCACTAGGTGATGATTTATTCAATGCCTAATACTCCCTTTTTGGAGTTATTACCCCTAGGTAAAACTATTCTACTTCTATATCCAATTGTAGTATCCATATTGGGATGTAAATTTTTGTAAACCACTCAATATAACCTTAAAAACTCACATGACATTTTACTATAATTATACTTATCCCGAGAATTCTCCCTAAATTTTCCTCATCCCAGTTTTCAAATGTTTACTAAATCTTTCTCTAATACCAACTATAGAGACCCACACATTTCATACCGAGATATCACATCATAATACAGGAATATTCATTACAAAATATGACTATCCACACCATAATTGTATACGTATTGTGCTTTTGGAAACATAGACAAGTAAAAAATGTGTTCATAAGAGAACTACAACATCTCCCACTATGTTCTTCATAACTAGCACCCTTCTTAGTCATATCATTTATAATACCTTACTTCATTACCCAGGGAAATGAAACATAATAAATGGTGATATTAGATGGTTAGTAAGGGAAAATAAGGGAGACATCCATGATCACATAATTTTAACATGATCATAAGGGTACTAGAACACAAGAATAACAATTAAAAACAATATCTTTTATATCATAGATCGTAAAATTGTGTCATTACCTAAATCTTGTAAATTCATAAGACATTAATTATAAATGAATCAAAGAAAAAATCATTAGAGTATAACATTGGTATAAGACATTGATTTTTCGAATAAAAATAAAATTATAACATTGTGAAAATGTATAAATAGAAACAGGTTCACTCATTAAGCTATGGACATGAAATCAAGCACTCATATAAACTTATTCACATAAAATTTTGGACTACATATAAACTTATGGACATGAAAAATAAGCCCACTATTAATCTTATGGACATGAAATTTGTGACCACATGTAGAATTATGGATCCGAAAACAAGGTCGATGAATATTCGTATATACATGAATTCCAACTCAAAAATTTAAATTTTGAACTTGATATTAGGTTCAAACATAACATATTTACCTTATGAGTTATCCATCTTTGCCCAAATAATTTAAGGTATATATTATTCTTGATCCCACCTTTCATATAATGAAAATCATAAATATGTATTCCATAGAATCATAAAACATTCATCATATCATAACTCATAGATAATAAATCTTTTTCATAAACATTTCATCATATAATAAAATATGGAAAAGAAATTTGTTTCATTAAAATTTCATAATTTTTTCATTGCATAAACCATGAAAAAGAAACGAGTATCATAAAAATATTATCCACATAATCATAAACCATCTAGATAAAGTATATGAGTGAAATCATTAGATTATATCCCTGAAAAATCATAAAAATCATCTGCGTTTTTTGTCTTTTGTTAATAGAAATTCCTTAAAAATATCATTACAAAATTATTAAGTAAAATATCTTTCCATTTTAAAACTACTTATTTAAATTATAAAAAACATAACATATATTTAAGAAAAACAATTCTTAAAAAATAATCATTAAAACTATTCGCGGAATATTTAAATCATTGAGCAGTCATGATGTTTTGAAACACTATTCATCTCATACATATTAAAAAAAATATTCCATTAATAATTTCGTTAAATGTTCCTCGATTGAAAAATGACAAAAAAAACCTTTTAAAATATTTTTTAAATATTAAAAAAGGGTAAAAATGAATTTAAAATATCTTTTTATAATATTAAAAAACATTTTTGAAAACATTTTTTAGAAAACATGGACATTGAAGTGAAATAATTTTCGACCAAACTGAGAGATAAAGTTGATTTTCCTTTAAAATATTATTTTGTTATCTTTTGTTATTAAATATGGGTAAATTAAGTGATAAATTGTATTCTATAGAAATAACTAGAGTATAGTAAAATTAATGATTATCTTGAGAAATAGATCATAAGATTTATTCATCAAAATAATAATTCTAAAAATTCTTGATAAATAATGATATTTTACCATAAAACCCTTACAACTTGGTGAATTTTGGATTGTTTACCCAATTATTGAAAGAAAAATAGATGGATATGTGTATAACATATTTTTCATGAGAATAATAATAAATTAAATTCATTTTAAAATTAAACACTACACAAAATAAATAAGTGGTGATTATGGCATGTTTCCCATAGAAATAAAAGTTATATGAAAACCCTTTACCTCAACACTCAACTTTCGTTGTACATGTTGGAACCTCTTGTATAAAAAAATAAATGTTTATCATATATATATTATAGAACCATAATCATATATATCATACCATATATGGTTTTCTTATAACCTTTTATCAACCATTCATTAATAATTCGTTATCAACATCGTTATCCCATGTGATAACTACTTTATTTTTTATATATTTTTTGGTCTAGTGGTTTTGGTAAATGTTTTTTTATTATGGTTACATCATCTCAAGATTTGTTTTAATTAAATAATTATTATATAAATTAAATATATAAATATCTATAGTCACCCATAATATTTTGTTTTATATAAATGAATTACGTTGTTTATGGCGACAGTTGGTCGTACATGCGAATGAAAAATGATTCCATTTTCTAGACGAATGGATTGACAGAATGATATTTAATAATTTAATTTTAAATGATATTTTTTTATCATTTCAATAATATATATATCCATTAAATAAATCATTATTACCATAAATTTCAAAATTAAATGAAAAAAATATCGTATGGCTTCGTGGAGGTGGTAGTCCAAACGTACAAACAAGTGGCGTTATCATTCTTCCATGGATTAGAAAGTGAGAAGGTATATGTGATATTATAATTCAAAAACTATAATTATGTCATATGTATAATATGTATATACTTTAAATCTATCACTATATTCATCCAGGAGTGGTGGTGAAGGAAAATGAATTATTATGGTTCACGAGGCAGTTGTCTGTCATACACATGATCGATAATTGTTTCCCATATGATAGAAAAGGATATAGATATAGGTCATGAAACTAACATAATAAAATATAATTATAAGTGAAAAACTAAATTATTATATCATAAATGGTTTAATAATATTTTATTGAAGTGTAAGAAAAAATAAAATGATAATGCATGGTTAAGAACTATACATCTTCTTTTTTAAAACATTTTTAAAAAAACATATGCAAGGAAGAAAACCAGCTCTGGGACTTGACCTCCGACCACTTCCCTAAACCCCAAACCCCCATACCACCATAGCTTCCTATGTTGGGAAACTATACCTATTCTTGCGGGAGCCTCTTTAGGATTAAACCTAGATTCTTCTTAAGAGGGTTTACTAATCAAACCAATGCCTCCAAGATGTGGTAAGGGAAGTATGGAGTTTATTTGGGTAGGTAATGGTTGAACCAAAAGGATCATGGAGTGTGGAGAGTAGAGGAGATTTGGTGTACTTTTATAAGTTTGTAATGGAACCCACGTGGAAACTACTTGAAAATATCCCCAAATAATCCAAAATGATAAATTATATCCCAAGAGAAACGCTTAAAAATAAAAATAGATTATAATTTTGGATAGTATAAGGTTTAAATATTTCTATCCAGTAGTATTAATACTTGTTTAATTGGAAAAAGACTATAACACCCTGAGATTTTATGAGATAGATTATTCTTAATTTTTTTTGATGTCTTTTGTTTTATGTTACACTAAGATTAGCTTGCGTTATACAAAACATTTTATTAGCTTACAGTATATGCACCACTATTCTTGTCTTATGTTGCACACAATTTCGAGTTCCTTAGATAGAATTAATTTCACGCAATGCTAGGTATATATTGTTTTCAATGTATAAATGAACTATGTTTTGATTATGTTATATTCAACACCAAAGGAATCCTTCACTACACGCAATACTTACTTGGATTGTGTTACATGCAAGAGTGACCTTCCTCAATAGCTTGCGTTATACACGATACCGAGTTTCACTAAACAACAATATATTATTAAAATAATACTATGAACTAGAATTTATGAATAGTATTAACCAGATTCTTAATTTTATAACATTATCATTCAACTTACAAATTTTTTAGAACAAGGTATGAGAATTTTTTTTAATTTTTTGGATAAAAAAGGTATTTTTCAAAAAATGAAAATTTACAGCCTTTTGAAGGCATACGTATTTTAAATATTTTTTGACACTTTTATAATTTAAATTTAATAAAATAATCTTATTATTTAGAATCAGGAAAAAATTACTTTTGTTGAATTTTTGGTATTTTTCTAATAAAATTAATATTTTAATGAATAGTGAAAAATAATGTATTTTAATTTAAAACTACTTTTTAATATATTTTATTTATATAGTTGGATTGTACTTTTAATTCGTTTTAATGTATAATTGGATTATATTTTTATCATTTAATTGAATTTTGGTAATTGGAAGTAATTTCACATTCAAATTGGACATAAATAGCTCTCAATCTTTTGAAAGTTATTATTTCTTAAAAACTTTCTTATTGGTTTTGACAACGGGATTTAATTTCAAATTAATTACTGAAAATTATATTTTTTTAATTCGAAAAAATGGATTAAATATTTGGAATCTGAAGGTCCAAATTTTGTTAATAAGTACCTTTTATTTTTAGATATTATGAATAGTAACGTCAGTAATTATTTTATTTACCATGGTTAAAAGGTAAATATAGTAAATAAGGGTAAAAAATAATATTTTAAAAATATTAAATTACCGTACACATTTCTTGATCTTATTGGATGAGATATTTATGACCATGGTCATCCTTGGGACGATTTTAGGACCCCATGGATTCACTTGAATGTGAAAATGACAATTTATAAGAATTAATTTAATGTAAATATAATTGTAACCTAAAAATATATCTTTTACTAAATAGATTTTAATAGAGTGTCATATAACTGATATCTATGTATATAAATAGTCATTATAAAGATAAAAATATTTCCTACATCATGTTATTTTATTGATAATTTGTAGACATTAAATAAATATATTTATTATTGGCACAATTATAATATAGTGATTACCTCATTAATGAATGATTGAAATAAATGAATTTATAAATATTACAATAAATTCATTATGAACATTTTTATGTCATAGAAGAATTTTATAGATTAAATTTACATATTATGGATGATTTAATGCCTTTTTTATTGAATTAATGAGGTTTTTATAAATTTTTAAAAAAGTCAATTATAAATAGTGTCCAAAATTGACATAATTCATAACTTAAAACATTAAATAGTTTATTAAATGATATTAAATTATTAAAATCTAATATTCTCCCAAATGGTAAATATATGTCCAAATATTTCATAAATAACTTTTTTTGAGTCTTTTTACATGACATGGTAATTACATTAACCCACAATATTTAAATAACATGATATCACGGTAAGATTAAAAAGGGTAAAATAAGGGTAAAACCAAAAAGATAGGGATAAAAAAATATTCTAAATTTTTGAAAAAACATTTTATGATTGTAATTCTAACCCAAATCATCTTATCTTAGAATTAAATAAGTTTTGTTCCATTTTAAATAGAAATTGAATTATAATAAATTAATATCTTCGAACATTCCTAAAGTTCCCTTCTCCTCTCTTATAAAAGGGAACCTAAAACCTCTCCTCTTCACTCCATTTTGAGGGTTCAATCTTGGAAAACCCCTACCCATTTCTCTTCATGCTGGTCATCTCCAAAGACCAACTATAGTGCCCTAAGAGGCAATTTAAAGGAGGCACATCGAGGAAGAGGTAATGTCTTCTTCGGATTCTTTCAAATTTATTTCTTCTTATGCTTCCTCTTATTTAGTTGTTTAATTATAAAGTATTTACATAAGAATCACTAATATACTGATATGTTATTATAAATATGAAACAATCTTATTTCACCCTCTATCCATCCTATGAAAAATGAAATCACCGCGGTTGTGTACTTACGGATTTCTGCCACCACGTCATGATCTAATCTGTTTTTCACCACCACCTTAGTTGGATGGGTATAATGGTGGAAATAATAACTATATATGATTTTTATAACATGATACTAATTTTGATATATTATACACCATCCAGTTCAATATCGTTCAATAACTATGAGAATGATATCTTCACTCGTGCATACGTACGACTTCCCGTCTCCACGATGCAATGGGATTCATTCTCAATGTTAACCACTCAAGAATGATCATAATGTAAATATAATAAATAATATTGAAATATATTAAATAATAATTCTACATTATTTATGTGTGTATATATTCCATTTACTTACTTCCATTCAATTTAATAAGGAAATGAAAACAGCGTTCATGCATACGTACGAACTACCGTCTCCAGGAATGGTGTATTCCATTCCATTTGTCAATATTATATATATATATATATATTATAAATATATAAGATATATATAAATCATGTTTACATTATGGAAGTAATTATACATCATCTAAGTAATCATATCAAGAATAACAAGTCCAAACACGTATGATAAATGAAATGATTAGTACCCAAAACATTGCTTTAACATGGAATTGACAAATGAACGGGTAATATAAAGTTATAAGTGATTCATATATGATATAATAAATATTATTATGGTTAAATTACAATTTAATAATATGTTTAACACCCTATACATGAATTTATGACACATACTAAAGAAATTGGACCTAAGCTAAGGGATAATTTTGCAATCTCATTTTTATCTGAGATTGCTCTTACGTAAGTATTTACTGGGGTTATATTTATCATCCATGTCCATGTTTCCTAAAAAATCATAAATTTTTTACTATTCTTCCATTTATTATTAAATTAAGGTTTTATCATTTTTAACTTTTACTACATGTTATGGAAAGAATCATTCTTTTGTTTAGCATACGAGGTACTTTTTTTACTTTTCCAACAAAAGTACGAGGAGAATGTTTTTGTTTAATTTATATGGAATGAATGAATTTTTATGGTTTCATGACACCATATTTCTATGAAGATTCCTCTAAATTATTTCATGTTTATTTTAAACTAAATTCTTTTATTTTAAAATTGTGAAGCATTTTGAGAAAAGGAAATGTTTTTCAAGAAGAAAGGATATTTTTCTCAAGAACTAAGTTCAAGTTTTTTATCAAAGTTATTTTCCATTTAAGATGAAATATGGTTATGTTTCTATCCCTATTATATTTTTTATTTTATTGTGTTTGTGATGGATTTATTTTTTTAGTAAGTCTATTTATCTTATATAGATTATGTTATGATGACATGATGTTTAAGAATCCCATTTTATTTCATTGGTTATGCAATGATGAATGATTTATGTTTTTGTGGCACATGTAAGAATGATTTAATTATGATATGGGTGGGACCTATATCTCCATCCAATTCATTGTGTAAATATTTATATATCATTATATTGAGATTACTGAAAAAATAGGTAAATCCGGTTCAATAATACATGGTTGGAATGACATGTAAACTTGGTTCAGTAATGGACTTTGTTCACTATGATGGTCTTGGAAGAAATGACTTGGATACTATGAAAATCATAGTATGTACTTATTAGTTTTAAATAATGACATGTTTTATGATAATTCTATTCTATCATGGTTAATGTTCATTTATGATCCATTCCTTACATACTGCCAAGATTTATCTCATTGCTCATGATTTTGATGTTTAAAATTTATGTTAATGTTTTTAGGTTCAAATTTTTATATTACTGAGCATTTTTGTTCACCCTTTATAAGTTTTATTTTCCCCAGGATATAAATAAAGCTTTTAGGTAGGAAAAAAGGGTAAGATCTTTATGGGGGATTTTGAAGATCTTTCACCAAGTTAGAATATTGTGTTTTGAGTTTCCAAAGACACTAAACTAATACGATCTTTGGGCATCTTTTTGTTTCATTTATTAATTATTCTTCAAAAATAAATGTAATTCCCATGTATAACAAGTGTGGGTCTCTAAATTTGGTATTAGAGTGAAGGTTTAGTTATCCTTTAGAAAGTAGGATTCCAAAACTTTAGTGATATCCCTAGAGATATTTCTAAGGTATGTCTTGGGATGTAACAAAGGTTAAGTATAAATGTAGGTTATAGTCTGAGAATTATGGTAAAGATCATAAATAAGCTTGGATTAAACATAAGATGTCAGAGATTGAATGTAATTCCCCTTGATTATGTTGTTTTCTTAGAATTATTTTTCCTCTCACATTATTCTTTTTGTGTTTTAGTAAATGGAGAGAACCAAAAGGAATTGGGTAACCCTTGAATCGGATGAACAAATTGGTGACTATGAGCAATGAAATTTTTTATTAACTAGAGTGAATGATATTGTGATTATGTTGAATCAGTCATCACGGTATATGATTAACAAGGTGAACTTTAGTGATATTCCTAAGTCATCAAATAAAATATAGATGTATTTTCATGCATGTTCACATGGTGTGGAACATAGAAGAAATAATATTAAGATTCATACATATCAAGAAGGAGGGAAGAATAACCTTGAGGAATACCTCAAATTGAGGGTAATATGTTATCTATGTGGGAAAAAGGGTCATAGAGTGACGAATTGTTGTGGAGTTTAACGTATCATATGTGGAAAACACGGGCATTACCCAACTCAATTCTCATACATAAGGATTTACATCTATTATAAGAAAGGACTTATTCTATGCCTACAATTAAAGTAGAACCATTTAATTATTTGTGTATTAGAATATAATAATGATGAATGGTGAATTGTATAATATTTCTTGGTTTATATTTTCTGCTAAGTATTTTCAAGAATATGTTGAGTATTTATAATGGATAAGAAAGGTTATTTAATTAAAAGGATATATTCCTAAGAAACATGTGATTAAGGTATGAATAACCCTTAATATAAACATGATGTTGACATAATGATATTTTTATAAAGATATGTTGGAAGATATTAGTTACCTTGGAACTGGTTAAATATTTGTGGAAATGTGGGTTATGTTGTCCCATATGAAGTATACAACTTTTCCGAAATTGAGGAAAATATCCAATAAGTTTTTGGAATAAAAAAACATGCATGTTTTCAATAAGGATATATGATAATTTAGGTTTTTACCATGACTCAAGATAATTCATGATGAATTCATTAAAATGATTAGAATGTGACAAAAAAGATTTATTTTCAGATATATGGGGGATAAATTATGGTATTCACATGCTTGTTATATGTCCTTTATAGTAATTGTATTATTTGTAATATGAGATTTAACATAAGTATTTTTGATAAACCTAATGGTTGGAATGGATTAATTTAGACATCAGATAGTATTATTTAATTCTAGAACTTGTTTTATATTATTTCCATAATGTTATAATAGTATATTTTTAGAAAAATGACAACATGTAGGATGGGAGACAACTCATCATATCATACAAGGCTGTGGTAATCGAACCCACAATCAAAGTGCGACATGCCTTTATTGCCTACCACTGGCCTACAATATGTCCTTGGTTAGTACAAATTAGTTTTATTTTATTTAATTGGTATGATTGATGAAGTATAAGTCCATTTTTTTGGAACTATATACGATTAATCTCACCATAGATGGACTTATATATATATGATAGCTTGTGATAATATTTTTGTGATAGAGATAGATGGAATGACCTATCATTAGTTTACATGATCTTATGACACTTCAAGAATGAAAATTTTGACTTTATTTATTTAAATAAGAGATGAAGTGGAAATTATTTTGGGAAAGACTAATGGTGATATTTTACTGAAATCAAGTAAGTATTTATCCCCATGAAAACATTCATAAACATTAGGAAAAAGATCATGAAAACCAAAAATTTTATCCTAGTTCCTTATTTTCCAATGAATCATATCGTCCCTTAATTCATTGAAGATTTATGGATTTCTGCTAGTTAACTTTCTCCAAACCTTATTCTCTATCACTATCCATTAGAACTTGATGGTCATATGTCTCTTCCAAATCCATGTTTTCACTTCCCACCTATGTTCTCCTACATTGAACCCCAGTGATGAGTTAATTTGGGTAACCGTTAAGTTTCTAACTATCCATTTTAAAATGATGTTTTTGTATTTCTTTTTACAATGTGGGTTTCCATGACAGAAACATTCAAGTAGTAAACCATTTATAACCCTAACGAATTTCGAGGGAGATATTCATTTTAATGGGGTAGAATGTAATACCCAAATATTTTATGAGATATATTATTTTTCATTTCATTTATGTATTGTGTTTTATGCTACACCAAGATTATATTGTGCTAAACACAATGAAATATTATCTTGAAGCATATTCAACACTATTCTTGTCTTGTGTTGCACACAATTTCGAGTTCTTTTGATAGAATTCATTTCACGAAAAACTAAGTATAGATTTTTTTCAATGTATAAATGATCTATGTTAGGATTATGTTATATTAAACACCAAAGGAATCATAGAATATATGAAACATTTACTTGGCTTATGTTACACGCAAAAGTGACCTTCCTCGATAGCTTGCGTTGTATGTGATACCAAGTTTCACTGAACAATGATATGTTATTAAGATATTATTATGAACTATCCATTATGAAAATTATTAACCAAATTTTTAATTTTATAGTATTATCATTCATCTAACACATTTTATAGAACATGGTATGAGAACAAAATCAATTTTTCAGATAAAAGAAGTATTTTTCAAAAAATGCAGTTTTACCACCTTTTGATGGCGCACCCATTTTAATTCTAGTTTTGACACTTTTATAAGTTAAATTTGAAAAAATAAACTTATTCATTGGAATTGGGACATAAAAATTTACTTTTTTTGATTTTTTTTATTTTTCTAGAAAAATAAAAATTTTAACTTATAGTGAAAATTATTATATTTTAATTCAAAACTGCTTTTTAATATAATTTATTTATATAGATATATTGTACTATTAATTGGTTTTAAATTATAATTGGATTATATTTTTATCATTTAATTAAATGTTTCTCATTGGAAGTAATCTCACTTTCAAATTTGACATAAATAGATGCCAATATTTTGATAGTTATTATTTCTTAAAAACCCACTTATTGGTTTTGACAACAATAATTAATTTTAAATTAATTACTAAAAATTATGTGTTTTGAATTTATAAAAATGTATTAAATAATAGTAATAAGGAGTTCCAAATTGTGTAAATAGGTACATTTTATTTTTAGACAATATGAATAGTAATTTTAGTAATTATTTTATTTACCATGGTTAAAAGGTAAATCTTGTAAATAAGTTTAAAAAATAATATTATAATAATACTAAATTACCCTAACACGTGTCCTAAAATTATTGGATGAGATATTTCCGACCATGGACATCCTTGGGTCTATTTTGGGACCCCATGGATTCAGTTGGATGTGAAAATGACAATTTATAAGAATTAATTTAAAGTAAATATAATTATAACCAAAACATATATCTTTTACTAAATCGATTTTAATAGAGGGTTATATAACATATATCTATGTATATAAATATTAATTAAAAATATAAATATATTTTATACATCATGGTATTTTATTTATAATTTTTAAACATTAGATAAATATATTTATGTATGACACAATTATGATGTAGTGATTACCTAATTAATAAAAGATTCAAATAAATGAATTTATAAATATTAAAATAAATTTAATATGAACATTTTGATGTAATCCACAAATTATATGGATTACATTAACATATTAGGGATGATTTAATTCCTTCAGTTTGAAGAAATAAGGTTTTTATGAATTTTTAAAAAAGTCAATTATGTATAGTATCCAAAGTTGACATAGCTCATAACATAAAAAATAAAATATTTTATTAAATTATATTAAATTCATAAAAATATAAGATTCATATAAATAGTTAATATATGTCCAAATATGTAATAAATAACTTTTTTGGGTATTTTTATATGACATAGTAATTTTATTAACCCACAATGTGTAAATTACATGATATCACGGTAAGATTAAGAAGGGTAAAATAAGGGTAAAACCAAAAAGATAAAGATAAAAAATATTAAAAACATGTGAAACAAGTATTGGATGATTATTATTCGAACCAAAATCATCTTATATTATATTTTAATAATTGTTGGACTATTCTAAATCGAAATTGAATTTATAATAAATTAATATATTGGAACATTCCTAAAATGACCCTCGCATCCCTTATAAAAGGGTACCTCCTACCTATCTTATTCACTCCATTTTGAGCCTTAAATCTCAGCCAAACCCATACCAATTCTCTTATAAAATTCCCTAGTTAAATTCTAGAGGTTCTTGTCTTCTCAAAAGACAGACTGCAGTTCCCTAATAGAAACTTTAAAGGAGGCACATCGAGGAAGAGGTAATCTCTTCTACCAATTCTTTCAAATGTATTTCTTCTTCTACTTCCTATTATTTAGTTTTTTAATTATAAAGTAATGATATACATATCGAAAATATACTGATAAGTTATTATAAATTTGAAATAACCCTATTTCACCTTCTATCCATCCTACGAAAATTGAAATCACCGCGCGTGTGCACGTATGGCTTGCCGTCTCCGCACCGTGGTGTAATCTGTTTTTCACCACCACCTTACATGGATGGGTATAACAGTTGAAATAATAACTATATAATATTATCATAACATGATACTAATTCTGAGATATTATATACCATCCACTTCAATACATTTCAACAACTATGGGAATGATATCGTCACTTCTGCGTACGTATGGCTTACCGTCTCCAGGACGTGATGAGATTAATTCTCCATGTTAAGAATTCAAGAATGATTTTAATGTATATATAATATATAATCATCAAATATATTACATAATAATGCTACTATATTTATATATGTGTGTATATATATATATATTTCATTTACTTACTTCCATTCAATTTAACAAGGAAACGAAAATATCGTTCATGCGTATGTACGACCAACCATCTCCCTGAACGGTATATTCCATTACATTTATCTATCTATTATATATATATTTATATAATTAATATATAAGATAAATATAAATCATTTTTTATATTATATAAGTAAGTAAATAATTTTCTATGTAATCATATGAAGAATAACAAGTCCAAACACGTACGATAAATGAAACGATTATTACCCAAAACATTGCTTTAACATTGAATTGACAAATGAACGGGTAATATAAAGTTGTAAGTGAATCATATATGATATCATAAATATTTTTATTTTTTTTACAAGGTAATAATATGTTTAAATCATCTATACAATAGTTTCAAACACATACAGAAGAAATCAGACCTAAGGTAAGGGATAATTTTTCAATCACATTTTTATGTAAGATTGCTTATACATAAGTATTCACTAGGGTTATATTTATCATCCATGTCCAGGTTTTATAAATTTTTTTCATAGAATGTTTAATATTAATCCATTTATTATAAAAGTAATTTTTAACCTTTTTTTTCTTTTACTACATGGTATGGAAGGAATAATTCTTTTTTTTACCATACGAGGTACTTTTTTTGACTTTTCCAGCAAAAGTACGAGGAGAATGTTTTTGTTTAAATTTTAGGACATGAATGGATTTTTATAGTTTCATGATGCCTTATTTCAATGAAGATTCTTCTAAATTATTTCATGTTTATTTTAAGCTAAATTCTTTTCTTTTAAAATTGCAAAGGATTTTGAGAGAAGAAGCCATTTTTAAAGAAGAAAGGATATTTTCCTCACGAACTAAGTACAAGTGCTTTTTCAAAATTATTTTCCATATAAGATGATATATGGTTATGTTTCAATCCCTCTAATTACTTTTATTTTACTGTTTTTGTGATCAAATTGTTTTTTTAGTAATTCCATTTATCTTATACGGATTATGTTATGATGAAATGATGTTTAAGAATCCAATTTTATTTCATGGGTTATGCTATGATGAATGATTTATTTTTCTTCCACATGTAAGAATGATTTGATTATAATATGGGTAGGAACTATATTTTCATCAAATTCATTGGGTAATTATTTATATCTCATGAGATATACATGACTGGAATGACAGATATATCTGGTTCAGTAATACATGGCTAGAATGACAGGTAAACCTGGTTCAGTAATGGAATTTGTCCACTATAATGGTCTTGGAAGAAATGAATTTTATACTATGAAAATCATAATATGCACTTATTAGTTTGCTATAATGACATTTTTTATTCCAATTTAATTCTATCATTGTTATTTTTCCTTTATAATCGATGTCTTACATACTGCCAAGATTTGTGTCACTGCTCAGGATTATGATGTTTAAAATTTATGTTCATGTTTTTACATTAAAATTTTTATGGTTTGTTTTATATTATTTATTTTTACCCTTACTTAGAATTTGATCTCACCCTTTATATGTTTTCTTTTCCCCAAGATATAAAGAAAGGTTTTAGGTAGGAAAACAAAAGGGGAAGTTCTTTATGGGAGATGTTGAAGATCATTCACCAAGTTAGAATATTATGTTCTGAGTTTCCAAATACACTAAACTAAGACGATATTTGGGAATATGTTTATGTCATGTATTAATTATTCCACATAATAAATGTAATTTCCATGTATGTGAAGTGTGGTTCTCTACACTTGCCCTCATATTTTTGTTTGACACCCTTAGTAAACCCATTTTAACCATAACCGAGGTAATTAATTTCATTTATTTTTACTATTAATTGTGACCAAAAAATTAATTTTTAAATATGAAATAACATAAATTATTCTTATTAAAAATATTTAACCTATTTTTCGTAATTAAATTAATAGAAGTGTAATAATTTATTTTAAAATTATACCCGTATATGCGATGAAAAAGTGGTTTTCCAAAGAACATCTTTTCTTAAGTATAAAAAGTTTTTATATTAAAATTGACCATATAATTGATTAAAATGACCAAAATTGGATTAATCACAATAAAATTAAAATAATTATACTTTTAAAACAATCATAAAAAAATGGTTGTTTATAAATTCTTTAAAATAAAGGGGAGTTTTAAATAAAAATCTGTATTTTTTCTTAACCATCGTAAAATTAATCTTTTTGAGAAAATTCTAAACAATTTACTGATTTTTTTAAATGTTGATTTAAAAAACTTAATTTAATTTTCCAAATAAATTTTAAAAAAGTTTAAAAAATTAATTTTAATATTTATTCAAAAAAAGAAAAGGGAAAACATTTTTTAAAAGAAAAATATTTTTATAGTGAAAGAATATTTTAATAAAAATTAAGTATTTATTTATCAAAATAATCATTATCTAAAACCTACATACTTAATAATCAAAATTTGGTTATTCATATTCATAATGGAAAATTTAATTGCTAGGTTATAGTGGTCATGTCTAAATTGTAATATTAATAGTATATTGTGGTTCATTAAAACTCTGTGTTGTGTGTAACACAAGCTGTCAAAGAAATTAAATTTATTTTGAAAATACATATTATATAAATATCGTGGGGCTTTACATCATGTTTTTATAAAATGGAAATCATACTCATGAATTAAAGGGTAAGGTAGAATCCTTCAAATAAAATATCTTTAACTATAAGGATATGGGGTATTATTCAAACCAATTTCGTAAAAGTCAAGGGAACATACCACAAAAGAATACAAAGGGCGATTGTCAAGCTTATAAAATTACTGCCTCCAATGTGGAAGTTCCTAGTGATATGGTGAAATCTACACTTATCATCCCCTTCATAATTATATTTTTTTATTTTCATTATACCAACTATTTTATACCTAAACAAATTTCTAATGGTATCACATCACCACATCAATAAATAGATATTTAGTTAGTGTTGAAAAATTATAATTGTAGGATGATGGAAACTCAATTATATAACTCATATTTAATTGAATTTGTTGGATGTTTATTCTTATGAATATTTTTATTTTTCCTCTAGTTGAATTTTTCATAATTTTGGGTATGTATTACCTCTCTAATATAGATTCCATATCAAATTGATAAGGAAGGGGTGTTACCTTCAATATTTTTAATCAACCTTTAATTATCTATCAGTGTGTGGATGAACCTCAACACCCAATATAAATTACTTATATCTTATTGGTTTTGATACCTATTCAGGAGATATATTTATCATAAATGGTTGGGATAATCTCAAAATTAAAATGTTTATACTCTTCGGGAATATACTGATGTGTTTTATGAAGATTTTTTGAGACTTCTCTAGAACCGTGATGTCTATTTTTTCATAGAACTCATACATGCTAATATACCTATTTGAAATACTCTATATATAATTCAATGATTTAATTATTGGAATTGTTGATGCAACTCTAGTGAAATCTAGATAAGGGATTCATTCTTCCTAATACTTCCCTATAGCGTGCACCTATTCTTTTTGTTAAGGATAAGAATGGATCGATACTTCATTGAATTAATTATCAATAACTTAACAATATCACTATTAATAACAAGTATCATCTACCCTATATTGACAATATTCTTCATCAACTACAAGGAGATCTACATTTTTCAAAAATGATCTTCGATCTAGGTATCAAAAGATAAGGATCATGAAGGAGGATATACCCAGGATAGCCCTCCATATAAGGGATGATCATTATAAATTTATAGTAATTCCATTTGGACTTACAAATTTTCATGATATATTCATCGATTTAATTAATATATTCTTTACAGATTACCATAAACAATTTTTAACTATCTCTATATAATATATTCTTATATATTCGAAGAAAAAGGATGATCATGAAGAACATTTTAGAATTGTGATGAACACACTAAGGAAGGATATTTTGTATTCTAGATTTACTAAGTGAATGTTTTTGCTTCATAAAGTTTCATTCTTAGGTCATATATTTTCTTGTGATGGTATATAAGTAGATCCTTCAATGAAATAAGTTATTAAATGTTTCCCCAGACCCACCGTAGTGACTAAGATCAATAGTTTTCTCAGTTTTTCAGAATATTATACACTACTATAATTTCGACCATTTGCATTGGGTCATTTGTGATGTTCAGATGATTCATCACAAATAGTGTTCTTTCTGTTAGAATTTATGATGTATTATTTATACCATCATAAATAGTGTTTTATTATGATGGAATAAATAATCCATTGTAAAAAGTTTTGGCAGGCTTACCCCCGCCCAGCACGAAAATTAATCACGAAGGTCATCTGCGACATATAAAAAAATATGTCACAAATTCCCATAATCTCGAGATTATTTGCGATGGAAATTAGTTTCTGTAGAAAATAATTTTTATGAAAAACTATTTGAGACATAATTAATTCCATCACAAAAATACCCATATTTTAAATCACTACATGGCCCTACTTTCTTTCTTCCTCCTCTCCTTTCTCCTCCCTCATCTAAACGCAATGTAAACCCTACGGTCAACCGATTTTTCCCAGCTCTGTGTGGCTCTTTTCTTCCCATTTTTTACTGATTTCTTATCATATCTTCAAGGCATGGACTCTGCTTATGTTCTTCGTCAAATGTTTTGGCGTATTTTGGTACAATTCTAAATATACAGGTTTGGTCCATAAGTTTAGAAATTTATCTTATTTTCATGCTTTATTTGATATTTATGATAGATGAAATTGTATTAATATCTATTATAATATTATTATGGTTATTTTTTTCATATTTGGGTTCAATGTAAAATATATTGGTTTGTTTTAACCCTATGTTTAGAAATTTATCTGATTTTCATTATTTTTTTGATATTTAAGATTGATGCAATTGTATTAATCTCTATTTTTATTTTAATCTAATTTATATAATTTATTTTAATTTATTTTTATGAATTCTTATAATTTTTTATTTTTGATATTTATATGTGTTTCGTATTTATATCTTTACATATATATAAGTATGTTTGTGTACCATGTTAATTTTGATATAAGTGGGAAAGTCACCAGAGGAAACAACTCTGAACATTTATGAAACCAAATAAAAGTTCAGAAAAAAAAGTGACACAGACCAAACATAATAGCTACATACCTCCAAAATCAAGCCCACATCAATCACCATTATAAAAGGCTTCCTATGAAGTCACCGACTCCCATTATGAACATTCATAATGCTTCAAGCCTTTGGAATATTTCCTTCGAAGGTTCAACCACTCCAATGGAAGAAATTAATTATTAATTAGAATGCATTTAGATCTAGTGTACATTGGGTTCAGCAGATAGGAGTAATACTTCCTTGGTCTTCATCGCATGGAAGAATTCATATCCTCTAGATTCCCAGATAGCATCTTCCTCCCTCCTTGGATGATGTCACTAAATGATGGCTTGATCATGCCACCCTTGTTTTCTTTATCACAATCAGAAAGGTCCCCCACTTTCCAAGGACCTGCATCTCTTGATAATGCACAATCCGATTCTGCTGAACCTGAAAAATCGCATCAATCATAGCAAGACAATTTGGGTGTTCCACTATCTCCTAACCTGCACACATCCCATTTCCCATTTCCTCATTCACATAAACCTCTTCCGGAGACCCAATCTGCAAGTTGGATTCCACTCCTCATGCTCCATCCCTTTGATGTGGTTCCTTGTGGACACCATGACCAATACACCACCATCCTCACCAGCCTATCCATAGAGCCCATTATTCACTGCATAAGGCAGTATGATGTCCTCTAATGCAGACCCCTGCTTCCCTTCAAACATACCACCATTGTTGCATCCATTCCACTAATAATCCATAGAAGAATCTCCCTCAATAAGATCACCCTCCTTCAAGATGGCCTCAAGTGTAACAAGGCCATCACAATGGGCCATGTTCTACTCTCTTTCCCCTGAAACCACAAACCAATTTGAGGCCATTCCATCAGTCCTGGCTGCATTCATAATAGCATTTACTTCACCACCAGTATCAACAGCACCCACGGCAGCAACTCCCTCAAACCCATCCCCCTGATTCAAGTCTTGTATAAGCCTGTTAAGCAAGTAGAAACCAAAGGATTTTTTGGAACTTCTGTCGGTTATTCCAGAACCGCTGCAACCCGAATTCCCATATCTGGTGAATTTCCAATTTCACCGGACGCATCAGGCATCCTCCTCTTATCATCATTTTTTCCTAGCATCCTCTCCAAACCAAGAGGACTCTTGTTCATAGATCCACTATGACACCTATCTTTCAAATGCCCCAATCTACTGCAAGATGAGAAATAATTTTTCCATGATTCATATACCACTGCCTGCTTCTATCTGAACTCTGCACCCACTGAAATCCTGACCCATTACACTGGTGGTCTCGAAACACCTACTTCAACACATATTCGAGGATTAATCAGATGAAACATAGAGGTTGTACGAGCGTTAGAGCATATGAAATGACCCACCAGGTTCCCAAGAATCCTAATAACCATAGGGTTTTGAAAAGGTAATGGAATGTGAGGAAGACTTACCCAAATCAGGATGGAGGTAGGATCACGATTCATGCAGAGATAAAAATTCCACTGGAGAAGAATATACATGAAACCATTGCAATGCCTGGGGGTACTGGACCACACATGAATTAGATCCTCCTCTAAGGAGAATCGAATCATGAAATGTTGATTATCCAGAAGTCTGATGACCGCGCGCTCTTGCAGATCCCATTTTCCAAAGACAAACTGATCGAACTCATCCACTAATGGTCTTAGAGCATTAAAATGAGCCACCATAGTATGTTTTAGGTGACTCGTTGCTTCAGTGAACTCTGACACCGATATCGGGAGCTGCGGATTACCAAGATGAAGATCAGGCACTTTCGAGTTTAATGTAATCGCTAGGAACTCCGAGAGGTAATTAGGGTTGGATAAAGGCACAAATGGAATTCATGGCTTCATAAGTGGTAGAGTCTAACCATCCACCCCCTCCCACCTCCAAGAGGTAATTATTTTTACGGTTTTTGATATATATATATATATATATATATATATATATGTATACATATACGTATGTCTTTATGTATATTTGTATATATGAATATATGTATATATAAATTTGATATGTAGATCTATTAAAAAAATTTCCAAAATATATTTTATATATTTATATTAATTAATAAGTCTTTTAATATAAATACATATAAATAATACATTTAGATTAATTAAGAAATTTTTAATATAAATATATGTAAATAATACATTGTATGTATACATTTATAAACGTTTTAAAAATTTTAAATTTTTTTAATATATATATATTTATACATATATATAATTGTGTAATATTTTTAACACATATATATATATACATACATTTATGTATATTAAAATGTGAATATATATATATATATGATATTTAAAAAAAATGTGTAAACTTTATGATATATATATACACACACACACACATACAGACGTATATAAACATTTGAAAAATGTGTAAGGTTTTTAATATATATATATATTTATATAAATAAGTCTGTGTGTGTGTGTGTGTTTATTTAGCTAATATAAATATTTTTTTTTTAAACATGGAAAAATATATTTGATTATGAAATTGTGTAATATATATATATATATACATATTTATATATATATTAATTTATTAATATGTATATATAAATTTTTTAACAATACATGTCAGTTTTAATATATATATATATATGTATATATATATATATATTTAATAAGTATATTTATTTAAACAAATTTAAAATATATTTTATGTATTTATATTAATTATGAAATTGGTATATCCATATATATAATCATTATTAAAAATTTCATAATAATTTAAATAATTAATATTAATAATTACATAATTTATAATAATTAATATTTAATTAGTCAATATTATTAATATATATTAAATATTTATGCATGTTTATATCTCTCTATATATAAATTTAATATTTATATTGGTTTAAAGAAAATTGTCAGAATTTTCTTTGTATATTTATATTGATTTATAAATCTTTTAATATAACTCTATATAAATAATTATTTACTTAATATTAATAATAAATATTAAATAATAGTGTTAATTACAAAATATTATTAATAATTTGAAAAATTGATGAAATATATTAAAATGTGTGTGTGTACGTGCATGTATATATGTATATAAATTTGAGATATTAATTTTATTGAAAAACATGTAAAAATTAATTTCATATAAATAGATTTGATTATGTGTTATATATATATAATGTATGAAATAAATAGAAATTAGTGTTTTTTAAGAATGATGGGAAAATTCATTTAAAGTAAACATTTTAACTAAATTTTATTTATAAGAATTTTTTAAATTAAAAAGCATTAAAAATTTGATTTAATAAAAAACATAAATTTTTTACTATTTATTAAAAACCTAGTTGATAATAATTTGGATAATTTTCATTAATACTTTTAAAAAATATAACCTTTATAAGACTTATTAAAAATTCTTAAAAAAACCTAATTATTGAAAATATTGTATTAATTTAAATAATTTATAATATTTACCAATCAATGAGTCATTATTATTAATAAATTGTTGATATTACTGATGATTAGATAATCATAATAATAATTTGTAAAAAAATATTAAAAAATTTTAAAAAATAGCATGTGTCTTAAAAAATATTGTGTGTATCATATGAGACAATGTTCGAGATATATTATATTATTTTCAAATAATAATGTCTGTCTTATATAATGTATTTTCTTTATTTTATATATGTCGAGCCTTAATGGGCCCCATAATCTAGTGTTAATATAGTGCATCACTCTGATAATATTCCAGAGTGTATTTCAAGTGTTAAAATATAATAATAATTTGTAATTAGTCAAATTGATCTGTAATAATTTTTTTATTTTTTTATTTTTTAGATAACTATGGAATCGAGAAGAAGACACCAGTATCTATTACCTGATCGTGACTGGAGAAATAATAACAAAATTCCAAATTGATCTAGTTTAAATATTTTCTACATTGAAGGTGTTGAATCCATTATATCATTTGTATCATCAAATTCATATTTTTTTCTAAATGAACATTTGAATTTCCATGTCATAAATGTGATCTAAGGACATTCCAAACATTTGACAATGTTGGACTTAATTTATTGTGTTCCTGTTTTCAAAAATATTATATTTTTTGGTATCAACATGGTGAAAAGAGTTCTATATAAAATAAAAAAATATTCTTTCCAAATCCACCATTTTAGAATTTAATACATGAGGTAGTTGATCCATCTATTTTTGAAACAAAATTTTTTAAAGATATTCCAAATCCTAAATCTGAACCTTCTTAATTTTTCAATTTTTTGAAATTTATTGATGAATACTTATATCTAGGAATCCATATGAGAAAACATGAATCTATTACAAAATTTATGTCTATTAAATCAGATTTTGAAATGTCTAATAGTTGTTTCGATTAGATTTTATCTTTGGCCAATCCATTGTTGCCTGATAGAAATACATTACTTGAAAATTTCCATGATAGTAGAAGGTTGGTCAATAATCTGGGTCTAAGTTATCAGAATATTCATTCATGATAAAATGTGTTCGTCTTATATTATGGTGACTATGAATCTTTGGTTAATTGTATAACATGTGGAGAATCAAGGTTTAAAGAGGCACAACAAGGAATGTCTAGAGTTCCCGTGAAACCGTACTTTGATATATTTTCCAAATACACCTCATTTACAACATTTATTTATACCTTGTAGCACACCTGGATTTATAACATGGCATAAATCAAATATTTACATCACACAAAGCTTAAATCATCTATGTGATGGTGACTCATGGAAACATTTTGATAAGACACAACCTTCTTTTTTTTGTATAACCTCGTAACATACAGTTGGGCCTTTCTACTGATGGTTTTTTTCCATTTGGTGCTTACGACAGACAATATTCTTATTGGCCAGTTTTCATTACTCCTTACAACTTTCCACCTTGGATATTGCTGAAGGAACCATATATATATTTGACACTGTTAATTCCAGTATATCTAAAGAATAATATTGATGATTATTTGAAACCACTAATTTTTTAGCTAATTTCATTATGTAACAGCAGTGTGACTACATTTGATATAATTTCATATTAGAATTTTATATTGAAGGTTGCATTAATATGAATGATTAATGAATTTCCTATGAATGGTATGTTATCTGGATGAAGCACACATGATCTAAAATCATGTATGTACTTCATGGATGAGAACAAAGCATTTATTCTCTGTAATGGGATAATGGTTAGTTATTTTAACTATCATCAAAGATTTCTTTTAGCGGATCACCTTTTTCAAAGAAACAGAATTAATTTTACCAAATTTCGAATTGAAACAGACACACCTCCAACAGTGTTCTTATGTAATCAAGTAAAATCTACTATCTCTGCATTACCTCATGTTACTTTTTGACCAATTATAAATGAGGAAAAATTGTTTTTGGTAGAGATCATAATTGGATAAAATGGATTAATTTTTGGGACCTTCCATATTGTTTTTATTTTTTACTTCATCACATGTTAGTTGTATTGAAAATTAAGAAGAATGTTTTTGATAACATGTTTTATACCGTTTTGGACACACCTGGTAAGACCAAAGATAATGTAAAGGCATGGTTTGATCTTGCATAGATTTGTAGACCTCCTGAACTTGAGTTATTAGAAGATAAAATATCACATAAATTAATGAATCCAAAATAATAATACTCACTTAGTAAATAAAACCATTTATTATTCTATCAATGCATTATGGATTTTGGGTTACTAGAAGTTTATGGTTCTAATTTGTCTCTTTTTTTCAAAAATGGCCATATTATCGGGTTAAAATGTCATGACTATCATGTCATAATTGAAATATTACTACATGTTGGTCTTAGAGGGATATTGAATTATTTAATCTAGGATGTGTTGATTGAAATATAATATTTTTTCCAGGATATTTGTGCATAAACATCAGATTATAATTCATTGTGTTTGTTAGAAAAAGTTGTTGTTTTAAATTTATATAAATTGTAGAAAATATTCCCACCAAGATTATTTTATTCCATAGACCATTTAATATTGAAATTTCCATGTTAATCTTAATATGTAGGGCTAGTAAAATTTTGGTAGATGTATCTGTTTGAGAGATGTATTCTAAAATTAAAGAAGAAAGTATGTAACAAAGCATCAGTTGAAGGGTTAATTGTAGAAGTATACTTGCAGGAGGAAATTTCAAATTTCTGCTCTTATTATTTTCAGTTGGAATATCCTTCAAAACACAATCATAGGGTTCACAATGAGACAAATTTTGAGGATGTCACAGACCATTAGTGGTAAATTTTTAATCATCCCAATCATAGTTTAAGTGGTTATCATGGCTTATGGATTGTAAATGAATAACTTCACAGAGATCATACTTATTTTCGGTTTAATTGTGATGAAATTACACGATTTGTGTAGTAAGTACTAATTTATTATTATTTTGTTAAATATTTATAAAATATATCTTTATTTACATTAAATATTTTGCAGACTATATGATGACAATATCAAAAATCAATTTATAAAAATTAAATCTGCTACTCTTGAGGAATGTCGACGACAAAATTTTGCATATTTGTTTCAAAGACTGGTAAGATAAGTTTCATTTGATGGAATAATAAATCAACTTTTAATGATATCTATTATTAATAATTTTTATTTTTTATAAGTAACACAACATGAAAATAAAATTTATATTCAATTATGTGTGCTTAAAAAACCTCAATCTAAATTGTTAAAATATTATATTGGGTATGTGGTTAATGGATTTCGATTCCACACACGCATATATGGTGACTCAAAGAAATCAATGAATAATGGTGTTCGTTTGAAAGGATTCCACCAAAATTAAAGTGAATTTGTCTTTTATGGTATACTATAGGAAATAATTGAGTTATGTTATCTCGGAGAAAATTATGTTACAATGTTTAAATTTCATTGGTTTGATACTGATTAGGGGTTGTGAGTTCATCCACAACATGGAGTCATTAACATTAAATATAATAGTCTTCACACATTAAATATAATAGTCTTCATGCATCAATTAAACCATTTAGATTAGCACATCAAGCACATCGAGTTTACTATGAAATTTAATGTAATGTTTTGAGAGATTTGAAGGACTGGTGGACATTGATAAAAATGAAATCACGGGAAAATCAGTTTATTAAAAATAAAAATGGTTATGTGGAAGTGTAATAAGGGATGATGAAACTGAAAGTCATATGGAAGATTACAATGCTTAAGTTGAGGATAAATACATTGATGTCGATGAAAATGGTCATGAAGAGGATTATTGATGTATTATATTAAGCTAATTAGTTACATGTATCATATTATGATATTTATGAGTTCTTTAAATTTCATATTTGTATTAACAATCTGTTATATGTAACATTATTTATTATGAAATTTATTAGTTTTTTTATATTTTATATCTATTTTAACAATCTCTTACTGGTTAAAATATTTGTTCCATATGGCTGTAGATGATCCTGATGATCTATTATGTTCTCTCACTGATGACATACTTCTTGATGATGAGCTTCATTCAGCTTCTCCACCTCAGGTAGGTGCACCTACTTGGAGGGAGAGCAGTTTTTCTCGATTACTGATTCTAGATCCTATTCCAGAGAGATGACCATTTGTTGATTTTGATCCTCATTGACAGATGTATGCTTAATTATTTGAGATATTTATTTTATATTAACTAAGTTTATCAGTTTTTATAATAATTTTATGATTATATATTTGTTTTAATTTTCACTGTTTTCGCATTTATCCATTTGGAAGGCCGGTGCGATTCTGAGAAATTATTTTTCTGAGCCATGGGTGTAGTGGGACCTGGTACCCATAGATGTGTGTGACCAGATGTTCGACCAATAGATTGTATGTTATTAAATAATATATACTTTTAAAAAATTTATTTTACTATCTTAAAGAATTTATTTTCTCTGATTTTGGATAACTAGAGAGGTCATATCCGAAAGGCATGAGATACTTGTATACATGAGATCTTTCATCAATTTCTACACAACATCAGAAATAGAGCTATGGATAAATCATGTGATACTATCTTTGATCAGTCTTGTGTCTCTCATCATCCTGACTATATATCATCTCAGTTATGGGATGCATTTTTCTCCTTCTAGATTGGAGGAGATCATTAGTTGGACATCAGATTCGGGGGAGGCAAGAGGTCACCCATAGGTCCAACAGTCTTACATTTGGCATGCATAAACGACATATGGTAAGTGATATTATTTATTAATTTATATTTATTTTTAACTATAACATGTTTTTTATATTATACAAGATGCTAATAACCCATCTATTACGGAGTTTTATGTTTATAAGAAGATGTATATTGATCCCCATATAGGAGAATTTGTAGGGAAACACGAGTGTCATGTTTTGGTTAGGGATTTTGATTAACAATGTCATCAATATTAATTTTATTGTTATTCTAGTTTTTCATTATATTTAAACTAAACATATTAGGCTTCAACTTCTCATTCATAGGAGATTCAAGCTGAGATCAAATAAGATGTAACTACTCATTTGGGTTTCGATGAGGGGGCTTGGATACACATGACTTTGCAAGGTGTCATGAAAGGTCTAGTGATTTGTATTAGTTCTCGACTAAAACCTACAAGTTATTATTGTATTTCTATGATGGAATTAGTTAGTGTGAAGGGAGATCATATAAATTCATCATCGACATCGTTATACACTACACATTATGAGGAGAGGTTTAGAGCTCATGATGAGATGATACACAAGATGTAGAAGTAGAGGTGTAAGACCATTAAGAAACAATGTCTAAGAGTTGAATAGATGATATAGTATATGTGGTGACTTGCGCATGGTGTTGGTTTGGATTTTCCTCCCCCAGGTCCTTCGAGTAATCCTCCTCCACCTGATTCTAGTTGATGATTTCTGAAGTTTTTTTTACGGTTTTGTAATTTGGTATGATATGCATATTATATTTGAAATTATGTATTACTTTTTGTGTGTTTTATATTTTCTAAATTTTTTTAATGATTTTTCAATATTTTTAATTTAATTTTTTATTTATAAATACTTTTAATTATTTCTATTTTTTAAAAAAGATTTTTTTTGTGATAGATGCATAATCAGTCCAAAAAGGTTATTTGAAAAGGATCACTACAAAAATGTTTTAAATAATATTTTTGGATTTTGTTGCGATAGATTCTATATCTGATGCAACGAAGGGTTTCTGCAATGGATCATCACAAATAATTATATTTGTGATTCCCTCTTCCATGAAGGGCTATTTACGATGGACACCAGTCAAAAAAATTCATTTGCGATGATAATATGTCCCAAATAATCCATCGAAATTATCAAAAATTCTTGTTGTGTATATACTCTTTGTGTAAAATCACTCAAAACCTTCAAATACACCCAACAAGTTAATTTATAAGGGATACATGTTCTTTTGAATGGATAAATGTGATAAATATTTCAAGGAATTTAAGAGAAGGATAGTCAGTGTACCTATTCTTATACTACCTTATAATTGATAATGTAATATAATATATATTGATTCATTAATGAAGGGATGGGGATGTGTTCTCATGAATAATGATATAGTGATAGATTATTCATTAGAACAATTGATGGTTTATAACTTAAATTACTCAAATCATAATTTGGAGTTAGATGTTATAATTTTCATTAAATATATGGAGGAATTATTTGTTCCTTGGTTCTTGGTATGTTTGTAAGCTAAGGTTGAGAGAAAAAATTCTAAGGGGTTGTTACAAGAATTACCCATACCAGATTATAAATGGGAAAACAAAACCCTAGATTCTATCATCAAACTCTCCAAAACATTTAAAGGATATAATAAACTTTTGGTTTTAGTTGATCATATTGAAAAGTCAACACAATTCTTTTCTATTAAAGAATATTCCTCTCTTGATCATCTTTCTAGGATAAACATTAAGGAAGAGGTAATGTTGCATAATGTACAACATTCTATAATATCTGATCAGGATTTAATATTTACCTAAATTTTTTGAATCAGTCTTCAACAGTCTTTAGATATATAATTCTTTTTTAGTATGGTGTATCATCCTCCAATATATAGTTAGTGTGAGAGAACCATTCAAAACCTATAAGAATTATGGAGATCTTGTTCTATGGATTTCAATGGTAGCTGGGATCAACACCTTTCTCTAGTTAAGACTTATTTCTACAATTTATTTTGCATGATCATTCAAATGAATCCTCCAGAAGATTTATATGGGAATAAGTGTAAAAGTACAATGTGTTGGGATGAAGTCTTAGAAAGAAATATTTTTCAATCTAAGCTAGTTGAGGAAATTATGGAGAAATTTAAAACCATCCAGTAGCACATCAAGTCATCTTAGTGTTGACATAAAAGTTATCCTTATAATTTTTGAATATATCTAGGGTTCAATGTTGAATATATGGTGTTTCTGTGAATTTATCTAGGGAATAAGGTCATGAGATTCAGGAAGAAAGTAAACTTAATCCCCAAGTATTTTTCCCTTTTATATTCTTGATTGAGTAGGGATGGCATCATATGAATTTCTACTTCCATCAAACCTGAATCAAGTTCATGATTTGTTCCATGTATCTTTATTTAGGGAGTACATAAATGATCATTCAAATATATTAAACTCAAATTTCATAACCCTATAGAATGATCATTCCTATGAAGAATAAATAATAAAAATGTATTATTATAGAGATAAAGTGTTATGCAACAAGACTACTATCCTGGTTAAAGTTATTTGGAGGATTCAAGAATTTGTGGAAGCAATGTGGGAACCCAAGGATGTGATTAGGCATAAGTATCCTCAGTTTATTATCTTAGTGATGGATTTTTTAGGGGGAAATTCAATTTTAGTGGGATATATTATAACAACTTGAAATTTTATGATATATTTACTTTTAAATAAATTTAATCTCAATGATTTATTATGATACATGAAACCTAGAGTTTAAACAAACAATAATATAGAATATCATTATAACCTAGAAATTGAATTTCTGATTATTAATATGAAAAACTAAATTATGAAAAGTATATTTTTTACACAAGTATTAATTTTTAATAAATGAAAATAAAAAATCATTTTAATTTAAAGGAATTGTTCTTCAGAAAAACTTTTTTTATGCAATCAATGTGTTTTTATCATAATAAATTAAATTAATTACAAATGGTGAATGATTTATTTTAAATTTATGTAAATTATATATTAAATAAAATGTTTTATCAGTCATTTAATATTTTCTTACTAAGCCAGGGATAACAATAAATTTAGTTTTATATTTAAAAATTTTATTTTTTCTAAATTTTGGTTTCATCGTGTTTTGGGAACTTATTTTAAAATTATAATTTTCCACTTGAAGATAATTTATTCAATAAATATGAATTAATTTTTTATACCAAAATGACAAATTTATCTTAGAGTTTATTTTTCCGATTTTTTGAAAACATTAATTGATTAATGAATAGTGAAAATAATGATTTTTATTAAACATTATATTTTTATTTAAATCATTTACAATGTTACATTTTATTTTAATATGGTATTAAAATAAAAATTAATTAAATTATAATATATTAGTGCAATTCAGGTCATTGGAATCAATTTTAATTTTAATTTTGACATAAAAACATTTTCACCTTATGAAAACCTTTTCTTCTGAAAACTGCTTGTTCATCCCAATTATGGAGTTAACTTTAAGTTAAATTATGAAAATTATATGAATTTAATTTGATTAAATGGATTAAATATTTGTAATTATTAAAATTAATATGATTTAATAAGGTTAACCTGATTTTTGGTCATCATGAATAGTAAAAATAGTAAAAATCTGTTACTATAATTATAGTTAAAACTTTTTTATTGGGGGATAATATAAAAAGATGTGGGTTAAAATAACCTAAAAACATGTTTTATTTATGTTGGATAGAAATATTTAGACTTCTTATTATCTATTTTTAGTTAATGGTCCATTTGAGAGGAGTTTTATTTTGAATAGGAAATTAAATTAAATGATTCATTTCTAAAATTTAACTTTGTCCTCTCCCAAATACCTTTTTTTACTCCATCATGTTTATTTTTATCATTTAAAGGGAAAAAAAATAAAATAGAGCCTAAGGAGGATGGAAGAAGTGGAGGCCAAGGGAATACACTTTAACCAAGTTTACCCCCTCGGGTTTCAGTGAGTACACAACATGAATGTAAATTGAATCTGAACCAGAGAAATTGATGGACACTATGTAGTCTTCCACATGGTTCCCCTCATGCCATGAGTGTAGCAATTTTATGTTATTGTTGAGAATTCATCTTCATTTCCTTGTAATGTAGGTGATGGATTAAGGAGCTTGGAAAAGGCCATGCAGAGCATCATGGAGTATCTTAGAATCAGTTTCCACATCCTCAATGGTAGTGTGCTTTCAAATGCACAAACATAAACCCTGGTATATTGATTTTTACTCAGCCTAAAGAGAAGAACCATGGCCCATGTGAATGGAGAATTCAAAATAAACTGAGCCATGAGAGTCCTGGACAACCCCACCGCCGCGAATCACCCCCACGCTGCACGACACGTTTGTGTTGAGTTTGAGGCCACTCAATGGGGGATTCAATATTACCCATTTTCCTTGTATGTTATTGGTATAGGACTGAGGAGGTGATGATTCCCTTTGATTTAACCCTATATAGGGATCTTCCTGCCAATTTTTGGTGAGCCTTGCCATATCAAGAAGGGTATTTTTACTTCTGGTGACAATAACTCATCCAAATGAGATAATTCTCTCATGCCTCACCTTATTCCTGGTGGGATCATAAATCCATGACCCGTATTCCCGGATTCTATCATAAAACTATACTAGGAAGGATTTCATTATAAACCAAAAAAGGATGTCTGAAGAAGATGTATAATTATAACCCTTCATTTTCATTTTATTTATTCTTCACCTCCTTCAAGTATTTCTAAACCATGATAAGAAAATAACACCGATATCATCCATATAATGAGATATTATTAAGTTAATGAAATAATAAATATCCATATCCTCTTTTATAAAATGGTAAATGAAACCATCGATCATGTGTACAACGAACTATCGCTTCACGAACCAATGTAATTCCTTTTCCATCACCACCTATCACTATTTGATAAGATAATGGACTTAATGTATATATATGTGTGATAATTTTTACATAATTATAATTCTATAAAAATAATATCACATTAAACTTATTACCTTACAATCCATTGTAAAATGATAATGTCACTTGTGCATACGTGTAGACTACCACCTCCACGAAGCGATGTGATATGTTTTTCATTTTATTTTTTCATGGATGGTAATAATGATATATATATATATATATACATATTGAATATATATCATATCTATGATATATAAATGACTCTATAAAGGTTAATTATTATTTACCTTTCTTTGGTTCCATCCATCCAATAATTAAAATAGCGTTCATTCATACATGCAGCATATCATCTTCATTAACTGTGTAATTCATTTTTCTATATCAAATTTTTTTGGATTACACTAAATAAATTTATAATGAATGTATGGAATATTTTTATAATTATAAACAATATATATATTATGGAACCGTGATAAAATTATGATGAAATATACTATCAAACCAAAACATACATGAAAAATGAAGCAGTTATTACCCGTAATAGTGATTTTAATTAATAATTGTTGACAAATAAGAGATAAAATAATATATGTAAATCATATATTGTAAGATATATAAAAGTATTTCTCAAGAATATAGTTATAATAAATCTATATTTATTATATATGAGGTTCAGATATATACGAATGAAGTCAAAGTTAAGGTAAGGGGTTTCATAACTCAATTTCTTTTCATTAGGTAATATTACTACTTTATTAAATTTGATATTATAATACTACATGACAAATTATTTTTTATTATTTTGTTCTATATTTACACCTTTTATTTGGATTTAAATTTTATACACATAATTAACTCATTTATTATTTTTCACTTTAATGGTGTGATCGTTGTAAGATATTTTATATCAATTTCCACTCCATTGAGTGATATTTCATAATATACACCTATTTATTATTATGAGGTGTATATAATTCCTTTTTTATATGTTATATCATTAATATTTATATATTAATTTTATTTTACATTTCCTTTTATGTTATTTCATTCATGGTGGTTATAAATCAAAAGTTACCAAAGTGGTAAGGGTTTATTTCACAATATCATCAATATCCGATATTATTTATGTTTAAGTATCTAATTACAGAAATTATTTAATCTTTTTATCTTAATAAAAATATATTTTATTATCCACTTTTTGTTTCTATAATTTAAAATTTTTCCTCTCATTTTTCTCTCTTCATGTACTCAAGATACCAAAATAAATTTTTAAAGGAAAAGTGACTTTATTTTTCTACTCGGTTGGTAATATTTTTCTTCCATGTCCATAATTTCGTTGAAATGTCTAGAATAATGGTTTTAAAATTATCCAATGGTTTATTAAAGAAATTTCCATCCATGTTTTACTTTTTACCGATGGGTTGAAATGGATATTCCTATTGTTTTTTGAACAAGGTTCTTTTCACTTTGTACAAAACTTTTCAAATAATGTTTTTAAATTATATGGAATAAATGAAATTATACATCATCATGAAGACTAATTAGTCTTAAGATTAATTTAATATCTTAAAGGGTTATTTTTAAATAATTTTTTTTAATATTCTACAATTTTTTTTAAAAAAATGTGGTTCTCAAAATTAAAAGGTTATTTTCCCCAATAATGTTTTAATGATATTTTTATGGTAGTTATCTTCATCATAAGTAAAAACAATTTTATTATCCTCATGGAATATATTATAATGATAAAATGTTAATTATTTCTACTAATGGACTATTATTAGTTTTACTAGGGAAAGCATTGACATTACATATGTCATTTCTTCATGTAAGAACTATTTTTAAATAAGGTATATTGATTAAGTTGTATTGTTTAATCATATGATGAATGCATTGTATATATTAATTGATAGGTACGCCAGAATTACATATCCCATCGATGCATCAGTAGGTCTCATGAGACAAAATACATTGGGTATTTGGTTTATTCCTTACCCATTTATTTAAGATATCTTAACATTTTTCCTTGACGGTAAGTCTCAGATGTATGATGTTATCCATCAAATGGCCCGAAGGCCTTCATTTTTTTATTGATTTTGATAATTCACCTCTCAAGGGGTGAGGTAGAACCCTTAAAATGCCCGTAGGTGTAATTATTACATGGCCCATAGGCCTTATAGGAATTTATTGCCCGTAGGCTTCAAACATTATATAAAACCCATACTAACTACTTGGAACTGCACCTCCCCTACATCTTCATCATGAAATCAGCTCTCCACCTTCGCATGGATGTTCAGCTAGGCTGTCCCATGCATGTAGAGGCTTGTCCCGATGGCAGGTTCCATAACCTCTCATTATTGAAATCCGTGTAGCTTCTTCTGTGGTGAAAGCTCTTTTCTCATCCTCCAATAAACCTTGTTACTTGTAGTTTGTCTAGTTTGCATCTGCACTTAAGGTGGCCCGAAGGCCTTGAGGTGGCCCGAAGGCCATACTGTCCCGAAGGCTTGGGTGGCCTGAAGGCCTTAAAGGACTCGAGGACCAAATTGGTGGCCCGAAGGCCCAAAAGGGGAAAATTCCCAGCTGCTACAGTTCCCGCTACAATACCTGTTATAGTACTACACAGTTCCTACTACAGTACTACTACAGTACCCCGAAAATTGTGCCTCCACTTGGATTTCATCTATCTGGAATCTTTTATTATGTCTATGTGATTATTTATATGAACTTATTTGATAATTATTTACTCTTTCCATATTACTCATTCCTTGTTATCTTCCATTTTATTTATACCCTTACTAAGCTTCTAAGATTACTCCTTTCTTATATTTCATTTTCCAAATATTCTAGAAAGTGTATTATTATTGATATATAGATACATTATATACAAAATAACTATTTTATCGAATAAAATACTATTTATTATTTAATATTTTCAAATTAAATGAGATATTCAAGTATGTATCTAGTTTTCTAAGATAATTAATATATTCAATAATTTGGGATGTGATTTCTTATATCTAGTACAAATATAATCAAGTAACCATCGACTCTAGGCTACTCGAGTTACATTATTTAAATTTGGTATTAGAGAAATTTTAGTAGAAACCTTGGGAACTGGATTTACAAAAACAAATATTAGGGAATATAACCCTATGATTGACCTTGAAGATAATTCTAGTTATAGAAGAACATCCCAAATTTTGGCTATGTTATATATTATGTTGGTTTCCTAGAAATACATCCATTTCTGGATATTAAAAGTGTATATGGTTTTGAAAAACATGCATCCAGAGGTAATGATCCCAAAAAATAGTTACTTCATGTATATCTTGGGCATCATTCCAGTTCATAGTGAGTGTTCCCTTAATATTAAACTGGTTTGACACTCCCTAGGTATAATCTTGGGTTAATTCAAATTTTTATTTACAAAACATTATGAAAGATTTGAAAATATTTTTATGCTTTGAGAACATTCCCAAGGAATCTAATTTTAAGATTTTGAGGTTAGAAATGAATTAAGATTTCAATTTATATTATGTTTTTTAAAATGTTTGAAATCACACATTCTACTTCATAATATAATGATATAATAAACTTTATTCAATTTTTATAGACTTTTCCTAGTGTAAGGAATAGAAACCGTATCAATTCTTGTAATCTATGTCAGGATTTAACTCTTGGGAAAGATAATGAAGTTGCAGTTAGAGCTAAACTAATTATAACTATATTGGGGAATATGACTTCAGTTATGACCAATAATCATGGAATTATATAGTATCCTTATAATAAATAACATGGTGTAACAATGTTATACTTATTGATGCATCAACAACCACTATCATTCAATGGGACTAGAAATTTACTTTTAGCTGAGCAATGGATAATTTCCTTAGAGAATTTATTTTTTAATTTGGGAAGTAATGAAAGGTATTAGGTTTTCATGATAGTTTATAATCTCTCAAGGGATGAAAATAAAAGGTTGTAATTGATTCAAAACACTAAGAATGTTGATGATAAAGTGATCATTAAATGGAAGTATTTTATGAAAATTTAAATGAAAAATTATTTTCCTCATGAACAATAAGTGGATATAGAGAGGGAATTACGAGTCTAAGGAAAAAGGAAGATGAATGTGTTTCTAAGTATAAAACTAAATTTACAAGGTTAGCAAGGAAGTATGTAGACTACATACATAATCCAAAGAGTAAGATTGACTATTTCTATAATGGACTCTATCCAATCCATTAAAGGGAAATAGTATCCCAAACATTCTCATCATATGAGGATATAATATAATGTTCTATCAAGGATGAGATAAAATTATCCATATCTTTTGGATTAAAAGGTAATTAATAGAAGAATGTGATTAAAGAGAAAAAAATGGATAAGGGGGAGAATATAAGTGTAATTTTCCAACATGTGATACTTGTGGAAGGAAACACCTCGGTACATTCTTAAAAGGAAAATTAATTTTCTCCAAGTACAAAAAAAACATCCATCATTCTCATGAATGAAATGGAAAGGGAGAATCCATCAATATATAGTTATTTAAATATAATTATATTGGGAAATATTTAAACCAATTCTCTAAATGTTAGGGGAATATAGAACAAAATAATTCAAAGGGATAAGTTCAATCTTATGAAATTATTATAGTTGACATAGAGGATACTAGCGATATGGTAAAAGGTATAATTATCATCCACTCCATGATTGATAATTTTTTATTTGATTCTAGTTTTACCAAATCCATTATATCTAAATAATTTTATAACGTTGTCGCATCACCCACTCAATTATTAGATATTTATTCAGTGGTGAAAACTCATAATGATAGGATGACTGCATCTCAAGTCTATAATTCCTCTCTGATAGGATTTTTTTGGGATTGGTCTTCATTTGAATATTTTTATTCTTCATCTAGTAAAATTTGATATAATTTTGGGTATGGATTGATACCCCAATACAGAACCCATATCAATTTTCAAGGAAGGCAAGTTATATTTGATATTCTAAATCAACCTTCAATCTTCAATCATTGAAATCATGAATATAAAAACCCAATGGAAATTACTTCCATTATATGGGTTTTGATACCTATTCATGAGGTATATTTATCTTAAATGGTTGGGGAGAAACTGAACAATGAAAATATGTCTATTTATTTAAGAATATGATGATGTGTTTCCTGAGGAATTATCAAGTCTTCCCCCAAATCATGAATTTGTGTTTTCAATTAAACTCGTACATGGGGCTATGCCTATTTCAATGAATTCATATATAATGAACCCAATTGAGTTTTAAGTGAATAAGAGTTTCATTTGTTGTCAATATGGATTGAAGTTCATAAGAGTTTCATTTATTGTCAATCAGAAGCCAATATGCGAGTGAAAGGTATTGATGATGAAGTTAGTGAAGACATGTAGAATTGTTATTGATTTAAAGTATTGAATACTACACTTGATCAATTCTCCAAAAGGATACAAAATCTGATGATTTTAGAATTGATCCTAGGTTACAGAGACTTTTATCAAAGTGATACATGTTTACACCATCAAAAATAATACCATGAAATATTCCATTGCTTGAGGATAAAGAAGATCCATCCAATGGCTTCTAATTGGATGAAGGTTGTAAGTAATTTCATAGGATTTTTTGACATAGTCCTCAAAGTCCAAGACATGTGTTAATGGATAACACATCCATCACAACAAGGAGAATCCATGCATTATGTTTTAATGCATGAGGAATGAATAATGCATCATCCATGATTGGATTAAAGGAATAATGACGATCTTATAGTTGTTATTCAAAAAAGAAAAGAAAGATGATGTTTGATGATTAAGAAGAAAGGAGGAAGGGATTAGTGTGAATATAATAAGTGTATTAACCAAGTATATGGACATCCTTACTCAAAAAGGTCCAATATGGAGGCCATTCGAGGTCCTCACCTCAAGCACATCCAGGACCCGAGTGGATAACCGTGCTTGAGGGAAGCAATTATGGCCAGCCCTGTAAGGGTAGGGTGTACGAGGCTGTGTATAAGCCCGCAGAAGCACGCACGGTGATCAAACCATATGCACCATCATGTATAGTGGGCGCTAGGTTCACGCCAGAGGAGTTGAGTGGGCACTAAGATCATTCTTGAAGGGTGAACATGGTACAAGGTGGTACCATAGAAAGAGAAGGAGTAATCTGAGATTTGGCTGCCGCGGATTATATTATAAACGAGTCATTCATGTGTCTCTGTTTCAATGTGGGATGGATACAAATTCTAGGGATGTGATCTCAGTCGTCAGATGTATTGAAGACACGCGGTATTTCATCCGATCATCACACCATCAATCCAGCGCACATGGGCCATCCATCTGATCACGTGCTTCGTGGATTCAACTAGTGTCATCTGATCTCTCCATCAAGGTTACCTTCCACCTCGGGACATCCAAACTTCTCCCATGAACCAGTTATGATCTAGAACAGAGATCACATCACTTCGGCCACCATTTGAACTCATTCCAAGCTCGTCTGGATCATCTAGATGAATTGAACACATGCATGCATTAAACTTTGCATTCATGCATTGATATAAAAAGACAATATATCATCTAAAGAAAATGGAGTTATGAGGACACTCGAAGCTTTAAGAGAAAGGATTTTCATGGATTCATAAACACATTAATGTGAGATACATAGGAAAGTGTGATTCATAAATCCTATGTGGAGAGAGTAGAATATCATCTATAGTGAATCAAGGAAGAACTTAAAGAATGAAGCTTCTCTTGTGACTCGAGAGCTATAAGAAACCTGTGAGATTCATGGAGGAGAAGAAGACTACAGTGAGACTCTGAAGTAGGCTAGTGGGTCTCTGGTAACACTGTGGAAAGCAGTATGAAGAACCTTGTGTGGGACTCAGGAGAGATACAGTGGGACTCTGTATCAACCATTGTAATTACTAACCAAATTATAGTGGAGAATCTGTTTTGGGGCGAATAAAAAAAACAACAAATAGTCGGTCTTTGAACCAAACCTTGTAAATCCTTGTGTTTAGTGCCTTTACATTTATAACATCATTGAAGGAAATCTTGAGAGACACAATAAAAGTGGATCAAGGATTTTACCATCCATAGAGGATTAACTGAAAATAATCAACTAGTAAAAAGAAATAAAGGGATCACTGATTCACCCCCTCCCCCTATCAGTGATTCACACTGATTTTGGCACTTCTGAGTTTTATGAATTGAAGAAGAAACACCAGGTGAATCTAGATAAGGGATTTATTTGGTCTGGTGTTTCTCTATGAGTTGTATGTATTCTTTTTGTTAAGAAAAAGAAACGGAAAATGAGTCTTTTCATTGATTATTGGGAACTTAACAATATCACTATTAAGAATGAGTATTCTATACCCCGTATCAATGATATATTTAATCAACTATAAGGATCTATGTACTTTTTTAAAAGTTATATTTAATCTATATATCATTAACTATTGATCAAGAATGAGGATATACATTAGACAACCTTTCGTATTTATTATAGTCATTATTAATTTATAATAATTCCATTTTTAATTAAAAATCATCTAAAAATAATTGTGATTTAATGAATAGAGTCTTGAAGAATTATATTGATCAATTTTTTGTATTATTTATAGATGATATTGTTATGTATTCAAAGATCAAAGAATAACATGAAGAACATTTGAGAATTATGTTGAACACCCTGAGGAAGGAGAAGTTGTATTCCAAAATTACCATGTGTTCATTTTCACATTATAATGTCTAATTCATGGGTTATATAATTTCTAGTGAGGGTATATCAGTGGATCCATCAAATACAGAAGACATTGAATGTTGTCCTAGTTTTACCATAGTGATTAAGAGTTTTATTTTTCTTGGTTTGGATAGATATTAATGATTCTCTATTGGAAATTTTTCACTGTTTTCGAGTACACATACCAAGTTTACTTAAAGGGGATCTATGTTTATTCGGACAAATTAATGTGATTAAAACATCAAGGGACCTGAGAGACGGTTCATCAACATACCTTTGATTACACTACCTTACAGTAGAGAAGGGGTTGTAATCAATTTAAATTCATAGAATAATGGATTAGGGTACGTCCTAATTTAGAATGATATGGTTATAAGTTATGCCTTATGACAATTGAGGTTTTAAGATAAAAATTAACCAACTTGTGATTTGGAGTTACCTATGGTAGTTTTTCATTAATTATATGGATGAATTATCTTAATGGTGAAAGGTTGACATATATACTAATCATTAAACCTTCATGTATGTATTTAAATAGGAGGAGTATAATATGAGCCGAATAAGATTGTTGTATTTGATCAAAGATTATAATTTCTCAATACATTACACCTTGGGAAGTCTAACAAGGTGTCATATACTATCAGTTGAAAAGATTATGCTAGCTTATCTAAGTTAAGGAAAAAAATGATCTAATATTTCAAAATTTGTAACAAATGGATCTTATAACCAATCCAAATGAAGATTAAAGAGGACCATAAGGAAAATATTGACCAGTAAAAGAATGAAATATATTTTCTAGAGTTAAAACATGATTGTGATGGAATGATAACATACATGAATTGTTTATGTCTTCCATCCATACCATATTTGAAGAATTAACTACCGGATGAGGCTCATAGTTCATCATTCTTTATCCATCCTTGAATTATATTGTTATATAGATATATAAAAATTATTTCTGTTGTGAAAAGATGCTGAGAGATATTATAGAGTATATATCTTAGTGCTTGGTATGTCAGCAAGTTATTGGTGATAGATTGAAGTATAAAGTGATGTTACAATGATTACCCATACAAGATTTGAAATAGTAAAACACCTCCCTGTATTTTTCCATTTGACTCCCCAAAATATGTAATGGATATAATTTTATTTTGGTTTTAGTTGGTTTCCACGAAAATTCATCACACTTAATTACTATCAGAGAATATTTCTCTCTTGATCAGCTTTCCAGGATATTAATTAGGGATGTTGTATGGTTTCATAGAGTACCACATTCCGTAGTTTTTAATCAGGATCTATGGTTTACCTAAAATGTTTGGAAAAAGTATTCTAAAGTATTTAAGTATAGAATTAAGTTTTAGTATTACTTATCAACCATAGATATATGGTCAGTTTGAGATAAGCATTAAAACCCTAGAGGATATACTGATATCTTGTTTTATGGATTTCAAATGTAGTTGATTCTAACACCTTTCTATAGTTGAGTTTTCTTTCAGCATTAACTTTCAAACGATCATTCATATGGATCCTTTTGAATATCTTTATAGGAATAAGTGTATAACTCCAATGTGATGGGATGAAGTTTTAGAAAGAATGATTTTTTAACCTAAGATAGACGTGTAAATGATGGTGAGATTCAAAACTGTATCAATGTATATGAAGGCAGCTCAAAGTCAACATCAATGTCATGTTGATAATTGTAAACAACTTCTAGAGTTTGAAGCTATTGAAAAGGTTTTTCTGATAATTTATCCATATAATAATGTTTTTTTGATTCAAGAAGAAAGGAAAACTAAGCCCTAGGTATAATGGTACCTTTGAGATTATTTATTGAGTCAGTATGATAACTTATCACTTGTCACTTCCATATAACCTCACTAAACATTATAATGTGTTCTATGTATCTCACCAAAGGAAGTAAAGACATTACCCTTAAAAATTATTAAGATAAGAGGTCCAACCCATGTGACATGATAATTACTATAAATAAAAACTAGAAGAACTCAAGAAATGTGGGGATAAAGTGCTATGGAATAATACTTCTCACCCAGTTAAAGTTCTCTGAAGGAATCAAAAATTTGAGGACACTATGTAGAAACCTAAGGATATGATGAGACAAAAGCATCTCTAGTTTTTTGTATCTGGGTGACTGAATTTCAATTGAAATTTCATTTTAAGGGATATATAATGTAATAGCCTAGTATTTTATGATATCTTTCATTTTAAATAAATTTAATCTCTTCCATAACTTGCAATGCACACAACCTTAAGTCTAAATTAACCATAATATAGTAGAACATTATAAACTTTCTCTTAAATGAGTAGGTATTGATTTTAATAAATAAATTATGATAAATATATGGTTTACTTGTGTATCAATTGATTATAAATAAATAAAAAATTTAAAGTAAATGATTTGTTTTTCTGAAGAACTATTTTTACCTGCAAAATGTGTTTTTATCTTAATAAACTAAATTAATCACTATTGGAAAATTATTTTTATGAAATTAATATATATTACATATTCAATTAAATTTTTCATCATTCAATTAATATTTTTTTTAGGCATTGGAAAAGAATAAATCAATTTTTATGTTTAGATCTATATTTTTCTAAAAACTGTTTTGGTTCTGTTTTGCACACTTACATGAAAATGAAGTTTTTTCAAATATAAAAATTCATTTTTTGACAAAATGAGAATAATATTTTAAATCAACATTCAAATATTATCTTATAATAAATTTTTTTATAATTTTATAAAAAGATTAATTTTTTATGAATAGTGAAATATATTGATTTTTATTAAAAAATGTGTTTTAATTGAAAGAATATATCATGTTACATTTAATTTTATGACGGGTTTAAAAGTAAAATTAATTAAAATATATTATTATTTATTAAATTCAGTTTATTGGAATCGATTTTATGTTAAATTATATATATACAAAATCTATACTTTAGGAAAAAAATTATTTCAAAAATGACTTTTCATCCCGATTACAGATTTAATATTAAATTAAATTATGCCACATTTGGGAATTAAATTTAATAAAATGGATTACAACTTTTCAATAAGAATATTTTATATTATTTTATAATTTCAAGTTAATTTTTTCATATTGAATAGAAAAAAAAATTTAAAATCTGTTTCAGTAATTATTGTTAAAACAGGTAAAGCAGGGGTAAAAATAAAAATACAAGGTTTAAATGTCCTAAAAATGTACCTATTTTCAATTTTGTGGTCGTATTTAGAAATTTCATAATCTATATTTATATAATGGTTCATTATAGAGACATGTTTTATGATTAAGACATTAAATTACTTGATTCAGTTAAAAAATTACATGTTTTCCCTCTCCCTGAATTATGAAAGGAAACCCCATATTCTCTACTTTAGACACTTAAAGTTTCATTTTTATTATAAACAACCTTACCAAATACTTTCCTTAAATCCAAAAAATTATTTATATTCCATTATTTTATCATAAAACCATCTTAGTAAGGCTTAAGTATAAACATAAGGAGTATGTCCAAAGAATAGGTATAGTTTTTAATAGTGCATTTCAGTTTTATTTCTTCTTCTATATCCTTAAAATATTCTAAAATCATGATGAAATAATAACATCAATATATTAAATAAAAATTTATGGTATTAATTTAATTAAATAACCTTTATCAATCTATTTTTTATTAAATGGTAAATGAAATAGTTTATCGTGTTTACAACAAACTACGGCCTCACAAACAAAAGTAATTCATTTTCCATAACCACCTCTCACAGTTGGATATAATGTGGATTTAATATATATATATATATATGATATTTATGATATAATTATACTTTTTTAATTATAATATCACAGCTACCTTCTTACCTTTCAATACTTTCAGAAATTATAATGTTGCTCATGCGTTCGTGTGGACTACTACCTCCATAAAGAGATGTGATATATTTTTAATCTTATTTTGTAATGGATGATAATAAGGATAGATTTAATGAGTATATATGATATCTATGATATATATATATATATATATATGATTTTTTATAGGTGTTTTAGTATTTAAATTTCTTTTACTACTAGAATTTGGACTTATAGCTATAGATCTACAACCATGGACAATAAAAACTGTGGCTATAGATCACTTATACCCACAGTTGTGTTCAATGTCTGTGGAAAAAGCTCCCCACGTGATCCCTTTACCACACCCTCGAAAATTTTCCATCCCCACTACCCCTGTAATCCTCCTCCCTCTCGCGATCCTCCTCCTATCTCGACGTCTCTGACGTAGCCACCCCACCTCGCCGCGACCCTCCTTCTCCGACTCGACTCTGGCACGGTTCTGATGCGGCTCTTTCACGGTCTCATTCCTACCTCTTCAAATCTCAAAACTAGCATACTATCGGCGGATGCTTTGTTGTGTGCCTCCACTGTCATGCCTCTCCACCCGCCCACCTCACCTCCTCCCTGCCAACCTGATCCTCGTCATGCCCCTAGACTTTCTTCCTTGTCTCCTCCACCCCCTTCACCTTCTCCATAATGATATCACTCAGCCACACCTTTCTTCTACGGCTTTCATCCCTACTAACGCATCACCCTGACATTCCCCCTTTCCTCCTCCATTTTTACCTCCCTATGACTTGGTCTTGCTAGGGTTCTTCTCCTTGCTTCTCATATAGTTGCATCGGTGTCCATTTAATATGTAAGTACTTTAATTTTATTATTTCTTTTTCTTGCAGAAATTTTTGATGAGGGGTATTTCTCTGATCTCATCAAGATATGTTAATTTGATTTTAATTTATAATTATTTTTTTATTTGGAATTTTTATCACTAATTGTAATTTTAATTTAGTCATCTTTCATTATTTTAATATTTAAAACATCAATTTAAGACATATTAGAATTATTTGGACTGTTTACCACTAATTTTAATTTTAATTTAGTCATCTTTCGTTATTTTTATGCATACAACATCAATTTAAGACATATTAGAAATTATCTTATAAAGTCATGAAAGTCATATAGATGAGTCTAATGAGAAGGAATGTGATAACCCAAAAGGGGTTTTTAAATCCATAAGTATTATAAAACCTTTTAAATTAGGCAAATAACTTCTATCGTTTAAATTATATAATGATAAAATGCATATGGGTAGACTGGGATAATCACAAACTACATATGAAATGGTGTTTCTATTACCATACCTTTGGAAAATCATAACAAGGATAGATCTTGTCCAAACTTGAATTATAGGTTCTACTGTATTGTTATTGAATGAATATAAGATTGTTGGGTCTTATCCTTCAGGGAGAGGACATTCCATTGGTTGTTTATAGGTAGGTTAGATACACAGTGTATTTACCATCTCCCGATAGAGGTGTCTTTCAAGATTTTATGTACACATTACCAGTATACATGTAAAAAATTTGGGGACTCCAATGCCCAAGATAAAAATTATGATACAAAGGAAAAGGATATTTTAAAGCTAGTTTCTAGTTCAGAGCTGATTAGTATTGTGTCATTGAGGAAAATTATGGAGGATTTTGAGTGGATTAAAATTTAAAATTTGGACCAATAAAGATTATATGGATGTCATTATATATCCTAAATTAATAGTAATCAAACTATAGATATCTCTATGATGGAATAAAAATTCCCATCCTGGTGTAGGGTTGATAAAGGAAAATCCTACGAGAATAAGTAAACTTGAGTGTCAAAATATTTATGGAAATGGGATGGAAATGGAATTCCTGGATGTAAAATAGATAAAAAAATCTTAGGGTTACAACATATATTTTAATAACAAGAATAAGGATACAAATAGCTCTTGGTAAAATGGTCCCTATGCAAATATGGGTTAAACACAAAATAAAATAAAAATATTTCATCCAAATGATGGGTTATTGGAGAAGAAATTGTGTGAATCAATGAGGGACCACTTACCAAAATAATATATGAAAATTTTGTGAATGATACTTATGGTTTTCCCCAAGATAGAGTGTCCTGGTTTCACTATATATCCAATGACAATAGTAATCAAGCCACATATAGTTCTTGAAAATAGTCTATATATATGGATTATACATAGTGGAAAGGGTAATGAAATATATGAGTGTCATGGTGATAGAAGGAAGGAAACATGATGTGAATAAGGTCTCATTACAAGGAGAAATTAACATAGTTCTATCATAATGTTGGGACACTTGAAGACCATGTACTAATGAGGTAAAGATCCAAAACACTAGGATAAATGGGGTGGTTTGAATAAGATAAGAATTTTGGTTAACCCCAAGATAAGTGATTTGGTATTCACTGCATATATCATGATAATATTAATTATGTAATATGTGATTATTGAACATGAGGGAATTTTTATCTAGACATTGGGTCAGAGATAGGGGAAACCGTATTTTTAGAATATTCTATGGATCTTAATCTCGTGTAAGTAAACCTTTTCATATGATACAAACCACTCCATGTAGTTTAAGGGTCATGTAGGGTGGATATGTTTTCATTTAGTACAACACCATGTGATAAGAATTATATACTATGCAATTTGACATCATGAAAAGAGATATTTTTGAGCCATCAATTTAAAGGTTATATGACAAGGAGCATAACCAAGTAGTTTAAATTCAGGTGAAACACACTTTTAGCTAAGGCTATGTAATTTATTTCATTATAAATATTATGTTGGTGGAATGTTTGATATTCCCTCCATCCATTGTGATCAGGGAATAATCCCATTAGAGTGGTCCTTATGGACGATGTAAGGTCATTGCCATTTCTATTCTAGAATTGGAGGCTTTGTTCAATGTATCATTGTCATTATCATGGAAAATACTAATTCTCCATGAATGAATTAGTAGATTTGAACCTTCTGGTAAAATTCTCATGTGACATGCTTTTAATAGACATCATGGTTATATATTATGAATAAAAATTTCACATAAACTCATTATGGATCATCAATCTACATCTAGGACTTTCCATATTCTGAAAATTGATCAAAAATGGAAGTTTAAAGTGAACGAAAGTAAACTTCTATTGGTAAGGATACTTCCCTCCTATATACTGAACAATATGGGTTTTCTTGTGTACTAGTATGTTTTGTGTTTAGATATTCCACCAATCCATGAAAGATATTATTATAATAAGATCTATTATCCTTTTTCACAATCATATTAAGGATATTATATAGTGTCTTATTGAAATCCATTATTTATCCATTTATAGTTGCATGATAGTAGGACAAATTATTGTATTGAATATTATAATTATGGCATTCATTCTTCAGTTTTATTGCATAGAAGTAGGTTTTGTTGATCCCACATTGTGTGTGTTTTATTGATTCCATTGATTTTGAAGTTTCAATTAATATTAGTGTCAATATGTAAGAAATAATAATTTATGGATAAGAATATCTTGGAATTCAGTTAGAAAACTTAGTTTTTTTGAGAAGAAGGGTTCCTAAGAGAGGTGTGACATTATATTAAGTAAATGAGATTTAGAGGCTCATATTTTATGTTTAATTAGGAAATAAATTTCATTTATCTTATAAAAAGGGAATACATTACCTTTGGAGTTTTAGAGATTCGTTTTTATAAAGTAAAAAATGTTTTAATTGTTTTTGAATTACTTCCAAGATTCTTTTTTCTGGGAATATTCTAGTATTAAAAAGGGAAATTGAAAAGGAAATTTCAATAAGGATTTGAGTTTCCTATAGAATTTATAATGATGAATCTTATACGTGTATGATGAAGTCATTTTAGAAGTTCATTTCCTATGTATATAATCTTGGAAAATAAAACTCTATTTAGCTAAATACATAGTTGAAGTCGAGGAAGATTAAAAAAATGATAATATTATAGTAGTATAGGATATTGTTATATTTAAAAGGAATGTTTATGTTTGGGTTTTTTTTTAACTTGGATTATGAGTGAATTTTTCTGAGTTGACCCTTATGATTTTTTATTTGTTTTAAATTTTGGATAAGGATTTATACAAAAATACCTTAATACAGCACTACCCAAGATGCTAAGTCATCAGATACAGGTGGCCTAGATTAAATTCATTCCAGTTAGGATGGAATGTATAAAAGCTTATATTGGTCAAAAAGGACCTTAGGAGAGTGCACCAATTTTTTATTGTTGGAGAATGATGTTTATAACTACTGTACAGGAAGTCATTATAGAACTATGACCATAATGGATTTGAATGATAGACTAAGGAGTGTTATTGGTAATAAATAAGAGGTCTCACAAATAGAAGTCTGGTGAGAGACACGTCAAATAGAACTATTTTTCATCATTTCAATACTCAGGCATTGGTACTTGATATGATATATTATAGGTTTTATTCTTAGATTATTTACTTTGTGTCATTATTATAGTTTACCCGCACTATAAATTATAAAGTGATCCATAATGTGAGATCATGAGAAACTCATGACATATTCAAGAATCGTAGGAATTATAAGGTATGTGAAAAGATCTGCATAGGTTATATTATTTAGATGCAAATGGAAGAATATATGGTTGATATATTCCAATATAAGGTTATTTATAAGGTACATTAATATCTATATAGAGTTGATGGAATTCCATATAGAGTTAATGAAGAGATTTATTTGAAATGTTGTGATGAATTTTGGTGTTTCTAAATATCCTTAGAAGAATATTCATGCACTACTGGAATCCATACTAAAATAATCATACTACATAAGGCATTGTATGGAATAGCATAAGAATTTGAATTGAAAGACTTTGAGAAAATTTCATAAGACTTGAACTTCATAAGAATTTTTAGTAAATTATGTAAGACTTTATAAATTATAAGACTTATCTAAAAGTATTATAAAATTATGCTTAGAAAAAGAAAATGAAATATGATAAACTAAATATGATCAAGCATAGTGATCTTTTCTTCATCTACATAAATATTATAAAGAAAGATTGTGATTCATGCATCCATTTCATAACTTAATGTTTTACAGAAATCTTTACACCATGAAATGAGGAGATGGAACCTTGAATATTTTTATATATAATTTATGCATACATGAAGTTTTTATGAAGTGGTGTCTACATGACTATATATAGTTACAAACATTTATGAAGAGAAGTAGTGGGAGTTTTGAAATGTCAAGATATTTGGAATTTTGAATTATTGATAATTATAGTAATTAAAAATGTAGTATTCACATGGTATAATGTTTACAGATAAGATAGAAAGAATAGAATTACTATAATGGATATTGTTTCATGTATCACATATATATATATATATATATATATTTCATGTTAAAGAAATTTTCAGTTTTAAACTTTCATTCCAAGAAAGAAAAATCCTTGCATCAAGAAGATATAACTGATATTGAATCCTATAGAAAAATTCCTTGATTATTGAAGGAGAGAATAGATCCAAAATTTAATATATTCGGAATAAGTTCTATGGATTAAGGATAATGTAAATAGGATATCTAGTGCAGATTGGTTTCACTAAATAAGAAGAAGAATAAGAAGAGGGAAAAAGATTTACGTGAAGTCCAATTTTCAAAGAAAGAAGTGTATTTTATTTATGAAAGGGAAGAAGAAAATGGTTATTTAATTTTATTTTTCTATGGTTACAACTAAGAAGAGAGTTAAAAAAGATTCTATTTTTTTAGAGTAGATTAATATTTGAAAAAAATATTTCCTAGTAGGAATAATGGAGATACTTAGTTGAGACAATTATCAAAATCATTCTATTCACTTTGAGGAATAAGAAGTTTTATCTTACTCCCTATCACATGTGTTGTACATACTTTCTTACAATGTTAGTAATTGAATTTTTAGCATGTTATCAAGTATTACAGACTAAATAAGGTTTGTAAGAGATTAAAAACTATAAAATAAAATGAATAATTCTCTATTATGAAATGATCTTTCAACTGGTATTCTAAAGAACATATGATGAAATAATCATCCTTAATTATGATGAAAAAGATATCAAAGTTGGAAAGTAAGGTGAAGATATCCATCTTGAAATTGATAAAACATTTAGTACTATTTAAAATTAGATCATTATTAATTTTGAAATCTGTAGTGACTCCTTGAAGGTTAGAAAAGTAGAGAAGGTTTTGAAGAATCTTCTACAATTATCACTTCATCAAAATCTAAATTTTGGAAGGTCATTGAAAAAGGTATTGTTGAAAGGTTATGATTTCATAAAATTTAATTCTTGATTAAAAAATAAAATACTACTATATGGGGGTATGATGTTTTTAAAGTAGTGTAATTGATATGAGATATTGAATAAGTTTCAGGGATATTTTCTAAAATTAAAACATGCTACTTAATTTGAATGTTTTCACCTGTGTGTTAAAGTGGGTAAAAAAATAAGTTTGAAATTTTCCATGAGAATCATTATGACAATTTGTATCAATTAATTTTCCCAGTATAAAAAATAGTTTGGTGACTCTTGAAAAATGTGATGAGTAGTTTCATTTAATATTTGAAACATATTCTTTGTTAAATGGAGAGCTTTGATGTCTAAATCAAACACACATTTTTATGCATTGATCATGAATAATTTGGAATTAGAGTGGAATAGTTGATGGTGCATTACGTGAGTATGAAATGATACCATTATATCTCCTATAAATTGTATTTTTTATCAAAGGGTGAGATAAAAGAATGAGAAATTAAAATTTCTAGGTACGGTTGCTCGGGTCGGCCCTATTGGTACCCTATCTAGGTTTGATCCCACACATAGAAAAGTTTTTAGGTATGGTTGACCATGGGGATTAAAATCTGGAATACCCAAAAAATTGAAATAGAAATCCAAAAATCAATTCCCATTCCTGTTATTCAAAAAAAATGTGGAAGGATCCAACACTTGGTGTGCTGGTTTGCGGGTGGGGTCACATCGATTACTAGAAAGAAAACGTGTTAGTTCATTTTCACTTCATCCCTAGATTCCCAATACCTCACATTTACTTGAGGAATGTGAGAATAAACCTTCGGTTTATATCAGAATCCCTCGATGAGGATCATAAGATTTTTTTGATAGGATTCATATGCTTGATGAACCAGATATGTGCACATTATCAAAGATTAACTTAGGATAATTTATTGCTTTGGAGTTTCACTTCTTAATAAGATCCAATGAGGAGCATGATGAGTGGGTGAGAAAAGTATTGTCTAAATAAATTCCAATTAAGTTGAACATACATTTTTGGAGGTTCTTAAATAAGGGCATACCAAATAAAATTAATATCCATAGAAAAGTAATTTAGATACCCTCACCATGTATGTGTTGTGAGAGTCCAAAATCAGAGTTAGTCTAGAAATTATTTTTTGATGTAGAATGTGCCTGCTTTTCTTGGTCCCGTGTTGAGAAACTTATGGGATTTCAATTTTAGGGGGGATACATCTCTAAATTTTTTGTGTACATTATTTCAAAGTGTGGAGAAACATTCATATATGGTTAATCTTTGTGTAATAGTGTTTTCAGTGGTGTGTTCGGTGATTTAGGAGAAAAGTAACAAGGGTCGTAAGTCAAGAATTTCTCCCTCTATTCATTCAAGTTCATGTGTTCTCTATCATGGAAAAACTATGTTCCCCTCTTCCTATTGAAAAGAGAATTGCTATCAGTAAGAGGATCCTCCCTAGGGATGTGATTACAAATTATAGAGCTCCTCTAGGGTGGTGGATCAAGTGGATACCCCCCAATGTTGGACTAAAACATAATGTGAATGGGTCTCGTAAATAGGGAGTTATAAGGAGGGATTGTTCATGATTCGAGGGGATCTATGGTTATCGAATATAGTTCCTTTTATGGTTTTAGGTAATTCTATCTGGGTGGAGAAAAGATCTTTACTCAACGGCCTTTAAATTTGGAGGATAGATAACCTCAATATTTTTATGGTTGAGTATAACTCCAAGACTCTTTTAAGATTTCTATATAATGATGAAAGTGATCCTTGGTATTCAGTTTATAATATTAGAAAGTATAGGTCCCCCATCGATCAACACACAAATATCATTCATACTTGAAGAGAGGGGAACTTTTTTGCATAAAATCTATCTAGTAAAGAGATACCTTATAAGATTATTGTTATCTATATTATTATAGGGGATCTTCCACATTACTATGAAATTATTGTTAGTGGTGAAACCCTCAGTCTTCACCGTTTTAGACTCCCAAAGTGCAAGATTTTCCAATAAAATGTTCTTCTGGAGTGACTGATAATTTCCCAACAATTACATAAATCAAGGAAGTTATTCTAGGGATACCATTAATGGAGGATAATGATCGATTACTCATGATATTTATGAATAAAACAATTTTCATCACATGTACAATGAAAATACTAAATTCAATTGGTTGGATAATCAATTACCAAATCAACTACATGATTTAAATCCTAACCATCTCAAAAAATTTCCAACCCATGAAAAATTTCAATCCCAACCATCTCAACATCAAATCCAATATTTTCCATATAAATTATTATAATAATTCTTTAAAAAAATATTGAAAATGAATTATCAGTTTTCATCATTGAGATTAGATATATAAAAAATTGAAATAATTATGTTGTAGCTATGCCAGTTCTTCCATTATTGCAACGTATTTTACAGTAAAACATCATTCAAAGAGTATTCTTGTTTGTATATTCTATGTATACATTATTAATGGTCACATATGTTCTACTATGACTCATCTATTGTATGTGTACAGGTTTATGCAGCATACACACAATATGTACATTTTTTAAATTAGATGCGCATGCATGAATAATGTATGAATACATTGTTTGAAGGTACATACACCTATACACATATAGTAAACTGTATGTAGTACGCAATTGCAAGATCCCACGCATACCATGCCTCTTCCAAATTAATAAATTGCATGTGGTATGCATACATTATTTGAATTTACCTACACATGTACACATACATGCACATTGTTTAAAAAACATATGCATGCATAATTGTATTTTCTCACTTATTGACACCCCTGTTACAGTGAACACTTTATTATGTGTTCACTTTTAAATATTCACTCTAGAATAGGGTCTAGGTGTCTTTGCATGTTAGTGAAGGTGTGTATACCTAGTGGGGGAGCAGTAACTTTTAGTTAGAAAGCTCCAAGAGCCAAAGTGGAAGGTTTGGTTCCACCTTGAGGTAGGATCCCTCTTCTAGCCTCTTTAATTAAAGAATGATTTAAATTTGTTTTAGATTGTTTATTAATTATGATTAATTATAATGAATTGAATATCTTGAATAAGTGTTCTTTAATATAATTGTTTCATTTGATAAATAAATTCATGTTTTTATAAATAAAGTCAAGTTTTTATAATAAATAAATGCCATGATTTTATAAAAAAAACCCTCCAATAGAGGTTCATTATCTTCTAAACCAAAGAGTAGTGATAGTTATTTGTATCATGTTTAGATTTGGTTTGAGTCTTTCATATGCCTCTTTTTGGTGTTTTTTTTGGCTAGTTAGTTTTTGTTTTCTTTGAATAATATAAATTGGCTTATCATACTTGTTTAACTGAAACGAAATTTCCCGAGTAGGCATATGCCTCGACCATAACAATTTTCTTTTTTGGCTTTTAATATTATAAATAAAATTTCCATGTTTAGGAAAATTTAATGAATCTGTAAATGGTTTTTGTAGGGTGTATGATTCTTTTCTGTCATTTTTTTCCTTTAGAAGTTGCGTCATTGTGCCGCTTGCTACAACCTTCTCTCACAATACCTTATTATATCATATTAAATAATTGATCTGTTCTATCATCTGCCGGCGGGGCGATGGTCGGAATGTTGCCCCGCCTCCTCCCGCTCCCTTCACTCCTGGCCGGAAGATGTTTCCCCATGGAAGTCATTGGACCGGGCCAATAGGTCGCAGTCACGCCACAATAATGCCGTGATTTGGCCCTGCTCTAGGATGGCACCCCGCGGCGGTTCGCAGTGATAGTTTTCTATGAGTCTTGTCATCAATATTGAGACTAACTGATCACAATTTTGGCTGGTGGGGAAACAAACGGAATATTACCTCACCTCCTCCCACTCCTTTCACTCCTGGCTAGAAGATGCTACCCTGTAGATGTCACTGGACCAGGCCAACACGCCGTGGTCATGCCGCAGTCACGTCGTGATTTGGCCCTGCTCCGGGACGACACCCCGTGGCAGTTCAGAGTGATAGAATTCCATGAGTCTTGTGATCAATATTGAGACTGAATAATCACAATTTATTTTGGTGGGGCAATGGCCGGAATGTTTCCTCGCCTCCTCCCGCTCTCTTCACTCCTGGCCGGAAGATGTTTCCCCATGGATGTCGCTGGACCGGGCCAACACACCGTGGTCACGCCACGGTCACATCGCAGTCATTCCACGGTCACGCCGTGGTCATGCTATGGTAATGCTGTGATTTGGCCCTACTCCTGGAAGACACTCTGTGGTGGTTCGCAGTGATAGTATTCCATAAGTCTTGTGATCAATGTTGAGACTGACTAATCACAATTTTTCCCGGCAGGGTGATGACCAGAATGTTTCCCCGCCTCCTCCTGCTCTTTCGCTCCTGGTCGGAAGATGCTGCCCTGCGGATGTTGCTTGATCAGGCCAACACGCCACGGTCATGCCGCAGTCACGCCGCGGTCACGCCGCAGTCATTCTGCGGTAATGCCGTGATTTGGCCCTTCTCCAGCCACATCCATCCCACACCAACCCCCTTCCACCTTCATTTCAGCCCGCTACCACCATCATCCCAGCCCACAACAGCCCCCCCTTCCACCTTCGAATCAGCCCGCACCATCCCCCTAGCACCAGCAACCAGCCCCCTCCCATCATAATTTTAGCCTCCTTACACCTGCATTCGAGCCCACACTAGCCCTCAGCCACCTGCAATCCAACCCGCACCAGCCACCACACTAGCCACAATCCCCCATCCTCCTACAAAACACTCATGTCGGCCCTCTACCACCTAAAAAACGGCCCAAGCCACCAGTTCTAGCCCTCACCAGCCCCTGACCTTCTACATCCCAGCCCGCACCAGCCCCTGCCACATGCCCAACATCCCTTAGCCACCTAAATTCCATCCCACGCCAGCCCTCTGCCACTTATTCCAGCCCGCACGAGCCCCCTGCTATCCCCCTACCACCTGCCTTCCTACCTGCACCAACCACTCCAGCCCGTACTAGCCACCGTACCAGCCCCCAGCCTCCTGCATTCCATGATGCGCGAGAAAAACTCCATACAAATCACAAAAAGGAAAGGAAAAAAGAAAATCCCCTTTCCTAAGCTCTCTTTTCCCTAAAAAGTATCCATGTAAATTGTCATTAATGTTCACTGAGAACATTGGGGTAGAGACACAACTTTTTACCCAAGACGAGAACCTTTCCGAAAAGCCGAGTAGATCCAAATCATCCCATAAGAAGTCCCACCTGACCGAATCAAAAGCCTTGAATAAATCGATCTTGAAGGCACACCTAGGAACCCCAGAATCAAGATGGTAGCCCCACAATAATTCCGGTTAACAATATTATTAGGATGAATTGTTTTTGGTACTGAAGGTTGAGTTTATTTTTATCTAGCTTTATATTAATGAGTCTATTAAGGTTATTTTAGTAACCATCCTACTAGAGGGTTTGAGTTATAAGTGGTGGAAGTCTATTATTCAGACTAATCCAGACAAAGACTATTCTTGGAAAAGTTTCAAGTCATTGTTCATTTAGCATTATTTCATAATGAAGTGATGGTACTGATGGCGATAGAATTTTCTAGGAGGGGCTGCCCAGGTGGGGTGTCTAAGGGTTGTCCGGGGGGTGCCGGGGGGTCTACAGGGCAGGGGGAGGGTGCAGGTGGGGTGTCTAGGAGGGGTTGTCCAGGAGGTGTCTAAGGGCAGTTCGGGGGGTCTACAGGGCAGGGGGAGGGTACTAGTGGGGTGTCTAAAAGGGGTTGTCCTGGGGGGTGTCTGAGGGCTGTCCGGGGGGGGGGGGGTCTGTAGGGCAGGGGCAGGGAGCAGGTGGGGTGTCTAGGGGGGCTATCCAGGGGGGTCTCCAAGGGATGTGTGTGGGGATCATTTGAAGAGATAAACCCATGATAAATGAGACATAACCTCATAGAAATAATTTTTCTAATGATTTTTGGAAAGGTATTCCCAATAGCAATAGGTCTGAAATCCATTATATCCACAACATTTTCCTTCTTTGGGATCAAGGCAATAAAATTGGAGTTGATTCCATAGGGCATTGAGGAATGGTTAAAGAAATCCCTCATAGCGTTAAAGATCTCATCACTAACTATGTCCCGATAGAACATAAAGAATTAATTTTTGAAACCCTGAGGACAATCCACACTCTCATGATTTAGAGTAAAAAGGGCACTCTTAACGTTTATCTCATCAATGGATGCAACAAGGGAGATAAATTGATCAATTAGTTCCAATTCCAAGATTCCTGACATTCATAAAAGAACAATATACTTAAAAATACCACTACTTAATTTTACAGATCTCATTCAAATTCCCAAAAAATTCATCATAAAAGACCACTACCTAATTTTATGGATCTATTAGTTCCAATTCCAATCATCCTTACATCTTATCTAGTATCATGGAACTCACCCATAATATTCCTCTTGAAATCTTTCATAAGGAATAATGTTCAACACTATAGGGACTGGATCTGTAAGGATACATAATTCAATTTTGAGAGAAATTGATCAACTCCACTCTAAAAAACTGGAACAACTTAATGTTATGAGGTGGAAGTTATATAGTTTTCAAACCTTTTGATTAACTCAAACTAGCTTAATACAACACTTTATAAAGTTTGTAGGATTCCCTTTATTTTAGTCATGAAAGACTTAACCTCATCAAGAACATCTTTAGACATGTCTAATTTCACCATAGAAAGATTTTGTAACATGTACCTTTGAGATAAAACCATAACACCAAGATCATTGAACTCAGACTTGGTAGTATAAACATACTTCAAATATCTAACTAGACCATTGGCATCCTTAAGCTCTTTGAAACTTACTTCAGAAACAACTTTTTGAATAGGAGGGAATGATTGGATATTCTTAATAAGCTTTGTTTGGGTAGTCGTTAACCCAACCAACTTGTCAAAATCAACCATGGGAATAGAAGACTTCTTAAGTTATCTAATCTCAACATTAGTATATTTTAACTCCTATTTCAGCTCATTATAATCTCTTCAAATATTATCAAACTCATTTAGAATATTAGAGGCAAAAGATTACATTTTATAACTTTATGAGATCTTACCAATAGAGGGTTATTCCTCATGCACAATAGGAGGTGGTGATGGTATAGTAGAGAACCCTGGTGCTGGGACAAGCGAGAGAAATCATATCCCTGGAGTAAGGGGGAGGGTGCAGTGGGCTGCAGTGGGGTCTGTAGGGGCAAGGGCAGGGGTAGGGGGGAGGGGGTGGTGCAGGGGAAGGGGGGAGGGTGCAGGGGGGGTCTGTAGGGGTAGGGGGAGGGTGCAAGGGGGAGGGGAGGGTGCAAGGGGCAGAGAGAGGGTGAAAGGGTTGTGCAAGGTAGGAGGAGGGTGAAAAGGGCGGGGGGTCTGCAAGGGGTAGGGGGAGGGTGCTTGGGGTGTGCGAGGGGGGGGGTAGTATTAATCCCACCTATTAGACTGTATTGTCACATCTTCTTTGATCACATAGTCAAACAAAGTCATATTTTAGATGTTTGAATACTTTTATGAAATACTTATGCAGAACATTTTCATACAACATTATAAGTCATAGGATTATCAATGTTGTACAACATAACCACCATTTCCATATCATTTCGAGTGCTTCTTAAGACATAACTCCCAATGAAATACCATGCTTCTTGACACCATAGCATCGAGTAGTTAATCATCAGGGAAAACAACCATCTCCATGGACACATCATTATTTAGTCAACCACCTCCTAAATAGATATTCTCATCTTTTACAACTCTAATATGCCCACCAAATCGCCCGTAGAGGACTTCCAGTTTCTCACAATTTTGGTACAATGTTTTCTTGTAATGTTTGAGGGTGTTTATATAAAGGTATTATCCAAATGACTTGGTATCATTTCAAAATTATTTTCAATGATTTGGATAAAACATATGATGCATACGTGAAAGCTGTATATTATTGTAAATATGCACCAAAGTATACGACATGATGTAGTAAAATCCATCATCTTGTGGTTTTTGTTATCTAGTCATTCATGATACCACACCTAGGCTTGATTCATGATACCACACCTAGGCCACTATGACTCCCTACACTTGAGGTCTCCATGTGTTAACAAGGATACCATCATTCCTACTTTAGTGCCATTCCAAAATTCAACCTGCAAGGGGTGGTGCAAGGGGGTGGTGCTAGGGGTATGGGGGGATGTGCAGGGTTGTGTAGGGGGGCTATGTAGGTGTGTAGGGGGAGGGGAAGGGTGGTGTGCAAGGGGGGATGTGCAGCGTGGTGCTGGGGTGGGGGGTGTCTGTCTGGGGGGGAGTGTAGTGGGATTGTGCAACTGTGTAGGGGGGGAGCAGGGTGGGGTGCAAGGGGGGCTGTGCAGCGGGGTGGGGGCTGTCTAGCAGGGGTGGTGCAAGGGGTGTCCAGCAGGGGGACTGCTGTCTGGGGGGGTCTGTCCAGGGGGTTTTTAGTAGGGGGGTCTGTCTAGTGGGGTGGAGGGGGTCTGTCCAGGGGGTGGAGGGGGGATGCTGTCCAGGGGGCTGTCCAGGAGGGTTTCCAAGAGTGAGGGGGTGTCCGGGAGCGGGGGTATCCATCAGGGGGTGGTGTAAGGGTTGTCCATTGGGGGGGGGGGGCTGTCTGGGTGGGGTTGTCCAGGGGGGTTTCCAGGAGGGGGGTGTCCAAGAGGGGGGGGGGGGGGGGTCGGTCCAGGGGGTGGAGGGGGGCTACTATCCAGGGGGGATGTTGTCTGGGTGGGATTGTCCTGGGGGGTTTCCAAGAGGGAGGGGTGTGTCCAGGAGGGGGGGTGTCCAACGGGGGTGGTTTAAGGGTTGTCCAGTAGGGGGGGGGGCTGTTGTCCGGGTGGGGGTGTCCAGGAGGGGGGGTCTATCTAGGTGGGTTTCCAGGAGGGGGGGGGGGTTGTCCAGGGGGTGGAGGGGGGATATTGTTCAGTGGGGATACTCTCCGGTTGGGGTTGTCCAGGGGGTCCCAGGAGGGAGGGGTGTCCAGGAGGGGGGGGGGTCTATCTAGGGGTGGTCCAGTGGGGGCTGATGTCCGGGTGGGGTTGTCCAGGGGGGTCTGTCTAGGAGGGAGGGGTTGTCCAGTAGGGGGGTTTTATAGGGGGTGTCCAGTAGGGGTGGTGCAAGGGGTGTCCAGTAGGGGGGGGGGGGGTTTCCGGATGGGTTTTTCCTGGGGGGTCTGTCTAGGGGGGTTTCCAGGAGGGAGGGGGTGTCCAAGAGGGGGGGGGGGGGGTTGTTCGGGGGGCGTTTTCCAGGGGGGTCTATCTAGGGGGGTGAGTGGGGTCTGTCCAGGGTGGGATGGGAGGCTGTATGGGGAGGGGAGCATGGGGGCTTTAAGGTGCAGGTGGGGTGTAAGGGGGAGAGTAGGGGTATTTGCAGGGGGAGGTGGGGAGGATGCAAGGTCTAGCACCGGGTTAACGGTGGTAGTTTTTTTACAAAATGTGTAGGCATATAGCCGCAGTTTTAAACCGTCGCTATAGGGCTATATCCACGGTTCCTAACTGTGGCTATAGGTCGATAGCCACGATTGCAACCGTTCCTATAGTAGATGAGTGATTTTAGCCTATGCCACGAGTTGAAAACCGTAGATTTAGGGTTGTTTCCACTGTTAGAACCATGGATATAGGGCTATAGCCATAGTTGGGAACCGTGGATATATGTTTTACCCTATAACCACACCAATACCAGCCATGGTTGTGGGAACCATGGCTATAACCTATAGCCATGGTTTTTGGTCCTAGAGCCATGGTTTAAAACCATGGCTATAGCCTTATTTTGTATTAGTGATTTAATTCTTTAAAAAATGAAACTAACATCCATTCATACGTATAACCTAATGTCTCTATAAATAGTTTCATTCATTTTTATATCTCTAAATTTTATGAATTAATCAAAATAAATATATAATGGATATATGTGATATTTATATCATGATTAAAATTTGTTATATTATTTAACCATGATCAGATTACAAGGTTAGAAATTACTAAACCAAAGGATACATGAAAAATAAAGTAATTATTACCCAAAACATTTATTTTAAAAAAGAATTGTTAATAAAATGGTGGTAAAATATTATTAGTAAATAATATATGGTATGATATAAATTATTATGGTTTAATAATATATTTATATTATATACTTATTTGTTATATAGGTGGTTAGAACACATAAAAAATAATTTGAACTTGAGGTAAGTGGTATCATAACTCAATTTATTTTTAGTAGGTTATATTACTTATTCATTATTTTTAATATTCTAAGATTATGAGTATAATGAATTTTTGTTATTATATGTTTTATTTAAAAAATTATTTGTATTTACATTTTATACACATAATAAATTCATTTATCAATTCTCACTTAAATGATATGATCATTGTAAGAGATTTAATATCAATTTCCACTCAATTGAGTCATATTTCGTATTATGTAGCTATTTATTGTATTAATAAGTTTTTATTGAACCTTTGGTATTTTATATCATGAATATAGTTATATTAATGTTGTTTTATTTTTTCTTTTAAGGTATTTCTTTCATCATGTTTATGATTCAAATTTTACAAAAGTAATAAGGGTTTTTTTACCATCTCTTAAACATTTAGGGATTTTTATATTTAGGTATCTAATTGGAGGAACTATATGATATTTATACATTAATAATAATCTATATTCTTCTCTTATGTTTTTTTATATAAATTTCATTCCTCTCTCTATAAGTAATCATGATACCAAAATAATGTTTTGAAGGAAAAATGTATTTGTTTTTATATTCGGTTTGGAATATTTCTCTTCCATGTCCATATTTTCCTTAAATTGTATAAAAGAATATTTTTAAAAATATTCGATGGCTTTTAAAAAATATTTTTACCCATGTTTTTAAAAAAAACCATTTTTAAAGGAATCTTCTTGTTATTTCATTAATGAGGTACTTTTGGATTTTTTTTAAAAGTGTTAAACGAATGGTTTTTTTAAACATATATGGAATGAATAGAAATTTATGACCTCATTAACACTCATTACGTTATATATTCATTTAAAAATTTACAAGGTTAATTTCAAATAAAATGTTTTTCCTAATATTCTAGAAACTATTTGTTTTTAAATTGGATTTTATAATGAAAAGGGTGTTTTCCTCAAGAAGTTTTTAAATGATATTTTTAGGGTATTTATATTTGTCAAAAACAATAAATCTTTTATTCTATATTTATGATATATTATAATTATACCATACTTATTATTTTGATCATAGTTTTATGATCATTTTTACTTGGGAAAGTATTGATATTCCATATTCTATTTCTCCCAATACAAATACTTTTTGAATAATGCATGTTGATTAAGTTGTATTTTTTATTAAAATAATGAATGCATTAGTCTTATTAAGTGATAAGTGGGTCCTGAAATTAGTTATCCCTCAATGGATTTTTAGTTATCATATGAAAAACTAGATTGGGTATTTTCCAAGGCCGTACAAATTTATTTAATATTTCTCCGACCGAGGCCTTTATATTAAGTTTCAAATGTCCAACATTATTCATTCCATAATTATGAAATAATTTTTTGATGACCAGGTGATTAAATGGATAGTTATAATATCCATGGACAATTTTCTAACTCATGTGATTATTTATGTGTCATTATTTAATCATCATTTATTCTTTTAATATTATTCATTCGTTATTAGCATTTGTTATATGCATACCCTTACAGAGCATCTAAGCTCACCAATTTATTATTTTTCCTTTTCCTATAATTCTAAGAAGTGTATTATGATTAATATGTAATTATATGTTAAATTGAATAATTTTTTTCTCAAATAATTTTTTTTTATTTTATATTTTCAAATGTAATGTGACATTCAAGAATGTATCTAGTTTTCCAAGACTAATAAACTATTCTTTAGGATGTGATTTATTATATCTAGTACCAATGTAATAAAGTAACCCCAAACTATAGTATACTAGTGTTGGCATACGTAGAAGAAGTTTGAGAATCATCAAATATAATTTCATTTAAAATATTTAATCATAGAAATTATTCAAATTTTCTCTATATTCTAATAATAAGTAAAGTCTCATTATTTTAGTAGTTTCTCCATTTTTCAAGAAATTAAAATTTCAATACCTTATCTAATTTTTTAAAAAGGTAAATTTATTTTTGGAAATATTTAAAAATATTATGAAGTAATTTTATAAGTATATTCTTACAAAGATAATATATTATTAATATCCAAAAAACAAAAAAAATATTATGAACAAAAGAAATGTCTAATATAGATTACAAAAACTCTCATGAATTTCCAATTAAAGGATTATATACCATGAAATGTTTTATAAAATATTTAACAATGTCTTACAAACATAAAAGAACTTTTCATGAAGACTTGAAAAATACTATAAAACCTCAAAATCATTATGAGATTTATCAAATTTGTATAACCAGCTCAAAAAGTCTTATGAAAAGGCATAATGTTTTATAGAATTTTATCATGTATTTTGGGTTAATCCAAAGTATTTTGAAATAAGAATTTCCCATTTTTAGACATAAAATCAAAATTTTCAAACATCTCTAAATGACTATAACACTATTACAATTTATCTATAGGCCTATTAAATAAATTAAAAAACTAAAAAAAAATCAAATAATTTTTGGAGTTATAAAAATAATTCCAAATACCTTTATCTAATTTACAAAGTACTCTGAATCATGTTAGTACACAAATTAGATAATTTATATATATTATTTCCACTAAAATATCCCATATTCACATTAGAATTATTGTATAATCCTAAAAACATTTAAAATTTTCTAACAACTTATTTAATAATATCATTATAATGTTTTCAACTCATTCATTTCACTAACCCGCATTGAGCACCATTGGAATGATTATTGATGAACAACTATAGATATTACTTCTAAATTATTATTAGAACATATCTTTCACCTAAATAACATCTCAAAAAATAATCTAATATTTATAGCATCATTATTGAATCTATCCATCAAGCAATTAATATATTCCAATATTCTTTACCTAAATGTATGGTTAGCATCTTCATCTTTGGTGGGAGGATTCTTCTTAGATAACTCAATAGTCCATCATACACATTTTGATTTTCTTATTGGAAAAAAGTATGATAATAATTCAATACACAATTCAATCATCCCATTTTAATGTAACTTCAATATCACTAAATACATCACAATAATCAATGTAAATATATTCTTTGTACTTTAATTAGTTTAATTTCTCACCATAATAATAAATACCTAGTAGAATGTATGGGAAACATTGTTCTCAGCATATCTCAAAGTATTATCTTCTCTCATTTTTAATTACTGATTATCTTTTTCTCTACCTAATTTATAGAATTTTTTAAACACATATGAGAGGAGGTTGGAATCACATTTTCATAGAATAATCATAAATGGGATAACCCAATGTTAGAAACAAAAAGTGGATAATTTAGATAAAAAAATATCTACACACCATCTCAATTTGATACTAACACTATTCTAATATTCCTAGTTCCCTTAAAACTATATTTTATAGATATATTATATAGTTTCACTAAATTTCAACAAACACATGAAAAAAATTAAATTAATGTTGTTTTTTATCCACCATTTCAGTTTTACAATAATTCCACTTAATAATTATAATCAAAATAATCCAAAATTGTGATGGGAAAGTAAAAATTATACCTCAAAAATTAATATTTTTAATTTTTGTCTAGAATTTTAGATTATACCTAAAAGTAACAAATATTTGGTAGATTTAGTTTCTTAGTTACCCATAATGGGATACGCTACCATAATATTCATCAAGGTTGAATTTATTTAGAAATAATCTCCCTGAATTTATGATACTAGTTGATGTCTAATAATAATCGATATTTTAAATTATGTGATTCAATGAGATTACATGATAAAAAATGATATTTTCCATGATGGATAAATCTTCTATTTTTTTAGAATCACAATATAAATCAATTCTACTTATTATTAATCACCATAGATTTCAAGAATTTAAACATATGTGTAGTATACATGGTAATAATGAGTGTTTCCATCGGCTTCTTAATGTGAGAAATGGAGATGACACTTGGATCTCAAACAAGAAACCCCTTTCTTTGTATCTCTAAAATGTAAAAAATTCATCATGTTAAATTTACCCTTAAATTTTAAAATCTTTTATTGTTTTCATTGATTTTATTTTCTATTCTGTTTTGTTCTTAGCTGGAATAAGCTTATATATATTATCAAGAAAAGAACATTAAATTTTTTCATCTTCCTCCATCTTCCTAACAATTTCCAACTAGAAAACCCATATAGGTAAACATTCTTTAAGAGTATGAAAATCCTTATTATTGTGTGTGGACTCCATCCTTAGAGCTGCAACCTTGATACTTGGAATCGCTACTGTTTTATCCTTTGTCTTCAAAAATTCCTATTCTCTGGGTAGCCATGTGAAACATAAAATAACAATGTTTCATGTATTTTTTACCTTGCACACACATATTCAGAAGTATTTTTTTACCTTCTTGGTAAGCCTCTAAAATGATTCATTGAGGGTGTATTCTATAAAAATAATCCAGCTACTTCTATTCTAGATTGGTTCTTTTCTTGATAGTTATAGTTTTCTTCATTTTATCATGAAATATATAGAAAATTTAAAATTGTACTTGATATGGCCTTTAAAACCCCATTATATTAATCACGTATTGGTTGAGGCAACATTATAAATGCTCTTCTTTAACATCTTAGGAGATTTTTTTTCAATAAACATTTTCTATCTTCTCTTCAAGGAAGGTTTAACTTTTTTTATCACTTATATCATTTTTTATTGTGGTAATATCTTATATTAAATATTTTATTTTTCTTGGATGTTATAAAATATAACCCTTAAAAACTATAACCAATTTTTTTTAAATAATCACATAACTATTTCAAGAATCCAAATCAATTTCTATTACTTTTATTTATCTAGTACTGTGGATTATTCATTTTTCAATCAGTTTTTTCATTTTATAAACTATGTTTCCCCAATATTATTTCCCTATATTCTTTTAATATATTTATATTATATGAAAAAATCTACATACACATGTCCAAACCTCTAGAAACTCTATAAGTAAATAAATAATATCATTCTTTTCTGTTAATAGCAGTTTAGATAGACATCAAACCTTATGGTTTTTGAACTGATAGTCACATTTTATATATATTTTTGGGGAAGATTATTGTTTTGGATATGATAAAATATAACATTATCACATTTTTGGTTTATCTATATTTTTTATTACCCAAATCTATGAAGATGTTATTTTTTCCTTTACTATCCATCAAAACATCATTAATTCAAAAATATTTATAAGGGTAGTGGGCTACCCTATTCCATTAGATTACAAAATATGTACCTCCAAAAGATCTAAATATATTATTTACCCCAGAGAGAGTATTTTGTAGTAGAAATAAAACTTTTAGAAACATGTGTGAGAGCATTTATCTAGTCAATTATTTGGGATATTCTAGATTATATTGATTTTATATTTTTCAATTTCACCTCTAGTTCAAGATACTTCATGTTAAGGGAATTATTCCCATCCAAAATTGATCACAAACTTTCTTCCCAATTCTTATTCATATCCATAGTTTTATATTTATGAAACTTAGTGTTTTATTATAAGGTATTACCCTGCTCATTTACCCTTTTATATTTGATATCTTATTAAGCATTATTAACACCCATTACATATGTATGAATTTCTTCCAATTCATGGATATAATCTTACCAACCATTAATTTTCATATATTTCTCATTATTGTCATTTTTCAATTCTTATTCAGTTAAAGGACACATTTCATAAAATAATGATGTTAGTTTCTCTCTAGGATTTAGTATTTTTTTAGAGTGTTTCACTCTTTCAACTTCTTATCCAATGTTTTCTAGATTGTTTTTTTACCTATTATTGGTAATGTGTTCTCAAAATATTTTTATTCAATGAACTAAAATATGTGAGTGATAACCTTAGAAGTATATTTCTTCGAGTAATCTTTTACTTCATTGTAGCATTTTAAAAATTATTCAGAATATTAATCTTCTTCATTGTCTGAACCTGATCATTAAAAATAATGATTCTTAAAAAATATTCCAAATGAACTATAACATTGAAATTATTAAAATATTATTGTTTTATCTGCCATATCTAAATTATTATTTAGTTTCATTTTCCATATTTTCCTTTATGTTTCTAGGGACATGGATAAAATTTAAACATTTATATAAATAAGAGTAAAAAATAAAATTTTCTATGAGAGGAACTTCTAAAAAAAATTCAAATATCTAATTTATATATTAAGATAAAAATACAATGGTCTATAAATAAATCAATAATTAGAGAATCTAGTTTTATCTGATCTAGTTAATATTCTCACAAGATTAGTGGAGTCACCTAAGAGGGGAGGGGGAGGGGTTAATCAAGTGTGCCTTAATATTTTATCAAATTTCAATTTCACATTTTAATATTTTAACCCATTTTTGTATTTGAACCTCTATTAAAAATTAATGAAAATAGAACTATCAAAATAAACCATCATGAAACACACACATGGAATAAAAAATATAGGTAAATAGAAACACACTATGTCTTTACAATGTTTAGAAATGATATGGGAAACATAGTTGTTATTGTGATAAGTTGTTATCTCGAGTAAAATGTTTGTCCCCAGAGTATAATGTGATTACATTATGGGTTGACAAGGTCTATTCCTATATTTAAAACCTTAAATATTTTATTTTACACTAGAGGAAAAATTAGTGTAGTTTCTACCTCTAATTCCCTAGGATAATGATTTATCTTTTTGATAGGGTATTCATAATGCTTCTCATAGTCTTCATAATGTTTTTTATATTTGAAACACCATCCTTAAATGGACCTATTTCTAAATAATTTTTAATATTATCAAAAAAATATTCTTGGATGAAAATACATCATATTATTTGATCTTATTATTTGATAGATTCTTTGAATACATTATAATAGTATACTATGATCTATTGATCTATGTCTCTGCTATATAACCTTGTTCTTAAATCCTTCACCTAATATGCTCACTGGTTTATCTCAAACATGTTATCCTGTTTTATTTACTAACCTATATACTTAAAAATATTAAAGGATCAATAACCATATTAGGAATAGTAGCAGTAGTTTCTACCTCTCTCTCAAACTTATTCATCTTTATTCTTTATTACTATTTCTATAATACAGTGTATTGATGGCCATCTTCTTCATTTCACCCTGCATCAACTAATAGGATATTATAAATATAAACATGTTATAATTATTTTCATTATTAGTATTATTCTCCTTCTTCTTCTCCTCTCATACACTAGATAATCTAATGATTCTTGATTATATCTGGTTCTCTATTTTTCCTGACACAGAGAACTCTCAATCCATTCTCTCTCTATTTCTTATTAGATAGTTAGATTAATATATCATTGAATATATTTTTTATATTTTTTATAAAAAATTATAAAAAATGTATATTTTAATCCTCTAGAACATTTCCACCAATATAACCACATGGGTGTATTCCCATAATCTACATTTCTTTTCCTCAAACATTTACATGGGTTCTCTCCCGTGATCATTAATATTCATTTTGTATAACTAATTTTATTTTTTGTAATTATATTAATACCCTTTCTTATTTTATTTTGGAATGAATCCCATCTAAATAATATTTCCAATTATTTCTAAAATTTGGTTCAAGATTCATCTTATCAAAACATTTCCATTGCATTTCTAAATAAGAATTCTCTATTTCAATATGAAAAAACATGTTATATTGATTTTTAATGGAAAAATACCTCTTATATAATGATTTTATTTTAGAAAACAATAGACATTATCTTAATGCATTGAGAACAACACTTATTAATCTTATCATTTTTTCAGTAAGAATCAAAACCATGTTTTTAATAATTAATCAATTGAACAACAGTACCAGAATCACCAATTTTTCATTTAGATAATCATTTATTATTAATGTTACTAATTTATACTTAATTCATTTTATTAAAATATCATTTAGCTTTGATATTTATTTAAAAAGTCATTAAGTACAACATAATAGGTTATTTTTAATGAATCATAATTCTTTTGGGTTGTTTTAATCCATCAAGAACAATGTGATAACCATCAGATATAATTTCCTTTAGAAATTTTAACTTAAGAAATTCTTCCAGTTTTATTAATATTCTATTAAAAATAATGTATTACAATTCCATCAATCACTATATTTTATATTAATTTCAAATTTTAATAAATTTTCTAATTTTTCATAAGGGAAACTAGTTTTTTTTATAAGACATAAATTTTTTTAAAAATTCCCTGTATAAGCATAATCGTTCAGTGTTCTTCCTTTTACAATTTTTTACAAACTGAAATGTTTTATAAACCTAAGAAAGGTGTTAAAAAACTCCAAAAAAATTATAATGTTCAATTAAAAGTCTTATGGGCCATGAAAAGTATTAATTTTTTTAGAAATTTCTTATACACATCAAAAAATGTTCTTATAATGTATTAAAATGTATTATGAAAACCTCAAAATCCTTATGATTTTTTCTTTTGAGTCTTATTTATTTCTAAGAAATATCATGAAAGGATATAAAGTCTTTAAGAATCTCATTACGTCTTATGGGATTATCAAAAATCTTATGAAATAAGACTTATCATTTTCTTCATCTTAAACTAAAAAATTATAAACTTATTTAAATGACTATATAAATTATTGATTTCACATTAGGGCCTTTTAGATAGTATAAATTAACTCAAAACAACATCAAATATTTTTTGGATCTATCAGAATAATTACAAATCACTTAAATTAATTTTCCATGTATTTTTATGCATGTGAATACTCAAATGGGATTTTATCAATATACTACTGTTTTCCTTGTGTTTAAAATTCACTTTAAATTTATTAATAACATAAAATATAATCATCCAATAGATGTTTTATATTGATTATAGTATACTTATTATCAATTACTCTATATATGGATTCTCTAATTTTATCCATATTTCATTAAAACATTGAACCACCTCTAATATCTTCTTTAATAAGAGATTTATATTTTTTTCATCTTAATTAGTTAAGCATCTATATTTTAACTCTATTGAAAATATAATTAAAAATATTGTAGAAATCATTGTCAATTTGCCACAAAAACTTGTCTTTCAGTTGAAGAAAATATCAAAAAATTTCTAATTTTTATAGCTAATTTATTGAATCTTTCATGAAAGGTATTCAATTACAGTAGCTTGAATCCTCATTACTTAAATGTATGGTTTGTATATTCATTTTTTTGGGAGTATTCTTCCTAAATCAACCAATGATATAATACAACCATATTTATATTCTTATTAACAATAAATATAATCATAATCAAATGGGAATGTCAAATATTATTTCAGTTAACAGTAGATAAATTCTTATATTTTATGGAAAAAATTCATGCATATAAGAATATAAAGATTCCTTATCTTATTTTTCTTGTACTAGAAATTAAAAATATAGTTATATTTGGTTTATAGTAATTTAGAGAGATTAGAGATATTCCTTTTCTTATTTCTTCTTTGGCCTTTGGACCCTATGCGGATCTCCTAGTTGGTTAGCGGTGATGGTTTCTAAAAGGCTATGGGATGTGTGGTTTATCTGGTCATTGGTGCTACAGGAGGTGCATCATTTGCAGGCCTCAATCTGAGATATGGTGGTCTTCAGTGGATGGTTGAAGTGTGTGGTGTTTGGTGAGATCCTTTCTCTATTGGTGATGGTTTCGTGTGTTGAGGACGGTGGTTTTTTGGTTGGTTCTCCATTGAAGCCTTGCCTGAACGCTTCGATGCACTGGATTTATTCTCCTTTCACCGCTCTCCCAATCAGTTGGCTGTGAAGGTTGCAAAGAATCTTTTGGAGGTGCATTTATTCGGTCAGGGTTTCCCAGAAGGATCCCTCAGTTCATGTCCCATGTTGTGGTTATTTTCTGTTGGATATCATCATTGTATATTGTTTTTTATGGAAGGTCTACTCTCCTGATGTGATTTGTAGTGTTTTCTAGTTTTACTATATTTTTTTAGGTTTTTTCATTGTTGAATTTCTTCTATGGCTTTCTTCTTTATCTGGCATGTGGTCTCTTGGAGGATTGGTGTGGCGTGAAGCTGTTATTATCACCCTATTGATGGTGGTGAGGCTGTATTTGAGTCGGTTCTATTGTTTTTGATGGTGGTGTGTTGGTGATGTTGATTTTATCTACATGGTGGTGATGCTCGAATTGATGTGATGTTGGGGAAGGTGAAGTGATGGTGAAGATATGTGGTTTCTCCAGAATTTTTTCCTTACTCTTTCATCTCATTTCTATGCTTTGGTTCCATTTTACCCCTAATAACTCTGAGCAGGAGTAGTGCGGTGGTCTCTAGGGTCCTTTGGGATGTGAGTTTGAGCAGCCAGATTTTGGGTGATCATTGCCAATGCCTACCTATTTCAGTGTTGAAGGTGTTTTCTTCAGAGTAGTCAGTGGGGAAGAGGTGTGAAGTTTTATGTCTTTGGTGATGTGATGATGTGTAGATGGTGATGGAACTTGGATGGCAATGTGAGGATGGCAGTGAAGTGATTGGTCCTCAATGGTTGATGTCTTGGGAAGAGTGCAGCTCATGGTGTGTCAGCTTTGTGGTGTTTTCTAGATTTGAATGTTAGATTTTAGCGGTTTTTAAAATTTTAATTTGTGGGACATGTTGATTCTTTTTTATTTTGGTTAATATTTTAATTGTTCTTTTGGGAGTCACCATCACACTACAAGGATTTCTTAAGACGAGGATTTAGGTCAGGAAGCTTTCTCTGTAGTATTTCCATTAGGATTTGGATGAATGAAAGGGTATAGCTTTTCTATTGGTACCAGTCCCATGAAACCCTACACATGATAGCTATCTGAGTGGTCATGCGATGGTGGAGGCTTTACATATCGATGTATTTTCTAGGGAGGGGAAATTTCTAGTATTCTAGATCTGGGTTAATTTTTTTATTATGTTTTGTACCTGTTGGACTTGTCTTTGGTTCACACTTTCCCTTCAAAAGTGTCATTAGAAAAGAAAAAAAATATATGGATTGGAGGGGGGAAGCCATGAGAAAACTCCAAATCAAGATGTATGAAGATGTTTACTCATGTGAATATGAAGATAATGAAGAAAAAATTGAAGAGTATAATATGATTATAGATCTTATCTCAAATAATATTGGAAAATTAATATATATATATATATATATATAATTCCATTGAAATGTTTTATGTGTGGTGTAATTTAGAACTTATAAATTACTTTATTTAAATGAATAATAGTTATATAAGAAATAATCTACATGTGTTGATGAAAAAATTTAATTGAAAAATATGCATGAAAATTTCAAAAAATCTATGGAAGTTAATGTTTAATAATCTCAATCAATTGAGAACGGTGTTCCAAAGAAATAAGTTAAATATAATCTAATTAAATTCCAAAAAATATACATTTTCAGAAAAATATAATATTATAAAACTAATGGGTATGTCTAGGATAAGAAAAATCATGATAAAATTATTTCTATATAAAAGGGATTTGATGGTAAGTTACCAAGAAATTCTTCCCCAATATAAGAAAGAAATATTTATGAAAATATGACTAAATATTAAGTATATTTTTCAAAAAAACCCATGTGAAAATAAAATATATAAATTCAGAGGTTATCTATGGTATGTCGGAATCTATAGGCATAAATCCTATTATTTTTACTATAAAATGAATTTTACTTAGAGTCAATAAAGGAATAAATTGAGTGGAGGAACTATAAAAATATGAGGAGAAATTCATAGTAGAAAAAATATCTCACTAATTTTTTTGAAGTTATTATAACAAAAATAGATTATATTATCTAGGAAAGAAACTATGGAAGATGTTACCAACAAGGTCATTGTGCTGAAAAATATATGACTTCTAATCCTGGATAATTTATGTATGTTAAAAAAGGAATGGTATTTTAGAAAATAATGAAAGAAGAGAAGTATATAAGAGTTAAAGAGGATATTAAATCTAAAAGGAAAAGAAAACAATGTATACTTGATTGCATTCATTCCTCTCATATGATAAGAGATACAAAATTCATGAATATCATTTAAGAGAGTGATGTTGGTTTCATTATTTTGATGAATGATAACTCCTTAAAGATTAGTTAAATTGGTATAACTAAAACTGAATCTCAAAAACTAAAATCCAAATAATATTTTTTACTGATGGTCATAAATAAAACATATTAAGTGTAAAATGACTGTTGTGATAATGAGAAATAATTTATTTTTAGGAAATAATATTCTATCATAATGTGCTCAAAATATGGAAGAATTATCACTGAGGTCAAAATAATGAGTATTAAGTTATTCTACATTGGAAATCTGAGTAACAAATGTTAACTAAAAGACAAATAAAAAATATACAATGGTATAAAATAGTTTTATATCATGGTTAAAAAATTTTATGTAAAATATCAAAGAAATATTTGGTGAGAAGTATACCCAAAGTAAATATGGAAAGATATTTTTTCCATTAAACATGTAAATAAGGGAATTTAACAAAACAAAGCCACAAAAGTAATATATTTATTCCACATGGCTATTAGAACATATAATAATTAATTTGTATAGAATGATGATACATTAATCAACTAAATGTGATCATTAATTTATTACATTAATTTATTATTTCACCTCGATAAATAATTTTATATTCATGATTTATAAGGCTGATGTAGTAGAGGTGTTAAAAAGATTATGATAATAAGTTGAAAAACAACTGGAAGCCTACATTAAGAAGTTGAGAATTGATCATTTATGTTATTCCACTAGTAATCATTTTTATTCCTATCTCGCTAATCATGGCATTAAACATAAATAGAGTTCTCCTTATACACCCAAATAGAATGGATTTGTTGAAATGAATAATAGAACCCTCATTGAAATAAGATGAACCATTCTTGTTGAAAATAAAATCCTATAATTCTTTTATAAAGAAACTATAATTATATTTATCCACATTCATAATAAATGATTGTTAATTTTATAATCAAATATGACTCCATATTTAATTTGTTATAAGAAGAAATATATAGTTAAGTACTTCAATGTTTTTGGGTGCCCATGTATAATGAAACTAAAAGAAATATATTTGGGGATATTTAATAAAAAAACTTATGGAAGGTGTATTCTTGGGTTATTCACCCCATGAAATAAGCAAGAAGTTCTAGAATAAAATTATTCACAAGTTAATAGATTTCTACGACATGAAATTTAGAAAAAATAATCATATCTTGATAGATATTAAGGAGTGATATTTTTATGAATTAAAGGGAGATAACATGGTGAATTATTAAAAGTTTGGAGAAAGGGAATATGTTTAGGAACCAAGTCATGAAATTCCTAATTAAAATAACACTACTGAAAAATAGATAGTTAGTGGCGGTTTGTTCTTACCGGTTTTGAAAACCACCGCTAAATGTTTTTCGAGTTATGTTTTGCATCATTTTTAGTTGAATTTTTAAAAACCACTACTAAATGTTTTTAAAATATTTTGCTAAAATTTTCTTTGAATTTTTTTCAAAAGAAAAATTCAATTTTTAGTAATGATTTTTTAAAAAACCCACCACGATATAGTGGCGGTTTTAAAAAAATCCACTAAATAAATGGAAAAAAAATAGTTATTATTTTTATTTTTTATTTACTCTAATGTACACTTTATTATTTATTATTTTAATTAATTATAATGGTTTAATTAATAAATATTTATAATTATTAGTTAATAATAACATGAAACTTAAAAAAATCTACATAAAAATAAAATGAAGACTTTGGTATCTAATGACAACAACAATTGATTTGGGAGTCTGTTTTATCTCCAAAACTAGACAAATCGAAGCTTATGAAACAAGATAAAACTGGATGAGATTTAAATCAAGTGATAATAAAAGGAATAAAATATATTATAGTTTCAAAAAAAGTAAGAAATCAAACTCAATCTTCAAACAGACATAAATTTTGATGTGGGTGTCCGTTTGGGCTCTAACACATACCAAATTGAAGCATGCGATGAGATCTACGATATAAATGGTCTCAGAGTGAGGTCAAAGAGCTTTTCATAATTTTTCATTCCCAGAAAGGACCAAAGGTCCCCCAAAACTAATTTTTTGTCACCAACCCCAGTTTCTTAAAATTCAAATGAGTATAACTTCTGATTCATGTGTCTTTTCTTCCTGCACCACATATCACATTGAATCGCTTTTCATGAGCTTTGATATGACTAGTTGTGGAGCTGAAATGGTCTCTCGGATCAGAAGTTATGGTAGTTTCATGGTTGTTAGGGGTTTTAGGGTTTTTCAACATTTCTTAACATTTTTATGAGTTTTAAGGGTACTCCAATTTTTTTATTTATTATTGATTTATTATTTTTTAAAAAAAATTATTTATTAATTATTTATTATATATTTATTAAAAATTCATTTTTTATCTATTTATTATCTATTTATTATCTATTATTTATTTATTTATTTATTTATTATTCTAATTTATTATTATTATTTATTATTATTATTGTTAATTATTTATTTTCAACTGTTTATTTATTCTTTATTATTTTCAATTTATTATATATAATTTATTATTGATTTTTGATAATATTATTTTCATAATTTTATAATTTTATAATTTTATTTTTGAATTTTTTATTTATTTACTATTATTAATTATTTTTTTTTTATTTATTTATTTATTTATTGCTTATTTATTATTATTTATTTGTTATAATTTATTATTATTATTTTTTATTTTTTATTTTTTATTTTTTATTTGTTATTTGTTATTTGTTATTTTTTATTCGTTATTGATTATTTTTTATTATTTTTTTATTTTCTTATTTTCTTATTTTCTTATTTTCTTATTTTCTTATTTTATTTCTTAATTTTATTATTTATTTATTTATTATTATTATTTATTTATTATTTATTATTTATATCTAGTTCTTGTGTATTATTTGTTTTTTCAATTAATATATTTCAGTATATTAAATTCTATTTATTCACCACATGAAGAGCATGTTGGAGTGGTAAAGTCTTTAGAGAATATAGAAGTGGTTAGGGGTTCAAATCTTACCCAATATAGACTTTCTATATATAGCACACGCATGTGCTTGTCCATGTGCATGGTCATAAATAGTACAAATTTAATAATAAATAAATGTTATAATTATGAAAATAAAATAATACAACAATACAATAATACAATAATACAATAATAGAATTATAATAAATAAATAAACAAATAATAAATAATAAATAATAAATAATAAAAATGTATGAAAATAAAATAATTAAATAAATTAAGAAAATTTTAAAAAGTATAAAGATTAAAAACATTAAAAAAACTAAAAAAAATAAAATTCGTCACTAATTCATTGTCGACACACGATTTAGTGGCGATTTTTTGAAACTGTCATAGAAAAATTTAGCGGCATTTTAAACCACCACTAAACTCGAATTCTAGCCTAGTCTGAGTCTAGTGATTATAGTAATTTTAGTGAAATAAGAAGACTCAAGTTTTAAAATCTATAAAACCATGTTAAAACTAAAAACATCAATAGGAATTTTGATTATATTGTTAAGAATAGAAGAAATATAAGGATTAAAAATGAAATATCTCTTGTTTCACAAGTTGAACTAGTTTCAATTGTAGATGATTTTCAGAAAAGTTGTGGATAAATTCTATGAATTAATATATAGATAATATTTACATGAATTTTACATTGTAAATTCATTATAGATTATAAGGGAAGAAAATTATAGGAACCTAGTGGGTATTCCTAATTAAGATTAATAAAATGGGAGTGGATTCAAGATATAAGGCAAAATTGGTTTAAAAAAATTATTCTCATGTGGAAGGTATATACTTTGAAGAAACATTCTCACATGTTACAAGACATGAACCTGTTAGAACGTTTTTAGTTATTGCATCTCATAGAAAATAAAAATTCAATCAGATGGATGAGAAGTCTTCTTTCTTATATAGAGATTTTATAGAAGAGTTTTTTATTGAAAAACATAAAGAGTTCATAATGATAGTCATGGAAAATGGTATAAAAATTATGGAAAGACTATTATTTCTAATACTGGATCAAATTCATGGTACTTAAAACATGATAGTTTTTTTTGGAAAAAATCAATCTTTTATAAAGGAAAAGTTCATAGAAACTTATACGTTAAAGAGATGAGTACAAGTACTCTAATTGTAATTGTTTATAGCAACAAAATATTTTTTAGGAGACAAGGAGAATGCATACGAGGATTTATCAAAACAAAAAAAGATTCATTTTGAGATTTTAATTCTTGGAAAAAAGAGTTTATTTTTTGGATTACATGTTGAAAAAAATAAAAAAATTCTTATTATCCCAAGTGAAATACTCCATATTTTTGTTTAAGATAATTGTTATGGAATATTCAAAGGACTTATCACTACCCATGACAGATGGTGTGAAACTAAGAAAAGATAAAATGATATAAAGTTTAAATCATAAGTATTTGAGAAGATAATTGGAAGATTTATTTATATAATATCATCAATACTTGTAATTTTTAATAAAGTAAATATATTTTCTAGATAGCACAGTGATATAAAGTAGTTACACGAGATGGTAGCAAAGAGAATTCTTAGATATATTAAATGATATTTTCGTTTTTTTCTAATGTATATAAATTTGAAGAAATAAAGTTTATTGGATTCCCTAATGTTTATTGGGATAGATATTATATTGATATAAAATCAATATAAGGAGGAACATTCTTTTTTGGGTGAATTTTTTGTGAGATAGAATAAGAAGAAAAAATGTTATATAAATTTGAGTAGAGTCATATCTAGGTATGTTGTTGCCACACATGAATTTATAAAAATGTTATGGATGAAAGTTTATTTGGATAATGTGAAGGTAAAATTTGATAAATCATTGAGGATTACTTGTGATAATAATAGTTAAATTTATCATTCCTAGAATCTAGTAAAACACTCTAGATCCAAACATCTTGATATTAAATATCATTTCATCATGAATAATGTTGCTGATGGACATGTGAGTTTGGATTATATTTCAATAAAAGATCTTATTGTGTAATGTTCACTAAATCTATTACAAGGGAGATATTTGAAGAGTTAAGGCTGAAAATTCATGTCTTTAAATTCTATATTATATAAGGAAAACATGGAACACACCGCTATTATTTTTACTCTATTGAAAAAAAGAAAATATATGTAAAAAACTATTTTGAGATAAAGGTACTTTATCAATAGTGAATATGAATATGTTTTCATTGTAAAATGATGAAAAAATATGAGTGATTTGATTAAGGCATAGAATATCAAAAATCATTAGCCTCAAAATTCTTTACATCAAGGGATATAATTTTCTCAGAAACAACTATTTTTTTCATCAGTGTGGTGTGAGGACACTTCTCTTTGACAGTGGATGTGATTTGATGAAAAGTTGATTATTTTAGTGTTTAAAATACATATGCTATAAAATATTAAAGAACTCAATTATTTTTTTTGATGTGTTGAATGTATCTTATATTTATTTTCAATAAATACTTAATATTAAAGAATGTTTTTGAGATAAAGTGAGTTGATGTTTTTAGAAGTCAAATGTCCATAAGATGAGAAATGGTTTTTCGATTATCACATGTCTATAATATGAATTGAAGATACTGAGAATATTAATATATGGAAGTTTTGGAAGTATAGATCTAGATAAATAATTATATGGATCCACATGACATAATGTGATATTGAATTTAAAATTATCTCATATTAAAAAAAATTCCCAATGTTACGATCCATGTCAAATTAACATAGTGGTTTTAAAGCCCCTATAAGTGTGACTCGGTCATTAAATAATGTATATCTGATACAAGAAGTTAAAGTTGTTCAAGAAATTTATCCTAGATGTTAAGTCAAATGCTTCTATAATGATTATTCAAAGTAACAAAAATCAGGATTGTGTGATGACATTTAATGATTCATATTGAGTTTAGAAGATATAGTTTCATTGAGACTGATGGTGGAGTATCTAAATTTTTTAATAATAGAAGTTTAGAAAAATTGAAGATAAGGGAAATGAAAAAATATAAGATTATAAGATGTTAAAATGAATTGTGTAGGAGTAGTATGATATATCATAATCCATAATTTAGATGATGAATTAGAGCTATGGAAATATAACTCTAAAAGTCAATAGAAACATTATATTAAGTGTAATGTAAGACTCTTAGAAATTGAAGGATTCACATGCCAAGATAGGAATATCCATACCCATTTAAAAGCAGTCGTGGATATTAAGTTGAGTGAACATCCGTTATATATATGAATGTGAGGTGGTGGGTTTTCGAGATATGTGAGGGGATACAAAAATTATCATTTATTCCTATAAATAATACCCAATGTTATAATTATAGAGTTGATTAATAATTTATAAGGATTTTAGTAAATATTAATACTCCTATAAAATGATGAATTTTATAAAAACAATTCTACTTAAAGAAATATTTAGGTTAATTATGGTACATTAAGATTTTAATAGAGATGTTTCGAAAGTTGAGTATACCAAATGAAATATCTATTGACATAATGATTATATATAGAGAAGTTTTGGAGGATAAATACGTTGAGATACAAAAAAGTATAAGTTCCTTCAAACAAGGTTCAAGACATTGATCTTTCTAAAGTTATGTTAATATGTAGGTGTTGATTCTAATTATTTGAAAGGATAAAAGTAAGGTCATGATTAGTTACTAAAGTAACCTAATTAAAATAAATATTTTTATTATTCCATTTAATGTTAACTTTATAAACTAGAGGGAACTAGTATAAAATTTTCGATGTGATGGATGGTACCATCCCACACTACCTATAATCATTGTTGATATTAGTAGAAAATATTTTTCTTGTACTTGAACTGAATAGAGAAAGGATATGTTCATCCATATGGAGGGTGATACTTGTAAAAAAATGTGTACCTTGTGTTCATTTATATTTTTATTTAATTTGGTTAAAGTTGATATATAAAGTTTAATATGATCGAGGATATAACAAGTCATAAAAGTTTATTTCCTAAAAATAAATTGTAAAAAGGTTACCAGTAATTAATCCCACACTTCATAGTGATACATCATATTATTAGGAACTTCATTAAATCATCTAATTTATCTATATAAATATTATATGACCCCTGAAACGACTATAGTGAATTTAATATTAATCATTACCAAATTTATTATAGCATCATCTATTTTAAATGTTTTTTATGTATCATGGTTTTGAAATATATTAGGATTCCGGACCTCCAAATTTTTTTTGAATCTACACTCTATTCATGTGATATGATGAAAATATTTCATTAATATGGCTTCTGCGTGATAAAATACCAAATTTTAATTTATATAGATTGGAACAAAAATAACGATTCATTGTTAAAATAGATCATTAAATTAAAATTGTGGATATCTATAACAATTCCATATAAGAAGTTACATCCATTTTATAAATAAATAATTCATCAATATTATACATATTCCTTATAAGAGTCTTTTTAATAGTTATTAAAAAAATTACTATAAAAATAATGCATTTTCCATGAATTTGAAGAAATTTTAAAAAGAGGTTGAACATCCACTGGTCAAATGGTCACTACCTGTGTGACATGAAATTTTGAAATATTCAAAAACACTTTTAGAGGATTAATATATAGTAAACCTTTTATAGATAAAGATGTTTTTTATAAGGTTTATAACCTAGGATTAGAAAAATGAATTGTTTTTATTTGGATTTTGAACATTATAATTCTAATAAATGAAAATATAGAGTCTATGAATGGTCTATATATATATTACTGATTTCATGTATTTTATATGAATGTAAAATTGTGTTCAGTTCATATAGGATATTTTAAATCCTCATTATAGATCAAGTTCCACTTATAGGGGGGTGAATCAGTGGTTCACTTATTTTATGAATTATTTTACTTTTTAATTTAACCTCTTTGACATGTAAAGGTTCTTGATCTACTCAGTGATTCTAATAGTATATCCTTGTATGATGAAATGAAAAGAAATAACACATCACATAGTATTTACAAATCTTGGTACAAATACCTACTCAATTCCATGTTGGTTATACCCACTAACATGCATTTTCCTCTATAATATTGTTATCAATTACAATGTTTTAGGAAGAAACTAGTTATACCCATCTAGTAATTGATCCTGTAGTTGATTCTCGTTATTCCCCCCAAAAATGGAACTATTCTATATTGGTTGGATATAACCCCCCCCCCCCCCCCACAACCATATTATCCTTCTCCCATCTCCAGCTGAGGGACTTATACATCCATCTTTGACTGAAAGAATTATTATACTCCATGATCCAACCGACATGCTTCTTCTACTTGTAGATTCAACTGAACAACTTCTACCTTTGTTAGAGGAATGATCTAGTACTAAATGATCCTTTAATATTACTCCATGAGATTGTAGGATCTTAATTTCTTTTTTACACTTCAAGTACCTTCAACACCTACTAGTTTAGTCTGTAGTTCTTGCACAATGATTTTGATTACCTGTGAATGACTAGTTTCCATAGTGAAAATATGATTATGTTGGTTCTTTCTTCATTTTAAATAAAGTATCAGACTCACATAAATGTTTTGAAATAGTGAACACAGTCTTCTATATTAATTTACGCAAGATAAAACTTACACAACTCAATTTTCTTCTCTTCTTAAACCCCTAGAATATATGGTTTATTGCATTATTTTTTATTGTGTTATTGTGAACTTTCATTGAACTCAAAATTTTCTTATAGTGAACATTGTTTAGTTATCTTATAAAATAATCCATATGTGTAGGAATATACTCATATTCATTCATTCACACTTATACTTCACATAAACTCACATGGGTGTGCACTATTCTTCATTTTTTCTTCACACAAAAAGATATATGTGTGGGGTCACAAGCTCTTGTGTATGAACTTTCTTCTATTTCACACAAGAGTACACTATATCTTAGTGAATTGGGTAAAACAAATAATTTTCAAGAATTATCCTTCAATTAAAAAATAATACGTGATTCCATAGCTCTATATACAAACCATGTGTGCCTTTTGGGACTATTTCAAGTTTCTACGTGAAACAAAAATATTAATGGTGCTCTAATTTTTTTATAAAAAATAAGAACCTTCTCAATATCACTACCATACCTCATTTCCCTAGAACTTGGTATTTTTAGGTGAGTAGATAGTAACCTTTTATTTTGGGAATAATTTCACTTCAAGGATATCATACATATCCCAAAACAAATCCCACATCTTCCATATTTTAATATCATTGAAGGATTTTCTATTTCTCAAATATACGTAGATAATAATCATGTCCTTTATTTTGCGAGTTTATGTTAGCTCTTCATGGTGAGGTCCTATCATACATGCAATAGAGATTGTGTGATTCTTTATAAATTTAATGACCTAATACTCATCCATGTACTATGAATGGTCAAAAAATTTCTTCAAATTCATTTTCATCTGTAGGCGGAATGTTTTAAGAACTCATGAAAGAATTAAAAGTTTAGCACACATGCATGGAGATTATTTCTCTTATCATATCCCAATATCAGCCTTAAAATGACCATATAAGGCTTAGGTTATCTCTGTAGTATTTTTTAATGAACTATATTGAATAGATACCTCCAAATAATTCTAGATGTAGAAAATGATGAGGGCTCGATCGAACGGTCTAGATCAATTGGATCAGATAGAGGGTTTTATACCTGTATATTTTTAAAGATATATAAATAGTATTCATATACCTATATCCCTCATAAAACATTATCTTGGTAGGTCTCTCCCCTATATAATTTCATGTATTCTTGGCCGTTCAATGAGTAGCATGGGTTCTGCTCCCATACGCACACTACACACACCTACCTCACGGATTGCGTCGTCCTGCATTGGCCAACTGGATCATCCACCGCATTCTCTTCATGCATCATGTGCTCACCCATTCTTTCTTCATGGGAACTATGCAAGAAAAATCTCTCACCCATACCATTGGGGATGGTATAGTTTTATTGTTTCCCAGGAGGAGGACCTCTGGGGTCCTATATGTGGTTGAGGTGATATTTTTGTGAGAACATAGAAAATTTATAAGTGAAACATGCCTTAAAAAGTACTTTCCAAACCAGATTCTCAATACCTCTTAATGAAAGATGTATATATATCATGGCATTATCCACATGAAACGACTATATATTTTATAGATTTCAATAAAATTTCATGTTTAAATTACTTTATATTCCATTGACAACCTTCAAATCTTCTTCTATAAACAATTCTTCCTGCAAATGAATATTTTCATGGGATCATTTAATCCTTTATCATCAAAATTAGGGTTTCCCACTTATTAAAAATATTTCTCTTTTAAGAACATGTCTTTAACATTGATGATCAGTTCAACAATCATCACAATTTCACAAGGTAAATTTCTAAATCATGACATCCAATTCCCAAAAGTGAGTCTATAACAATTATCCAATCATCCCCACTTTTCAAAATCAACTCACCAAAGAAATATTGCCTAATCATTGATAAAAAAGGAAAAACTTTCCCCAATAATCTCTCACTTTTTATTTTTTTAATAGCTATTAAAATAATAAAATTCAACATATTTTCTCAATATTTTCTCCACCTTATTAAAAATTAACTGAAAGGGATAGATGGGGTCTTGTCATATCATATTTCTCCTAAAAACATGTTTCTATCCCTTATATTAAAGTTATTGATCACTTCTAAGAGAGGGGTGATCTTACCTGATTTTGTTTAAAAATATCCTTCAGTTAATCAACATTAATTCTATATATTCTAACCATGATTAAAAAATAATTGAGACACAACAAAGTTATTCCTTATTGTCCATAAACTACCATGCCTATGAAATATTTCTCATAAGTTCACAATTCTCATTTTAGGATATGTAAGGGACCATATTTATTAATAAAATTCTAAATCTTTTAAATGACTTAGAAAACACATCAAAATATTATGGTGAAAAATACATATCTCTCCCTTTTTATAAACAGGTTATAAACTGATCACTCCCCCTTAATTGATAGATTAAAACAATTAAGAATTAGGGATGAAAGATTGATTGGCATAACTAAAAATTTTTATTTGAAATCAGTCCATTTTTTTCAAATTCCATGGAATTTAGTAAATTGAAATATTACTTTAATTATGGATCCTCTTTAAGGGGTGAACTCTTTTCTTATATTTCTTGGATGTCAATAGAATCTATGAAGAAGAATTTCTTCATGTTGTCCAGAAATTATAAACTCTCATATCTCCTTTTATTCTCTGTATATTAGCTCAAAACACATAAAATAAGGGGGAATAATGATGTAACTTCTTGTTATTTTGGATTAGAATTTAGGATGAGTACTTCCACTCAACATGGTCTATTTGTTTCACCCAGTCTCATTTAGCTTCTCATTTTTTTTGGAATATCTTTTTCCACCTCAGTTTCTGAATTGAATTTTTTTCCTTTAGATTTTGAAAGTTTCTTGACATCCTATAATTTATTATCCCATTTCAGTTGATTTTTTCAAACAAACAATCACTATTTCTTGAAATTTTCAATCTTATTAGAATATTCACGTGACTTTCCATTGTTTTTATATTTAAACATCTTTCTTTTCTCAGTATAGGTAATATCTTCTTGTATTCATGTTACTCATTTCTCAACTAGGTGACCCTCTCAATTACATCTTCCAAAAAGAGTTTCTAAGGATTCATAAATGTTTTAAATTGGATTCTTGGATAGACTTATTGTCCCAATATTATTATTTTTGGTGATAGTTTTTTTAACAGTACTCTTCATTTTACAAATCACAATAATATCTTGTCACCTTATTTTCTTATTTTCTTCCCCTATTTGTAGTGTTATATTAAAATTATTATATGATTTTTTTCAGATGTGTATATACCATAACTTCTCATAACAGTGGCCACTTTTATTGAAATATTCATAGAAATATTTAAATCATTCAAAAATGTTATTTATAGAAAGAATATTTTTCTATGTATTTTTATTGTTTGGTGTAGTTATTATATTTTCTTCAACATTTCACCCCTAAATTCAAGTCATGCCTTATTTTTAAGAATTTTCATGCTATGCCACCATTCGGATGCCTTGTTCCTAAACATCTAGAGACACCAACAATAGCCTAAGAGACATATTCTTTTCTTATGTGGTGTAGTTTATTTAGATTTCACATATTTTGAACCTTAATACTTTTTAGTGGATCCTCCACCCTAGTGGATACTTTTTGGAGAACATATCTTCATGATTAGTTTCATATACAACATTGATGTGGTGGGTTTATTGGTATTTTTCACTATTCATGCTTTCCTGATCTTAGATTAAACACTATCCTAATATCAACATTAATACACAAAAATAGTTTTTTGTTTTATGGGATAACTTATTCTTAGAGTAATTTTACCTTTGTTTAGATGATAATCTTATTTTCTTTTTAGATTCATGATCCTCAATGATAACTTTTGTTCCATAATATATTGTCCCAAAAATTTCCAAAATTTATACTTGTGGTCATTATTGATTATAAAATTTCACCTCTATCTCTAAAAATATCTTGAGGAGGGATTTATTCTAATTATCAACAATTCTATACTTATATTCTAAGTCCTCCTTTAACTTATTGTTTTGTTCTTCGAGCATATTTCATGATTCTTATAATGAATTTTCAAGATCTTTTAACTTGTTTTAATTATCTTTTAATTGAGAAGATTTTATATCCATAGAAACTTTGTGAAAATTTTCAAATTCATGGAAATATTCTATAAATAAAATCTTACATAAGTCATTCTCACATAAATTTCTTTTCATTTCTTAATTAGCTTCATCGTATCTTTCATTATAAAGAGAAAAATTTTATCCTTTACATTCACAAGTTTTGTGAGACTATTTGATATGCCAACCCTTTTAGCTAGTTCCTATTCCATAGCATCAGAATCTTCTTCCTGTAACAATTTTTTATCCTAAAGACCTTCAATTCATCCAATAAAAAATTTTACTACTTCATTGGGGATATTCTTTAGATTTTCTTTGAATATTGAAAAACATGAGGAGGATTCATTTGAAGAATTATAATCAAGAGAATTATTACAATATATACCACATTGATTAACTTTAGTTAGTGGTTTCTATTCTTTTACTACAAGATTCCTCTTTATCTTACTTACTAGTATCTTATTTCTATTATTCTGAGTCCTTGAAAAAATCTCCATCTAATGTAGCTCACTCATTTCTTAAAATATTCACTTTATAAATACATAATTTTATCTTTAGAGGGATCCTTTTCTTTGATACCACTTATAGATCCCCATGCCAGATTAGGTTCTACTGATAGAGGGGGGGGGGGGGTCAGTAGTACACTCGTTTTATAAATTATTTTACTTTTGAATTCAACCACTTGAACTAGTTATGGTTATTGATCTACTAAATGATTCTCAAAATATCACCTCATATAAAAATGATTAGGGAGAGCACAACACATGGAATTTACATGGTTTATTATCAAGAACTACCCTTTTACATGTTTTTTATATCCCCCGTCATAAAATATACACTATAATCTTTTTATATATTAAATGGTTTTGGAAGAAACTATTTATACCACCAATTATTGATCTTCTAATTGATTCTGGTTATACCACCCACTAATAAAACTCTTCTTCTTTGATTGTTTATACCCCTTAACCATATTCCCTTTCCCCAAACTGTAATAGAGTGACTTCTTCTTCCATCTCCAACTGAAATACTTCCTTTCCTATCGACACCAACCTAGATACTTCTCCTACTTCAAGATCCAACTGATATACTTATACCATTATTCAAGGCTTCATATAATATAGGATGATCCTTTTCTATTTCTTAATTATCTTGTATTATCTAAATTTCTCTTGTGGACTTCAAATATATTCAATTTCCATTGGTATTTTTGGTATGACTTTCTTAATTATTTTGATCACCAATGTATGATTAGTGTCCTTAGTGAAACTATGATAGGGATGATTCTTCCTTATTCTATAATGAATTACCTACTATAATTAAATGTGTAAAAGTGATGCACAAAATCTTCTATATTATTTTATACAATATAATACTTACAAACCTTAATTTTCTTCTCTTCTTGAAACCCTATGTCATATTTTTATTAAATTATTATTTTATGTGCTATTTTTCACTTTCTTCAAACTCTAAACTTATATATAGTGAACATGGTTTGGGTATCATATAATTTAATTAATGTAAGATTGAATATACTCATATTCATTCATTGACACTTCTCTTTAGTGTAAACTCTAATGGGTGTACACTATTCTTATTTTTTTCCTCACACATAGAGATATACGCATAGGGTCACAAGCTCTTATGTGTGCATTGATTTTCTATTCACACAAGTGTATTTTTATCACATTTATTTAAAAAAACTAGTTAGTTTCATGAGACTTTTCATTCACCTAACACAGTATATGATTTATCATAATGAACATGAACAAACCATGAGGTCTTTGTGGGAATATTTCAATTTTCTTTACGAAACAAAGCTATTCTTGGTGCTATTTTTTTTCTTGAGAAAACATGAGAGCCTCCACAATAACACCACAACATCACCTTACCATGACCTCAGTATTTATAGGAGAGTATATAACCATGTTTACATTTGGTTATAATACCACGTCAAAGATATCATGAATATCCTTAAAGAATGTTTCATCCACCATATTCTAATATCACTGAAGTATTTTTTTTGTTTCTCAAATATACACTAGTAATAATGGTATCCTTTAGTACATGAGTTCATGTTAGATCCTCATAGTGGGGCCCTATCATGCATGCAACTAGGATCTAATTCATCCTTTTAAATCTCAAAACCTAAAACTCATCCATATAATTTTAATGGTAAAAAACCTATAAAACATCATTTGCATTCGATAGCGGCATGTTCCTCAAACTTCTATGTGAATGAAAAGCATATCAAGCATGCATGAAGGTTATTCATCTCATCCTATAGAAAAGTTCACCCTTAAAATTTCCATGTAAGAATTAGGTTTGATTTATGACATCTTGGATATGAACTCTAGTGAATAAAATCTTTCAAAAATTGTTGAGGGTAAAATATGATGTGGGATTGATCGAACGGTCCAAATCAACTGGATCAGATGGCATGCATTATATCGGTATCTTTTTTAAGATAAATGAATAGTATAAATGTACCCTCATACCACATCAAACATTATCTTAGTTTTTCTCTCCCATATATACTTCTATATATGGTTGGTTAGTCAATAAGTAGAATTGGATCCACTCTTGTACCCACACTGTAAACACCTGCCTCACAGGCTGCACTGACTTGCACTAGCCCACCAGCACCTCCATTGTGCACTCTATATGCACCTTGCATATGACCTTTTCTACTATACAGTTAATATGAATGAAACATTTATCACCCCTACCATTTTAGTATGGCCATGTCAATTTCCTCCCATATGGTTGGCCCCTAGTGTCCCATATGTGGTTAGGGTGATACTTTTGTGAACACTTAGAAAATTTCTAATTGAAACATGTCAAATAAAATACTTCCCAAACCAGATTCTAAATACTTAATCATGAAAAATATATATTTCTATGGCCTTATAATCATGAGATAATAATATTTTTATGGATTTAAATAATCTTCCATGTTTCCATTACTTTCTTTTTACATGAAATTTTTTTAATCTTTTTCACAAAAAAATCATCTTGAAAATAAATATTTGTGTGGTATTAATTTATTATTCTTCACCAAAATAAGGGATGGACACTTGTTGCAACATTGTGAAATACTTAGATTATTTCATTAATATTAAATATTAGTTCAACAATCATCACAACTAGACAAGGATAATTTCTCAAGAATGACATCCAATGCCAAAAATTGTGTCCATAACAATTATACAAGAATCAAAACATCTCACCATCACTTAACTAAACACATATTAACATATTATTGACAAAAAAATAAAACACAAGGACCAACACATATTATTAATGTTTTTCAATACAGATTATTTAGAGTTATAATTATTTCATATTTTCATATTTTAAATATATTTTTTCAAAATATACTAAACGAAGAAATAAATAATTATATTTTAAAGGTATTAAAGGTTAAAGACAATATATTATATGAATACACTATCACAAATTTTATTTTGGATTATGATAGTAAGTAATAAATATTCATTAATCCTCATGAAAATATTTCAACACATGTTTATAAAATGAATAATTTATAATAATAAAGAAGTGGGTTTATGATGGAATTAAATGTAGTAAATTTAACTCTTTTAGATGAAGAATTAATATTGGTAGATTTCCTAACTAATAGAAATGTTAAAAGTTAAAATGATCAATAAAATGAAGATAAATATTATAAAACAAGTGGGAATCTAGAAATAAAATTCATATAAATAGACTTACTGGTTTGGAACCATATTTATTATAAAAGATCCAAAAAAAACAAATGAAATATAGGAAACTTATATTGAGATAGAACTTGTTAAGAAACATTGAATTGAATTAAAAGAAAAATTAAGTTTAAAACTATAAAATCTAAAATCTCAAATGTATATTAATGAGAGAATTAAAAATATAAAGGAAGGAAAGGAAAGGAAAGAGCAGGAAAAGTTACCAAGGGTGATCGAAGAACTAATATCCCTCTATGAAAAAGTAAATGAGGAAGATTAATTACAAATTAATAGGTTATGTTTCTATCCAACACCATTTGAAATGGACCAAGGAAGAGTTTGAGAAATTAATGCAAAATAATTTTCTGATTAAATTTCAAAACTACATATAAAAAATAAATAAAGATGTTATTATAAATAATTTGATGTAACATAAAAAAATTATTAATGTTTGTAAACTTTAAATCCCTAAAAACACTAAAAAATTATCATTAGTGTCATTATCCTTTTGAAATTTATATAATAATTATAAAATCAAAGGGCTCTATTTCTTCCTTTTTCAACTTCAGATTGGGTGGCCTAGGGTTTGGTATCATGAGGGGATAAGCATTGCTAAACAGTCCCCATGTTGGGTTATTGTTCCCATATCATATAGATTCCAATGGGTTTTATTCATATTACCATAAGCACTCAAAAATTCCTCCTTCCATAATGAGTTATGATCCTTCTTTCCGAAGGCAGAAGGTTATTAAGGTTTATTACCAAGGATTATTAGGAACACACATTGTTTGAGAGGATGGTAGGTTAAAAATATAACACCTTTTTGAGAACATTTATTACCTACTATGGTACACTCTTATAGATTTATTTCATGTTCTTGAATCCTTTCCAGATCCTGAGGCTTTATTGGCCATCATGACATTTGATAATCGGTTATGGATGTTTATTGATGTAAATTCTCATACATGTCAGAGGTATCCCTTTGATGTGACCATTTATATATGTTAGAGCTTCTCTATTGAAAACAACGTTTATATATATCGGTGGTTATCTATTGTATTTCTATTTATTACTTAGTGACTCTGATTGGGGGATTGTTGTTTTTTAAATCCATATAGCAGTGTGATCTAGATTTTATTACCATCCTGAAATGAAGTAGGTGTTTTATGGTGTTAAGATAAAGAATATAAAATATCTTCCAATATATCCATGTGAAATTAATTAAAACCAACATAGTTCAGGGTAAACCAGACATGTTATTAATTTTTTGGTCATGTGACATAGACCGTTCCATGCAACTTAAAATCATGTGAAAAGGGAAACTAGGTGAAAGTGCCTACAAATTCAAGGTGTGGGTCTTACACAGGAGCATCCATGTCTAGTTAGCCTCAAATATAAAATGGTCCAATGAGGATTAGTTGTTTTCACAAGGAGTATAGACCTATGAAGGTGATACCTGCTAGGAATATAGATCGATGAGGATGATATTGTGGAACTCAAAAGGGTATATCTTTTCTGTTGAGGTAATGGTTCTCTTAAGGAATATGGAATGATTAAAAAAGGTATGTGGGGAATATGTCCAAGATGTATTAGATGACCGGACTAATGGGAGTATGGATAGGTGAAGGGAGGATTTAAATGATCTCATGAGGGATATAGGCCCATGATAATGTTAATGTGAGGCTAATTTTGTTGGGTTTGATCCCCAAAGAGGTATTTTATGTATCCCATTAATAAAAGAATCAAAACCACATAGTTTGAATGACATAGTTTAAGGTTGTAGACTATACCATGTAGTTTAATATCATGTTTTAAGGGAATTTATGTGGATATTTGAATATAATATATAGGGACTCTAGCCTTGGAATGGTGTCTTACCTATCCTGGTGAAGAAAATAATCAGAGTTGATGTAGTTCCAATATTAAGGGAATCTAAATTTTTTGAGGTGTAATAATAGAGGTTTGATCAAGTCTTATGCATATGAGGTTTCCCTAAGATGTTTCATTGTGAGTATATCCTTATAAAGGAAAAAATATATTTTTGGGGGAATACACCAAAAAAGGAGTCTGGTGATTGGGGTGTTTTTATTATGTTAATGGTATTGTCAATAGAAATATAAAGGACCATGTGATACTAAATCAATGTGAGAAAATATAGATAGTAAAATACTAGTAACATTTCATATGAACATAAGATTGAATTTTTATGAGACTTACACACTGATCCTACAGTAAGGGAAATATATTCATGAGTATTGTGGAGAATATGGCTCTATAAGAAAATTCATGGGCCTTCTTGAGGAGTATTGTAATGTGAATGTTGTATGGAGTAATTATTGTATTTATAGGGGGTATGGAAATGTGAAAATACTAATGGAAATATATTTTATATGGTGATCGGGCCTTTATTTGGTATCTTAAATACATTGATTATAACAAGAATAAGAGTCCTCATAGTTTATATATATCATTCCAACATTTAGGTGAGTAAATATCACTAAAATCCTATATATTATTACCTCATCAGTTATAAAAATTGTCGGAATATTATGGACTTACACCAAGGTGGATTCCCATTAGGGATTCTTCTTCATGGGAGTTGGTGAAAACACATAATTAGGGTTTTTTCATCTTTGGATATGCGTGATCACATTAAGGTCATGGGGTTATGAAATTTCTATGAGGGAGTAATCGTCATGTGATTGTGTATAGAAGGTTGGGTCATGTGATCACGTGAAGGAAATGTAGTTCATGTAAGATCACAAAGTCATGAGGGTCATGCGATCATGTAAATGGTCTTGGGTTATGCAGTTACATGGAATAATTGTAAAACAAAGGTTCCATCTCATAATTTCATGTCCAATAGGTTATCATGTGATTAGATCATGAATAAGGGGTTATACAGTGAAGGATTTCATTAATATTTCAAGAGTTTTCCCATGGTCACCAATTTTTTTATAAAATATATATGAATTTTCTTATTGAAATTTGTTAATTGGGAGGATTTCAAGTCATATATTATTCTATTTATCACTCATTAGATATAAATTATTTCATATGTATGATAATCATTTTATTTTTTGAGTGTCATGGGTGGTTTTTATAAATGTATCCCCCGATATATGTGCTACTTCACAAGGTGGGAGAGTCATGTACACTAACGTAAGAAAGTGGAGTATTTTCCACATAATTAATCTCTGGCTCATGTGTTTATCCTGGCCAAGAAAAATGTCACTAATGACATTCCCTGAGTGTCACATGACAAAAAATGATAAAAAAGGGGCCCAACATGGATAGCCTCTCCCTAAAGTCGACCACATTACACTATTGATGTAGGTTGATAGCATGGATCTAGGTAGAATTTCATAAAGACCAATGATCTAAATACCATCTCATCATAGATAGATTTTTCCACATGATCTCTTTGGGGTTAGTCGCTCACCCATATAAAGGAGGCATCTCATGAATAATAGAAACCACATGAACAAGTCATCATTAATATTATTGTTTTTCTATCATCATAAATTTTCATGAATATCTTGGGATTACACAATTTCATGTCTCTTTAGAGGTTTTTTATCATGTTATCTAATCAAATAACCCTTTAATGGCAATGCGATCTAGGAATAAAACATGATTTCTCTTCTAAATTCCTCTATACCAAAATATTACTTGTGTTTTAGGTATTTTAACAACTTTATTTTACCAATTTTATTTGGTAATAATCCAAAAATAACCCCCTCCCCTCACAATAACAATATCTAGAATTATATTGGAGGAATCAGTTTCGAGGAAGACAATGCTCACATGAGTACCTTGTGCTACTTTGTATCTCATGTTCATTCAGGTGACTTTTGGTATTCCATGAATCACCCAATAAATAGATGGATGGGGGTATAGATACTAAACTTGTGACCCAATGGTCTTGAGATCACTCTAATTTTTATTCTCTTAATGTTCTCATAATCCCGCTTTTGTGAAAGTTTCACATGAATTCCTCGTGTTAATGGATCACATGATCCCATAATGAAACCTCTATCATGTTAGATGATAACATGATCCCTCCATGAAAAATAATCACATAACCAATCAATAATATTTCACTTGGACCATGAGTCACATATCATCAGATTGAAAATGTGATCACATGATCACATATTCATTAAATGACCACATAACATCTCAAGGATAATGTAATAATGTGAACCTATTATGGTCATATAATCATGTGAATTTATATGGGTCATTTACTTTTCATGATGTTTCTCAAGTCATCAACTCCTTTTTTATTCAATCCTTTTTTTACACCCAATATCTTCCATTTTCATACTCAATCTAAATATTCCATATTTTCTAATGGTGATATATTCGATAAGATAGGTTGAGGGGGTTGTGACTCATCAAAATTGTTTGTTGGATAGTGTGGATGAGGACCAAAATATATTTTATCAATCCACTCATGATTATCTTACATATATGATTGGGAAAATATATTTGAGTACCTGGTGACTAATTGGTTATCCTTCTATGGGTTTCACCTTTGGAACAATTCCTTGATATTTCCACCTTTGGTTGGGATCATTCCTACTTACTAAATCCTTAATATTTACAATAAATTTAGGGTGAGAATTTTGTATGTTATCTATTTCACCTCCAAAGAGGACAACTTGTACATTTCTTTTAATACTATGCTGATAGATTTTTAAGGGCTATAGTGTGATTCATAGAATTATACCCATGTCTAAATGTCAATATTATAATAGTTCGTATCAAATTTGATTTTCATGTGGTTATCCATCTAGGATATCTGATCAGGTGGGTGTTTTGGGGGGGATTGTGGTTTTCTAATCTAATCACAACGTACTACTATAGAGTTTGAGTCTGAGTTTAAGAATATTAGATTATAAGAATTTATATGGGTTTATAAAACCATTTTTTATTTTAAAAAAGGTCTGATGGTATATCTGGTCAACTGGTGTAGTCCATACACAAACACGAACCATCTGATGCACAATATGGTTGACAACATTTTTTAGGACATCGACAAGATCTATGGTGTGCCAATTCTATGGTATTTTTAGGATGAGTTTCTACCTCCATTTTCTACCTATGATGATATAAAATGGAATCCTACCATCATAAAAAAGATAATAAATTAGACTAATAAATCCCTAGGTAAGGACCTGTATCCAGGGGATGAAATCAATTTCAAAAAATGGCATGAATTATTTGTCAAAAATACTAACAATAAACCTTTATCCATAAACACCAGGACTAACCATCATGAAAATTTCATATGGAGTAGGTTTATTTCTTGTTGAAATTTAAATAGGTTCAATTAAATGACTAGGTATGGTTGCTCACCTCCCAAAACCATCACTTGGTTTGGATGGTTGGCTTCCTTGAAATAAACCTATGTGAACACTTTCTCATGGCCTATAATAAGGGTTTAGTAAGGGTATCCACCTTCATGATGGTGGTAGAACTAGAATGTGGGAGACATATTGGATTATTTGTTCCCATATTGGCCTTGTTGTATCCCCAACTCCACCACATCTATAGTGTGGTGCCCCCATTCAGAATATTTGGCACCTTCCAAGTGTTATATGGTTGTATGGGGTCCCACATTGGTGGATATGAGTTCATTAATACTCATAAATTTATTTTTTTAATAGATTAGGATGTCTATTTAGATAATTTGTGGGGTCATTCCCAATAAGTTGAAGAATTGGTAGATCAAGAGAAGACTAAACTGACTTAATCATTTTGTTTTTATTCCATACAGATCACCAACCTGTGCAATCATCGACAATGGAAAGGGTGATCTAGAAGAACAATATTATCTAATATCCATCTATGTGGAATCTCTTCCATTAAAATTATCATAAATAACTTATAATGGGGCTATATCGCATGCCTCTTTGGGAGGCAGTTTTGATTCATTCATATGAAATGCCCTACTCTTCCCCACGTCTATTCAGAAAGGAATCCTAGGGTGGTAGTCCAATTTTGGATGATGTTCACCTGGGTGAAGACTTATGTTCTGGTGATATTACTTATGGTTAGTTTTTTAATTGGCCACTACAAATATTATAATAATACTCGGGTTTATTCAAATATAAATATTCAACTAGATGTATTATTGAAGAAGTGTGTAGATCTGTTGATGGTGGTCGAGGGTGTAGTCACATGGGATATAGTGTTGGTATAAAGTTACAGTCTTGGAAATAAACCATCTCCTAGTAGACATGTGGTAATATATATTCCTTGAATGAAAATTAAGTGATTGGATCCAACTCCATCATCAATTATAGAACCACCATACGTTACAACAATGGAAAGGGTTCATGTGGTAAAAGTTCCGATTTTGGGGTCATCTTATCTAGTGGTAGTAAATTTTCCAATAGCATAATAATAGTGGGATGACTAAAGGGGGAATAAATCGACCACCAAATCCTAGAGGTTGTTGTGTTAGGTGAAAATAGATTTTAGAGGGCTTTGTTAGTGTGACCACTCCCAAAGCCATCTCTCATGTACAAAAATCCACTTATGTTGAATAACTCCTCTAGAACCTAAATGGAGAAATTCATTTATTCAAGGGTTAGGTCCATTACACACACCTATAATAGAGAATGATAATTTCCATCGAACTAGTAGTTGGTGAATAAAATGGGGGTTAGCATGACTTTAGTGAAGAGGTATGTGAAATTCATCATTACCCATATATGATTTGATTATTACTAGAACCATGCTAATATTTTTTTTATTTGGATATTCAAGGTGGGTGGTGAAACTTGGTCCCCTCCTGCTACACCAGTATACTCTCCATGGGGTATGGTGGATTTGGTTGGCTTAAAATAAAACTTAGAGACTAATGAGAAGTGATCTCCCAATCAAATAGATATCATAGAGGTAGTAGTTGCTAATCCAAAATCATCACCATCTATGAATCTTCCAGTATTGCCTCTTTCTCCTCAAGTTTTTATCCCTTTGAAAATTATTCGTTTAAAATATACGAGGAAGAAGAATAAGAAAAGGTCATCAACTAATAAATATCACCAAGAGTTAAGCAATTAGTGTTTGACTTTGTATATTTTTATCTTTTAATTTATTTAGTATCTTTTCTAAAATATTTATTTGTACTAGTTCTCAGTTGGTACCTTTAGGAACACCGAAATATGAACCTAAGGAAAAAAAACCTTTCATCACTCTAGTGGGACCTCTAATATTTGGTGAGGTCCATGGAAATGCATAAGTGGCTGGGATTCAATTAGGTTTGGACCCAGTGTTCGACACTAATACACTAGCACTCAATCCATTTAAACCGATTGGGGGGACCTCTCTTAGATTATCCAGTCAAATGCAGCTACTCTTCCACTGATATTTCAATTATGGATGCAGCTATATAATGTTGTTTAACTTCTTTTAATATTTGTATTACTTCAAGGTGATGCGGAAACTACATTGATAAAAGGGAAATCATCTGTTCCTGAAAGTCGCACAGCATAGGAAAACACCGTTATCACCTCTCAAGTTGAGGTTGAGTTGACATAAGTGGCTATTTTATGGGTGAAAAGTTATGTTATTTTTAGTTAGATTGATTGATTATACTTTATGACACTATTTATGTTTACAAACTAATTGGTCTTATTGTGTTCAATTTCAATAATTCAACATCAATGGTTATATGTCCTTGACTCCTCTTCTTTAGTGTCTCACCCATCAAAAGTGACTGGAGCACAAATGTTCCTTACATCAATCCCATAAAGGGATGAGAGAAAGATTCCTTCAGTCAAAAACCGAGTTCCAAAATACATTTTTTTTCTTGGGTTAGTCATAGGTCAGGGATCAGATTACTTAGCATTTCAACAACATCTAAATTGAAATATGTGAGGGGAAATCTAGAGGATGATCACAAAGGGACCCTTTAAAAATGACTGGGATAGATCGTGTAACCTATGGTATATCTTGAAAACCATAAAATGTGGTGGGATTTATTTTAGAGCACTTTATTCCATGGTGAAGGTGGTGGTTCAATTAGGGGATAAAAGGAGGGCCCTAAAACATAAACTATCAACTGTTGATGTCTCATCTTCAAACATTTAGGATTGCAATGAGGCCTTGCATGAAGCCTCAAAGCATGAAATGGAAATAAATACAAACCAAAAAAATTTCAATGGTATGTGGGATGATATATATATATATATATATATATATATTAAAAATATATTTCCTACCTGCAATACATGCTCAATGTTGGGGAGAAAAAGTGACAGAATAGAATAATCCTTTTGATATAGCATAGAAGGCCATACATGACATTGTTTCCCGGATGGAGGCACTATGGAAAGATGTATAGGTGGACACCACACTGGTATATAAATTTTTCTAATCCATATATAACATTGATAATAAGTTGTCATATCTCAAGGGGAATTTTTATTCTTTGTTTTCATAACCGTTGTAATTTTTAGGAACCTAACTTTCTTTGGGGATCAAGGGAGAGACTCTAGGCTTTGGAGATTACTCCATCCTTTTGTTTTATAAATAAATGAAATATTTTGAACTCCATGTGTTTATTTTAAACTTCATTTTATTATTTTATATATTCATGATATATTTATGAATTAGTATCATATAAATTGACACAACACGTTAAGATTCTCTAAACTTTTAATTCAACCAAAATCTGAACTCAAAGACTTGATCCATAAATAATTCCCCTAGGGTGTGTCTTGGAGATGAATATTGCTATAAAAACAATTCCAAGATATAAGGGCCACTCTATTTTAAATAATGATGTATTTTTTTCAAAATGAATACTTGGGTGACTATTACATAGAGCGGTCTTTCTTTGACCTTTTTTTCAACCAGGGACCTAGCGAGCTTATCTTGACTATTGTAGGGGCCATATAATGGGCCCCAAAAACATTAGGTCACTTTCCTTTATTTCCATTAATTTAAAATATTCTTATTATAAGGAAGGATTATCATTTGGTATCTTTTATTTTTCTTAGGTCACCCTTTTTGGGTTTTCAACCTAATAAGGTTTTTGAATTTTCTTCTTCATTAACACACAATGCATCTAGTGAGTAAAGAATTGAATTTTTTCCAGACCGTTATTTATGGGTTTCAAATATTTTTAGCACTATGTCTCTTATATTTTTCATTTTAATTTCATGAATTTTAGAACAATGTAACTAATGATTTAGGTTGAATTTATTTGACCAAAAAATGATGGTGTTTAAGTCATATATCTTAGACCCATATTTTGAGAGAAAAATATCATGTTTTGAATGATAAATCCACAAAAATGGGGAAATCTTGACTCGTGGATCTTAAAAAATGGTGGTGACATTGGAAATACATGTCTAAGATGATTGTGTATCACACCAAGATGATGCATTCCACTATAATGTTATCAAGGCTCACAGAGATCAGAGGAAATTTTATTAAGGTTAGTATAATAACACCTATTGTAATGCACATTAATTCACGATTTATTACATAATGATACACTTAATACAACCCAAACAGACTATCAAGCCTATTTTATTTGTGAAATTAGGTACATATTATAAAAACATGAAATATAAATAAAAAAAATTATTGAAAATATACTTAAATTGCTTCTGAAATATGATTATTCTTCTAAAACTCCATGGGATAACCTAGGGATGCACATAAGAAACGGGTGAGACATAAATCCCATTAATGTAATAAAAAAAATAACATAATAAGGTAATGTTATCCAAGGGGAATATCAAGGTATTGTAAAAGGGATAAGAATCATAATCTTGAACAATGTGGCGTGATATAAAATCATAATATAATGAAATATGGGAATATGGAAACAATATAAAACATGAAATCATAAACATAGATCAAGTATAGCTAACATGAAATCATAACATTTTGTGATTAGGATAACCTACCATGAACCATAAATTTCATCCGAGGATATAAAAACACTACCTAATTCATTGGAGGGCTATCTAATTCAGGGACCATCCGCCACATTGCTACCATGTACAAGCATAAGAGTTCCTGATAGATCATACAACATAAGGATATATTTCATAAATTTTAATCCCATGATTAAATAGTTTGTGTTACATGCATGGAATTCAACAATAAATGAATTACATGTACATATAGGTGAATACCCTTGAGTGGAAATGACGATGGGTATTCACTACACAAATATTTAACATGGAAAACCACATGATAATTTCAGAAGCATAAAAAGGGTACAAAAAGATTCTTGGAAGGGTTAAATAAGAGTGAAATGGGTGTATCATCACTTTAAAATCAAACATAAAATAAGAGTAATGTGTAAAAACATTTCCAACCATGAAACATTTGTAAACTAAAGGCATAATATAAAGAAGGTTCTTGAATAAAGAGGAGAATAAGAGGATACCATTCCTTGAGAAGATGCATCTTAATGATTTGGAGGAGCTTATTAAGAGATAAATGGAACAATGGGATGGATCTAGAGAAGTAATTTCTTATTATTTTAATTCTACAATGGTTTTGAGTCAAGATTAATTGTAGGTTTGGTGGTTTTATAAAGCAATAATGATGTGAATTCTTTATTAATTTTTCAAACTTAGGTTTTGGACACTATTTGATAAATTAATAAAAACTAAAAACCATCCCAATTTTTTTGCACATGGTTTCTCCTAAATATAAATTTTTTATTTATTTTATAATTCAATGAATATAACTCATTAAAATAATAATATAGGTGATGTCAATGTGAGTAATGTTTATAAATAATTTATTTTAAAAACTTAAAATATGATATATGTTTTAGAAGATTCATTAAAGGTTTATAAAATTAATCAAATAAACTCAAAAATATATTATATAAATTTTTAAATATATATTTGGATGTTTATACCATTTCCGCAATATATTAAATCACTTTTTGGTCAATATTATTTCATAATACACGTTCTATATTTATGTTCTATTTAATTTTGAACCAAGAGTTATACTATCTCCAAAAATTATGGGAAAATAATTATTGGATAATTTCAAGGTGAAAATTACAAAAATAATGATTATTTTATATAAATAATTTTATAAGTATGTGAATTTAAACTTTTATATCAAAAATCATCATCTATTGAAAATTAATTTTTTTTAAAATAATAGTTTTCTAACCATTATAAAAATTATATTTTACTTTATAAAATTATATCATCATTTATATATGATAAATATTATTTAATAGTAATATTTTATTAAAATAATTTTTTTTTAAAATTACTCAAAATGTTTGTCTTGATTGAAAATATATATTTCCAAAAAATAAAATTTTTTAGTTCATCATATCAAAATCTTATTTTCATCAATATCATTATTTAATCAATTAAAAAGAAATATTAAAAATGGATACATAAAATTATTATTTTATTAAAAATAAAATATAAAAAATTAATACTTTTAGGGTCCATATACATAAACCTTTACTACACTAGTGAACTCCATAAGGGTAAGTTTTATAATGGGGAGATTTTCATGGGGTTGATCAGAAAACATGGTTTGTTTCATGATATCGGTAAGCTTGAAATTATCTGTTAAATATCTTTTTCGTTACTTTAGTTAATAAATATTTAAATGTACATGGTCAAGGGAAATCCTAGTGATGTTATGTTTCTCTAACTCCCATGTAAATGGGATTTATAGTGTATAATCATACTGGTTGAGTCCATTGATTCCTTAGTTTGTGTCAAATGGACTTTATTATAACCCTTAATATACTAATATTAATGGTTATTATAAAATAGATATATTATCAATGGTTATATTGTTTAATATATATTAAATTTTAAAGAGTATATAATTGTCCAAAACAACCTAAGTAGTTGATGTGTTTTCTATAAATTTATTTCTTAATATGGTATTTACTCATTTAAAAATTGAAATTTCATTTATAAAATTTCAGGTGGTTACACTATTCCCCTTTTAGAAATTTACCCTTAAAATTTTAATTTCATACACTAAAAAATATGATGCTACTTCTATTTCACCCCCACTTTTAGTTTCTATGTTGCTTCCTTGAACTTCTGGTTCGGACACAACACTTTAACAAGGTGAGTTATCTTGTTTCCTAGATCTTTTTCTCTAAGGTCTAAGATATTCACCAACTAATCCTTATATGGAAGATAATTCTACAATGGTACCACCTCAAGATTTAGTACATGTTAGAGGTGTGATATATACTTATTCAATAGGGATGTATGGAACACATCATGTACTTGATAGAGGTTTGGAAGGATTTATAGTCGACCGACCTCCACTTTGATGTGATCAAGGATCTCAAAGGGGATGATGTATCTAGAAATAAGATTTCCCATATTCCAAAACCTCATGAATTTCTTCCATGGAGATATATAAAGGAAAAATTTATCTCCAAGCTTAAACTCTAGATCTCGTCATTGATTTCTGTATAGATTTTTTATGAACATTTTACATATTTAAAATGAAGCTAATTAGTTCAAACCTTCTTTTCCATCCCTTGGATAAGATTATGCCCCATCTTCTTTAACTCTCCAACATCATACCAACATGGAATCCACTTCCCATATAGGGCCTTATAAGGTTCCATTTTGATTATAGAATAGAATCTATTGTTATATGATAACTTTTATTGGGGAATGTGTTGATCCCAACATCCATGGAAATCCATTGAACTGATCACAATATATCCTCTATAGTTTGAACGGTTCTTTCAAACTGAACATCATATTAAGGTCATAAGAGGTTTTGAAGCATAGTTTGGTATCCAATGCTGGTTGAAGGCTTCTCCAAAACATTTATGTAAACCTCATATCTTGGTCAGATTCAACAAAAAGTGTAACTCCATGTATTCTTAGAACTTCCCTCATATATAACTTTATTATTATTTTCAAGAGATAATCTTCCTTAATATCTTTGAAATGTTCTTATTTTGTAAGGTGATCCAATACAACCAATATGTAATTATAAACTTTAGGGGTCTTGGGGATTCCTATAATGAAATAAATGGTTATGTTTTCCCATTTCCATTCTGATATAAGAAATTTTGGAATCATACCCTTAGAATTCGATCATTTATCCTTATCTTGTGGGCATACCAAGCATCAACATAAAAACTCCACAATATCTCTCTTCATGTTATCCAACCAGAATTTTTTCTTCAAATATCTATACATCAGAGTGCTTCCTATATGGATATAGAAGGATGAGTTATGCACATCACCTAGAATTACCCTCTTCAATTCTGATTTTTATGGGACACAAATCTGATTTCCAAACCATACAACTCCATCTTCATAAAAATTGAATGAAGAAATATTCACTACCTTATCCTATAAAACTCATAATATTTATGGGACTCCATGATCCTATCAAGAATAAATGGTTGTACTATATTTGATAAAGGTGGGTTGATGATCATTTCATTATTCCTATATCAATTTTTTCATGTCCAAGATGATTGGATCACTTTCAATCCTCATCATGGATAGTGTTGTGAGATCCTATAGACTTAGAGAATTTTCCACTTTGTTTGCCTTGTCATGATGGTAAAAGATTGAATAATAATAATCACTGATCAGATCTAACCACCTTTATTAGTGTATATTAAGATCCTTTGGTGTGAATATATACTTTAGGATTTTATGGTCCATAAATATGTCACACTTTCTATATAGAGATAAAATCATCATATCTTCAACACGAAGATCACTACTACTAATTATAGATCATGTTTTGGGTAGTTATTCTCATGGATCATTAATTGGAAGGAGGTATAGGCTATTACATTTTCATCTTTTATGAGTACACAACCCAATACCTTTTTGTATTCATCAATGTAGATAAAAAAATCCTTCCCTAATGAAGGGTAATGTGAGAAAAGGAATAGTGATTATGTACTTCTTAAACTGTTTAAATCTTTCTACACAAATGTCATTCCAACCAATGTTGAATCCTATTTGAGTAATATTGGTTAGTAGGGAATAAAGTTTTGATAATTTTCTCAAATATCTATGATATTACCCAACTAATCCAAGGAAGCAATGGATTTCCATCATATATGTTGGTCTTATCCATCCTTTAATTGCCTCTTCTTTTTAGAGGATCCGTAGATATCCCTTTTATGGTGATAAAATTCCATAGCAAAGTAACTTTATCCAAAAAAACTGACATTTACTACACTTTTTAAATAAATTTTCTATTTATAAAATCTTTAGTATAGTATTTAGATTCTCATAATGTTCCTCCTTCCATTTATATTAGACAGGAACATTGTCTTTAAGAACTAACATAAATTTGTTGAGTTGATCCATAAATACTCTATTCATTAAGTCTATGATGATTTTTGGAGTACTAGTGAGTCTATATGGCATCAATATGAACTCATAGTTCCCATACATTAAACAAGAATTAGTCGTGGTGATATTGTCCTTCTTCACCCTTAATTGATAATAGCTTGATTGAATATCCACTATAGGGATGTATTGGGCTCCATGTAGATAATTAAACAAGTCATATATCCATGGTAAAGGATACTTGTTCTTAATCATGATCTTTTTTAGCTTAAGATGATTAATTAATAGGTTCATTGACCAATACTTCTCCATAACGAATAGGATTGGTTCACCCCATAGTGAATCACTTATGTGTATAAACCATTAATCTAGATTATATTGTAATTATTTCTCAAACTCCTCATGTTCAACAATGGTAATTATATAGAGATACTTGGATATCAATTTATATCTTTTTATCATATCAATTGAGAACTCAACCTCATGGCTAGGGGGAATACCAAGAAATTATTTGGGAAACTCATAAGAAAATTCCCTTACAATGGGCATTTTATCATGGATGAAATTTTCATTAGTCTCAATAATTTTATCTAGATGCTATTACTTTCAAGGTAAAAATATCCACAATTGAGATGTTAGTACCAAAAATGATCCATCATATTCCTTTCACTTGTATAGAATTGTAGGGTGATTTTAGATATGGAGGGTGAATTTATTCCCTTGGGAATTTATGTTGTCTCTATACAAGGAAATACAATCCACTACTAAAATAACATTGAATTTTGAAATGGGGAGTATTATATGGTTTCCTAATAAATTTATCCCATGAATTTGGATAGGTGCAGAGTTATATGCTTCAGATGAACCAATTGACCCATTAACCATTTTTACAGGTGGTTTTTTAATGATTCTACTAAACTTGCATGATATAAAAGAATTCAAAAACCCCTAAAAAAGTATGTTCACTATTCATTAATGAATAACTAGTGTACACATTACCACTTTATTATTGGGATATACCTATGTCGTTGTTATGGAATAAACACATCCTTGATCTCTTAGAGATTAAGGTTGTTGTCGTCAGTTATCATTGACAACCCTTGGACAAGGTATTAGATTCTCATACTATCGATGTTTCTTTATATGAAACATTGGATGATAGTGTAACACCCCAAGCTTCTATGGTACGCTTCTCTTTGAATAATGTGATAGCGTGTGTTGTACGCAACACCGAGTTCTAACACACCATAACTAATCAAACTAGCCGTTATGAATAGTAATACCTACTTTTTGAAATTATATATATTTTATATTTGAAAATGGACTTCATTTTTGGATTCGGAATATCGAATTTAGCCTAGGGTGAAATTTTGGTACATTTCGGATAACTTTCATATTTTGATGAATAGTGAAAATTTCTAAATTTTAATTAAAAACAACTTTTTTAATCAAAATAATTAATAGTGATAAATTATGAATTTGAGTGGTTTTAAAGTATATTTAGAATATATTTTTACCATTCAATTTAATGTTTATCATTGGACATAATTTTACAATTAAACCGAACATAAACAAGTGTCAATCTTTTGATAGTTATTATCTCTTAAAAACACGCTTTTTGTTTTGACAGCGGGAATTAATTTTAAATTAATTTCTGCCACTTCTGTGTTTTGAAATTAGGAAAATGGATTCCATATTTGGAATCAGGATGTTCAAATTGTGTAAATAGGTAACTTTTATTTTTAGACATTTTGAATAGTTACTGTGGTAAATATTTTATTTACCATGGTTAAAGGGTAAATCCGGTAAATAAGGGTTAAAAAAATAATATTATAATAATACAAAATTACCCTAAAACGTGTCCTAACCTTATTGGTGGACACATACCCGACCATGGGCATCCTTGGGTCAATTTGGGGACCCCTTGGAGCCACTTGTATGTGGTAGGGACACTTTATATTAATAAAGTTAAAATAAAAATAAAAATGGCATAAGCTTACATCTTTTAGAAGAACAATTTTTACATAGGGTTATACATGTTGGATTTTCGATTATAAATATTCATTAGAAAGCTAAAACGATTTCCTACATAATGATATTTTACTTATAATTTTTAGACATTAAATAATTTATTTTATTTATGACACAATGATGATGCAGTAATTACTATAATAGTGAAAAATTAAAATAAGTGATATTATAAATACCCAAATAAATATAATATGAAACTTTTAATGAATTAAACTAATTTTCTAGGATAATATGATATATTAGGATTGATTTAATTGACTTTGTTCGAATTAATAAATCTGTTATGAGTTTCACAAAAATCAACTAATGAATAGTGTCAAAATTGACATAAAAGAATTCTTAAAACAAATATTATATTATTAATTGATATTAAATTCCTAAAAATCTAAGGTTCGGCCAAGAGACTTATATTATGATAGGTTAATCATTAATGGACCACTTGGGGGTCTCTTGTATGTATATAGTAATTTTATTAACCATATTATATAAAAATACAAAGAGACATTGTAAAAGTGAAACTAATTAACTTAGAGTTAATACTTAAAGATAAGGTTAATATAAGTACCCAAACCTGTCTAAATTCTATTGGTTGAGTGTTTTTCGACCTATCCCAACCTTAACCTTTGAATAGTCAACTTTGGAGCCATTATAAACCGAATATGAATTTATTATAAATTAATATTTCTATCTTTTCCAAAGGTGCCCCTCACCCCTCTTATAAAAGGGCACTCCTCCTTCTCATTTCTTCACACCTCTAAAGCCTTTTGGTTCGGCCAAACTCTGCCCAAATACTCTCCCAACATCCCTCAATACAACCTAGAGGCCTTAGTTTGATCAGAAAGCCAACCTAAGGATCCCTTTTGATCAAATCAAAAGGAAGAACCCGAAGAAGAGGTAATGATTTCACCACCCTTTTCTAAGTTCATTTCTTCTTCCACTTCTTCTTCCTTTGTTCTTACCATTCTGAAATAATAACTCCAGTATCTCACATATACTGTGATGTTATTATAAATATGGTACAATCATATTCAGTATTCTATCCACCCTTTGAATAACATGTCACCATACGTGCGTACGTACGGCTTACCGTCTCCACGTCGTGGTGTAATTGTTATTCAATATAATATTATTTGGATGGGTATAATAATGATGTGTAACTCATGTAAATAATAAATATAACATGTTAATGATTCTGTATATATGATATACCATCCATTTATATATTATTTTAATATCAAAAGAATGATATTGTCGCTCGTGCGTACGTACGGACTACCGTCTCCACGAACGCGATGAGATTCATTCTCCATCGTAACCATTAAAGCGTAATTATCATTTTATGATTTAAAAATGATGTTTAAGGACTTGATATCATTCTGGATATGAATAATATACAACCTATCCTTTACAAACATGTCTTACGTAACAAAACATATGAAAGAAAACAAGTAAGTTAACACCCGAAACAACGATAATACTAAGATATTATTATCAAATCAATATTAAAAGATCATATATGATATCATATTAATGTATATGATTCTTGTATAATTTAATAACAATTATTTCACCATTATACAGGAGGTTAACCTACCACAACCAAGGAAAAGTACAAGGTAAGGGTTATTTCACAATCTCTTCATTATCCGAGGTTGTATTATACGTAATAATCTACTGGGATCTCGTTATCATCCACATCCATGTTTCTTCAAAATGTATTTCAAAACATTTTTACTATTTACAAGAATATGGGTTAAAGTCATTTATACCCTTTTTTGACTTTTTATAAGAGGTTTATAAAGGAATCTTTCCGTCGTTTTCAAAACAAGGTCTTTTTTAACCTTTTCGACAGAATTGAGGTAAGAATGTTTTTTTTAACTTATACGGCGGGTGCGGTTATTTTCCGCCGTTATAAAATCGTCGAAGCTTCCCATACAAGCTTATAAGAATATTTTCAAAGAAAATGTTTTATTTTATATGGATCTTAAATGATTTCAAAATAAAAGGAGATATTTCTTTAAAAAGAATTTTGATTTCATCTATGTCAACATCCTTTGATGGATTTTAAGATTATTTGAAGTTGATTTATTATGATACAAAACTTCTATATTGTATTGAAGGTTTTGTGATATGTTTGACTGTGGATGTGCTATTTTTATACCATTCATAGTTTATTGTGAAAGTATTGACATTTCGTATGCTAGTTTTAATACGAATGTTTATGTTATGTTTAAACCTTTTCATATGGGAATGCATTGGACTTAATAAGTGACGGGTGGAGCCCGCTATAGCTCCTCGATGCATCGGTAGGTCTCATGAGACAAACTAGTGTCTTGGCACAAGGCCTTGACAAAATCTTATTTGTAGTCTTGGCACGAGGCCTTGGCTATGTGGTTATGATAGTCTGGCATTATGCATTCCAACATTATGAAAGTGGTTATTGATTTTTGCATGTGATTATTCGATTAGTAGAATATCCATGTGAATAAGTAAATGGCATTATTTCATTTTACTTTTGCCATACCATGTTGAAGTTCAATTTTAAAAGGCTTTTGTTTTAGTAATGCATTGCCTTAAATGTTTATTCTTATTTATAAAAGTTTCCGCTATATTGTTATCCTTACTGGGCATTTGAGCTCACCCCTTTTCAATGTTTTATTTTTCCCAGGAAGTGAAGAAGTAGGTTATGAATGACCTGCAGGGATATTATGTGGGGATATGAGTGTGGATTATGGAGACATTATGTTATTGTAGTAGTTTTTCATTTTATGATGTAATGTAAAACTTATGAATATATCTAGTGTTTCCAAGGCTACTAAACCAATCGGTCTTTCGGGATTTGATCTTTCTTGTGATCATGCCAATGTTATGTAATTAATGCACCGACTCTGGGTAGCTGGGGTCGGGGCGTTACAGATAGTATTAGGATTTACTAGAGAATTTATTTCATCACATTTTTGGGTTTCCCCCATTTTCAATCAATAGCTAAGTTCCCTTCCTTACCTCACCTAAAGTATTTCCTTTCCCCTTTAGTAAATTACAACGATTCTTTTCCCCACACTTTCGATAAATGAAATGTTGTAATTTCTTGCAACTAATAGATTTCTCCATCATGCTACCAAAATTAAACTCTGATTTCTACTTCTTGTCCCCATTAGAACCTTGAGATTAACTAATCTCCATTTCGACTTTGAGGGAACATCAAAAAATTTACTCATAGATATCAAATTCTTGAATGGATAGGGATCGTTGTAGATTCAGCTTTATCTAAATAAAAAAGAAGTTAAATTTACTTTAATAGGTAATAAAAAAGATATAGGTGTATCGTGAAAGCCTAGTAAATTTTTACTCATATGACCCAATAGATTCCTTATCCTTTTTCATGAGGATAAAGAAATACCTATCCAATTAAAATTGGAGATTTAAAGGAAAATATTTTTTGAAAAACATTTTTTGTAATTCCTTCCACTCCATCACTATGATATCCTCCTAGGGATTTGTATTTTTGACCAGCATCCACCATTTATCATCTTTTCCATCAATGAAATAAACATCCAACTTAACCTTATCTTTCTTAGAGAATTGATATATGAAGATGGGATTTTCAATTGAGTCGATCCATTGATCATTTATTAAGGGATCATAATATCTACTAAACTTTGGAGGCCTTTGTTTCATAATGGTATTAATTACAACTTTCCCTTTATTAGGGGGATTTGGTAATTCCTCTTGATTGATGTTTTGGTTCAAAAATTGAGTTAACTGAGAATTTTTTTTAAAAATGTTCATGATTCATAGTCCAATAGGGCTGGGCATATCATTTGGGTAGTCATCACATTGTCCCTCATATTTATTGTTGGCTCAGTTTCTCCTATTCCAAGCCATTACCTAATATTTAGGGACAATTAGGGATGAATATTTTTAAACTATTAAACACATAAAATAGAAACTACGAACATTTAATGGATAACTCATAATTTACACATATTATTTAACCTATGAATTTCAAGGTTTCAATCTATGTTATCCATGATATATTTCTTAACATAAAATATTATGGTCATTTTTATTCTATTAATATTTGTTTGTAAGGAGATGTGAATTTACCGAAGCATATCCCCCAGGAGTTTAAAACAAGGTGTTTAGCAAGGATCATTTTCATCCCCTAGGTGATTATTGAGTCTATCTCAATTCTTATTTTTCTAGGTTATTACCCCTAGGTACCTCTGTGATAGATCTACATCTACTTGTTGTAGTTGGATAGGGAAGTATTTTCTTAGAAACCACTTTCTATATAGTTTATCAAAATTTAGGGAGTTTTCCCTATATTTAGTCTTATCCCTAATGATTTCACTAGTGTTTTATAATTCTAATCCAAAAAACAGACTTTCCTATGATACCAACCATGATAACCCATGTCTTAGTACACTTTAATTTTTGATTTATTATATAAGGATGCACATAATAAAACCTAAAAAGATTAAAAAACCTTGTGTATCAAGGAAATTAGGTACATATCTTAGCAACATGTAAATAAAATAAAATAAAATTATTGAAAACATACTTAAAATGCTCTTAAACTTTCATCATTCTTCTAAAATTACATGGGATAGCCTATAGACGTACATAAGAAAGTGGTGATTTATAAATCTTTATAATGGATTAAATAGATAATTTCATAAGGGAAATAATTACATGTTACATTAAAGTTAATGTGGTCTTTCATAACATGTAAATCATAATCATAGTAAATTTTATGTGTATGAAATTTCCCAACATGAGAAATTAAAAAAATTCCTAATATAAATATTGTGTTTGAATAAAGAGGAGAAGGAGAGGATCCATTACTTTTAGAAGACACATCTAAATGCTTGTGAGGATATTCTTAAGAGCAAGGGGTTATTTGGGAGAGATATACCAAGGGAAAGGAAGAGTAATGTCATTCATAGAGGGTTTTTAGGGAATAGTAAGGTGATTTTTTGTGGGTTTAACTAGAAAAAAGATAAGATGTTTCTTTATTAATTTCCAGACATAGATTTCAGACTATATATGATAAAGTAGTCAAAAACACAAACCATATCACTATTTTTACCCATGGTTTCTACCAAATAGTTTTGGTTCTAATTATTTTATAGGGATAAAATCTGAAATCAATTAAATAATACCATTGTGGATTTGTAAGTGAGTCATGATTATAAATAATAGATTTTAAAAATATAAAATATAATATAGGTCTCAGAGGATTCATTAATGGTTTATAAATTTAAAAAATTATATATTAAAAAATTATTTTACATTATAAATATATAATTGGTCATTTATTTCTTTTATGGCATATATTACATCACTTTTGGGTCATTACGATGTCATAATACACACCATATATTTATATCGTATTTAATTTTGACCCAAAAATTCCACTGTCTCTAAAAATTATGAAAATAACCATTGAATAATATTCAAGTTATGATTTCAAAAATAATTTTTATTTTATCCAATAATTCTATAAGTATGATAAATTACACTTTTGGATCAAAAATCCACATTTATTTAAAAATAATGGTATTTTTGATAATAATAGTTTTCTGACACTTACAAAAATTATATATGACTTTGTAAAATTATATATCATTTTTATTTAAAAAATATTATTTAATTATAATATTTTATTAAAATATTATTTTTTTCTAAAATTATTAATTTCATCAAAATTTGTGTCTTGACTAAAACTATATATTTCCCCAAAAATACAGTTTTTTTTTCATTATATCAAAATATTATTTTTATTAAACTCGATATTTAATCATTTAAAAAGTAATATTAAAAAAGGAATAAATATAATCATTGTTTTATTAAAAATAAAATATAAAAATTAATATTGTAAGGTTATAAATACATAGACCATTGTTACACTAGTGAACACCCTAACGGTAAGATTTGTGATGGTGACATTTCTATGGGGTGGTTCAGAGAACATTGTGTGGGAAATGATTTTGAAGATCTTGGACCTCTCCCATAAATGGTTTTTTCATGTTTTAGATTTTTATTCTCATCTTGGCAGTGGTCAAGGAAATATCACAATGGTGTTATCTCCCTCAGAAGCTCTGATAAATAGGCTTCATAGGGAACAATCCTACTGGTTAGGGTCATTAATTCCTTTTTTTGTGTCAAAGGTACTTTATCATAACCCTTAATATACTAATATTAATGTCCACTATAAAATAGCTATATTATTAATGGCTATGATTCTTAATGTAATTTTAAATTTGAAAGACCATATAATAGGGAGAAATAACAAAATTAGGGCATGTGTTTTCAATAACTACATTTCTTAATAATTCCTTTACTCATTTAAAAAGGTAAATTTCATTTATAATTTTTTTGTTCATTAGAGTAAATTCAGCTCTGGTTAAAAGGTTGGGGATCATATATAGGATGCAATATGGGTGTACATGCATAGTGAAATTGAGGTTCCCTTATATCCGGATTAGCTCATCACCAGAGATCTGAAAGATTTTATGTGGGATTCAAGAACTCAAGACATAAGTTGGGTTACAGATAATGAATATTCAAGAAGGGTTCTGGAAATCTGTATACTTGCTTCAAAGATGAGTATTGAGTAATTTTTCTAGCACCTTAAATCCTTTCTTCGTGAATGAGTAAGATATATGGTGATGCAACATCAAGGATGCTGAATCGAGTAGAATATTTGGATTTTTCGTTGTTTAAATCGTGACTCAAAGAGTTTGAACCAAGGATGATGAGATGGGGTAGGCATGTTTGGGATGATCAGGAACAAACCTAGGGTAAAAAGTTCTTCTAAAATGTTTCCAAGTCACATAGGGATCATGTGATCTTGTTGAAAGGTGAATATTCCTCTGGTTGATAGCTAAGCAGGTCATATGTAGGATCCATTATGGGCATACATGAACAGTCAAATGGAGAGTCCCTTGAAGCCATATATGCTACTTAATAGATGCCTTAAAATATTTGTGAAGATTTTAATTATTGAGTAATGAAGTGGGTTATATATAATAGGCTATCCAAGGAGGGCTTTGGAACCCAAGATACAGTTTATGGGATATATCAAAAAAAGTTGGCATTCAATTTCTGTTCATGAAGCTCAAACCCGGAATGAGGTACTACATTGTTACATAAATAATGGGCATGGTATATGGTGATGTAATAATGAGGATGTAAAATCCAATTTAATTTTTTTATTTTGGGTTCTGTAAATCATGTCTTAAGGAGTTTTAACCAACAATGAGGAGATGGGTAGACATGTCAAGAATGATTTAAAATCAAACTGTGGTGACATGTTTTGATACATTATTTGAAAGGCTTTGTGGGATTGAATGGCCTTTTTACAAATTGAATATTCATATGGTTTTAAATATGGGTGGCTTATATATATATATATGATACATTATGTGAATACATGCATAGTCAAAAAAAGAGTCCCATGAAGCTGTATACACAACTTACTAGGGGATATGAATGGTTTTTGGAAATTCAAAATCGTGATTAATGAAGTGGATTATGGATAAAAGTATATCCAAGGAGAGTTTAGGAACCCTAAAAATTATTTCTATAAATGATAAACAAATTATAAATATGAAGGTAAATTATAAATCTTTTCTCTATCTCTTTATTGGACTTGAAGGGTCCAAAAACCATGGATAGGATTTTTTTTTCAAGGTCATAAAATAGACCCTACGTGCTTTTCACCTTTTCGATTTACACTCTAATTTTTTCCTAAGCTCATTAAGAGTAAGGATTAGTGAGTTGATACATGAATTTTGGTCAGAATACCATTTTTGTTTTTTTATCCTAAAATGTTTTACGTATATTTCACTAGGATTTTAAGGTATTAGGATTTGGACCATCATGGTCTTGAGTCTAAGGTGGTATATCATAAAAAATGTTCACACTATTTAATGTCATGATGCATAGAATGAGTATGAGGGATATGTGTGAAAAAACATATTAATTAGTACTCTTGAGGTCAAGAATATTCTAAAACCCTTTTAATGAGAGATAAAAATACTTTAAATCATGGTTATTGGTTCTAAAATCATGAGTAATTGTATTGGAAATACATGAAAGGGGTGATGATAGTGAATCACAATAGAGTGGTGACCTCTGTTGTCACGTTGTTAGGGATCATGAGGATTGGAGGGCCTTTTTACAAGGTGGAGACAGCTATTGATGATAGGTTGGGGCATCATATACAAGATCCATGGGAATACATGCATTGTCAATTATAGGGTCCTTTAAATCTGAATATGATCCTTCCCAATGGACATGGAAGTTTTATGGTAATACGTGATAATCAAGACAAAAAGTGTGGTTTATAGATTAAGATTCCTTGAAAATATGATGAAAGTGTCCCGAACCATGGTTTTCCTTGGTCAGGCTATCATATACCTTTTATAGGGAGTGGTAATGGAAGATAATTTCTACAGTTTAACATCATCAAATAAGGTATCAACTGTCATGCAATTTAACATCATGGGACAAAGACTCTACGATACACAGTTCAATATCATTTATCTAGGATGATATCTGGAGGAAATATTATCCTTGTAGATTGTTATGGATAAATTACTATATGATGGGATTCCCTTTCATAGATCTGACTCATACATAAGAAAAGTGGGTCTTTTAATACTAGACCATTCTTGATTAGTTAAGGGTCTTAAAAAGTGGACCATTTTTTGGATCTCGTCTTTATTCATGACGCACAAAATTAATAAAAATGGGTTATCCTGGACCTCTAAGTTCATGTGATTCAATCTCCCTATGTTAAAGAATATATAGTTGGAGAACAATCCATACAGTGTTGGCTATGGGTGAATAAAAAAGAGGAATATGAAACATTGGGAAAATATTAGCATCAAATGGGTCTAAAACGAGAGAAAACATGTTGAATACTCATACACATATCTGAATCAGACATATAACGATTCCTTTTGGAGTTTGTGGCTTGGACCAGGATCTGGGATCCAAGCATCACTACCTATCTTGTATAGATAGAAATAAATCCATACATTTTTACTGAATATAATGTCACTATCATAGAACTAACTCATATAAAAGTGAAATTAAAAAGTGTTTCACCTTAGCACATGAACATTTATTGAGGTGATGGAGGCAAACACAATTGGGTGAAAGGGTGTGTTTTTGTACTATATTCTTCTAATGAAGACATGTGAGGATAGATGAATCAATCCATGCTCCCATAAATGCATCTAGATAATATTAAAAGATAAAAATGGGTATTATTATTTTTAGGATTATGGTTTTTTATAAGATAAATAATCTAGGATTCACAATGTATCCTGAATGGACATGAATCAAGCCACATGAAGTTATATAAAAGAGTATCCCCGCATATATTTGGGTCATATGTAGGAGAATGGGGCATGTTACTACTCAAAATATAAATTATCTACTATGGTCTTGGTTAATGATCTCTAATTATTAACTATATTTTTAAGGAGAAGGGACCTTGTATTATTAGAGGCTTCTAATTTTGAGGGAATATTCATAATCTTGCAGAAAAATATGAATGACTAATTTTGATACAGACCAAGAATCCAAGAAATTTATTAAAGTGATAAACATATATTTGGTCCTATTAAAATATTTTTAGGAATCTCTATATATCCTTAATGTTTAGAAATCAAGCCACATGTACTTATTCTAAATAAATTCTCCTTTATAGATCTATATCTATACAGGGGGGAGTTTTTGACATTGTGGTTGGCCCCATAATAGGGGATTTGTTTGTAACTATGTATCATGTAAGGAAAAAAATAAAGCCACACATATTTTTTCAATAGAGAAGTTTCCATTTCATAGATATGGCTCATATGTAGGAGAAAAAGGGGAATAATTGTTTTTTACATCACGATTGGCCCTTAGATTAGGGGGTTTGGGCATCACTATATATCTTATAATAATAATAAATCAATCCATGAGTAGTTATTGGGAATATATTTCCTCTACATAAAAATTACTCATATTTAGGGGAAGGGGAATTTTATTTTGAGCATAGGTGAGGAGTTAGTTTGTATGCCTAATTGTTTTATATTTTAATTTACAAATGCCTTCTATTTATAATTGATAATTCCCCTATCTTAATTATTAATTATAACTTGTGGGTAATTTTTATTTTATGATGATATTTTTGTAAAATGAAATAAAAATAAAGAAAAAATAATTTTTTTGACCTTATTATATTATTTTTTAGAATTTTTGTGTGTTGTTCATGTGGAAATTAAAACGAGGACTTATAAAACAATATGGCTAACTGACCTGACCATCAACCAAAAAGTATTAAATCCATATATATATCCTAAAAAGATCCACCTAACTAATTAAACCCAGGGGGAAGGTTTTCATGGGTGGATTAAGGGAGCAAGATAGGTTATATGTATGTGTGAGGGGCTGTGTAGGTTGGGCCAAAGCTTATCGGGTCCATCCATGTCAGCATGGGCCCATATGATTGTGTTAGTGTGTTACAAGATCACATACTTGCAACTAGATTTAATTTAATAGAGAACTAAACTTTCCCTAATTTAAATGTGGGACTATGGTTTAATTAGGTATTGTTCTTCATTAAAATTAACAACATTGTCCCACCTCATCTCTACATCCCAACGACGTAGATGTTTCCTTAATGCCACTTTCACATCCATGACACTTTGAATCACTAGTCTATCATGTCTGGATACTATAGAATTCCATGGACACCACTAGGAATCTTATTCCTGAGATTAATTTCCACTTTTGAAGCTTGGGATCTCCATGGATCACATCTGGAACCTCATACAACCTCAATGGAACCCACCTCAATGAGAATGAAAACCTACATGATAAATACAAACACTGTTAAAGTTAGATAAATTTAGAAGAATATCTATGTTTAACTACCACACTATAGTGTAGAAAACATCCTCTACAACATAGTCCACCATCTCTAATAAGATTTCACTATATTGGAGATCTGAGTATTGTTACACTGGAGTCATTTCTCTTGTATCACAGTGAACTGGGGAGATCCAGATGGAATAAAAGTTTACATTGTGTTTCATTGGGTTTTTCATAGTGCTTAAAGCCGATAATGGATAATAAAATACTATGGAATCATCCAAACCATTGTTTCTTGGATCCCTATTGATCAAAATTAAATAATACAAACATTTACCGCAATAGAGAATGTTACACTATTTATAGCTTTCATGAATAATGTATGTAAATTATTGTACCATAGGCTATCCACTGTGATGTGGAGGTTCCAAAATAGGTAATAGTATGAAAATATAATAAATGGGAGTTGTTTATATGGACATTTTTTTGTGATTGTCGTTCATGAAGAAACCATACATGACATGTAAAGTTACACCATAGAGGAACCATATAGTTCGTAGGGTTTGAGATACCTGCAAATTCAAAGGTCGAATGATTTTAGTCTCTAATGTGATCCAAGAAAAGATTTAGGGGAAACATAAAATCCAGGTATGTGGAGGTATCATCTAACAATAAGGATCTTTAAATAGTCCACAAAAAATAGTGAAAACAAATTTAAAAATAGATTTCATGAATAGAAAACACAAAAGACTAATCCAATACATGAGAATATTTTAAATGATGATAAGAGAATGAAATTGTAAAAGAGAAGAAAAAAATTGAAAAATAATAAAATAGAGGGGGAATAATAATGAAATATTAAAATATATATGATGAGCTACATATAAAAGAGGAGTATTACTACTATGAAAAAAATATCAAGACCTAGAGGGACCCAAAACCAAGATTTTAATAAAGTTCAGGTGTTTCCACTACTAGTGAGGATGATAATATAGGAGAAAAGTGGGAGATCTCTATTTTGAATGTGAAGAGAGAGTAGAGGAGAAGGTTTATCATCAACCATGATGCTTCATAACTAGGAAAATAATTTTCTATTTTTATTTTTACTATATAACATTGAATTCATATGTCGATGCGAGAGTAATAAGCATATGTTTTCATATATATGTAGCACTATTATTTAAGATATAACTTTCTATTAATTTCCCAATAATTAATTATATTAATATTAATTGAATGATTATCCATGAATAAATAAGTATTTAAGGGATGGGTGAGTTTGATAAATATTATAAGTATCTAAACATTTAATATCATCTTTTAATTAGTATCACATTGAAATTATTCAAATCATCTCCTCTAATTTTCTAGTCAGAGTGATAGAATTTAGAGGACTAAGATAAACAAGGTAAAGGGGATTGGGAGAGATAAATATAACCTTAACTTAACTTTCCATTTAAATATTAAACATCATTCATCTAAATTTCTTATATTCAACCTTAAGAGAGGAGCCAGTAGATTTAGGTAGTTCTCGTCAAGTTTAAGAAGAATGAATAGTTACCCAAAGAATTCTCATGGCTATTAGATTTGATGTAAATTTAAAAAAAATCATTAAAATCAACTCTCTCCACTCTTCATCCAATTTCATTATTTTCTATTAATTCCAAATAGAACTCACAATTAGTTTAGTTAATTTAGTTCTCTTAAAGGTCATGGAAAATGTCAAAACTATCAACCACATATAACCATTTTCCTTGTAGGACCAGCCTCGTCTTAACATTTTTCTATGTTCTAGTAGTTAGTTATGTTGGGTGAAAATAAATTTGTATTTTAATTTCCTATAGAGAATTAACATTCCTTTTAGGTGACTTCAAAACTATAATCATTTTTTAGGATAACGAATTTATAAATTCAATAGTTACACTAGTAATTTATCTTCCACTTTTCTATTTTCTAATTTTTTTTACTAGGCTATCTTTATATTGTTTCCATTTTACTTGTTGGGTAATTTTATTGTGATCTCAAGAATAGGTAAAATGAAGTCCAAATCCAGTTACTCATCAAGAATTCAACCATATCACACTGAATTGAATAAATAAATAGGTAAATCCAAATCCATGGAAGAGGGTATCCAGACATCCAATGGGAACCAAAACTACAACCAAGTATTAAAATATCCTTAAAAGCATGGATGTTGAGTTCAATGAAGGTTTGTTAGACCTGGAAATATTTTCTAAAGAATATTAAGGGTTGTAGGAGGAAACAAAGTACGGGTCGAAATTGAAGATCCATTTTGGAGCACCATTGAATTTGAAGCTGAATCTTAGGTATGTTTCTTCGCTAATGGTTATTCTGAATATTACATGGAATATTCCTAGTTACAAGCTATGGATAAAGAGAATGAAAAAGACTATAAAATCTACACTATTAAAAAAGAATGTCATAAGGATTATTAAGAGATATGGGATACAGAAATTTGTAAATATACTTTTGATATTATGAAAGAGTAGCCTCATAGAGATGAATAAGAAAGAGTGGGTACTGAAAATGAAGTGTTGAGTGCATAATTCGAGGAAAAATGACCAACAAATGAAGAAATATAGGAGTGGTGCCATATTTAAACAGTCCATGAGATTTTATTCGAAATATTTAGTTGTCTACTACTTATTACTTCACTCAAAAAGAAGATGATGATCTATCTTAGCGGAGTAAAGGTAGAAGAGATACACCATACATTAATTAAAGAAAAAATTGGTTCAATATGAGATTATTGGACCTATAACATACTCCTATTACATGAACCATGAGTTTTAATTATTTTATTTATTAGATTACGATTTCATGATAGGATTTAGTGAATCCACCCCTCCCATTATTTATGATCATTAAATTCATGAAACTTATTTCAATTATAGGTTTATAAAGAAAAATGTAATAATGAAATAGGATAATAGATTAATGGAATAGGAATATGGGGTTTAATTTATTTTCACTTTTATACCCTAAATTGTTTAGAAGCAATTATTTATTTTTAATAAAAAAATGCATAATATAATTTATAATAATGATTTACTTTTGATTAATGTTATATAGAATTTTTTAGGAACCCAATGATTTAATGCTTTAATTATCAAGTTTATTGAATCGAATGAAGAAGATTGGGATGTTTTCTCATTAGAGAGAAACATAGGGATTTGAATTTAAAAAATCATTATATTTCTTTTTAGTAACATGGATATGAAATTCCTTTACATATTTCATAATTTGAATTTAATAAATTGATTTTGATTAACTTTTTGTTATGACACACACCATGAGTGATTATTTAAATTAAATGATCTTACTCTCAAGAGGTTTCTAAGTCAAGTACATTTAAAATTTTCTTATAAAATTTCCTAAGAGATCATGGGACATTGTTCAAACTAGGATTTGAATTTGATATTGAAAAAACTATGATTGTGAGAAAGTCAATTAAAAAATGATTAAGTAATTTTCTTTGATTTATCAATTATCTTTAACAACCACCAAACATTAATCTTATTTTTTCCTTAGATAACATGAAGGTACTTTTATATGTATTAGCCACATTTCAATAAATATTATTCATTCCTACTCTTGATCTATGTTTTCATGATATTCAAATATCATGTGTATGGGGGGGGGGACTTCATGGGAAATAGATTTTTCTTATTGATATAAATATTTTTTTGCTTCATTGGGTTTTATAGAAGGCCCATTTCCTTATTTCATTATATTTTATTCTTACTCGACTTGAAAAAAATTTAAAAAAATGTATTTTGAGTTGTAGATGGTAAAAAATCACCATCACTTGACCGATGTTTTTTATCATTTGGGGTTGAGTTATGGATATGAGACACTTCCTAGGTTAATTTTCAAAAAAATGAAATATAAAAAATATGGGTGTAACATGTTTATTAATTTCATTTTCAATGGCCTTACTTGTGCTCGAAAAGTGTCAGAAAGATGTCATTTCCAAAAGGATAATATCATTGACATTACTTTGATTATCTTTATCAATACATAGATCTTAATATACTCTTCAATCATTAAATTTTTTCATTCATAAATTACCTACCATAACATAAACTCTTTAAAATTTGATCCTATGTTTCTATACCTTATGATTTTTAGTGATTGTTTTCGCTACTATGTAAAGAATATAGATATTTTTCTATTTTATATGTTTGTTTCATGTACTCAAGGTATTAAGAAAACTTCACACGTTCATTTTACTTTGATTAGTGAGAGAAGAATCAAATTTTTTAGGTAGATAAAAACTTGTAATGTTAAAAAATTATAATTTAACAACCTTTAATAGAAGATATGAGAATATCACTAATTTATCTTTGGAAAATAAATTACATTGTGTATAGTGAGGAGTTGAAATCATTTTTCATGTGTGAAATTTGAACATTATCTCTCCCCCATTAAATAATATTTTTTCCATTGATTCTAAATTTTAAATATTGGTAGAATATGAGTTTTCTTTTAATTTAAATTGAAGATTCATACTTAAGGAAAATCCTGGTTTAAGTGTGGTGGATTAGATGAGTTAGTTATTATTCATAGTTTTTTATTTTTTAAATGATAAATTTCTTGTGTTTCTAATTGATAATAACCATGTTTTTATTATTAGTTGTCATTTGGGGAATATTTTTATTTTATGATGACATTTTTTAAAATAAAGTAAAAAATAATGACAAAATATTAGTTTTACGATATTATATTTTGGTGATAATTTTTGTGTGTTGTGCGGGTAGGAATTGTAAAAGGTACTTTGCCAAAAAAAATGATTCCTACCCAGCTATCCCTCAAACCAAAGGGAGGAAATCCAAATATCCAGCCCAAGAAGGTCCATCCAAATAAGCAAACCCATGGGGAAGGACTGCATGGGCAGTATAAGGGAGCATAGTTGGTCGCACATAGGTGTGAACAAGTGCATAGGTTACACCAAAGCCTATTAATCTTATTTGGGTTTGAAAAAAACCATATGAGTTTGTGAGTGTGTTGTGGGATCCCATCCCTGTGGTAGGATTTTGAGCCTAGGGATCCATAAAAATTAATTTAAGGGTGTTCTAAAATTTCTCCATTTCTGATATGGGACAATGATTTATGCAGGGATTAGTCAACATTAAACTAAACAATATTGTCCCACCTCATCTTAATATCCCAGAAACTATGAAATTTACTAGACTCCACATGAACATCTCCACTACTATACATTACTGGACTATCATCCCGGACACTGGAGAAACCCATGGATTCCTCTAGGTAACACAATACTATGCCTAATTTTTCTTTTCGAATCCCAGGATCACATATGGAACCTAGAGCGACCTCAGTGAAACCAACTTTGAAGAGAATAACTACCCGCATGATAAATCTAGCCATTCTAAAGTCTATATGGATTTAGGAGAATACCTAAACTAAAACACCTTGGTTCACTATTGAAGACACCCACTACGCCATATTCTGCCATGGTTATCCACATGAAGAGCTCACCACATTAGATATCTGAGAATTTCTACACAATAGGCTTCACCCTTGCATCAAATTGAACCAAGGATATTGAAATGGAAGAGAAGGATACACCATATTTTCCTAGATGAACCATAGTTCCTATTATCAAGAATGGAAAAGATGGTCTTACAACATCATCCAAACCATAGTGTCATGGATCCCTATAGCTCAAAAGTGGAGAGGATTAACCTGCACCACAATGGATAATGTTGCACTGAGGACGGTTTTAAATAATAATATGCATAAACTGATGCACTATAGACTCTCTAATATAACATGGAGGTGAAGAAATAGAAAGTATCATGAAAATAAAAGAAATTATATATTTCATTGTGGATGGTCCATTGAACTGTGGATTATGAAGAATCCATACCTTCCATAAAAAATTTATCCATAGAGGAACCATCTATTTCATAAGGTTTAGGATTCCTGTAATTTTAAATACAACATGATTTTAGGATCTCATGTGATACAAGATGAACTATGGGGAAAATATAAATATCAGGTATGTTGAGGCCTCTCCAAACAAATATGATCATTAAATATTCTATGAATAAGAGAGAAAACAAATTTGAAACATCTTTTGATGAACCGACTGCATAAAACACTCAACCAGTAGATGAGAAGAAGTTGAATAAAGATAAGGGAATGAAATTATCAAAGAGAATAAATTTACATAAAAGATTATAAAATGGAGGGTGGAGAAGAATTAAGAATTTAAATACATTGGAGGGGATGACTATTAATAGAGGATTACTATAGCTATAAAAAATTGAAACCTAGAGGGACCTAGAATATATACTTTGATAGAATCAAAAGAAGTTCCAATTATAGTTATGATGATAATGTAGGAGATAATTGAGAGATATCTATACAGTATCTGAAAAAATAAAGGAGGAGGGTCATCATGAACCATGTTGATTCATAATTACGACTTTAATTTTTTTTCTTTATTACATTTAATTCATATGTTGGTGTGACATTAATAAGCATATGTTTTCATTTTTGAGTAGAACATTTATTTTAGATAAAACTATAATTTTTTTTTCTTTGACACATAGTATTCTTGTTAATTAAAATATTTTCCTTGAATAAATAAATATTCAAGGGAAGTGTGAGTTTGATAAATAGGATGAGTATTTAAACCTTTCATATCAACTATTAATTATTATAACATTGAGTTTAATCAAATCATATCTACTAATTGTCTAGTGAGATTTATATATTTTAGAGGATGAAACTTAATATGGAAAAGTGGTTTCGTAGATCAGATCAAAACATAAATTTACCTTATATTTCAAGATTAACCATCATGCATCTAAATTTGTTATAGGAAACCTTCAGAAAGTATTTGGCTGATTTAGGTAAATCTAGTTGAGGCTGATATGCAACACTATTTACCCCAAAAAATTCCCACTGCTAATGGATATCATGTAAATTTTTAAAAAATCTATCCTCAACATAAAATATCTCCTCTATTAATCATATTTCATTCTTTTTTATCCAATACACAAAAACATTTTAGTTAGTTTAGTAAAGTTAGTTCTTTTAAAAATCACGACAAACGTTGAAATTATTAAACACTTATAAGTCTTTTCCTTGTTGGATAGACCATGTCTTACCATTATTCTATGTTCTAGAATTTAGTGTATTTGGGTGACTATAAATTGGTATTTTTATTTCCCCAGGATAATTAACAACACCTTTGGGTGATGTCAATATGTCTCTAAATGGGAGAAATCATGTCGAAATATCCTATGGATATTCAACTCATATTTAGAAGGGGTATTGATGTTCTATGGTGTAGAACAAACTTATGATAAAGGCTCCTACACAAATCAAGCTATCATGTAAGGGAGATAGAGGAATTAAGGAATAGACCACTCTAAGCTGTTTAGAGTCCTGAGAGATGGACTTCCATCTCACCATTTAATGTTATGTGGTGGGGATGGTGAATGTGTAGTTTAACATTGTACAGTAAGGATGTAGATACTATGTAGTTTAAATTCTTACTTATAGGAAATAAATGTTGTGTAGTTTAAATTTTTCATAACAATACATGGATTTCCTACAATTTAAAGTCTTTCTGGTAATATTTTGGTGCTCATGAGAGTATTATTCCATGTACATCTTGAGAAACCTTTCATTAAACGGGGGTCTGATGTGTTCCTCGTCCATTTCAATTTTAGAGTGAGATCCAACTGAACAGACATTGTGTATGATGTAAGTTTTATCCCACTTCAGTTTTGTCTTTGGGGGAAACTTCCCTGGTATCACTGGTATTTTAAGAACCAATACCAACTCTCCTTAAAGGAATGAGCAAAGGTGGACCTTCTTGTTGAAATATTATTCTATATGATTCTAATAGTCCTCCATATTATGAAATGTATGAAACATATTCTCATCTAGTAATTATAACTCATAAAGTAACTTTTATTATTGATCATATTCTGAGATATTACCACAAATAGAAATTAAAAGTGAGGGTAATTGAACCTCTATGGTAAGAATGTACTCTATTCCATAGACAAGTGAATATGGGGTTACTTTTATGGCAGTGTAGGTTTGGTATGATAGGCACACGATGCATGAATGAGCATTCATGGTCCATATTTCTTATCAAGATCTACCATTTTCTAGAGTATACAATATATATTCTTATTTAATGACTCTATCTTCTAATTGAAAATTAGATTTTTTTATTATTAAATCACTTTTGTGGGAAAAGTGAGAAACATCACAAGTTCCAACTAAAGAAACTTCAAACTGAATGGTAGATAAAAATATTATTGAAAGAAAACATGAACCTGTTTGAAGTAATATCCATATATAATTTCCATAATATATAATTTACCTATTTATCTGTTTTATCTTTGATAATATCTTCAATGATATAGGCCATCTTTTCCCAAGCTTGGTTGAATTCCTCCACAGTTATTTTTTCTTTGAATATTATATTCAAAATTAGATATTTCTTTTTTATCTAGTCAATATACTCCTTATTTTTGTCTACTTGAATTTTTCTCCAATACACTCTATCTACATCCTCATTATTAGAATGAACAATCAATTCCTCCTCTAATATTTCTTCCTCTGAGTGAAATATAAGTTCCCAATGATTTACCCCAACCTCCTCACCTATTTCCTGCTATGTTCCATCCATAAGCTCCATTGGTGCATTTAAATTTATAGACTCCTTTAAAATGGATATTTAGGATCCATCGTATCATCATAAATTATAATTGATTCTCCCTTGGATAGATTATATGTCATTTCACCCATCTAGTAAGTGGTTTGTTTATTAGAACCACCTCATTCATCCATTTCATTACCACTCAATATGTTCAAGCTGTTATCATTTTCCTACTCTTTCTCAGAAGGATCAAATTCCATTGCCTTGGACCTAACCTTATTGTATGACCTTGTATACATTGTTTTAGGAAGGTATGAGTAATCTTTAAACCCCTGGGATCTCTAACACTTTCTCATGATGAAACTCCTTTGATCCATGTTTCCTATCAGCCCCTTCTTCCTCCTTAGGTTGTGTAGTCCTCAGTCATTCCCTTCATTTCAATTGTTATCTAAAACATGGTTTTAACTCTCCCCCTTGACTCTACCCCTGATAATTTGGATCTCTATACATGTACTTCTTATCCTATGCCTTCAAAGCTATTGCTCAAGTTTAATGAGGACATGGTCCTTCTCAAGTTGGACCCCTTATTAGTATCCACCCACTCCTCATACCCTTTCCTTATTTTCTCCCAAATCATACATCCCATAGAGCCTTACTCACTTGTAAACTTCACCCCCAAATTAGGGGTAAATACACTACCATGTAGCACCTCCCCTACATAGGATCCTAGAAAACAAATATAGGGAATATGCACCAATGAAATCAGAAGGTGAGGGCATCCATCAAACATTTCTGTAAACCTATGGAAAATTAAAATAAAAGGGGAGAAGGGAATAAGTTGAGGTTGTAAAAAGGTGATAAGGAAATAGGTGGATCTCCCTCAAGGGATGGTGATGGCCCCTACCCCACTATGGGGGGAGGGACCATTCCAATGGCCATTTCCATCAGGACAGAAGGGGAATCACCATCATGGGCTGAGATCTTTCCTATAAATTGCTCTATATTCTCATTCACTACCACATTATAGAGAGATGAATGGTTGGACGTGATATTGTATTCTTGATATAACCTTTTCAAATCATAATAAAAAAATTGATTCCATTTACTGTCAATATTGTATGGGGGAAACCAAATTTATTTATGTTTTTTAATTTCACATAGTTGACTATGTTCTTCATATCAAATTCCATGAGGGGTATGTGTCTGTACAATTTTTAAAAGAACTCTTTAGTAGTTTAAATTTATTTAAAATTATAGTTTTAGATTGGGGATAAGGCCCCATGATATCCATCCCCCATTGGGAAAACTACCAGGAGTATTTGACAGTGTGCAGTAACTCCCGGGGATGGTCGATTAATTTTCATATATTTTATAGGCATAGAACTTATTAGTGAATTCTATATGTTATTGTTTCATCATAGTCTTCAAATAACCAAGCCTAAATTTTTTTTGGGGGATCCTCATTCATGGATTATGGGAGCTACAAGGTCCTACATGAACATATTGTATTATAATGGGGTGTAATCGTCCAAGACCCATACTCCTTGATCTGATGCAAAAAACATTACCATTAATTTTTTTCTTTGATATTGATATATGTGAGAAAAAATTTTCAATCCAAAACATATAATATCAAAAGGAAATATTGGATCACTTACATACCCAAGGGAATTTTTCGTTTAGAGTTTCATAGAATTAGGAAAATCTATTGCGTAAAAAAGTCATGACTTAAAGAGAGTATTTTTTTTCACTATACCTTGATTTTTTGTATTTTATATTCAGTCGTCAACATCTCCCATAAAATTATCCACATATGAAACATTTCTAAATTCAAATAATTCATCATCATTCTTCATAACCTAGGGAAAAGGAAATATAATAAGGGTGCCCTAAAATTCTTTGTAAGGTTAAACATATGAAATAAGAATATATTTTACTTAATGAGCATAAGATGTTAATAAAGGTACGTTTAAATAATCAAATTTAATTATAATAACATAATATAATTTATATGCATAAATATTTACATCATAAAACACTAAATATTTCATTAATATTTATCAATGGAGAAGGTCATAACATTACACAGTCAGAATCCATGTAAAGAAAATTTTGATCAAAGGAAATATTTATAAGCCATAGAAAGAACACATAAAAATGTGTTGGTATATTGTAAAATTAACATCATATAACCCTCAATATTCATTTCAATTTTAATAACCATGCAGTTGACTTCCACACCCAATGCATGGAGGTTATCACAGATCCACCCATCCTTGGTTTATAGTGTAACCAACCATCCTTTGTTTAAAACAAAACCACCCATCCATGGTATATAATGTAACCACCCATTATCATACCAATTTAAAAAACCAAAACATGAATTATGTACATAGAGCATCCATTTCATCATAAAATTCATAGGAATAACCATTATCCCTTCCATACCTTGATGAAACCATGGAAAAGAGACTGATTCCATGAAAAAATATTTGGAAAAATCATAGTACATTTAGAGAAAAATATGGATGGTTTTATCACAATATACCCCTATTGGATCACATGTGAAATCAAGGGTTGTTTTCGTTGAAGAATGGAAACGTCATTAAATAGATCGTGAAAAACATTTTTGAGTAAAATGCACTTTTCATTTCTAAAATAACTTTTAAAGACTAAAAATTTATAAAATATTGAAAAATAATTTTCCTTGAAAAAAATCAAGTAATATTATAAAGGAAGGATCAGAAAAAATATTATTCATGGAAATAGGAAAATCATTTCATGTTTTTAATGTTAAAAATAAGCACTCTTCAAATATTTGTTTAAAGAGTGTCAAAATTGTTGAGTATAGAAAATGTTGAAAAAAATCCTATTAACAAAATTAAAATATGTTCAATGATATTTTAAAATATCTTTAAGGAATAATTTGTGTTTATAAAATAATATTATTAAAAAAAAATTAGAAAATATAGATATGGAAGATAAATATTCCTGATCAAAATGAAGATACATGATTTGTGCCACCTACAAAAAAAAATTTGACACTAATTAAATAAATAAGGGATGAAATGGAAATTAAATATTTGAACCAAATTCATAAAAAGAGGATAAAAATAAAGATATTGTTCATGAAAAAAATATCATATGATTTTCTCTCAAATAACTTTCATCATAAACGATCTCAAAAAGAACGGAGATTGTAACATAAAGCATTTAACACTTTGGTAATATTTTGAATCAAAATAAATTGATAGAAAAAATATGATATGGCTTTATAAATCCCATTAATTTGATTAATTAATATTCAAATATTCATACATGAATTTTTAATTACACCATACCAAGAAACCATCGTGCACAACATGAATCAGGTCTTAGGAAAATAAGATTGAGACAAAGAAAACCCTTGAAAATTTTATAACATTTGAATTATTATCCCATATAAGAAATAACATAAAATGAACTTAAAATATCATTATAAAGGATTAATTCATAATATAATATTCCAAAAATAATTAGATACACCTTGTAATAGGAAGTAGGTGAATATTATAAGAAAAGTCTCAAAGAAAGATAATTTCATATGAATAACCTATATAAAGATCATATCATTAAATTGAGAATTAATTAATTGAGATATTATGTGGGAAAATTTTAATACACACAATAAAAGAAAAATAAAACATAAATCAAAAAAAATAACACATAATCTTGGAATAAATTAATTAACGAAGAACTGATATGACCTAATGAAATTAAATTGAGTTAATAAAACCTTACCCCTTGGTAAAATTCAGGTAAAATTAAATTGGATGAAATATTTTGAATTTAAACTGAAAAAAACATGAATAATTAAGGATTCATGCATGTATCATGAAAAATGGGAAGTATATACACCTCATAAAATAAATTAAGTGCATAACATTAAAATATGAATCAATTAAAGTAAATTCAGATGAATTCCCATACTTTGAGACTAGACTTGTTACACATTGCTTTTAACACGTGTATAATAAACTCAAATAAATTTTTTTGTTAAGATAATTTTATAGGTTTAATCATTTATCCTTAAAACATTTATTTTAAATACATATTTAATTATATAATCAATTAATTCTACATTAAATACTTTGAGAATGTTCAGTCCATAATTTCAAAACATATTCGGAGTATTGACCATGGTCAAAGAGTAAATTGTTCCTTAATAGATAGAAAAATATTCAAGAAATAAATATAATTTTTATACATTGATTATAACTTTAAAACCAACCATTAGATATTTTTTTGAAAAAATAATTACATTACAATTATGGAGACCTTATGCCATATGTTCGCAAGAGTAACATTTTCATTTTTCATCAATCATTATGGAAATAAGGTAAGTATTATTTTATCTTTATATAATATTCATAATATCATAAATACCATTTAAAAACACTTATATATATATATTGTCATTTGGGTATGAAAAATGAATCAAACGGATTCGTGGACGTTGTAGTCCACATGTATGCATGAACGACATTATCATTTTTCCGTGTATGAAAATTTGAAAAATTTGAGGATATATTACATATAAAAATGGTAAATATGTTTCGAATGTCATATATATACATAAATATATCATTATAAACTTTTGTGATAAATGCTGATGGAAAGTGAATTGCATCAGTCTGTAAGGTGGTAGTCTGAGGCACACACGAATGATGAATTCTTATCCCATTTGATTGAAGTTAGATATGGATATAGGTTATGATACTAAAATAATATAATACCATTATATGTAAGATAATTATATTATTATATAAACATGGTTAGAGAATATTTTAAGGAGGTTGAAGAATAAATGAAAAAAATTATCGGTTAACAACTATACATCTTCTTCAGACAGCCTCCTTTTCATCACACCTTAAGCCCTATAAGGACGGTATTTTTCACAAACTAAAACCAAAATAATGTGGTTATGGATTTTAGGAAGGTTTTTTGGTATATATTGATAGAAAATTGGCTTTTTAAGTATGATGAAAATAATATATAATGTTCCCTTTTATAAGAGAGGGGAGGGACACTTGGGAATTTCATAAAATATTAAATTAATATAAATTAATTTTCATACTCAAATAGATCCAAATTGATATGATTATAATATAAGATGTTTATTATTCTAAATAATATCATATATGAAAAATTGGATAAGTTTAGGTGATATTTACACCCTTATATTTTTATTTTAACATGTGTTAACCTGTTTTGATAATTAACATTATGACAATGTTTTTAATAATTAGGGTTTAATGTAGTTACCATAAGATAAAAATGGGACCATAAGTGGACCATGGATGATATTTTCAATCATATCCCAATAAAGTGGATGAAAATAGGATTTTTTTACTTTTCATAATTTAATAAAATATTATTTATGATAAAATAACATTAATGTCAATTTTGGAAATATTATTTTAATTTGAATTTTAAAAATACAATAAAATAATGAAATTAAAATTTAAGGAATTAAGACATCCTGAATAATTTATTTTTATATAAAAAATTCATGGAACACAATAATTATTTCAAATTATATTACTTTTATTATTTTTAAAATCATTTATTTTATTTTTTAATTATTTTAATAAATATTTTTTCGGTGTTGTGTAAGCCTTTAAGGTAATTATTTTATTACTAAAAATTAAAATAAATTATCAGGTTAATGGGGAAAAATTTATTTAAATTTAATATGTATAACCAAACATACATTATTTGCATCCCTTGGAAAATAATTTAAAGATTAAAAAACAAAGAGAATGAAATTTTTTACTTTTCTTTAGATAATGTTTTATAAATGTAAAAACCAGGGCCAAATGGTAACAAAAGGCCATTTATTTCAAATTTCAATTATTATGGATGAGATATAATCATCCAATTAAATTAATTCAAGTGTTAGGGTAATTGTTTAGTCTTTATCATATTAATTGTAACCTTAATTACATGTTTACCCTTATCATGGTTGTAAGGATTTATTGTGGTTACTATTCGAAATGAAAAAAAAAAGAAAAGAGAATATTTAATAAATTTGGACCTCCAAATAAAAAAATATTTAATCCGTTTTCAAGATTCAAGATAGATATATGGTAGAAATTAACTTAAAAATATATTGTGAAAACATGTCGAAAAACTGTTTTTCAGAAAATAGCCTTTTAAGTATAAAAAAATTATACAAAATTCTAGTATACACTTCATTTAAAAGACTATAATTAGATTATTTTTAGAAAAAATAAAATAATTAAATTCTAAAAATAATCAAAAATAAAATTTTACTTTGTAAATAATTTAAAATAAAATACTCTTTTCAATAAAAATCAAGATTTTCACTTTTCGTTGAAAAATTTAACTGCTCAAAAAAAATTAAAAATATTAACAATAGAAAATTTAGATATTTTGATTTTAAAAATGATATATATTCTATCAAATAAAATTTCTAAATGTTTTGGAAATTAATTATATTATTCACTCACCAAAAGAAATACTTTTTTAAGAAAATATATCTTCGAATAATAAAATTGCTTTACAAAAAAATGAGTGATTATTTCATAAGAATTAATATTAACACGTGTATTTATTAGAACTAATATATATTTATATTTATATATATATATATATATAATTAAGGATTTAACCCTATTCATATCCTCTAATTTAACGGTTGTGTTATAACAGTCAAATTTAAATAATAATATATCACAGTTCATTTAGGCTTGAGGTTATGTATCACATATTCTATCATGCATAGTATTCTTTAAATTATAGAGATATTAAATTCTCTCTCCCATACATTAATAAATTGAAATCTCTAAAATTGAACTCAGACTCAGTAGCCATGGGTTTGACTTTTTAATATATCTTTGATAAAATCTCACATTGTAAAACGTTTTAATAAAACATCTGGATAAAATGAGGGAAAGAGAAATATGAAGGCCACATGAAATAATACACACTAGGATTAAAAAAAATATAACTAATCATGTGGTATTTTATGGTCCAAAATAAAATATATTTTCCATTTTACTCATAATACAACCTAGTGGATGATCAGGGTATTCTCTCGTGGAGAATGATTTAAGAGTCTCATTATCTTAGAAATTATGTACTTTTCTTGTATTTTTTAATAATTTTTAAAATAATGAGAATAAGTAAAAGGGATTTTTTGATATTTTTATCAATGAAAAATATGAAACCAATTGGAAATTAAGGAGGAATAGATGCAATAAATTGAGTCACCCATGGATTAAAACATGTGATCATTCAATATCTCACAAACTTAACCCTTTAATTAAATTATTTCTGTGTTCCAATAGGCTAAACACAAAGTTACTACTTCGATTGTGTGAATGGACATTACACTCAAGGGGAATCCCCTATGTGATCAGCTCATCACTCTCTCAAACGCATCACGATGATGGTCCCTTCCCCCGTTCGGATTCATGCTCCCATCTTATATCATTGATCATAATGGAGGGATAGGAAGTAATGTTCAAAATTAAGAAATATAATTTTATGGTTACAGACATAAGTTACGATCATCTCCTCTACATCACACTATCTAATGATTCTCATAAAAAAATAAAAATAATTAAGTTGGGTGTGAAGACTCAATGTCACTGGTTTTTAACTGATGGGTGATCATTGGGTCAGCCTCTCATCATTTATGAGATATTGAGAAATAAAAGGAATTAATTGTTGTGAGAAACCATAATAATATGGGAGAATAGAACATTGAAATTATTATATGAAAAATAGAATGAAAATTGAAATTAAAATTAAATTACATAACAAATACACAGAACCTATGTTGGGTCAGCCGATGTCAAATGGACTTATGTGGGGAAAATGATAATAATTTATAGACAACATATTTTATTCCTCATATTATGTAAATAATTAATTTATATTTTACTTTATATTGGTAAATTGGATGACCTCCATGTGTAGCTGAATGGTTGTGATCATTTTTGTTAGGTGTATCTTCATCTCACAATCATGCGCACATAAATTCAAAATTGCTTCAGTTATTTGTGGATCCAATGAAAGTCCTCAAGAAAATTCATACCCATGTATTTTTTCTACATGTAGGTGCAGAGAAAAAATTTATTGTGCAAAATTAATGTTATGATGTTTTCATGTCACTGTAATTTTCACTTTCAAACTAAAAAGTCTCTTAGAATTCAAACATGAAAACATTGACAAAAAATAACATTCATTTTCTATCATTATTTTATATATATATATACTTATTATTTTTATTTTTTATTATTATTATTATTATTATATATTTTTTACTTTTATTTTTCTTTTATTTTTCTCCATTATATATATATAAATTTAGTTTTTTAGTTTTTTAGTTTTTTTGATTTCTTTTATTTTTTCTCTTTTAGTCTACTTGTTTTCCTTCTATGGTTATTTTCTCAACTCTTTTAAGGGGGGATACTTTATCTTGGCTTGGATCGTGGTTCTTAGTGGTCTCCTTGTAGTGGCATCAGTGGGGGAAGGTGATTTCTTATTTCTAAACATTAGTGGTGTGGCATCTCTATTACTACGGGATTCAGATTTAGACCGTCAAAAAGGGGTATCATGGTGGATGTGACAAATCCAAGCATGAATATTTTTTGGAACATAATGGTGAGGTTGGTTTGAATCATTTGGTGGACTTAATGAGTTAAGTGGAACTTTTTCAAGATCTATGTGGCTTCATCTCCTTCCTCACTCGTGGTGGAAGTCGACTCGCGACTGAAGATCTCTAATTTGGTGGGCACGGTGTTCTCCTCTAGAAAGTATAGAAGTCAGTGATGATCTTCTAGGATATTCAGGCTTCTTCTCCAGTGGGGTGTCTTAATTTTATTGGGGTTTCTTTCAACATTTGTGGCTTACGGTGAGCTCTAATTTTTAGGTTCAGTGGTGATGCATGACTAGTCAAATTTATATCCAGTCCTCATAATGATTATTCTTTAATGGTGTGAGGTCTGTGATACTATGGTAGAAGATAGGGGTTCTAACGGTAGGACAAAAAATAATTATCAAGGTAGTGGTGGATGAATGATACAATTGAGGAACAATAGTGGAAGAAGGTTAGTGAGTTAGTATCTTGTTATACTAGAGGTGGATTGTTTGGATGTAGATTCGTGGTATGGTACTCTCGTTAGAAACAGAAGACACAACAATAGATTGTGCTACTATGGGGTGACGATAGTAGTATTTTTTTGTTCATGGTATTAGGGGCAGAAGAATGGTGGAACGTTAGTGGTCATACAGTGGTGGTAAGAGTAATTGACCTATACAACATATTTTTTTCACTATAGATTTTGTTTAAATAAATTTAAAAATGGTAGAATGATTAATCCCAAAAATAATTAATTTCAAAGTCCATTAAAATTCATCTATTAAAAGTATGATTATCTAAAATAGAATATACAAAATTTAAAATAACATTTAAAATTGTCATTTTACAAAAAATATAAATATAAATTTCAATTAAATTAAAATCAAATTATTCAATTAAAATTTTATTTCCAAAAACATCATCAATTTTCATCATTCATGAATCACATTTCAGTTCAAACATGAAAATTTAAAAAAACCCACAATTATTTTTGAAACAGTTTAAATTTATGTATTTTAATTAAATTCACCAAAAAACTAAACCATTAAAGTCAAAAATTAAATCCATTTATGAATGATTCAAAATAATTTTATTTAGACCTTTTTAGAAAACCATTTAGTTTTTATGTATGCCTTTGTCAATTAACCACAAAATTAATAGATCATTAAAAATGAGTATTTGGTCTATTTATCAATTATATTCCAAATAATTAAAAATCACTATTTTACCCAGTATTTGATTTAATTAACGGTGATTTAAAATGAATAATAGATAAAAAATTCCAAAATTCCATCTCACATCACTCCTCTATGCTTGAACTATTTTAATCCTAGAAAATATTATCAATGAATTAAATTTATTCAATCTTAAAATAAAGAAAGGTTTACCATTCCTAGATTTAAATTTAACATCCTGAACTGAAAATAATCATATATTCCTCCAATATTTATACTATCGTTCCTCATATTTTCATCAAGTCATTTTTTCACTTCAATCAAATAAATATTCCATCTAGGAGTGGATAAAATTAGAATTAAGTGGAATAATTTTTTTAACAATTTTCACTTCCATTTATCCCTCTCTCCTAATTTTCTTATAACATTTTTTTACACCTTATTAATAAAACTCAAATGAATTAATTTTAACTCAATTATCCCCTTAATCGATTCAATATTCACCTCACCTACATGAATTCATATTTTAATTAGAAACTTATTATATTTATTTGAATTTTGAATTTTTCCCATCCATGTATATGTGAGAGTTGTGAAAAAAAACTTTTTAAAATTTATAGAGGGATACTCGTAAAAAAACGGTTTCACTATCTCAAAGATCCATTGTGGGTTTCTAATTGCCCATTTTTATTCCAGGATCAATGCACTTATATCAATTTCATTTGAGTTGTATCCCCAAGGTTTTTTCCAAGGGTTTAAGTTAACTCAGATTAAGTTCAAAAGTCATAGTGACCTCAATTTATAAATTTTGTTCCTTAAAAATATTTTCTCTCACAATAATTTTCCTAGTTATAAGAAAACAAAATTATAAAAATAGTGATAAAGTCACTTTATAATCATATAAATATTATAATTTCAGAACCAGTGAATTTATTCTATTTTAGCTTAATATTTTTAGGTTATAAAGGACATAAATAAAGTTCAAGATAGTTTTCAAAAATCAAAATAGAAATTTTACAAAAGCTATGTACAAAACTATATTTAAAAAATACTTTTTCTTTCATATTTTTTTAATAGATGGAAAATTTAATATTGAAAAATGTTATGAATAATATTTATAAATATAATAGTTAATAGATATATATATCTTTTTTTTATTTTACATTTTCTTTTTGGAATTTTTTTCCTTGTCTATTTATTTATAGATTTTATAAAAAATTCATAAAATGGAAGAGAAATATTATTTATAGATTCTAAAAAATGAAACTGCTAATCATTTAAAAAGTAGTCTAAATAGGTTTAGTCTCCTCTATCCTAAAATTTTTAAACACTTTCCATTAAAATTCAAATATAAGTAAAAAAATTATACTATGATAGAATAATGAAAAGGAGTAGACATAACCTAGTGTTTCATTCCCAAAACGTTTCAGGTAATATATCACCATGATTTGGTGGATAGATTTGAGCTATCCTCTTATGTACTATCCACTTAGGGAAAACCTATAGAAAACAAATAAAAAATTATAAATTTTATTAATATAAAAATGGAAAATTAATTATAAGGGGTAAATAATCCTAGGGTATCCTTACTAAGATGGTTTTTAGTTATAATTTCCCTAGCTACATAGTCTAGTTGTTATCCTCAACCTGTAGGGGGTTGAGATTATTTGGTAAGAACCACCATATTATGTTCTATCTAGAGCTATTAAAATTCACTTCTTGGAGGTCCCCTTGAATAGAGTTCTTCAAGTCCACCCCCCACAGAACGGTAATGTGCTTAGTATGGCTGGGGTGGAAGGATGATGTATGAGTTCCACTATTCTATCATAGCCAAATCAATGTCTTCATAATCATTTAGTGTCTCCTCCACTTTTGTTTCTTCACTATATTTAGAAAATTTGAATTCAATAGGTAATTAAAATTGAAAAAAATAACTTGGTGAGTTCAAGTAAAAATATCCCCCTTTATATGTAACAACTTATGATTTTATTTACTCATGAGAAGCTTCATGTAATTCCTCTTCTACTGTGTCTCCCTCCATATAGTATTCAATCTTAGGATGAGTGAGTATTTCATTCACCATAGTTCCCAGAACATCATTATCTTAAGATACTTCCTGGGGTGGCCCTATATTTTCATCTTCAATGGGATTAATATTTCAATACATTCTAGGTTGTCCCACCATTGGGGTTTAATATTCAAAAGTATATCTAATAGGATTCTCAAATTATCCCTCATCTAGATCTTCTTGGGTGTCATCATCCTCAATTTCTAGAATCTCCAATTTCTATTATACTATTTCTATCTTAAATATTTTTTCATTGGGAGATTCCAATGGTTCTTTATCTCCTACATCCAGGGTAAGAAACAATTATGTGGGTTTTGTAATATGAACATTATTGACGTCAAGTTGTATAATGGATTTTAAAAAATAAAATGATCTTAAGGGTGGATTCACTCCTTCATATAACCCAGTTTGAAACTCCTTTTTCCCATGAAACACCCTTGGAATTTCCTTTGTAATTATTGAGGCTTATGGTTCTTTAATGTTTTCCTCAAATAAATATCATACACTTCCTTCCTCTTCATCATCCTGGATATGAATTTGTTGTAATTAGTTGGTAAAATTATAACTAGGGAGATTAGAATATAATTAACCTCACATAAAATTAAAATATAATGAATCTATTTCAGTGTTAACTCCATTTTTACTTTTAAAATGTTTATTTTTTTTATGTGCAATGAATCTTATAAGTTTTCTTGTGTTAATGGTATAACAGTGGTCATTCCAACATCTATTTAAAATGTAGCTCATCGAATTATCTATTTATAGTAACCAGACTCTAAATAAATTCTTTTTATTCTATGATTTCATTAAAAATAAGAGGTAGATTCTAAGATAATTAGTTCCCAAAAAAATCATAGAAAGAAAAGTTAAGAATAAATTTTCCCTCAAATGTTTCAACATTTTGTTTGTTTTTCTCGTTCACTAAATCTGGGAAGATGTTCTCATGGGTGAACAGTGGGAGGACTTTTTAAACTAAAAAATCTCCCTCTTCTAGAATTTATTCTTGGGAAAATATCAGTGGCTCTAAATCCTAAACTTATTATTGATTCATTTGTCCTATAAGCTCTTAAAAGGCAGAAGAAATTTTAGCTGACATTTTACTCAATTCCTTAATCATTTCTCTATGTTCCATTAATTGTTGGTTTATATTCACTTCAAAATACTTCACCATATAGGATTAGTTCCTTTGGTGTAAGAATTTTTTCCTTCTGATGATGTGGGGGTATGTGTTGTTAATGGTAATTGGGTACGTTAATGTAGTATCTTATATCCTCCCACCCATTGGTGTATGCTAAATGTTATTGTTGTTTTTTCCATTGAGATTTCATTTATTTAGATGACTATGGGAATTTGAACTGGGAATATGTGTGAGGATCCATTAAATAGTGGTCTCAAAGTTATGTTTATACATGTTTGGGAAAAATATAAAGTAGAAAACAAAAAACAGTTGAAGATAATAAAAAACACAAAAAAACTATCAATTGTAGTTATGTTTAGGATAATGAGAACTCAATACTTACTCCTCGGTAATGGTTCCAAGTTGTTTGTGTAGTCTTTCATGGGTTGCGGTCAAACATAATTTCTATTTTACACCTAATGAAACCTAGTGGATAACTAGGGTGGTCTCTCAAGGAGAAGTTTTTGAGAGTCTAGCTATTATATCACTAATGTATTTTTGTTGTTGTTTTTATTAATTTATAAAATAGTGTGATCTATGATAAGGGATAGTTTTAGATTTTGATCAATAAGAAACATGAAAAAAATAGAAATGTCACATGGATGAATGCAAGAAATGGAGATACCCAATGATTCATCCATGTGATCTTTCCTTTTCTTTTAACCTTAACCCTTCAATTGAATTCTCTATGTGTGTCAATCAGATACACACATAATTTCTAATTAAATTGTGTGAAAATCACACTTTAAGGGAATCCCCATTGAGATTATATCATTTCTCTCACAACTTCTTCCAAATCATGATCTCATTCTCCATTCAGATCAGTGCTTCCATCATAAAACATTGATCCAAATAGAGGGATAGGAAACAATGTTCAGTGATAAAAAATAAAATCAGAAGGTGATATATAGGAAGTAAGATCATATCCTTATCCTCTCACTATATAGACATTCTAAGAACAAAATAAAAGGATTCGGGTTGGGTACATAGACTCAGCATCACTGGTTGTCATTTGACGGGTGATCCTAGGGTTTTCCTTTCATCATTGATGAGAACTTGAGAAATCAAATGACTTCATAGTGGTGAGATAAATGAATACTATGGGGAGAATATAACATCATTATGATCATATAATGATCATAATGAAAATTGGAATTAAAATAAATTTTTAGAAAAAATACAAAGAACCTAATTTGGGTTGGAAGACACCAAATGTATCTAATTGGGTAAGAAGTAAATTATTTATAGACAGCATATTTTCTTCCTCACATTAATTATAGAGATAATTGAGATTTTACTTCATCTAGGAAATTTGGATGGCTCTATGTGTCGTATACGTTTCGTGATTATATTCTTTTGTAAGTTTCTTCAGCCCACAATCATGTACACATAAATTCAGAATTGATTCAGTGCTTCACGGATCCATTGGAATTCCTAAAGGCAATTCATAGCCATATCTTTATTCTCCTCAAGTGGTAAGGGAAAAAATATTGTTCATTGTTCATGTATTGATGGTTTCATCTCACCGTAATTGAGCCTTTTGAACCGGGTAGTGTCTTAGAATTTGAACCTGTAAACATCTACAAAACACATAAATCAATTTATACCATTAATATATATACATATATATATATACTAATCATTTTCATCATCATTATTATTATTATTACATACATATGTATATATATAAATATATATTGTTTTTAATTTATATTTTTCTTTTAATTTTTTCCATTATATATATATATATTTAATTTTTTAATTTTTTAATTTTTTAATTTGTTTTTTTTTCTATTTTATTCTTCTTTTTTTCTTTCTCTGGTTCTTCTTCTCAGCTCATTAAGGTGGGGGATTGTTCATCAATTCTTGGATCACAGGGTTCAGTGGTCTCCTTATGGAAATGTTAGGGGTGCCTAACATTTATGGATTTATTCACAGTAGCAGCATGGCATCTCTAGTGAGGTGGGTGTAAGATCTAGACCGACAACATAGGGCTTCACGGTGGCTGGTGACACATCCAGGCACAATTCTTCAATTTTAATGCAATATCAAAGGATGCACACATTAGGGGGTGGACTTCATCAGTCGATTGATATTTTTTCATGGTCCAGATAGTTGATATTTCCCCACACACAATGGTGGTCGACTCGTAGCAGCGGATCAATTCCATGTTCGATTGGTGTTCTCCTCCATCATGTTCAGTAGTTGTAGGTGGTATTCCATGGTGTTTCGGCATCATATACATTGGAACTTTTTAGTTTCATAGGGTTCTTGTTCAACAGAGTCAGCTCATGAAGACCACAGGTATTTAGGGGTAGTAGTAAGGTGCCACTAGTTCAGATTTGGATTCGGTCCCCATGAAGGTTGTTCTTCAGTGGTGTGAGGTATGTTGTAATGTGGTAGAGGAAAGCCTTTACGAAATTTGGAATCAAGGATGGTAGTAGGATAGTGGTATATGAGTTCTACCATGGAGGAATTTCAATGGAATAAGGTGTGTGTGGCAGTAGATTGTATAGAAGGCGATGGGGTATTTGTTCATACACTGATGGAATGGAACTCCCATAGGCATAAAAAGGTGTGATGGTAGATTGTACTACTATGGGGTGATGATGGTAGTATTTTTTTGGGTTTTACAGTAGCATGGGTATTATAATGGTAGAAATATGGTGGTTTTATAGTGTCTGTAGCGGTAATTTACCTATACAATATATACATTTTTTCAGTGCCAATTATTTTATATTAAATTTTTAAAAAGTTAAAACAATTAATTCATTAAACAAATAATTTTAAATTCATTCCAAATTTATCAATTGATAGTTTTATTTTCCAAATCATAATTTCAAGAATTTAAAATGACATTTCAAATTATCAATTACTAAAAAATTAAATTTCAATTAAATAAAGTTCAAATTAATCAATTAAAATTTTGTTTCCCAAAACAACATTAATTTCCATGACTCACAAATCACATTCAGTTCCAATATGAAAATTAAATAAACAAATTTCTCTTTGAAATAATTTATATTTGTGGATTTTCATTAAATTCACAAAGAATGTTCAAAATTATTAAACTCCAAAATTAAATCAAATTAATAGTTGATCCAAATAATTTTATTTCAAAGTTTTAAAAATCAATTTATATTCAGTGTATGGCTTTATCAATTAACCACTAAAATGAATAGATAATTAAAAATAATTATTTGATTCATTTATCAATTATATTCTAAATTTAAAAAAGTATTAAAAATAATAATTTTACATGGTATTTGATTGAATTAGGGTTAAATATCAATGACTAAAAAACCAAAAATATCAAAAATTTAAGTTCACATCAAGAACATTAGTCAGAAGTGAAGATATGGACCTAGAAGAAAAATTGAATGTAAAAACAATGATGGAGAGTGAAAAAATATCATTGATGAAAAGATAGTAAATTATCATAAGAAATTTAATGACCAAAAAACCATAAACAAAGGAGGTTTGAAAATGAACCACAATTTATGATAAAATAAGGTAATGGGATAACATTTTTCATATAGAAACATTTATAAGAGTTAAGGAATTATTTTACTATCCTAACTAAGAACATAAGTAAATATACATACTTGAGAAATTGAATTTCATTCTCTATTCTATTTCAACCACAATATCATATTTTTATCCAATCGGTGAGTATTAAAGATGAATGTTTCATGCCTAAATCACTAGAATCAACTTATAATAGATCAAATATTTCCAAAAAAATGATAACAAGTTATTACTCCTTTATTCAGAAATTAACCAAAACCAAAAATGGTTAAAAAAAGAAATATAAATCCCAAAATAAATAAACATTCTTATGAAGAAATAATACATTAATCTCCAAAATTAAATAGTATTACCCAATTTTCAAACTAAATCATTCCATAAATAACTATCCTTAACAAATTTCAAAACATTCCCAACTAAGCTGTAAACCCAAAAATTAGAATTATTTTATCACATATTGATGCAACAAAAATTTAATATTTATATCCAAATAATATTATTCACTCATAAAGTCATATCCTAGAAAAGGTATATACCTTAATCATATAATTCTAAAAAAATTCTTATCATTTTTATAAATAACCTAAATCACCATAAAGACACTTTAAGATCATAAAAATTTCAAAAATAAAATTAACCATTGGCTCCCCAAGTAGAACTTCATATTAAACCTTATGGTTGCATATACCTCAACCATATAAAAATACAACCAAAATATCATTATTTACCTTAAAATTATATAACATAATGCCACAAAAGGGGTTTCTAATAAATTGAATTTATGATTAACCATAAACTCATAAACCCATGATGGTATCTATAACTACTAAAATATTTCCATGAAAACAACATATTCTCAAAAGTTTTCTAAAACCTGATTCAGATACCAACTATAACAGTCCAAGACCCGCACTCCTAGATCTCGTTGTAAAAACCTAAACATTAAATTATCATCTTTTAAACTGATAAATCCGACTATTTTTTTCTGTCCAAAACGTACATCATCAAAAGGAAATATTCGATCATTTACATACATAGGGATATTTTATTTTATAGTTTTAGAGAATTATAAAAACTCTTATATAAACAACACTTGTGACTTCAAGTGATTATTTTCCCCACTATACCAATATTTTCATACTCTATAACTATTATTTAGCATCTCCCATAAAAGTATTCACATATGAAATCATTATAGAATCAAATCATTTATCATCATTCTTCATAACTTGTGTAAAATAAACATGATACGGGTGAGATCAAATACTAATTAAAGGTAAAATAAACATTAAAAATAACTTTTCCTCGATGAGAATAAGATGGGAATAAGGGTATGTTAAAATAATAAAATTTCATGAGCATAACATAAGATAATTTATACTCATAAATAACTTGATTATAAAACATGAAACATGGCATAAATATTTATTAAAGTAAATAGTCATAGGAATAAATAACCATGAGACATATGGTGTCAATATAAATCAAAGGAATCATTTATAACTCATTGAAATAACACTAAAAATATTTTGGTATTTTGGAAAATTGAATTCATATAACCCTTACAAAAAACTTACAATTGGAATAATCATATAATCGAATTACATATCCAATTAATTGGAGGGATTTCATGGAAACATCTATCCTTGGTTTATAACATAACCACTCGTCCTCAGTTTAAAACAAAACCACCCATCCTTGGTTTATAATGGAACAATACATCATCATAATAATGTCTAGTTATAATAACATGAATAAAGTAAAAATATATTTCATTTAATCATAAAATCCATAAGAACAACAATTATTCCTTTAATAACTTGATTAACCCATGGAAAAGAAGTGAGATCCTTGAAAATATATTTGAAACAATTGTAATACATCTAGAGAAAGAATAAGGATGTTTTCATCATATTAAATCCATAGTTTATAATATTTGAAATCAAGGTTTTTTTTCACTGATGAATGGAAACATCATTAAATGGATCATTAAAAACATTCTGGAGGAAAATAAACTTTAAATTTTGAAAATCACTTTAAAAAAGTAAAATCATTTAAAAATTATTTTCTTTGGAAATAACCACTAAAATCTATAAATTAACCTTAAAAACAAATAATATTCATCACAGAAGTAAAATCATTTCATTTCATTAATGTTAAAAATAAACATTATTTTTAAACATTTTTGTAAAGGGGGTCCAATGTAACCAAAACAGAAAAAGTTAAATTTTTTAATTTTTAAATATTTTAAAAAAACGTGAAAGATCATTTAGAATATTTTTAAGAAATAATTTATGATTAGAAAATAATATCTTTGAAATTTTTTTAGAAAACATGGATATGGAATAGAATGATTCAAAATATTAAGGAAGATATATGATCAGTTTCCCTTACAAAAAACTTTCTTTATGTCAATTAACTCAATAAGGGAGAAAATGGAAAGTAAACATGTTTCCCACATTTATATCCAATGTATAAGAATAGATATTTGGTTAATGTAAATATGACCAGATGATTACCTTTAAAATAAACTGTAATATAAATAATCTCAGACAGAAAGGATATCGTAACATAAATCATTTTACAATCTGTTAATCATTTGAATCAAAATTAAATGTAATAAATAGTACGATATATGTCTTTAAATTCCACAAATTTCATTAATTATTGGGAAAAAAATTATTTATGAATTATTAAGTACGTCATATATGGAAATCATGTTGCACGACATGAATCATGTCTAAGGATAATGATATCGAGACAAAGAAAACTCTTTCAACATTTTTAAAATTTAAATCAATATCTCATGGAAGAGAGAACTTCCAAGGATAATAAAATATAATTATAAAAGATTTATTCAAGATATAAAATTCATGTTTTAATCATATACACCTTGTAAAAGGAAGTATGTTAATATTACAAGATTTGTTTCGAAGAGAGAAATTTTGAGACGGATAACCCATATAAAGATCTTATTATTGATATGAGAATTAATCAACTGAGTTATTATGTGTATCAAATTTAAGTCTACATAATAAAATTGGAGATAAAAAATAAAAAAATGTTCATTTAATGCATATTCTTAACATAAAATAATAAATGAAGAAGTGATATAGCCCAATGAAATGAAATTGAGTTAAGAAGCCCTTAGTACTTGGAAACATTCATTAAAATACCATTCAATGAAATAATTTCAATTAAAACTTAAAATATAATGATTTATGAATGATTAATGATAAAATATTTAAAATGGGTAGTATATGCGCCTCATAAAATAAATTAGGTGCATGACCTTGAAATATGACTCAATGAAAAGAAAATGAGATGAAATCTCTTACCTCGAGTCCATACATTTTATATATGTATTTTAACACATTTATAATAAAATTATATAAATTATATTATTTCTTACAAAAATTCTAGGTTCAATTTCTTATACTTAAACCATTTACTTTAATGAAAATGTTTATTACTTAATTAGTTAAATCCACATCAGGTGCATTGATAACGTTCATTCCATAATTTCAAAATTTCATTGGTTTGTTGACCATTGTGAAATTGATCATTGTTCCATTATCTTCAGAATAATAATAATGACACAAATATAATTCTTATACATTCCCTTTAACATAAAAATTTAAATATTTTAATGAAAAAAAATTATGTTATAATCATAGAGTTGGTATGTCATACGTACGGATGAGCACCATTTTCAGTTTTCAACGATCAATACGGAAAGAAGGTAAGTATTAGTTTATCACTACATAATGATAATAATATCATAAATAACATATTATTTCTTTAAATATAGTTATATATATCATCCATGTTATGTGGGGCTGAAAAATTAATCGCATCACTTCATGGAGGTGGTAGTCTATACGTATGCACGAACGATGTTGTTATTTTTAAGTGTGTGGAATGTTAAGAAAATTGGTGATATATTAATTGTAAAAAATGATAAATATTTCATTAATATCATATATAAACATTAAATCCATTGTTATAACCATTTTTAGATGTGTCTATAGAAAATTAATTGCATCGGCCTATGAGGTGGTAGTTCATCGCACACTTGAACGATGATTTCCATTTCCATTTGACGGAGGTTGGTGATGGATATATGTAATGAAACTATCAAAATAAAATCCTAGTATATTTAATATACTAATTTAATTATCGTAGAATTGTTGGAATAGATTTTTAAGATGTGGAATAATAAATAATATAAAAATATTCGGTTATGAACTATATCTCTTCTCCGGAGAACTTCTTTTTCTTTGCAAATTAACCCCACTAAGGTTGGAATTATACCAAAAATAAGACCTATAAAATGTGGGGATGGATTTTATGAAGGTATTTTTGCAAATCTTGGCAAAAAACATGGATTTTTTAAGTGTTATGAAAAGAGGAAAGGAATTTCCCTTTTATAAGAGAGGGGACTAGAACTTTTAGAATTTCTTAAAATATTAAAATAATATAAATAAATTTTCATATTAAAATGGATAAAAAATGATATTATTAAAAACCAGGTTGATTGTGAATCTAAATATTTTTATAAAATAAAAATTGGATAAGTTTATGTGATTTTTATACCCTTTATTTTTATTTTAACCATCGTTAACCCTTTTTGAAAATTACTATAAAAAAAGATGTTTTTACTTTTTAGGGGTCAATATAGTTACTATAAAAGGAAAATAAGGCCATAAATGTACCATGATTGATATTTTAAACCATATATAAATTATTTGGATGAAAATATGTTTTCTATGTTTTTATATCATTTAATAAAATATTCTTTATTATAAAATAACATTAATGTTAATTTTGGAACTATTCATTTTATTTGAATTTAAAAACTACCAGAAAACAATGGAATTTAAAACTAAGGATTTAAAACATCCCTAATAATTGTTTTTATATAAAAAATTCATGGAAATCAATAATTATTTCATATTATATTACTTTTAATATTTTAAATTTCATTAATTTTATTTTATTTTTTATTAATTAAATAAATATTGTGTCAGCTTTGTGTAAATATTTTAGGAAATTCTTTCATTACTAAAAATTATAAATAAACTATTATGATAAATAAAAATAAATTAGATTTCAAATGACTATTTGAAACTGAATATACCTTATTTTTATACTTTTTTTAATTTAAAGATAATAAAAACAAGTTAATGAAAATTTTTGACTTTTCTTCACATATAATATTTAAATTTTCCAAATCAAGGTCAAATGACAGAAAAAGGACATATATTTGAACTTTAGATTATTATGGATGATATATACTCATACAAGAAAATTAATTCAAGTTTTGTGGTTATTTTTTAGTTCTTATAATATTATTTCATCCTTAATTACTCGATTTACCCTTACCGAGGTGAAAACAATTTACTAAGGTTACTATTAAGGTTGGAAAAAAATAAAAAGAGACTATTTACAAAATTCAGACCAACAGATTCCAAATATGGAATCCATTTTTCAATATAGAAAGCGTATAATATTTAGAATTTAATTTAAAATTAAACTGGAAAAATTTGACGATAAATGGTTTTTCATAAAATTGCCTTTTAATTATAAAAATATTTTTATACCAAATTCAAGTACAAAATTTATTCAAAAGGAAATAATTATATTTTTTGATAAAAATAAACTATTTAAATTTTAAAAATAATAAAAAAATGGAATTTTATTTTTTAAATACAATAAAATAAAATACATTTTAAAATAAAAATCAGTATTTTCACCCTATATCGAAAAAATAAAATTCTTAGAAAAATTTTAAATTTTCAACATAGGCTGATTTTGATATTATAATTTCATAAATTTTATCAAATAAACATTCTTATGGTTTTAGGGATTAATTATTTTATTCACTCACAAAAAGTAATAAAACCCATTTCTGATTAAAACATACCATTAAAGAAAAAAATTAATTTACTAAAACATTAGTGTTTATTTAATAAGAATTAATCAATAAATTTTTGTAAATAGAACCTTTATATACATTTTATATTGTATTTAACAATAAACATACCCAGAAATTTAATGTCTAGGTTATAACTGTGATATTTTAATAATAATATTTCATGGTTTATTTATGCTCAGTATTGTGTATCTTGTATGCTATCAGAAAAAATAATTATTTAAAATACAAGGATATTACATTTTCCACCACATTTAATAAATGAAAACTATTAATTTTAGATCTGTCCCAGTAACCATGGGTTTGAATTTTCAAAATACCTTTTCTAAGGTCCCAACCTAGGGTCCACTTAAATTGTTCCCAAGTCGTTGGATCCCATGGCCTCAAGTGCTCATCCCCTTATGCAAGAGGTTGTCAACTAGTAGTAATCATGTAAAGGTGGTTCAACGGGGAGAATATACCCTCATGTGAGAGTTTCAAATTAGATACAAACAGATACTAGCAATAGCAGAAGCATAATATAAAAAGATAGAATCAATAAGTTGTGGAAGCATAAACAGATAACTAAATAGTAAGCAGTGGAAGAAAAATGATAATCAAACAACTGATAATAATAAAAGAAAATATTCTAAGGTAGTGTCTGATACATGATTCATTGCGTGATGTAATACAAAAATTAACATGAATATATAATAATTCTATACAATGGTACAAAAGAAAAAAAACAAAAGCTTCTGTATAAGTATCTTAAGCCTATGCCTGGTCCCCAACTCCTAAGCTCCAACTGGGTAATAAAATTAATAACCTATATCAGGGCCTTTCCCATATCAATACCAACAAGAAGATAGTCTTCCCAGGTACCAAAGGCTACTTGAGTAGGGTGTGATATAAATATCTCATTAGGGCATCACCAATAGTTTCTACATGGAATATGAGTAGTTTTGTAACTAAATAGTGTGTAGGAAATAATAGAAAGTAAAATAATGTGAAATAAATACCCATCCCGCTCAGGTTCCAATCAAACACTTGGTGAGTCTACCTTCTTAAGATCATGGCTAGAAAGAGTCTGATCATATCACTATATATATATTATTAATATTAATAATATATATAGTCTAGTTCTATATTGAATTCACCTATATGAACTAAGTGCATGAGTAAGCCTAATGGCCATATACCTGGAATACTAGTGTTGGAATGGACTAGGGCATAACTCAGAAATTGTAACATCTCGGTTTCAGAACCCGCCCAAAGGCCCCCCATAAACGGTTGGTCACATTACCTCAAATGCATTTCCCCAAACGCCAGAGGCTGCCGACTAGTAGTGAGGGCCTTGGGTGCGATAGTGGGGAAACTATGCCTCACTGTCAGAGTAACACAGTGGAATAGAAACAAATATACAATATCGGAAGCAGTAAATATCCAACAATAGTAAACAGTGGGAGACTGAAATAATAACCAACTGAAGCACATACATATAAAATTATGCATGATACATATGTCTAGTAAAACACCCAAACAAGTCAAAATACTGAATACAAATAGTACAAAACCAAAGTAAAAAATAAATAGATAAATAGTTCCTCAACATCTCTAGCCTAAGCTTGGTCCCATGCTCTCCAACGCCATAGAAAGTTATGTACCTGAAGTAGAAGGGTGATTTCCCTTATCTATACAAGCAATAGTATAATTTTTTTGGGACCAAAAGCATGGCCCAAACAGGGTGTGAGACTAAATCCCAGTAGGCAACCACTCGAAGGTCTATGCCTAACAGTCAGCGAATATATGGTAGGTAAAAGTACAGAAAGTAGTAAATTGGAAAGTACTCAGTATTAAAAAATCCACAGTTCCAATACCAAGCAATAGCTAAACACAAACAGGTAACCCTCTGGAAAGTACTCATAGCCCATCCCCTATGGTCCTACCTAACAAGTACAAGAAACCCTCTGGGCAGTACAGTCATTCTAACCCATTTGGTTCATTCACAAGTATATATAATTAGACTCTCTGAGGAAGCTCATATAGTCAATTCCCCTTATAGTCTAAGGTAGTGAAGGACTCTCTGAGTAAGCTCACGCTTTTAATTCCCCTTATAGCGCTAAGTTCAAGGACTCTCTGAAGAAGATCACTTTGTCAATTCCCCTTATAGCCCAAAGTTGTTCAATTAATTCAAAGACTCTCTGAGGAAGCTCACATGGTCAATTCCTTTTATAGTCTAAAGCAGTCAAAGACTCTCTGAGGAAGCTCACTGGATCAATTACCCTTATAGCCTCAAGTGGTCTAAGGCTATTTGAGGAAGCTTACTCATTCAATCCCCTTTATAACCTATAGTGCTTAAAGACTCTCTGAGTAATCTCAATCAGTCAATTCCCCTTATAGTCTACTACACCAGGTTCTCGTGGCCCTCTGTAGGTCAACGAGCATAGAAATGAAATATGGACAAAGTAATCCTATAGAACTACTTGGCTAACCAGTCTACAGCATATCAAGCATGTCAAAATACAAACTCTCCACCCTACAGCAACAGGCATGGAAAAAAGGCAAGGCATCTAAAAGGCTAAGCAGGACCAAACAGTTGTAAATAGATCATGCATGGGTAAAATATCCAAATCATAGAAATCAACCCTATTCATATCCAATTAACCTCTACATAAGAATACCATCATGGTAGGCAATCAACAGGGGTAAAAATTGTAAGCACGCAATACCCCGTTCAAGGGTATTGGTTAAAATTGCACATAATATTAAAAGAATTTCAACGGAAAGGCACAAACCACCTACCTCGGTGTTGGGAGATCACTATATGTGAACCTAGAGGCTTGAATCACCTTATAAAGTTGAAGATCTAAAAAAACAACTAAAAAAATTCAATGTAGGATAACTTGAGAAAGAATATGAATCATGAAACGAAGCACAAGAATAAGAGAGTGATTACCGAGGTAATCCCAACCCAATCAACGGTGGTCGAATTGGAGATCGGATGGAGGCTCGGGGTCTAGGAGAAGGATCGTGGCCGTATGGGTGCTCGCGGCCGAACGAATCCTAGAAGAAGGTGTTTCTGGCCATTAGACGTGACCCTAGTGCGTTTAATGAAAGAAAAAGAAAGTACATGTCTCGTAATTTTTAAGTACATGGTGTGTACTCGCCATTTCCATACTCTGATTTAGGCAACCTCCATGTCACCCCCACATGGCTATTTGTATGGCTGCTACATGGCTAGCACCCGGCTACCTGTGGTAACCGAGTGCATGGTGTGTACTCATAAAGTACACGACGTGTACTTCGAAAATTTTCAGAATTTCCTATTTTTCTCAAAACGGCCAGAAAAGGGAAAAAATACCTGAAAAGAAGGTTCGGGTTCTTACAAACTTCCCCCCTTATAGAAATTTGTCCCCGAATTTCCCTAGCGTGGCGTAGAAGAAGAAACCTCGAACAGCACCAGCCACTATTCTCGTACATCAACCTCCCTCTCCCAAGTCTCGTCCAGTACCTGCCCGTGCTGCCATAGCACTCATACCAGAGGAACATACAGGGCACGAAGAACCTTGGTATTGTGATCAAAAATCTGGATAGGATGCTCCTCAAATGAAGCATCCACTTTGAGCACAACCTTCTCAGGTTGAAAGACATGAGACGGGTCTGAAATCTAACGTCAGAGCTAAGAAACATGAAAAATGTCGTGCATAGCCTGGTACATATGATATAACTGCAACCGATAGGAAACCGGACCAACTCTCTCCAACACCTCAAATGGACCGACGTACCTCGATGTAAGATTAACCTATATCCTAAACCTCCTGTGTCCCAACCTCGGTGAAACACGTAGGAAAACCTGATCCGAGACCTCAAACTCCAGAGGTCATCTCCGCTGATTAGCATAAGACTTCTATCGAGACTGTGCAGTATCCATCCTCTTCTGAATCAACTCTAACTACTCTGTGGTATCTTGAACAAGATGAGGTCTCATCAAAGCTGCCTCTCTTGCCTCCATCCAACATAAGGGTGATCAGCATGGCCAACCGTACAAAGCCTCATAAGGTGTCATCTGAATAGTTTTTTGAAAACTATTGTTGTATGAAAACTCCACAAGAGGTATATGCTTCTCCCAAGAACCTCCAAATCCGAGATGCGTGCTTGTAGCATGTCCTCAAGCACCTTAATTGTATGCTCGGACGGGCCATCTATCTGGGGGTGGTATGTTGTACTCAAAATTACCTGTGTACTGAAAGCCTTCTGAAGCCCCTTCCAGACCTGTGAAGTAAAACACACATCCCTATCTGAAACAATGGAGTGTGGAACTCCATGAAAACGTACAATCTCATGGATGTATAGCCATCTCATCCCATCAACACTGAAGGTCTCCTTGATCGGTTAGAAGTGAGAAACCTTCGTAAGCCTATCAATGACAACCCAAACTGCATCGTTCCCTCAAGGTGACCTCGGCAAACCTTTCACAAAATCCATCGCAAAATCATTCCACTTCCACTTGGGAATGGGTAAATGCTGTAAAAGCCCTACTGGACGCTGATGCTCTGCCTTCACCTGCTGACAGGTGGAACACCTCATGAAAAAACCAACAACATCTCTCTTCGTACCCAGCCACCAATACTGACAGTGTAGATCACGATACATCTTGGTGACACCAGGATGAACTGCCAAAACTGAGGAATGAGAGTTCCGCATCAACTCCTCATGTATATCTTCTAGAACCCATACGTGCCCTTGGAAATGCAAGATCTCATCCTCAACTATGGTCCATCTCTGAATAGGTACCTCTCTTGAAATGATCTCCCATAGGACTAGGCCTTCTGAATCTGATAGCTGCCTCATTCGCACTCGATCAAGAAGAGTAGAGGTAACAGAAACATAATAAAGGAAGTTCTTCCCCTGTCTATCGCGCACCTCCAAATGAATCTTAGAGAATAGATCCATAAGCTTCCACCCACTGCTGGCCTCCTAAACTGTATGTATCTGAGTCTTCCTGCTCAGTACATCTTCCACTACGTTTCCTTTAACCGGTGTATAGGCATCTTCAAAGTCAAAGGACTGAAGGTACTCAACCAACCTTCATTGTCTCAAATTCAGATCATGCTGAGTGAATATGTTCATGAGACTTTTGTGGTCAGTGAAAACCACAAAATGCTCTCCTAGAAGATAATGTCTCCAATAACGTAAGGCATGAACAACTATTCCCATCTCGAGATCGTGCGTCTGGTAGTTCCTCTCATGTGGCCTCAACTGCCGAGATGTGTACACAACGACTCCTTCTCCCTATATAAGCACATATCCCAGCCTGATACTTTAAGCATCACAATAAACAATATAGCTCTTTCCCAGCTCTTTAAATACTAGTATCGGTGTTGAAGTCCACCTCCCTTTCAACTCCTAAAAGGTCGTCTCACAAGAATCTGACCACAAGAACCCATCACCCTTCTTAATCAGACTCATCAGTGGAGCATCTAAGAGTGAAAAGTCCTGTATGAAACTTTTTTAGTATCCATCTAGCCCTAGAAAACTCTGCACCTGAAAGACATTCTTCGGCTCCTCCCAGGAAACTACTTCTCTAACTTTCTCTGGGTCTACTGATACTCTTGTCTCTGATATAACATGACCCAACAAGTAAATCAAATACATCCAATAGTGTCTTTTTGAGAGGTTAACATTTAGCTGATTATCTCTTCGTGTACTCAAAATGATCTCAAGATGGGTAGCATGGTCGTGTCAAGTGTGAAAGTACACCAAGATATCGTCCACAAAAACCACCACGAAAGAATCCAAGTATGGATGGAACACTTGGTTCATCAATTCCATAAAAACTACAGGCGATTTTGTGAGACCGAATGGCATAGACATATACTTGTATAGACCATACCGACTCAGGAAGGCAATAAGAGGTATATCTGATAGTCTAACGTGCAACTGATGGTAATCGGACCTCAAGTCAATCTTCAAGAACACCCGTGCTTCTTGAAGCTGATCAAAGATATCATCAATCCTCGGTAAGGGATATCAATTCTTGACCATCAACTGGTTCAGATTCCAATAGTCCACCCAAAGCCTAAGGGTACCGTCTTATTTATTCACAAATAGAACAGGCACACCCCAAGGAGAAGTAATAGGTTGGATGAAACCCTTTGCTTGTAACTCCTCCAACTGCTTCATGAGCTCCTGAAACTCAGGTGTAGCCATCCTATAAGGAGGAATGGATACCGATGCCACTCCTGGAACAAGATCAATTGAAAGGTCTACCTCACGCTCTAGAGGAAAACCTGAAAATTCCTCTTGAAAGACATCTCTGAAATGATCCACCACTGGAGGAAAGTCTAACTGTGAAGTCCCCTGGTCATCCAGATATAGACTAGAAATCTAGGAAGTAACTCCTCCCAACCCATGATTCTCGGGTCCTTCTCTGCTCACCTGGACATCCAACTCGCCCCTATGAAGAAAGGATCCACCCTATGGCGATACAAAAATCACCCAACAGAGATAAAAATCGATGACTGCCTGTAAGGGAACTAACCAGTCCATACCAAGGATGACATCGTAGCATGTCATCTCTAAGACATAGAGGTACCATAAGAAGTGACACCCACCAATATCTAGAGGGCACTCCATGCACTGACGTATACTAGTCATTCTAGTCCCCAACAGAGTGTCTAGAATCAAAATATCGGCAGAGGAAAAGATGCAGAGATCAAGGATCTCCACAACAGCAACAGATATAAAGGTATGGTATTCCCCTGTATCGAAATGAGCAGAAGATAAAATTGAGGCCAATATGATCATACCTAGAACTGTAGAGGGTCTGGGATCCTGGTCTTGTTGGGTCTGCTCCACTACAAAAGTCTGGCCTACACCGCAGCCATGTGACCCCGCCTATCCACTCTAAGCTGATCCACCCTGTTGTCACTGAAAGGCTGGTGACTGGCCTCCACGTCCATGATCTCTACCTCGGCCTGAACGGCTGGAAGAACTCCAGTTCCCAGACTGGTGAGAAACTGGTGGCACTGCTCCAGATCGAGGAGTCATAGAAGAACACTTGTCACCATCTATTAGTGATAAGATCTGACAGAAGTGCTAAATGTTACCCATCTTGCCACAAGATCGGCACTCCACTGGGTCTCTCAGGCAACATGGCCTCGTATGTCTGCTCTTCCCGCACTGTTATCACACCACCTGGCTACCAGAAGATGCATCCCGCCTACTCTAATCTCCTCGTGCAGACTCCCTATGGCGCTTCCAACTATCAGTAGAAGGAATACTAAATCTGGATGCAAAATCTCCATGGATCACAGCTCTAGAATCCCTCATATTTCTCTTCGTGATCAGTGCTTGTTTAACAATAGAGGTTATCGAATTCAACCTAAAGATGTTCACCTGTGATCGGATGTCGTGCCTCAGACCATCCTCAAACTTCCATGCAAGAAACAAATCATCACCTCCTAGAATAGGCATGAAACACTGCAGCTCTATGAAGTGAGAGGAATACTATATAACAGTAAGAGTACCCTAATCTAGACTCATGAACTCTCGGGCTCGATCGGCCCTCAAGGTCTCTAGATAGAAGTAATTGTAGAAGATGATATGAAACTAATATCAAGGTATATTCTGCTGGCGTCCCTCCTATGAGATCACATCCCACCATCTCTTGGAAGAGTCTCATAGAATTTAGGTAGTGAGCTTCACCCTCTTCTCTGGAGGTATCTCCAGTTGCTCAAAAATCGTCTGTGTGGCTTCTATCCATGACTCTATAGATTGGGGTCCTTCGTACCCTAAGAAAGTGGGAGGATGCTACTTCTAAAATACCCACGTCAATTCTTCCATCGACGAGGCAGGAGACGATGCTCCCTGAAAAGTCTACATCATCCCCAAAAAGGCCTCTCTGAACTGTGCATTAGCACCTATGTCAAGTACAACAGTTGGTGCCAAGACAAGCATGACAAGAGGATCTGCAGAAAGTCCTTGATCATCCATATCTGGTGTATGATCAACGCCTAGAAACTGGCGTACAACCAGAGGATGTCTCGGTGGCTTGACTCTGCAAGGTCAAACGCACACCTTAAAATAAGATTTTCAAGGACTAAAAACTAGAATTGTAAAAAGGGAACCAGAGAAAGAAAGAACTAAAGTTTTACAAAACATGACTACACGGCGTGTAAAATTACTACACGGTGTGTTCCCTTAAGTCATTTACATGGGTGTGTACTCATGCCTAAACCGGTTATGTAACACCCCGAACACACGGCGTGTTGTCTTAACACACGTCATGTACTTGATTCCTCTTTCACATCCCAAGTCCTTCTACATAGTTAAGCCACACAGCTCTCCTAAGACAAGACTACACGGCGTGTTCAAATTAGACATGGCGTGTACTAGACAAGCTTCATCTGGCCCATGTTGTTAGTGACATGACCTAACACCCGGCTCGCACTACACGGCGTATACAATGCGGACACGGCATGTAAATGAAAGGATAACACTGACCCGTGTTGTTAGTGACATGGTCGGGTACCTGGGTCAGACTACACGATGTGTTCAATCCTAACACGGTGTGTATAGCTTAAGGTTTATCCATCCGTGTTGTTAGTTACATGGGCGGACACAGGTTCAACACTACATTTCATGTTCAACTGGTACACGACGTGTTCCCACTAGACATTACCCATCTCGTGTCTCTACCCACACGGCCTATGACACAGTTAGAGACTACATGACGTGTACATAAAGTACATGGCGTGTACTTAAGAAAAACAATTTATTCCCGAACAGAAGAACACAGGGTGTATAGTCAAAACTACACGGTGTGTATTTTGGGTTTTTCCAGACTTTATGCCTCAGAAACTACTCTAGAACCCATAAAAACACTGAAACGAACATTTAAAGTTCAAATTATGATCCGTGAGGGCCCATACTCCCCAGGAATCAATGTTTGGAATCTTATACATGTTGTAACAAGGCAGAAAAGGAAATGATCCGCCATATTCTGGTCCATGAGGGCCCATAACACCTCAAGAACCACAATTTGGCGTTCATTCAACAAAACCTTACACAAACAATACCCTATCAAAGAGATTATTTTTATCAAGGCATCTATCACTACAGCATGCATATTCTACACAACATCTATTACAAAAACATGTAATCGCAAATGCATCCTAGATGGAATGGAAGGAATGCATGACATGTGATTCATAGAAAGTTAATATATGACGCATGAGATGGAATACCCTCATCTCATCGGGTTGTGATAGAAATAGAACCTCAATACCATCAACCAAAACAGCACAGAACATGTGAATCACTCAAGGTGAAACCAAATCAACTGTAAAATTGCAAAATCAGAATAATTGTAATAAACAAGGTAGATTGGATTTTCCTTATACACGGGTTGGCTACTCCTGAGCATAGATTATTACCAAGTACCTATTCTGTCTTATCCCTGGCTAAAGGCTCCAAACAGTAATTCAAGAGAAAATAATTCTTCTGATATCATTTTGTAACATCCTGGTTCCGGAAGCCAACCAGAGGTGCCCCGTACCCAGTTGGTCATATGGCCTCAAGCGCATTTCCATGAAGGCTAGAGGATTCCAACTATCAATGTGGGACTTGGGTATAATAGTAGGGAAATTATGCCTTCATTGGTAGAGTAACACAGCAGAAGAGAATCAAATATACAATAGCGGAAGTAGTAAATATCCAACAATAGTAAATAGCGGTAGACTGAAATAATAACCAACTGGAGAACATACATATAAAATGATGCATAACACATATATCTAGGAAAAAATCCAAATAAGTCACAATTCCGAATAAAAACATTACTAAACCAAAGTACAAAACAAATAGACAAGAAGCTCCTCGGCATCGCAAGCCTATGCTTGGTCCCATGCTCTCTAGCTCCACAGCAAGTCAAGTACCTAAAGTAGAAGGGAACTTAACCTTATCTATACCTGCCACAATATAACTTGTTTGGGCCCAAAAGCATGGCCCAAACAGTTTGAGGCTAAATCCTAGTAGGAAACCACCCGAAGATCTATGCCTAACAGTTAGTGAATATATGGAAGGTAAAAGTACAGAAAGTATTAAACAGGAAAGTACTCAGTCGAAAACAATCCACAGTTCCAATACCAAGAAATAGCTAAACAAGCAACTAATCATAACTATGAAACCCTCTAAGAATTACTCACAACCCATCCCCTCTGGTCTTACATAACAAGTACATGCAACCCTCTGGGCAGTACACTCAGTCTAACCCCTCGGGTTCTGTCATAAGAATATATAATTAGAATCTCTGAGGAAGCTCACACAGTCAATTCCCCTTATAGTATAAGGTATTCAAGGACTCTCTGAGGAATCTCACATGGTCAATTCCCCTTATATCCCCAAGGTCAAGGACTCTCTGAGGAAGCTCACTCGGTCAATTCCCCTTACAGCCCAAAGTCATTCAAGTAATTCAAAGACTCACTGAGGAAGCTCACACGGTCAATTTCCTTTATAGTCTAAAGCATTCAAGGACATTCTGAGGAAGCTCACTCAGTCAATTCCCCTTATATCCCCAAGTGGCCCTAGTCTCTTTGAGGAAGCTCACTTGGTCAATCCCCCTTATAGCCTAGAGTGCTCAAAGACTCTCTGAGGAAGCTCACTCTGTCAATACCCCTTATAGTATACTACACCAGGTTCTCATGACCCTTTATAGGTCAATGATAATAGAAATGAAATATGGCCCAAATAAACCTATAGAACTACTTGTCTAACCAGTCTACATCATATCAAGCATGTCAGAATAAAACTCCCCACCCTACAACAATAGGCATGGAAAACATGCAAGGCAGCCAAAAGGCTAAATAGGACCAAACAGTCGTAAATAGATCATGCGTGGGTAAAACATCCAAAGCATAGAATTCAACCCTATTCATATCCAATTAACCTCTACAGAAGCATACAAGCATGGAAATCAATCAACAGGGGTAAAAATGGAAAACACGCAATACCCAATTCAAGGGTATTGGTCAAAATTGAACAGAATACTCAAAAAATTTCAACAGAATGGAACAAACCACATACCTCAGTGTTGGTAGATCACTATATGTGAACCTTGAGGCTTGAATCACCTTAAAATGTTGAATATCTACCAAAATGTCTAAAACGTTCAACAGAGGATAACATGACAAAGAAGAGGAATCATGAAACGAATATTAATCAGAAGAGAGAGCTTACCAAGTCGATCCCAACGCAATCGACGGTGGTCAAATCAGAGACTGGATGGAGGCTCGAGGGCTCGGAGAAGGATCACAGCTGTACGGGTGCTCTCGGCTGAACAAAACCTAGAAGAAGGTGTTTTTGGCCATTAGACGTGACCTCGGTGCATTTAATGAAAAAGAACAAAGTACACATAGTGTAATTTTGAAGTACACAGCCTGTACTCGCCGTTTCCATACTATACTTTAGGCGGCCTCCAAGTCATCCCCACATGGCTGTGTACATGGCCGCTACACGACCAGCACCCGGCTACCTATGGTAACCGAGTACAAGACGTGTACTCATAAAGTACATGGCGTATACTTCGTAAATTTCCAGAATTTCCACTTTTCCTCAAAATGACCATAAAAGTAAAAACATACCTGAAAAGAAGGTACGGGTTCTTACAGAAATCTATAACCAGTTTAATAAGCATAAAATCTCTTGAAAAAGGGTACATTCCCTTTATCCCAATAATGTTAGAGATGTCATGCTACAACACTAAAGTTGCGAGTGAGCCAATATCGAAACATTATAATCCTAGAATGTGGTGCCTCTGCACAATATCCATATAGTATAACTGGTGTGAGATTCTACACTCAATACCTGATGAAGGGAGCATAATGATCCTCCATTCTAAATACCCATTTCCATCACACGCGACCTATATAGAGGTGTATCATTTATGAAATAAGGAATGAGGAAAAATCCCTCTCACACATCTTATTAATCAAGACCATATATACATATTAGAGGAGTTTTTATTTATAACATAATGCATAAGGAATAACCTTTTATGCATTAAATTATATAGGTTCAATTCCATTAAATTCATTATATTTCATGTGAATCATTTTTATAAGCATAATCAAAGGGAAGGTTCGTTTCTATATAATTCAATACATGAGGAAAAGATATGTCATGCATCTCATTAACCAAGTTCTATTCCATTTAATTCATTACAATTCAAATAAAACAACCATCATGAACTAGTCATCCTATGTGATTGATACCATTTAACATAATCTACCCATCCAATTCATTAATACATGGAAACTAAATAAATAAGGCTCAAAGGTCATTTAGAATAAGATATGTTAATTAAGGCAGTTGTCCACTTGGAAAATTCCAACTATAGGAAGGCTAAACATCTTATAGGTTCCTTAGGTCATGTTTAATACCCATATAACAATTGAAAATATATTTTAATCCAATATTTTATCTAAATTGAGTACCTCAATATTTTAACCAATTGGCCAAAATGGCCGATTTCACTTGGAACACCCATGGGCTGACGAAATATGGTATATAAAACATATGAACTATAAAAAAATTGTGAGTAGGTGTATATTAGGATGAAATGATCAATTTGATATGAAGTAGCCAATATAACAAGGATGGTCGTCCATGGTTGGCATATGGAACGATGAAATAATTAGAAAACGACAAAAACTCAAAGGGAAACAACATGACCACCAACCAGAAGGTTATAGATGACTGCTCGCTCAATATCGACCTCGGATGTGAAGCAGGTTGGTTGAGAACTGAGAAACAATACAATACCCTAAAAATAGGGTGAATGAGATTTAATCTAAATAATGAAAAGTATGGAATGATAAACATTGATTGGAGTGGAGAGACTAAGAGATCTTACTGAGACGAATTCGTAGTTTCTGACGGATTCAGGATCAGACACCAGACAGAGAACCAATATCAATGCATATCTTGATGGAGAAGTTGAATCAAGTGGAAGATAAGAACATTTTTCAGACACCATAGGATCAATTATAAAGGTAAATAAGGTTTTAAATTAAATAAGGGTAAAAATTGTAATTTCACCCCAAAATATCAAGGCACACGGTTTGGGAAACCCATGCGCCAAGCGTTCTTAGTTCACTGCAATTCTGGGGTACACTGCATGGCTAGGCGCGTAGTTTGAATAACCATGTTCAAACCTTGAAAATGGGCTCTATCCCATTTCTTCAATAGGCCACATGGTCGGGCACTTTATATCTCATGGTTGCATAAAAACCATGTATCCCAGTCTGTTTTCCCCATTTCGGAACTTCGGGCTCCGAACAAGCCCCAAACACTTATGTTTCCTCCTTAAATTTGTTAAACATCTTTATTTGGGTCGTTTAAGGTATTCAAATTGAAAAAATAATGATTCTTCACTTTTTATAAAATTTGGGTCATTATAACCTCTCCTCTTTAAAGCTACTCATCCCCGAGTTGGCCTTCTAAGGATAAAGTGGTATCTTCAGCAAAGATTTCAAACCATTTTGATTGTATATCAACTTCTTACTCTTAGGTCTCTTCCTATATGTGGTCATGCTACCATAGCACCCATACCAGAGGATCATACCCACCTTTGGGTCTCTTCAAGATCCAATATACTATAAGAACTAGATACCCCTATAAGGAAGCATCCATATCCAATTCTAGCTCATCAGGATGAAATAAATGTGTCAAATCTAGATAGTATCAATAAAGATATGATACATGAAATTTATCATGCATGGAAAGGTATTTGTGAGGAATTTCTAACTAGTAATCCACTTTTCTGACTGATTTCACACCCTCAAAGGGTCCAATAACCCTCAGTGAGAGATTTCCCTAGTTTCTAATATTTATATGGCCCATCCTGGGTGAGACTCGCAAGAAAATATGGTCTCCGACCTCAAAATCATGATGTCTTCTGTGTCTGTTGGTATTTAACTGCTATCTGGAATGATCTATAAACGTATAATTCCTGATCAGCTGAACATACTCTATACTCTCCTAACATGAGATGTGTTCCAATAATATTTGCTTTGCCTAGATCTATCTAGCACATAGTTGAGCAGAAAGTCCTTCCATATAAGGATTCATAAGGATCAATGTTTATGGTACCCTAAAATATATTATTATAAGCAAACTCAATGAGGAAAATTTTTTTGTACTAGGATCCCCCAAATTCAAGGATGCATGCATGGAGCATGTCCTCTAGAACCTAAATAACATGCTTTATCTATCAATTGATATATGGCTGATAAGTCATGCTCAAAATTACTTATATACCCAAGGCCTTTTTCAACCCCTCTCAGAACCCTAACGATAAACAAGTGTCTCTTTCATAAATGATAGAACAATGAGTTCCATGAAGATGTACAACCTCTCTTATAGCGACCCTGCCTTTTCATAAATTACTATTAAATATTTATAAATATAAACAAGAGAATAGTATTACACCATGAGGATCCAGAGTTTAAGTGTCTTCAGAAAACTAGGACTATACAAAACATTTACAACATCAAACATAAAAATTTATTCAATTCCTTCTTCTCTTGATTCTTATTGGCACTTGTCCTCTCCTTAGTGCACATAATCACCTTAGGATATACATAAAAAAGTGGTGATATAAAATCCCAGTAATAGGAAAGATAATAACAATATAGAAATGGGAGAGCATAATCATAACATATTCAAAGGATCATGAACATAAGAGGAATCATTAATAAAAGACTTGAAATGTGACAGTGCATAAAAATGAAACATCACACCTTTCTAGTTAACTACCACACATAATTGTGAAAAATTCTAGAATCATGTTCACACATAAATTTCCTTTTACTCATTAAATTAATCACTTCAACCATTGAATTAGAGTGCTGAATAATTTTGGGTGCACCCGTCACATCATAACATTCATTTTCGCTATATAATTCCGGGTGTGCCCATCACATCATAACATTATCATTATCATGCATGACACATAGAAACAATTTCAAAAATGAACACAACTAACCCATGGAAAATAATGGGTTTCATCTTATAAGAATACATTCATAAACATTGTGTTCCCAAAATAAAGTGGGAATAACAAACTTGCTACAAGAACCATAAACCATTAGTGAGAAGTAAAAGGTGTTTTTTTGAAAGAATAATTTTTTGGAAAACATTTATTTGACATAAACTCTAGTAGAAAACATTTATATCTCAAAAATGTTAATATAATGATGAAAAAATGATTTTTAAGGAGTGACCATACAAAAAATGGAGTGAAAGAAGGAGAACCTGAAGAAAGAAAGTTGGGTTCGAGAATTTCCCCTTACCTTGTGTCTAAATGCTTTATTATCTTTAATGTCATGTATAGTGACATCATATTAATTAATTAGAAATTAGAGAAACTTTTATACATGAATATGGTTAATTTTGGTTTCATTAAGTTATTTTATGGGCCTTTGGATGAGTTATAGAGTTTAAATACATTGTTCGGGAATGTTCGTTTTTATGGGTTTCTTGAACGATTCACTTGTATTCATGAATGGAAATTCATGTAGATCATGGATAAACATCCAGAACTGATATTACATGTTATTAATTATATAAACAGTATTTAAATGATATTATATTAAATTATGTTATATACCATTTGGATTAATCATTAGTTACGATTTTAATGATGATCATTTGGGTTAATTCGGGCGGTTTTTAGACCACAACGAACTTTTTTTGTTTAATTATTTAGTAATAAGTACATAAGTTAGTTCCAGAAAATTATACAGGACGCAATACCTTTAATATAATCTGTTTCAACCATAAAAATTGGTTCATGACCAGATATGAAGGCGGTAATGGAAAAAATAAAACATGTCATTCTTGAAGGTGATAAATTAACACTCACGAACAACGTTTTCATTTCAAAAATAAAAAGAAGAGGAGAAGGGGGTTGGATGATATATTACCCCATTAGTATCATAATATTCCGTTATATTTGATATATTGGATTTCAAATACCATGTGGAGATATATTAATAAAATAACTTGAAATTGAAAGGAAATTAAAGGAAAAGGGAGAGAGGGAAATTACCTCTTGAATCCTCCTCATGAGATCCTCCTTAAAGAACCTAGGATTGGTCTTTTAATGTGACCAGAAGCTCTAGGACGTGGGGTAGGGGATAGGGATTATTTGTTTTCATATTTTAGACAATTATTTAAGCTTTATAGGTTCGGGGAAATGAGGGTGTGAAGGGTCGTATTTATAGTGGAGGGGATAGGGGTTTTCTCACTATAATATTCATTAGTTTATTATTTATCCACAAGACAAGTAATAGTGAGTATTACATGAATAATTATAGTAATTTTATCATGTGAATCTGAACCAATTGGGATTACATCAGCATAACATCATACATGACTCTGTAATTAGTGTATTTAGCTTATTTTGTAAATTATGGTATTTCACTATTCATCAAAAATTCAACTATTTCAGAAAAATCACAAAAAATTACCCTAACCATTTTTCGATGTGTAGAAACAAAAAGGGAAATCCATTTTTCAAAAAAAATATTCTAAATATGATTAATTTAATTTTTAATTAAAATCATAATTTACCTGAAAAATGCAGTTTTTAAAACATTTGTTTACTTATTCCAAAATATAGGTACATCATGCTTTCACTTAAATCATAAATATATAATATCATAGGTGAGGTTAATTTTCATAATGGTATATCACTATTTATAACGTTAACATTACTATTTATAAGGGTATGTTAAAATTCACCAAAAATTATGTTTTTTCTATTAGACTCCAAAAATCTTACTGATCACAACCGGGTATGTCATATTTTTTAAATTCAAACCATAGAAGTGGAAAAATTATTTTTAATGGTCACATAGTATTTAGTATCATGATATTTCATTTTGATTCATAATTTGATTATACTATAAGGCATAATTATAATAAGGTAATTCCATTTATAAATCATTGGGTCGTTACATTCTTCCACCCTTATAAAATTTCTCCCTCAAAATTTTGTTTTACAAAAACATGTGAGGGTACTTCTCCTTCATTTCCTCCTCTAGTTACCATGTTTCTTATTCAAACTTATGTTTCCTACATAACACTTATACAAGGTGGATATTATTTTTGTATAGAACCTTATCTCTCTGGTCCAGAATCTTCACTGGCTTCTCCTCATAAGAGAGATCATATTCTATTTGTACCACCTCTAAGTTTAGTAAATATGAGGTATTTGGTATGTACTTCCTCAGGAGTGATACATGAAACATATCATGAACATGACCCATATTTGGTGGAAGTGAAATCTGATAGGCCATGGATCCTATGTATTCAAGGATCTTAAAGGGGTCAATGTACCTTGGACTTAGCTTCCCTTTCTTTCCAAACTGCATTACTCTATTCCATGGTGATATTCAAAGGAAGACTTATCCCCAATATCGAACTCCAAGTCCCTCTGAAGGTTGTCAGCATAGCTCTTTTTCCAACTCTGAGAAACTTTGATGTTTTTCTCGATGCCTTGAACCTTTTATGTCATCTCTTGCACAAGATTGGTCCAAGTAGCTATATTTATCCAACTTCATCCCAAAAGGTTGGAGTTCTACATCACTTTTCCTAAAAAGATTCATATGGAGCCATCTGTATACTCGAGTGGAAGCTGTTTTTGTATAAGAGCTCAACCAATGGGAGATTCTGATCCCATCCACCTTTTAATTATAGAGAGTAGGCTCTTAGAATATCTTCCAGCTTCTAAATAGTCCTTTCAGATTGGCCATCATTTTGGGGGTGATATGTCGTGCTAAAATTTAATTCAGTACTCAAATATTATAGACGGCTCCTCCATAATTTAGATTTGAACCTTGGATCATGATCAGAGGCAATCGATAGTGGATCACCATGTAATCTCACCACTTATTTCACATATATCTTTGCAATTTGTTCAAGAGAGAGATCTTCCCGAATAGTGATAAAATGTGTAGTCTTGGGGAGTTGGTTAACCACAAACCATATCACAGTATTTCCCTTCGACATGTTTAGGAGATCCGTGAAAATTTCTATAGTGACATTCTCCCATTTCAACATTGTTATAGGCAATGGTTTCATCATACCTTTGGACTTTTGTCACTCTGCTTCAACTTGCTGACATACCAAGCACCTTGAGATATATTCCGCAATATCTTTCTTCATGTTGTCCCACCAGAAGTGTTCTCAAAGATCACGACACATCTTGGTGCTACCAAGATGGATCGAGAATGTTGAGATATGTGCATTATCCAATAGCTACTTTATTATCCCAGTTGATGAAGGCACACAGAGCTACATTCCAAACAGAATCAAACCATCATCATCGATATGGAACTCATGCAGATTCCCTTTCATTACTACATTCACCTTTTTTGTAACTATATATCATCCCTTTATTCCTCCTTAATATTCTCTTAGATAGATGGTTATGAAATCATTTGGTAAAGGTAGGACGTATCTCCTGCCCTAATGATTTCCAAATCCATCCATTGCATATCCAAGAAAACAGGGTATTTCTCAATCTGCATCATGGATAGAGTTGTAGGTTCCTTTCTGCTTAGAGAACTAGCTACCTAGTTCACCTTACTATTATGATAATGAATAGATCAATCGTAATCCTTTATTATCTCTAACCATATCCTTTGAAACATATTGAGCTCCTTTTGTGCGAATATATACTTTAGGATTTTTTGGTCTGTGTATATGTCACACTTCTCACCATAATGTTAGTGCCACCATATTTTTGAGGAAAAATCACGGGTGGTAGCTCTAGATCATGCATCGGGTAGTTATTCTCATGTATATTGAACTATCGTGTGGCTTAGGCTATCAAATTATAATTCTTCATGAGTACACATCCCAATCCTTTCTTTGAAGAATCACTATATATCACAAAACTTTATCCACTTTTTGGTAGTGTGGGACAGGTGCAATGATTAGCCTTATCTTTTTCTCCTTGAAGCTTCCCTCGCATTATTTCATCCAAACATAATTTACCCCTTTCCATGTTAACTTAGTTATTGGGATTTAAAATAGTGATGAATTTATCACAAAACTTCATTAGTACCTAGCTAATCAATGAAAACTACGGTTTTTTGCGACACTAGAGGGTCTGGGTCATTCCTGCCTTTGTTTTTGAAGGGTACATAGAAATTCTGTCACTTGTGATCACTTGACCCAAGAATGTGACTTGAGTCATCCAAAAGTCACAATTTCTGAACTTGGCGTACAACTTATCCTTTATGAATGTCCCCAACACATGTCTTATATGTTCTTCATGTTTCTCCTTAATCTTGGAGTGTATGAGAATATAATCGATAAACACTACCACAAATTTGTCTCGGTATTTTCTAAAGACTCTATTTATAAAATCCATGAATATTACAAGGGAATTAGTAAGTCCTAAGGGCATAACTAGAAACTCATAGTGCCCATACCTTGTACAGAAGGAAGTATTTTGAATTTCTTACTTCTCCACATTTAGCTGATGTTATCCCGAACAAAGATCCCCCTTTAAGAAGTATTGAGCTCCTCTTAACAAATTGAACAAGTCATCAATCCGTGGAAGATGATACTTGTTCTTTATGGTGATATTGTTTTGTTCCTAATAATCTATACATAGTCGCATTGTGTTGTCCTTCTTATTCACAAAGAGCATCGGTGCACCCAAAGGTGATGGACTAGGGCGTATGAACCCTTTTTCTAAATTCTCTTATAGCTGCTTCTATAACACCTCCAGTTCGATAAGAGCCATCCTATAGGGATACTTTGAGATAGGAGTAGGTCTGGGTATGAGTTATATTGAGAATACTACCTCACAATTTGGGGAAAGTCTGGGTAACTCTTCAGTAAATAAGTCATTGTATTCCCTCATGATTGAAATTTCCGCAAGGTGGGCACTTTCTATTGACTCAACCATTTGGGAGAGGTATGATTTTTCATAGGGAATCAACACCCACACCGTTTTAAGGATTTTTGAAAGTAGATTCATGATTTTATTTTCATTTTTATAGGATCATGGGATGGTTCAGAATATGAAAAGATAATTACGTTTCCCAATAGTTGATATGTGATCTATATAACGAGAGTCAATCCATTCCTATTATAGAATCAAATTCCACCAAGGGAAGTATTACAAGATTCTTTGGAAGAATATTCCAACATACACCAATAGAATAAGAGTCAAACACTTGGGTTGCAATGATTGCACCACTTTGTGTTTTAACAGATATCTCTACTTCAAGGTTTCTAGGCTTCGATTCTATAGTTCTAGAAAACATTCAGGATATAAAAGAATGCGTAGAACCAGAATCTAATAAGTCTTTTTTCCATTCTTGATTGAATATTAAGTGTAACTTGTACTATATAATTATCTTGCTCCACTTCTGCAGTAGTGATGGCATAATACATCCCTTATTCTTTTGGATTTTTTGGATGCTGATGTTGATTACCCTCGAGGACTTGAGGTTTAGTACACTGGCTTGCATAGTTCCCTTTCTCTATACAATTATAGCAAGGAAACATGGGTGGTTCTTTCCATTCTTCCACCACATTATAATTCCTTTTCATGTCTTTCTGAAAATCATGAGCATGGTGTCCTTCTTTCCCACACTTGAAGCATTTCTCCTTCCCTTTGAGGCAGTTCCCATGATGTAACTTCCCACATTTTTTACATGTGGGTCGTTGAGTTTTCTTCCAAACTTTATCATTAGACCCTCCATCTTGAAACTACATATTTCATTTCTTATCACCATATCCATGGGCCCATTCTCCAAACTCCATATCCACTTTGAGAGCACATCAAACAACTTCTTCATAACACCCAAAGTCTCGAATCACATGATCCTTTCAAAGGCATGGTTTTAATCCACTAAATAATATATCAATTTTTCTATCATTGTTGATAATAAAACCCAAAGCGCACCTTTCAAGCCTTGTGAAATTCGCTTTGTAGGTTGTTCCAGATTCTCCTTCTCCATTTCATATGAAGAGGTCGTGGGAATTACTTGTTAAGAAACATGATCTTAAAGTCTTCCCATTCCATCTCTTCAATTTCCTCCCTTGGCTTGGTGTTCTTATTCAAATCCCACCATTGATCAGTCTCTCTATCTAGATGATAAACATATAGTGTCACCATATCTATCTCAGAGTAGGGTAGAACATAAAATATCTTCTCTATGGAGTTGACCCACTATTTCGTAACTAGTGGATCCAAAGATCCACTAAACGTTAGTGGTCGTTGCTACATAAAACACTCGATAGCTGGTTTCTCACTCTTTGGTGAAGGAGGACACTCCCCATTATTTTGGTTATTGTTCATAACCTAAGATAGTTGGGTAATCATTTCTAGGAAGTTTTTAACTCCACCTCCCAATGCATTGGGGATTTCATTAGGGAAATCTTTGCATTGTCCCTCACATGAGTTGTTGGCCTTGTTTCTTCTGGTTCCCACTATTTTCAAAAATAGAAAAGGTTATAACAAAACATAAGTCAACTATTTATTAATAAATAACTTATTCATTTGTACAATTTTCACTAAAATAATAACTTATGGTATCCCTATGTAAATATTCTTGTGTGAATATTTGTACTTAGCCTCATACTAGTGGTTTTCTCTAGGGTTTACTAATCATAATTCCCAACTTAACTAAACCTTACCTCTGATACCAGATATAGTGACCCAGCCTCTTCTTACAAAACTATTTTATCATTATAATGATAAAAAAACATAATAAAATTACACCATGAGGATCTATAGGTTCAGTGTTTTTGGAAAACTATGACCATACATAACATTTACAATCTCAAACATAAACATTTATTTAATTCCTTATCCTCTAGCTACTTATTGGCACGTATCCTCTCCTTAGTGCACATAATCACCTGAGGATATACATTAAAAAAGGGGTGAGATAAAATCCTAGTAATAGGAAAGATAATAACAATATAGAAAGGTGTGATCATAATCCAAACATAGTCAAAAGATCATGAAAGATAAGAGGAAGCATTAATGAAAGACTTGAAATGTGGCAATGCATAAAAATGAAACATCATGCTTTAGTGGTTAAATACCACACATATTTTTGAAAAATTCTAGAATAATTTTCACACATCATTCCCCTTTTACTTATTAGATTCTTCAAATTAACCAATTCATTGGGGGCGCTTTATAATTCTAGGCGCACCCATCACATCACAACATTCATTTTGCGCTATATAATTCTGGGTGCGCCCGTCACATCATAACATTATCATTATCATTCATGAAACAAAGAAAATATATCAAAAATGAACATAAATAAATCATGTAAAGGAATGGGTTTCATCTCATAAAAATACATTAATAAACTTTGGGTTCCCAAAAGAAAGTTAAAATAACATACTTGCTACAAGAACCATCAACCTTGAGTGAGAAGTAAAAGGTGTGTTTTTGAAAGAAGAGTTATTTTGGAAAACATTTATTTGACATAAAATAAAATGGAAAACATGTATATCCTTGAAAAGGTAAAATAATGGGGAAAATTTATTTTTAAGGAGTAACCATACCAAAAATGGAGTGAAAGTGGGATAACCTAAAGAAAGAAGGTTGGGTTTGAGAATTTCCCCTAACCTTGTATCTGAACACTTCCTTCTCTTTAATGTCCTATATAATGACATTATAATCATTAATTAGAAATTAAAAACCCTTTAATACATTAATATGGATCATTTTGGTTTCATTAAGTTATTTTATTTCTCTTTGGATGAGTTATATAGTTTAAATACATTGTTCAGGAATGATCATTTTTATGGTTTTCTTGAACGATTCACTAGTTTTCATGAATGGAAGTTTTTTTAGAACATGTATAAACATAAAGAATGGATATTACATGTTATTAATGATATTATATGAGTTTAAATGATCTTATAATGAATTATGTTATATACCATGTGGATGAATCATTTGTTAAGAATTTAATGATGATCGTTTGGGTTAATTCGGGCGGTTTTTCGACCACAATGAACTTGTTTTGTTTAATAATTTATTAATACGTACATAAGTTAGTTACAGAAAATTAAATATGAAATAATACCTAAAATATAATCTAGTTCAAAAATAAAAATGGTTTCATGACTAGATCTGAAGGTGGTAAAGGAAAAAAGAAAACATGTTGTTCTTGAAGGTGACAAATTAACACCTCACGAATAACATTTTCATTTATAAAATAAAAATAAGAGGATAAGGGAGTTGGATGACATATTACCCCATTATTATAATAAAAGTCCGTTATATGTGAGATACTATAGTTACCATACCATGTGGGGATATATTAATAAAAGAACATGAAATTGAAAGGAAATTAAAGGAATAGAGAGCGAGGGAAATTCCCTCTTGAATCCTCCTCTTGAGACCCTCCTTAAGAAAACTAAGATTGATCTTCTGATGAGACCATAAGCTCATGGATGTGGGGGAGGGTCTAGGTATGATGTTTGGGTAGTTTTTATACACGGATTGAATCTTGAGAGGTGTGGGGAAATGAGGGTGTGAAGGGTGGTATTTATAGTGGAGGAGATGGGTTTTCTCAATATAATATTCATTAATTTATTATTTCTCCACAAGACAAGTAATATTGAGTCTTCCATGACCAATTACAGTAATTATATCATGTGAATCCTAACCAATTGGGATTACATCAGAATAACATCATATATTACTCTATAATTAGTGTATTTAGCTTATTTCGTAAATTATGGTATTTCACTATTCATAAAAAATTCAAGTATTTCAAAAAAATCCCAAAAAAACCATAACCATTTTTCAACATGTTGAATCCAAAAATGAATTCAATTTTTCAAAAATATTTTTATAAATATGATTAATTTAATTTTTAATTAAAATCATAATTTACATGAAAAATACAGTTTTTAAAACATTTGTTTACTTATTCCAAAAAATAGGTACATCATGCTTTCACTTAAATCTTACATATATACTATCATAGGTGAGGTTACTATTAATAATGGAATATTATTATTCCTAAGGGTAACATTACTATTAATAAGGGTATGTTATTATTCACCAAAAAATTAAGTTTCTTCTATCAGACTCCAAAAAACTTACTGATCGCAACTGTGTTTTTCAGATTTTTGAAATTCAAAGCATAGAAGTGGAAAAATTATGTTTAATGGTCACAAAGTATTTAGTATCATGATATTTCATTGTGATTACTACTGTGATTATACTATAATTCATAATTATAAGAAGTTAATTCCATTGATAAAACTTTGGGTCATTACATCTCTGATGCACAACCTTCCTAGCTCGTTTACAAAGAAGGTCTCTCACACAAGTGTTGACACTATATTCCATCAAAGAGTCTAAATATTGACTAAGGGAAGTACCTCAAGAAAAGAAGAAGCAAGATTCATCAAAAAAATTCAAAGGCATTAAGGAACGCAAGTATACCTATGTGCCAGCCTTGGGCATGCAAGTCACTTGCGCACCAGTTATGGGTCACGTAGGTCACTTGCACGCCCAAAGTGATTTTTCTCCCAAACTTAGGTGGCCTATAAATAGCCTCTATGGGCCCCCCATTTCAAAGATGGATTTTCAAAAATTCAGATGCAGAGATCTGATCGCCCAAGTCTTTGTCTAAATCCTTCCGAACATTTCTATGGTAATTTCTTACCTAGAATGGAAGGTCTAAAGAAGAAGAATAGGGATTAAGGTGTTAGAATTCATCAAAACTTGCACACCTAAGTGGCCATCCCTTAATGTAAATGACCACACTTGCGCGTCGCCTTATCCCTTAAACAGAACTTGTGTGCCACCCTTTTGGAAGCCTCCGGGGATGATACTAAGGGCTTCAGTTCAAAGTCGCCCAAGTATTACCCTACGGGTTAACCGTCGCCCAAGTGCACCATTGTCGCGCAGGTATACGTGTGCAAACAGGACTTGTTCACCCAAACATGACATGTGCATCTTCCTATTTTTGGGTTCCCCTCCTACCTATTCACCTCTTTTCTTCAATTCCACATTTCCTCTTCAAGATATGGCCTTCAAAACCCTCTTCAAAGCCACTTATGGCATGGTTTCTTTGTTGGATTCCTTATCTGAAAGTAATTCTGTGGAAAATATACCAAAACCTTGTGATTTATATAACTTTATATCACTACGGTTAGAGGTTCCTTTCATTCAACCTCATCCCTTAAGATGAAAGAATCCCTAATATTGTCATCCTCCTTAGGAGTAAGTCCCAACTTTAATTTCTTTTTATTTGGGCTTCCTTCTCAGGAGTAAAACCCAATCATAAGTCCCCTTAACATTGGGCATCCTTCTTATGAGTAAGCCCCAAGTACCATCCTCTTTGATCTAGGCTTCCTCCTTAGGAGTAAGCTCCAATCATAAGTTCAAGTCTCCTTTAATTCTGGGCATCCTCCTTTGGAGTAATCCCCAAGTCCCTTTAATTCTGGGAATCCTCCTCAGGATTAAGCCCCAAGCACTAAATCTCCATAAAGCACAAATAAATTTATGGACCCTGTTAATGGGAATCCTCCTTAGGAGTAAGCCCCGAGTCCCCCTAATTTGGACATCCTCCTTAGGAGTAAGCCCCAAGTTAGAGTATCCAAATCTCTATAAAGCATGAATATCTTTATAGACCCTACCCCTAGGCTTATTTTCTGAAGTAAGTCATAGTCTTCATCTACTTGGGCATTCATACATACCTAAGCACCATATCATTCCTTGTGACCGCATCTCTCATGGCACAAATCTTCAGGTTTACTGATATCTCTTGTTTCTCACACTGAGTAAGACTCACTTGATCTTAGAGTGTAAAAGTAAACACGACACATCTTCATGGGTCGTTAATCATATGTAAGACCCACATTTCTTAATTGAAATACATGGAATTTGATCTCTGGCATAAAAGTAGAGTACGTAGGAAGCCTTTATAAGGTTCAAGACCATTAATTCTCATCCATACCATATGACATTAAACTATATCTTAGTTCCTGAACTACATGGTTTCTGATTCATCTTTAACAAAGGATACTAGGTAGCCCATCTTCATATACAATCCTAACTCTGAAATAATCCATGTCCTTCTAAATGAAAATAAACTTTAAGTTCCCCACTAAGTTTCTTTAAAACTAGTATGGTCATCATAATGACCAAGAGATTTCCATATGATGTATTGAAGGATACCATTGACTAAGAATCCCTAAAACATATGGATGATTATATATCAATGGATAACCTCAAATTCATATAAAGGATTCTCTAAATCCCATACATATCAATCATTGATTTCCAAATCTAAATAAAAATTCATTTCTCATACTTAGTGTATTAATAAGGATTTGTGAACATAACTTAAATCTATAAGAGTTCCGGAGTAAGTAATAATTCCCCTCAAAAAGGTGTGATAAGCCTCACCTCCCATCCTCTCGACCAATGAAAATTCTTAAGCCTCATCGGTCCACAACTAATGGGCACCTACCTTTTGAAAGTAAGTCCAAATGGATATAGAATCATTGGATGTTTCTGGTTCTATAAATAAACCCATTAGAAACTGATTGGAATGTTTGAACCTTAAACAAACAAGGTCATTCCCATTTCCAAGAAGAAGAAAAATGGTGAAAATGACGTGAATGATTTTGAAGAACTCAACCTTCTCTAGTTAATCATCAGGGGTCTGCATTGTTTCTCGATGAAATAACAGGTAAGAGGTGTGTGACCATTTTCAAATGATCAATAAAAATCAACATTGTATCATTATAACGAGTTGATATGGGTAGACTAGTCATGAATTACATCGATACATCATCCCATTTCCACTCTGGAAAGGGAAATGGATATAGAAGTCATGTCGGTGGCTGATGTTCTGCCTTCACATACTGACAAGTGGAACACTGGGTGAAAAATCGAGAAATCTCATGTTTCATACCAGGCCACCAATTCTAGTGTCATAGATCTGGATGAATTTTGGTGACACTTGGGTGAACTTACCATGGCGAGTCTTTAAATTCCCACATCAACTCATCTATGATGTATGATAGGACCCATACACGCCCACATAACAATAAGGTGTCATCCCCATCCCTGGTCCAACCTGTTGATGTATCATCCTCTAATATTATTTCTATACGGATAAGGCCTTCATGACCAGATAGCTACATCATTTTTACCAGTTTTAGAAGATTAAAAGTCTCTACTGAGGCTAAGAAGATAGTATAACCATGGTCCTCCTGAACCTCAACATTTATCTCTAAGAATAAGGCTATAAGATTCCATTCTCCACTAGATTCATGAACTACCTATGTTTAAGTCTTTTTTCTCAGAGCATCGGCCACATAATTTACTTTACGAGGCGTATATACAATATCGAAATCAAATGATTGTAGGTAATTAACCGAACTATGTCTCCAGAGATTTAGATCACACTATGTAAATATGTACTTCAGGATTTTGTGATCTCTGAATACCACAATATGCTTTAGAAGTAGATAATGTCTCAAATAGAGTAATGCATAAAAACAATAGCGTGATTGAGGCCATGCATCAGGTAATTCTGCTCGTGAGTCCTCAACTGACAAGAACCATATGAGAAAACTCAATCATCATGCATCATAATAGCTCCAATCCCAATACATGATGTTTCATAGTATATAATATAGCTCATGCCTAGTTTAGGAAGAATTTGTGTCGGTGATGAAGTAAAATGGCCCTTCATCGCCTGAAAGGATGCATCACATGCTTCTAACCAAATGAATTTCACACCCTTCTTTTTCGAGCCCATAAGCGGTCATTCAATGCATGATAAATCCTAGATGAAGTATATGTAATATCTAGTAATCGCCAAGAAACTCTAGATTTAAAATATGTTCTTGGGATGATCCCAAAATACTATTTCTCTAACTTTATATGGGTCTCCTAAAAACACCTATCTTTGAGATGATATGACCTCAGAAGTGTAATTTATTGATCCAAAAGTGGTATTTATTAATATTATCAGAGAGCTAATGTTCTCTCAGTATATTCATCATGATATAAATATGGGTTTCACGGCCATTTCTAGAACATAAATACACCAAGATATTTTCAATAAAGACTACCACAACTAAATCCAGATATGGGTGGAAAAATAGATTCATAAGATCCATGAAAACCAAAGGTGCGTTTGTGAGTCGAAATAACATTACCAGGTAAATGTGTGAACCATAACTACTCCTAACATCTATGTGAGGTATGTCCAAAGTCCTGACATGAACTTGATGATATCCTGACCTCAAATCTATCATTGAGAACACTTTCTCTCCTTATAACTGATCAAAGAGGTTGTCTATTCTAGGAAGTGGATATTGTTTCTTTAAAGTGAGCTAATTCAATCGATGGTAATCCAAAAAGATCTTGAGGGTATCATCCACCTTCTTGGAAGAAAGAACTGATGAACCCCAAAGAGAAGTGTTAGGGCATATAAAGCCTATAGCCTCCAGATCCTCCAACTACTTATTCAGCTCTATAATCTCTTTAGGTTCTATCCTATAAGGAGGAATGGTCACTAGTGATTCTTTTAGTGATGTAAACATCACCCTCCAATGATAGAAGTCGATATGAGCTCGATAGATAACTAACCATTCCATCCCAATTATTACATCAAAGCCCTCCATGTCGAGGATGTAGAGATTGCACATGAAAAGGTAAACACCTATCTAAAGGGGAAAATCCCAAAAATGAAAAATTACCTCTGAACAGATATATAACAGTGTGTCTAGAATCATAATACCATGAAAGTTCTCAACATCAAGGCCCAAAATTATCTTTAGAGTCTCAAATCTAAATTACTGAGATGTGCATATGTGAAATATAGAATACAATAAAGTGGAGGCAACTAGAATGGTACCTTGAACAGTAGAAGGTCTTGTTCTATTCTCAAGTGGAATAGGCTAGACTACATGTAACTATACTATACCATGTACCTCAGTCACTGCCTGACTTCCTTGAGTAAGCCCGCTCTACTAGAACTAAGAATCATACGTCTGACTGCCTCATCCTCGACCACCACCTCAGCCTAATTGGCTAGTGGTATTCTAGCTACCTATATGTCATGATCCTACTGAACCTACCCTTGACTGAGGAGTAGGTGATGATCCCCACTCACTATGCACTATCATAAATATCATCTAGAAACGTTGTATATATCCCATCCTTCGGTATCCTCTTCACTCCACTAGATCCCGCAAGCACTGAGGCTTCATGTGTCCCTACTTCCCACATTGTTGGTAGATAAGAAAACTCTCTGCACAATGAGCCTAACTGCTGCTACATCTGCGAGTATTCTCGAAACGCCTTTTCTCCTAGAAGAAGAACCACTGGAAGCCCTAGGTGTTGAATTATCCTAACTCACAAATTCAGCATCCATAAAATTCCCCTCTATAGTAAGGGTTTGGTTAACGATTTCTAAAATGGTAGTCAACCTGAATAGGGTGACCTACAACCAGGTGATGTGAACCATCCCAACCTAGAATCTCCTAGAGGTCATAAGATCATAAGAAACTACAGTAGGAGAGATCCAATTTAGCTCTATGAAACGTGAAGGGCATTCTATAACTGACATGCTCCCCTAATGCAGGTTCATGAAATCTCATTTTCTTTCATCCCTCAGAGTTTGGGGAAAACAATTAGTCATATAAGATCATCTAGAAATTATTCTAGACCATATCACGATGTTAATCCGCTCGGATGATGACATCCAACCACCTCTTAGAATAATTGTGAATCACATTAGCTGCAAGATTGACCCTCCACTCTAGAGGAATCTACAGATTCTAGAAAATAGTTATAATAGCCTTGATCCAAGACTCTATAGCATGAGTTCCACCATCCCCTAAAAAGGTGGGGGGATTATGCTGTTGAAACTCATGAGTCTACTCTACCTTAATTGGGGTAGGTCGAACTATACCTTACTTACTCTAGAACATACACAAAAAACCATCTTTATACTGGGTGTTAGTTCCCATCATATTTATAATAAGAGGAACCAAGGGTGGATATATAGGAGGAATGATTGGTGGCTCATGGGCCACCACCTTATTTTTATGGTCATCACTACTTTCAGGGAATACAATAGGGGATTTTGTGGTGGCATGACACTACAATTCCAAACACATGCCTCATAAGAGATTTAAGCAAGTATAACAACTATAAATATGAAAATAGGAAAAGTATTAAAGAATTCCTATAGAAACAACCATGCCTTTATGCCTTCATCAAAATCTAGGTCTCTATGGTAAAAAGAGACCATAACAGGCCATAAGAACATAAGAGATACCCACTAACCACTACTAAGGACAGGTTCAGGTCTGAATCTCTATGTTAGTTATATATATATAATAAAATATATTGTTGTTGTCAATTTGAGAATTATATTAATTTTGAATTTGTGATTTTTAAAATATTCAATCACTTTAGATGGTTGAATTAAGTGGTTTTCCATTTCCAATCCATATAGGACCATGCTCCTTTTTAACTAAATATGTAATCCACATAACCTGCACCATAACATGTTCCATTTCATGCTACTAATGGTCCATAAATCAACATTCCATAATTGAATTATTAAGGTGTCTTCTTTAACCTATTTATGAAAACACCGTTAGGTTAAGGCAGTCACTTAAATGTAAATTATGTTTTTCTAATACCTTTTTCAACACAATTAAATATAATCAAGACACTAGTAAATATGAAACACAAAAATTCACACTAAAAATAGACATGACAAGGAAAACATGAGGGACTATCGGTAATATTGTGCCTATGATGATACATGATCTAAAGAAAATATTTCATTTTATGAAACCATCGAAAATAAATAATAATTTCAATAATACCAATATAATTAATTTCTTAATTCAAGTGTGTCATCCAATGGTGAAATGATATCAATAGTAATAAGAAAAATAATAACAATAATTATAATTAAGGAAACTTAGCCTTTACCCCGACTATGGGTTCATGACTCCCAACCATGGCTTATGAACAAGTCTCAAACATTCCTAATCTCTAATTATGTTATTTCAAAATAGTAAATTAAGAAAGGAACCACTCTGATACAACATTTTAACATCCCAGCCAAGGGTCCACTTAACCCGTACCCCGATCCGGTGGGTCAAATGGCCGCAAGCACGCCTCCACATATGATAGAGGCTTATATCTAGAAGTGAGGGTGTAAAGATGGTACAATGGGGAGACTATACCCTCACTTCATAGTAGTAAAATAGATACAAAAAGGTAAAATCAACAGCCGAAGCATAATATAAAAAAACAGAATTAATAAACAATGGAAGCATAAATAGATAACTAAATAGTATATAGAAGAATAAAAATGATAACTGAAAAAATGATAATAATAAAAAATATTATAAGGTGGTGCCTGATACATGATTCATGGAATTATTTAATAAAAAAATAATATGTAGATACAATCATTCTATAAAATGGTACAAAAAAAGAAAAAAACTTCTCCATAATCATCTCGAGCCTATGTCTGGTCCTCTACTCCTAAAATCCAACTAGGTAAGCCAATCAACAACTTATAGCTGGTAATTTTCCCTTATCAATACATATAGTAATATAGTATTCTTAGGTACCAAAGGTATCCCAACTATGGTGTGAGATAAAATCTCATTAGGCCACCACCAATGGTGTTTACATGTAATCTGAGGAGTGCTCGTAACTAAACAATGTCTAGGAAATAGTAAAAAGTAAAATAATTCCAAAATAAATACAAATCCTACTCAGGTGCCTATCAAACACCTGGAGATTCTACGCTCTTTAGATCATGGCTGGAAAGAGTCTGATCATTTCACTATATATATAATATTATTATTATTAATATATATAGTTTAGTTCTATATTGTATCCACCTTCATGAACTAAGTGTGTGAGGACACCTAATGTTATTATACCTAGAATACTGGTTTTGGACTAGAAAGAGGAGTAACTCAGACATCCATAACTCATATAACAAGCTTCAAACCTCATGAAATATGGTACATTACCTGCATCCCAATAGAGTGACAGACTCCATGCTACAATACTCAGTATGGAGAGTGGGCCACCACGGAAACACTCTAATAACGCAACGTGGAGCCTCTGCCCAACATCCATATAGTATCACTGGTGTAAGATTCCATACTCAACACCCAATGTATGGGAGCATAATTATGTTCAATTCTCAACACCCATTACCATCATACACAGCCTGTATAAAGACGTATCATTTATGACATAAGGAATAAGGAAAAATTCCTATCATGAAACTTATTAATCAAGCCCATATATATATAAGATTACTTTTCATTTATAACATTATTCATAAGGTATAACCCCTTATTCATTCCATTATCTAGTTTTAATTACATTAAATTCATTACATTTCACACGAATCATTTTCATAAGCATAATCAAAGGGCAGGTTCATTTATATATAATTCAATACATGAGGAAAAGACCTCACATGAATGTGTTAAAACAAGTTAAATTCCATTTAATTCATATCAATTAAAATGAAACAATCGTCATGAAATATCAATCCTTTATGATCGAGGCCATTTAACATAATCAATCCATCCAATTCATTATGATAAAAAACATAATATGTGGTGCTCAAAGACCATTTAGAAGATGAAAAGTTAATTTAGGAAATTTTCCACTTGGGAAATCCCAACTTTAACAAATCCAAACACCTAATATGTGCCTTGGGTCACGTGTAATACACATATAACAATGGAAACAACATTTAGAATACTAACCGTTAGCTAATATGTGTTCCATAAAATTTGAACCAGTTGGAAAAAATGGATAATTTCATTGGGAGCACCCACGGGGATACCATATATGGTGTATACAACCTATGAAATAAAAAATAAGGATCAATATTTTTATATTATGACACAATTTTCTATATGATTGGAATAAACCAATATAGCATGGATTCTCAGCAAAGGCTGGCATATGGCACGAAGATATAATTACGAAATGACCAAAACCCAAAGGGAAAACATTATGACCACCTACCTCACGGTCGTAGATGACTTCTCTCTCAATATAGACCATGGATATTAATTAGGTTATAATATATATGAGAAAGAGTCCAATAACCTCAAAATATAGAGAATGACCCTCCGTCTAAATAGTAAAAAATATGGTATTATAAAATTTTAAAGGAGTGGAAAGACTAAGGGAGCTTACCAAGATGGATTTGTAGCTTCCATTGGATAGAGGATCAGACAACAGATAGGGAACCTAGATCTATGCCTATTATGATGGAGAAGTTGGCTCAAAGGGAGTATAAGAACATGTTCTATCCTTTGGAGGAGAAAGCAGAAAGTTAAATAAGGTTTTAAATTAAATTAGAGGAAAATTTTAATTTTGCCCCAAAATATCAAGGCACATGGTTTTGTTGCATAATTTGGTCAAATCGTATGCCAATAGTGCTTAGTTGACTACAATTATAGGGAACACCGCATGGTTAGGCACAAATTGTAACTAACCATGTGCAAACTATTCAAATAGGATCTGTCCCATTTCCGCAACAAGTTGTATGGTTGTGCATCATGGGTCGCACCACTGCAGACAAATCATGCGGCCCAGTCAGTTTTCCCCGTTTCGGAACCCTAGGCTCTAAACGAGCCCCAGAAACTCCCAAGACCTCCTTTTCTTAATTAAAAATATTTATGAGGGACTTTTGAGGAATTAAAATTGAAAAAAATATGATATATACCTTCATTGAAAAGTTGGGTCATTAGACCTTTGATGAAATCCCACATCATAAAAAGGTTTTATAAAACATACTTTTTAAAAGAGGGAATGGAAAATATGAAGGTCATCTAAAATAACATCTATTAGGTTTACAAATATTATAAAATTATTGTGAAGTGGAGATATGTACATGGATGAAATAAATAATATCCAAACAATGATAGAGAGTGACTAAGATCATTGATCAGAAAATATTGAATGATTATTAGAATGTCAATGACCACAAAACTATAAACCAAATAGGTATGAAAATGACAATCAATTTATTAAAAAGAAGGTAACAGGATAACATTTTAGTTTCTGGAACCTTTTCTAAGAGTTTTGGAATTCTTTTACTGTCTAGTATAAGAACATAAGGACATATACATACATGAAAATTATAATTTCATCTTCAAATCAATTTACATAAAAATATAATCTTTTACTCCAAACGATTAGTATTCAAGATGAATTTTCATGCCCGACGCATTAAAATAAAATTTTAATGGATCACATAATTCCAAAAAATGATAAAACATTATCCCTCTTGTCTTTAGACATTAACCAAAACCAAAATGGTTAGGATAAAGGGAGATAATTCCCAAAATCAATAAACCTTCATAAGAATAAATAATACATTAATCTCAAAAATTGAACAGTAATACCCATATTTCAATCTAAATTATTTCATAAATAACTATCCTTAAAATTATTCAAAACATTCTGTAAAAATATTGAATAATAACATATTATTTTAAGATAAATTTATAATCATTCTCTAAATAACATTAGTTATACTTAAAGTCATATACATAGAAAGTTATATTCCCTAATAATATAATTCTTAAAATATGTTAATAATTTCCATAAATAACCTGAATCAACATAAAGACACATTAATGATATATATTCTTCTAAAATGTATTTCAACCTTTACTCCTTAATCAATACTTCATGTTAAATCTAAGGGTTATATATACCTAAACTAAATAAAAAGTCTCTAAAAATATCATTATTCACCATAAAATTCCATAACTTAAAACCTCAAAATGGGTGTCTAATATAATGAACATATGATCAAACATAAACTCATAAACCCGTAAAAGTATCTATAACTCTTAAAATAACCTCTCATGAAAACATCCTGATATCCAAAGTTGTCTAAACCATGCACTGATTTCAACTGTAACATCCCAAGACCCACACTCCCAGATCCGATGCTAAAAACATAATCATTACATTTATGTATTTTATACTAATAATTGTGATCCAATTTTTTTTATTTAAAACTAACAACATCAAAAAGAAATATTGGAACAATTACATTCCCAACGAAATTTTAATTTTAGAGTTTTAGAGAATTACTAAGAACTCTAACATAAACAATAATCATGACTTCAAGGGGTTATTTTTTCTGTTATACCCAACTTTTCATATTTTATATTAAGTTTTAAACATCTCCCATACAATTCTCCACCTATTAATCCTCTCTAGACTCAAACCATTTATCTCCATTATTCATAACATAGGGAAAAGGAAAAAATAATGGTGATCTCAAATTCTAAATAACGGTAAACATAAGCATTAACAATTGATTGGCCCCAATAATAAAATGATGGGAATAATGGTATATTAACATAATAAATGTTCTTGATAATAAAAAAAGTTAATTTATACCAATAAATACATGGATAATAAAACATGAAATATGTAATAAATCTTTATCAATAGAAGATTCATAATAATCAGTAATCATGAGCTAGGTGATGTAAGTATCGATCAAATGAAACATTTTAAACCCATATCAATCACAAATAAAACATGTTGGTATCTTAGAACTTTATCTTCAATGAATCCTCAGAATATCCCTTAAATTAGAATAATTTTACGGTCTACTTCCACACCCAATATATTGGAGTGCTATCAAGGACTCACTCATCCATCGTTTATAACATAAACACCCATCCTTGGTTTATAATAGAACCACCATTCCATGGTTTATAATAGAACAATATATCATTATAAAAATTTCCAAGAACTATAACATGAATAAAGTATATAGATCTTTCATTTCATCATAAAATTTGTAGGAACAAACATTATTACTTCCATAAATTGATTAACCTGTGGAAAATAAATGCGATCCACAAAAATATCATTGAAAAAAATATGATACATCCAGAGAAATACTGAGTATTGTTTAATCACAACATATCCCTATCATATCATATGTAATCAAGGGTTGTTTTCCTTGATGAATTTAAATATATCATAAAATCATTTTTGAGGAAAATACACTTTTCAATTTGAAAAAAAAAATTTAAAAACTAAAAAATTATAAATAAATTGTAAAAAATTAAAAAAATCATTAAAAATGAAATTAGAAACTTATAAAGGAACCTTAAAAAATAATAGTCAATATGGCTGGAAAATCTATTCATGGCATAAATGTTAAAAATAAACATTATTTTCATAAATTTTTGTAAAGATGGTAAAAAGTGGTTAATATAGAATTAATTAAAAAATTCACTATAAAAATATTTTAAAATAAGGTTAAAGATCATTTAAAATATCTTTATTAGATCATTTATACTTATAAAATAATATTCTATAATTATTTTAGGAAACATGGATATGGAATAGAATGATTCCTGATCTAAAGGAAGATACAAGATAAGTATCACTTACAAACAACTTTTTTAATGTCTATTCAATAAATAAGGGAGAAAATGGATATTATAAAAGAGAGACACATTCATTTATAGAGTATAAATGGAGATATTTTTTTTCAAAAAAATAAGATCATGTGTTTTACTACAAAATAACATTCAACATAAACACTTTCTTAAAGAAAGGAGATTGTAACATAATAACTTTTCCACTTTGGTGATATTTCAAATCAATAATAATTTAAAGAAACAATATTATACGTATATATAAATACCATTAATTTCATTAATTATTATGCCAAAATTCATTCATGAAGTTGTAATTACACCATACAAGGACATCATGTTGCACAACATAAATCATGTCTCTCGAAAATTAGATTGATAAAAAGAAAACCATATCAACTTTTATAACATTTAAATCAATATACTATGAAATAGGGGAATTAAAAGGAACTAAAACTATTAGGTTGAAAGATTAATTCATGATAGAATATACTAATAAGATTCATATACTCCTTGTAAAAGGAAACAGATGCATATTACAAGAAAAGTCTCAAAGAAAGGGAATTTGAGACAAATAACCCTTATAACGATCATACTGTTGAATTTAGAAATAATCAATTGATAGATTATGTCTAACAAATATAAATCAAAACAATAAAATTAGAAATAAAACATAAATCAAACAAAATTCATCTCATGCATATTCTTTTCATAATCTAATAAATGAAGAAGTGATATATCCCAATGAAATTAAATTGAGTTAACAAACCCTTACCACTTGGTAACATTCATGTAAAATACCCTTAGATGAAATAATTTGAATTAAAAATTAAAATATCATCAATTATGAAGGATTAATGATATAAATGTAAATGTGGAAGTTTATACACCTTATAGAATAAATTATGTGCATAAAATTAAAATATATATCAATAAATGAAAATTGAGATGGAATCCGTTTCCTTGAGTCCGTACATACCATATATGTCATTTAACACCTATATAATAAAATCATATCAATTATTTTATTTAATTAGAAAATTTTCAAGGTTTAATCACTTTTCCATAAATCATTTATTTTAATAACATATTTAATTACTTAATCAAGTAATTCCACATCAAGGACTCTCAGAATGTTCAGTTCATAATTTTAGAAAATAGATTTGTTTTGTTAACCACAGTCAAAGTGGTCATCGTTCCATCATCTCCAAAATAATAATCATGAAATAAATATATTTTTTATAAAAAAAATACCATTAAAACCAACCATTAAATATGTATGTGAAAACATAATTTTTTTTAAAATTATTGAGACAGAAGGTCATACGTACACATGAGTAACTTCTTTATTTTTAAATGATCATTAAGGAAATTAGGTAAGTTTTATTTTATTTTCCTATAATTTAAATAATAACATAAACTCTATTAGAAAAATGGTTTTTAACATCGGCATTTTGACATCCGTTCTTCAAGACCAATAATAAAGTTTCTTTTTGCATCGGTTTTTCAAATAACTGACACTAAAATTCAAAACAAAGTTTTAGATGATTTCCGAAGCTTCAAATTTATATGTCATGGAGCAAAGATGGACTTACAGATCAAATTTTATGGATGTCAAAAAGTTGAACATTATAAGACTTGATTTTTAACATTGGTTTTTTTAGTAATGGACAATAAAATTCACTTTTTGGTATCAATTTTTCAAATAACTAACAATAAAAATAAAATCCAAGTTGTAAATAATCCTCAAGATTCTACTTAAAAGTTATTGGAGCTAAAATAAACTTACGTATCAAATTCTATGGATTTCCGAAGATGAAAATTATAAGACTTGATTTTTGACATCTATTTTTTTCAATAACCGGTGTTAGAAGCCACTTTTTGGTGTCAGTTTTTCAAATATTGGATGTTTAAAATAAAATTAAAGTTGTATATCAATTCTCAAGATTATATTTGATATGTTATGGAGCTAAAATGGACTTACAAATCAAAATTTATTGACATCGTAAGTTGAACACTATAAGACCTTCTTTTTAACGTCGGTTTTTTTCAGTAACTGACGTTAAGAGTCACATTTTGGTGTTAGTTTTTCAAATAACCGATGTTAAAAGTAACATTTTGGAATAATTTTTACAATAACTAACTTTGAAACCCCAAAATGATAATAGTTTTAACATCAATTATATATTTAACCAGCATTAAAAGTAAATTTAAAATGTGTGGGTTTTGTATTCCAATGTTTTCACAACAAGTGTTTCAATTTTCAAAATACCACCTAAATTTTAATAAATTATAGCCATAAATATTTTAATTGATAATATATACATCATAATTCTATTTCATTCAATATTTTTTACATCTTCAATACAATTAAAATTTCAACAATTCTTCAATTGACGATTTCACAGGGTATGTATTCTCATCATTTAATTTCTTTTTCCCCATTATCACTAGAAATAATTATAATTTTTATTATGATGTTGAAGAATTATTATTATCAAGAAAAAAATATAAAACATCCAAATGAGATTCATCGGCTAAAGTGAGAAATTTTTTATCGGTCACTGTCTTCATTCCCTCAAGAGTTTTTCCTTATAAATAGTGAAATAACGACAAATAATATATTTCCTCAGAGGGAAATAATAAAAGAATAAAACTTAGGTTGAATATTGAAGTTTATTCTTTTTTGGTCATTTGTTTTATAATTTGTTGTTCTTTTTTCTCATGTTTTCATTGAAATGAGTTGTATCTATTGAAATATAAAGATGTACAAATTACGACAACAATAACATTTGATCCGTATGTTAGTTTTAGCTCTATGACCTATCAAATAAAATCCTCAAAACCCTACTATATTCCAATATTAATAGTTTCAATATTTTAACATCAATTTTTTTTTGAAAACTAATTTGAAAAAAAATTGAAAACATACTTTTCACATTTGTTTTTATAAAAAATCGATGTTAAAAACCATATAGAATCAGAACATAGACATCAGTTTTCTAAAAAAACTAAAAGTGAAAGGTCAATATTTAACTCTTTATTTTCAGTTTATAAAAATGGAAATTTAAGATCTAGAGATACTTTCATTTGGCAATAGTTATTATAAAAACCAGTGCCGAAGACCAACCAGGCCTGACTTTAATCATCGGTTTATAGGAAAACCGACATCGAAGACCCCAAGGGCTGAGTTTCGATGTCACTTTTTGTAAAACCCAACATCAAAAAATTCCTATAACTTGGTTTTTAATTGATATTTATATGTCAGTTTATAAAAATCGACATTCAAACTTCAATTTTTAACATCGCCATTATAGAAGTTGTTTGAAAAATGACATCAAAATATAAAAAACTTACTTGGAAATCATTTTTACACTAGTAAAATACAATATTATTTCATTAAATTCACTTATATTTATCATCCATGTGATGTGGTCATGAAAAACAAATCACATCGCTTCATGGAGGTGGTAGTCGACATGTACCCTTGAATGATGTTATCATTTTTTAGTGTATGGAAATTAAAGATACTAGATGAAATATTACTTCTAAAAAATGATAAATATGTATTTTATATCATATATATAAATTAAATATATCATTATAACAAGAATTTGGAGGTCGTGACGGAAAACGAATTATATTGGTCCGCGAGACGGTAGTTCATTGCACACTTGAATGATGAATTGTATTCCCATTTTATGGAGGTTGGAGATAAATATAGGTTATGAAACTAACCTAATAACATAATAGTATATGTAGGATACATATTTTATTATCTCAATGTGGTTGGAGAATATTTGAATGTGTGTAAGAAGAAATAAGACGAAAATTATCGGTTAAAAACTATATCTCTTCTTCGGACAACCTCCTTTACTTTACACCTTAATCCCTCTAAGGTTGGTATTCTATAAAAAATAATACCTCTATAATATGGGTAGGGATGTAATTAATGCATTTGGATAGATATTATCTTATAAAATGACTTTTTAAGTATGAAGAAAAGAGGAGTGTGTGCCCTTTTATAGGATAGGGGAGGGGCAGTTTTAGAATTTTTAAAATATTAAATTAATATAAATTCATTTTCATATTTAAATTGATCCGATTAGATAAGATTAAAAGATAAGATGAGTATGAGTCTAAATGATCTAATAAAATAAAAATTTAAGATGTTTTGGTGATTTTTTCCACAATTATATATTTTTGTTTAACCAATGTTTAACCTTTATGCCAATTACCATGATAATGAAGTTTTTACTATTTAGGCGTCAATATAGTTACTATAAAAAGAAAATTGGACCATAAATTGACAATTATTTATATTTTAAAACATATCACAATCACTAATCTGAACATATTGTTTTTGTAGTTTTTTAATAACATATTATTTATTATAAAATAACATTAATGTTAATTTTTTGACTATTTTTTTAATTGGAATTTTAAAACTACAAGACAACAATGGAATTTGAATATAAGGAATTAAAAAATCTATAATAAGTTATTTTTATAAATAAAATTCATTGAAAAAAAATTATTTCAAATTATATTACATTTATTATTTTCAAAATATTTTATTTTATTTTTATATTAATTAAATAAATACTCTTCGGCGTCGCATAAGAATTTAAATTAATTATTTCATTACTAAAATTTCAAAAAATAAATTACCATGATAAAAAAATTATATTTAAAATTAATATTTAAAACTAAACATAATTTCTTTTTAACCAAGTTTTAAAAATTTAAAGATATTAAAACAAAGAGAATGACATTTTTAACTTTTTATTATATAAAATATTATAATGGTGAAAAATAAGGTCAGTTGGAAACAAAAGGTCATAAATTAAAACTTTTAATGATTATGGATGATATATAATCATAAAATTAAATTAATAAAATTTTTATGGTCATTTTGCAATCCTTATCATGTTATTTTTAACATTAATGACCTAAATTTCCCTTACAAAGGTGACAAAAATTTACTAAGAATACTATTCATAATGGCCAAAAATAAAAGAGGCATATTTATCAAATTTGGACCTCATGATTAAAAATATGGAATCACATTTTTAATATTAAAAATTTATAGGTTTCGGAATTTAATTTTAAATTAAAAAGACAAAATGGAATGAAAAATAGTTTTTTTGAAAATTAACTTATTAATCATAAAAATAATTTAATACCACACTCGACAATAAAATTAATTCAAAAGAGTATAATTGGATTAATTTTATTCAAAATAAACTAATGAAATTTATAAACTAATACAAAAAAGAATTTTAATTTGTAAATACTTTAAAGGAATATATAGTTTTCAATAAAAAACTGTATTTTTCACTATTCATTAAATAATTAAACTTCTTTGATAAATTTCAAAACATCACCAAAGGGTAATTTTTATATGATGATTTCAAAAATGATATTTATTTTCTAAAATAAATTTTAACAAAGTTATAGAAATTAATAATACTATTCACTCATGAAAATTATTAAGAACCATTTTTGACGAAACCGTATCTTTGAAGAATAAAATGCTTTTTCTAAAAATGGATTGTTTATTTCCTAAGAATCAACAAATACATTTTTATTTTTTTTTATTTTTTTTATGAAAATTTTGAGTGGAATACCCCCTTTATTGAACATAATATAAAGTAGACCTATTTTAAATTTGGGAAAATTGGAAACCCATTACAAGTAAGGGAAAATGCCTAAAAGAAACAAGAAAAAAAGGTAAAAATGATTCAACAAGTCTAAAGGGAAGAAAACATAAAATAAAACACTATAAAAATCATTTTCTACCCCTTATCCAAATTGTGCAATAATGAGTTTAGTAAAAATGATGTGTCACCCTCTCTACTAAGAATTTGTTCTCTAATGGCAGTACAACATAGAAGAGAACCTCTCCAACCAACAAAAACGTGTAGAGGAGAGCTGGATAAAAGATTCCAGCACACCCTTCACTCTTTAAATATTCTCACTCAAAAAATAATATAAGAAACTCACACAAATTTCAACTTAATACAACACAACAACTGACTAAAAGCGTTGATCATGTGTCAATGGAAAGATACCGATTTGTCTACCAAAATAGTGATGAAAGGATGAATGACGGGTATCATCACACCCATCCCTCTATCGAGTCCTCCCACCCAGAAGCACCTGAAAAATGATGCACCTATATCCAACTGAAATTATGAATAGACCAGTGAACACTAAAAAATATTCTCCCAACAAAAAAACAGGACCAAGAAAATCAAAGAAAATTAACTTCATTAAACCCTTACAAGAACCCTTACAATTGTAATTACCATATGTCGGACTTCTATACCCAATATATTTGAGGGATATCATGGAACCATCTATCCTTGTTTTATAATTTTACCACTCATACTTGGTTTATAACAAAACCAATCATCTATACATTATAATGGAACTAACCATTATCATAAAAATTACAAATAATAATAACATGAATAAAGTATATATATCTTCAATTTCATAATAAAATTCATAGGAACAACCATTATTCCTTCCAAAACACTATTAACACATTAAAAATAAATAGGTCTCATGAAATTATCTTTTAAATAGTAATAATACATCTAGATAAAGAATAAGGACAGTTTCATCACATTATATCTCTCGTAGAGCATACACTAGTTGAAAAATATATTCCCATGTTGATATTTTTACATTTTAACATCATTTTGGAACCAAAATATTTGTAGGTGACGTTTAAAAAATAATTGCAACATCAGTTTTCATAAAATCAACTTCTAAACATTAGCTAAAAGAAAATATAAGGGGCCTTTCCACATCTATTTTTTTATAAAATGATGTTAAAATTATATTTCAACATCAGTTTTGTTATAAAACTAGTGTGGATGATATCTCATTGAATTTTCAACATTGGTTTTTTGTAAAACTGATGTTGAAAGTAACTTTATTTGTAAAAAATATTCTTAATAATTTCAACATCCTTTTTACTCAAAACCAATGTTTAAAGTGACTTTTAATGTGGGATTTATAATAAAACTGAAAGGTGGATATCACATTGAATTTAAAAAGACTATTTTTTTAAAACTAACATTGGAATTCACATTATTTTGAAAAAAAAATATATTAATAATTTTAAAAAAGTTTTCTGCACAAAACCAATATTAAAAGTTCCTTTCAATTTCAATTTTTTATAAAACTTGAATTTGAAAATCCAACCTCAAAATTTATTTGATACATTCAATGTTTTCTATTACCAAAAACAATACATTGAAATACCGCTAATATTAATTCCATGGATTATTTTAAGAAAACACACATGGAAAATTGAATTTAAAAAAATATACATGAAATTTCGGGACCAAAAAATATCCAAATAACTATAATAAAAAGTAGAATATACAATGAACAATATATATAGCAAAGAAAACCTATAAAAGAAAACTATTTTAACAACATAAATAAAAAAATCTAAATAAATACTTTTAAACTATAATAAAAAAATACTTCATAATTTCTAATATAATCATTATTGGTTGTCCATGAAGTATTCCATGGATATCATTAAGTTTTCCTTAATGTATTTCTCACTCTTCTGTAAATAATTTTTAAAATGTTTTACTCATTTTATATATTATCTCATTAGAACTCTTTATAAATTCCATAGATAATCAATAATTGAATATTCCAATTTCATAATTCGTTGGAAAAATTAGTGAAATCCAAACCCCATATTCTTATTTAGATATATTAAACCAGGTTCAAAACTAAATTATTATTTTTGAATCTATATGTAACAAAAACTAAAATATATCCACCAAATATCATAAACCAACTAAAAATAAGAAATTTCATGCCAATTTAATAAACCAAACATGTCTTAATATAAAATTATAAAACACACACCAAAAAACTATTAAAATAATTTAAAACTCAACCATCCTAATAGAACCATTTTATTTAAAAAGAATACCATCAATAAGGAACATTATTACACCAATTCCAGGAATGATCAATATTCCTTTTATAATAAAATAAATCCATTTATATTAATACACAATTGAAATTAAGAATCCTAAATAAAACTAAATCCCCTTTTACACAATTTAAATTTCAAAATTCTTCAAACTAAATCAAAAATCATTTGAATCAATAATTAAACCAATTAAGTATATTTTAAATTTTAAAGACTAAATCTTATCTTTAAATTTAAATTAAGCATCAACTTAAGTATTAAAAATGTATTTTTTATTTAAAACCAATTATATTTTGAGTACAAATTAATAGAAACCCAATAAAAGACTTTTTACATTATAAAAAATTAATAAATTAAATCATATCAAATAGAGAAAAAACACCCATGATGTTTAAAAATTAGTCACAAATCATTATATAACTCACTTATATATATGTTCTTAAAAAAGATACACATATATAACAAAAAAACATAAATTTAACCCAAGAAAACAAAACATTACAATTAAAAACTTGTTTTATTTATATTTATAAATTCATTATAAACTAAAACAATTCAACACAAAAGTAAATGAACATTGAAACCATAAACCATTTCATTAAAATAGATAATTCAATGATATAAATCACCTTTTATAAAAAAGGAATAATTTTTTCAACACTTAATATTTTGAAAATGTAATATTAAACATAAACATTAAAAAAAGGTGAGATGGAGTTGCAACCGCAGATCTCACGCACCGAAGATCAACCACGGAACCCTAATTACAAACCTCGATCCTTCGTAGATGTTTTCCATAGAAGATCCATCAAGACTACCAAGCAGCCCAGTGCTAGTGGTGTCGTAGATAATGACTTATGCATAGAACCGAAGCTTTTTCAACACAGAGGTCACCCGACTATTTCCTTCTCATCTAATGAGGTTCACTCTCTTTCTTCTGATTTACGATTCGTGCCCATTGGAAAATTTCTGAATCATAGGCCTCCTTTGAATTTTTTAAGGAAGTACCTTTAAACCATTGGATTTATTGGTTTCCATATTGGATTGATGAACTATTCAAATGATGTTTTTTGTTTCTCTCCTAAAAACAAGTATTATAGGCTTTGGGTGAGGCGCTTGTGGGTTTTTGCGGGGTTGTTATATGAAAGTTTTAAAATAGACCCCAGATTCTTATCCTTATGAGTAATCTCCTATTTTTCCTATTTGGCTTGGATTTCATGGACTTCCACTTTAGTTATTCAAACAAATTGCACTATTTCTAATTGCCAGCCTTATTGGCTATCCATTAAACCTAGACTTTGCAATGAGGAATCTTTCAAGACCCTCAGTTTCTAGGGTTTGCACTGAGGTTGACATTTCACAAGGAGTCCCATCCCAAATCTGGATACATAATGGAAATTCTGGTTTCTTTCAGGATGTGGTATGTGAAAACCTGCCTGATTACTGCAATGATTGTCTTAAGATCGGGCATACTACTATGGAGTGTGGCAGTAGGGCAGTACGTCCTCAAGCTCATAAACTGGAATGGGTTGAAAATGTTAAGCAAAATCCGGGTCAGGAATGATGTAATGATACACTTATAGCTGCTTCTGGCCCTTCTAGAGTTCATGATCATCCTGGAGGATTGAATGAAGCTGATGGTAGGCCTGATGAGTTTAAGAATCAAGGTTTGGTCTAAGACCAGGCTAACACTATTAAGGCTGAAGACCTCTCAAGTTTTGTAGATGCTGTTCATATTGCACTAGAAGACTCCACTAATTTCCCCACCCTGGTGGAGGACAAGGAAGAGCCTAGTGAATCTTTCAAAACTCATTAAGATGTACATGACAAAGCATGTCCGGATGAAGAATATTTCCTCCACTTGAGTGCTCCAAAAGGAAAAAAACCATTGGTGGACCCAGATGGTTTAATAACCCGTCGTTATAAGAAGACTAGGAAGAGGAAGAATTATTCTAAATTAGAGTGAATCATTTTCACTATATACATGGTGAGATGCACTGAGAAAATGAACCATCCTCCACATGTTCATGTTATCAAGGATCCCCCTCTACTCTTTGATGATGAAAACATAGATGCTACTCGCAAGCTAAAAAATCATTAGAGGATTTTCAATCAGGGCCTTAAAGAAGAGATTTATCCTTGGGTCGAAAAGCATGACACTCTGACCTTCCAAAGACATCAAAAGTGGGAGATAACTGCTCGTGAATATTTGCATATTAGAGAGTGAATGCTTTCTAAAATTGAACTGTGATTTGAACGGGATCCCAAATTTGACTACCTCCGTATTTCTTGGGAATAGATTATGGTTCAGCGATATGATATGCGCACGTGGAGTTGATTTTGTAGTTCACAATTGGATAACTCCCTTTTTTCTAATTCTGTAATGGTTTCTGGTCCTGGTGTTGAGGAGTTTGGTTGCTGCATGGTGTTTTTTGGATCACTATTTCAGGAGGGGGTTGTTGCTGATAGCTTGAAGTGATGTTATTTGGTTTTTATGCTTGCTTGGGAAGCTATTATTTCTCAGATGGGATACAATGATGATTCCAACAATTTCTTCATGCTTGAGACAGCACTTGGAATTTATGATGCTCTATGATCACATTTCTGGAGATGATGAGGGTTAACGTCCTTTATGATTCTATGAAGGGTAGGTACAATGCCAAAAAAGGGGGGGTTAATGATCAGGCCTTCCTCAAAGTTGATTGATCTCATTTATGATCATATGGATATGAAATTGTGGTTGAACTTAATGGGTGGCTGAACAAGTGTGAGGTGATCCATCCATGCTTTTGGGTTTATACTGCTCTTCATATCATTGGGAAATATGGATCATGATGCTAGGAGTAAGAATACGGGTGGAAAGGTGCTCCAAGGGTGCATGGGGGCTGCTAGATTATGTCTCGCTTCACACAAGGGGAGTGTTTCATCATCAAAGACTACTTTCGGACACTGGAATCATGAACCAGCAGTGGGGACTGATTGGTAATCTTCATTTAGGGGCTTTTCACTGACCTACGTACAATAGAATGTTTTCTTTTCCCCATAATTTCTTGATGGTGTAATCTTATTACACCTAATGTGTACACTGTTATTACCTTTTTCTTTAATAAAATTTTTGGGGATATGGGATGGGTGACCAGCTCATGTCTCAGATCGTTTCGGTAATAAATATTAAAAGAATAACTCAAAACCCATCAAGAGACTTATTAATATTTAAAAGTAAACAAAAAACATGATATTTATACAAATAATTCCATTATAATGGGTTTTAAAATGAAAAATTTTGGGGAAAATCCCTCAAGGTAACATTGAATCATTTTTTAGGTGATTTTGTTTGTTGACAAAGCGGGCCTTCGTGTTATGTCTGTTGACAAAACAGACCACCGTGTACAAATTTTTCAAAAAAGCGGTTTTAGATTGTGAGTTGTCGAGTTCAAGGGATGTTGTAAAAAATCTATGATTGATTGAAGAACCTAGATAAAGGAATATACGATCTAGAGGTGGAACAAAAAGAGAAAATACAAGGTGGTGTTGTTTTCGAGTGTTTGCCATATTTTTGGGCGTCAAAATCAGAAAATAGAGAAACATGTTTTTGAAAAAGGATGTTGCGCGCATGATTGAAGGTGGTTTGGAAAATTTTTCACAAGGTATGTTTCAGGATCAGAATTTTGAAAAATTAAAAAGATATAATGTGTGAAAAAATTGAAAAATTTGCACGAAAGATGAGTTTACGCACAAGAAACTTGCGCGCCCAATGTGACATCAAACAGGGTTTTGCACACTCAAAGAGGATCTTATGTGACATGTTGAATATTCTGAACAGGGGTCAAGAATTCCTATTAATACGAGGTAACCCCCCCCCCCACCCCATCATTCAGTAGAGCTCAACACTTAGAGAAAATCTGAGCACCAGATCGAGTAAGAATTTCACGCAAATGGAGTTGCACGAAAGATTTTGAGTTGCGTGTAAGCTCAGAAATTTGCTCGAAAGATTTGAGTTTCACATAAGATTGAAGTTGTGCACAATAGGTTTTTCATGAAAAAGGTGGAATCTTTCATGTGAGGCATTAAATATGTGTTCAAGATATAGTAAGGGTTGCACGAAAGATTTGGAGTTTCCCAATACACCCGGTGTAAAGAGAGATCCGTCTGTGGGTGAAAGTTGGACATCAATAGAGCATCTATCAAAAATTAATGATGAAGATTTTATTAGAGATAATGAAGAGGCCTACAGGTTTATAAACTGTGAGTGGAACCTTTCTAGATTAGTGAGAAAATGAAGAGGAAGAAGGTGATCCTTCCTACCAGCAGTGATCCAGAGAGAGAGAGAGAAACAGGGCGTGACCCTTGGGAAAGCAGTGAGCTAACCCTAAACTTTTTAAAGGTATTGAGCCTAGGAATATAAATTATCTAGCCCGAACATTATTGGCAGTGAGACTTAGTGGATTTGACACGGTGGCACATCGTTGTTGTATTCTCCTTGGACGTAACTCAGTGAGGGTAAACCAAGTAAAAATCATTGTGTTTACCTGCTCGCTTCCCAGCATTGTATCCAAAACATCTATATCAAAAAAATAAGGAATGATCAAGATAAAAATTAACAACATAAGAGAAAAAGGAGTCACCCTTATAATATAGAGGTCAAGATCCAGTGGGGGATGAAGAATTTTTAAAATGAATATCCATACCCTGATTCACCCCCTCACTCAGGGTATATAGGCCCCTTTTAGTCCTAACAAAAAAATTAAAAACCAATTTATATACAAAAAACCAATTTAACTACAACCGAAAATGGATATATATTATGAAAACTATTTCATAAAGTATTATAAAATCAATTGTATTTGGATAATATACTCCTCTTATTTTTTAGATTTATTTTTAAAATTAATACCCACGAAAAGTATATGTTTTTCATCTTGAAATTCATAAATTTTAGAAATAAAAACATGAATATAATTTTATAGATTTTATCCATTAAATAAAAAATTAAACAGTCTTAGAACCTCTAATCAAATAACGGTTTATAAAGCCTCTATTTTTTTAATCATGAAAATTTAATACCATTTCAAATAAGTTTCAAATAATTTTCAAAAATCTTAATAAACATAAAATAATGAATCCAAACTAATTATGTAACATTTGCCTTGAAATTTTATGACTCCTACCAAAAAAAATTAATGATTGTTTCCTGAAAAATCATCTATATTTGGGTAAAAAATTCTTGATTGTTAGATGCATATACATCAAAGGAAAAAAAGAATCAAAATTGAGGATTAAAACCAAAACATTCAAAATGAGAGAAAAATAAGTAATCATAATACAAAATCATATTGTGATTCTACATAACTTGAAAAAAAACTTTTACATTGTAAATGAAAGGAAATAAAGTCATAATAACATTATAATGAAAAAGAGTGGAAGAATTGGTGGATTTTGATAATAGGATAATGAACTCTGAGGGAAGAATTCATACCAAGATGAAACAAAATACAGATTCCAAACACTGAGATGATTCATTTGAATATATGAACGGCTAACATCCCTGTTGAATTAATAATAAAAAACCTAAATGAACTAAATAGTAGAAATACACTAAAATGTTAATATTAAAAATTGGCAGTATACCGAAGCAATTTTTGGTGGTGGCTCAGATTGGAAATGATCTCATGAAGATAGGTAAGTTCTTTATTTGTATATTCCTTGACCTAATTGAAAATATACATTAATAATGAATGTTATAAGGTTAAAAATAGAACATTTTGATATAAACCCTAAAATAAATAATATAACTAACCTTTCCAGATTTAGTCATTGTCCCTATTGTGATTATCTCATATATGAATATTAAAACAAAATAACTTCATTTCACCCTTCCTTTTTGAGTATCAAACTGGTGTTATGAAACATTAACTTGAAAATAAAAACCAACACATATATATTAAAAATAAACATTTATTATCTAAAATAAAATATATTTTCCAATAATTTCACATAGTTTATTTTATTTTTCTTCTGTATCGATAATTTTTCAGTGCTAAACCTTTTCCTTGACCTGTATTTTTATATATAAATTATCAAAACACTTATAAAAAATAATATTTAAGAATAAATAACTTTTTAAAAGGAATAAAACTTACTTGTTTAACAATTTTATAAAATATTAATGTGATATTCCTAATACACTAACTTAGAGAAAATAACAACCACGTAAAATAAAACCCAATAAACTAACTAAAAGAAGAAAATAATTTGTCTAAATACTAATTTCATTAAATTTATTTAAAGGACCCATACTTGAAATATATAAACCCTATAAAACCAACATAATAAAAAACTGTAAGAAAAAATATATTGTACAATTAACCATTTTTTGAACACAAATTAAAAGATACATACCTGATAATTTAAAATTTAACCAAGCTTAAAATAGTTTGAAAACAAGAAATATGTAAAAAATATATATATACTAAATTTAAGAAAAATAAAATTTTTTAAAAACTAATTTTTTAAACATTAAATAAAAGAGACATACCTTATATTTTTTATGTTAACCATATATAAAATATAGATTTTAATATCAAAGATGAGTACGTTCTTCATTTTTATATGACTCAAAAAATTGAAAATATGTAATAACAAAAAATGTAATAAGATTAAAAAAACATAATATTTTGATATAAAACCTAAAATAATTAATATAACTAACCTTATCAAATTAATTCATCATCCTCATATTGGTAATATCAAACATGATTCTTAAAACAAAATAATTTCATTCCACCCTTCCTTTTCGATAATGACACTGTGGTTATGAAACATTAACTTGAAAATAAAAACTGACACACACACACACGTATATATATATATATATAAGATAAAACATATATTATCTAATATAAAATATATTTACTAATAATTTCATGTATTGGATTTTATTTGGATTTTATATTGATAATTGATCATTTTTAAACTTATTTCCTGACCCTTATTTTCATATATCAATTAAAAAACATATATAAATAATAACAATTAATAATAAATATCTTATAAAAAGAATAAAAGTTACTTGATTATGAATTTTATAAAATATTTACGTACTCTACCTAATAAACTAACTTAAATAAATGAACCGCCCTGTCAAATCAAACACAATATACCAACTAAAATCATAAAACAATTAGTATAAATACTCATTTATTTAACTTCAATTAAAAGATACATACCTGGTAATTTAAATCACAATAATACTTAACAAATAGTTTACAAACAAACTAAAAATATGGGTATGTTTTCATTCGTATATGAATCATAATAATTAAAAATATACAATAATAACAAATGTTATGTGATATAAAAATAGAATATTTTGGTATAAAACATAAAATAATTAATATAACTAACCTTATCAAATTCAGTCATTGAACCATCTATGATCATCTAATACATGAATCATAAATCATAATAACCACATAACACCCTTCCTTTTTGATGAAGGCACTAAAATTATAAAACATTATCTTGAAATAAAAACCATCATATATATAAAAAAACCAAATATGATATAATATAAAAATATTTACCATTACTTCCATGTATTGGATTGGATTTGGATGTTTTATTGACAAGTGGCCTTTTTAATAAAAATCAATGTCCTAAATTTTCATATATATCAACTAAAAAACATGTTTAAACAATAAGATTTAAAAATTAAAAAATTATAAAAAATAATAAATCTTAATTGTCTAACAAGTTGCTAAATTTTTTATGAACACCACTTAAAAAGGGAAAACCCAATATAATGTAAAATCATTTGGGTATAATATGCCTACCATGAAATGGCCTCTATAATAAAAAAATCACAATTAATGAAATTATAATGAATTTTAGTTAATAATTATCATAGTTTTCTCACCCATCATGGAATTGAAAAAACCAACACCGAATCTCTATATTTGATAATCTGTCACACACACCAACACACACACATATATATACATATAACTCTCTAAATAGTATTCACATATTTCATTGTTATTGAAATGAATTGTAGATATATAAAACTATAAACACTAATGGTCTCATTTGGAATAATAATCATGTATACATACCTAATTAAATAAGTTATATAGTAAGTCACTTGAAATAATAATTATTTAAGAAACAAAAACTGAAACATAAATTTAGTTACAAGGAAAACAACTACAACACAGGAACACTGATCTCATAAAAAATAATTAGGTACATTATAACTTTTTTGAATATTCTAAATTGATATTGTCATCCACATATATCATACACCATGTGAAACTCATAAATATATTCCATGGAAGAAGAAACTAGGGATAATCTCTTTAGCCTATCAGAAATATCATAAGTATCTGAAGTTGTTGGTTCATGAAACTTTTGTTTATTTTGTACTAATTATTTTTGAATTCAAATGACAAAAAAGGTTATGAAACCAAAGTATATAATGACCCATACAATCTCCAACTATAGTAACCTCCTTGGTAGGAAACGGCGGTAGACTAGTTAGATCAATAATATCATGTATGAATATTCTGACCTGACCCAACTACATAGGGTGGTTATTTCTAGAATCTTAAAAAATATGTATGAATATGTATTCTACAATATATACATGAGAATCTATAACATACAACTCAAAGTATAAGGTCAGGTTCATACAAGGAGGTAGAAGTTCTAAGTAGTAAATCTGGGTAGGTTGGGCCAATTAGTTAGGTTAAGCTAGCTAGGTATGATGCATAGGCCACACAAGCTATGTAGGATATGATTGTCTCATAATTTTTTCAAAAAACGTGTGCATAACTGATTGAATTTGATATCACATAGTCTCTTTTTGGCATTTCAGTTCAATTTTTGAGGAATTTATTTTTGGGTCTCTTTATTTCTCACATTGATGACCAAAAACCTTCCTAATATTAATGCATTCCTCATACAATTTAATGTGGATAGGGTGTTCTATCTTTCTTAAAGTAGTAGCTGGGATGTTCATCCTACCCTTAAGGATAAAATACCCTTACAATTATTACTCTTGAATGTCATCCTAAAATAAAAACTTAAAATGGTATATAGAGATGTTAATTTAAAAAATAAAACTATTCATAAAAAATAACAAAATATCTTATTATTTTTGTCAGCCACTTCCTTAGATTTCTTTATATGATATTTTTCTTTTTTTTTCTTCTTGCACTATTCAAGTTTTTATGGTGAGTGGGGGAAGATGGAGGACTAAGCTTGACCTCTTATAAAGCACTACTAGATTGATCTCTTAATGCATCAAAATTTTTTGTAATCATTTTCTCCTCTAATAAATGATTCCCTCCATGTGATAAAGTATGATGGTATATATTCTGCAACTGGATATCTTGATGGGATCTTTTAGACTCCTATTAAATAACAATAAAAAAATAAGTAATCAGTTAACAAATAATATATTTTAGAATATAAAAAAATATCATACCATAAATGATTCATCTTGTCGGTTGGTCAAACAATTATTTCAGGTATCTTTATCTAAAAACCCATAATTGAGGCAAGTATTTTCATTTTGTAACTTCTCAAAAACATAATTTTTGGTCAATTTTTTAAAGTCTCTCCATCAAAATTCCACTAAGGATATATATATTTTCTTAATTTATTTTGTTTATTCAAAAATGAATGTCATTTTTAATTGAATAAATAAAATATTAGTCATTTTAAAAATATAACATTCATAAAATGAGATAGAAATAAATAAATTGATGTATCTTATAGTTATAGACTCTCGCAGCGTCTCTTTTTTCATCCAATCGATCGAATTCCATTCAGGATATAGAATTTCAATCTTGTAATGAATATGCCTGTTGATATAACTGGTAAACTACATTGAATTTGGTCTTATTGGGTTATTATTATCATCAAAATTAATATGTAGTCTCTAGTATCCATAATAAAGTGACGGTTTTGGTAAATTTTTAATTCCATGTTTACCAACTCTAGAAATCGATTTATCTATATAAAAAATGAAAAGACTCCTCCGTAAGAGGTGCATCAGTTGTCTATCAATTATTTTTCATAAATTAAACATTTGATTTCATTAAATAATTATATTATTTAATATTTAATAACATGAAATATATATATATACCTTGTTAAATGTTCTTTTTTTCCTTTATTTTTTTCATTCAATTTGACAAATGTAATGAAATTATGTATACCTTCATATTATTAGAAAAGTGAATATTTAAAAACAATGATTAAAAAATCTATAAATAAAAAATAGTGTCACGCATTTATAAGTTTAAAAAAATGTTTTCATGATTATTAACCAAAAAATATACAAGTTAAACTACTAAATATAAATAGTATTTATAAAATTATAGAAACATTTATAAATTTAAATATCATAGATACAAAAAAGTGTTTTCATATGCATAAATTTAACCAGAACATAATGATGTACGTTGAGTTTTTTAATCAATTCTTTATAAACATAACCATTAAATATAAAATTTAACACAAAAATCATATAAATATTCAATAAATATATAATTAAACATTCAATAATTAATAAAAAATATTTTTTGCACTTGCAAATTTCAAAAAATAAATAAAATATTAATATATAATTCAATAATTAAAATAGTAATTTAGTTTTATTTCATATCCCATATACATGATCAATTAATAAAACATGGACTATATCTACATTACAGTTATTATTATCATCTGTAATTCATGTAATAGGCAAATAAGACTAATATAAATCCATAACATCATCATCATCATCATCATCATCTAGATGAATTATTTTCCCTCTCAAAATGATACACCACTAATCATTTGATAGATCAATGACATAAAATATTTTCTTTTCATGTGTCTCCATGATAAATGGTTACTCTTTTTAACTAAATCTTTTCAAATTATCTAGTGTAAACCCATAATCATTATGTTTCAGACCACTTTTACTATCAACCTAGTTGAACTTAAACATTATGACTTGAGTTTTAGTATAATAAATTTCCCATATATCCTCAAGAACACCAAAATATGTAATTGATACAAAAATTCGGGTTTTAAATTTTTCACTCAAAAAATATGTTACTTCAGAAATGACCACAACCCCACCATTTGGAATGTTACACTTATTATCCTAATTTTTTGTATAAAATGTGTACCCATTAATATCAAAACTAGACCATGTGATCACATTAATAGATAGACCCCCTAAAAAAATTCAATGTTTTTTATGAATATATATCTATGAAGACTTTCTCATTAAACCATAAAACAAATGTCTTTTTATGCTCAATCATTAACCAATTTTAATTTCTTTTTATATATCTTACCTTTAATTTGACAATATGTGATGATATATTTGGAAGATCCTCAGCTATGTGGTTCAAAATGTATAAATTTTCATGCATTACTTCATAATTTGGAATGAACATTATATTTAAGCCATGAATCCCTCTACCTTCACTATCATCTATCATATATTGAGATATAGGGGGAACAATATACATCATATCATACAAATAATCATTATATATCTCAATCACCTCTTCTGATATATATTTTTGAATAATGTATAAGTATTCTTAACATATCCATTCAAAATTTTCATATATATTTCAAAAGAATACATCCAATATGAATAAAAATCCCCACATATTCTTATCTCACACACAAGATGAATCATTATATTGAAGAATGTAGCTGGGAAATACATCTATAATTGAAAAATTATAATAGAAACTACATTCTACAACACATCTAAAACATTAGATGGTTTCCTTTACTATAAATAGATTTTGAAAAAATTACTTGCCCTGATGATAGTATTTTTGACAAGTTTTGGAAATATGCTACGTAGTGTGACCAGTAGCAGTTATCTCATCAATACATAACAATATGATATTTCATACCTATTAATTTACAATCCATAAATGACGCCAAATTATTCACATTTTATGAATATCCACTGGTTACTTTATTAACATGCAGACACTGAATGAAATTCATTTTCTCACACTTTCTTAAAATGTGACAAGCCAGAGGTAAATATGTTATGTTTCCTTTCATAATGGGAGATAACATCAAACACATTCCCATTGATACCAAGTCCAATATAGCATGAAATACAAATTTTTTTATTTCCTTTTATGTCTAACAAAGTTCCTATTAAACTATCCCATATGTTTCTCTCAACACGAATAACTTCGATGTTATGTTTTATCTCTAAAAATATCAAATAAGGTTATTCAAAAAAGATAGATTGTTTCTTCAAGTTATTTTTTTGTTGATAGAAACTTCATTTATTTTCAAATGTGAAATAAATATTTTTCACCCAGTCATAATATTCTACAAATAAATATTGTTTTGGGGGGATATTATATTCTCCTAAACCATTAAATGCTTTTTTAAATCTATGATAAGGATGATCAATTCACAAAAATATTTGATGCCCCATGCACACTATCATTTTTTCATTATGTAATTGATAATATGAAGTCTCTTATTCACAAATTAGACATGACTTATGTCCCTTTACACTATATCTAGATATGTTTTCATGTGTAGTTAAGTCATTTGTCGTGAACATTATTATACCACGTAAAAGAAAATACTCATTATTTAATACATAAAAAAATATAACACATTTCTCCAATAGAAGTTTCAAATCATCAATAAATAGTGAAAGATAAATATAAATATTTTTTCCTAGATATTTTCGTCCAAAAATCATCAATCTCATCATAAAATATTTTTTATTTATACATATCTTAGGGGAAAAGTTGTAAACTAGTTACAAAACAGGCCAATAACTATGTTGGCTACTTAGTCTCTGATATAGATTCATTTCATTTGTGCTTAGTCCCATTTTGAGATTTATAACTTCACTTATAAAATCAATTTTTTTGTCAAACCTATTTCAATATGGTGAATTAGTAGGGCATTGTAATTTATCATCAGATATTTTCTCATATGTATGTTATCTTAACCTTTTATCATCAATTGAATTTGAAAATAGACACTTCAAATGAGGAATTTTTTGAAGGTAAAAATTTTATTTAGCATGATGTTTGATTTAGATACATGATAATGAATCATAGTTGAATTATTGGAAGGAATTATTGGAATGATTTATTGGATGGTTAAAAATTGATTTAGTAGGTTATTAGATTCTAGTTCTTGATAATGAATCGGTATTGAATTTTTCATCCATATTATTGAATAAAGTCCCATATTTAGGAAATTTTGATAAATATTCATATTAATTAATATATAACACATAATAATTGGGTAAATAATGTATATTATACCCCAATATGATTGGGAATAATATTTATTTTCCTTATAATTGGAATTTGAAAGATCATTCCCTTCTTGAAGTAGCTCTGTTAAAAGTTCAAGCAACTCATAGAAATTGTTATCAATCCACCAATTTAAATATTTCAAGTTAACTAATCCCAAAACTGATGATAACACTATATATTTAGTGCAACTTGATAATAATTGTTCCTCATAATCTATATACAATTATTCAATAGTTTCTATTTTTTCGATGGTTTTAATGGCAACATTCTGAATTAATTATTCAATATGATCCTCTATCTCATTATGAATATTTTTCATCAACATTATATATTGAATTTTTCATTCTTTTATCATGCCATATCCAATGGGTTTAATTGTGGATAAAACCATATAAAATTAGATAATAAATGATTTCTCTAGAACTTAACATTATCATATTAAAACTATTTACAAATGGGAATAAAATCAAATCTATGTTTTAAATATTTCATTTTGAAAATTCATAGAAATAATCAACTCCTTTTTCATATTGATCAGTGGTTATTCATAAATTTACTCAATTATGATCCATAAAACACCTAAGATCATATTATAAAATAATAATATATTAAAACATATAAATATTTAAATATATATATATATAGATAAATTTTTAACAAAAAACATATAATGAAAATTATTTGTGATTAGGTGGAAAATATATTTGATTATTAAGAATAAAATCAAAGATAAATTTCTCTGGGAATTTATTTTATTTAAATAAATTAATTATAAAATATGTTTGATTATCTTAGTAAATGAATAGGGATACTTTTTTTAGGTTTAGATGGCTTTTATAAATGAATATTACAAAACACTTCTTCTGTTCTAGCTACATCCCTTAAGATAGCTATAAATATTCCTCTTTATAAAACCTATAATAAATAACACTAAATTGAAATTCAAAATATTTGTTATAAACAAAAAAGGTAGATTTTATAGGGTAAAAATTCTAGGTCAAATGAAGAACTGACTACAATAAGAAGCAAATAGAAATAACTCATTGATTGAAAGCCCCAAACACAATATTGTAATATGGGATGGACATCAATTAAGAATTTATTTTAACTATAATATAATATGAAATCATTTATAAAAAATGATTCTTATAATATATTAAACCCAAAAAATTCCAACTTATTTGATTCATAATAATCTTCAGGAAAACCATTACCATATAATAATATGGTTTTCATGAATTATAATATTCTATTAAAATAATCATTTGGAATCTAAAAATTTAATTTAATATCCATGAATTTTTTGATTACTTATTATTTAGATACAACATTACTAGTATAAGCTGATTTCTATAAATAACAAGAATAAAATAAATTTATCAATATTTAAACTGAGATTGCTATCATTATCATCAAATATTTATTTTGGTTAAAATGAATGAAAACATTTTATATATTAAGTCATAAAATGTTATTGAACTATAATAATTATATTATGATGTATATGACTCTATATCTTCTTGATATTTGTCATGATATTCTAAAAATACATAATTTGGTTAGAATCAAAAATAGAAAAGAAAACGTCTACCAGTTTCAATTGATATATTTATATATATATATATCATTTTTGAAGAAAAAAAAAGTTGATAATTCCATCAAATAAAACATTTATAAAAGTAAAAAAAATTCAACAAAGAAATAATGAACAATTAAATAGATAAAAAATGAAAGGATAAATAAAATTTATAACTAAAAAATAATTAATCTATCAACAAAATTAAAAATAATAACATACAAAATTTGGAGTTATTTAATGAAAAATTTATCATTAATATAGATGTACTCTCATGAGTTGGTGGTAGGGTGAACACTGCAAGATTAAATAAACACATTTTCAAAAATTAACAAGAAAAAAGAAAAAAAACCATCAACAAAGGTTATCGTTTGACCGAAATAGAGTTTTTGGGAGCTAAATATTTTCATGCATCATTAAAAAATGATTAAGGATTAATGTTAGAGGATCCAAAATCATTCAAATATGATTAAAATGGACAAAAATATCTATCGAATATTGTGGGGTGTCCATCGGTTCCAAGGTTGATCGGAATAGGGTTTCTGAGAAATAAATATTTTCATGGATTGTGAAATAATGATAAAGGATGAGAGATTAAGGATCAATTATCATGAAATGATGATTAAAAACAATTATAATTGACTAAAATTGAAGTTGTAGATCTATGGTTGGACTTCGATGCCATCATAGGTCGAGAAAAAATCAATTTTGAAAAAATGCAATGAGGGGTTGAGGATGTGATTGTTTTTTTAAAATATTTTAATCTTAGTTTTTAAAAAACCTATGTAGAAATGGTATTTTAATTAATATTCTATGAAGATTTTTTGAAAACTAACATCAAAACTTTTTTTGACTTTTAACATCATTTTCTTTCAAAACTGATGGTAAAAGTTTTCCACATATATTTTAATGTTGGTTTCTTATATACTGATGTTATAACCTCGATGTTAAATTGAATATTTATACTATTGATATGTGATATAAGGGGTTTATCTTATTGATTAATGGAAACATCATTAAATATATCATTAAATTTATTTTGAGGAAAATAGAATTTCTATTTTGAAAATAACTTTCAAAAAATTAAAAAAAATTAAAAACATTTTTCATCAAAAATAACCTTTTAAACTTATAAAGGAATTATCAAAATAAATAACATTCATGATACTGGGAAAATATTTTCACGTTGTTAAGGTTAAAAATAATATTCATTTAAAATACTTTTTTAAAGAGAGTAAAAAGTTACCAATACATAAAATAATAAAAATTTCCCTTTTATAACCATTTAAATGAAGGTAAAAGATTGTTCAAAATATGTTTAAGAAAAAATTAATTTTTATAAAATAATATTATTGAAAACATTTTATAAAACAAGGATATGTAATTTAAAGTTTCTTGATCTAAAGGAAGATACAAGATCAATATCACTTAAAAACAACTTTCTTCATGTTTATTTAACTAATAAGGGAGAAAATATAAATTAAACATGTTAGACTGATTGATAAAAATTGTATAATAACAATGATATGGTTCAAAAAATAGGATCATATGATTTCCAATAAACTAATAGTCATCATAAACACTCTTATAAATAAATTAAATTGTAATAAAAAGTTGTTACAACTTTGATAATATTTAGAATCAAAAGTAATTGAAAGAAAGAATAAGATATGAGTCTATAAATTCCATGAATTTCAGGTAGTAATATTCCAAAATTTATTTATGAACACCATACAAGGAAATCATTGTCCACAAAATGAATCATGTCTTTGGAAAATGATATTGATATAATGAAAACCATTGAAAATTTTATAACAATCGAATCAATATCCCACGAAAGATAAAAAATAAAAGGAACTTAAAATATCATGATAAATTATTCATTCATGATATAATACCCCAATATTAATATACACCTTGTAAAAGGAAGTAGGTTTATATTATAATATAATTCTCAAAGAAAGATATGTTTAGATGATTAACCCATATAAAGATAATATCCTTGAATTGAGAATTAATAAATAGAGATATTATGTGTAAAAAATATAATTACACAAAATAAAAGTTGAAATACAACATAAATAAAATGAATTTCACTTTATAAATAATCTTGGAATAATATAACAAATGAAGAAGTGATTTAACCCGATAAAAAGAAATTGTAATAAGAAGCCTTTACCACTTGATAAATTTTAGGTAAAATACCATTGGATATAATAATTTTAATATAAAAATTAAATACAATTAGTTATTAAGGATTTATTATATAACATGTAAAATTATCATTATAAACACCTCATTAAATAATTTTGGTTCATTACATTAAAATATGCCTCAATGAAAGGAAGTTGAGATGAAATCCCTTACCTCGAGTAAAATTTTTCTATATATGTCCTTTAACACCACTATAATAAAAACAAAAGAAAATTTTATATTTTTAATCCCTTATCCATAAATAATTTACTTTAATGATGGGTTTAATTACTTAATCATTTAATTCCACATCAGGTACTTTAAGAATGCGCAGTCCATAATTTCAAAATAGCTTCGGTGTGTTGATTGATGTCAAAGTGAAAATTGTTCCATCATCACCATAATAATTAACATGAAATAAATATAACTTTTATAAATTATTATACCTTTAAAATTAACCATTAAATATTATTATGAAAAATTAATTTCATTACAATCATGGAGACGGTGGGTCATACCTGCACATGATTTACATTTTCATTCTTCAAATATCATTATGGAAAAAAGGTAATTATTATTTTATATTTATATTGTAATAATAAGATCATAGATAAAATATTATTTATTTAAATAAACTTAAATATATCATCCATATGATTTGGTGATGAAAAAATAATCACATCTCCTCATGGAGGGGGTAGTCCACACCTACGCATGAACGAAGTTATAATTTTTCAGTGTATGGAAATTTAAGAAAATAAATGATATATTACATATAAAAAGGATAAATAATTAATTAATATTATATATATATATATTAAATCCATCATTATAAAAATCCATGATATGTGGTGATGGAAAATGAATTACATCGGTTTATAAGGCGGTAGTTCATTGAGCACACGAATAATGAATTCAATTCCCATTTGATGGAGGTTGGAGATGGATATTTTTTATAACAAAAAATAATAACATCCTAATATATGAAATATACTTATTTTATTATTATATCATGTTTTTAGAAGATTTTAAGGAGGTTGAAGAAGAAATAAAATGAAAACGCCCGGTTAATAACTACACCACTTCTTCAGAATACCACCTTTTCTTTATATGTTAATCCCTTTAAGGTTGGTACTATGACAAAAATAAGACCACTAAAATGTGGGTACGGATTCTATGAAGGTATTTGGTTAGATCTAGGAAGAACCAAATGGATTTTTAAGTGTGATAAAAATAGGAAAGGAGGTTCCCTTTGTTAACACCCCAATATTTCATAGTAAGTTATTTTCTTTAAAGTAATTCTATAACTTGCACTACACGCAACACCGAGTTCGAGCGCACCACAACTTACCAAACTAGCCGTTCAGAAAGCGGTTATGAATAGTATTAACTAAATTTTAAATTTTATATAATCCATATAATTTTTGAATCCATATTATGTGTTTCATAGACATAATATAAGAACAAATTCATTTTTTCAGACAAAAGAAATATTTTTCAAAAAATGCAGTTTTACCACCTTTTAATGGAAAACCCTTTTCAAAAACAATATTTGACACTTTTATATATTCAATTTAATGAAATTAAATTATTATTTATAATCGGGACATAAAAATTTATTTTTGATAAATTTTTTGTACTTTTCTGATAACTTTTATCTTTTGATGAATACTAAAAATACTAAATTTTAATTGAAAACAACTTTTTTAATCGAAATAATTTATAGTATTAAATCATGAATTTGAATGATTTTTAAGTATAATTAGATTATATTTTTATCTTTTAGTACAATTTAGGTCATTATAAGTAATTTCACATTTAAATTTGACATAAACACATGTCAATATTTTGATAGTTTTTACTTTTTAAAAACCTGCTTTTTGGTTTTGACAACAGGAATTAATTTTAAATTAATTAATGAAACTTCAATGTTTTTAATTTGGTAAAATATTTTTCATTTTTGAATTCGGAATATCAAAATTATCTTAGGGTGATTTTTTGTTATTTTTCTAAAAACATTCAATTTTTTTATGAATAGTGAAAAACACTTTGTTATTGTTTAAAACCGAATTTTTATTTAAATAATTATTTTTTTTATTTAAATTTATTTTAAGTAAAAATAGATACATAATACTAATATATGTTTGATTTAATTCTTTGGGGTCATTTTATAATAATTTTAGATATATAAAATATTATTGAACTTTTTACGGCCTTTTACCCACCTTCTAAGAGCATTTGAAAATTTGCATAAAACTTAATTTTACCGCTTCTGTGAGTTGAATTTCAAAAATATGTGAGACAAAGTTAATATCATTAAGTAAAATTTGGTTCAATAAGATGAAAATAATATTTTTTGAATAGTATCTTTTGACTTTTATATACCACGGTTAAAAATAAATATTGTAATTAAGGGTAAAAATGATATTATAATTACCCTAACACATATCCTAATTCTATTGGATAAGTGTAACTCGACCAAAAACAAACTTAGGAATAAAATATTATCCTCTTTGGTCCACTTGGATTAGATTAGGACATTTATTATTTTTTTTTTAAAAAGAGTTAAAAGTGTTAAATTCAAAGTTTAATAACTAAACCATTTTTAAATATAGTGTTATAAATAAGATAAATTCGACTATAAATATTAATTAGAAATATAAAATTATTTCATACATAATTATATTTTATTTAAATTTTTAGACCTTAAATAATTTAATTTATTTATGACACAATGTTGATGCAGTAATTGACTATTTAATGAAATATTAAAATAATTGATATTAAAAATATCCAAATAATTGTAAATTGAGTATTATAATGAATTACACTAATTTAATAGGTTAATATGAAATTTTAGGGTTGATTAAATAAATTTTATTCTAAGTGATAAATTTTTTATGGCTTTCCAAATATAAAATACTAAATAGTTTCAAAATTGACATAATTGTGTTTTTAAAACAAATATGATATTATTAATTGCAATAATATTCTTAAAAATCTAAGTATTGGACAAAGTATTTAGATAAGATTATATATATTAATAATGAACCACTTGGGGTTTTATTTTCTTGTTATAGTAATTTTATTAAAAACACATAATATAAAAATTAAAAGAGACATGGTAAAGGTCAAACTAATTAACTAAGAGTTAAATCTAATTGATATGGTTAATATGGTGACCTAAACCTGTATAAAACCTATTGGTTGAGTTGTTATTGACCCATACCCACCTTATACTTGAAATAAATCATTTTTTATCAATTATAAACAGAAAATGATTTTATTATAAAATAATATTTCAAGATTTTCCTAAAGTGCCCCTCACCCCTCTCATAAAAGGGAACTTACCCTTCTCTCAAAATCACACCTCCAAAGAAATTTGGCTCAGCCAAACCCTGCCCAAATATCATCCCAAATTACCTAAAATCAACCTAGAGTCATTAATTTGATCAGGAATCCAACCTAAGGATCCCTTTTGATCAACTCAAAATGAAATACCCAAAAAAGAGGTAATAATTTCACCACCCTCTTTCAAATTCTTTTCTTCTTGCACTTCCTATTTATTTTTTGTTTCCATACCAAAATAATAAATCCAGTACTTTATACATACTTATATGTTATTATAAATATTTTACAACCATATTCGTTATTCTATCCATCCTATAAATGACAAAGTCACCATACGTGTGTATGTACGGCTTACCATCTCCACGTCGTGGTGTAGTTTTTTATTCAACCACTTCATTATTTGGATGGGTATAATAATGAGTATAACTAATGTAAATAATAGATAAAACATGTTAATGATTGTTTATATATGATATACCATCCAATTACATATGAATTCACCATCAATATAATGATATTGTCACACGTGTGTACGTACGACTTACTGTATCCACGAACACGATGAGATTCATTCCCCATCATAATTATTCAAGAATAATTTTCATTTTATGATTAGAATTAATGTTTAAGAACTTAATATCATTCTGGATATGAATAAAATACAGCTTATACATAACAAACATGACTTACGTAACAAAACATACAAAGGAAAACGAATCAGTTAACAACAAAAACAATGATACTACTGAAATATCATTAACAAAGAAATATTAGAAGATAAAATAGGATATCATATTTATGTATTTGGTTCTTTTATAATTTAATAACAATTATTTCACCATTATACATGAGTTTATCCTACCCTATACTAAGTAAAAGTACAAAGTAAGGGGTTTCTTATCTCACTTTTAATTCTGTGAGATTTCCATTGTTCGCCACTTATTTATTCCATGTGGTGTATTGTGTACTTCCATTTGATATATATTATAATGATTCTATTTATATTCATGGTATTATATGATTAATTTGGTGGTTATTATTTTTTGGTCATACAACTTGATTCATTAGAACGTGGTAAGGGGTTTTCATCTAATTTTTATTCTTATGAGATTCATGATATATTTGCCACCATTACCTTTTGTGTGGTGTATGTACTGCCTATGATTTTATTTTTTGCATAATATACATTAATTTATGGTTATTTACATCATCATTTGATGATCCTTATTTCATTGGATGATCCTTATTTCATTGGGTGTATATTTTGTAAGTTACCAAATCGGTAATGGAATTTCAAATTTTAATTTCCACTCATTCTATTTTACACAAACTTCATTGATTACTTTACTCTAAGATTGTGTGTGAAATCACTATTTATATACATATGTATTAATTTCCACTCCCATTTGTGTGGATATACTTTTGATACAGGTAATCACTCCATTGATAAATTCTCAAGTCATCGATATAAACTTGAAAAGAGTAATTTTAACTTAATTTCTATTCATTGAGTTAAACATCCAAGTCATTGGTGTTGCTTTTACAAGAATATGTGTGAGTTTCCTTTGATTTATTTACACTGAATATCCAATCATATTTAGTGTATTTATATTTGTCACAGATAATTAAGTCATTGATTTATCCTTAACCTAAGGATACAATCTTTATAAAGGAATTCATCGCAACTTATATTCCATTGAGACTTCTTTGTTGTTATGCACCAATTAACTTTTATTTGGTGTATATACTGTACATTGACATAGTATATCATGAATCCATTTATTCTCATGATATTATAATGTTTTGATTTCCTCAATTATTTTTATTCAAGTGTCTCTCATTTGGTTAAGAACTCCAACTAAAATATCATTTTAAATGTTTTAAAATTCTATTCTTCTAAATATTTCACATTAATGACCATGTTTTAAAAATGGTTTTAAGGTTTTATTTTTATGGAGATTAATGTTTTAAAATTGAAATTACATTTAAAAGTTTCAAATTGTTATGGGACACTTTGATTCCAAAATCTATTTTAAATAGCTTCTTGATAAATAGTGAGACTTTTAAATGTTTTCATGATAAAGGGATATTTATCTCAAAGATTTTTACTAATCATTTTAAACTATGTCAACATCCTTTATGAGATATTATTCTTAACCTAGGTTATTTTATTATGATATAAATCTTTCATAATGTATTGAAGGTTTTGTGATATTTTTGGTTACGGGTGTATTATTTTTATACCATTCATGGTTTATGGATAAAGTATTGACATTTCGTATACTAGTTTTAATATGAATGTTTATGTTATGTTTAAACCTTTTCATATGAGGAATGCATTGGAATTAGTAAGTGAAGGGTGGATCCCACTATAGATCCTAGATGAATCGGTATGTCTCATGAGACAAACTAGTGTCCTATCACTAGGCCATGAAAATATCTTATTTGTAGTCTTGGCACAAGGTCTTGACTATGTGGTTATGAAGTCTGGCATTATGCATTCCATCGTTATGAAATTGGATATTGATATTACATGTGATTATTCAACTAGTAGAATATCCATGTCAATAAGTAAATGGAATTATTTGATTTATCATTTCCATATTATTTTGAAATTGATGTTTAAAAGGATTCTGTTCTAGTCTTATACATTTCCTTAAATGTTTATTCTTATTTGTGATAGTTTCCGCTATATTGTTATCCTTACTGAGCATCTGAGCTCACCCCATTCTTATGTTTTATTTTCTCCAGGATGCAAAGAATTATATTACGATTAACCTACAGGAATATGATAATGGATATAAGAGTTTTCAAATGGGACACAATTTTTTTTATTTCATGATGTAATGTAAAACGTATGTATGTATCTAGTACTTCCAAGGCTACTAAACTGATCGGTCTTTTGGGACATGATTCCTTATATCATGCCAAGGTTATGTAATAATGCACCGATTCTAGGTAACTGGGGTCGGGGCGTTACAGTTGGTATCAGAGGAAGTTTAGTACAAACCATGGAAGCTAGATTTAGAAAAAAATCTGATTAGGAAACACTACCCTAAGATAGACATTAAGAATTAGTATAGAAGAACATGAAAAAAATTTAGAAATGTAAATATTATGTGGTTTTTCCAAGCAATACATCCGTGTCTAGATATGAGCAGGTAGAGGAGGCTCTGGAACATATGTACCTAGGATTGAAAATTTTGACAATAAGTTTCAGTCTTGACCCAGGGTATCCTGGTACATGACAATGGGCCTTGTTGCACTCTTGGCTACTACCCTCCTGGGGGATATGCTTAGGATAATTCACATTTTCTTTAAAAAAAGATTTTAAGGATTTTAATATAAGATGAGAATAAATAACCTTGGTTAATTCTAAGGTGTTTTAGATTGAAAATAAGGTGTTATGATATTCTATAAATTATTTTATGACTCGCACTATGGTTTCTTGTGTTATTCAATGACTAGATTCCAAGGAAGTCATAGTAACATTCAACATGATGTACAAGGTGGGAACGATGGTGGAAATGAGAAACAAAATTTAATGTTGATAGGTGTAAAAGATATCGTGTTCATGCCGAATCAATTTTTCCAAAAATATTATCAATAACATATATATTAACCAACTCCCAGACTCAACAAAGAAGAGTAAGGCGGTGAATGATAAGAGCTCCAGCATTGGAGACCATGTAGAAAAGAAAGGTCAATTTCAATAATGCACGAAATTTGGAAGGAGACACCTAGGGAAGTGTCTCAATGGAACAAATAAATCTTTTATGTGTGGGAAATAAGGACATAAAGTAAAGAATTTCTGAGGAAAAATGAAGAGTACTATGGAAGAAAACAAAAAAGATCCCAAGAATCCATTTACAGTCATTTTCCATAAATGTAGGGGACCTGGGAATTACCTGAGTGAATTCACTATTCTATAGGATAACCTCTTGGTCAAGGAAGAACCTATGTGGAAATAAATGGATGGTGAAATGACTAAAAGTATTAGTGATCTTTGTTGATGGGATTACTTTGGAAGACTTTTCTCTTGTATGCGTAACCCTGCAGTTTGTTATGTGAAAATGCTATTTTAGGAAGAATTATATTTTCTATTGTTGATATAGTTATATATAACCATTTGGGTTTAAATGATCCTTGAATTTGAGGCAATTACAAGTTATTTAATTTTGGGATGAAAATGAGAGGTATGAGATAACATTTTGGTCAAATTATGTTATAATTATTTTGAGGAATTTATCTCATTTTCGGAATGTTATAAAATATAGTTTTTGAAAAAGGACAACACACAGACCGTGTGATAACCCGTCACGTCGGACAAAGCTGTGGGAATCGAACCCACAACCAGAGTGCGATTGGGATTTATCATCTACCACTGGACTATGTGAAGTTCATGGTTAGTGTGACTAATTCTTTTTAGTTAAATGATTTTATTGATAAATAATAAGTTTATTTGGGATCTTATGTCTTATCAAATGGATATACATAGTATAAGAAAATGATTTGGTGAGTAAGTGATATATGTTATTTTGGAAGTTGTTCACTCTGTTGGGAACACTATATGCCTAAGGAAAATAGAATACTATGAGATTCCATTTTAAGAGTAATGGTGAATTTTTATCTTGGTTTATATTGTGGATTTATAGAGATTTGGGTTATTTAGGTAGATGATTAACCTATCATAGAGAATATGTGATTAGGTTAATTACTTTTAAGTATGTGATTTTAAGAGCAGTCGATGTTATTTGGAGATACAATTTAATGTGGAAGACTGCGTAATCAAATTATTCAATATTTTGGATTTTAATATTAGTTTGGATTATATTGAAGGATTTTAAAGAAAATTGTTTATTGAATGGTATTTATTGAACTTTGGGTATTGTTTGTTTAATGTTAGAAATTAAGATTAATATTTATTTCTATGAAGGATTATCCTTTTTGGGGATTATCTGATCTTGTACTAACCATTTTGGTTTTGGTTAATGTCTAAAGTCAAGGTAAATATATAGTTTATCCTTTATAGATTATGTGATTCTCTAGAAGTTGATTCTAGCGCTTCAGGTGTGACCAAGTCATTTTGAATACTCATCATTTGAAAAAAAATATGATTTAGTGGTAAAAATTTATTAAAGGATGAAACTCTACTTAAAAAGTAAGTATATCTCTTTATGTTCTTAGTCAATCTCATAAATAAATTACTCAACTTTATGAAATGGAACTTAAAACAAAAAACATTGTATGTTTACTTTTCCTACTGGGAAACTAATGATCGTTTATCCCATCACAAGTTTGTGGTTTTCTTGTTGTTAACTTTCTCCGTATCATATTTTCTATCACTCTCCATTAGAACATGATGCTTATTTTATCTTCCATATCCTTGTTTTCCTACATGGAATCATAGTATGGGTTATCTCGGGTGACCTTTGTACTTCTCTTTCTTTCTTTTAAATTGGTCATTTTATTGACTATTTTTCCAATGTGGGACTTTCAATGAAGTTCCCAATCCCAATTTTAAAATTGCGAGGGAAGAATTTCCAAAAGTGGGTAAGAATGTAACTCCCCAATATTTCATAGTAAATAATTTTATTTAAAGTAATTCAATAGCTTGCGCTACATGCAACACCGGGTTCGAGCACACCACGACATACCAAACTAACAGTTCAAAAAGAGGTTATGAATATTATTAACTAAATTTTGAATTTTATATATTCCATATAATTTTAGAATCCATATTATGTGTTTCTTAGACATAATATAAGAACAAATTCATTTTTTCAGATAAAAGAAGTATTTTTCAAAAAAAATGCATTTTTTGCCACATTTTAATGGAAAACCCTTTTTGAAGCCAATATTTGAAATTTTATATATTCAATTTATTGAAATTAAATTCTTATTTTGAATCGAGACATAAAAATTTATTTTTGATAAATTTTTTGTACTTTTTTTATAACTTTCATATTTTGATGAATACTGAAAAATACAAAATTTTAATTGAAAACATCAGTTTTAATAGAAATAATTTATAGTGTTAAATTATGAATTTGAATGGTTTGAAAGTATAATTATATTATATTTTTATCATTTAATACAATTTAGGTAATTATAAGTATTTTCACATTTAAATGTGACATAAACACACGTCAATATTTTGATAGTTTTTACTTTTTAAAAACCGGCTTTTTTGTTTTGACAACAGGAATTAATATTAAATTAATTAATTCAAATTCTGTGTTTTTAATTCAGTAAAATATAATTCATTTTTGAATTCAGAATATCAATATTTTTTTAGGGTGAATTTTTTGTATTTTCAGAAAACATTCAATTTTTGATGATTAGTGAAAAACACTACATTATTGTTTAAAACCAAATTTTTACATAACTAATTAATTATTTTATTTAAATTTATTTTAAGTCAAAATAGATACATAATACCTATATATCTTCAATTTAATTTATTGGATTCATTTTATAATAAGTTTATATATATATAATTTTATTGAACTTTTTACCGTCTTTTACCCACCTTCTAAGAGCATTTGAAAATTTGCATAAAACATAATTTTACCGCTTCTATGAGTTGAATTTCAAAAATCTGAGAGATGCAGTTAACATTAGTAAGTAAAATTTGGTTCAATAAGATTAAAATAATTTTTGGTGAATAGTAACATTTGACTTTTATTTACCACGAATAAATATAAATAGGGTAATTAAGGGTAAAAATGATATTATAATTACCCTAACACAAGTCCTAATTATATTGGATAAGTGCAATTTGACCAAAAAAAACCTTAGGAATAAAATATGATCCTCTTTGGTCCACTTGTATTATATTAGCACATTTATTATTATTTTATTTAAAGAAGAATTAAAATTGTTAAACTCAAAGTTTAATAACTAAACCATTTTTAATGTAGGATTACATACAAGATAAATTCAACTATAAATATTCATTATAAATATAAAAATATTTCGTACATAATGGAATTTTATTTATAATTTTTAGACATTAAATAATATAATTTATTTATGACACAATAATGATGCAGTAATTACCTTATTAATGAAATATTAAAATAATTGATATTATAAATATCCAAATAAATGTAAATTGAGAAGTCTAAGGAATTACAATAATTTTATAGGTTAATATGACATGTTATGGTTGATTAAAGAAATTTTATTTGAAGTAATGAACTTTTTATGGCTTTCAAATAAATCAAAAACTAAATAGTTTCAAAATTGACATAATTGAGTTTTTTAAACAAATACTATATTATTAATTGATATAATATTTCTAAAACTATACGGTTCATCCAAATGACTTAGATAAGTTTATATATATTAATAATTAACCACTTGGGGTTTTATTGTCTTGTTATAGTATGTTTATTAAACATATAATATAAAAATACAAAGAGACATGGTAAATGTCAAACTAATAAACTAAGAGTTAAATCCAAAAGATATTGTTAATATGGTAATATAAACCTATATAAACCTATTGGTTGAAATGATTTTTACCCATTCCTACCTTAGACTCAAAATAAATCATTCTGGAGCCATTAGAAATAGAAAATCATTTTATTATAAAATAATATTTCAAGCTTTTCCTAAAGTGCCTCTCACCCCTCTTATAAAAGGGAACTTCACCTTCTCTCTAAATCACAGCTACAAAGCCATTTGTCTCTCCCAAAACCTTCCCAAATATCCTCCCAACTTCCCTCAAATCAACCTATATTCCTTAATTTGATCATAAATCCAACTTAATTATCCCTTTTGATCAACTCAAAAGGAAGCACCCAAAGAAAAGGTAATAATTTCCCCACCCTCTTTCAAGTTCTTTTCTTCTTCCACTTCCACTTTATTTTTTGTTTCCATACCAAAATAATAAATCCAGTACCTTATAGATAATTTTATGTTATTATAAATATGGTAAAACTATATTCATTATTCTACCCATCCTATAAATGACAAAGTCACCATACGTGTGTACGTACGGCTTACACTCTCCACGTCGTAGTGTAGTTTGTCATTCAAACACTCCATTATTTGGATGGGTATAATAATGATTATAATTGATATAAATAAAAAATATAACATGTTAATTATTCTGTATATATGATATACCATCCAATTACATATCATTTCACCATCAACATAATTATATTGTCGCTCATGCGTACGAACGGCTTACCATCTCCACGAACGAGATGATATTCATTCCCCATCGTAATCATTCAAGAATAATTTTAATTTTATGATTAAAAATAATGTTTTAGAACTTAATATAATTCTGGATATGAATCAAATATATACTATACATAAAAAAACATGACTTACGTAACAAAACATATAAAGGAAACCGAATCAATTAACAACCAAAATAGTGATACTACTGAAATATCTTTAAAAAAACAATATTAGAAGATAATATATGATATCATATTTATGTATTTGGTTCTTGTATAATTTAATAACAATGATTTCACCATTTTACATGAATTTAACCTACCCTATAATAAGTAAAAGTACAAGGTAATGGGTTTCTTATCTCACTTTTAATTCCGTAATATTTACATTGTTCGCCACTTATTTATTCCATGTGGTGTATCGTGTACTGCCATTGGATATATATTATCATGATTCTATTTGTATTCAGGTTATTATGTGATTCATTTGGTGGTTATGATTTTTTGGTCATACGACTCAATTGATTACAATGTGGTAAGGGTTTTTTATCTCACTTTTAAATAGCTTCTTGATAAATAGTGAGACTTTAATATGTTTTCATGAAAAATGGATATTTATTTCAAAGATATTTACTGATCATTTTCAACTATGTCAACATCCTTTACAAAATATTATTCTTGATTGAGGTTTATTTATTATGATACAAATCTTTCATACTGTATTGAAGGTTTTGTGATATGTTTGACTATGGATGTGTTATTTTTATACCATTCATGGTTTATAGATAATGTATTGACATTCTATATTCTAGTTTTAATATGAATGTTTATGTTATGTTTAAACCTTTTCATATGAGGAATTCATTGGACATATTAAGTGATGGGTGGAGCCCGCTATAGCTCATCGATACATCGGTAGGTCTCATGAGACAAGCTAGTGTCTTGGAACAAGGCCTTGACAAAATCTTATTTGTAGTCTTGGCACAAGGCCTTGACTATGTGGTTAGGAAGTCTGGAATTATTCATTCCATCATTATGAAATTGGATATTGATATTACATGTGATTATTCGACTAGTTGAATATCCACGTGAATATGTAAATAGAATTATTTGATTTATCTTTGTCATATTATTCTAAATTTTAAGTTTAAAAGGCTTGTGTTCTAGTCTTATACATTGCCTTAAATATTTATTCTTATTTATGATATTTTACGCTATATTATTATCCTTGTTGAGCTTCTGAGCTCACCCCTTTCTTATGTTTTATTTTTTCCATGATGCAAAGAAGTATATTATGATTAACCTGCAGGAATGGGCTAAGGGATATAAGAGTTTTCAAAGGGGAAAATGTTGTTTTTTATTTCATGATGTAATGTAAAACTTATGAATGTATCTAGTAATTCCAAGGCTACTAAGATGATCGGTCTTTAGGTACATGATTCCTTATTTCATGCCAATGTTATGTAATAATACACTGATTCTGGGTAACTATGGTCAGAGTGTTACACCATTTATAACAGTGGGCATTAGAACATTTGTAATTTCTTAAAATATTATATTAATATAAATTAAATTTCATGTTCAAATGTATCCAAATTGATATGATTATAATATAATATGTGTATATGTCTAAATAATATAATCCTATAAAAATTTGATGATTATAGGTTATTTTTTTACCCTTATCATTTAAATTTAACCCATGTTAACAATTTTTGATAATTACCATGATAATAATGTTTTTACTCTTTTGGGATAAATATAGTTACTATAAAAGGATAATTAGACCATTAATAGACCATATTGTATAATTTACACAATTTAAAATTCCATTTTCTATTCCTAGTATTTTTTGGTGTATTGATCATTTCATAAAATATTAACTATAACATTAATGTCAATTTTGGAAATATTAATTTAATTTGAATTTTAAAACTACAAGAAAAAAATGGAATTCAAATTTAATTCATTCATATTATTTTAATTTTAATATTTCTAAAACCATTTATTTTATTTTTTTATTAACTAAATAAATATTGTGTCAGAATTACATAATCATTTAACAAAATTATTCATTACGAAAAATTAGAAATAAATTATCATGATAAAGAAAAGTAAATAATATATCAAATTACTATTTATAACTGAATATACCTTCTTTTTAAACTTTATTTAAAAAATTAAAGGAAATAAAACAAAGGGAATGACATTTTTGACTTTTCTTTACATAAAAAATTATAGTGGAAAATATCAGGGACAAATGGAATCAAAAGGTCATATTTTCTAAATTTGGATGATTATGGATGAGATATACTCATCCAATAAAATTAAAGAAAGTTTTAGGTTTATTATTTATTCTTTATCATATTATTTGTAACCTTAATTACCAAATTTACATTTACATAGGTGACAAATATTTTCTAAAGTTACTATTCATAAAGAATACAAAAATAAAATGGCCCTATTTACCAAATTTCTACCACCTGATTCAAAATATGGAATCATTTTTTCAAAATTAAAAACATAGAATTTGAATAATTTAATTTAAGATTAAACTAGAAAACATAAAGAAAATTGGGTTTTTCAAATAAAATTATTTTAAGTATAAAAATATTTTTATACCAAATTAAATTATAAAATTCATTAAAGACTATAATTGTATTGATTTTAATAAAAACAAACTAATTAAATTTTAAAACAATCAAAAATAAATTTTTTTTAATTCTTTAAAATAAAATATAGTTTTCGATAAAAATTGGTATTTTTCGCTATTCATTGAAAAATTGTATTTCATAGAAAAATTTAAAAATTTCACTGTATGATAATTTTGATAAGATGATTTCAAAAATGGTATTTATTTTATCAAATAGAATTTCTATAATTTCCAGATATTAATTATATTATTCACTCACAAAAAACAATAAAAAACTATTTTTGAAGAAAACATCTCTTTGAAGAATAAAATGGATTTACTAAGAATTGAGTGCTTATTTACTAATAATTTTCAATAAATTCATAAAAGTTAGAAGATTTATATATATTTAATAAATTATTTAACCCTATTCATATCCACTAATTTAATGGCTAGGTTATAACGGTCATATTTTATTAATAATATTCCATGGTTCGTTTAGGATTAGTGTAGTGTATCTTGTAAATTATTGAACATATTATTCATTAAAATATATATATCTTATAGGGGGTTCTCCTTACATGATAAATAAATGGAGAACTTTATCAAAGACTCATTTATAGAGGAATTTTTGTTCATTTTTTCTATCATAAAGGGTCAATTTTTCTGCCTGATGTCAAATCTATTCCTTTTTGGCTCAATCTAATAGGAGGATCCTATTTTGGAGGTAGTCATCATACATCCCATAAATGATGTTATATTTTCATGTATTAGGGTAGTGAAAATATGATTTATCTTATAAATTTAGCTGAAGATGACAAGATATTCTACACTTCATTGAATGATGTAGAAGATCATCTCATCCTGTTCAGGATCAGTTATGGTTTTGGTTGAATTAGCCGATGAATCGTCATGATCATTCTTTGAATGAGGAAATTGATTCAGCATCGGTTCAAAAGGGAATTCTAACATTAGTTCCCTTACATATCTAATGAGAGGGGTTAACTATTCTTTTTTATGTAATATTCATCATTGGTATTCGTAATCCAAAGCAATAAATCTCCCTTACCATTCAGATGGGATATCTGTAGCTATAAGGATATATTCAAGACTCTAATAATGTCTTGGTTCTACAAAACATAATTGGTGTAGCCTTCAGATAACAGGAATGAATAGGGTATAATTTCTAGGAATGCTGATATGAATAATATCCCCAAACCATATCACATGATCTTTAGGCTTTCTATTCTTTTCCTGATCAGACATCAGGAGGCTCCATTATAATGCATCTCCCATATTTGGGTAGTTTTATGGTTATAGAAAGCATTATTTTCTAGAAGATAATTTCTTAATGGAAGGATTTTCATGCTATCATGATCTAAAAACAAATTATCTAGTTCTTTCACCTTGACTTCCTTTAGTAATACAAATTGTATATCATACTATTGCAGGATAACTTCCCATCAGGATAGAAACCCATACATCATGGGTGGATGAGAATATACTTGAGTTTATCAATAAGATAGTATAAGTGGACTTTTAGGTTCTTCAATTAGTTCCTGAGAAGCTGCACAACAAAAATAAATTCAAGATAAGTTTTCTAAATATCATAATATCAAGTCTCAGTATCTAGTATTGTTTGGTTGAGATAGTAGAGATTGGTTTTATTCCCTGCATCATTATTTTTTGTGAGAATGTTCCTAATATATCACTCCATAGAAACCACATATAAGATTAAAGGCATTCCTTTTATTGGTGTCATTAATAATGGTGGGTGTAGAAGATATTTATTTATGTTCTTAAAGGTTTCCTTGAAATCTTTATCACATTTATTGGAAACATGCTTATTTTTTAACTTCTTGAAGGGGATTAATTTTTCATCCAAGTTGACTATCAAATGACTATTGTTAGTGAGTCCTCCCTAGATCCATTTCAATTCATTAATTTTTTGAGGAGGAAACATTTCAAGGATCACACTACTCTTTTCAAGTTTGATATAAATGCTATGGTGGAATTCCATAAAAATAAGATATTTCCCTAATGTTACCCTAAAGTAAAATTTCAGAGGGTTCATCTTCAAACTATACTACTATAATTTTATTAACATTTTTTTATTTTTTCTAAGATGATCAAATTACTGTCATAATTTAACCACCCAGTCATCAACATAGTACTATGTGATCCGTCCTTAGATATTCTTGAGGATTTGATGCATAAAACATTGGTAAGTGGCACTGACATTCATTAATCCAAATGGAATTACCTGGTCTAAAAATATCCCTTGGGCACCTTGAAAGTAGTGTCGTCCTCGTGTTCAAGGTCTATCTTGATTTGGTTCTACCCTGAGTACACATCTATAAAGGAAAGTGATTGGAAACCTGTAGCTAAATCGATCATGAGTTCGATAATTGAAGTTAGGAAATAATCATTTGAACAATAAGAGTTGAGATCCCAAAATTTGATGTCATCTCTAATATTCCCATTCCTTTTCTTAATGGATATGATTTTGTAAAGATATTTAGGATATTTTTCCTCTTGGATGAAGCTGGATATGATGATATTATTGAACTTATATTCCACCTTAGAAGTATGTGAAGGGTGAATTCTTCTGTATGAATTTTTTGAAGCCTTGATGGTTATCTGGTAGGTCTAGATGATGGGTAGACACATTGGAATCAAACCTGGGTATTTATGTATAATTCAAAGTTAACACATAATGATTCTTCTTCAGAAATGTGATATATGTCTCTGTCTCTTCTAGTGGCACAATGACGCTAATCAACGTGGGTCATAATTTCTCTCTGGTTCCCAGATTTACCTGCCTGATATCATTGATGGTTATGTAGACACCTTCCTCAAATATTTTAAGTATGATTCTAATTTAATCTTTTTAATATTAAATTCCATATTAAATTGATGTGTTTTCCAAACTAGTGTATAATATATAATATTATCTATCCTTGGTGATGAATAGGGGGCCACTAAGAGAAACATTAACATCCTTAAATGCAAGGGACATTAAAGGGGAATTTTAAATTTTTTCTAGTTGTATATGTAACTTTTATAATTTATTAGTGATGGAAGAATAGTTATCTTATTTCGGAAACTTACCACTGTGTGTGTGGATGTTTTTATGTAGACATGATCTTGTGATGCCTCTATAAAGTTGATGAGAAAAACATCCTCATTTATAAGAAGTCTCTAATGGATTGTAGGGTTGTTCCCAAGATATTAGAATGGGACACCTATATTTTATCATGTGTTATTTGTTTATTTCCATAATTCTAATAAAAACTACATCAATGTATTAGGATTCACAATATTCAAAAGGGATGTTATCCCTACACAACATGCTGACATTTCCATTGATGGGGTATTTCAAGAATTGGTAGAATGTTGATCAAACCATAGAGTGGATATGAATTCAAGGTATTGTGAGTAGAAATTTTTATATTGGGTCCTTTTGGATTACCATAAAATCAGTGACAAACATCAGGTCCCTGAATTGGGCTTTGAGCTAGATCTTTTTAGGGGATTCTACATCCTCTTTTCACACCCATAAATGGTAAACTTCATGGGAGATAAATTAGCATTGTTATATCCAAGATGCTAAAGGTTTTAGTCTGGGATAAGATTAATCATAGAATTATTATCAACTAGTTCCCATATAATTTCAACATTTTTGAGTTTAGCTAAAATTTATAGGTGTATGATATGTCCCTGAATGGATTATTCTTGATCATGCTCTTTGAATAAGATAGAGGCATGGAATTATTTTGGAGTAGTTTCCACTTGATAAATCTCAGTTGTAGAGACTTCTATATCATACTCATGGGGAATATTGATGGTCTTAATAAGACCCTCCATAAGTTATTTTGAAATATGGAGTATATCTAGGATTTAGATCATGGTTAGAGAAGCCTCCAAATATTTCAAAATATCATAATTCTACACCAAAGGTCTATGATTCTTGAATGAGGTGATGATCATTGGATTGTATATTAGGAGATGAAAACCATGAGGTATATAGATCAATTTTTTTAATATAATTTAAGGCACATTTTTTCTAATATATTAGACCAATAAGGACTGCCCACTTGCTAGGGCTGAAATAATGGGTTCACTCTTTCCAGTGAGTCGTCTAAAATGATTGGGTTTAGAAAACACTCGGAAGACTCTGGGGTTTCTCCATGATCCTTTTGTTCATGATCAATTGACTCTTCATGGGTTTCATAAATATATATATACTTATAAGGGATGTTTCTAGGATATTGTGCTCTATCATAGAAGCACGATTCCCTATTCCCTCAGATCTTCTAGCCTCTGCCACTATTTTCCTAGTTAGGTATGGGTAAATTAGGTTAATATTAATATTAATCCATCCATAAGGGGTCTATTTAGTGAATGATGTTAATAGGTCCTAATAGTATCTCTTTTTCCAATGAGTTCCCCATTTTTTGGGGCAGTTCCCATGCACCAAATGATGTGGGAATGAAATATATAAGAGTATGGTCTAGTTTGAGATTCATACGAGACTCTTTCTATTGCACCCTATTCCTCTTTAAATTATTTCATTTACTTATAAGGGATGAGTTTAACCGCATCCCTTAGGGTGTTGTAGGAGTAATTAGTTCAATGATTAGTTGAATAAGTTATTCTTTGAGAAAGGAATGATCCTTATTGATTATATTTCAAGTCTTCCATTCATTAAAAAATTGATCACACATGAATAAAACTTCTTTCCAGTCACTTTCTTTCTCTAGTTGGGCGGTGAAAACAGATTTCATTTTCACTGAGGATTTTCCAAGTATCACCTTTCGGAATTTAAACATTCCATGGTGGATGTCTTTTAATTCAAATTAATCTTGGATTGTGCGAACTAACCTCCAATGATAAGGGAATTAGTCAAGAAAATAAATGATCCCAATCTCACAGGTTTTTTTGAACTGAGGTATAATGATGATATTGATCTATATGGATATTAAAAACTAACAAGAGGAACCACTTTATTTTTGTAGGAATGGGATTTTTTCTTCTGTTCCTCAAACCATAGGTGGCCTTAATCTATATTTTCCTTTGGAAGAGGGATGTTTTATAGTTGTTTTATCTCTTTTAGAGGTGTTAGGTGATGAAGAGCCTACCTAGGTGACCTAGAAGTCACTTTTATTAGTTTAAACAAGATATCTAATATGACTTATTTTATAGACCTCTACTATTATGTTGTGGTCATAGACCTATATTTTGACCTGGTTCACTGACTAAAATCATGAAAGCATTGTTCTGTTTCTGAAAAATCTCACAAGGATCAACTGTGTTTATAGATTATTACAATGGTTATCTACATATATTTCTACCAACTTATCTTATGGTTTTGGAATGTTTAATAAGCATGCCAAGACTTTAAATCTAGTGATAAAGTCATAGACTCTCATTTTCACACTGTTTTTAGTACGTGAGTTGAAAAATCTTCAAATTCCTTAGCATGGAGATGAATTGATAGAGTAATGGATGGTTAAGGTCATCCTATCATAAGATTCGAACTTCTAGTAGGCTGTTATACCATATGAAATATAGCCCCACCAGATTCAATGCAAAGCATATTTGTTTTGTTACCTATTGTGGGTCTCATATGCCCCTCATGGGGCCACATTGGGACACAAAGTGTGAGAGATACTTCTCTAGATCTCCCATGCTATCGAAGTTTGAGAAGATAGGATTCCCAAAATTAATCATAGTTAGATTGTAATCTATCCATTTCATATATAGATTCCTATTAGTATGAATAGGAGTATGTAGACCTTCCATAACTTTCATTCGGGAAATGAGAGACTCAATGGTGTTGATTAGATCTTGGGGAACCACTATCTAAACCACCTCCTAATCATGGGTAGTGAGTGAAGCATGATTTTTTCACCCTTAATTAATTTACTACTTATTTCCAATTCATACTAGGACCAGATTATCCTAAGATGGGCAAATTTATTTTTGTAATGGAGGAAAATTTTGGTCTTCCTCAATTTCCATATTTAGGTCTACTGATTTTTTCGATCTGGAACCCACTTGATGTGTATATTATACTCTTTCAATAATATTAACACACTCCTTGTGAGTGGGAGGATAAATATTTTCTTCCTCTTAGAGTAAATACCCAATAGGAATATTTCTCTTTATAAATTCCTCAAAGATTATTTTTATGTTGGATATCCAGGCATCATACTGTGCTAACTTCTCATCCATAAGGGGGACATCATCCATTATGAAAAAAAGATGGATATATCCATTACATTCCCTTTATCTCTAGTATAACCGCATTGAGATTGTAAAAAATCCATGTTAATAGGCATAAAATTCTAGTTTCTCTTATGATTATATGTATGTGTAGGCTCAACCTATGCAACTGTGTCACCCACCTATGGGATATTGTTTCCACATTCTCCTCTCAATTTATTTGTATTGATCTATATCATCTACTAGATTTATTGTGATGATGTGCACTAAGTCGTATTAGGGGTCATAAATCATTTCATCATTCTCTGAGTAAGAGGGTGACTCTACACTGTGTGCTTTCCCTTCAAAAAATAAATAGAGTTCTTTCCTGTAACCCTTTATCCCATCAGAATATTTTGGATTTAGACCCTTGTGGGGTCTGATTTTACTTTTTAAATGTTACTTTGGGTTTGGTATATGAATAGTAAACTTGATGGATTCTCATGTCTCCCTCACTGAGTGGGACATAATAAAAGGGGTGTGTCGTGTAGTGGTTCGGATGACTGAGGAAACAGTTTCTAGTAACCATTGCCCTGTCCGGAGAAAAATGATCTCATTAGAGGATATGGTATTAATTTCCCTAATCATTAGGGATGGGGATAATAAAATTCTATAACTAGTGATTTCCAATATTTTTTAGGATTTTATGACTCATTTGGTGGCCATACTGGTAAAAATTACCTCTAACCTACAGGATGGAGTATATTTATAGTCACCTCCAATTTCATCCAGGTTCATTGGGAATTTGATGACCCCAAGGGAGGAGGTTGTGGTAAAAAATCCCCCTGTCCTATAGGCTTGAGTTTCTATTAAATTTTTTCCATGTTAAATGATAATGTAATCTTCTTATTTTTTGTATGTTTTCCCACACACATGATCCAATCATAGTGCTTTCTCATAATGTGAGATACATTGCATGGGGAGTTCCTGAGTGGAATGAGGCATGAACTCCCTCATCCAAGGCGTGTTTTTATCTCACTAGGAGGCCTAGATATGGAGCCTACCAATGGATTTCTCTCTACACTAATAGAGCCTTTATACCTTTGAATCTATAGGATTTTTCTGAATTGATCAACTGGAACACTCGTTGTTTGTGCTTATGACCTCTCCTACGACTTTGAAATTATAGGATGCCACCTTTAGAGGAATATTCTAACTCAAGTATAATGAAAAGTGTAATTCTATATAATCACCCCATTCATGGATTAATACATCCAAAGAGTGTTTAACAATTATTTTTATGAAGGCTACTAAGCTGAGGATGGAATCATGTCATGGGATGTTGTAATGCTTTTCTGAACTCAGGTCCAAAACCATAGAGAATGTATCCAAGTATATCGGATAGAAGGGAATACTCAAAGCTTAGAGATGATACTTATATCCATAATAAGGGAGGTTCTTGTCATTTATATAATGGAATGTTTCCCACATGTTTCGATGTAGGTAAGTCCTGCATTCCACCTTTAGCTCATGCGGGTTGTCATAGTTGGAAGCGGTGATGATCCATAATATAGTCAAAAAGTTTTTATCAACTAACTATTTCTACATATCCATTACATATTCTTTCTCATCAGAGGCACATTCTTCTACCTGTTCAAACCAAAAAGTTTACTTTTCTGTATATAGTGACTCGCACCCTATAAAATGCAGGGATAGTGGTCACTACTTTGGACTGCCTACTGACTTGGGTGGTGATTGATGGGGTACCATATATAGTTGACACTAGTGTTTTAGGAACCTATATATATATATATGAATGTTCCATTATAATGGTATTATATCATTTCCTGGTTGAGATATCACTATTTGGAGTCTTTCTACAGTGGATGTCAGGGGTAGGATCACAATTATCCATGTTTATGCTACTACTAGGAGTATTTTCATGGTAGGTTACTTAAAATGCTGATTCGGTGAATCCTTGATATGTTATGGATATTCTATATATATCCACAAGTATATTGCAATTGATTAGGGTATTAATATGGGCCTCATCCTATGATTTTGTTATAATATATTAACCTTCCATTTGAGATTGAGCAGAAGCATAAGCTTATTATGTGGTTGCCTCTAGAGTATGGTGATAGCTATCTATTGTTGTGAAAATATTTCCCCACTTCTATGAAGCTAATAGAGTATGGATTTAAGTTTATGAATTTTTTTCAAGAGAATGAGCTTTCCTTTGTGTGGTTGCTATAATATATCATTTAACTAAGGATGAAATGAGAATATAGTCTCGATTCAAATGTTCACTCCCCATTAGAAGATATCGATAAACCTCTATAATTAGATAATGGGTATAAGACTCCTCATTTATGTCCTCCAAAGGATACTAGTTCATTCCTTTATCAGTGGGAGTAGGAATATATTTCTAGATCTTGTAAACTACTTAAATATTCTGAGTATAATTTCAATTTATTGCATGGATATTGGTCTTACCTAAGGTGACTACCATGATATGTAGATGAACCTTAGTTGGAGTGGGAATACGATCCTAATATTTATTTTACTTTGTAATATAACTATTGAATTATTTTATAGTAATATTCGTCTATACTAATATGATGTTCAAGCTAGGTTGATGAACCCCAATGAGAATTGGGATATAAGCTTCATCTTGTGCCTTAACCTATATTAAAATAAGCTGATAATACTCCCAGATGGGATCAAGAATATGTGCTCTATCCAAATTAGTTATTTATTTATTTTAAACATGAAGATATGTTTTTTAGTAGTTATAACTAAATTATGTTCCTATCACCATGTGATTTCAATAATATTCTTGTGAATATCCTCTGTTACTGATAGGATAGAGTATCATTTTTAAAGGGTTTGGGAAGGAATATAAGTTTGTAAGTTTGTTTTCTCGAGGATATATTAGTGGGAATCCTTAATTGAAATGGGGATATATTCCAACTCATGTTCTCTATTTTACATCTAAATATATTAATCGGATTCTTGCACGTGACTGGGAATATGTGCCTACCCCCTTCTTGCTACAAGAATATATTGGCATACTTAGTATGGGTGAGCAGGGATATGGGCCATCTTATTTATTTCCACTAAAATATTTCAGTGGTATTATTTAGAATATGTAGGGATATGGGTGATATACATGTGATATTTATCTCACTATGCCTCATGAGATATCCAAGCATGAGGATCTGAGTGTCTGTAGTGGTGACCTACTAAGCACTACCCTCAACATGAGGATGAGAGGAGGTAGTTGTGTGTTGCTGGTAACAATTTTTAGGAACAATCCTAGGTAACTCATAAACTAGGATGAAATAATGGTAAACTATTTTATCCAATTTTCTAAGGTAAAGAAGGTACTAATTTTTATTCTCTTGGGATAGGAAACTGAAGAGGTTGGTAATGGAAATAGGTATCAATGAAATCATCCCGACTCTTCATGGATGATATGGGTTTATTTGTTTCCGTTCTTGTAGAATGTTGTGTATAAAACCTAGGGTTTGGATGGTCCCATGTACATAGTACTCCCTAATTATTGTGTTAGCCACGTGATATTGGATATGAGGAGTAGGAAACATCATCCTTCAATTCATGGAGTTTTTATCTCTCATTGCAAATACTATACCAGAACACTTGATTGATGATAATCGCATTGCCTTGGAATGAAAGGGGTATTCTGATAAAGGTATCTATAGTAAAAAATTCAGTAAGAAACAAGGCTATAAATTATTATAGTATTGTTTATAATAAACATTCTAGACTATTTTTGCATGGGTAACTAAGTTTTTTATTCTTATTGATGAAAGATTCAAATTGGGTTCACCATTTTTTATAGAGAACTCAAAACAATAGGGAACAATATGTCACAACCTGATTTTCATTTTAGTTAAGGAAATATGCACATTAGGTTCACTATTTTTTGACCTGAGATAATGCATCTCTATATTTTGTTTCTCGAGGGGTTGAGCATCACTGAAAAATCCTCAAATCGGGTCATTGTTCCAATGTTGGATAGTTTCTAATGGGGTTTATTCATTGATCCAGAAACACCCAATGGTTCCCACATCTGTAACTAGATACAGGCTGACATTTTAAATTTTGGTGGTTATTAGGGTTCCTTACCAATGATGCTTTGGAAGTCCCATTCTTTGAGAGGATGGGAGGTTGGTCTCATTAGATTCTATTGGGAATATTATTTTATACTTTGGGTCTCTATTATAGATTTATGTCACAAATGTAAATCTTTCCAATATCCTGATATAGAACCAGTTACCCAAACATTTAATAATTTGTTCTTGAATTTTATCAATGTGAATACTTGTATATGTCATAGGAATCCTATCCACTTGAACATCTATATTTATCAATGGTTTTCCATCGATGGCATAATTTGTATTCATTATCGGCTCTCCACATTATTTGTCATTATTACTTTGTGAAACTACTTTAGGGAATGTTATGTTTTAAATCCATACAATTTGATACTCTAGAGATTATTTCAATATAGAGATAAGGTAGGTTTTTAATAGTGTCATCATTGGGCCCATAAAGTGGATTCTTATGTATCATTTTTAAAAGAATCAGAACCAACATAGTTTGGTGTTAATGAGACACATCATAACTTTTAGTGTCATGTGACAAGGACTAATTCAAGTTTTTTAACATCGTATGATAAGTATGACTTGGTGAAATATTTTTAAAAATGGTTGGTGTGGGACATATTCATGATTAGTCAGGTCTGGTTAGCCATAGAGGGATTACGGACCAATGAGGATTAGTTGGTTTCAGAAAGAGTATGTCCTAGTAAAGATAATACCCAATGGGAATCTTGATGATGGGGATGATATAGTGGGATACATAAGAAATATAAAACTTTCGGTGAAGACATGGTTCTATTTAGGAATATTCCCTGATAGAAAATGGACAGTGGGGAATATGCACTTGATAGACAATACACCCAGACTCATAGGAGTATATCCAAGCAAAGGGAGGATGTAAATGATATTATGATAGATATAGTCATATGAGAATTATAATGAATGTTTAATGATTTTGGTATTAAACCTTAAAGATGAGTCCTTCGTATCCCCTAAATATAGGAATCAAAGCCTTCATAGTTTGAATAACATGGTTTAAGGTCAAATGATAGGACCATACCCTAATGTTTAATGTCATTTAGTAAGGATGTATATGGAAAACTTTGAAATTAAATAATTTGGTATTTATCCTTGGAAAGGAATATTACATATCTTGGAGAAGTTAGGAATAAAAATCCATTTGTTATAATGTCTGGGGAGTCTATGTTATAAAAGGTGTGAAAACAGAGTTTTTAGAGGGGCTTATGCATTGAATAATTCCCTAAGATGTTTCAATTTGAGTACCCTTCAAAGGAAAAAAGATATAGTCAATACATACACCTAAAAAATAAGACTATAATGGGGGTATTTTTATTATTCTAACAACATGATAATTTTAGATCTCTATGCCCATATGAGTTATGTTTGGTTTAAGAAACATGTGACAGTAAAAGATCGTACATGTTCCATATGACCATAAGATTGAATTTGTATGGGGATTTAATATTGAAGCAAACTTAATGAAAATATCATTATCATTATTATATATAATATGAATCTATGAGAAAAGGTATGATCTTTCACAAGGAGTTTTATAATGTAAATTCCACCAGGGGGATGGTGTTCTTTATAGGGAGTATGTTCATGTGAAAATATAGATGGAAATATATTAGATATGGATCTTAGCCCTTAAGAAGGAATCCTACGTATCCTGATTATAATAGGAATACAATTCCTCACAAGTCATTTTTTCCTTACCCATTGGTGGGTAAGGTAAGATAACTAAATTCATGGGGATTATTACCATAGTTTTTGTAATAAATATTGAAATATTAGAGACTTACATCAATGTGGATTAACATAAGGGATATTTCCTCATGGTAGGCAAAAGAAATACATACATAGGAGGTTTCTCAGTATTGGGAGTTGGGTGATCACATAATGGTCATGGGGTTATGTGATTTTCATAATGGGGGTAGGGTTATGTGAACAAATAAAGTCAGTGGGTTCATGCAATCACATAAATTCAAGTAGGGTTATGAAAGTGTGAAAATGCATGTGGTGTGTGTGATAAAATAACTTATATATAGTTGGACGATTGTATGGAATGATCATATGTCCAACGTATCATCACTTAATCACATGTATAAGAGGTCATCATCCTATCAATACTTGCACATGGGGTCACACAACCATGTATTTCGTGAACAGTTCATCTTCTTTTTCAATGGTCAGTTGTTTTTTTAATTCCATTAATGTTACTCAAAAAAAATTTAAATGGGAGTATTTAACGTTAAAATATTCTTATTTTCTCTACTTTTATATCAATTATTTCCTCTATCTAATAATTTTTGTCTTTTAGAGTTAAGGTTTGTTTTATAGATGTCACCCCCAATATCTGTATGGGTTTTCATAGAGGTTGAGCCACATAAATGGAATTAAGTTGGTGGATGATTAAATTCATAAGTATTATTGTGATCATGTGTTTAATTTTACCATTAATAACTCTGTCGCTGATGTCCCCATAACATCACATGACAAACAGAAATCTCAAAACAGTCCCATTAGGGATAGCCTCAACATAGTGTTGAACACATGATGATTTTGATGTTTGTAAATCTTATGAATCTGAGGGTAGTCCTATAAATTATTGAGAATAAAATACCTTAACATCATGAACATCTTCTTTCATGTGATCTCTTTGGGGTTCAGTGATTTTGTATGTTCGGGAGGCGTCGCATGAAGAACAAAAACTGTATGAATAGCCCAACATCGAAAACCTCATTCTCCTATCTTCATGAAATCACATGAATGGATCGGGTTTATATTATAATTTCTATCTTTGGACATTATTTGATCATCTGATCTGATCACATGACCAAAAATTGACATGAAACCCAAGAATTAAACATGATTTCTCTTATAAATTCTATTATACTAAAATGGTGCTTGTGTTTTGGGTATTTTCTACACTTTATTTTTATAATTTTTAACTAGTGGTTTTCAAAACCCTTAGAAATTCATATAAGTTTGGGAAAAGTATTATAACATAAAATAAATTAGAGAAGGTAGTTGAATAATTTCCTTATAAGTGAATTCCATAACTATTAGGAAAAAATGATGATAAAGATGTTAGGATGGATAATGAAGAGGAAGATAAATCTATAAATACTAATGATTTAATTGAACATAAAAAAGTATAGTTTATAGTAAAAGTAAGATATTAATCTTGTAAAATAATCCAAAGAATCAAGATATATAGAGGGACTATTTACTAGGATTGAATGGATGAATATAAAAGTTTCTAAGAATGAGGAACATATTGTTGATGAGTTTTAAAGTAAATATATATTATCAAATAAATTTGGTGGATAAATAATTTTTCACTCATTTAAATGCTTTCAAAACATAGAATATATATTAAAATTATTCAAAATTAAACTAATTTAATTCAATCCAAATGATTTGTAAATACACAAAGTACAATTTGATATAAACAAAATTATATAAAGGAATAGTTTTCAAATATTAATGAATATTATTATGAGGACTTAAATTAAATTAAGAAGATGGATGAGTGTTTATAAAATCTAGGAAATAAACTAAAAATTATTGAAAAATAGAGTAAGAAGCTAGAAAAAATTTATAATTTATTAGAAAATAAGTGTGAATACCTTGAATAGAAGAATGAATCTTATAGAATAGAATAGAGGATTATAAAGGGAAGCATAAATGTAAAATTTCCTCTTGTAATTCCATTATTTATTAATTTATATTGAATTTTCCTAATGAAACTCTTACCATATATTTTACATTCACCATATTTTTTGCATAATAAACATGTTTTTTTATTTTTTAAAATCATTCGAGGGATAAATATTATCAAATTAAGTTCTTATCTTAACATCATGGGAGAAATTTTTTAAAGGTGAACACTTTTTAGAATCTAATATAGTCTAATGGAGTTACTTGATTTTCATTTATTAATTCATTAAATTTATTTCCTTACCATGTAATGTGATTATATGAAAGGGGAGTTTGTTAAGTCATTTTCTAAATGTCATTTTTGGATCCTTTTTTTTATGAATCACTATAAAAAATAATTGTTTTACTAAAATTTACTTAAAGTTGTTTGAATTTATTTATATAAACTTCTCATTCAAAGAATATTTATTCAGAATCATATATCTTCTAAACATACAATACCAAAAAACACTAGATTCACATAAAAAATATAAAGTTAATCTCTACACTAATTACTATCTAAAGACACTAGAAGATAACTGATATAACCAAAAATATGAAGGAAAAAAATTATATCTAATATTCTTAAATATAGTTAAAATATTGATCCTTAAAAAGTGAGTAAAAAATATTATTCATAGTTAATAAGATCAAGAATGTGATATTTTTACATTATTTTAATTCTTGTAGTTTTATTGGATCCATTTGTGATTTTATTCTTAGGGCACTTGTCTTTTATTTTGTAAATATTTCATACTTCATTGTTATAAGTTTTTCAGAGAAGTCCTGGGTTATAGAATTGATACTATTGATCTTATTTAATCAATGAAGACTCAGGGTAAGGGATTGGTGCTGCCTATTTTTTATGTAAGAATCTCTAGGGATAATATATTTTCCTTTTAGAATATCTAATCGAATAATATCATGGGTAAGGATCTTGTGCATTTGATCTTATAATAGAATAGGTTCCATCTTAAGTCTATTCATATCCAGACCATATTTTTGATCCCCATTCTACTTTGGGATAAAAACTAAGAGATTATATGGATAAGAATCTATATATCTTTTACTTATTAAAAATGTTTAGAGAACTTATTGTTTTTATTAAAAACCCCTTTATATTGGTTTATTTTTTATTTCAGTTTTAACTTTATGGTTCCATTTTTATAGTATTATTTCAATGTCACTACTCAATCTAAATTGATGTTTAATTTTATACTATGTTACTATTTCTTTAGTTTTGTTTAGTTTTGAGTGGCATATACTTTTTATATCTAAACTATTATATTTTATGAGGTATTTATTAGTAATATATCTTTAAAAATACAATTCACCCCACTTGACACTTCTTATTGAGACAAATATTTTATCATAATAACATTGTTGTCAAGAAGAAAATATACTCTCATAAATGTGATAATAACTCATGTTAGATAAATATTATTTTTTAATCTCAACTAAAACTTTTATAATAAAAAACATCAATGTAAATAATAAAATAAAAAATAATAATTGTATTATAAACCACCAATTCACGTGTTCAAACCTTGTTATTATTATCTATAATAATGATAACATATTATTCTTGTTTAAAATCACATAAATTCTTATAGACTTATTATACTTTTAATTTTATAATCACATTTTTAGTAGATAGTAAAATTTAAATAATATATCTTATCCCTCTTATAAAAATATAAAACATAAAATATACATAAACAACTAAAAATAATTCAATTAAACTTCATGTATATGAGGAAGACCCCATTCCTAAATATTTATCAATAATCTACACTAAGAACTGGAATATAATCTATCCTCAATAACTTAAAACTAAAATTTTCCCCAAACTATAAGAATCGAGACAAATTAAAACATTACATAAATGATACAAAGATGCATTCGAATAAAACCATATTGAAAATGATCCTCTTAGCTAATTGATCATAACAACATTTATGAATCAAAATTCCATTGAGAATAAAAAAGATGTCCCCAAAGGAATATCAACAGAGAACGATATGATTAAATAAGTATAATCTTGATCTAATTTTCAATAAAGAAAAAAATAAAACTTTTAATACATATTTTTTTATAAAACTTTCACAAATTCCCCTCACTAAAATAATTTCATGAAATATAACTGGGTAGCCAGTAGATAAAAATTGGTTATATATTATCCATTGACCACCCATGTCAAAAACACTTGTCACCTTGTGGTTAGCCTAGATCTTTTCCTTCTCCTATGCCTCAATAATTAGGGACCTAGTACACTACCATCTGGTACCCAATGGTACCAACTATTTAGAAATAGTTACACTACCTCCAAAATCCATTAAAAACCCAACCATTACACCAAAAAACCAAAATTAAAACTCAAATAATAAAATCTAAATAAAATTAAATTAAAAAAATGTATACTTGATAAGCTAGAGTTGTTATAAATTTCTTTATTTGGGTTTGCATCAGTTATAACCTCCCCCCCCCCTTTATAGCTGGGTTTATCCTCCTCAATACTACCCATCGGTCTTATTATTCCATCTATTTTCTATTTACGTTCATTTTCATAGCCTTACCTATATCGTTTTTCACCTGGGTCAAAATTTTCAATGAAATTTTTTATTTATATAATGTATAAAGATCAAGATACATGTGATGGACCTTATTCACACACTTTTCCTCTATTAGAATTTCAAGAATCATACATGTACTAAATGTGAACCTTCATGAAAAATTTTATTACTCATCATCCTATTTGGTACATTTTATAGTGTTTTTTAATACATCATGGGGTTTAGAATCACTTAAGGTGATATAATTGCTTAGTCACCCCTACTTATCCATATACTTACTCTCTCATTGGAACATTTCTTGCGAATGGTTTAATAGTCTAGTTTCAATGAAGAAATATGTTCCTTTTTTCTATTTGAGAATTTATATCTAATAGGGGTGGGACCTAAAGCTTATTTCACTTTAGAATTTTATTTCCATATATTCCAATTAATTTATAAAATCCATCCATTTAAAATTGAATCAATGATACCAATCATCATTTTTAACGCCAAAAATCACATACATTGACAAAAGAATATTATTTATGAACAAATATATGTAAATACAGATGTGGATATTAATATTATTCCCCAACTTCACCCATGGAATAAATATTTAGTGAATTTTGTGGTAAAATTGTTTATAAATTAAACATAAAATTTTTCATAGGATGTTAGCTTTAATACATTCATATTCCTACCATGAATAATTTAATAGTAAAGGAACCTTTTTATAATATTTTATTTCTCAAAAAATACATGGATGGAACAAAATTATATTTTTTCTTATCTAGATTCAGCTTCTCTTGTTGTAATAATAAAGGCTACTTTTTCAGTAGATCGGGATGATAGGTTGAATTTTATTTCATCCACTATTCAACAACATACTATTTAGGTTCATACAATTATTTATATATAAATTAATTATTATGTTTATCCTAATTCATTTTTTATAACTTTTAAGGTTATGGTTATTCCCTTTAATATTTATATCAATCCCATGGTTAATTTTCCCCCTCAAATCTAGAGGTTGTAAAAATAATTTTTTGATGTTGAGAATAAATTACAATGTGATACTGAAGCCATTTATAAGGGAACAAACTCCATTATATCTTATGATTTATTATTTTATACCAAGTTATTAAAAGTAATTCCATATTAGGATCATATTTATTTCCCTATAGTCTATAAAGATAGGCTAAGGATCTCTTCTAACCAAGTGAAATCTATCAACACAACTCTTTTGATATTTTTCCTCTTAAAAATCAAAAGAGTTTCCAATAGTGGATCAATCACATTAAATTATTTACCATATTTGATCAATAACATATACTTTTTTCTCATAATGAATCAACCACATAAACTTTTTTCTTGTATTATATCATGAACATTAACTTTTTTCCCATTATAGATCAAGCATATCAACTTGTTTTCCATGGTTATCTCATGTGATATAAAAATTTAACCATTTAATTAGAGTGATATATAATTTTGGTTCCACCCATATAATAATTATAATCATGCATATGTGTTCCACAAGATCATAAATAATTCATCATATCATCACATCCTAACCCACGAAAATAAAATGGGCCTCATAAGCATTTCATAATTTCATCATAGCAAAACCACAAGAAAATAAATGGGTTTTATAAGAATCTCATAATAATAATAATAAACCATACTGAGAAAGAATAAGTATTATATCTTTGGATAATATCCCCAATAAAACATAATTAACATCAAAGGATGTTATCATAGATGAAAATTTCTTTAAAATAATCATTTTAATATTTCCTTAGGAAAATACCCTTTTCACTTTGAAATCGCTTATTTAAAATATAAAAAATCCCAAATATTAAAGAAAACATTTTCTTTAAAAAGGAACTTGAAAACTTGTTAATTAAGCCTCAAATAAATTATTGGTTATGATGGTGAGAAATTATGTTTATGTCATATCAGTTAAAATAAAATATTCCTCTTATAGTTTTGTAAAAATTCAAAAAGTACCTCAATCAGGAAAAAAAGAATATCAATTTTAAACCGTTTTGTAAAAAATAAATCACGGGTTAAAATTAATTTAAAAAATAATATTATAATATTAAAAACATTATCAAAACATTTTTAGAAACCATGGATATTGAAGAAAAATTATTTTTGACTAAATAGTAAAATAAACTAGGTTTTCCTTGAACATTATTTAAATATGCTGAGAACTTAAAGTGAAAAAATGAAAGGGAAACATGTATTATTCATAAATAAATTTTGGATAATTAAATTTAAATTTATTTATCATATAAGTATCATATAATTTCCTCAACAAAAATTCATGTATAAAAATCCAAATTAAAAATTAGATTGAAATGTAAATCCCTTACCACATGTATCATCATTCCACAACACGTTAGAACTTCCAATATAATAAATAGATTTATTATAATTTTATTATAGAAACATAAACATATATATAATAAAAATTAGTATTTAAATTTTACATCTTATCCCCTTTTTATTAACATTTTTTTATAAGAATCGCTATTCTAGGTGATAACTACTTCATTTTTTAGGCATGTTTCAGTTCATCAGTCTTGGTCCTTACACATTGAACATGGTTAAATAATATAAATAATGTTGATAATGATATAAATAAAATATATATTCATAATATATATATATTTATTTATATTCATACATAAAAGGTAGAGATTGAAAATTGAATTATATCATGCATGGAGACGGTAGGTCGTACATGTGTATGAGCGTTATTTTCACTTTTTGAAGAATGGAAGGAAAAAATGGTAAATAATAATTCACCTATAAAAAATAATTATTATATCATATAAACCGTATATATTTATAAAATCCATCATTATTATGATCCATTTAAAGTGTAAATCAAATCAAACCAGATCACTTCATAGAGGTGGTATTCCACACATACAGACGAACAATGTCATCATTTTCCAACATATTGGAAAGTAATAAGGTATAAATGATAATGAAGTATAATGATTTCATGATTTTAATATATAAACATTAAACCCATCATAATAACCATCCATGAAATATGGTGATGGAAAATTAATCATATCGCTTCATGGAGATAGTAAGATGTACATACGCATGAGGGATACTTTCACTTCCCATTTGATGGAAAGAGGGTTAATAAAGGAATTTTCATAATAATAATAAACTTTTATTACATTTATGATACTTAATTAATTATTTTATGAGTAATATAATATATTTGTAGTATTTACAATAAAAAGAAATTGAAATATGTCGGTTAAGATGATTACCTATTCTTTGATAGGCCTCCTTTAGATTCATTCTTAAAGACCTTTGGAATGGACTTTTAAGAATAAAATCACCAATAATTTATGTATTGGGAAGTTGATAAGATATTTTTTTGGGTTTTGGTTGATCTAGAAGTCTCAAAGTGGTGTAAAGAAGAGATAGAAGATGAGCCCTTTTATAAGTGAGGGGAGAGGCACTCCTGGAATTTATTAAAATATTAAATTATAATAAAGTAATTATATATAAAAATGATTCAAAGTGTCCTAATATTTGAATATAATTTATTATAAGTTTTAAATATATTAAAAAATAAAATTTGGATAGGTTTAAGTGATTTTTTAAACCTTATTTTTTTAACCCCTTAGTTAACATATTTTAACCTTAAATAAGGGAATGTATTTTTTAATTTTAATGGGTTATAATTTTACTTATAAGGTACCAGTTGGTTCTTAAATTGATAAGTTATCAAAATTTAGTCCATATCATATCCACTGTATCCAATTTCAATTTTTTAGTATTTTTATATAATTTAATAAAATATTATTTTCATAAAATATCAATAATGTCATTTTTTTGCACTATTCATTTAATTTAACATTAAAGATATCGATAAAAATATGGAATTATAATATTATCTCTTAAAAAATCAATAATATGTTATATTAATCTATAAAATTTTCGTAACACTATAACTCACTCAAAATATATTACTTTTAACAATTTTATTGTCATTTATTTTATTTTTCAATTAATTGATGAAATATTGTGTCAATGTCGCAAAAGAATTTAAGGTAATTATATAATCACTGAAATTTATAAATAAATTATCATAATTAAAAAATTATTATACTAAAATTAAACATTATTATTTGTTTACATATTTCATTTTTCCATTTGTGACCACATAAGATAGATTTGAAAGTAAGATAGTGACATTTTTTATTTTTTATTTTCATTAAATTTTATGTTTTTCATTTTCATGGAAAAGTATCCCTTAAAAAATTATATTTAAATCCCAAGGTTATAGGGGTTAAATTTACTTCATCTAATAATAATTAAGATAAAAAAATGGTGACCTTAACACTTAGGTTTATCCTAGGTTAACTTGATTTACCCATTTCTGAGATGATAAAATTTTCCACAGTTAATATTCATAATGCCGAAAAATATAAGAGGCCTATTTAAAAACATTTTACCTCCTGATTAAAAATATGGAATCCATTATTCACAATTTAATTTATAAAAAGTGTAATAAGTTCATTTTAAAATGTGTGCATAAAATGTGACGAAACCCATTTTAGAAAAATATATTTTTAAGCATAAAACTCGAATCATTCCTATCCCATGCCTAGAAAATTATATGAATAATAAAAAAAATTATATAATATATAAAATATAAATTTCATTAAAATAATTCACAATGGTTATTAATTAATTTTGTTAACATAAAAATACATTTCTCACAAAAAAAATTAGAAAAACATATCCTTCATTTTCAAATTATTTTTATTTTAATTTATATTTAATTGATAATTAATTAATTCACATTATACATATGAAACCATATATTTTTTATTATTTATTTATTCATATTCATACCTACAAATCCCATGGCTAGGTAATAACTTTCACATTAAATAATTATATTTTAATATCTTGTCGTGGTTCATTTAAATTTGGTGTTGAATTTAAAGCAATCTATCAAAGAAATCAATTTTTTATAGAGAACTTTATATAAAAATCTTTGTTTTTTAAAATTTAGGGACATAATAAATAGTGCTATTAATTTTCTTAACTTGGAATTTACATTGTCATTGTGCATTGTGGACAAATATACGGTGGAATCCCCCAAGTTACTAGAGGTGTAAGATTGTCTTTCTTTGTTTTTTTATTATCATTGAGGTATTTATCCATGTATGATGTTTAGGTTAAATAATTTATTCATTTATTTCCTCTTATATTGTTATATTAAGAGTGGATATGTCCATGTATCATTTTAGACATGTAGGTATACTTTTTATTCTCATGAAAACTTTTGAGTGTGAAATTATTTTTTGGAAAAGGACAGAATAGTTTTTGAAAGATATTTTTAAGGAAGGAGATTTATTAATAATTATTTTTGCAAAAAATTGATTAATTAAAATATAAACAACATTTTAATTGGTATTTTCCTAAAAAAATATTGGCCTCACATTAATTAATTGAATCCATTGTGGTGTTTTTGTTTGTTTTTATTTAAAATTATGACCCCTACAATCATATCAACGGTAGAACACAGCAGTATAGTGGGTAAGATTGGGTATTATTTTCCTGGTGTGGGGTTTTGAGTATGATATGTGTATTCTAGTTATAATAGTATTTTTTTCAATGCTTAAGATTATGAGAAATCCTTAATAATTTCATGTTGACATGTGACATTTTTATAGGATGGAGAGATACAACTTTGGAAGGTGTGAGTCATAATGATAGTAAGGGAAGGGTTGATAGGTATTCTTGTTAGGTGGTTAGTTATGTGGGTTGGATGATCCTCATTTCCTTAGAGGCGAGTGATTGGGTATTGCTGTTATGATATTTTCATGGGATGTTTCATTTTTGTTTGATAATGTAATGGGAATATACTTCAAATGTTAATACAATGCTTGAGTTATGATGGATTCAGTATTGGACATACTCAGGAATTTCCCTTGCTATGTGAGAAATGAAATAATATTTGCTTCTTTATGATGACTTTTCCAGGAATTAAGGAATGTGTAAAAAGGTTTCAATTAGATTTTTATTTAATCATGGAAGATAGAATTGAAAAACAGAGTGTGTTGGGTTAATTATTATGGATTAAGATCATAAATTTCCATGTGATAAATGGTGGTATTGAGGAGTAAGGGGTATTAACTTGCTTGTAAGGAATGTTTTGAAACCTAATGGGTTTTACCTATGAGGTTTCAATGAACCTTTTATTTTGGATGGATGATAATAGGAATTGGTATTATATGGGTCTTTAGGTGATGAACATCATGTGAGTATCTTGGCATGGGAGAGAAATATTCGATAGATAGTGTCTCTAGGTACTTCAAGTGTGGTAAGAGGAATTCTATAATGTGTAGAGCCTAATCAAACTACCTTAGGAGTGGGTGTGTTCAATAATTTTCAAAACTCTTGGTGATGAGCTTTAAAAGGGAGGGAGTGATGGTGGTTAATGGTGGTTCAGTTGCTAGGGTAACCCCACTAGGTTTTTGGATAATTATTGGATGATTATGGGGAATTGGAATTGATAACTCATGGTTTGGTTAATTTATTCCATTGCAAAGATGTATGTCACATATGTGGGTTGGAAAAAGAAATTAAATCTATTATATGGTTTTGTGTAGGGTATGTTTAAGAAGTAGAGGATAGTGGTAATGAGTCTCTGAGATGAGTCTAGTATGGTGTGATGGGAAGGTTGTATTTCCCTGAGGGTCTTGACTGTTTTTATGGTTATTTGTGGTACCCTATGGCTAGCATGAGTAGGTGATTATATTTATGGATGTTGGCCCATATATATTTTTTTCCACTATCTCTAACTATATTGGTTTTAATTATCATAAATAATGTCATATATTAATGTATATCTTACCTTATGTTAAAGACTCTAAGTTATGTCATAGAATTATCTTGAATATCATATCATTTCAGTCATATAAGTATCTATGTGTGTTTAAGTATAAATAATATTATCTATGTGTTTATGGATTTTAACACTCTCTGACTTTGCTGAAATGTAAGACAGATAGAGCATCTAAAAATTATCATAAGTATGAGTCGCTGACACTGACAGACAGGTGACTCACCGACAGACATATGACTCACTGATAGATAGTTCAAACATGAATTTGTTCTAATTTTGTGACGTTGACACTATTGGAAAAACTCATTATTGCACATGGCACTGACGTAGAAAACTCACCGTTGAATATGAATCACCGACACAAATGACCTACAATCAATCCAAGTGACCTACAGTTACATGTTCTAAAGGAAGGACTTACCAATGAAACAAGTCACCGATGATCGATCACACCGTTAGTTCAAAGGACATACCGATGGATGGGTCACCGATGGGTGACACATCGATAGTTCAAAAGGAGTCACCGATGATGACTCACCGATTCCAGGAAAGACTGATAGTACAAATAACTCACCGATTCCCCAAGTCACTGATACCGATAGAAAGGACTCACTGATATAGAGAGTCACTAATACTGACAGAACGATGCCAAAGACTCACCGATACTTATGACTCTCTGATAGTCTTAAAAACTATTTTTATTTTATTAATTCAAATTTATAGCTAACAGTCATATTTAGAAAAATTAATGTTTCTGATATTAATTTAATTTTTTCTATAGGATATTCATAGAATAGTACGAGGTACATGCACGTGGGGGGATCATTCTGTCTGCTGAACCTTGAAGTATAAAAAAATTACAAGATGGTTCTTTCAAAAAATAAGAATATATGCAATAGTGGAAAGAGAGTGAAAAGGTGAAGAATAACAACTAAAATTATAGAGAATACATTAAAAACCCAGTAACTCAAAAGGAAGAACATGGGGGATATTGACAAGACAAGCTAAACCTATAGAGTTGACCCGAACATCTCTTAAAAAAGAATCTAAACATCTCATACTCTTGAAATCTGGAACACAGAGGCCTTGATACATTGTTTTAGATTCAAATTACAAAAGAGGACTATAACTTCAATACAACTATATCAAATGCCTCTAGAGTTTCACAGCATAACTCATAGATACTTCTACACCTTACTCTACATTCTTAGCTATGTTGTGTTCATTAATTTAAATTTCTGGCATTGTGTGTGTTTATCTGTTACACACACACTGACTCCTATGAATATCTGGAGGATACATGATATCCTCAAAATCACACTCTTGTATCCTTTTATATCCCACGTAGAACTGCAGAAGAGTTCTTATGTGACTTTTTCGTTATTTTCCCACGAAGAACTACGCTATAGGTCAAGTTTGACCTAGGCAACATTGTGTGCTATTGTGAACCTCGATCTAGGGTGTGGATCAAACTTTTTTATTAATTTAAACTTCTTGGTGGTAGGTGATCACCAAGCGGAGGGGACTAAGTCACATCTTGAGACTAAACCCCTTGTTTATATTCGCTATTTTTTTACTTTTTTGTTTTACTCAGTTTTTATCCCATATTTTATAAAACTAAATTAACCTCTTGTAGTTAGTTTAGCTAGTGTTTATAACTATTTCAAACCAGTAGGTTAGTTTCAAAATTTGTATTAATATTTATATTAGTATATTTGATAAATAATAAATATTTTTGATAAATTAATTGAACATTCTTGACTTTAATTAATTCACTAAAGACTGATATAGATTATATTTTTAATTGGGGGAAATTTTTGAAGAATAAATTTTAACATAAATTTTTATAGATACTCAATTCACCCACCTCTTGAGTACTTTACTCCGACCAACATTTGGTATCAAATGGTATTTAGAAAAATCTGTTTTCAAAGCTTTTTCAAATATGTTCAACTGTGATTTTAGTTGTATTTCAAAGATCTTAAAATTTTTATCATTTCTAATTTTTTATTTATTTGAAATATTTCAAAATTTATATTATGGACAATAGATTAGAAGTAGCTTCTACTAACAGACCACCTTTTTTCAATGGAATAAATTCTGCTCAGTGGAAGCTTAAAATGAAAATACATATAGAAAGCATGGTATTTTAAATCTAGACTGTAATTGAAAGTAAATATACAATCCCTGAAATTGATAGAAACATTTGGGATGAAGATACGAAGACTACCTATAACAATAAATATAAAGTTATGAATGCTCTGTATTGTGCACTAGGATATGAATAGTTTAATCACATTTATGCTTGTAAAACTACTCATGAGATTTGGGTCACTTTATCTACTTCCCATGAGGGAACAACTAATGTAAAGGATATGATAGTAAATACTTATACTATTAAATATGAAAATTTTACAATGAATCCTGATGAATATATTTCTGATAGGTATCTCAGGTTCAATGAAATTTTGATCACAATGATTTCTATAGGAATAGTTGTAACAGGAAAGGAGAAGATCATAGGGATTCTATGATGCTTACTAGATAGATAGAGAGGGACATCAATATCCATAAGATAATCATGTGACATTGATAAAATTCCAGTGAAGGAACTAATTGGAAAATTAATGATGTATGAAGAGGAACTAAAGGTTAATCAAGAGGAGGAAGATCCAAAGAGAAAATATATAGCCTTCAGGACTACCACTCCAAAAGAAAATACAAAGAGATAGATCAAGAGGCTATTGAGAAAACATTTAGTGAAGAATCATCTTTAGATAGAGATGAAGAAATGGACCGACTGTCCTGGAGATTCAGAAACTTTTATAGAAATAAAAACTTCTTCAAGAAAAAAAACATTAATGGAAAATATGACAACAAAGGCAATTGGAAAATGGATTGGAAGAAGCATATAAAATCATAAGAAATAGTTTTCTATGAGTGAAAAAAGTAAAGGGTGTGTCAAAATTGACTATCTTAAATTATAGTATAAGAATAAGTATGAGTATAAAGATAGGAAATATAAGAAATCAATGAAGGCCACCTGGAGTGCATCTGAGGATAGCTCCAGGGAATCTTATTATTCTTAAAATGAGAAATAATATATGTCCAACATGTTCTTTATGAAAAATACCTCATAGGTACTCTTAAACTCTCTTGTACCTAATGAATAATTTTCTGAAAATGAATCTGAATATGAGAATATGAAAAATGATGAATTATTTGAATATTGTAACATGATGGAATAAACGTTTAATGAACTAAAAGATAAATATCAATACTTAAAGAAACAACATGCTCTTACTGTAAATATTATGTCCACACTTACTAAAGAAAATGAAAATAATTCTCTACTCAAAGAAAAAAATGAATTAAAAATGTATAATGAGTAATTGAAGAAGGATCTGGAATTGTTTACCAATAGTAAAAACACACTTACTCAATTACTTGGTAAAACGATAGCTCCTAGGTATACTACTAGAATAGGATATTATCCAGGACAAAGAAACCTATCTAAAACAAATTTTATAACTAAAACTATAAAATCTACTTCTTTATTCAAAAATCAGAATTTTACTACAGGTTCCAATTTAGAAAAATCTTTTACTACATCAACTTTTTCTGGACCACATAAAGTCAATTTTTCAAATAGTTTATATTCTACATTTAGGAAACACATAATACAATTTCAGGTTCCTAAATATTTTATTAATAATGTTTCTGGACCCAAAAAAATATGGGTACCAAAATCTCTTCTTGGATAAATTGTTTTGTAGGTAAACTGTTTAAAAAGTTCTTGTAGAAATATTTGGCATTTGGACTGTGGATATTCAAGACACATGACAAGAGACTACTCAAACTTCATGAATGTCATCAAAATTGATGGAGGAAATGTCAAATTTGGTGACAATAGTAAAGGAAAAATAATTGGTTTAGGCCAGATTGGTAACCCTAACTCTATTTTAATTTCAAAAGTACTTTATGTTGATGAATTAAAATATAACTTTCTTAGAATATCTCAAATTTGTGATGATGGATTTAATATCAAATTAAAAAATGATTCATGCAATGTTTTTTATGCAAAGAATAACATAGTATTTACTTCTCTTATAAATGATAATGTATATGCTGTAAACTTAGACACACTAGCATCACAAAATGTTTCTTGTCTAAGGTCCTTTCACAAAGAGTCTTGGATCTAGCACAGAAGACTAGGATAATGTAATGTACACTCCCTTAAGAAATTAAACAGAAAAGGTTTAGTTAAAGACCTACCCAAACTATATTTTCCAGAACATAAAGTGTGTAATCCTTGTAAAAAGGGAAAGCCACATACAATCACTTTTAAATAAAAGAAATAATTTACAACTTCTTAACCTCTCGATTTGGTTCACAAGGATTTGGACCATCTAGATTTTCAAGTCTCAATGTGAAGAACTATGTTTATGTTCTTGTAGATGACTTTTTTAGGTATACTTGGACCTTTTTATTGGATCACAACAGTGAAGATTTCTCTCATTTTACCAAGTATTCTAGGATTGTAGAAAATCATTATGGACATAAAATTAAATCCTTAAGAAGTTTTTATGGCCATGAGATTGAAAATAAAGACTTCAAATATTTTTTCTCACAAAATGGCTATAGGCAAAACTTCTCTACCCCAAGGACACCTCAACAGAATGGTGTAGTAGGAACTAGAAATAGAACCCTAAAGGAAAATGCTCGAGCTATGATTAATGAACATGACCTACCAATTTATTTTTGGCCTGAAGTAGTTAATACAGATTTATATATAATAAATAGAGTCTTAATTAGACCTATCCTTAAGAAAAATTCTTATGAGTTGTGGAATAATAGGAAACCCAAGGTAAATTATTTTAAATTGTTTGAAAGTAATTTTTATATTCTTAACACTAAAGATAATCTATATAAATTTTCCTCTAAAAGTGATGAAGGAATATTCCTTGGATATTCAACATCAAGAAAAGTTTATATAGTCTTTAATAAGAAAACAAATTGTGTGTCAAGTTTGATGAAACATATCCACATGAACCTAAAACCTCACTAGGGAATATTGAAGTAGATATTTCCAATCTGGTCATTAATGAAAAACCCTCAGATCATCCTATAAAGGAATCTATTAAAACTTACAGTTCTGGAAATTCTCCAAAATCTAGCCATAATGAACCAGAACCAAATGATAAACATAAAATAACTAGCCCCACTTTCACTAGACCAACTAGGACCTTAAAAAGATCCCTTAGATGTTTTAGTTGGAGATTTAGATAGAGGAACACAAACAAGAGCTTCCTTGAGAAATCAGGTTGAACATCAAGAATTCTTGTCACAACATGAATCTAAAAATATCAATGATGCAATCAATGATGAATTTTGGGTGATGTCTATGTGAGAAGAACTTAACCATTTTGAGAGAAATAATTTCTTGAATCTTTTTAATAGGCCAAAAGATACATTGATCATAGGAACCAAATGGGTGTTTAGTAATAAAGTAGATGAAGTTGGAGATATAATTAGAAACAAAGCTAAATTGGTTGTACAAGGCTATAATCAAGAAGAATTAATTGATTATGAACAGACCTTTGCACCACTAGCTTGGCTGGAATCCATTATAATCATACATACCTATGTATCACACATGGATTTCAAACTTTACCAAATGGATGTAAAAAGTTCATTCTTAAATGGTTATATAATTGATGATTTTTTTGTTGAGAAACCCCCAGGTTTTAAAAATCCACATTTTTCAAATCAAGTTTTAAAATTTTCTAAAGCTTTATATGGTTTGAAACAAGATCCAAGAGCTTGGTATGATAGATTGATTAACTTTTTTATTTCTAATGGTTTTACAAAATGAGTTGCAGATCCTACATTGTTTATAAAAATAATTTCCAAAGATGTCTTAATATATCAAATATATGTAGATGATATTATTTTTGGATCTTTTAAAAATTCGTAATGAAATGATTTTTCAAAAATGATGCATAGTGAGTTTGAAATGATTTTTATGGGTACTATTAAATATTTTCTTGGATTTAAAATATTTAAAAAAAATAAGGCATTATTGTAAATCAAAGTACGTATACTAAAGATATTTTGAAAAGATATTTCTTTGATGATATTAATAGTAGTGAAACATCTATGAGTTCTACATGTAAGTTAGATCTTGATGAAATTGGAAAATATGTTGATCAAAACGTTTACAGAGGATTAGTTGAGATTTTTTTTTATGCCCCGACCCAAGTTACCCAGAGTCGGTGCATTGTTTTAATACATTGGCATGATTATAATGAATCTAGTCCCGATGGACTAATTAGTTTAGCAGTCTTGGAAAATAGATTACATAAATGAACGTTACATTATACTTTCTAACATACAACACAGCATAAATAATCCTTTGATAATTCCATTGTTCACTTAGATTATCCTTGAATCTCAATCATAAAACACTTCTTGGGATCTTGGGAAAATAAAACATAAGAAAGGGGTGAGCTCAGATGCTCAGTAAGGGTAAATAATATAATGGAAGCTATAAAATTTTAAGGCAAGATGTGTAATAAAAACAACAGCCTTTTAAACATAAACTTGAACATAATATAGAAAAAATAAATCAAACATTACCATATTAACTTTCACATGGATATTATACTAGTCGAATAATCACATGTAATAACTAATTTCATAATGAGGGAATGCATAATGTCGGACATCATCACCACATAGTCAAGGCCTCGTGCTAAGACTATAAATAAATTTTTTTTCCAATGCCTTATGCCAAGACACTAGTTTGTCTCATTAGACCTACTGATGCATTGAGTAACTATAGCGGGCCCCACCCATCACTTACTAAGTCCAATTCATTCCTCATATGAAAAGTTTTAAACATAACATAAACATTCGTATTAAAACTAGCAGATGAAATGTCAATACTTTACCCATAAACCATGAATGGTATAAAAATAACAAATCCAAAGTCAAACATATCACAAAACCTTCAATATAATATGGAAGACTTGTATCATAATAAATCAACTTTAAACAAGTTTAGAATCCATCAAAGGATGTTGACATAGATGAAAACGATCAGTAAAATGCCATGAGAGAAATACCCCTTTTCATGAAATCGTTTAAAAGTCTCACAATTTATAAAGGAAATCATTTAAAAGAGATTTTTTAATTAAAGTGTCTCATAAAAATTTGAAACGTTTTAAAATAATTATCATTTCAAAAAATTAATGTTAATATAATTAAATCCTTAAAATCATTTTGAAAACATGGACATTAATTAAAAGGGTTTAGAAAGATAAATATTTAAAACATTTGAAATGATGATCTAGTTAAATATACCCTCCCATAAAACCTTAAAATATTACTTTTGAAAACATTTTAATGTAATATGGGTATCTATGATAAGTATTTCGCAGAAAATACTTACACATAAACAATCTCAGATAATAATGAGATTGAGGAAATAACCCTTACCTTGCACTTTCCTTTGGTTGAGGGTACGCTTAACCTCCTGTATAATGACCATTGTATGTTATTAAATTATACCATAACCATATTCATATTTATTATATCATCCTTTATCCATTTATAACTTTATACCACCCATTTAATAATGATTTTCATGTTAAATTAACGTTTCGGATAATAATCGCTTTCTTTATCGTACACGTATTAACTTGTTATTCTTGATCGTATCATTTAGATAATGATTTAAACACTTACATAATATAAACATGATTTATATATCATATATATTTAGAATATAAATATTAATAATAGATATATATATATATATATATATATATGAAATGTAAAACACCATTTATGGAGACGGTAGGTCATACGTACGCATAAACGTTGTTTCTGTTTTCATATCTTATTGAATGCAAGTAATTGAATAAGATATATGTAAGTACATACTTACATACATATATATATATATATTATTATTATGTAATATATTACATACTTATTAATAATAAATTTTTTATAATCATCGATGAATGGTGAACGTGGAAATGAATCTTATCGCGTCGTGGAGACGGTAATCCGTACGTACTCACGAGCGACAATTTCCTTTCCTTAATGATTAAAAGGTGTGGGATTTGATGTTATATTAATTTTACAGAGGCATTAGAATGTTAATTTAATTATTTATATACATATTACTCATCATTATATCCATCCAAATAACATAGTGTTGAATAACAAATTACACCACAACGTGGAGATGGTAAGTCATATGTACACACGCATGGTGACATTATCATTCATAGGATGTATAGAATAATGAATATGGTTGTGACATATTTATGATAACATCACAGTATTTATAAGATACTGGATTTATTATTTTGGTATGGTAATAATAAATAAAGAGGAAGTGGGAGATGAAAAGAACATGAAATAGTGTAGTGAAATTATTAACTCTTCTTCGGGTGTTTCCTTTTGAGTTGACCAAAAGGGATACTTAGGCTGTATTTATGATCAATGTAATGACTCTAGGTTGAAAAGAAGGAAGTTGGGAGGATAGTTGGGCAAATTTTTGTTGAGCCAAATGGCTTTGGAGAAGTGAATTTGAGAGAAGGGAGAGTGCCCTTTTATAAGAGGGGTGAGCGGTACCTTAGGAAAAGATTGAAATATTATTTGATAATAAATTCATATTCGGTTTATAGTGGCTAAAAATGATTTATTTCGAGGATAAGGTGGGTATGAGTCAAAATAATCTAAACCAATAGGTTTTATACAAGTTTAGGTTACAATTGTAACCATATTTTTACATTTAACTCTTAGTTAAATAGTTTAACTTTTACTGTGTCTTCTTCTATTCTTACACTATATGGTTAATAAACATAATATAAACTTCCAAGAGAACCTGAAGTGGTTCATTAATGACATATAGAATATTATTTAAGCCCTTTTACCTAACCTTATATTTTTAGGAATATTATATCAACCAATAATATAGTTTTTGTTTTAAAAACTATTTTATGTCAATTTTGACTCTATTTGGTATTTTTTTTGTTAAAATCATAACAACATGATTACTTATAAAAAAATAATTTAATCAACCCTAACAAGTTATATTAACATATAAAATTAGTGTAATTCATAAAAAGTCTCAAATTACATTTATTTCAGTATTTATAATATTAGTTATTTTAATCTTTTATTAATAAGGTAATTACTGCATAATCATTGTTTTATAAAAAAATTTAATTATATAATGTTTAAAAATTATAAATAAAATAAAATTATGTATTAAATATCTTTATCTTTCTAATTAATATTTATAGTTGAATTTATCTTATGTATAACTTTATATTAAAAATGTTTTAGTTATGAAAGCTTGAATTTAACACTTTTAACTATTCTTTAAATTAAATAACAAGAAATGTCCTAATATAATCCATGTGGACCTAAAGGATCATATTTTATTACTAAGGTTGTTTTTGGTCTAATTACATTTATCCTATATAATTAGGACATGTGTTAGGGTAATTATAATATCATTTTTACCCTTAATTACCCTATTTACTTTTAACCGTGGTAAATAAAAGTCAAAAGTTACTATTCAGCAAAAATTATTTTCATCTTATTGAACCAAATTTTACTTAATGAAATTAACCGTATCTCTTGTATTTTTGAAATTCAACTCACAAAACTGGTAAAATTAAATTTTATGCAAATTTTCAAATGCTCATGGAATGTGGGTAAAAGACGGTAAAAAGTTCAATAAAATTTTATATATCTATACTTATTATAAAATGACTCAAATGAATTACATTGAATATATATAATTATTATGTATCTATTTTTACCTAAAATAAATTAAAATAAAATAACAAATTACTTAAATAAAAAAGTCAAATTTAAACAATAACGCAGTGTTTTTCACTGTTCATCAAAAATTGAAAGTTTTCAGAAAAATACCAAATATTCACCCTAATCTAATTTTGATATTAAGAATTAAAAAATGAATTATATTTTACAAAATTAAAAACATATAAGTTTCATTTTTTAATTTAAAATTAATTCTTGTTGTCAAAACCAAAAAGCAGGTTTTTAAAAAAGTAAAAACTATCAAAAATTAACATGTGTTTGTGTCAAATTTAAATGTGAAATTACTTATAATGACCAACATTGTATTAAATGATAAAAATAAAATCTAGTTATACTTCCAAACCATTTAAATGTATAATTTATCACTATAAATTATTTTTATTAAAAAAGTTGTTTTTAGTTAAAATTTAGTAATTGTCAATATTCACCCCAATTTGAATGTTATCAGAAAAACACCAAAAAAATTTCAAAACTAAATTTTTATGTCCCAATTCCAAATAAGAAGTTTATTTTGTCAAATTTAATATATAAAAGTGTCAAATATTTGATTTAAAAATGGTTCCCCATTAAAAGGCGGTAAAATTGCATTTTTTGAAAAATACTTATTTAATCTGAAAAAATGACTTTGTTCCTATATTATGTATATGAAAAACATAATATGGATTATAAAATTTTATAGAGTATATAAAAATCAAAATTCAGTTAACACTATTCATAACCGCTTTTTGAACGGCTAGTTTGGTAAGTTGTGGTGCGCTCAAACTCAGTGTTGTGTGTTGCTCAAGTTATTGAATTACTTTGAAGAGATAACGTACTATGAAATTTTGGGGTGTTACATTCTACCCTCCATCAATAAATTGTGTCCTCGAAATTTGAAATTGTTCTTCTAAAATAAAATTTTAGAAATAGAAAATACCTTTGTGGAAAACTCAAATCGGAAATTGAGTTAATAAAATTTAGTCTTAATTAGAGGGGAAGGGAAATGAAAACTCACCACCAGATTATGATCTCAATTAGGAGAACATTGGTGGAAATTAGAGACACATAATTAGAGGAAAAATGTAAATATTTATAGGGAGTTATTGAGGTCGTCAATCACAAACAAGTGTAAAATTGAAAGCCTCAAAACCATCAATCTATGATGATTTAAAATATCATTGGTTCAACAAAACATAAGGTATTAGGATAACACATTTTTGGTCTTAATAACACTACCCTAAAGTTTAAGAATTAATTTATTCATAGAATAAGTGGAAAAAAATATACTTTAAAAGTAAAGTATCATCCTTCAAATAATTCCAACCAAAAACTCATCTTTCACTCCCAAAGATAATAGAATTAAAAAAATATTCTATTTATCGTAATTGTATAGGGTTCCAAAAATAATGAATTTATAATTCATTTTTCATACTATTTAAAAAAACTACATTACACAAACCAGTACATCACGTAGGCTAGTGGTAGGTGATGCACCCTTGTCGCCCTTCAATTGTGGGTTCAAGTCTCGCGGCCTTACCAGACGTGACGAGTTGTCGCCCGACCTCTGGGTTGTCCTTTTTATAACAATAAAAAAAAAATTAATAAATTCTTTAACATTAACAATAGTATCCAATTTCAAAATTAATCCATTAAAACCTTTAGACTTATCCAAAATACTTCTGTCCAAACATACAATCCAAAATTTATAAGGAATGTAAACACAATGAAGATCTTTTTTTCTATATAATAACATGTAAATACCTTCATCATGTATTCTTTTAAAACATGGTAACACCCTGAATTGCCATAATACCTTATTGATTACATTCATTCCCCCATATTCCTTATATAATACTAGATATATTCGTTATATCCAAAAATTTTGAATACTCCAAGAATGATGAAATAAACAAACCATTAATCAGTTCTAAGGTAGTCAAGCATATCCAATATAATTTATCCAAATCAACCATCTCTTATTCCAAAATTACTACCTTAGTATCAGGACCATATTAAGGTTTATCTTTCCTCCAACCATGTATTTTCCAAAAAAAATTAACTTGTGTTGAGTCAGTTTTCATAGAACCATGTAATCTCATATCATCAATGAAATAGTACTGCAGTATAATCCTTATTTATTTCCATAATTCATATAACTTGTATATCATCGATTCAACACTGAAATGACATAATTATTTAATAACAAAATAAGAACACTAGTCATTCCTCTTCATCTGTGGTAGTATCGTAACTTGATTATTATCCAATAGCATCATTTGTGGTATAACCTGATGACTGGGACATTGATTCGCGTAGTGTCCTAACTCCTTGCAGATGAATCATTTTACATTTGAAACCTTTTTCTTACCCTTTTAATCATGTACTTGGTGTCCTTTTTCTCCAAACTTATAAAAACTCACAATCTCTTCAAGAATTTACCAATGTTATTCTTTACATAGTTATCACATGTGGGAAAATCCACCTTTCCCCTCTTCCCTTTATTTATCTTTCTATCTAACATCCTTTTCTTCTCTTGCTTTACATCAAAGCCATAGGATTCAGAGAATTATTTACTTATCTTATTAGCACATGATATTATTTATTCATATGTAGAGAATACATGGGAGACTATTTCCCTTCTAAATGTTGGATTAATACCATGATAGATATGATACTTATTACTCTTTGGATCATATGTATTGTTGGAGTTCTCATTCCTTCTACTGGGTGCCATTTCTAGACAATGGCATATGCTAGGTTAGTTTATGAATCACAATTCATAATTCCAAAATTGTAAAATACCTAACGTAAATTGAACAGTTTTTTGATATAATCCTTAGTCATTAAAAATGTTTTTTTGAGGAATTATTTACTCTTAAATCCTTCATAATTGCTTGTAATGAAAATATGAATTATCTGAATCATATCCCCAGGAGTTTTGTACCCAAGAATGCAGTAATGCCCATTGTCGTGCACCAGTTCTCATTCAAGTCTAGCTCAAAATGGAGTTTTTGGGGTTTACCCCTAGGTACATCTGTGCCAGAGCTACCTCTACCTGCTTGTATCCAGACAGGGATGTATTGCTTGGAAAACTCACAAAATATCTACAGTGCCAAAATTCAAGTAAGTTCTTCTATACTAATCATCAAATTCTATCTTAATGTAGTGTTTTATAATCAGAGTTTTTCAAAATCTAGTTTCCAAGATTTGTACTAAACATCCTATGATACCAACAATAACATCCCGACCCCAGTTACCCAGATTCGGGACATTATTTTAATATATTGGAATGATTACAATGAATCATGTCCCAAAGGACCAATCAGTTTAGCAGTCTTGGAAAATAGATTACATATATGAACGTTACATTACAATTTCTAACATACAAAACAGCATAAATAAACCTTTGAGAACCCTATTGTTCCCTTAGCTTAACCTTGTATCTCAATCATAAAATACTTTTTGGGATCCTAGGAAAATAAAACATAAGAAAGGGGTGAGCTCAGATGCTCAGTAAGGGTAAATAATTTAGAAAAAGCTATAAACTTTTAAGACAAGATGTGTAATAAAAACAACAGCCTTTTAAACATAAAAATTAACATAATATGGAAAAAATAATTAAAACTTTACCATATTAAAATGAACATGGATATTCTACTAGTCAAATAATCACATGTAATAACTAATTTCATAATGAGGGAATGCATAATGACGGACATCACAATCACATATTCAAGGCCTCATGCCAAGACTAGAAATAATTTTTTTCCAAGGCCTTATTTCAAGACACTAGATTGTCTTATGAGACCTACTGATTCATCAAGGAGCTATAGTGGGCTCCACCCATCACTTGCTGAGTCCAATACATTCCTCATAGGAAAAGGTTTAAACATAACATAAACATTCTTATTAAAACAAGCATAGTAAATGTCAATACTTTACCCATAAACCATAAATGGTATAAAAATAACACATCCAGAGTCAAACATATCACAAATCCTTCAATAAAATATGGAAGATTTGTATCATAATAAATCAACTTCAAACAAGTTTAAAATCCATCAAAGGATGTTGACATAGATGAAAATGATCAATAAAATTCCTTGAGAGAAATACCCCCTTTTCATGAAATCATTTAAAAGTATCACAATTTATAAAGGAAGACATTTAAAAGATATTTTTGAATCAAAGTGTCCCATACCACTTTGAAACTTCTGAAAATAATTATCATTTCAGAGCATTCATGTTCATATAAATAAATCCTGAAAATCATTTTGAAAACATGGACATTAATTAAAAGGGTTTAGAAAGATAAATTTTTAAAACATTTAAAATGATGATATAGTTAAATAGAACCTCCAATAAAACCTTAAAAGATTCCTTTTGAAAAAAAAATTATGAAATATGGGTATTCATGATAAGTATTTCCTAGAAAATACTTACACATAAACAATCTCAGATAATAATGAGATTGAGGAAATAACCATTACCTTGCACTTTCCTTTGGTTGAGGGTACACTTCACCTCCTGTATATTGACGATTGTATGTTATTAAATTATACCAGAACCATATTAATATTTATTATATCATACATGATTAGTTTATGACTTTATACTACCAATTTAATAATTATTTTCATGTTAAATTAACGTTTCAGGTAATAATCGCTTTCTTTATCGTACGGGTTTTAACTTGTTATCCTTCATCGTATAATTTAGTTAATGATTTAAACACTTCAAGAATATAAAATTGATTTATATATCATATATATTTATAACATAAATATTTATAATATATATATATATGAAATTAAAAACACCATTTATGGAGACGGTAGGTAGTTCGTACTCATAAACGTTGTTTATGTTTTCATATCATATTGAACGGAAGTAATTGAATAAGATATATGTAAGTACATGCATACATACATATTTATATATATATATACAGTTTAATTATTATTTAATATATTACATACTTATTAATAATATATATTTTTATAATCATCGATGAATGGTGAACATGGAAATGAATCTCATCGCGTCATGGAGATGGTAATCCGTACGTACACACGAGCGACAATATCATTTCCTTAATGATTAAAAGGCATGGAATTGGACGGTATATTAATTTTACAGAGACATTATAATGTTATTTTCATTATTTATATACATATTACTCATCATTATATCTATCCAAATAACAAAGTGTTGAATAACAAACTACACCACGGTGTGGAGACAGTAAGTCGTGCGTACGCATGAATGGTGACATTATCATTCATAGGATGGATAGAATAATGAATATGGTTGTGAAATATTTATAATAACATCACAGTATGTATAAGGTATTGGAGTTATTATTTTGGTATGGTAATAACAAATATAGAGGGAGTGGAAGAAGAAAATAACTTGAAAGAGGATGGTGAAATTATTACTTCTTCATCGGGTGTTTCCTTTTTAGTTGATCAAAAGGGCTCCCTAGGTTGGCTTTATGATAATAATGTATGGACTCTAGGTTGAAGTTAGAGAAGTTTGGAGGATATTTGGGAGAGGTTGATCAATCCAAATGGCTTTGGAGGTGTGAATTTGAGAGAAGGGGGATTTCCCTTTTTTAAGAGGGGTGAGGGGTACCTTAGAAAAATTTTGAAATATTATTTTATAATAAATTCATATTCATTTTATAATGGATAAAAATGATTTATTTAGAGTATAAGGTGGGGATTGGTATAAATCCTCTCAACCAATAGGTTTTAGACAAGTTTAGGTTACCACTTTAACCTTATCTTTTAGATCTAACTCTATATTAAATAGTTTAACTTTTACCATGTCTTCTTATATTATAACACTATGTGGTTAATAAAATTACTCTAAACTTACAAGAGAACCTCAATTGGTTCATTAATGACATATATAATATTATTTAAGCCCTTTTTCCGAACCTATTTTTAGGAATATTATATCAAACAATAATATAGTTTTTTTAAACTATTTTATGTCAATTTTGACACTATTTGGTATTTGTTAAAATCATAACAGCATGATTACTTTAAAAAATTGATTTAATCAATCCTAACATGTCATATTATCCTATAAAATTATTTTAATTCATCAAAAGTCTCAAATTACATTTATTTGGGTATTTATAATATCAAGTATTTTAAACTTTTATTAATAAGGTAATTACTACATCATCATTATGTCATAAATAATTTAATTATTTAATGTATAAAAATTATAAATAAAATAAAATTTTGTAGGAAATAATTTTATATTTCTAATTAATATTTATAGTTGAATTTTTCTTATGTATAACGCTATATTAAAAATGTTTTAGTTTTGAAAACTTGAATTTAACACTTTTAACTCTTCTTTAAATTAAATAATAATAAAATTCCTAATCTAATTCAAGGGGACCTAAAGGATCATATTTTATTCCTAAGTTTCTTTTTGGTTGAATTACACTTATTAAATAGAATTAGGACATGTGTTAGGGTAATTATAATATCATTTTTCCCTTAATTATCCTATTTAATTTTAACCGTGGTAAATAAAAGTCAAAAGTTACAATTCACCAATAATTATTTTCATCTTGTTGAACCACATTTTAATTACTGAGGTTAACCTTGTCTCTCATATTTTTGTAATTCAACTCATAGAAGTGGTAAAATTATGTTTTATGCAAATTTTCAAATGCTCCTAGAAGGTGGGTAAAAGACGGTGAAAAGTTCAATAAAATTTTATATATCTAAACTTATTATAAAATAACTCAAATGAATTAAATTGAACATATATAGTTATTATGTATCTATTTTGAACTAAAATAATCTTAAAATAAAATAACTAATTACTTAAATAAAAACTCAGTTTTAAACAATAACATAATGTTTTCACTATTCATCAAAAATTGAAAGTTTTTAGAAAAATACAAAAAATTCACCCTAAGATAATTTTGATATTCCGAATCCAAAAATGAAGTTTATTTTACCAAATTCAAAAAATATAAGTTTCATTTATTAATTTAAAATTTACTCCCATTGTCAAAACCAAAAGGTTGGTTTTTTAAAAAGTAAAAACTTTCAAAAGATTGACATGTGTTTATGTCAAATTTAAATGTGAAATTACTTATAATGACCAAAATTGTATTAAATGATAAAAATAAAATCTAGTTATACTTCCAAACCATTTAAATGTATAATTGGACACTATAAATTATTTTGATTAAAAAAGTTGTCTTCAGTTAAAATTTAGTAATTTTCACTATTCACCCTAATTTTAAAGTTATCAAAAAAACACCAAAAATTTATCAAAACTAAATTCTTATGTCCCGGTTCTAAAGAAGAAGTATATTTTGTCAAATTTAATATATAAAATTGTCAAATATTGGATTTAAAAAGGGTTCTCAATTAAAAGGCAGTAAAATTGCATTTTTTTGAAAAATAATTATTTTATCTAAAAAAGTAAATTTGTTATTATATTATGTCTAAAAAACATATCATATGGATTATAAAATTTTATAGATTATATAAAATTCAAAATTCAGTTAACACTATTCATAACCACTTTTTGAACGGCTAGTTTGGTAAGTTGTGGTGCGCTCAAACTCGGTGTTGTGTGTTTCCCATGTTATTGAATTACTTTGAAGAGATAACGTACAATGAAATATTGGGGTTTTATTGTTTTAATTAAATGCTAGTAGGCTAGATATCATGTTTAGTGTGTGTATGTGTGCAAGATTTCAAGAAAATCCTAAAGAATCACATTTAAATTCTATTAGAAGAGTTTTCAAATACCTCAAATATACAATTAATTTAGTATTGTTCTACCCAAGAGGAAAACATTTTGATATGATTAGTTATTCTAATGCTGAATTTGGTGGACATAATTTAGACAGAAAGAGAGCCTTTGGAACATTTCACTTTTTGCGAAAGTATCTAATTTCATGGTGTAGTAAAAAAGCAAAATTTTGTTTCATTATCAACTGCTGAAGCAGAGTACATTGATGTGGGTAGCTGTTGTGAAAAAAAATTAGGGATGAAACACACTTTATTAGACTATGGATTTCGATTCAGACATATCCCCATAAATTGTGACAATACAGGTGTTATTAACATTTATAAAAATCTAATTTATCATTCTAGAACAAAACATATTGATGCAAGACATCACTTTTTGAGAGATTATTATCAAAAGGGTAATATTACTTTAGAATTTATTAGCACTTAATATCAGCTTGCTAACATATTCACTAAGCCATTGAACTCTGAAAGAATAAATTACATCAGACATGAGTTAAGAATGATCAATCAGTAAGGCCCTATGTTTTCCATTCCTTTAATATGTTTCTGGGAATTTTTTATGATGACATCATTGTCATGCTGACACCATTGTTTAGTCGACAGCGTTGTCATGCAGACATCGTTGTCATACCGACACCGTTGTCATGTCGATACCGCTATCATGCCGACTCCATTAGTATTTTACAAATTCTGACATACTAACACTGGGGACTCATTGTTTCTATATTTTATGTTTTTCTCAAAATGACATTGTTTCATTAATTCCAGTGAAACCAGTTCATGATTTTGTGATTGTGTAATTTCAAAATCCCTAAATGATATAAATTTTAATTGATCCACTCTACTCCCTTTACCGCTACTCTCTCAGCTGCCGCTCTCTTTCTCTCCCCTGACCTTTTACCTTCTAACATCTAGAGTGAACTAATTAGAATGGCGCAAGTGAAGTGATCTCTATAAGAGGGTGAGTCTCATGCATCCAAAAGAAAAAAGGGGAATCGAGCAAATTTTCAGGTCCTGTAAGTCCTAGTTTGGTAAACTGTGTCGTAACCTTAGAGAAAGAAGTCTTGGTGGAATGGATCTTGGAAATCAATTCTTTGTTCTTGAAGGTACTGCAAGATCAAAGATTTCTTGAATGGTTCTCAAAAAATAACAGAGTCTTCTACTTGAAGCTAAAATATTATTTCTACATGAATATGGAAATTTTTATTGAAGGAAGTGATATTGCTTGGGTGAAGTTGATTGTGAAAGTGAATAGAATTTCTTTCTCTTCAATACATTGGGTTGAATGTCTTAGGGTACCTCGTGAAGGATGTTTTGATGATTATCAAGGTACTTCTCCTCCTAAAAGTGAATTATTTTTCTACGAGACGGCTCTAAAAGAGATAATTGGAAATGAGGAACACAGGAAACCTATTGCCTCATAATTGAATGGTGAGTGTAGAATATTATTTAAATTTATTCATCACTAGATTTTTTCCAGGAAAGGGGAATTTTCTTCTCTCAAGTATCAAGATGTATACTTGGTTTATTTTCTTCATAATGGAGTCAAATAGAATTTGTGTAGATATTTGATTGTGCACATTAAATAGATGATAAAACATGGTTGTACGTCAAATTCTCTTTTCTATTCCAGAATGATTTCAGTAATGATAAAGGAAAAAGGTTGTGTAAGTGAAGATTATGATGTTGTAGTTAGTGAATGTAGTGGAATCTGTTTGAGTTCTGATATATATATATATATAAAAGAGAATGAAAATTAATTGGAACCCATGGAGGAATGAATGGTTTGGTGATGAAGATAGATTATATAATAAATTAAATCCCATAGATCATCCAATTAGACCAACGGATCTAGTGGATCCTGGATGTGGCCTATATGAACAAGTAACCTATTATTCAGATGAGGAAAAGGGGCATGCTACACCTGTCAGAGATATGGGATCACTAGTTGATGATCAAAGGTACCCAGACACTACTGGATCAACAAAAAGAGTCTCTATTGGACCAGCAAGTCCACCTCTGGACTTACCCTCTCATGAACCCATTCTCAAATCTACTGAAAGTGAAGAAATAAAAGTTGAAGGTAGTGTAGAGTATGTCAGTGAATCAAATGAAGAAGAAGATGAAGAAGAAGATGAAGAAGAAGAAGCTTGTAGTGAAGAAAGTGGCTCAAAATCCGGAAGGGAAGAAGAAGATGAGCATGTTGATGATGAATAGGGGGTGTAAAGGATGAAGGTGGTGATAATGATGAAAGTAGTCAAAGTGGTAGTGGACGTGAATCCAAACATCCTAATGAGAATCCAGATGCTATGGGTGTGGAAGTTTCTGAATCTAATACTGGTGTATCTATTGAGGGTGATGTTCAAGAAGAAAATATTTCTCCAGATGAACATGTTTTTCAAGTTTTTTATACTAGGAAAATAACCCTACATAAGGAAAAGAAACCTAGTCAGGATGCCTTGATTGAGGTGGAGCAATATGCCGAGAAGGTTGACACTGAGGGGGAGCCTCAAGGACCATTTTTTCAAGATTATGAAGAGAATCTAACTAGAAGGTTAATACTTGATACTCTTACTCCTCCAGATTCTGATATTTAGGAAGAATGGGTGACAAATCCTAGTTTTGTGTCCCTAGGATTGGATTATGAAGATTATAATGATGAAGTTGTTTCCCTCGCTATAAGGGAACCAGTGAATGAGACCTCTTCTAGTGACTATGTCACTAAAGCTGATTTTGAACAATTCCAACTAGAAATATGTGCCTCCAAAAGACACTCAAAAAAATATCAAATGAGATATGAAATTGATGAATCCATGAGAGAGAATACTGAGCTGACTGAAAATTTGAAATCAGTATGATCTATGGTTGATGGTGTAAAGCAAGATAGTGCTTATAGTTATACTCCTTCCTCAACTAGTCTATCTCAAGATAATGGTGCTTCGGTTTAAAAGATGGTGATAAAAGAAATTCATCTTAATTTAATCACTACTTCAAAGACAATAGTGACAGGAAATACTATGCTTGGGAATGAAAAAAATAAGTTAACAACTAGAATCAATGCCTTGAAAACTGAGTATAGGAATACTATGGAAACTATCATGAAAGGACTTGAGAATCTTGTTTCTCATTTTAAAGCTCTCGTGTTTTCCAAGCTAATAAAATATGTTTAGGAACTTACCTCTTCTGTTCTTACTTCAACCAACACTCCACCTACTCATTATTCCCAATCTATAGATCTTTCTACTGTTAGTTCAGTTTTAAAATAGGATATGCAAGCCTTAATTGCAAGTATGGACAAAGTTAAGGACACATCAGATAAGTTGCATGATCATGTGAAGTATTATACAAGGAGTTCTTCACATACCTAGGAAGATATGACCAAAAGGATTAATGAGTTTTTCTCCAAACTCATCACAAAGCATCAAATGAACAATTTGTTTAAGTATTTGGCTTCTAATAATACTATTCCTCCAGAAAAAAATTCTTTTAAGGATTAGATTCAAAAGCTGGGGGAATTTACTCCCTTTTTGGAAAAGTTTAAAAAAAACAAAGATGATTTTGAAAAGGAAATGAAATATGGTGGAGAGATAATTGAAGAGTTCATCAAGATGTTAGAACCATATCTTCTTGTCCAAAGTGAAGCCACTATGGTACCTCCTACTGCACCACTTGGTCCTACTGGTTCTGTACCTTCTCAACCTCAAATGTCATTTTCTCAGGATTTATCACAGATCCAACCAGTCATTACAGAAACTGTTCAGCCACATATTCTTTCTCAACACCAACCTACCATGGCTTCTACAGTTCTTAAAGGAGTGAATCTACCTCCTCTCAAAATCCTTTAAGAGCCTCCTACTTCTGTGCCTAACCCTCCTGATGCACCATCCATAGATCCTTCTGATAATGGGAAGGAACCCCTTGATCTTACCATATACCATGGAGTGATCTTTTTTTGATAGGGCTTAATCATTGTGTTTTTGTTCATTCATTTTACTTTGTTTATGAATTATATTTTAACCGTTTCTACTTTTCAACATTTAGTATTCTTATCATATTCCACTTTTTGCTAATCCCAAAATGGGGGAATTCTATAAGACAATTATATAAGCATTATTTTAATCTTTTTTATACATTATTATCTCTGATACATTATATTACTCTTCTCTCTGATTCATTATTAATTTTTTTACTTTATTAATTCTCCAATGGTACTTAATAATGACATGATTTGTGATTATCTAAAAGGGGGATATTGTTGGTCCATAGATGTTGTTGGCCACTATCTCTAACTATAATTGTTTTAATTATCATAAATCATGCCATATATTAACGTATATATTACCTTATGTTAAAGACTCTAAGTTATGTCATAGTATTATCTTGAATATCATATCATTTCAATTATATAATTCTTTATGTGTGTTTAAGTATAAACAATATTATCTATGTGTTTATGGATTTTAACACTCTATGAATTTTCTAAAATGTAAGACAAACATAACATATAAAAATTATCTAATTATGAGTCACTGACACCGGAAGATAGGTGACTCACCGACAGATATATGACTCACTAATGGATAGATCAAACAATAATTTGTTCTAATTATGTGACATTGAAACTATTGGAAAGACTCACCATTACACATGACACTGACGCAGACGACTCATCATTGCATATGACTCACCGACGGAGACGACCTACCATTGGTCCAAGTGACCTACCATTGCATGATGTTAAAGGAAGGACTTACCGATGAAACATTCATCGATGATCGGTCACACCATTATTTCAAAGGACTTACCGATGGATGACACACCGATAGTTAAAAAGGAGTCATATATGATGACTCACCAATGCCTGTATAGACCAATAGTACAAATAACTCACTGATTCCCCAAGACACTGATACCGAAGGAAAGGACTCACTGATATAGAGATTCACCGATGCTGACTGATTTATGCCAAGGACTCACCGATACTTATTACTCATTGATAGTCATAAAAACTGTTTTTATTTTATTAATTAAAATTTATAGCTAACAGTCATATCTAGAAAAATTAATGTTTTTTATATTAATTTAATATCTTCTATAGGATATTTATAGGACAATATGAGGAACATGAATGTGGGGAGATCATTCTATCTACTGAAACTCAAATTATAAAATAATTACAAGTTGGATCTTTCAAAGAAGGAGAATATATGCAATAGTGGAAAGCGAGTGAAAAAGTGCATAAGAACACTGGCAATTCTCGAGCATACTTCAAAAACACAAAAACTCAAATGGAAGAACATACGAAGAGATAAACTAGACAAGAGAAACCTACTAAGCTTACATGAAAATATATCAAAAAAGAAGTTGAATATCTCATACTCCTGAAAGCCATAACATAGAGGACACGATACTTAGTTTTGGAGTCAACTTCTAGAAGAGGACTCGAACTTCAATTAAACTACTTCAAATGAGTCCATAGCTTCACTGAATAACACACAGAGACTTCTACAACTTACTATACATCCTTAGATCTATTGTGTTCATTTTTTTACATTTCTAATAAGTTTGTGTATCTATATGTTAAACACACACTGACTCTGGTTCATATCTAGAGGATACTTGATATCCTCAAACTTACTCTCTCTTTATCCTTTTATATACTACTTAGAACTTTGGAAAAGTTCATCTGTGACCTGTTTGTGATTTTCCTATGAATAACTGTGGTAGAGGTCAAGTGTGACCTAGACAACCTTGTGTGTTGTTATGAACCCTGATCCAGGGTGTGGATAAAACTTTTTTATTAATTTAAACTGCTTGGTGGAAGGTGATCACCAAGTGGATAGGACTAAGTCTCAGCCTGAGACTAGAACTCTTGTTTATATCCATTTTGTTTTTACCTTTTAGTTGTATTCTATTTTTATCACGTATTTCATAAAACTTAATTGAACTCTAACAGTTATTTTATCATGTTTTTATAACAGTTTTGAACCAGAAGGTTAGTTTCAAAATTTGTATTATTCTTTAGATTAGAATAGCTGAGAACTAATCAATCTTTTGAGAAATTAATTGAACATTATGGACTTTTATAAATTCACTAAAAATAGAATCAGATTATATTTTTAATTGGGAGAAATTTTCAAAGAACCAATTTTAACAGAAATTTTTATACATACTAAATTCACCCACTTTTTATTACTCTACTCTGACCAACAATGTATATTTGGATTCCATGGAACCTAAGAGAAGAGATTTATGTTTTGTATTTTATTATTTTTCAGTAGTGTTCATGAAAAGTGACCATTTTAGGATGATTCACTATAGATTCACATGGTTAGTTTTTTCTATGATATGGTTAATCACATGATGGAGAGAACAATATATATTGTGGGTTTCATATGTATTAATTAGCATGGTTAGTGATTTTGGTAACTGAAAATTAGTAGTATCTAGTGAATATGATGAGTGGAGCATATGTTTTTTTATAATGTCACACCAGGTGAGGCATCATGTTTGGGTGATGAGGATGATATAATGTTATATTAACCTTTTATTTTAGTAATTTAGAGTGTAGGAAAGTTGATTAATGGATTTTTTTTCGATTGAGAATGAGAAAGTGTAAGTAGCATTGGGTGCACCATTGAAAAGTTACTAGTTTTCATTGAGGATCAGAGTGAGAATTTTTATAAAAATATAGTTTTTATAAATTAGGAATATGGATTATATAATCTTAAATAATATGAAATAATTAATGATAAGTGGAATAATATATCAATGGATTTTCTAGGAATCTATAAGTAATCATTGATTCCTATTAGGGATGCAAATCACTAAGGTGGAGAGTTTTAAATGACCTGTATCAAACTGGTAAGTAATTTAAAAGAAAATTTTAATTTTAAAAGTTTCCAAATAAATTATATTAAAAAAATTATTGATTAGAGTTTTATCTCTATTATTTGAGTATTAATTTGAGGTTGTTTCTAAATGGGATCAGAAGTCTCGGGATTTGGGAGACTATTAGATAAATATTAGTGTGGATCAGTAATCAAAATAAGTAGTGGAAAACCATCGGGGACCTGGTAGTATATCTTTGGGTTCCCAGTAACAACTTCATGGGGTTTTTTTATTTTATTCATCATTATCCTGATGGAATCTTTATAGGAAAATTGTGGAGAGGCTATCAAAATAAAATTTAAAATCTGTTATAAATATTTCTTGGGAGCTAACTATTGCTTGTCCCTCAAGGATCCTTGCCTAAAAACTCACTTAACATCACACTTATTGTTATTTTTACTGATTTTTTTAACAATTTATGTAGGATAAACCATGAAATTTGATTGAAATTTAAAATAAAAATAATGAAAAAGAAACCTCTAGATGAAAGGAGATAGGTCTAGATTAGACTACATGGACACTTTATTATCTAGAAGATGTTCTAAACTCATCCAATAATAAATTCATTACCAATCATTGATTATTACAATATATATATGTTTTATGATTTAAATAATATGGAAAAAATTCCTATGTATATTCAACCCACCTCCTTCATAGTGGATATTCAATGAACAAACTTAACTAAGGAATCTGTTATTCTAACAGTTGGCTCCACCATATTCTATTTATCTATCGATCTTCACAACTACACCTGTATAAATTATAGACAAATAGAAAGTAGGGAGAAGTTATTTTATATAAGGAAGAATAAAACCACAAATGGGGAGAAGATAATATGATAACCATAATTACACTTCTCTACCCACTCACTTCTAAATCAAGGATGAGAAGAAACTATTTCATAAATCAATAGCATGAATTCAAATTCCCATGTAATCTTCCACAGGGATGAATCCTCAAGTAAGTTATCTATTACATTGAAATTTATATATTTTTTTGTTGAATAGAGATAATAAATTTTGAACAAATATAAATAATAACTACAATTAAAATTTAAATATAGAAAAAGAAAATATATAAAACTAATAACAAGCCCATTAGAGAGGGGGCCTAAAATAATGGGAATCACCACTATTTATAGACAACTTCCCATCGAATTATCAGGATTCATATATTATAGTTCCCTTGATAAAAATATTCACTACTCACATATGTTTACCACATATTCTACTTGATGGAAACTTTATTATATTTCAAAAGACTCTAATGGCATAGGTACTTCCTGTGATTTAGTTCCACACAACATCTTGAATAATTGACAAATAAAGTTAATCACTTCTTCATAATATAGTGAAAATAATTATTTTATGGTTGTTACTAAATTTGGTTATACAAGGATTTCTTGATTTAGATATCATTTGATTCCTCATTTCATTAAATAATTATATATTTAATCTTCTATTGGAATCGGGTATTTGATTTAATCTCACACAAAGGCTGGTAAATAAGTCACAAAGGATACATGGTTAGTGAATTCCATTTTATTTTAATCATATATAATTCCTAGATTTGAGATTTTATTCTAATGAGAGAATTTTTTAATCTGATGTGATCTTTAAAATCCCATGTTTAGTCTAATGTGATGCATGTTCTGGTCATAGTATTCTTACATGATCCCTAGTGTGGCCCAATTAATTTGATGAATGGCCATGATAGATGAGTTTATTCCACTAAAAGAGAGTTTTTTCTATGAAGTTACTCAGTATAACACATCTATAAGAGTTTAAATAATATATAATGTGATCATTGGTTGGTAATTATACACAGTTGCCTAGTTGTGAGAGTTAATATCACACAAGTATTGGGAGACTTGTTTAATCACAAGCAGTTATATAATTTCCATTTAATTTTATTCATCTAATTTTTAATCACTTTTATCCCTTTTCAATTTCTATTTAATATCATGTAGCATCCCACAATCATTTAATAATTTATATCCTTGTAAAATCACAAATTAATCATATATATAATTTATTTTCACTAGGAAAAGCATCGAAACACAAGAAATAAATATAGGATCTTATTATAAATAATAAAATAGATAAATAAATCAATTTAAAACGTGAATTTAATAATATTTTTAACTAACTCAAATTATTACCTAAATTATTAAAATAAGGTCAATTTCTATGAATTGTGGGATTAAAGGGTTTTTTAATCATGAATTTAAATGAAACTTTTATTAATATATAGATTACATCATGACCTTAAATCAAGCCATCAATGAGTCACTAGGTATCCTTTATGAGTTGAATGAGTACATGATAGGATTGTGACTTATTTTATTAATAAGGATAAAGGGTTCTATTTATAGACCCCTTATTTCATTACTCATTAAAGGTTTTCTCCTTGTTCTAGCCAAACTAGATGGGAGATTCCCCTATCCCCTTCTCACATCTCTCCCATCTCCTCCATGGATCGATTAGTTATGCACTAAATCAAAGGATATAATATATTATGATGTCCCTTGAGTTTAAAGGCCAGATATTCATGATATTAATATCATGGTTTAGGATTATCTTATATCATAGTGGCATTGGAAGCTTCAATTTTCCTATATTTTATCATATGATTGGCATACTATATAATTTTTATAGGATGTATGATGTGTTTCTAAATTTTCCAACACTATTTCTTTGGATAGAAATAAAAAATATTTATTAATTTATTTCCTTAGGCACTATATTAATTCATTGAAATTTTCAAATCATTAATACTCTAATGGAAATTAATTCTCAACTTCCATAAGATTGCATCCTACACTTGAAGAACTATTCATTAAATGAAGGGTGGATATAAAAGGGGATCTTATCCATCCTATTTTATTACCCTTGTTTCATTCATGGCATGTTGAATCTCTATTATGTTGTTCTTTTATTTATCTTCAACAAAGGTTCTAGAACCACTTTGAAGAAGAAGATTCTTCTTGATACAATTTTGGACCCCATGTTGGGGTAATATCTCATAAGAAGGAGGCATTGGTTGTTTATACCATGATTTATATCAAGAGTATGTTACATATTAAAATATGTATTATGAATTAGTGCAGATACACCTATTTTGTTCTTCATTTTATAGCATGTTGTTTCTATTGAGGATAAATTAGTCATATCATGTGATTCTTCTACTTCCAAATATCAATAGATGATCTCACCAAACCCATCAATGGTATTGGATCCTTTCTCCTCAATGGATCAACATATTAATATTATGATTTTAGAATAATTATTTCATGTTTAGAGCTTTATCATAAAAATGATATGAAGAAATTTTTCCATTTTTATTAGTCAAAAAATATCAAATATCTATATAGTAATGTATGATATATTGTAAACTCATAGATTTTACATATGTAATAGGATACTATATTGAATATTGTAAAATATAGAAAAATCATGAGTTTCTATAAAACACAGTATCATAACATGATTATGATATTAACTATCTTTCACAATATGATAGTAGATTCATGATATCACTAGGAATAATAGGTGAGTTCACTCATAGTTTACAATGGGAATTTATATCATAGAATATGTTTGATACATGCTATAAATCTTTTTCATCAATCATGATTTATGACTAATAATTTCTATTCTTAATTGTAAAATACTATATAGGGAAAAATATTTAAAAAAATTAAATTTTGATATATTTTCTAATATTTTTTAAAAAATTATAAATTATAAGTGTTATGTATTATAAAAAAAATTGTCCCAAATTAAATATGAAATGTTTATATTTCTATCTCATTTTTAGAAAAATAAATAACATTATATTTACTTGTTTATACCATTGAATACATGTTTATAAAATATTTATGAAATATAAATATTGTGTATGATCAATTTTTTTGATAAATTGATTCTTATAAGATTTTAATCCATGAATTACCTACTAGGGATACTATCATATGATTTAGTTTTCATTTACCTTGAACATGTTTTGTAATTAATTTTATTATCTTGAATTGTTTTATTGAATATAGTTCATACATATTGGGTTTTAATGTTATTATGAATTTGATTCTCTATTTAATAAAGTCCTCTCAGGGGGGATATAAGGTTGGACTTCCCTCTAACCTATAGTCTTATTCCTTGTTATAGAATTATGTGGGTTTTATGTCTCTTACTCGAGGATTAATCATGTGAAATTTGTTAATGTCATTTAATTTTATAGTTTTTCATGAAAATTTCATGTACCATTTTCATGAGATGTATTTGGATATATGTGAATATATTTATATTCTATTTTTAGGTGATTAACACATACCATGGGTTTTTTAAAGAGTTACATATTAATATGGTGAGGATATATTAATTTAGTAGGTGGAATAAGTATTCCAAAATAAAAAATTTAGAATTATACAAAAAAAATGGAAAAACACATGAGATGATAATGTATTCATGATATTCAATGGGTTTAATATTCGTGTGATGTATATTAAACTGAAGTGTCTTTAAATGAAAAACCATTAAATACTAAGTGTGTGATTCTTTCTAAAGTGACACTTTTCAATACCTCGATCATCAAATTAGGTAGTTTTTCATCATAGATGGGTGCCCCAAGATTATCTAGTGTAAGACAAGAAATTTATAAGGTTCCTAACTATTATATGCTTTATTCCTAGAATTTGTTTTAGAATGAACTTTTCTAGGAGACCCTAATAGTTAGGATACAGGAGGAATGGAGATGAGTGAATACATATGATGAATGTTGATAAATATTATATCTTCTCATATATCCAAAAACCATAATTTTAATGATTATGATGATTCCCTCCTAAATAACTAAGTGGTCAGATAAAATCCTTAGTAGACTTCTTACTTGTTGAAATATAAACCATGGGCCACTAAATATATATGATTAATGGGGTCATCATTTTTAGTGGGATTAATTTTATTGAAATCCCTTGATTGATATATATAAAACATTATTATCTCCCAAAGATATATTTTTTATATATATTATGAAATACATCATAATAACCGATGTTAGTTATCATATAAGTATAACCAATAACAATTTTCTAAATTATTTTCTAAGTTTTATATGTTTCCACAAAGAGAATAATTTTATGTATATGAATTTTAATGTAATAGAGTTCAATTAAAATAACTATTAGTCATGAGTATTGGATACCAGGTGTGCATAACAAATTTCAGATAAGAAACACTAACATATAGATGGATGGCAATTGAAAAATGATGAAGTAGATATTCATGTTGATTATGGATAAAAGTTTTTTTCATTGTAAGTTGGTATTTATGGTGTGAATTTATTAAAGTGATAAAATATATAATTGGATAACTTTTATTATGTTCCTTATATAAATTGAAATTTGATTTCTATATATTTATTATATCTAAAAATATTTTTGTTCCTTTTTAAGAATAATAGTTATTTTATATATTTCAATGAAATTTTTTATGGAATTGATAATGTGAAAAATAGTTTATAAATTCAAGATATGGACAATTCTTTCTATAAATTTCATTATAAGAAGGAAATGGTTTATTATAATCCCACCTACCCCTTCCATTATTTCCTTGGATATATAAATGAGAAACACATCCAAATACTCCTTATAAATTTATTTTTTGAACAAGTATATTATTAATAATTTAAAAATTATGAACCTTCTAAATTTGAAAATATAACCAAATAACTTTTCAGTGGAAATGTAAAAGGGGTAGTTGACTATTGGATCTCACACATAGCGATGTATGTGGACCAATGAGTACTAAAGAAAGTGGTGTTTTAAAAAACTTCGGTACTTTTACTGATGAAATTATTTCATATGTTTATGTGTTTTTTATAATACTTAATTATTAAATTTTAATAATTCCAAGTAGTTTTATAGTAAATTGCAAAAAAAACTTGGAAAATTAATAATATTATCTAATTACATCAGGGTGGTGAATTATTTATCTAGGAATTCACTAATAATCTAAGAGTTTGTGGAATTATTTCATATCTTATTACTCCTAGAAACCCATAGTGGATTGGTGTGTCAGATAGGAGTAATTTTTCCCAATTGGACATGGTTTGATAAATGATGAGAAAATATTTCCTTCATATTTCATTCATGGGTTATGTTTTCTAGACTATTTGATTCCTACTAAACCACATTCCATATAAATTATTCATAAAGACAACATATGGGATATTATATATGAAAAACTATAGTTCATATTTTATGAATATTTGGGGTTGGTAAGCACTCATACAATTATTTGATTCTAACAAAATATACCCTAAATATAACAAGTGCTTATTATTTGGTTATACAAAGGAAACAATGGTATATTATTTATACAACCCAACTAAACACAAAGTGTTTGTGAACCAAAATGTATATTTACTTGAAAATAAATACATAATTAACTCATGTTATACATGATCCTCAAATATCTGGTAATATTCATAAATAACCCAAGAGATGTCTATTTCTCAAGTAAAATGATGATGGATTAATGTTTATATGAGATGAACCTACTCCCTATAGATAGATCAGTGATATTTCTAATTTTGAGAAATGGTTTAAATCTATGGAATCTAAAATGAAGTCCATATACACTAACCAAGTTTGGAACTTACTGAATACACCTGATATGGTAAGATTGTAACCACCCCAATTTTAAGAAAAATTTTATTTTCTTAAATTATTTCTATGATTCCTTTTTATGATTTTATATTATTTTTAAGGAATTGAACATGACTAAAAAACATGTAAAAAATATATGATCCATTATTCATTTATAATGGAACATTACTAAAAGATTACATGAAACCATTTATTACATAGCATGGATAATTAAATCCCATAAAGTTGTATATATTAAAGGGAGACATTAAATATAAAAGAATAATATTTTTATAACTAATAAATCTATTGGATCATCATCACCATTGAGAATATTCATTAATATAACTAAACCAACAATAAAAAAATAACACAAAGAAAGAAGATACCATTTTGTAATATCTTAAATGAAAATTAAAGGAATGAAAATTGAGACTTTATAAGTCAATATAGAATGAATTTATATGATTTAATGGGGTAATATAGTCATTATACGACTCTTATTAATGGGTATATAGCCATTGAGTATAACATCACTAAATATATTATAAGTTTAGAATTGTTGGTATAGAGTTTATATATATAAAGTCAATTTAAATGTTAAAAAATATATATTGTAACTATAAATAATTTATTTGAGAGAAATTAATTATTTTGGAATAGAATAAAAATATAGTAAAACATTTTTTTAAATACTTTTATTCTAAATAATTTTTTATAAAATATTTATTTTTGTTAAACATATTAGTTTAAAATAATGGTTTCAATAAAATTAATTGATAAAAATAAATACATAGTAAAGTGAATAAATATTATCCCAAAAATAATTAAGAAACTATAAGGAATACATATTTAATTATCCATGGACAATGAGATGTGACTTATTTAAAAGCATGGTTTTATTAAATATTGTAATTTTTTTACTTAAAAGTTAATTTTATCTTATTTGAAGTAAGAAATTTAATTTATGGTATTTTTATATATAAATTATAATTAATTAACATTAATTAAATAAGAATATTATGGTTATAAATAATAATAAAAATAATTTAATATTAAAAATAGATATTTTCACAGAATTGTTTTTATGTGTATAATATATTTTTTATCTCAATAAATTAAATTGATCATTCTTAAAGTATTAATATTAAAAAAATATTTTATTTTATAAAACTTATAGTAAAAATAATTTAATTACTAATTTATATGAAATAGTATTAAGAGTAATTAAAATTTAAAAACTATTTTTTATATAAAAAAATATATATATTTTATGTTTTCATTCAAAAGTTAAAATTCTCATGATTTGAAATTGAATTAGGTCCAATGGATTCCAAATTTTTAATCATCCCATCAAAATTACATTCAAAATACAATATTGTTTTTAGTCATAAAAATAATTTACTGGGGTAAAAACTAAGTTCCCATAGAAAACGTTAAAATGAGATAAAATAGGGATAAAAATAAGTGATGAAAACCTAAAATATCAAAAAACATTATAAATTGAGTGGCTGATGGGATATAAGAACCATATGTATTATTATCTAATTTTTATATACTTTATCTTAAAAATTAAAACCTTATACATTAAAGAATGAATATTTTATAAAATAACACTCAAAACTCAACTATAAAAGGACTCATCCTTTACACTTTCCAAATCACTATTTACCTTTTGTAATCTCTTGATTACCAAACCGCTCTGTCTCTTCTAAATCCTTATTAGACAATTGGTAACCACTTATACTATAATTGAAGCCTAAATACTTCAATATGAAGGAACTTTTTTTGAGAAAGTGATAATTCATTAAAGAGTATATGACACTTGTAAAATTTGGGAGTAAAGGTAAGGGTTTATCGTCTCAATTTTCATTCATTTAGATATGTAATATTTTCACCACATTAATCCATTATGTTTTTAATATAATAATTCATGGATGTATTTTAACATATTTTTCATGGTATCCATGGGATTCTAAAATCATATTATGCACTTTCATACAAAGTCTTTTGATTCAAAGGTTGAAAAATCTATAGGGGTTTATTTTTAAAATCTAACCTTGAAATCGAGAGTGTATATGTTTAAAAATAAATTGGGAGGAATTATATGTTATTTATATTTAAAACCCCATATATTTTCTTCAATATTGTATATTTATATGTATTATATGTCTTTTTATCATTTCACCTCCCTTTGGATTGCAATTAAAATGAAATTATATTTATAGGTGGATCTGACATTATATTTTTTACTATAATATTTCACTTACATGTATAAATTATTTATACAACTTTAGAGATTTCCTTATCTCTAATTTAATATTTCTTAATCTATTTTTCTATGTAATTGTATTTCTTAACAAAATTAATCTTATTTTAACATTTTCAATGTGGTCATTTCGGCCAAATTTGACTTTTTTACAAAGGTGTGAAAGGAATATTTAAAAAAATACACATGAATGAATTTTCAAACCATATTCATTGGTTTTATTTTAAAAAATTCCTATTTATGTTTTAATTATTTTTAATTTAATTTCAATTCCCATTTTTTATAAGTTATTTTCTTCGAAAAAAGTTATCAAAATTAAAGGATATTTCTTCTTATTTTTTAATGAAATTTTATAATGATCTTATAAAAGTTTTTTTCAGCTATATCAAAATCCTTTATTATTTTTTTGTTTTACTATTGAAAAAATATAATTTTACCAACCACCTTCTTTCTTTGGATTTATTATAAAAATATCTTAAATAATTTTTCATGAAACCAGTTTATTTCTTAATGGATAATAAATTTATGATGGATTATGAATGTTTTCATGTTTAAAAATAACATATATGCATTTTTTATTATTATATATTGGGTAGGGAAAATATGGTCCTCTAAATAATTCAATAAATATTTATATCTCATGTGTTAATGATGTAATGTGTACACCTTATTGATATAATCATGACTCTGTGAGGGGGCTTCATTATTATGTTCATGGGTATCTTAGTGGACCTTATTAATATGTTAACAATTGTATGAGTAGACATTATTTATATGTTGATAACTCTATGAGTGGTCCTTAGTGATATATTCACAAATCTATATGTGGACTTTATTGATATGATAGAAAACTATGTGTCGGCCTTGTTGATATGTTTAAAAATCTGTTTAGACCTTATTAATATTTTCAAAACTAAAAACACAAACATTGTTGATATATTTCAAAATCTCTTTGGACCTTATTGATATGTTCACAACTCAAAACACATACCTTGTTGATATGTTCAAAACTATAGGCATATTCCCTTTTAATATGTTCATAACTCTATACATGTACCTTATTGGTATGTTTAAAATTTTATGTACGGACTTAATTGATAATTTCACAAATAAATGCATGTACCTAATTGTAATTAACTATATTCAAAAAGTTATGGTTTATTTATGATTGTGTTTATGACACATATCTATTTTATTCTCTATGGCTCATGATTATTGTGTCATGTTTCAATATTATTAGTCCATGGTATACATATGATTTCATGATAAGCCTTTTGAGGTTATATGGAATTATATCAAGACTTATGGAAAAATATTATATTTCAATGTTATTTTTAATTATATATTCCTCTTATATTAATGTCTTCTCGTATTATTATTGTCTACCACTTGAATCATTGATAATTTTTTTCCTTACAGAGCATTTTAATTCACCTCTTCTTATGGTTACATTACCCAGATAATGAATAAGAGTGTTAAGTATAATATTTATATAATTATATCATATGAGAATATTTTTTAAGGATATGTAAATGAAATAATGTAAAATAAGTCATTTATATAGTCATTCTCCAAATAAACAAATCATTTTAGTTCTGATATTGTGTGAACTTATATTATATAGTGTTTAAATTATTGAAATGACGAAAAATATGCGTTTATTCTTCTTGATTAATCTCACTTAGTAACAAATAATATGTGTAAAAATTTTATTTTATCATAAAATATGATAGTTTGGGTCTAGGGTGATTCAATTGTTATCTGAGTGGGGTTTAGTTATTTTTTGGATTAGGTTATGAAGAATAAGAGAATAAAATTAAAAAAAACCTATGATGAACCAATATTGAGGTAAGATGAACCTAAAATGTCATAGGATGAAATGAAAGTGTTGTAATTTAGGAAAAATTAGGATTGATTTACCTTATCATATGATATATTACTCTAGTTATTGTTTTCTAATAGTCACACTAACCTTTTTAGTTTTACTCAATGATTGAAACTGGGAGTAATCAAGTTAAATATGATTGTGGTGGACAATACAATGAATTTTCCAATGGGAAACCAATTGTTATTAGATATATGGTGAAAAATTATATAAATGATTTCTCAGGCTTTGAAAAATAACTAAAAACATATTGAGCTCCCAAACACACCAAATAAAGAGAAACATGCTACTAAGTCTTGCATGCATTAATGACCAACATCCTTTAGTGGGTTTTTAATCCAATAATTTCTAATCAATGGATCAACATGATAGAAAATGTGTTTTATATTATTCAATGCTCTATGTGAGAAATATTAATCTTGGATGATTATCAGTTGGAAGGTGAATATGACCAATGGTATACTATGATAAAGAACATGAGGTGAGTGGAAGAAATAGAATCCACATAATAGGAGGAGTTTAATAATTTATTTATAAATAAATATTTTCCCTAAATTGTCTCCCAAAATTTGAGAGAGAATTACTTGATTTGAAACAAAAGAGGGTGTGTTCATTGGTACCTATAAAGAAAAATTTGCAAGACTTTTAAGGTATGATTCTTATTTTATCATTAAACATGAATGTAAAATAAATCATTTCTTTAGTTTCATAAAATTAACTATTTGAAATGTGTTTTATTTAAGAGACTTTGATACTTATGAATATATTATTTGATGTACTATCAAGGTATAAATGGTTATTAGATACCCTAATTCTTCTCACGGTTTTGTGTAAAAGATAAGAAAAATATAGTTTTTATGAAACTAAAATGATAAAACCTATTTATAAAGGAAAATTAACATTCCTATGTGTTTAATATATATAAATAGTCATGGGGTAATTTCCTCATAGGAATATTTAAATTCTTCATGTGTGGGAGAGACGTCCATTTAACACATCGATGTTAAAGGGATATAACAAATGAAAATAATGATCAACCTAATAAACCAGCCACACTCTAAGGATTGAATTTTAAAGAGTGTGGACATTATGTCATCAAATGAACCAATACAAGGGCTAATTATGATAATTGATATAATTAAAATCTTAATAGAATGGATAATTACAAAGCCTATGAAATCATAACATCTGAAGTGGGTTATGAAAATAGAGGGTGAAAGGTACACTAATCATCCACTCAATATATACAAAAATCCTATTTGATTATGGATCTATCCACTCCTTTACATCTAGAATGATTCCTAATGTAATAAAATCACTAAACCAAATATTAGTTAATGAATTATTAGTGAAAACTCTCACTATTGTGGTGATTTAATTTATAGTCTATCATTCTTATATGGTTTAATTTTATGGGAATGTGCTTCCTCCAAATATTATTATACCCACATTAATTGAATTTTATATGATTTTCGGAATGGATTAGGCATGTCAACATAGATTTCATATCAAATACTATAATAAGTAAATAAAATATCAAAGACTAAATAAACCCGTGTGAGGATGAATATAAACATCCAATGGAAATTATTCCATTATATGGGTTTTAATTCCTAATCATAATGGATACATAGCTCAAATGGTTAGGGAGAAACCAGATTTTTGGGATATTCCCATTATGAGGGAAAATATGAGTTTCCTATTTATACCTAAGATGGTAAGGTTAATATATTATTATAAATTATTTCTTGAGTCTTTTCTATCTTACAGATGCCCTCTACTATTTTTCTTAGTGAGTGATAACTAAAATTGCATGGATATAATTAATTTAAGGGCGGGGGGAAATGTAATACCAAAGGTTTTAGGAAACATCTTCTTTTCATAAATTTTTTTCCTATAATTCTTAATTTTTTATTTTATTTTTATTGAATTTAATATGAGTGGGAAAAAATTCAAACAAGATATGAATTATACAAGAAATCATTTTTCATTCATAATGGAACATTACAACAAAACATCATAAAACCACATATTTCATACCATAGATAATTACATTCCTTAAAATAGAATAAATTAAAATTGGATAATAAATATAATAGAATATTATTTTTATAACTACAATATATTTTGGATCATATTTACCCTTGAGAATTACCATTAGTATAATTAAACCTACAATTACTACAAATCATAAAAGGATAAATAATTTTGTAATTTCAAAAATAAAAATTAATGGGAGAATTTGGAGTTAAGACGTCATAATGGAATGAATTTATGGGATTCAATATTGGGTAATATAGTAATTATATGATTTTTATTAAAGGGAGTATAATCATTTTGTATAATACCAGTAAAAATATTACCATTTTTGAATTATCGGTATATAGTTGATATAAATAAATATTATTTAGATGTGAAAAAATATAAATTTTCATTATAAATAATTTATGTGAAATGGAATAAATTATTTTGGAATTGAATAAAATATTCTAATCCATTTTTTAAAATACATTTATTCTAAAGAATTTTCCTTTTTAAATTAAGTAGTTTTCTTAAATGTATTTATTTTAAAGAATGATTTAAATGAAACGGGTTGATAAAAATAAATTATTAATAAATTAAAAAAAATTCTTCCATGAAATAATTAAATATTTTGAACACTAATTTAATTATTCATGGTCAATGAAAGGTGATTTATTTAAAATAATGATTTTATTATTTATTGAATATTATGATTTAGAAGTTAAGTTTCTATTATTCAGGGTAAGAACTTTAATGAAATATATTTTATATATATAGGTAGAGAAATTATAATTCATGGATTAATTATAAATTGGTTATAAATAATATTAAAATCATTTAATTTTAAAAGGATGTATTTTTCAATGAATTGTTTTTATGTGTGTAATGTATTTTTTTTAATTTAATAAATATAATTGATCACTTTTAAAGGATTATTATAATGAAAATTTTCAATGTATAATAAAATAAATTAAAACTCATTTAATTATTAATTTATATGAAATATTATTAAGAGCACGTAATTTTTAAAAAATATATTTTTCTATAAAAAATAGTTATATATATTTTATGTTTTCATTTAAAATTTAAATTTCTCATATTTAGAAATTAAATAAGTTAAAATAGAGTCTAAATATTTTATCATCATGTTGAAATTATTTAATAAGGTCAATTTCATTATTATTCATACAAATAAGTTTTTGGGGTAAAAATTGAGTTACCATGGTAAATTTCAAATGAGGTAAAAAGGGTTAAACTAAGTAATAAATACTTGAAATATCCTGAAATATTATCTATAATTTTTTTGGATGATGGGATGTATGAAACACCTCAATTATTTTCCATTTTTATCCACTTACCCTTTAAAATGATAATATTATACACTAAGGAATTAATATTTTCTAAAATTTCACTTGAAACACATATATAAAAGGACCCCTCATTAACCCCTTCTAAACCACTATTTTCCTTATGCTTTATCTTGAATGATAGTCAAATATTATTCTATTAAATCCTTATTAGAAATTTTATTACCATTATTCCAAAGAATTAATCATAAAACCTTCATTCTAAAGTGACCCGTTTTGAGAATGAGGGGATTCATTAACGAGTTTAGAGAACTTTCTTGGAAGTTCGGATTAAAGTTAAGGGTTTCTCATGCCAAATTTATTTCATTGAGATATATTATCTATTCTACACCTTGTTTCATTTTAGGGATATATACTACCTCATGAATGTATTTTACCATATTTTTTATGTTATCCCCGTTATTCTCAAAGCTGTATGATATTAATTAATTCAAGTGATTTTGATTGGTTATCATCTCTATAAGTGTTTATTTTAAAATATAACTTTGAAATAGAGATTTTATATGTTTAAACTCCAATTATGAGGAATTGTATGCTCTTTATCTCTAAAAAACCATACATTATCTTCTAATTTAGTTATTTCATAGGTTTACATGTCTTATTACCATTTCACCACCCTTTTGTTCACAATTCAATCGAAACAAATTTGTAGGTGGATACGACCTTATCTCTTCTTTTGGGTTGGGAATCTTTATCCTCCATGTCCATATTATTTATATTATTTTATAGATGTCTATATCACTACTTATATAACCATTTAAATTAATTTTAAATAGACTGGACTTTTTTTACAAATGGAATATTTTTTAAAAATTTAGTATGATCATTTTTTCTAACTTTTAACTTCTTTGAAATGGTGTAAAAAGAATATAAATTTAGTGAATTTCCCACATGAACACATTGTTGTACCACCATCATTGATTTTATTTAACAACCTTCCTCTATATGTTTTCTTGTTTTTCTAAATTAATTTACATTCCTATTTTTTATAATTTATTTTATTTAAAAAAGTTCATCAAAATTAAGGGTTATTTATTCTTATCTTTAAATGAAATATTTTATTTCTATAATAAAATTATTTTCAACTATGTCAATATACATTAATGTTTATATTATTCACTAGGGATATTACTCAATGATACCATTCACCTTCCATATCTAGATTACTTATGAAAATATCTTATCAAAGTTTTCATGAAACTTGTTTATTTCTTATAAATTAATAAATCTTTTATGGATTATGAAATTTATATTTTCATGTTTAAAAGGAACATATATGCATAGTTTATAATTATATGACTGGCTTTTTTGATTTATACTTCTAGTACGTAGTGTAAATCTTTATATATCATGAGGAAATGATGTTAGGAAAAAAGTGTATTGATTTGTTCGTAACTCTATGAGTGGACCCTATTGATATGTTCATAACTCTAAAAGTCACTAGCACAAAAACTATTTTTAACATCGCCTTTTTTAACGGCAGTTTTTAAGAACTGATGTGAAAATATCTGAAAATCAATTTTTCACGTCGGTTATATAATAACCGACGTGAAAACCCATTTTTGATGATTTTCCACATCAGTTATATATAACCAACATGAAAAATCAATTTTCTATGATTTTTCATGACGGTTATATAATAACCGACATGATAAATCTATTTTCCATACTTTTCACGCTGGTTCTAAATAACTGACGTGAAAAATCAATTTTCATGAATTTTTCACATTGTTTATTTAATAACCTACTTTAAAAGTTATTTTTCACATAGGTTATTTAATAACCTTTGTAAAAAATATTTAAAAACATGTAGTTAATTTTCCAAGCTTCGATTTTACAGGTCACAGAGCTCAAATGGATTTATGAATCAAAAGTTATGGGCATCGGAAGTTGATCATCTCTAAACAAACTCTTCGAGAATGATAATTTCCAAAGGTCAAAACTTTTAATTCGTAACATCGCTAGAGCTCCGTGACCTATAAAATTGAATCTTATGAAATGAAATACATTTTTTTAAACATTTTTTATGTCTTTTATTAAATAAAAAACATGAAAAATAACTTTTAACATCAGTTATTAAATAACCTATGTGAAAAAGTGATGAAAATTGATTTTTCACGTCTGTTATTTAATAACCAACATGAAAAAGTGATGAAAATTGATTTTTCACATCAGTTATATAATAACCTAACTGAAAAATAAGTGAAAATTTTAATATATTTTCACAACGATTATCATAAAACCGACGTGAAAGATAATTTTAATATCCCACCAAAGGGAAATTTCAATTTTTTTACACCGCGGCATCAAAATTTCCCATTGCTTCCTATAATTTTTAATACCACATTTCATTTTATCATATCAATTATATGTTTTAATTATACACATATCCTAATTTAACGATCACTTCTTTCAATAATCATCATTCCCCTAACTTGACTTGTTTGATCTTCAACGTGAATCAATTATTTCTTCTTTTCGTGATCTTGTCGGGGTATTTTTAATTATTTATCCATGATTTATTGTTTTTATGATTTGTTTTCTTAATTGATATACCATTTAACGATCATTTCTTTCAGCCATTATCATTCCACCGACTCAACGTTTTTGATATTCCACATGAATCCACTATTTCTTCTTTCCGTGATCTCATCAAGGTATTTGTAATTATTTTTTCATGATTTATATTTATATGAGTAGTTTCCTTAATTGATATAAAATTTTATGTTTATTATTTTATTTTAATAATGGATAATTCTTTATATCATGGTAAAATCACAAACCCTCCTTCAGATTCAAAAATTTCTTCTAAGATTAAGCTAAGGTTGGCTCATTCAAACTTTCCTTGAAAAAAATATATCAAACTTCTAACGGTCATAACTTTTTATTCGTAAATCCATTTAATCTCTAAGACATGTCATATAAAAAATTATTAAATTATTTACAATATGGTAAACATTTTTTACATCATTTATTTAAAAACCGATGTTAAAAATGATTTTTAACGTCTGTTTTTTAAAAAACAAACATTAAAAGGGGATTTTTATTGGCATTTTTAGAAGGTATTTCACGTCAGTTTTTTAAAAACCAATGTTAAAAATCATAAAACCCCATTTTTTATGTCGTTTAATTGATAATCTATGTTAAAAATCATATTTTTAACGTCGCTCACAATAATATCTCTTCAAAAATGACATTAAAAAACCGACATACAGAAAAGTTTTTGTACTAGTTAGTGAACCATATAGATATATTCACGGCTCTATGAGTGTAAATTATTGATATGTACATAAAATCATGAGTGGAACTTATTGACATGTTTACAAATCTATGATTGGACCTTATTGAAATGTTCCCAACACTATACAAGGTCCATGTGAATATGCTCATAACTCTATGTGTGGACCTTAATTATATATTCATAACTATATGTTTGGTCCCTTTTTATGTGTTCACAAAACTATCTGAGAACCTTTTTGATATCTTCACCACTCTATGTGTGGACCGTATTGATATGTTGAAAACTCTATGTGTGGACCTTATTGATATGTTCGCAACTCTATGCATGGACATTATTAATATGTTCACAATTATTTAAAAGGACCTAATTGATATTTTCAAAAAAAATTAATCAAACTAATTACATTTTTTATGTTCACAAAGTTACAGTTTACCTATGATTTTTTTAATGAAAAATGTTTATGTTATGATACATATCTCGTGATTGTTGTATTATGTTTATATATTCTTATTTCATGATATATGTATACATTCATAATGATCCTTTTGAGTTTATATGTCCTAATAACGTACCCTATGTAAAACACTTATTATTCCATGTTTTTTTAATTATATATTTCCCCTATTTTTATGTATTCTCACATACTTATGATTTACCCCCATTATGATTCATTAATAAGGTTTTTCCTTACTGAGTGTTTTATCTAACGCATTTTTATGTTTCCATCCCATGGGTAATAAAGATGAGTACAAAATATTAAATTTCAAGAATTATAACATATGAGAAGATTATTTGTTGGAGATATTGAATAAATAATGTGAAATATGACATTTATATAGCTAATCATCAAAGAAACTAATCCTTTGGGTTCTAGTATTGTGGGAATTTATGAGATGTGTTGTTTAAATTATGGAAATTATGTAAAATATATGTGTGTTATGCTTGAGTAATCTCACTTGGAATCAAATAATATGTGTAATGTTTAAATTTAAGAATTGGATCTAGGAGTGAGAGCCTACAGATCTTCAGTTAGTATTGGGGTGATATTTAGTCATTTTTTTGGATTAGGTTTTTAATAATAATAGGATAAAACCTAAAACAACCTATGATGAACCAAAAGTGTTATAGAATAAGCCTAAAATTTAATAGGTTGAAATGAAGGTGTCATAATTTTGGACATCTTATAATTGATTTCCCTTATCATATGATCTCTTACTCTAATTATTTTTTATTAATACTCACAATAAATTTTTTGGTTTTATTCAATATCATGAACCTGGAGAAATCAAGTTAAAAATGAGTGTTTTAAATAATTAAATGACATTCCCAATGAGAAACAAATGGGATGGGATCTGGAGTGAAAATTTTCATGGAAAATCTATCTAAGGTTGTTAATAATATCCTAAACAATATTTATCTCCCTTACACAACAAATAAGGAGGAACATTCCACTGATACTTCCATGTATCAATGACTATAGTCTTTTATTGGGTGTTATGATTCACTAATTTGTGTGAAATGAATCAACACAGTAGAAAATATTTTTTTTATTATTAAATTCTTAGAGTTAGAAAAATTAATATTTTAAATTTATCAGTTTCAAGGTGAAGTAAAACAATGGTTTTCTTTGATAAATAACATGATGTAAGAGGAAGAAATGGACACCATGGAATGTGAGGAGTTTTATGTGTTATTTTTAAATAAATATTTTACTTGAACTATTCAAACTAAAATGGAAATATAATTCTATGATATGAAATAAAAGTAGGATGAATCCATTAGTAGCAATGAAGGATACTTCACAAGACATGCAAGGTGTACCTTCAGTTCTATTATTGATATTCTAAAAAAAGAAATGTTTGTTTATTATCTTAAAACTATGTCTCTAAAAGGAATTCTCTATAATATTTTTTAGTAACTATAAATAAATTTTTTGATTTTCTATCAAGGTATTAATATATAATGGATACTCCCATTATTATTACAGTTTTAGGTAAAAAAGGTAAAAAATAATTTTTTGAGGAAAATAAAAAGGTAAAACCAATATAGGATAGACAATAAATCTTCATCCATGCCAAAGATGTGGGGATAATTATTGGGGAATTATCTTAGGGGATAAATAAGTGGTAAAATTGTGGGAGACAATTCTATAAATTATATGAATTCCAAAGGTATAAAAATTATGACTAAATGATCAACCTAATGAACCACCCTCACCCCAATACATTTTTTAAAAATAGTGTATACATCACTCAAAATAATGCACCAATAAAAGTCTTAATGATAATAATTAGTTTCAACAAACCTCTAACCCAAGGGATAAAGGGAACTCCTATGTAGTCACAACTGCTAAAGTGGGTCATGAAAATGAAGGATGAAATTTACACTAATAATAAACTCAATAACTATAAAATTCCTAATCATTTTTGGTTATATAGACTCTTTTATATCCAAAAATTTTGATAGGGGCATAAAATCACCACACAGATGGTTTGTTAACAAAATTTCAATGAAAAATCCTAGTGGTGTGATGATTATATCCCATGTCTATAACTCTTCTATTATTAAATATTGTGGGAATTTGCTTCTAGAAAATATTATAATTCTCCCATTATTATAATTTAATGTGATTTTGGGTGTATATTGGAAATTTGAATATGTAATCCAAATCAATTTCTAGGATTGAGAAATCATATTTCATATTAGAAATAAACTCTTGATCATTTATTAGTGCAAGGATGACTAGGAACTTTAGTTGAAAATTACAACCATTATATGGGTATTAATACCTAATCATGAAGGGTATATAACATCTTATTATTGGATTTTAGGTACTCCTTGGCCCTCATTTTTATCATTATTTGGTTAGGTTTTACGTCATGATTTTTCAGGTGGAAAATTAAAATTTTTGGAAGTTTCTGGGATATGCATAGTTGGGGAATAGTTTTCCTAAATAGTGTGACTAACCAGAGAAATTAATGCAACCATGGATTGTGGGGGTTTTCATTGTTGGTGTATAGTATGAAAAATTGTGAACCCACCTAGTAAAAATAGTTCTCCCCAGTATAGGGGCACATGATTTTTCTAATTGTGCGGACCTTCCAAACAAACCATGCACGTGGGACTTTCTAATTCTAAAACTTATTTTAAAATTCCAAAAACCATAGTTTAAGTCCCTTCTCAACCCTAACTTGACATATATCTAATTCCTTGGTCTTGGAGGTGCTCAATAACCCTTTTTGTCACCTATAAATTCCATATTTGATGAATCAAACCACCAGTTAAAGATCTGATCCCTATTTAGAAAGTGGATATCCTCCCATTATTTCTCCCCTTATCTCTCTTTATTTACTCCATAGATTTTTATATATCATCACATGTTTGATTGATCTAAAATCCATCCATTTTGATATTGAATCTAAGTTAGATTTCCTGATCACTGTTTTTTTAATTTGTTTTTGGAAAATTCTGTTGTTGGTGTTGAGTTTTTTATCGTGATTAAAAGTATGTGGTTTCATTTGATATTCTCCATGTAATTAAACCTTGATTTTCATGATATTATTTTAAATTTATTTAAATTGATTTATGGAAACCCAATTTGAGATGGATTGAAATTGTGATTTGAATTGGAATGGAATTTTGGGAAAACCCCCCAATTCTAATGGAATTATAATTTGAGGAGTGTTTTGGAAATTGATGAAATTTGTAAATAAATTTGATAATTGATTTCAGAAAATAGATTAAATTGAATTGATAAAAACTTAAAATTGGTTTTGTGTGGAAAAAGTCGTGAAATGATTAAGACCCATGTTTTTGGTTTTGAATATGAATTGGCATTTCAAAAGGGAAAAGTGTTCAATTGAATTACGAATAATTATTTTGAATTTGAAATAAAATTATTTTCCCTTTTTTAATGGATTGATTGATCACATGATTACCTGGGTAATTAGTGGGTTATTTAGGACAAGCATGCTAGGATGGTAATTTTATAGCAACAGATTGATAATGAAAACTCAAAAAAAACCTCTAGTTAGGAATATATTATCCCTGATGGGATATGGATGATTCATATTTGGATTTATCCTAAGGGAAAAGTGTACACATATTTCCAAGATCACTGATATGAGAGTGTGAAGATCCTAAAACTAGAAACTACCATACCACAAATCAGATGACCATAGTGCTTATTGTGACTATTTTGATTATAAATGATATTGATTGTGAAACTACTTTACTAATGCCTTGTGATTTATATAAATTGTTTTATATAAAGTGTTTATTTAAGCCATGTTTGTAATTTTTTCTATCTTTTTAAAAATAGCATGTTTTGTTTTAAATATTAAAATGATGTATTATTCCATTTTTTGTTTTATATTAATTGAAAGTAGTATTTGGTTTATTATTATAGAATGATTTTATATGACACTTAGTGATACCCTACTTGGACTTTTAGCTCACACCCTACCTTTTCCTTTGAGAGTTTTTATATTTCCTTTTGTCAGGTTCGAGCAAAGGGAATGGGAATTTTAGAGGAGGTGGATGTTCTTGATCCCTTAGTCTTGGAGTGATGTATCCTTTGGGACATCAGGTTTGTCTTGTCTGATTTTGAGTACTTTAATGATGTATTGTTCTGGGTTTTTGACACACCTTTTCAGTTTCAAGTACTATCTTACTTTAGATTTTTGAGTATTTTAATATTTATCTTTATCATCCATTATTTTTTAGAAAATATGTTAGATATTTTATCTTCTATAATTCCATGTGTTATTTTCTAACCTTTGGTGGTTGATAATTTTCTTCAGGACATGTCAGTTCTAGATCTGGTATCAGGGTACCAGTTTATCTAGACTGGTTTGAGAAAACATGGTATTAGAGGTGCATTTTACGCATGTTTCCATGATGTCTGTATGCATTTCATAGTATCTTGTCGGGACATAAGAGGTATTTTTGAGCGATTTAATTTTCATCTCTCATCATAATGATCCTTAAGTCACCATGGGTAGTTTAGGAAATGTTTCTTGAGGAATAATTCTATTATTTTCCCTTATTTTAATTTATAATTGGTTGAAATCCAAAACAAAACTTATCTAAGGGTATTAATTTCCCCATTACTCTTGTTTGAGTAGTTGAACTGAGTAATATTCCAATGTATTTAATGTTGTTTTCTAATTTTTTGTATCATCATGCCTCTAAGGAGATGTGTGAATAGGATCCAAGGTGTATATGTTGATTAACCACATTGAGAAAGTCTTCTCATGGACCAAAACATCATTGAGATTATGTGTTTCATCCAAGCTCTAGGATAATAACCTACACCCATTCCCATTCAAGCTCCAATGATGGAACCTTAGAGGGATGAGTCTCAAAATTGTTCTCAGAAGTTATTTCACCAGAAACCACCTACTTTCTGATTCCCTAAAAATATTCAAGAAGTCGAGGATTTTTTGAGGAATATTGATATTTTTTTAGTTATTCTAAATTTCAGATTCGATCAAGGTGACATGTTCCACATTCAATCTGAAAGTACCTAGAAAAAGATAGTGGGATTCTATGTGGATGTAGAAGAAGCATAATGGTTTAGAGTGGAAGGACATCAAGTTTATCTTTACTGACCAGTTCTATCTAGAGTCTATGGAGTTGAAAAATACTATAGAGTTTTTCAAACTTGAGCGACATGAATGGAATGTGATGGGGTATGGAAACCACTTTGCTAAGCTTATGCATCCTGCACTTGAGTTTATATAAAATTAGAATATGAAGACTAGACAGTTCTGTATGGGGATTTTATATAATATTATCTCTTAGGTTTTCTATCTGAATAATGATTCTTATGCTAATGTTTTGGAAAGGGATTTTATGGTTGAGCTTGACCTAGTTGGTAAGTCGGGGTTAACGGGAGTTCGTTTTTCTCCGAATAGTGGTTCTATGAGGTCCTATAAAGGTAATATAAAGTGTGAGTATTATCATAGTGAATATTAGAATTAGGTTTTTTATTTACCTCTTATAATACCTAGAATATTCCCATTGACTTTCTTCTAGTGTGGAAATCATGTACATTCATAATGGGTTTTCACTAAGGCACCCAAGATCTGTAGTTCTTGGGGACATTTAGGACACTTGTAGAAATTTTTTTATATATTTTATACCCCATATAGTGTCATGGGATCACCATCACTTGAATATACTATAGTGAAATCAGATGATTCAAGAACAAAGGGGTTATAGACACACACATCTGAAACAAAGCTTCTTCATGCATTGGAAAATTATTTATAGGAATCTGATATGGATCCAGTGATTGTGAGAGGTACCATCACTATATATTAATCTTTAGTGAATGATTTATTTTATATTGTTTCTTCTCATTCATTAATTTTGAATCTTATTTTGAACTTGATAAATATTCCTATGGAGATTTTTTCTTATGTGATGGAAATTACTACACCCCTTCAAACGAAGAGAGAACAGGGTCTTCATTGTCCTGCTTCTATTTTCTCTTTATTAGAAATTTAACTTTCATATAATTTTTTGATTCTTTACATTAAAACTATTGATTTCATTTTTAGGACGGATTGGCACTCACTGCTAATAAATCCTGAATTTATTATTATATTCAACGGGTCTCCTTTACTGCACCTGATGGGTTGTTTTGTATATTTCAGGGAGAGTGGGACCTGAGGTAGAGTAGATCCAAACCTCCTAGTCTAGAGTTTGGGAAATTAATATAGGTTTTTTATTTTGTTCTTGATTGGAAATTTTTTAGAAGGGATCTCATTTCATTTTTTGTCGAGTTTCCAGACATTTTTTCTTCTAACTTCTCTGGTTTCCCATTAGTAAGGGAGGTATAGTTTTCTATTTATTTTTTCCTAGTACTGAACTAGTATCTATTCATTCTTACCACTTAAAACTAGATGAAATGAAAGATTTTAAGACTCGGGTGGATGATCTTTTATAGAATTGATTTATATGCTCAAGTGTGTCACATTGGGTGGTGTCTATTCTCCTTGCTAAGAAAGATTATGGAACACTTTTCCTAAGTATTGATTACTATAAACTCCATTGATTTATATTAAAGGATAAGTATTCATCCCCATGGATTGATGATGTGTTTGAATAGTTAATTCCGTATAAGTGGTTTTCAAAGATTGTTCTTTATTCTGGTTATCACCAGTTGAGAATAAAAGAATCTGATATTTAGAAAATTTCCTTTCAGAGTAGTTGTGGACATTACAGGTATCTTTTCATTCCATTTGGTCTAACCAATTATCCTATGGTATTTGTGGTTTTGTTTTTTAATATGTTCCAAGAGTATCTAGATACTTTATTGGTGGCCTTTGTAGATGAAATACTGATTTATTATAAGTTTAGGGAGTATCATGTGCATCATTTGAGAGAAATTATGGAATTATTGATAAATCACCAACCTTATTTGATTCTATAAAAATGTGTTTTTTGTTTTTGTAAATTGAATTTCTTGGTACATGTGGTCTCGGAACATGGTATCTTAGTTGAACTTAAAAATTTGAAAGTTTTTATGACATGGGAGTAACCACGTAATGTCCTCAATATTTAGAGATTCTTGGGTTTGGTTGGGTATTTTCACATGTTCTTAATGATTTATCGAAGTTGGATTCTCCAATTACTGCTATCACTTATAAGGGGGTAAATTTTTCTTGGGATGAGAAATTTCAGAGTTCATTTGTTGAGCTAAAACATATTTTGACTTCTGTGCCAGTGTTGACTCATCCAAAGTCCATTCAGGGATATGTGGTGTTCTATGATCCACCAGGTTCAGGTTTGGATTGTGTTCTTTTATAGTGTTATCATGTGATATCCTATGTATGTTTGCATCTTAGGCCACATGAGAAGAATTATCTTTCCCATGAAGTTGAACTTTCAACTGTGATGCATGCAATTAAGAGTTGATGGGATTACCTTTTCAAAGAATGGTTTACCATGTATTTCGACCACAAGATCTTAAATTATATATTGTCTCAAAAATATTTTAATATCCTCTATAGGTGTCGGGTGGAGTACCTTAAATATTTTTATTTCAACATCAACTATACCTAAGGGAAAGGGAATGTCATTTCGGATGTGTTGATCAGGAAAATTCTAACCTATGCCATGAAGGAATCATTAATAGAGTGGAACTTGATGTATCTTTTTCTCAATTTCATATAGAATTTCAGGAAATAGGGGATGATGTTTTATTGTCTAGTGTTTAGTTGTCCTTCTCTCTTCTCAATAGGATTCATCGGGAACAACATATTGATGATGAATTCTGTAGAAATAGGGAATCTTTTTATAGTGTGGAGACTGTTGTTTTGTGGTTGTTCACAAAATTGGGTATTCAATGTTTTGATAATTGTTTTTTGTGTTGTTACTTGTGATAAAAAATTATTATAGGGGATTTCCATGATTCCTAGTGCGTTGTGCACCTAGGAACCACAAAGATGTTCTATGATATGTGGTGACAATTATAGTAGTTGGGTATGAGATAGAGCATTGGTGATTTTATCTCTTATTGTTATACTTACTAACAGGTCAAGGATGATCATCATAGACCTTAGGGTTTGCTTCATCCACTCCCAGTTCTGACATGGAAGTGGGATGATATTTCTATGGACTTTTTGATGGGTTTCCATCTACCCAAATAAAGAATAATGTGATATGGGTTGTGATCGATACGCTTCCCAAATTTTCTCACTTTATACCCATTAATAATACAACTAATGTTAAAGAGGCGGTGAATCTCTATATATGATAGATTATCTATTTTCATGGATTTACATTTTTTATAGTCTCTGATAGGGATCCCTATTTTACTTCATACTTTTGGAGAGGCCTTCGGGAGGAACTAGGATCTCATATTAATTAGAGTATGGTATACCATCTGAAGATGGATGGCTAGAGAGATGTATATAAATATTCTTGGGAATATGATTTGTGAGTGCATCCTCAATTTTAGTAGAGTTTGGGATGACCATTTTGGACTATTTTAATTTTATTATAACAATATTTATTAGTCCATGATCAGAATGGCTCCTTTTACATCCATGTATGGTCGTCCATGTAAATCTTTGTTATATTGGTTAGAGATCGGTGAAATTTCTTTAGTTAAACCAAGCTTGGTCCAAGAGACGACATTAAAGATTTAGTAGATTTTTTATAGGAAGTTTATGGAATATATTAAGTATAGTTATTATTTTAATCATCATTATAGACCATTGGAGATTTCATTTGGTGGCTAGGTTTCCTTGAATGTTTAACCTCATTTGGTTTATTGATGGCTTGGGAGGAAAGGGAAGCATTATCCTCATTTTGTGGGACCTTTTTAGGTTTTTTAGAAGCTGGGGAAAGTTTCTTTCCATTTATTACTTCTTCTATATTTGATATCAATACATAGCGTGTTTCATGTATCTCAGCTTCTAAGTATCTTTCTGATATATATCATGTTTGGAGCTGGAGTGATCCTTATGTTCAGCCTTATTTATACATCACTAAGAACTCAATCAGGATATTTGATTCTAAAACCAAGGTTCTTCATGGGAGGATGATACCTTTGGTCTGTGTGATATGGAAACGTGGTTCTGATTCTCATGAGACTTGGTAGATGGTGGTATTTATGAGAGAGAAGTGGGATCATCATTTTGACATTGAAAATTCTTGACAGGATTTCTAGGGACATATAGTTTATATGGTAGGGAGGTTATAACATCCTGTTACTAGTTTTTATTTACTCCTTGACCTTCATTTTTTATCATTATTTGTTTGGGGTGTGTATCAGGATGTTTCAGGTGTAAATTTGAAATTTTAGGACGTTTATGGGTTGTTCACAGTTGGCGCATAGTTTTCCCAAACTATGCGCCCACCCACTGCAAACCATGAAACCCTGTACAATGGGGGTTTTCATTGTTGGTTCATAGTTTGAAAAATCAGACACCCACTTAGTATAAATTTTCTACCCCGGTAGAGGGGTTCACAATTAGGGTGCACATTTTATCTAACCATTTGGCCATGCCCAGCTAACTGTGCATGTGGGACTTTCTAATTTTAAAATTTATTTTAGAATTCCCAAACCCATTTTTAAGTCCCTTATTGGCCCTAAATCGACATATCTTGAATTCTTAGGACTTAGAGGCTCTCAAGAACCCTTTTTGACCCCTCTAAACCCCATATTAGATTAATCGAAGTACCGATGGAAGCTATGATCCCTATCCAGCAAGTATATCTCATCCCATTCTTTCTCTCACACTCTCTATCTATTTACTCCGTAAAGTCTAATAGATCATCACATATTCAATGTATCTAAAATCTATTTATTTGGATTTTGAATCAAAATTGGATTTCTTGATCTCTTCCTTCATCATTCATCATTGGGAAGTCCTATTGTGGGTGTTGAGTTTTGATACTATGGCTAAAGGTAGGTGGTTCCATTTGATATTATCCATGTAATTAAACATTAATTTCCTTGATTTGATTTAAATTTATTTAAATTGATTTATGAAAACCTAATTCTAGGTGGATTAGAATTATTATTTTGGTTTTCATGGAATTTTGGGAAAACCCCCCAGTTCCAATGGAATTGGAATTTAGGGTGTATTTTGGAAATTGAGGGAATTTTTAAATTGATTTGAGAATTGATTTTATAAAATTGATTAAACTAAATTGATAAAAACCTAAAATTGTTTTTGTGGTGAAAAATGAATGAAATGATGAAAACTCGTGTTTTGGTTTTGAAAATGAATTGGAATTTTAGAAAAGTAATAGTGGGAAATTGAATTATGAATGTTGATTGTGAATTTGAAATAAAATGGATTTCCCTTTTTCAAATAATTTATTGAGCACATGTGATTCGGGGTAGTTAGTGGGTTATTTGGGACAAGCACACTGGGATGGTAATTCCCTATCAATAGATTGATCATGAAAACTCTAACAAAAATCTAGTTAGGAATATCTTATCCCTGATGATATGTTGATGAGTCTTATTCAGCCTGATCCTAAGGGATGTGTGTACAAATATTTCTTTGATCACTGATATGAGAATGTGAAGATCCTATAACTATAAACTATTGTACTATAGGGAAGATGACCATGGTTCATATTATGGCTATTTTTATTATAAATTCAATTGATTGTGAAACTTATTTACTCATTCCTAGTGATTTATATAAACAATTTAATATAAAGTGTTTATTTAATCCATGTTTGAACTTTTTTCAATCCTCTAAAATTAAGCATGATTTGTTTTAACTATGAAAATGATGTATTATTCCATGCCTTGTTTTATTTAAATTGAAACAATGATTTGGTTTATTTTTATGGAATATTTTTATGGAAAACTTGGTGATACCCTACTGTGATTTTTATCTCACACCCTGTATTTTCATTTGGGTGTTTATAGATTTCCTTCTACCAGGTCCGAGAAAAGGGAAAGCGCATATTGGAGGAGGTGGATGTTCTTGATCCATTGGTCTTGGAGTGATGTGTCCTTTGGGATGTCAATTTTATATTGTTTTCTTTTGATCACTTTAATGATAAATTGTTTTGGGTTTTTCACATACCTGTTTGGTTTTTGGTATTATCTCCCTTTGGAGTTTCAATGATAATAATGTGTACCTTTATCTTCTACTATTTTGTGAAAAAATTGTTTCCTCTTTTATCTAGAATGATTCTAGGTTCTAGTCACCAACCCATGGGGATTAGGAACGCCTTTTATCCCATGTCAGTTCTGTACCAGGTATAAAGCTATCGGGTTATCTGGACTGGTCTGTTATAGGGTACTTGGCTCAAATGCTTAGGGAGAAACCCAATATTGAGTATATGCATATAATGAGGAAAAAATATCATTATATTATGAGGAAAAAGATAAGTTACCTAGTTTTAGGAAATATATTGAGGTCAATATCTAATTATAAATTAGATCTTGAGCCTTGTTTATCTTATGGATACCCTCAACTATTTTTCTTAGGTAGGGATAATTAAAACTAATATGAAAGAGTTTATATATGTAAGATCCAAAAAAAATTTGAATATGTCTCAAGCTTGTTTCTATGTAATCTTTATGCCTTTTTTTGAGTTTTTTTTTTTTGGTGTTACCCTAGGGAGTTTTGGGTGAAATTGGAGAAAATTGGAAGGAGGAGAGGTATTGCACGGTTGGTTCACGGTTTTCCCGAACCGTGCACCCAATCAAAAAACCGTATGAACTAAAACATAGGGGATTTGCACATCTAGTGCATGGTTTTTAAAACCTAGATCCATATTAGGAGAAACTATGACCCCCCCCCCCAGAAGAGGTACACAGTTAAGGTATACTATTTGGAAAACCTTGTGTCCCATCCTAAGAAACCGTGTCTGTGGTTTTAATTAGCTGAAAAATATATTTTAAAATCCTAAACCCCTGGACTTCCCCCCCAATACAACCCAACATTTTCCAAACCTATTCCTCTCATCTTTAGAGGTTTCCGGATGGATTCCTTGAACTCTTGACCTCATTTATTCATGATTCAATGACCAGATCGAAGATATGAACCTCTCAGGGTAAGTGAATATTAACCAATATGGTTTACTCCCTCTTTCCCATTCTTAATTAATACTTTGAGGATAAGTTTTCCTATATTTTTCTGGATCTAGATCTAGGTTTGATAGATATTTATCTGATTGATCTTAGATAAAGTTTTTGGATCTATATCGTTTTCTTTGTCATACTCTTGGTTGTTCTGCATCAATTTGGGTATATCTGTTGGAGACCGATCATCTTCAAATTTGAGGTAGGAAGTCTAAATTCTAATCTCATAGTCTTTATTTAATTATGTTTATGTAATTGTGAGATTTGAAATTTCCATGATTTATAAATTTAAATGATAATTGAATTGATTCATTTTAATTGTTATGTGTTAACAATTTAGGCTAAATTGGTTCAATTTAATTAGATTGGACTGGATTAACTAATTGTTTAAATAATTAATGAGATATTGTGATTTTGATATTGAATGGTGGAATTAAATTAATTAATTGTTAAATTAATTAATGGGATATTGGGATTTTGAAATTTAATTGAATTGGATTAATTAATTTTTAAATTAATTAATGGAAATTGTTGTGAGTATGATATTATATTTTGATTAATTAATTGTTGAATTAATTAATGAATTGTTTTGATTGTGAAATTGAATTAATTGGTTATTGAATTAATTGATTGTTTTTTGTGATTGTGAACTTTAATTAATTAATTTTTAAATTAATTAATTGTGTGTTTGGTCAATTAAAGTGTTTAAGAATTAATTGACAATTGAAATTATGAGATGGTTGGATAAACCATGATGTTTATGAAATTTTTATAAGTGGGTTAATTATGATTAATCTTGATTGATGATATATCTATGATATTGGTATATATTTGATATTGTTATATATGTGATAAATGTGTGTGGTACATGGTCCGCTGCATCAAAATCCTATAGTGATAAATTTATTAATAAACGTGTGTGGGACATGGTGTTCTGCATCAAAATCCCTTGGTGGTGAATTGATTTATAAATGAGGTGTTGGATATGGACTGATATTCCAAATACCCATATGAGATACAATTAAAGGAAAGGGGTTGAGGCTCAAAATACCAATGTAACATTGAGGTGTGGGGTAGGGACTAAGGCTCCAAATACCCATGGGGTTTTAGACCCGACGTTCTTAACCCATGAGTTTGAATTGGACTATGGTTTCAAGAGGTCGTGATATGATTGAATGAGATGATAAATGATAATCATGCCATTGTGATGTGTTTCGGACTCTGAAAAGGGCTGAAGTAGGTATTGAGGGTTCGGGGGTCCTTGGGAACTTGGGGGTTTATGTGGTTAAATTAAAGAATAATTGAAAATGTGATAATTTTTTACTTATGTATTTTAATTTATTCTTTACATAAATTCATACATTTTTATTAACTGGATATTGTTTTAGATGTCGTTGGTGGTGGACTGATGGGTTGTGCTCACAACCTACTCAAGATTCCTGATTGGTACTCGAATAGATTTCATGGTTGTAGGGCAGGTTAAGAGAAAGTGCCATGTGTTAGATTGATTATCTTGGATGGAGTAATGATGAGGAAACCAGACATGGTGTTGGGACCCACTTGTAAGTTTTCAATATCTTTATTTTTTTCATATTGACATGTGACATGTATGTTAGCAGAAATATCTACTATTTAGTTTTGAATATTATATTTCTTATTTTAGTCATTTTATGATATTGTTTTGTTTTGGTTATTCATAATATTATTTGGATATTCTTATTTATTTATACCTTTTTTTACTTTGATAGAGTGTATAGTCCCTCCACGATCGATATTAGACCCTTGCTGCTAGTCATTAACCTCTATCATATGAGGAGGCCTGGATGATGTCATGTGACCGACTGGCTTGCGGCACCGGTGTATAGCAACTGGTTTAGGACATTACAAAGTGGTATCAGAGGGGTTTTATTTTCTATTATTTTGTCTTACTATTTGGGAAAGGTAGAGAGGAGGATAATATGAGTTGGGTCTTGGTTAAGAGCCCATGTATGGGAGTTTCTAACCCATGTACGAGGGTAAAAGCCAAGTACCTAGGGTTGGATTACTGTTAGTGAAGTATGTTGTTACATTTGGATGTTATTTCATCTCATGTGATTCATGTGTTGGGTGATGTGAATATTATTTCTATGTTTTATAATATTTGACCCATTTCCCAATATGGTACGATATATGATTTTTCATGCATCATTCTAGGCAATCGGGATATATTGTGACATGCATCATTTTTATGCATGCACTTAAAAGAGGGTATTGGGTATGTTGTTGAATTGAAATGCTTTTCTTTGATTGTCTGACTTAAATGGAAAAGGTACATAATTTTAAATTGATAATTTTAAATGATGCAAGATCTGAATATATGGGTGTCTAATGAAAAACATGAATAATGAGAATGAATTTACCCATTGTTAACCGTGAACTAGATGTAGTATGGTTAAGGGTATTGATAATTCCTTGGTTTTGACCATGTGTCAGGGTTTGGGGAGAATTAATTTCTATGGTTTATTTTGAATCCCTCTTACATAAGTGTGTAAATGTTGTGTTATGTGTCCTAATATATGTGTTTGGAAATGTAGATAGATTCCTCCATGAAAATTCATATTTATAGAAAAATTGGAGGTTATGGATAGAGATTCTCCACCAATAGTGGAACCTGAGGCATAGATAGTGCCAGGTGAGGAATCAAGAGATAAATTCTATGAGAAAATTTCTCAATTTATGAAGTTTAAGGGAAGAGACCCCAAGATGGTTGTGAAGATTATGTCTTATCTGATGAGGGAGTTTTAGTTGAATCACCCCTTAACATTTATTGGAGATGTTATACCTGAGGCAAAAGAGTTATAGATTCAGTCCATATAGACTATACTTGACCATTTGGAGAATCTAACTGAGAATATGGTCAATTTGTCTCTTTACATGTTACGAGGGTTAGCAAAGCACTGGTGGGATGTTCAGGATAATAATGGATAGGTTGATGGTATGGCATCAGAGGAATTTTGGGAGAAGTTCTTGGAGCACTTCTATCCACAGAAAATGAGATAGGAGAGATCAGTTGAGTTAATGCAATTTACTCAGTGGATTATTTTTGTGATGGACTATGTTGGTCACTTTACAAACTTGTAGTGATGTTCTCTAGCGCTGGCAGGGGATGAGATAGTTATGGAAAAATAATTAAGATGGACTTAAAGGTGAGATTAAGTCCCATGTTAATATATTATGGTTAAAGAAGCTTCTTGAGGTGGTGGATTAGGCTCCTATAGATTTGGGTAACTTGAAAAAGGCTTATAGTGGATCATAAGTAATTTTTTTTAGACAATCAAAAGGTATGTCATAGAGGGTATGAATCACCTTTATGATAATGTTGAACATGTAACTAGAAGGAAGAGTGGACAGGGGTGACGATCAATTACTCAGGATCTGACCTGAGTTCTTCACCACTAGTATGGTAGGCTAGGGCACTATCGTAGACATTGTCCCCAACTATTAGTAGAGTGTCTATCCTAAAAAATATGGGATGTCTATAGAATTTTTGTAGGAACACATGACAGATGAGAGATGGTGGAGAAGCTAGGTATAATCAGAGTGTGTGGAGGAGATCATCTACATCATATTAGTCTAGCATTAAAAGTTCTACTGTCTGTGGCGGTAGAGGTAGTGGACGTGGTGCTTCTTGGAAAGAGCACCCATATTGGAAGAGTAGTGTAGCTTAGGGGACTCAGACTGAATCACAAAGAAGTGGGGTAGGGCAGTTAAATATTTCTCATCCTACACTTGTGGATAGCGAGGTTGTACCATCGATAGTTAGAGTTACTATTCTTATAGATTATACACTTTCTAGTGCCTTGTTTGATACTTGTTCCTCTCAGTATTTTATTTTTTCAAAACTTATTAACAGGTTGAGTCTGATAGTGGAGTTTGTGAGTAGGGTTATGATGATAGATACACCTTTATGAGTACGGTCAAGAAACATATATTTTGGAAAAGAGTGTTATCTTGAGGTTGGGGAGTATCATTTTAGTTTGTATCTTTACATCCTTGACATGTCAGTATTCGACCTAATTATGGGTGTGGACTGATTAGTAGAATATTGAACCCATATTCATTATTACCATAGGAGATTGCTTTTACATATCCTAAGGGTGATAAGTATATTTACCATGGAGAATGTGATATTCAGGCAGTCCGTATAGGACTAGTTCACCAGAAATAGGGGGAGCTTACTGCCCAGGTTGCTAGTCTACTACTGGATGAAGGTTGTCAAAAGCATGATGTATTTCCACCAGTAGTGAATATATTTTGGGATTTTTTTTTCCAAAATACTTCTTAGGGATGCCACCTGAGAGAGATGTGGATTTTAGAATTGATACCATTCCTAGGGCTGATCCAGTTTCTATTCCACCATATAGAATGGTATCGGGAGAGCATCAAGAGCTCAAGACTCAACTAGAAGAGTTTGAGGATGAGGGGTTTATTCGTACGAGTATGTTGCCTTAGGTTTCTCTAGTTTATTATGCAAATAAAGTTGAGAGTACTCTGTTCTTGTGTGTTGATAACCATAAGATGAATTGGATGAGTGTGAAGAACCAGTATCCTATTCTATGAATCAATTATCTATTTGACCAGTTGAGTGGAGCTTGTGTCTCCTCCAGTATTTAATTGAGATCAAGGTATCATCCTTTGATATTTCAACCTTTTAATATATCAAGGAAAACATTCAAAATAATTTAGGGCCATTATGAGTTCATTGTGATTTCTTTTTTGGATGATGAACGTTTCAATAGTGTTTATGGCCTTGATGAACTGAATCTTCTATCTGTACTTGGATCAATTTGTGGAAGTATTTACTCATGACATCTTAGTGTACTCCAAGACTCAGGATGATCATGCCCAATATCTTGACATCATCCTGAGTACACTAAGAGTTCATCAAATATAATCAAAGATATATAAGTGTTGTTTTTTGATTGATCAGGTAAAATCCCTGGGTCACATCATCTCAGAGGAAGGAGTACCAGTGGACCCAGTGAAGGTTCAAGAAGTAATTTCTCAGGAGCATCCCAAGAATTTTTTCAATATAACTAGATTTCTGGGACTGTCTGGATATTATCTGAGGTTCATTCAGGACTTTTCCCATTTTAGAGAACCACTTTTGGACTTTAACTAGAAGGGAGTAAAGCTTGAATGGTCAGAATCATGTGAGAATTACTTTCAAGAGTTGAAGAAGCACTTGAATATGGCACAGATCTCGATCCTACTCTAGCCAAGTGAGGATTATATGGTGTTCTGTGAAACTTCTGGTATATTATTAGAAGAAATTTTGATTTAAGGAGATTTATTTATGGAAAATGGGTCTCATCATTTGAGGCCACATGAATGGAACTACCCTATTTATGACCTCAAGTTAGAAGCATTTGTATATGCATTGAAGTGTTGGTGGACTTATCTGTTGGGTGAGAAGTTTACTATATATACATATCATAGGAGCTTAATGTATGTCTTTTCACAATAAAATTTAAATCTTCGTTAGCAAAGGTGGGTTGAGTATATTTATTAATTTTATTTTAAACTGGCATATAAACCTGGGAAGGGAAACATTGTTATTCATGCTTTAAGTTAGAAAACTCATACCCAGGTAGTTCAGGAGTCTAGTACTGAGTGGAAGATGATGAATTTATTGGATAAGATGCATGTTGTGGTTCAGGAGAGTCAGGAGAAGATGAATCTCATGTCAGATTTAGTGGAGACTACATTTTTAAGACAGATTGGAGACAGACGGTATGGTGATCCATAATGTTTGGTCTTGAGGGAAATCCTTGAAGGTGAGGAATCACCTTCATATTAGACCATAGATGAGGATGATAACATCTATGTCATGAATTATTTTGGTGTTCCAAAAAGCATACAAAATGAGATTATGCTTGATTATCATACCTCAAAGTGGGAGGTTCATCGAGGCATGACCAAAATGTACTATGGAAGAACCCGGGTCTTTTTTTCAGGTATGTTTTCCTTTTTCTAATGTTTTTGAGGAAAATATGAGTTTCTAGAAATTTTTGAAGTACACACCGTGTAATTTATTAGTACACGTTGTGTACTCATTTACTGTAGGTAGCCATGTGATGGCCGTGTAATGGCTGTGCACACGGCCATGTGTGGTGACCTGGAGGCTGCCTAAAGTGGGGCTCGGTAAGGGAAAGTACACACTGTTTACCTCAATATTACACGTCGTGTACTTTATTTTTTTCATTAAACATACCGAGGTCGTGTCTGACGGACAGAAACACCTCCTTCTTGACCTAGTTTGTCCGAGAGCATCTGTACGGCTGTGATTCATCCCTAATCCCCTAATTGAGCATCCTTTCTCCGATTTGACTGTCATATATTGCATTAGGATCACTAATGTAAGCTCTTACTTCTTCTAGAGATTCATTTCCTGGTTCCTCTTTTTTCAAGAGTTGTCCCCGGTTGAGCGTTTTTAGCATTTTTGTAGATCTATGGTGTTCTTGGGAGATTCAAGGCTTGAGGTTCATGTATAAATATCCTAAAACACCAAAGTAGGTAGTTTGTTCCTTTTTGTAGAAATTATTTGATTTATATGTGAAAAATTTCCTAATACCCTTGAACGGGGTATTGTGTGTTTACTGTTTTAGCCATGTTAGTTTCTTGTTATTCTTGTATGCCTGAATAAAAGTTAATTAAATGTGAATAGGTTCAATTTCTATTCTTTGGATGTGTTTTCACATGCATGTTTTATTTATGACCGTTTGGTCCTACTTAGCCTGTTAAGCTGCCTTGTTGTTTCCCATGCCTAGTACTATAGGTTGGAGTGTTTGTTTATCTGACATGTTGTTATGTTGTCGATTGTTAGCCAAGTAGATATCAATGCTTAATTTGTCCATATTGTGTTGTTATGCTCATTTGACTTACACAGGGCCGTGAGAACCTGGTGTAGTAGACCATAGGGATAATGGACATAAGGGCTTCTCCAGAGTGTATGTTTTTACTGTTACTATGTGATACCATTGGGGGAATTGATGTAAGTGCTTCCTCAGAGTGTCAGTAGTTCCTCAACGCGGGCCACAGGGGGAATGAGATGTAAGTGCTTCCCAAGAGCACCTTTTAGTTACTGATACGAGACTATAGGCGGAATTGGTGGTGAGTACTTCCTTAGAGAGTCTGTGCGAAAGCTGAACCAGAGGGGTTAGACTGTGTGTACTTCCCAGAGGGTTGCTTGTGTTTTCTAGGTAGACTAGAGGGGATTAGGCTGTGAGAAAATCCCAGAGGGTTACCTATTTGTGATTATCTACTTACTTGATATGTGGTGTTTGAATGCTTTGAAACTGTAGGAATGTTAACCATTGAGTACTTCCTTGTTTACTGTTTCTCTTGCTTATTGTCTGCCATATACATTCACTGACTATTAGGCATAGCTCTATTGGTGATTGCCTACTGGGATTTATTCTCACACCCTATTTGGGTCATGCTATTGGGCCCAAACAGATTATATTGTTGCAGTTATAGATAAGGGAAAATACCTTTCTACATCAGGTACTTGACTGCTTTGGAGCTGGAGAGCATTGGACCAAGTTGAGGCTTGTGATGCTGAGGAGTTGATTCTTGTTTTACTTTTATACTCGGTTCAGTACTGCATTCTAGCATTGTGACTTTTTTTGATATTTTCCTAGGCATATGTGTTATGAATCATTTATATATGCGCTCTAGTTGTTCTTACTTTTAATCTTCCATTGTTTACAGTTGTATGGTATTATTACTGATTCTGCTATTGTATATCTGTTTTACTTCCACTGTGTTACTCTACCAATGAGGGAATAGTTTCTCCACTATCACACCCAAGGCCCTCGCTGCTAGTCGACAGCCTCTGGCGTTCGGGGGAATGCGCTTGAGGCCATGTGACCAACCACATACGGGGCTCCACTGGGCAGATTCTGGAATCGGGACGTTACAAAGTGGTATCAGAGGGGTTCTTTTCTTCTTGACTTATTGTTTGGAGCCTATAGCCAGGGGTAGGAATAAATAGGTTATTAGTAATAAGTTGTTCCTGGGAGTAGATAACCTGTGTACATTTAAAATCCAATTTACCTCGTTGTTGAAATTTTTTCTGGTTTTGCAATTATTACAGTTGATTTGATTTCACCATTTGGGTGATTCGCATGTTTTGTGATGTTATTGTTGATGTTATTGAGGTTCTATTTCTATTTTAACCTAATGAGATGAGGGTATTCCATATCATGCATCATATAGGTACTTTCTAAAAATCACATGTCATGCATTCTTTCCATGCCATTTAGGGTGCATTAGCAATTGCCTGTTGTTATGATAGATGTTGTGCTAGATATGAATGTTATTGTGATAAATTCCTTGATAGAATGACTTCTTTTCATAAAGAATTAAATTGTGAATGTTTTGGTTGAATAAATGCCATAATTTGATTCTTGAGGTGTTAAGGGCCCTCCCAGACCTGAATTTGGTGGATCATTGCATTGTTGTCCTTGTTTATGAAATGAATAAGATTCCAAGCTTTGATTCACGAGGAGTATGGGCCCTCAAGGATTTGAATTTGGCACATTAATGTTTGTTTCGGTGTTTTTCTGGGTTTTGGAGTAGTTTTTGAGGCTTACTATCTGAAAAAACCTAGAATACATGTTGCGTAATGATGAATACACGCCATGTGTTTTTCTGTTCAGGAAGAGACTATTTTTCTTAAGTACATGCCATGTACTTTATGTACACGTCGTGTAGTCAAAAACTGTGTCACAAACTGTATGGGAAGAGACCTGGGGTTGGGAAATCTTTAGTAGGACACGCCATGTACCGGATGTACACGTCATGTTGTAGAACCGTGTAAATGGTCGTGTCACTAACAACTTGGCTCATTTGAGTCTTTTCTAATACACGTCTTGTCCATATGGAACACGTCGTTTAGTGTAACCAGAGTACCTGGTCATGTAACAAACAACACGGGATGGTGAAATCTTCCTAGTACATGTCGTGTCCATCTAGAACATGTCGTTTAGTGTGAGCCGTGTATCCGGTTCTGTCACTAACAACACGGGTCATTGAAGCTCGTCTAGTACATGCCGTGTCTGGAACGAACACATCATGTAGTCTTGTTCTAGGAGAACCGTGTGGCTTATCCATGTAGAAGAACATGGGTAGGGGAAGAGAATTCAAGTACATGCCATGTGTTTGGAAAACACGCCTTGTGTTTGGGGCTGTTACATGACCAGATGTGGCAGGATTACATGCCCATGTGAAGTCTTAAGGGAAAATGTCATGTAGGAATTATACACGTTGTGTATCCATGTTTTGAAAAAAAAACTAGAATGCTTACTTTCACTTATTCCATCCTTACACTCCTAGTTTCCAGTCCTTCTTGATCTTGATCTAAGGTGTGTGCTTGACCTTGCATGGTCATGCCACCGACAAGCCATCTGGTTGTACGCTAGTTACAGGGCAATGATCAAACACTCGACATGGCTAATCAAGGACTTCCAGTAGATCCTCCAGTTGTTCCAGTCTTGGCACCAGCTGTCATTCCGGACATAGGTGTTTATGCACAGTTCTGAGAAGGCTTTATAAGGTTCGTGTAGACCTTCCAAGGAGTTCCGCATCCTTCCCCTTAAATGGTATAGTTAACGCGGGTTTTCCAGCAGCAACATCCTCCCAAAGTCACAGGGGAATAAGGACCTCAGGCTGTAGAGTCATGGTTAGAAGCCATGTTGTCTATCTTCAATCATCTAGAGACACCTCCAGAGAGTAGTGTGAATCTTTCTACATATATGCTTTTGGACTCCACCATGAGATGGTGGGATGTGATCTCATAGGTGGGACGCCATCAGGTTATGGCTTAGGATGACTTCTATCTTACCTTCTATGAATACATCTATTTGGGAACTTTGAGGGCCGATCGATCCTGGGAGTTCATGAGTCTGGAGCAGGGTACTCTTTCTATTATAGTGTATTCTTATCACTTCACAGTGCTGAAGTGCTTCACACCTATTCTAGGTGGTGATGAGTTTTTTTGGTGAGGAATTTTTAGGATGGTCTCAGGCATGACATCTGATATCAGGTGAACATATTTAGGTTTACTTCCATCACATATATAGTCAACTAGGCCATGATCACAGAGCGTAATTTGAGAGATTCTAGAGTTGTGAGCTAGGGAGGTTTGACATCCATAGTTAGTATCCCTCATAGTGACAGTAGGAAGTGCCACAAGGGGTCTTTACACAGTGATCCAAGGAGGCAAGACACTTATTCTATTAGCCAGGTGGTGTGCTACCAGTGCGGGAAGAGCGGGAATACATGGCAACATTGCTCGAGAGATCAAGTGGAGTGTCAATATTGTGGCAAGATGGGTCATCTTGAGCATTACTATCATATCTTCTCAGCAGCAGCTGGTGATAGGTGTTCTTCTATGACTCCTCATACAAGAGAAGCACCACCAATTTCTCATCAATCTGGGAACTTGAGTTCCTCCAGCAGTTCAGGCCAAGGTGGAGGTTGTGGTCGTGGTAGTCAGTATTCAGGATTTCAGAAACAATGGTGTGGGTCATCTTAGAGTGTTCAGGAAGGTTAATTGGGCCACAGTGCATGTAAGACTTTTGTAGTGGAGCAGACCCAGCTGGAGAAGGATCCTGGACCCTCTACAGTTCGAGGAACAATCCTAGTTGCCTCATTTTTATCTTTTGCTCTTTTTGATACAGTGGCTTCCCATAGATTTTTATTTATTATTGTTGTGGATAGACTTGGGCTTTATATCCTTTCTTATGATAATATCTTGACACTAGACACACCATTGGGGACAAGAACGGATAGTGTACGGCAGTTCAAGGAGTGCCCTCTAGAGGTTGGTGGGTGTCACTTCTTATGGTACCTTTATGTCCTAGAGATTACAGGCAATGATGTCATTCTTGAAATGGACTGGTTAGTTTCCTTCCACGTATTTGTCGATTTCTATCATCATAGGGTGATTTTCATATCACCAGAGGGTAGATCGTTTAGTCATAAGGTTGAATGGGATGTTCTGGCGAGCAGAGAAGGACCAGAGCATCATGGTTTGGGAGGAGTTATAGCCCATGTTTCTAGTATTTATCTGGATGACTAGGTAAATTCCCATATGGACTTTCCTCCAGTGGTGGATCGTTTCAGGGATGTATTTCCAGAGGACTTTTCAGGTTTGAATCCAGAGCAAGAGGTGGACTTTTCTATTCATATTGTGCCAGGAGTGGCACCTATGTCCATACCTCCTTATATGATAGATACACTTGAGTTGCAGGATCTCAAGAAGCAGTTGGAGGAGTTGTAGGCAAAGGGTTTCATCTGACCCAATACATCTCCTTGGGTTTCACCTATCCAATTTGCAAAGAAGGTAGATGGTACCCTTAGACTTTGTGGTAGTCTTCATGGATGATATCTTTGTGTACTCTCAACAATTGACATGACCATGCTACCCATATTGAGATCATTTTGGGAACACTGAGGGAGCATTAGTTATATGTTAAGCTCTCAAAATGACACTTTTGGATGGACCAAATTCACTTCTTGGGTCATGTTATCTCAGAGATAGGAGTATCAGTAGACCCAGATAAAGTGACATCAGTAGTTTTATAGGAGCATCCAAAGAACTTCTTTGAGGTAAGATGTTTTCTAGGGCTAGATATATACTAAATACACTTTATACAAGACTATTCATGTTTAGCAGCACCACTGATGGGTCTAACTAAGAAGGGCGTGAGGTTCTTGTGGTCAGATTATTGTGAGTCAGCCTTTCAGAAGCTGAAAGGGAGGTTGACTTCAGCATCGATACTTGTATTTTCAGATCTGGGAAAGATTCATATTGTTTAATATGATGCTTCAGGTATCATGCTGGGTGTTGTTCTTATGCTGGGAGAAGGAGTCATTATTTACGAGTCTCGGCAGTTGAGGCCACATGAGAGGAACTACCCAACGCATGATCTCGAGTTGGCTATTGTTTTTCATCCTCTACATTGTTGGAGACATTATCTACTGGGAGAGAATTTCTTGTTTTTCGTCGACCACAAAAGTCTCAAGTACATCTTCACTCACCGTGACCTGAATTTGAGACAGCGAAGGTGGGTTGAGTACCTTCAGTCCTTTGACTTTGATCTTGCCTATACACCTGGGAAAGTAAATGCAGTGGCTAATGCGCTGAGAAGGAGGACTTAGATACAGGCAGTTCAGGAGGCCAACAGTGAGTTGTAGCTTATGTCTCTGTTCTCTGAGATGTATTTGGAGGTTCACGATAGATAGGGATAGATGTTCCATTCTTTTGTAGTTGTTACCTCTACTCTTCTTGATCGATTACAAATAAAGAGGCTATCATATTAAGAAGGTATGGTCCTACGGGAAATTGTGTGAGGAGAGGACCTTATTCCGAGATGGATAGTAGGAGAGGATGAGATATTTCATTTTCATGGACGCGTATGGGTGCTAGAAGACATACGTGAGGAGCTGATGTAGGTCTTTTATTCCTTAGTTTGGGAAGTTCATCCTAGTGTCACGAAGATGTATCAGGATCTACATCATTAGTATTGGTAGAAAGGTATAAAGAGAGATGTCTTTGGGTTTGTCATGAGGTGTTCCACCTATCAGCCAGTGAAGGCGAAGCATCAGCGACCAGCAGGGATTTTGCAGCATTTACCCATTCCAGAGTGGAAATGGAATGATGTCGCGATGGATTTCATGACAGGTTTTCTATGGTCTTTTCGAGGTAATGATGTAGTAAGGGTTTTCATTGATAAAATCACGATGGTTTCTCACTTATTTCCAATCAAGGATACCTTCATTGTTGATGATCTGGGAAGATTGTACATCTGAGAGATTGTACATCTACATGGAGTTCCACACTCCATTGTTTCAGACCGGGACTCCCATTTTACTTCTCGGTTCTGGCAGGGACTTTAGAAAGCTTTGGGTACACAAGTACTTTTGAGTACATCTTACCATCCCCAGACAGATGGCTAGTCTGAGCGTACGATTCAGGTGCTTAAGGAAATGATTCAAGCATGCATTATGGATATTGGAGGTTCTTGGGAGATGCACATACGTCTTGTGTAGTTTTCCTAAAATAATAGTTTTCAAAAAAATATTTAGATGAAACCTTACGAGGCATTGTACGATAGGTCATTCGGATCACTCTTATGCAGGCTGGAGGTAGGAGAGGCTTTGCTGGGACCTTGATATGTCCAGGAGAACACAGAGCAGATAGATTTTATTTGGAAGACGATGACTACTATACATTCTCAATAGAATTCTTATGTTGATCGACAGAGATGACCTCTGGAGTTCAAGGTTGGGGATCAGGTTTTCCTGCATGTCACACCAAGGTTGGGACATAAGAGAATTAGGAGGCAGGGTAAGCTTTCACTGAGGTACGTCGGGTCATTTGAAGTGTTGGAGAGAGTTAGTCCGGTTGCCTATCAGATGTAGTTACCTCAGAGGTACCAGGCTATGCACGATTTCTTCCACGTTTCTCATATTCAACATTACTTCACAGACCCCTCTCATGTTTTTTAACCTGAGGAAGTTGAGCTAGAGGTGGATGCATCATTCGAGGAGCATCATGTCCGGATTTTTGATCGATGTACGAAGGTTCTCCAGGGCCAGTCTGTTCCTCTGGTACAAGTGCTATGGAAGCACAGGCGAGTACATGACGAGACTTGGGAGAGGTAATCCAATGTACGATTGTTGTGGCTGGAGATGTTCGAGGATTCTTCTTCTACGCCACTTTGCTAAGGAAATTTTGGGACAAATTTCATTAAGGGGGGAAGTTTTTAAGAACCTGGATCCTATTTGTAGTTATGTTTTCCTTATTTTGGTGTTTTTGAGTAAAATAAGAGTTTCTGGAAATTTTTGAAGTACACGCTCTGTACTTTATGAGTACACGCCGTGTACTCAGCTACCGCAGGTAACTGAGTGTTGTCCATGTAACGGCGATACACACGGCCATGTGTGGGGACCTAAAGGCCACCTAAAGTGGGGCTCAGTAAGGGTGATTACATGCTATGTACCTCAAAAGTACATGTCTTGTACTTTCTTTTTTTTTTCATTAAACATATTGGGGTCGTGTCATACAGACAGAAACACCTCCTTCTCATCCAAGTTCATCCGAGAATGTCCGTACGGCCGTGATTCATCCCCGAGCACCTGATCAAGCATCCGTTCTCTGATTCTACCATCGTTCATTGCATTGGGATCACCATGGTAAGATCTTCCTACTTCTTGATCTTCGTTTCCTGATTCCTCTTCTTTCAATAGTTGTCCTTGGTTGAGCGTTTTTAGATTTTTTATAGATATACGGTCTTCTTGGAAGATTCAAGGCTTGAGGTTCATGTATAAAGATCCTACAACACTGAGGTAAGTGGTTTGTGCTTTTCTGTAGAAAGTCTTTGAGCTATATGTGAAAAATTTCCCAATACCCTTGAACGGGGTATTGCTTGTTTACTGATTTAGCCATGTTAGTTGCATGCTATGCTTGTATGCTTGAATATAGTTTAATAGAATGTTAATAGGGTTAATTTCTATGCTTTGGGAGTGTTTTCACATGCATGTTTTTTTATGACCGTTTAGTCCTACGTAGCCTGTTAGGCTGCCTTGCTGTTTCCCATGCCTAGTACTATAGTATGGAGTGTTTGCTTATCTGACATATTGTTATGTTGTAGACTATTATCCAAGTAGTTCGTGAGGTTTAATTTGGCCGTATTGTGTTGTGGTGCTCATTTTACTTACACAGGGCCGTGAGGACCTGGTGTAGTAGACCATAGGGAGAATGGATGTAAGGGCTTCTCCAGAGTGTCTATTTTTACTATTCTGATGTGAGGCCATAGGGGGAATTGACGTAAGTGCTTCCTTCGAGTGTTTTTAGTTCATCGATGTGGGACATTGGGGGAATGAGAAGTAAGTTCTTCCCCATAGCGCCTTTTAGTTACCAATACGAGACTATAGGTGGAATTGACGGTGAGTGCTTCCTCAGAGAGACTGTGCTAAAGATGAACCATAGGGGTTAGATTGTGTGTACTTCCTAGAGGGTTTCTTGTGTTTTCTAGGTAGAACCATAGGGGATTAGGCTGTGAGAAAATCCCATAGGGTTACCTGTTTGTGATTGTCTACTTACTTGATATGTGGTGTTTGAATGCTTTGAAACTATAGGAATTTTTACTGTTGACTACTTCCTTGTTTACTAATTCTCTTGCTTATTGCCTGCCATATATATTCATTGACTGTTAGGCATAGATCTCTTGGTGGTTACCTACTGGGATTTAGTCTCACACCCTGTTTAGGTTATGCTTTTTGGCCCAAACAGATTATATTGTTGCAGGTAAAGATAAGGGTGAATTCCCTTCTACTTCAGGTATGTGAATACTTTGGAGCTGGAGAGCATGGGACCAAGATGAGGCTTGTGATGTTGAGGTGTTGATTATTGTTTTTCTTTCGTACTTGGTTCAGTACTATATTCCAGCATTGTGACTTGTTTGGCTATTTTCCAAGACTTATGTATCATGCATCATTTATATATATGGTCCAATTGTTCTTAATTTTAGTATTCCACTGTTTATTGTTGTATGGTATTATTACTAATTCTGTTATTGTATATCTATTTTACTTCTGCTATGTTACTCTACCAATGAGGGTATAGTTTCCCCACTATCACACCCAAGGCCCTCACTGCTAGTTGGCAGCCTCTGGTGTTTGGGGAAATGCGCTTGAGTCCATGTGACCAACTTGGTATGGGGTTCCTCTGGGTGGCTTCCGGAACCGGTACATTACATACTGTGACCTACATAAATAGCTTTGGGGGCCAGGTATGAAAAAAAAGATAGTAGGGTTTGTGACATGATGTTATACCTATTATAGGTGAAGTATAAGCATCAACGACCTGGTGGTTTACTATATACTTCTCCCATTCTAAAATATATTTTCGATGATGTTACCATGGAATATTTTGTTGGTATCCAAAGGATACCTCAAAAGAATGAAAATATTTGGTTTATTAAGGATTTTATAATGACATTATCACACTTATTTCCTATACAGGAGACTTTATCAGGCGATCAGTTGGGAGATTTGTATGTTTAGGAGATATTCTATCTACACGGGGTTCCACGAAGTATTTTTTTCAAACCATGACTCGCATTTTACTTTTTGATTCTGACAGGGCTTGCAGAAGGTGCTCAGTGCATAGGTTTTATTGAGAATGGATTTTGACCAACAGATAGATTGGATGTTAGAGCAAACTATATTGTTTCTTGAGGATATGCTTCATACATGCACCCTATAATTAAAAGGTTCTAGGGAGAATTACCTATCATTAGTGTAGTTCTCCTATAACAAAAATTATCAAGAAACAATTCATATGGCTACATACGAGTCACTTTATGGTAGGCCATATAGATCACCTCTATGTCAGATGGAGGCAGGTGAGTCAGAGCTATTGGCGCTGATTATCGTGCAGGAAACATCAGAGAAGGTACAACTGATTTGGAAATATATGGATATGGATCTGAGTAGACAGAATTAGTATGTTGATATAATTCGATAACCCCTAGAGTTTGTAGAGTGTGATTAAATTCTCATTTGGGTGTCAACTAGATTAGGTCACTGTAGGATGTGGAGATAGGGAAAGTTGGTACCCAGGTTTTTTGGACCGTTTGAGTTTGTTTAGAGAATTGGGCTGGTGGAATGCTGATTTTCTCTTCCATAGAGTTATAGTGTTATGCATGATGATTTTAATGTGTCACAGCTTTGGCAGTATCACCCCAACCCTTCTCATGTGATCGATGAGGATGATATTGTGCTTCAGATAGGTGTTCCCTTTGACAAGTATCAGATATGTGTGTTGGATCATATTGAGAAAGTGTTATAGGGAAAGGTTGTGTTAATATTTCATGTTTTGTGGAAACATGGTCGTGTTTAGGAGGAAACTAGGGAGAGATGGGAAGATATGCAGGCTCAGTGGTCTAATCTTGTTTACTCAAAATCTTAGAGATGCTTGGGAGTACAGCTTGAGGTCATGTTTTTGTAAGGTGGGGATATTGTATGATCCATACCTTTTCTAGAGATGTCTTGTGCTTGTTTTCATGTACTCTTTATGCATTTTTTGAGTAATTTTTTTTGTGTCACCTTGGGGGGGTTTGGTGAAATTAGTGAAAATTGGATGGAGGAGAGGTAGTTCACAGTTGGTGCATACTTTTCCCAAAATGTGATCCCATCACGGAAAATCATATGAACCCAAGCACATGGGATTCACATAGCTGGGGAACATTTTTTCAAACCATACTCCCTATTATGAGAAGTTGTGCACCCCCCCCCCCCCACCACCAGAATATGTACATGGTTAAGGTGTATAGATTCTAAAATTGTGCCCCCTAGCCTAGGAAACCTTGTGTGTGGTTTTAATTATCATGAAAATTCAATTTTAAAATCTTGAACCCCCATAATTCACCCCAATTCAACCCAACTTGGTCTTAACCTAATCCTCTCATTTTGGGAGGTTTTCAGATGGATTCCTAGGTCTCCTAACATCTGTTATTTGTGATTTGAATCCTTAATTAAATATCTTCAACTCTCCTAGTAAGTGAATATTATCCTATGTGGTTTACTCCCTCTTTCACATTAATCTATCATCCTTTGAGGTGGTGTTTTTCTCTATTTTTGTGGATCAAGAACTAGGATTGATGAATCTTGATTTGATTGATCTTGGATCTGGGTTTCATATCTAGATCATGTTTTCTATCATGTTCTTGGTTGTTCTAATTCAATTTATAAATTTTCATTTGTGATCGTTCATCGTCAAATTTTTGTTAGGTGGTATAAATTCCAATCCCATAGTCTTGATTTAGTTACATGTATGTAATTATGAGATTTTAAATTTCCATGATTGGTAAATTGATGGGATAATTTAATTACTTTTTTTAATTTATATATCTTAACAATTTAGGTTAAATTGGGGAAATTTAATTGTATTGGATTGAAATAATTAATTTTTTAATTAATATATGGGATATTGGGATTTTTTTATTAAATAGTGGACTTCAATAAATTAATTATTGAATTGATTAATGGGATATTGTGATTGTGAAATTGAATTGAATTAGATTAATTAATTTGTGAATTAATTAATGGAAATTGTTGTGATTATGAAATTGGAATTAGATTAATTAATTGTTGAATTAATTAATTAATTTTTGTGATTGTGGAATTGAATTAATTAATTTTTGAATTAATTAATGGATTTTTATGGTTATATAATTGAATTAATTAATTGGTTAATTAATTTATTAATTGTGTGTTTTGTAAATTAATATGTTTAAGAATTAATTTACAATTAAAATTATGATATGGTTGGCTAAACCATGATATTTATGAAATTATGATAAGAGGGTAAATATTGATTAACCATGATTGATGAGATATCTGTGATATTGGTATATATGTGATATTTTTATATATGTGATAAATTTGTGCGGGGAACAGTCTGCTACATCAAAATCCCATAGTTATGAATTGATTGATAAACACGTGTGGGATATTCTCTATTGCATCAAAATATCATAGTGATGAATTGATTGATAAATAAGGTGTGGAATAGGGATTGATACTCTAAATACCCATATGAGATATGATTATGAGATAGGTACTGATATAGTATATATTTTCAATATTTTTCATGTGTGTTTAAATGATTTAATCCCTTACAATTAATCAATTTGAGCTGATTTGCATCATTTTAGTATTTTTGGTGGATTTTGGGCTTAATTGTGAAAATTGTCTAATTCTGGAAATTTAGAAGTTTTATGGATCTTCTTTATTTCAGGCATATCATTTAAAATTTTGATCTAAATAAAGTGATTCTTTTTTAAGCTTCCCTTTCTCCTAGGATTCAACTTTTTCATCTGTATTTAGATCCAATTCAACACAATATGTCCCAAAAAATAAATAAGGGGAAAAGGTTTTTTGGATGATAGAATAGATCCCACATCAATTATTGAATCATATCTCAGTATAAATAACTCCAAATTTAGTGAATATATATTGAATAGAAATAGGAAAACAAGGATCAAGACCGAATTAAATTTCATGAAGATATATGGTCATTAAGGGATCCATTACATGTGCCAAAGTGGAAGTAGTTGGGTAGTCACCTTGGGCATAAAATTACTTCATTCGTAATTTGAGCATAACCTTTTGGAAAAATTGTCTAAATCCACTGATATTTTGTGTGTGCTTGAAAAATAGATAGGGTAACAACGTTTATGAATACAACATTCCTAGTTTCATCGATTTACAATGCGAATTAAAGTCAAAATTTAGGTGGAATGAATCTGGAGGGAAAATTCCCCACCTCTCAACCCTATTTATATGAGTGTCCACTTCCATTTAAGGTTGTTGAATAATTTTCAAGAGGGATTGTGCTGAAGAATTGGAATCCTGAAGTGATTTTTATTTTATATTTTCTTTTTTATTAGTTTTGTTATGATCTCTTATTCCCCTTTCAACTCTCATACCATTCACATAGAGGGGTAAAGCCTTTGAGTGATCCGGGAAGGGGGAGTTTCACTTTTATAATGTCAAAGTCTTGAAATTTAATGTAAAACTATCTTTCTTTATTGAATGATTTGTATTTTAATTTTTTCCCAATTCTCTAAATTCAATCTTGTTTTGGGATTTTGTGTTTTCATTGTTGATATCTTTGGTTGAAGATCTTTGAACTCCCTCCGCCTAGTGCAATTTGTCTCGATTGAGAAGATTGTGGTAGGTGGTGAGTGTCTAGAGATCATTGGCATGTGTGTGGAACTAGTGAACTTTTTCAATATTTATAAGGATAAATAATTCCTGATCGGGACTTTCCATAGTAATTTAGTAATTATTTATTAACTTACATTCACATATGAGTCATCTCCATTCCTTCCTTCAACCAAGGGTGATTGATGACTCGATTGAGGAGTCTTTCAGTTATCATTCTATAGGAAGAGAGGGGGAATGATCTTTATTACTATGATGAAATTTAAAAATATGATATTACCCTAACCTTATCACTCTCTTAATCCAATTTTTTTCAAACCCTTATTTTAATTTCTTTCTTTCTTTTTAAATTCAAACAATTTTAAAAAAACATCTTCTTCTTTCTCAAATTAAAGTGACAAACGTGATTGTTGTGAAATCCTATTTGGAAAAAAACCTAGGTTACCCACTCTAATTCATTTTAACTTATGAAATATATTTGGTCACACCCCATTATAGTCATGTGTTCGGTATTAAGGATCCAAATACCCATTTGACATTGAGGTGTGGGACAAGGACTGAGGCTATAAATATCCACGCGGTGTTAGCCACTACATTCTGCGCCCATGGGTTTACATTGGAATATGGTTAGAAGTGGTCAGGATATGATTTAATGAGATGATAAATCATAACCATGGAATTTTTATGTGGTTCATACTCTGGAATAGGACGAATCATGTATTGAGGGCTCGGGTATCCTCAAGAATCAATCCGTTTATGTGTTTAAATTAAATAATAATTGAAAATGTGATAATTATTTAATTATGCATTTTAATTTATTGTTTATACAAATTCATACATTATTATTGACTAGATATTGTTTTAGACACTATTGGTTTTTTCCTATTGAGTTGTACTCACACCCTACTCAGAATGCCTGATCGGTACCCAAATAGATTCCATGGTTTCGTGATAGGTTAAGGGAAAGGGGCTTGTGTTAGGTGACTGAGTTGGGATGGATCATGGATAAGGGATCTAGACTTGGTTTCAAGACCCACTTGGGAGTTTTCAATGTATTAATTTATTTTAGGTTTTTCATATTGACACTTGACATATATGTTATCATGGAATATCTACTCTTTAGTTTTGGATACTGTATTTCTTGTTATAGTCATTTTGCGATACCAGTTTTATTTGGTTATTGGTAATATCATTTGGTTATTATTATTAATTTATTATGATGTTAATATTTTATAAAAAGGGTATATTCTCCCCATGATCGATATTAGACTCTTGATGCTAGTCGGCAGCCTCTAGCGTATGGGGAGTCATGATTGAGATCATTTGACTGGCCATCTCGAGGCACCGGTGTGTCGCACCTGGGTCGAGACAATAAAATATAAGGGGGGTTGAATATAACACCCTATGTTTTAAGAATCATTTTATTTTCTAAAACTACATCCCTGCCATTCTTAAATATTTTTTCCTATTCGTTCATGGGAATTGAACATGGGTGGAAAATATTTCATAAAATATATGAATCAAACTAGAAACACTTTATTTATTCAAAATGGAACATTGTAAAAAAAGTACATGAAACCCTATTTTACATAACAAGGATAATTACATTCTTAAAATATTTATAAATTAATCAGTGACTATAAATAGAAAATTATAATATTTTTATAACTATGAAATCCTTTAGATCATTTTCACCCTTATGAATCACCATTTATATAACTAAACCTATAATGAAAAAAATACCATGTGTGGAGAAATAATTTTGTAAAATTATAAAGGAAAAGTAAAGCAATGAGAATTTTGACATGATATGTTAGAATGGGATGAATTTATATGATGTAATAGAGGTAATATAGTTTTTTATATGGTTTTTATTAAAGTTTATATAGATATTGGGTATAATACAAGTAAACATTTTTTCAGATTAGAATTATCAGTATATAGTTTATATACATAAATTTATATAAATGTTAAAAAATAAATATAATTTATTTAAAATAAAATAAATTTTTTAGAATAGAATAAAAATGTAATGTTCAATTTTTTATAATGAATTTATTATAAATAAATTTTCTTTATAAAATATAATGTTTTTTAACTAATACATTTAAAAAATGATTTCCATAGAATATATTGATAAAATTAAATGATTATTAAAGTCAATAAATATTATCCATGAGATAATTGATTAATTATTATTAATTATAATTTAATTTCTCAATACTAATTAAATTTTATTTATTAAAAAACATGGGTTTGTTATATATTGTACGTCATTATTTAAAAGCTAAATTTATATTATTTAGAGTAATATATTTAATGAAATTTATGATATATATTTATGTGAATTAAAATTCATGGAATAATTAATAATTAGTTAAAAATAATAATAAAATATTCTATTGTTAAAATAAATATTTTTTAAAGAATGTTTTTTTTTGTATTTTATTTTTTATCATAATAAATTAAATAGAAAAAATTTAACTGGTTATTATAATAAAAATATTTAAATTTCTAAAAAAGTGGATTAAAACTCATTTAATTAGTAATTTAGATGAAATGAAATTATAAGCACTTAATGTTTAAAAAGTCATTTTTCTAAAAAAATGGTTTTTCTATATATATTTTATTTTAATTTAAAAGTTAAATTTATCATATTTAAAAATTGAATTTGATTTAATACAGTAAAAATTTTTAATCATCATGTTAAAATTATATAAGAAGTTCAATTTCATTTTTATATGTAAAAATAAGTGACTAAGGTAAAAATTGAGTTTCTATGATAAAGTTAAAATCATAGGGTTAAACTAAGTGAAAAAGACTTAAAATATAATGAAACCTTATATATAAATTATGTTTTTGTGGTGATTAATGAACCATATCCATTATTTTACACTTTTTATCCAATTTCCCCTTAAAATTATAACCTTATACATTAAGTAAAAAAATTTATGGAAATTCCACTCAAAACAAACTTACAAAATGACCCCTCCACTACACCTTCCAAACCACTATTTTCTATTAGTTCTCTCATGAATGCTTACCTGTTTTTCCTTTCCTAAATCCTTCTTATATGTTTGATATCCTCTATCCTTAATATGGAAAACTAAATCGTCCATTATAATGGAACTTATTTTTATGAGGGAATTCATCAACAAGGTTGAAACATATCTAAGGAAGTTAGGAGTAAAGGTAGGGGTTTATCATCTCAATTTTATTTCATTTATATATGTTCCATATTCACCACATAATTTTCTTATTGGGTCTATATACTACCTCATGAAAGTATTTTACCATATTTTTCATGTTATCCATGGGACTATCAAATCCATGTGATATTCTTTCTTTGAAGAGATTTTTATTCAAATGTTACCAAATGCATAATGGTTTATTTATAATCTTACTTTTAAATAATGGATTTATATGTTTAAAAATAAATTAGGAGTAACCATATGTTCTTTCTCTATAAAAACACATCTATTTTTCCCCCTATGGTTATTTCTTATGTTTAAATTTATTTTTACCATTTCACATCCTTTTGGTTCATAATTTAATAAAAATGACTTTTTCAAGTGGAATCAACGTTATCTCTTATTTTTATTCTATAATATTTCTTCTCTATGTACTTATAATTGATATTTTTTATGTATTTTCTTATATTTACTTCTATTATTACTTAAGATATTTTTTAATGGACTTTAATTTCTTTATAAAATGAATCTTATTTTATCATTTTTGGTATGAAAATTTTCATCTAACTTTAAAATTCTTTACAAATGTGTGAAACGAATATATATATTTTTTAATCTGAATTACTTTATTTTTGTACTATATTCATTGTATTTTTAAGAAACATACTCTAAAAGTTTTCATTTTTTTCCAAATTAATTTCGATTCACATTATTTTATAAATTATTTTATTTAAAAAAATTATAAAATTAAAAGATATTTCTTCTTATTTTTCAAATCAGTTTTCTATTTTTTTTATTAAAGTATTTTTCAACTATATTAACATCCTTTATTGTTTTTCTTCTACACTAGGGATATTATATAATGATACCATCCATCTTCTTTCTCTTTATTTCTTATGATAATATCTTATAGGAATTTTCATGAAACTCATTTATTTCTCATGGGTTATTCAAGTTATAATCGATTATGAATCTATTCATGTTTAAATAGCACATATGTGTGTTATTTATTTTTAGACAATTTTTTTTGTCTAATATATCCCTCTAATGAATCAGGTAAGGCATTATATCTCTTGATATTATGATTTAATAAACATAATTTATTGTTATGTTCATAACTATATTAGTGGACATTATTGATATGTTCACAAATCTATGAGTGAAAATTATTAATATGTTCACAACTCTTTGAGTGTATCATATTAATATGTTCAAAAATCTATGTGTGTAAATTTTTTATATGTTCACAACTCTATGGGTGAACCTTGTTGATGTGTTTACAAATCTAGGAATAAATCTTATTTATATGTTTACAAATCTATATGTAGACCGTGTTGATATTTTCACAACTCTGTCTATGGACCTTGTTGATGTGTTCAAAATTCTATGATTAGAAGTTTTTTCTATCTTCACAACTATATGCATGGGAATTTTTTATTGTACAAAACTTCATGATTAGACCTTATTGATATGTTAATAATTTTATGTATAGTCTTAATTTAGTTTTTCAAAAATAATTGCATGAACCTAATTGGTTTAGCTATGTTCACAACATTATGGTTTACCTATACTTGTATTTATATCCCATGTCTATGTTATAATCCGTGAGTTATTATTATCATATCATTATATCATATGATTAATCCTTATTATATCCTTACATTCATGATAATAGTTTCTAAGGATATATGCCATTTTATCACGCCTTATGGATAACTCTTATGATTCAATGTCCTTTTTAATTATATATTTATCCCATTTTTATATCTTCTCACATTATTATAGTCTACCCTTTTATGACTCATTGATAATTTTTTTCCTTAATGTGCATTTAAGATCAACCCTTATTATTATTTTATTCCCTAGGTAATGAAGAAGAGAAGTATTATATTTCTTGAATGATAGTATATGAGAAAATTATTTATGGGAGATGTTGATGAAACAATGTGTAAGAATACATTTATATAGAAAATTTACAAACACATTAAACCTTTGGGTTCTAGGATTGAGGTAAATTATGAGTTGTATTTTTTAAATTATGTAAATGATGTAAAATATATGTGTTTTATTCTTAGGTTATCTCACTTGGTATAAAAGTATGTTTTTAATGTTTTTAATTTGGCATCGAATCTGAGAGTGAGGGTGTATTGTGATTCAAATACCCATAGGGTGAAATTCGGTTTTACCTAATAAAAATTAAATTTATGGTAGATTATATAACTATAAATCATTCCTAGTAGAAAATAGTTATAAGAAAATTCGTTGTATGGATTATGAAGAAACTATTTCACTTATTGCGATAATAAATTCTATTAGTATATTGATTGTTATATAAAATTATTTTGATTATGAGATATTTCAAATGGATTTCAAAAACACTTTCCTTAATAGTAATTTATTTAAGGATATGTATATGATACATTATGAAGGCTTTTCTGTTCCAAATGATTCTACTAAGATGTGTAATTTGAAATGGACCAATTATGGATTGAAGTAAGCTTCTCAGAGTTATTATATCTGGTTTTATGGTGTAATTAATGAGTTTAGTTTCATAAAAAATGTGGTTGGATCCTATGTATATATGTGAATTAGTGTGAATTTTTTTTATGATTTTTCTTGTGTATGATATACTAATTATTAGAAATGGAATCCTGACTATAAAACCTATACATGAGTGGTTTGGTAAATGCTTCTCGATGAAATACATGATTGAAGAAGCTTATATAACATGTATGAATATCTATAGAGATATATCTAATATGTTTCATGGATTAAGTTAGGACACATACATTGGTAAACTATTAAAGAGGTTAAAATAGAGAACTCCCAAAAGGCATCCTTATATATATTTCATGGAATGAATCTTAAGAATATTAATGATCCTTATGAAGAATTAGAAAGGATGGATACAATTCCTTCTGTTTCTTCCATATTTTCTATATTGTATATAGAAAACCAGGATTGACTTACATGGATATTACATCATTTTAGATGAATATTTAGCACATTACAAAAATACATGACCGAGGATCGTAATAGTTTAGTGTCTTTGGAAACATGGAAACAAAATATTCTATCCTGGTGAAAGATCTTCAACAAATCCCGTAAATATCTCCACCTTTAGTACTTATACATAAAACCCTTCTTCATAACCTGGGGAAATAAAACATAAGATAGAGGTCATATCAGATGTTCAGTAAGGGTAAATAAAGGAAATGCCAAATCATAACATAAACAAAAGGGTATGGAACTTGAGAATAACATTTCAAGGTCATGACCTGTATATTAGATAACATAATAAAGAATTGCAGTTTATAAGACATGAATCATAAGTAAATAAAGAAAATATTATAATTAATCATACCATAGTAAAAGACATGGAATTTGCATCATGCACATTGGTTTATAATGTTGTGAACATGTATAAGTAGAAACAGGTTCACCCATTAAGTTAAGGACATGGAATCAGGCCCCAGCATCAACTTGTGGACATGCAACTAGGTCCATGAATAACATTTTGAAAATATAATCAGTTTCACACATAACCTTATGAATGTGAAAACAAGTTCATGCATAACATTGTGAATATGTAATCAAGTTCATGAATTACCTAATGGACATAAAACCAGGTCCATGCATAACATTGTGAACATGTAATCAGGTTCACACATTACCTAATGGACATGAAACTAGGCCCATTAATAACATTTTGAAAATATAATCAGGTTCATGCATTACATTGTGAATATGTAATCAGGTTCATGAATAGACTTATGGACATTAAACCAGGTCCATGCATAATATTTTGAACATGTAGTAAGGTTCACTCATAACATTGTGAATATGTAATCAGGTTCACACATAAACTTTTCAACATGAAACTAGGTCAATGCATAACATTGTGAACATGTAATTAGGTTCATGCAAAAAATTTATACTCATTATTCTTCCATCATTTCCAAATGCATTAGAGGGAGATATAGGTACCACCCATACCAGAATCAAATCATTCATACATGTTCCAGAAGATAATAAAACATTCATCATATCATCACCCATAAAAAGACATTGGTTTTATATACATCAAATCATAACCCATGAAATGAAATGGGTATCATTAACACTTCAACACATCAAAACATGTCGAAAAGTGATAGGTTTCATATCCATTTCATCAAATCATAATCTGTGAAAAGAAGCGGGTTTCATAAACATACAACCTATGAAAGGGAAACAGGCTTCACAAAGACCCTAACATTAAGCATAACCCATTCATAGAAAGGATATGAATGGAACTATTATATAATTTCCTAAAACTTAATTAGTAACATAAATTTATTTAATCTTAGATGGAAAATAATTTTGAAACATCTTTCAAAAAAAAATTCATGTAGAGACCCGAAGCTTGATGTACATGGACATTACATTACTTCTGCGGAATACTTAATACATAACAAAAACAGACACACAAGGACCGTAATAGTTTAGTGTCTTTGGAAACTCAGAATATAATCTTGTAATCGTGGTGAAAGATCTTCAACATCTCCCATAAAGATCTTCCCCTTTTGTTTTCTTACCTAAAACCTTTCTTTATATCCTGGGGAAAAGAAAACATATAAAGGGTGAGCTCAAATTCTTAGTAAGGGTAATCATGGATAAAATAAAACAAATCATATACATTTTAACTTAAAAACATGAACATAATGTTTAAACATTAAAAGATTGATAAATAACATAAAACATGGAAATACGTAAGGCATAGATCATAAAGAAACATTAAGCATGATAAAATAGCATGGGAGTAAAACATGTAATTGTGGCAACCATTCAGCACATGTTATGATTTCCATAGTAGCCAAGGCATTACTGGCAAGACCATCTTAGTGGACAAATTCCCTTTCTGAATCGAGTTCACTCCTCATTTCAGTCCTGTAACACTGAACCGGATTAACTTACCATTCCAGCCATGTCTATCTCATGAGATATAAATCTTTACCCAATTCATTGGAGGGAGATATAGGTACCACACATATCATAATTAAATCATTCTTACTTGTTCCACAAAATAAACTTAAAACATTCATCATAACCCAAAGAATAAAAAGGGTTTCATAAACATCACCCAATCATCAAATAATCCATATAAAAGAAATGGATATCATTTCATAATAAGAAAAGTGAAACCATTTAAATCATAGAGACTTTATACTTGAAACATACATATATGAAATAATGTCATCTTAGATGGAAAATGGTTTTGATAAAACACTTGAAATGAATTCTTGAGGAAAATATCCTTTCTTCTCCAAAATCAATTTCTTTTCACAAAACATCATGAAATTTTAAAAGAAATAGATTTTTTTGAAAATAGTCATGAAATCTTTTGGATGAAGCTTCATGAAAATAAGGCTTTATAAAACCGTAAAAATCCATTCGTGTCGTATAAGTTAAAAAAACATTCTTCTCGTACTTTTGCCGGAAAAGTCAAAAAAGTACCTCGTAACGTAAACAAAAGAAATATTCCTTACATACCATGTAGTAAAAGTAAAAAATGGGTAAAAAGGACTTTAAACATAAATTAAAACACTTTTATAAAACATGGACATGGATGATAGAAATAACCCCAGTAAATACTTACGAATAAGCAATCTCGGATAAAAATGAGATTTGCAAAATTATCCCTTACCTTATGTCTGATATGCTTCGTATGTATCCAAACCTCCTGTATAATGATTTAAATAATGTCATTGACTTATTACAGAATAATATTCATTGTTATGATATCATATATGGTTTACTTATGACTTTATATTACACGTTCTTTTGTAAATTCCATGTTAAAGAGTGTTTTGGGTAAAATCATTTTATTTGTCGTCCGTGTTTTGACTTGTAATTATTATTATGATTACTTAGATAATTATTAATTAATTCCACAATATAAAACATGATTTATATATAATTTATATTCAGAATATACATATATATAATAGATCGATAAATGGAAAGAAATACACCATTCATGGAGACGGTAGGTCGTATGTATGCATGAATGCTGTTTTCATTTCCTTATTGAGTTGAATGGAATTAAGTAGATGACATACATATACATAAATATAGTAGCTTTATAATGTCATATATTTCATTATTATTTCTTATATATACTTTATAATCATTCTTAAATTGTTAACATGGAGATTGAATCTCATCATGTCGTGGAGACGGTAGTCCGTACGTACGCACGAGCGATGATATCGTTTCCATAATTGTTGAATTGAATTGGAGTGGATGATACAATATATCATAATAATTATGATGTTATAAAAACTATGTATAGTTATTATTTACACCATTATACCCATCCAAGTAAGGTGGTGTGGGAAAAACAGATTACACCATGGCGTGGAGACGGTATTCCGTACGTACGCACGCGCGGTGATTTCATTTTCCGTAGGATGGATAGATGGTGAAATAGGGTTGTTTAATACTTATAATAACATATCAGTATAAGAGTGATACTGATTTTATTAATTCATAATTAAACAACTAAAGAAAAAGAAGTAGAAGAATAAATAAAGTTGAAAGAATCGGTAACAGACAATACCTCTTCTTTGAAGCGCCTCTTTGAGACCTCCTATTAGGGCACTAAAATTGGTCTTTGAAGAATACCAGGACCTCTAGGATGTTTCTAGGGAAGTGGAGAAGAGAATTTGGCAGTTTTTGGCCGAGATTTAAGGCTCAAATTGGTGTGATGAAGAGAGGGAGGAGATGCCCTTTTATAACGGAGGAGAGGGGCACCTTTGGAAATCTTAATAATATTAATTTATAAAAAATATAAACCCACTTAAAAACCTCACAAAAATGACTCATATTATAATATTAGATGATATAGGGTTGTAATCCCATCAAAAAATAAAATTTAGACATGTTAGGAATTTATTTTAAACATTATCAACTTGATTTATCCTTATTTAATCAATTTAATTTTATTTGTGGTAATAACATTCTAAATTTTAAATTATAACAAATAATTAATTATTTGTTGTGAACTTTCTATAATTGGTTACATTATAAAATTCTAGACCATATAATTTTAATTTATAATTTTTAAATATTTTTGTGATTTTTAAACCATTTTATAATATGTTATTTTTATAAAATAACAATAGTGTCAATTTTGACACTATTCATTTATTTGAACTTAAATAAAATATATACAGAAGATATGTTCAAAATAAAAGATTTAATAGATTCATAAAATGTCATATGTATCTAGAACATTATTGGAGAAAATTAAATAGTTCATATAATATTTATTTTATTATTTTTAAAACCATTTATTTGGTTTATCTATTAATAAAATAATTTCTACAATATTTTTTATAATTATTTAATATACTTATTTGTTTCATAAAAATTAAAAATAAAATCCTATGATGAAGATAAATATATTACAGTCCACAATAATACATTTACTAGAATTTAGCATCTTAAAATAACAATATTTAAATTGTTATATTTATTAAATTATGAAGGTGACAACTTTTCCATCATTTAAAATAAAATAATATAAGTGTCATAATTGCTTTTATAAGACTCCAAACGGTTATATATTAGGTAATTGGATGATTATGGTATATATATACACTACCAATAAGTGTTTTTCAGGTTTTTGGGCTTTTTAATGGGTATTATTATTTCAATAAAAACTATATTACTGATTTTTCACTTAATAAATAATTTCTGCATCATTAATGTATCACCATTAATGACAATTATTTAATCCCTAAAAATTATAAATAAATTATCATGATGTATATAATTTTATTAGCTTTCTGGAGACAATTCATGTTTTAAGTTTTATGATTTTTATCACTAAATTAAAATTATTATACTTATAAGATTTAAGAGAGTGACATGTTGTCACTTTCTTTGGTTTTAATAATAATTAAATTATTTTCATGGTCAAAAGTCCATAAAATGAATCTAATCCGACCCTTAGGTGATATGGGTCTACTTTTATCCATCCAATATAATTTTGTCATGTGTTAGAGTAATTTTATAATATTATATTTACCCTTAATTACCCGATTTACCTTTAACTATGGTAAATAAAATTTACCTTTTTACTATTCATAAAGCCCAAAAATAAAAATTAGTCTATTAATATAATTTGGAACCACTGATTCCAAATATGGAATCCATTTTTTCAAATTCAATACACAGAAGTTGCAGAAATTAAATTAAAATTAATCTCATTGCGAAAGAAAACTGGTTTTTGTTTAAAACATTGCAAAAGATTGAATTTATTTAACCTACGAATTCAAGGTAAAATCAATGATAATGACATACATTGTATTAAATGGTAAAATTATATTCTATTTATACTTTAAAACCATTCAATATTATAATTTAACCACATAAATTATTACGATGAAAAAAGTTGTTTTTAATTAAAATATAGCGTGTTTTTACTATTCATTAAAATATGAAAGTTATCAGAATAATATGAAAATTTTATCCAAGGTAAAATTTTAAATACTTATTCCAAATAATAATTTTATTTTGAAAAATTGAACTTATAAACATGTCAAAAACTAGATTTAAAGTGGGTGCGCCATCAAAAGGTGGCAAAACTGCATTTTTTGAAAAATACTTATTTTACCTGAAAAATTTATTTTGTTCTTATAACATGTTATAGAAAATGTGTAAGATGAATAATAATGTTATAAATTTCAAAATTTAGTTAATAATATTCATAACGGCTAGTTCATAATAATATTATAATAACATATCGTTGTTTAGTAAAACCTGGTATTGCATACAACACACGCTATCGAAGAAGGTCGTGATTGCGTGTAATGCAAGCCAAGTCAGGGTTGCGTATAGTTCAAGACTCCTTTGTTGTTTTGTTATAACAGAATCCACCCATTTTTCATTTATACATTGAATATATATATATACACTCAATGTTGCGTAGAATAACTTCTATCAAATGAACTTGAAATTGTGTATAACACGATCCAAGAATTGTGTTGCGTATACTGCAAGCTAATACGGTGTTGCGTATAGCACAAGATAATCTTGGTGTAGCATACAACAGAAGATATGAAAGAAATTAAAATGAATATATCTTATAAAATCTCAGGTTGTTACATTCTACCCCCCTTAAAATGAATTTCGCCCTCAAAATTTGTCGGGGTTATAAATCGTTTACTATTCATAGAAACCCACAACGTAAAAAGGAATAGTAAAACTTAACTTTAAAAAAGAAAGTTAGAAACGTAATGGCCACCCAAGGTAACTCATCTTTGGGTTTCCACATAGGAGAGTATAGGTGAAAATATGGATATGGAGGAAAAATCTAACCATCAAGTTCTGATGGAGATTGGTAGAGAACATGGCTATGAAATAGCCAACAATCACAAAGCCATAGATTTTCGATGATCTAAGGTAGCATCTGATTTATCGGATATAAGAGAACTATGACAACATTTTTGGTTTTCATGATCATTTCTCTAATGTTGAATAATTTTTGAATCAAAAGAAATACTTACTTGATTTTGGTACAATCTCACCGTTGTTCGTGCCTTGAACAATTTCCACTTCATCTCTTAAAGAAATGAAGTTGAATTTTCTATTCATGAAGTGTTAGTAGATCATGTGATAGAATGATGAGTCATTTCATCTGTTTCAAACAAAAGGATAGAAAAAGTTATCAAATATACAGAAGTCCGTCTATGGTGTGGTTAATCGTATATGATTCCAAAAATGAATTTATACTTCATATATCATACCGATTAATAAAATTAAACTAGTTTCTACTAACCAGGGACTTTTTTTAATCCAGTGGTAGGTGATAAAGGCCAGCCGCACTTCAGTTGTAGGTTCAATTCCCTCAACCTTGTCCGACGCGACGGGTTGTTTCCCGTCCTGTAGGTTATCCTTTTTCTAAAAAAAATACTATTATAACAAAAAGTTCTAGCCTTAAACAATACTATCCATTCCAATCTTTAGGATTATCCAAAATAATTCCTTCCAAACTCATTGTATAAATAGAACGATTACTAAAAAGGTCATATAATAAGAACATGAATACCATCATTTATCCCTCATATATCTTGTTGGTCACATTCCATTCATGTGAATACCTTAATCATGTATTCTCTTGAAAAATGAATACCCATTGAATCTTAATGAAAACATGAGTACTGTCAAAAGTTAACTCTTTCCACATACCAAAATCCTAAAAATTCTATATACTCAAACCATGATATCACTTAGTCCTTATATCAATCATGAACTCATGAATACTGTCAAACATTTTATTTTATTCATTATGCGCATATCATCTGTTTTCCAAAATATCTGAATAACCTTCCATGGTTACCGGTACCATTCAACATATACTTCCAAATACTTTAGGAAAAACAATATTGTAACAATCCTTATATGATTCTTTATTCCATAGTACCATACATTATTCTTTATAAACATACAATCATTCCACTAACTTCCTAAACCATTGATTGAGCTTCATCATTTCTTTCATATCATATTTTATTTATAGTCTCTTCATCATCATCCACATAAATACTACTCATCTGACCATGCTGATTCTCTTCATGAGATTTTCCTTTAGGGAATTGGTTTGCATAATGTCCATAAATTCCACATTTAAAACATCTAATCATTGTTGATGTCATAGTAATACCAGTATCCTTGTCCATGGTGTTAACAGAACCTTTTCATTTGCACTTATTGGCTTTGTGTCCTTCTTTTCCACACCCAAAGCATCTTCCAGTTCCTTTGAAACAATCTCCATGATGCCTCTTCCCACATTATTTACATGAGGGAAATTGAACTTTCTTTCCTCTATGATCATCATGAAACTCCATCTTTCTCTTATTATCTGAGTCGGGAAACTTACCAAAGTTGAGATTATTGATCATATTATGAGATTTCTGATTAGCCATAATAACGATGTTTGGACTTCAAAATCCCGTTTCATTTGGTTTCTCATGAATAATATCATTCCATTGTCCGTTATATCCTCCATTATCATGAATCTTCCTGTTTCCAGCCATTTTCTAAAACCCAAAAAGAATAGTGTGAGAGGAAAAAATCATGCTAGGGAAAACAACATAGTAAAGGGGGAGTACCCTCAATATCTGACATCTTAGGTTTAATTCTAAGACCGCTAGTGCAATTCTAGGACTATAACCTATACGTATACTTAACCTTAGTGACATCCCTAGACATACCTTAGAAATATCTCTAGGGATCTCACTAATTTTTTCGCATCCTAGTTTCCAAAGTTTGACTAAACCTTTCCTCCGATAACAACTGTAGAGACCCGTAGCTTGACGTACATGGACAATACATTAATTTTGCAGAATACTTAATACATAACAAAAATAGACACACAAGGACCGTAATAGTTTAGTGTCTTTGGAAACTCGGAATATATTCTTCTAATCATGGTGAAAGATCTTCAACATCTCCCATAAAGATCTTCCCCTTTTGTTTTCTTACCTAAAACCTTTCTTTATATCCTGGGGAAAAGAAAACATATAAAGGGTGAGCTCAAATGCTCAATAAGGGTAAGAAAGGATAAAATAAAACAAATCATATACATTTGAACTTAAAAACATGAACATAATGTTTAAACATTAAAAGATTGAGAAATGACATAAAACATGGAAATACGTAAGGCATGGATCATAAAGAAACATTAAGCATGGTAAAATAGAATGGTATTAAAACATGTAATTGTGGAAACCATTCAGCACATGTTATGATTTCCATAGTATCCAAGGCATTGCTTCCAAGACCATCTTAGTGGACAAAGTCCCTTTCTGAATCAAGTTCACTCCCCGTTTCAGTCCTGTAACACTGAACCGGATTAACTTACCATTCCAGCCATGTTTATCGCATGAGATATAAATCTTTACCTAATGCATTGGAGGGAGATATAGATCCCACCCATCTCATAATGAAATCATTCTTACTTGTTCCACAAAATAAACTTAAAACATTCATCATAACCCAAAGAATAAAATGGGTTTCATAAACATCACCCCATCATCACATAATCCATATAAAAGAAATGGATATCATTTCATAATAAGAAATGTGAAACCATTTAAATCATAGAGACTTTATAATTGAAACATACATATATGAAATAATGTCATCTTAGATGGAAAATGGTTTTGATAAAACAATTGAAATGAATTTTTGAGGAAAATATTCTTTCTTCTTCAAAATCAATTTCTTTTCACAAAACATCATGCAATTTTAAAAGAAAAATATTTTGTGGAAAATAGTCATGAAATCTTTTTGAGGAAGCTTCATGAAAATAAGGCTTTATAAAACTGTAAAAATCCATTCATGTCGTATAAGTTAAAAAACATTCTTCTCGTACTTTTGCCGGAAAAGTCAAAAAAGTACCTCGTAACGTAAACAAAAGAAAGATTCCTTACATACCATGTAGTAAAAGTCAAAAATGGGTAAAAGGAAATTTAAACATACATTAAAACACCTTTATAAAACATGGACATGGATGATAGAAATAACCCCAGTAAATACTTACGAATAAGAAATCTCAGATAAAAATGAGATTTGAAAAATTATCCCTAACCTTATGTCTGATATGCTTCGTATGTATCCAAACCTCATGTATAATGATTTAAATAATGTCATTTACTTATTATAGAATCATATTCATTGTTATGATATCATATATGGTTTACTTATGACTTTATATTACCCGTTCTTTTGTAAATTCCTTGTTAAAGAGTGTTTCGGGTAAAATCGTTTCATTTGTTGTCTGTGTTTTGACTTGTAATTATTCATATAATTACTTAGATCATGATTACTTAATTCCAGAATATAAAACATGATTTATATATAATATATATTCATAATATACATATATATAATAGATCGATAAATGGAAAGAAATACACCGTTCATGGAGACGGTAGGCCATATATACGCATGAATGTTGTTTTCATTTCCTTATTGAGTTGAGTGGAATTAAGTAGATGACATACATATACATAAATAAAGTAGCTTTATAATGTCATATATTTCATTATTATTGCTTATATATACTTTATAATCATTCTTAAATGGTTAACATGGAGAATGAATCTCATTGTGTCATGGAGACGGTAGTCCGTACGTACGCACGAGAGATAATATCGTTTCAATAATTATTGAATTGAATTGGAGTGGATGATACAATATATCAGAATCATTATGATGTTATAACAACTATGTATAGTTATTATTTACACCATTATACCCATCCAAGTAAAGCAGTGTTGGAAAAACAGATTACACCACGGCGTGGAGACGGTATTCCGTACGTACGTACGCGCGGTGATTTCGTTTTTCGTAGGATGGATAGATGGTGAAATAGGATTGTTTCATACTTATAATAACATATCAGTATATTAGTGATACTTATGTTATTACTTCATAATGAAACAACAAAATAAGAAGAAGTAGAAGAAGAAATAAAGTTGAAAGAATCGGTATGGGACATTACCTCTTCTTTGAAGCGCCTCTTTGAGACCTCCTCTTAGGGCACTAAAATTGGTCTTTGAAGAATACCAGGACCTCTAGGATGTTTCTAGGGAAGTGGATAAGAGGATTTGGCAGGGTTTTTCCAAGCTTGAAGGCTCAAATTTGTGTGAGGAAGAGAGGGAGGAGATGCCCTTTTATAAGGGAGGAGAGGGGCACCTTGGGAAATCTTAAAAATATTAATTTATAAAAGAATTTGATTAAAAATAAACTTGAAAACTTGTAAATGAAGCTTCTTGGAAATAATTTTTTAAAAATCCATTCATTCCGTATAAGTTAAAAAAACATTCTTCTCGTACTTTTTTCGGAAAAGTCAAAAAGTACCTCGTACGAAAAACGACAAAAGATTCCTTTCATATCTTTTACTAAAAACTCATCGAAGGGTAAAATTGGATTTAAAAAATTTTAGGTGGATGGAAATAATATTACATATTTAGGAAACATGGATTTGGATGATAAAATACTCCCCAGTAAATTCTGAAGTATAAACAATCTCGGATAAAAATTGATATTGCGAGATTGTCCCTTACCTTAGGTCTGATTTGCTTCGTAAGTATCCGAACCTCCTGTATAATGATTTAAATAATGTCATTGACTTATTCCAGAATCATACTCATTGTTATGATATCATATATGGTCATATTCTTAGCTTATTATTAGTAATAATTCATTTCTACTTGTTATTCGGGTGTTTATTACTTTTTGTTCTTATGCGTGTTTTGTCGAATAAATTCCTATTCTTCTTTTTAGGTTATAGATACCTCATTTCCATAATGGTATTAGTGTAATATATATCATATTTATTCACTCAATTCATTTATGAAATCATTATTCAATGAAAATCATGTATAACGAGTCACATCACATCGTGGAGACGGTATTCCGTACGTACGCACGAGCGATGATATCATTCCCATGATCGTGAAATTGTATTGGAGTGTATGTATACTATTTTCGAATCAATATCACTTTACAATAATCATATATATTCATTATTTACACCATTATACCCATCCAAGTAAGGTGGTGGTGGAAAATAGATTACACCATGGCGTGGAGACGGTATTCCGTACGTACGCATGCGCGGTGATTTCGTTTTCCATAGGATGGATAGATGGTGAAATAGGTTTGTTTTATAATTATAATAACACATAATTATATGAGTGATACTTATGTTATTACTTAATAATAAAACAACTAAAGAAGAAGAAGTGGAAGAATAAATAAAGTTGAAAGAATCGGTAACGGACATTACCTCTTCTTTGAAGCGCTTCTTTGAGACCTCCTTTTAGGGCACTAAAATTGGTATGTGAAGAAGACCAGGACCTCTAGGATGTTTATAGGGAAGTGGGGAGGAGAAATTTTCAGGGTTTGTCCGAGCTTTAAGGCTCAAAGTTGTGTGAGGAAGAGAGGTAGGAGGTGCCCTTTTATAAGGGAGGAGAGGGGCACCTTTTGAAAAACTAAAAATATTATTTTATTATGAAGCCATATTCGGTTTTAAATATCTCCAAATTGATTTATTTAGAAGCTAAGGTGGGTATGGGTCTAAATCCTCTCATCCAATAGAATTTTTACAAGTTTAGTTTACTATTTCAACCTTATCATTTAGATTTAACTTTAAGTTAGATAATTTTACTTTTACCGTGTCTTTTTGTGTTCTTACACTATAAGGTTAATAAACATACTATAACAAGCCAAACGAACCCCAAGTTGTTTATTATTAATATATATAACCTTATATAAGTCATTTTTCTGATCCTTAGATTTTTAGGAATAAAATAACAATTAATAATATAATATTTTTTTAAAAAACTATTTTATGTCAATTGTAGAGACTCGAAGCTTGACATGTTTATAACCTTATCTAAGTCATTTGTCTCATGAAGGATTCAGCGGGTCTACTAAACAGAATGTTGCTCCTTCCTTTTCTACAGTTGGTATAATATGCATAGGTAACTCTTTCCACATACCAAAATCCCAAAAAAATCTATATAATCAAACCATAATATCACTTAGTCCTTATATGAGCTCATGAATACAATCAATCATCTCATTATAGTTTAGTATAGGTATAGTGTCTTTTGAAACTGGGAAACATAAACAACTGGTTCATAAAGCATCTACACTATGTATAGTTATTCTTTACACCATTATACAATATATCAGAATCAGTATGATGTTATAATAACTATTAATGGTTCACTAAACTACTACGGTCCTCGTCCGTACGTACGCACGAGCGATGATATCGTATAGGTATAGTGTCTTTAGAAACTGGGAAACATAAACAACTGGTTCATAAAGCATCTACACTGTCTCCCATTTATTTCATCATATCTATAGTCCCTTTTGGAATATATTACTTAATAACCTTCTTCCTGACCTGGGGAAAGAAAACATACAAAAGGGTGAGCTCAAATGCTCAGTAAGGGTAAACAAAATAAATATCAATCACATCATATTCATAAGAACATAACATTTTAGAAATCTTACCCTGAAAAAGAGATCATAATTTCATAACATGGGATAAATCATGGTAGTGAAATGTAATCACAATAATCATAACTTAAAACATGAATCTTTTTGGAATATACACATAATCATGGAGAATCATTTCTTATTAGTCAAGACTCATTTCCAAGACTATCTTAGTGGACAAAGTCCATTTCTGAACCGAGTTCATTCCTCGTTTCAGTCCTGTTTCACTGAACCGGTTTAACCTTCCATTCTAGCCATTTCTATCTCATGAGATATAAAATATTTACCCAATTCATTGGACGTAGATATAGGTCTCACCCATCTCATAATGATACCATTCTTATGTGTTCCACAAAATCAAAAACCATACATCATAGCATAACCCATGTAATAAAAATGGGATTCTTAAACATCGTGACATCATAAAACAATTCATATAAGATAAAGGAATTCATAAAAATAATTTCATCACAACATAATCAAATAAATGTAATAATAGGGATAGAAACAGAACCCTTTATTATCTTAGATGGAAAATAATTTTGATAAAACACTTGAACTTCATTCTTGAGGAAAATATCATTTCTACTTCAAAAACACTTTTCCTTTCTTAAAATGTCATACAATTATAAACTAAAAGAAGTTGATTAAAAATAAACTTGAAAACTTGTAAAGGAAGCTTCTTGGAAATAATGTTTTAAAAATCCATTCATGCTGTATAAGTTAAAAAAACATTCTTCTCATACTTTTGTCGGAAAAGTCAAAAAGTACCTCGTATGAAAAACGACAAAAAAATCCTTTCATATCTTTTACTAAAAAACTCACTGAAGGGTAAAATTGAATTTAAACAATTATAGGTGTATTGAAATAATATTAAATATTTAGGAAACAAGGATGTGGATGATAAAATACTCCCCAGTAAATTCTGAAGTATAAACAATCTCGGATAAAAATTGAGATTGTGAGATTGTCCCTTACCTTAGGTCTGATTTGCTTCGTAAGTGTCTGAACCTCCTGTATAATGATTTAAATAATGTCATTTACTTATTCCAGAATCATACTCATTGTTATGATATCATATATGGTCATATTCTTAGCTTATTATTAGTAATATTTCATTGCTACTTGTTATTCGGGTGTTTATTACTTTTTGTTCTTATGCGTGTTTTGTCAAATAAATTCTTATTCTTCTTTTTAGGTTATAGATACCTCATTTACAGAATGGTATTAGTGTAATATATATCATATTTATTCACTCAATTCATTTATGAAATCATTATGCAATGAAAATCATGTAGAACGAGTCGCATCACATCGTGGAGACGATATTCCGTGCGTACGCACGAGCGATGATATCATTCCCATGATCGTGGAATTGTATTGGAGTGTATTTATACTATTTCAGAATCAATATTACTTTAAAATAATAATATATATTCATTATTTACACCATTATATCCATCCAAGTAAGGTGGTGGTGGAAAATAGATTACACCACGGCGTGGAGACTGTATTCCGTACGTACGCACGTGCGGTGATTTCGTTTTCCGTAGGATGGATAGATGGTGAAATAGGGTTTTTTAATAATTATAATAACACATCATTATATGAGTTATACTGATGTTATTACTTAATAATGAAACAACTAAAGAATAAGAAGTTTAAGAAGAAATAAAGTTGAAAGAATCGGTAACGGACATTAACTCTTCTTTGAAGCGCTTCTTTGAGGCCTCCTTTTAGGGCACTAAAATTGGTCTTTTAAGAAGACCAGGACCTCTAGGATGTTTCTAGGGAAGTGGATAGGATAAATTGGCAGGTTTTGGACGATTTTGAAGGCTCAAATTGGTGTGAGGAAGAGAGGGAGGAGGTGCCCTTTTATAAGGGAGGAGAGGGGCACCTTTGGAAAAACTAAAAATATTATTTTATTATAAATCCATATTCGGTTTTAAATATCTCCAAATTGATTTATTTCAAAGCTAAGGTGGGTATGGGTCTAAATAATCTCATAAAATAGAATTTGGACAAGTTTATTTTACTATTTTAACCTTATCATTTAGATTTAACTTTAAGTTAGATAATTTTACTGTTACCGTGTCTTTTTGTGTTCTTACACTATAAGGTTAATAAACTTACTATAACAAGCCAAACGAACCCCAAGTTTTTTATTATTAATATATATAACCTCAGCTAAGTCATTTGGCCAAACCTTATATTTTTAGGAATAAAATAACAATTAATAATATAATATTTGTTGTAAAAACTATTTTATGTCAATTTTGACACTATTTAGTAATTGATTTTTGTAAAAATCATGACAGAATGATTAGTTCGAACAAAGTTAATTAAATGAATAAAAACATGTCATATTAACCTATAAAATTAGTTTAATTCATAAAAAGTCTCAAATTACATTTATTTGGGTATTTATAACATCAATTATGTTAATATTTCATTAATAAGATAATTACTGCATCATTTTTGTGTCCTAAATAAATTAAATTATTTAATGTCTAAAAATTACAAATAAAATACCATTATGTATAAAATATTTTTGTCTTTCTAATTAATTTTTATAGTCGAATTTATCTTATGTATAACCCTATATTAAAAATTATTTACTTATTAAACTTTGATTTTAACTATTTTAACCCTTCCTTAAATAAATTAATAATAAATGTCCTAATCTAATCCATGTGGGCCTAAACTTGTCCAAATTCTATTGGATGAGTGGATTTCGACCCATCCCCACCTTAGCTTAGAAATAAAACAATTTGGAGCTATTTAAAACCGAATATGGCTTTATAATAAAATAATATTTTTTGTTTTTCCAAAGGTGCCTCTCTCCTCCCTTATAAAAGGGAACCTCCTCCCTCTCTTCCTCACACCACATTAAGCCTTCAAGCTCAGCCAACCCCTGCCAATTTATCCTCTCCACTTCCCTAGAAACATCCTAGAGGTCCTGGTCTTCTTCAAAGACCAATTTTAGTTCCCTAAAAGGAGGTCTCAAAGAAGCGCTTCCAAGAAGAGGAGGTTCAGACACTTACGAAGCAAATCGGACCTAAGGTAAGGGACAATCTTGCAATCTCAATTTTTATCTGAGATTGTTTATACTTCAGAATTTACTGGGGAGTATTTTATCATCCAGATCCATGTTTCCTCAATATGTAATATTATTTCTATCAATCTACAATTGTTTAAATCCAATTTTACCCTTCGGTGAGTTTTTAGTAAAAGATATGAAAGGAATCTTTTGTCGTTTTTCGTACGAGGTGCTTTTTGACTTTTCGGAAAAAAGTACGAGAAGAATGTTTTTTTTAACTTATACGGCATGAATGGATTTTTAAAACATTATTTCCAAGAGGCTTCCTTTACAAGTTTTCAAGTTTATTTTTAATCAACTTCTTTTAGTTTAGAATTGTATGACATGTTAAGAAAGGAAAAGTGTTTTTGAAGTAGAAAGGATATTTTCCTCAAGAATGAAGTTCAAGTGTTTTAACAAAATTATTTTCCATCTAAGATAATAAAGGGTTCTGTTTCTATCCCTATTATTAAATTTATTTGATTATGTTGCGATGGAATTATTTTTATGAATTCCTTTATCTTATATGAATTGTTTTATGATGTCACGAAGTTTAAGAATCCCATTTTTATTACATGGGTTATGCTATGATGTATGGTTTATTATTTTGTGGCACACATAATAATGGTATCATTATGAGATGGGTTTGACCTATATCTCCCTCCAATGCATTGGGTAAAGATTTTATATCTCATGAGATAGACATGGCTGGAATGGCAGGTTAAACTGGTTCAGTGAAACAGGATTGAAACGAGGAATGAACTCGATTCAGAAATGGACTTTGTCCACTAAGATAGTCTTGGAAATTAGTCTTGACTAATAAGAAATTATTCTCTATGATTATTTGTGTATTCCACAAAGCTTCATGTTTTAAGTTATTATTATTTTGATTACATTTCACTACCATGATTTATCCCATGTTATGAAATTATGATCTCTTTTACAGGATAATATTTCTAAAATGTTATGTTCTGATATATTGTATAATCCACGATGTAGAGACCTGAATCTTGACATACATATACATTACATTACTTTTTCAGAATACTTAATACATAACAAAAACATACACACAAGGACCGTAGTAGTTTAGTGTCTTTGGAAACTCGGTATATAAACTTCTAATCATGTTGAAATATCTTCAACAACTCCCATAACGATCTTCCCCTTTTTGTTTCCTTACCTAAAACCATTCTTTATTTCCTGGGGAAAATAAAACATAAAAAGGGTGAGCTCAAATTCTCAGTACGGGCAAACATAGATAACATAAAACAATCCATAAACATTTGAAAGCAAAAACTTGAACATGAAATTTAAAAATCAAAATCTTAAGCAAAGACATAAATTGTGGAAGTACGTAAGGCATATATCATAATGGAACATCAACCATGATAAAATATATTGGGAATAAAACATATAATTGTGGTAACCATTCAGCACATTTTATGATTTCCATAGTAGCCAAGGCATTGTTTTCAAGACCATCTTAGTGGACAAAGTCCCTTTCTGAATCAAGTTCACTCCTCATTTCAGTCCTGTAACACTAAACCAGATTAACTTACCATTCCAGCCATGTATATCTCATGAGATATAAATCTTTTCCCAATGCATTGGAGGGAGATATAGGTCCCACCCATCTCATAATGATATCATTCTTATGTGTTCCACAAAATCATAAACCATACATCATAGCATAACCCATGTAATAAAAATGGGATTCTTAAACATCGTGACATCATAAAACAATTCATATAAGATAAAGGAATTCATAAAAATAATTCCATCGCAACATAATAAAATAAATGTAATAATAGGGATAGAAACATAACCCTTTATTATCTTAGATGGAAAATAATTTTGATAAAACACTTGAACTTCATTCTTGAGGAAAATATCCTTTCTACTACAAAAACACTTTTCCTTTCTTAACATTTCATAAAATTATAAACTAAAATAATTTGATTAAAAATAAACTTGAAAAATTGTAAAGTAAGCTTCTTGGAAATAATGTTTTAAAAATCCATTCATGACGTATAAGTTAAAAAAACATTCTTCTCGTACTTTTGTTGGAAAAGTTAAAAAGTAACTCGTACGAAAAACAACAAAATATTCCTTTCATATCTTTTACTAAAAACTCACCGAAGGGTAAAATTGGATTTAAACAATTGTAGGTGGATGTAAATAATATTACATATTGAGGAAACATGGATGTGGATGATAAAATACTCCCCAGTAAATTCTGAAGTATAAACAATCTCGGATAAAAATTGAGATTGCGAGATTGTCCCTTACCTAGGTCTGATTTGCTTCGTAACTGTCCGAACATCCTGTATAATGATTTAAATAATTTCATTGACTTATTCCAGAATCATACTCATTGTTATGATATCATATATGGTCATATTCTTAGCTTATTATTAGTAATATTTCATTGCTACTTGTTATTCGGGTGTTTATTACTTTTTGTTCTTATGCGTGTTTTGTCGAATAAATTCTTATTATTATTTTTAGGTTATAGATACCTCATTTCCATAATGGTATTAGTGTAATATATATCATATTTATTCACTCAATTCATTTATGAAATCATTATCCAATTAAAATCATGTAGAACGAGTCGCATCAAATCGTGGAGATGGTATTCCGTACGTACGCACGAGTGATGATATCGTTCCCATGATCGTGGAATTGTATTGGAGTGTATGTATACTATTTCAGAATCAATATCAACTTCCAATAATCATATATATTCTTTCTTTACACCATTATACTCACCCAAGTAAGGTTGTGGTGGAAAATAGATTACACCATGGCATGGAGACGTTATTTCGTATGTACGCACGCGCGGTGATTTCATTTTCCGTAGGATGGATAGATGGTGAAATAGGGTTGTTTCATAATTATAATAACACATCAGTATATGAGTTATACTGATGTTATTACTTAATAATGAAACAACTAAAGAATAAGAAGTGGAAGAAGAAATAAAGTTGAAAGAATCGGTAACGGACATTACCTCTTCTTTGAAGAGCTTCTTTGAGACCTCCTTTTAGGGCACTAAAATTGTTCTTTGAAGAAGACCAGGACCTCTAGGATGTTTCTAGGGAAGTGGAGAGGAGAAATTTTCAGAGTTTTTCCGAGCTTGAAGGATCAAGGTGGTCTGATTAAGAGAGGGAGGAGGTTCCCTTTTATAAGGGAGGAGAGAGGCACCTTTGGAAATCTTAAAAATATTAATTTATAATAAATCTAACCCTATTTAAAAACCTCAAAAATGACTCATATTATAATATTAGATTATATAGGGTTGTAATCTCATCAACAAATAAAATTTAGACATGTTTGGAAATTATTTTAAACATTATCAACTTGATTTATCCTTACTTAATCAATTTAATTTTATTTGTGGTAATAACATTCTAAATTTTAAATTATAACAAATAATTACTTATTTGTTGTGAATTTTTAATAATTGGATACTTTATAACATTTTGGACCATATAAATTTAAATTTATAATTTGTATATATTTTTGTGATTTTTAAACAATTTTATAATATGTTATGTTTATAAAATAACAATAGTGTCAATTTTGATACTATTCATTTATTTGTATTCAAATAAAATATATAAAGAATATATGTTCGAACTAAAAGATTTAATAGATTCATAAAAGGTCATATATATCTATAAAATTAATGGAGCACATTAAATAGTTCATATAATATTTATTTTATTATTTTTAAAACCATTTATTTGGTTTATCTCTTAATAAAATAATTACTACAACATTTGTGTATAATTATTTAATATACTTATTTGTTGCATAAAAATTAAAAATAAAATACTATGATGAATATAAATCTATTAACTTTCACAATAATACTTTTACTCTAATTTATCATCTTAAAATAACAATATTTAAATTGTTATATTTATTAAATTATGAAGGTGACAACTTTGGCATCATTTAAAATAAAATAATATAAGTTTCATAATAACTTTTATAAGACTCCAAACGGTTATATATTAGATAATTGAATTATTATGGTGTATATATACACTACCAATAAGTTTTGTTCTAGTTTGTGGGCCTTTTAAGGGGTATTATTATTTCAATAAAAACTATATTACTGATTTTTCACTTAATAAATAATTTCTACATCATTAATGTATCACCATTAATGACAATTATTTAATCCCTAAAAATTCTAAATAAATTATCATGATGTATATAATTTTATTATCTTTGTGGAGACTATTCAAGTTTGAAGTTTTATGATGTTTATCACTAAATTAAAATTATTATACTTATAAGATTTAAGAGAGTGACATGTTGTCACTTTCTTTGGTTTTAATAATAATTAAATTATTTTCATGGTAAAAAGTCCATAAAATGAATCTAATCCAACACATATGTGATATGGGTATACTTTTAGCCATCCAATAGAATTTTGGCAGTTTTTAGGGTAATTTTATAATCTTATATTTACCCTTGATTACCCGATTTACCTTTAACTATGGTAAATAAAATTTAACGTAGTTACTATTCATAATGCCCAAAAATAAAAAGTAGATTATTAACATAATTTGTACCCATTGATTCCAAATATGGAATCCATTTTTCCAAATTCAATACACAAAAGTTTCAGAAATTAAATTAAAATTAATCCTGTTGTCGAAAGAAAACGGGTTTTTCTTTAAAACATTGCAAAAGATTGAATTGATTTAACCTATGAATTCACGGTAAAATCAATGCTAATGACATAAATTATATTAAATGGTAAAAATATATTCTATTTATACTTTAAAACCATTAATTATTATAATTTAACTATATAAATTATTACGATGAAAAAAGTTGTTTTTAATTAAAATATAGCGTGTTTTTACTATTAATTAAAATATGAAAGTTATCAGAAAAATATCAAAACTTTATCCAATGTAAATTTTTATATCCTAATTCAAAAGAAGAAGTTTATTTTTTAAAATTGAACTTATAAATATTTCAAAAACTAGGTTTAATGTGGGTGCGCCATTAAAAGGTGGCAAAACTGCATTTTTTGAAAAATACTTATTTTACCTGAAAATTTTATTTTGTTCTCATAACATGTTCTAGAAAATGTGTAAGATGAATAATAATGTTATAAAATTAAAAATTTAGTTAATACTATTCATAACAGCTAATCCATAATAATATAATAACAATATATCACTGTTTAGTGAAACCCGGTATTGCGTACAACACACGCTATCGAGGAAGGTCGTGATTGCGTGTAATGCAAGCCAAGTCAGGGTTTCATGTAGTGCAAGACTCCTTTTTTGTTTTGCATAACATAATCCAACCATATTTCATTTATACATTCAATATATATAAATATACATATATATATACACTCAATGTTGCGAACTTGAAATTGTGTGTAACAAGATCCAAGAATAGTGTTGCGTATACTGCAAGCAAATACGGTGTTGCGTATAGTACAAGATAATCTTGGTGTAGCGTACAATGGACTATATGAAAGAAATTAAAAAGAATATATCTTATAAAATCTCGGGTTGTTACATTCTACCCCCCTTAAAATCAATTTCGCCCTCGAAATTCGTCGGGGTTATAAATCGTTTACTATTCATAGAAACCCACATCGTAAAAAGGAATAAAAAAACTTAATTTTAAAATCTAAAGTATGAAACGTAACGATTACCCAAAATTAACTAATCACTGGGTTTCCACATAGGAGAACATAGGTGAAAATATGGATATGGAAGAGAAATATTACCATCATGTTCTGATGGAGTGTGGTAGAGAACGTGGCTATGAAAAAGACAATAATCACAAAGCCATAGATTTGCGATGATATAAGGTACCATCTGATTAATTGCATATAAGGGAACTAGGACAACATTTTTGGTTTTCAAGATCATTTCCTTAAATTTGTCATTAAAAGAAATACTTTCGTGATTTTGGTACAGTCTCACCGTTGGTCGTTCCTTGGACAATTTCCACTTCATCTCTTAAAGAAATGAAGATGAATTTGTCATTCGTGAAGTGTTAGCAGATCATGTGATATAATTATGGGTCATTCCATCTATCTCAAACAAAAGGTTAGAAAAAGTTATCAAAAATACATAAGTCCATCTATAGTGAGATTAATCGTATATGGTTCCTAAAATGGACTTATAATTCATATATCATACTGCTTAATATAATAAAACTAGTTTCTACTAAACAGGGACTTCCTGTAGGCCAGTGGTAGGTGATAAAGGCTTGTCGCACTTCGGTTGTAGGTTCGATTCCCATAGCCTTGTCCGATGCGATGGGTTGTCGCACGTCCTGCAAGTTGTCCTTTTTCTAAAACTACATCATTATAACATTCCATCAATAATATTGAAAAAAAGTTCTAGCCTTAAAAAATATTATCTCACATTCAACATAAACCAATCCAATCTTTATGCTTATCCAAAATACTTCTGTACATACTCATAGTATAAAGAAAACAATTACTAGAAAGGTTATCTACCAAGAATGTGAATACAAGCATTTATCCAACTTATATCATAAGATATAACTTTTTGGTTACATTCCAAACACATGAATACCTTAGTCATGTATTCTCTTGAAAAATAAATTACCATAGAACCTTAGTGAAAACATAAATGATGTCAAAAGGTAACTCTTTCCACATACCAAAATCCCAAAAATTCAATATACTCAAACCATGATATCACTTTGTCCTTATATCAGTCATGAGCTCATGAATACAATCAAACATCTCATTATCTTCTTATCCCTTCATTATGCTCATATCATCTACTTTTCAAAAATATTTGAATAACCTTCCATGGTTACTAGTATCATTCAACATATACTTTCAAATACTTTAGGAAAAACAATAGTGTAACAATCCTTAGATGATTTTTTATTCCATAGTACCATACATTATTCTTTATAAACATACAATCATTCCACTAACTTCTTAAACCACTATCTGAGCTTCATCATTTCTTTCATCTCATATTTCATTTTTAGTCTCTTCATCATCATCCACATAAATACTACTCATGTGACCATGCTGATTCTCTTCATGAGATTTTCCCTAAGGGCATTGGTTTTCATAATGCCTATACATTCCACATTTAAAACATCTAATCATTTTTGATGTCGTAGCAATACTATTATCCTTGTCCATGGTGTTAGCTGAACTTTTTCCTTTGCACTTACTGGCTTTGTGTCCTTCTTTTCCACACCCAAAGCATCTTCTAGTTCCTTTGAAACAATCTCCCCGATGCCTCTTCCCACGTGATTTACATGAGGGAAATTGAACTTTCTTTCCTCTATGATCATCATGAAACTCCATCTTTCTCTTATTATCTGAGTCGGGAAACTTACCAAAGTTGAGATTATTGATCATATTATAAGATTTCTGATTAGGCATAATAACGATGTTTGGACTTCCAAATCCCGTTTCATTTGTTTTCTCATGAAGAATATCATTCCATTTTCCGTCATATCCTCCATTATAGTGAATATTCCTCTTTCCAGCCATTTTCTAAAACCCAAAAAGAATAGTGTGAGGGGTAAAAATCATGCTAGGGAAAACAACATAATAAAGTGGGAGTACCCTCAATATCTAAGATCTTAGGTTAAATTCTAATATCGTTACCATAGTTCTAGGACTATATCTTATACGTATACTTATCCTTAGGGACATCCCTAAACATACCTTAGAAATATCTTTAGGGATCTCACTAACGTTTTCGCATCCCAGTTTCCAAAGGTTGACTAAACCTTTCCTCTGATACCAACTATAATGACCCATACTTTACATACATTGTTAGTACTTCAAAATTGAAGTACACTTATTACAACATATAACAAAACCATGAAAGGACCGTATAGGTATAGTGTCTTTAGAAACTGGGAAACATAAACAACTGGTTCATAAAGCATCTACACTGTCTCTCATTTATTTCATCATATCTATAGTCCCTTTTGGAATATCTTACTTAATAACCTTCTTCCTGATTTGGGGAAAGAAAACATACAAAAGGGTGAGCTCAAATGCTCCGTAAGGGCAAACATAGATAACATAAAACAATCCATAAACATTTGAAAGCAAAAACCTGAACATGAAATTTAAACATCAAAATCTTGAGCAAAGACATAAATCGTGGAAGTACGTAAGGCATATATCATAATGAAACATCAACCATGATAAAATATAATGGGAATAAAACATGTAATTGTGGTAACCATTCATCACATGTTATGATTTCCATAGAATCCAATGTAAAGACCCGTAAATTTCAAGGAAATATTTTTCTTAATTTTCTTTGGAATTTTACAAGAACGCAGTTTCAGACGGTACCTGATTCCGAGGCCCGGTGTGCCCGGAATCATTTTCCGAAGTTTGACTCGGGTACGTTCAGTGAACGGATGAGCGGGTTTTTCTAACTTTTGAACCGGTGCTCGGAATCGAATTCTGAGGGCACCGATGGAATCGCAGTGCCGGTATTTGCTTAGAAACACCTCTTCTGGAGTTGAGTTTTCTCGGGTGTGGTTTTTAATTTTTGGGCTTAATGTTAAGAAATAAAATAATTGGTACGAAAAACTTTATTTTATTTCACTTAAAGCCACTTAAAGCTTCTTAAGCCGAGTTGATGCGGATAGGGTGCTATCCAAAAATATCCTACCCTCTTGGTAGGATATTTTTGAGGTGGGGCCCGCACGAGTCCCACCGTTTCTTTTCTGCTAAGTAACGCCCCTGAGAAAACCCGTTATTATGAAAGTCAACTGACGCGTTTTCTTAAATTCTTAACGCACCAATTAATTGGGTGGTTAACTTCGTTAAATTAATTCTATGAATTAATTTAATCATTTCTTAACCTATTTACAATCCGTTGGCATAATAATAAAATAAGACCAACGCACGACTTCTTGAGGATTTCTCGTTGAGAGGCTTTTGACAGAAATTTTGTGCCTTCATCCTCCTTCGTGAAAAACACGAAGAACGCGAAGAACGCAAAGAACGCGGTCACCCTCGGAGATTGACGACGCTTCTTCTGAGACGTTCTTCCCCGCAACGATCTCTGATCACCAACTGCTTGAGGTAGGAGATTTTGGGTTTATTCTTTTAAATCTCTTTGTGGGTTATAACAACATCATGGATTTAATTAATATAATTAAATCTACATGTTCTTGAACCTTGGAGTTCAACGACGCGACGCCCTTCCGCGATGTGACGGTCCCCTCCTTCTGCGGTGATCAATTCTGCAAAGAACGCGCGTGCGACGACTTGACGAGGTAGGGGTTTGTTTGTGAAATAATTTATATTTCCGTGGATGTTCCTCCTAAAACAAAGAACCTGGATCAAGTGCAATTTTAATTTATTAAATTGTATCTTGTTACGTTTCCATATGATAATTTATTCTTCCCGATTGTCATCACCGAACGCGGAGGGTGCGGGCCAAATAAACACGGCCCGACAACCCTCTGCAGTTCTTCGTTGATGTGCGGATTGGCGGGCGGCGACAAAACATGTCGCAGAGGTGATTAGTTGTTTCCGTAGTGAAGTACGGGACTCGGGAGGAGCTACGGCGCAGACGGAAACAAAATCGGACCACCGGAGCAACTCCAGTGGCCCGCGGAACCCACCGGCGGCCGGAGGCGGCGGCACCCCGGCGAGCCGCCAGACAGGGCCGCCGCGGCTGAAGCCGTGGGGGCGGAGGCCAGCGGACCCGCGGCCGCGCAGGTCCGGCACACACGGGATGCGGCTTTTCCGCGTCCGCTGATCCAGCGCGGCCCCACGTGGGCCGCAGCTTCTCTTCCCGCGAGGACTTCACGCCCCGCGGCTCCCTTGCTCGGCCGCTCGGCCGAGCCGAGCTGACCCGCCGGCCGGGTCGCGCCCAGGCCAGGCCGGGCCGTGCCGAACCGGGTCGGACCTGGACCCGGGTAGGATCAACCCGGTTCGGGCCGACCCAGGGGGGGTCGGGCCAGGTCGGTCTGGGCCCAGACCCCCCGTCTTCGGACCGTTTTCGGTCTTTTACCGGTATCTTGAGCTACGGGCCTCTGAATGACGCGCCGTCAGCGGCGATGCGATCCTTGGATCGAGACGGTCGTTTCGGTATATCACACACAAGGTTTTGGAATACTTTGTGTTCGGTCGGGTCGGTTCGTACACGAAACCAACCGGGCCCTCCGAGCGGAAACGCTCATATCTTGAGCTTCGGACGTCTGATTGACGTACCGTTGACTTTGTTGTTTTCCTCTAAGTGAGACGGATCTTTTGGCATACTCCGCCCGAGGTTTGGACACAGTTGGAGTACGGTTGGGCCGGTTTTCCCTTAAAAACCAACCGGGCCCCTGGGACGAAAAAACTAATAACTCTCAGACCGGGCGTCCGATTGACGCGCCGTCTGCGATGTTGAGTTCCTGTTGACGACACAGAACTTTTGGATACATCAACTCTGGACTATGTGTCAGTTGATGTATCAGCCTCTCGGCTCGTGGAGCGGACCCTCCTGAACGAGCTTGCTGTGTGCGGGAACCCTAGAGCTGGCTGCGACTGCTACTGTGACGACGACGACTGTGCAGAGATCCTCAGTGGATTCGACGGCGACGACTACAGCACTCAGCGATCCTTTGTGGGTCAGTGTTACCGATCCTGTGCGGGTCCGATCCTGTGTGGTTCAGCGCTCAGCGGTCCTGTGTGGGCCAGCGCCTACAGGTCCTGTGTGGGCCCGATCCTGTGTGGGTCTTTGCGGGGGTTAGTTACCTATCGATCCTTTGTGGGTCAGATCCTTTGTGGGTCATTGCGGGGGTTAGTACATATCGATCCTTTGTGGGTCTGACGGCTTAGATGGATCAGTGATCATCTCTATCGTCATTCGAAGAAGTATACCTATGTGAGCTGAAACTCTGTTTTACTTTCCTTTGTGGATTGTGTTGAGCTATCCTGTGTGGATTTTACGTTTTTCTTTCTTGTGTGGACTGGGTTGTACTTGAGCTCGGATGTTGGAGCCGAGCGAGAATTGATGACTTAGGTATATGTATGGGCATATACCTAAGCAGTGTCGGATGTTACTTCGTGATTGTATCTTTCCTTTGTGGTTTATACTTTGTGGATTTTCGGAGACCTTCGGGGGTCTCGGGGTCCCTACTGAGTAGCTTATACTCACCCCTGCACGATTTATGCCCGCACTACGGTGTGTTGGTTGCAGACGACGGACAGCACTGATCATGGTGGAGGCTTGCGGAGCAGGACGGTACCTGGAGGTGGACCACTGGGCGAGACGTACTCGGAGCGGTCGGCTGGACCCGAGGAGCAGTGGAGGCTTTCTATACCCACCCTTCAGGTGGGACTTCCAGTGGACGGCTCTACGTTGCGGCTTTACTTTTTAGTTGCTGTTTTTACCCTTTTCAGTTGTACTTTACAGTTGGGCTTGTATTTCTGTCCCCCTTTACTTTTATGCACTTACTGTTGTACCAGCTTTTACTTAGTGTTTACTTTTTCCGCTTTCTTACTCGGTAGTGCTTGTTTACTTTACAAAGGCAATGCCTTCCCCTTTTACCGGGATTTACACCTTAGTGCTAGTCGCCAGCCCCTGGCCTATGGAAGGCGGGCTTGGGGTAGTCACGACACGGGCCCCGAGGACGGGTTGTGACCAATTGGTATCATAGGAGTTCGGTTCTACCGCAGACTCTGATCTTTCTTCTATGTGAAGCAATAGTGTTTAGCATATTGGGTGTGGTTATCAGTCCAGGGAGTCCAGTGTTGGTGCGGCGGCCGACGTATCCATACACTAGGACCCTGACTTCTGATTTCTGACTTAATGCACGAAAACATTGATTGCATGTGTGTTTCATGTTTTCTTTGTGATTACTTGTATCAGCTCACCAGGTATACTGTTCTGACCGTGGAGCATCTGTTTCTTTTCAGGATGGCCCCACGAAGGCAGCCAGCTAGGGTTCCGAGATTTGAGTGTGACGACAGCCCGCCGAGCGACGAGGCCTCGGTACAGGGCCCTTTGACAGCAGAGGCACCAGTGGTACCTCTACCCGTCGAGCCACCGATGCTTCCAGCACCATCTGCTGACAATGCACATCACCTCAGTGCACTGCATGAGTTCCAGCGCCAGCGACCACCCAGGTTCCGCAGGGACATGAACCCTCAGGCAGCCGAGGACTGGCTGGAGGCAGTGGTATGAGTTTTCAGACTAGTGAGGACGCCAGCAGACCTCATGGTGATCCTCGCAGCAAGCCTACTGCACGCAGCAGCAGGACGATGGTGGAGCTTGATGCTCCAGGTGCACGATGAGGCATCTCTCCTCTGGACAGACTTTGAGGTCCTCTTCCGCTCAGAGTTCGTCCCGGCCACCCTCCGTGCGGTGCGCATCCAGGAGCTTCTTCAGCTGCGGCAGGGCAGCTTGACGGTCACCCAGTACTCAGCGAGATTTACTGATCTCTCGCGTTACCCGACAGACATGGTACGGGACCCGTTCATTTGGGCCCTGACCTTTGAGAAGGGATTGAGACACGAGATCAGGGCATCGCTGATCTCCCTCAGCATTCCGACTCAGGCAGGAGTACAAGAGCGATCTCTTTTGATCGAGAGCTTCCTTGCTGAGCTTTCATCAGCAGCGAGACCTACCGCAGGGCGGCAGGTAGAAGAGTCTTCTGCAGCAGGCAGCCGACGGATGACTCAGGGTTCCAGGAAGACCAGACCCTCACGTAGACGGCCTCAGGACACTGGCTTAGCAGTGCGGGCACACAGCACAGAGCCAGTCTTTCGAGAGGCAGGTAGTTCTACACATGCGGCGGGCAGGGTCACATGGCTCGTGACTGCCTGACCCACCGTGCCGAGGAGCAGCAGACAGTTGAGGGGCCACCCAGGCAGAGGCAGAGGGTCAACCGTGGCGGTCCGCAAGGAGGAGGCGAACGAGGCAGAGGAGCTGGCCAAGCAGCAGGTGGTGGGCGACGCTTTGAGGCTCTACCACCACCACCACCAGGAGGTCCACCCTGTAACGCCCCGACCCCAGCTACCCAGAGTCGGTGCATTACTTCGTAACATTGGCATGATCACAAGAAAGATCAAATCCCGAAAGACCGATTTGTTTAGTAGCCTTGGAAACACTAGATATATTCATAAGTTTTACATTACATCATAAAATGAAAAACTACTACAACAACATAATGTTTCCAACGTCCACACTATAAACCCCTCATAATATCCCTGCAAGTCAATCATAATTTACTTCTTCACTACCTGGGAAAAATAAAACATAGAAAAGGGGTGAGCTCAAATGCCCAGTAAGGATAACAATAAAGCGGAACATTCAAAATAAGCATAAACATTTAAGGCAATGAATTACTAAAACAAAAGCCTTTTAAAATTGAACTTCAACATAGTATGGCATAAATAAAATGAAATAATTCCATTTACTTGTTCACATGGATATTCTACTAATCGAATAATCACATGCAAAAATCAATAACCACTTTCATAATGTTGGAATGCATAATGCTAAACGTTAATTTCTTTTTCTAGGCCTCATCCCAAGACCTAGGGGTTACTTCTAACCGGAACCCAACCCGGAGTGCCTCTAATAACCGGACACCAACCCGGAGTGCCTCTAATAACCGGACACCAACCCGGAGTGCCTCTAATAACCGGACACCAACCCGGAGTGCCTCTAATAACCGGACACCAACCCGGAGGGCATACTTTTACCAGTCCCTAACCTGGAGGGCTTACTTTAACCAGTCCCCAACCTGGAGGGCTTACTTTTACCGGTCCCCAACCCGGAACATACTTGTTTAGCACATTCATCTGAAGAAAAGTTTGAAATATAACATAAACATTCGGATTAAAACTAGCATACGAAATGTCAATAGTTTCACCATAAACTATGAATGGTATAAAATAGCACATCCACAGTCAAACATATCACAAAACCTTCAATACAATATAGAAGTTTTGTATCATAATAAATCAACTTCAAATAATCTTAAAATCCATCAAAGGATGTTGACATAGATGAAATCAAAATTCTTTTTAAAGAAGTATCTCCTTTTATTTTGAAATCATTTAAGATGCATATAAAATAAAACATTTTCTTTGAAAATATTCTTATAAGCTTGTATGGAAAGCTTCAACGACTTTATAACGGTGGAAAATAACCGCACCCGCCGTATAAGTTAAAAAAAACATTCTTACCTCAATTCCGTCGAAAAGGTTAAAAAGAACCTTGTTTTGAAAACGACGGAAAGATTCCTTTATAAACCTCTTATAAAAAGTCAAACAAGGGTATAAATGACCTTAACCCATATTCTTGTAAATAGTAAAAATGTTTTGAAATACATTTCGAAGAAACATGGATGTGGATGATAAAGAGATCCAGTAGATTATTACGTATAAACAACCTCGAATAATGAAGAGATTGTGAAATAACCCTTACCAATTTGGTAACTTATGAAACATACAACCCATGAAAGAGGTATCATACAATGAATATTTAAATACACATAAATTAGAGTGTATTACACAAAGAATATAATTATGGGTAGTACATACACCACACAAAAGGTGATGGTGGCAATATGACATGAATCTCACGGGAATAAGGAGTGAGATGAAAACCCCTTACCTTGTACTTTTCCTTGGTTGGGGTAGGTTAACCTCCTGTATAATGGTGAAATAATTGTTATTAAATTATACAAGAATCATATATATTAATATGATATCATATATGATCTTTTAATATTGCTTTATTAATAATATCTTAGTATTATCGTCGTTTCGGGTGATAATCGATTCGTTCTTCTTAAATGTTTGGTTACGTAAGACATTTTTGTAATGGGTAGATTATATCTTATTCATAATCAGAATGATATTAACATTATTTTTAACCCTAAAATGAGAATAAGACTTGAATGGATACGATGGAGGATGGATCTCACCGCGTTCGTGGAGACGGTAGTCCGTACGTACGCACGAACGCTACTTCCATTTAATTTTTATTTTAAAAGAATTGAATCCAAATGATACATAGGTATATTACTATTCTAGTATAATATAATATTTTATATATGTTACTTAAGTTAATTAACACCATCCTTTATACGTTCCATGTGTGGTATGAACGAGTCATATCATTTTAAGGGGGCGGTAGTCCGCACTTCCTCAAATGAAATTATCGTATGTATATACAACATGAAACGAATAATGGTATGAAATAAAATGGAATTACAGAAGCTTATATATAAAATATATATCATTAATATCATATTTAATTACAGTTCCATCATAATGGCCACCATGAGAGGTGGTAAGATGTATTTGAACAATCATCGTTTCGTGAGGCGTTAGTTTGCCATCGACAGAAACATTATGTTCATCATCCATTAGATGGAGTTGTGTGTATGTGTAGTTTGAATCCTTCTTATAACAACATCCTAGTATATTGAGGATACTGGTGTTGTTACAAAAGAAAGGAAATAAAAAGATTTTGGGGGTTGGAGAAGCAAAATAAATGAAAATACTTTAAGAGAAATTGTTACCTTTAATTTAGGTAACTCACTTTGGTTGGAACCAAAGGACTTCTTGAAATGCTTTATGCCTAAGGGGAAGCTTCAAGGAGGAGGAGAGGGATGTGGGGAGCTTATTTGGGCAGAGTTTGGACGAGCCAAGTGGCTTGAGAGGTGTGAGGAAAAGAGAAGGAGGAGTTCCCTTTTATAAGAGGGGTGAGGGGCACCTTTGGAAAAGCTAGAAATATTAATTTATAATAAATTCATATTCGGTTTCCAAAGGCTCCAAAGTTGACTATTCAAAGGATGAGGTGGGGATAGGTCGAAAACAACTCATCCAATAGAATTTAGACAGGTTTGGGTACTTATATTAACCTTATCTTTAAGTATTAACTCTAAGTTAATTAGTTTCACTTTTACAATGTCTCTTTGTATTTTTATATAATATGGTTAATAAACTTACTATATACATCCAAGCGACCCCCAAGTGGTCCATTAATGATTAACCTATCATAATATAAGTCTTTTGGCCGAACCTTAGATTTTTAGGAATTTAATATCAATTAATAATATAATATTTGTTTTAAGAACTCTTTTATGTCAATTTTGACACTATTCAATAGTTGATTTTTGTGAAACTCATAACAGATTGATTACTTCGAAAAAAGTCAATTAAATCAATCCTAATATATCATATTATCCTAGAAAATTAGTTTAATTCATTAAAAGTTTCATATTATATTTATTTGGGTATTTATAATATCAATTATTTTAATTTTTCACTATTATAGTAATTACTGCATCATCATTGTGTCATAAATAAAATAAATTATTTAATGTCTAAAAATTATAAATAAAATATCATTATGTAGGAAATCTTTTTATATTTCTAATGAATATTTATAATCGAAATTACAACATGTATAACCCTATGTAAAAATTGTTCTTCTAAAAGATGTAAGCTTATGTCATTTTTATTTTTATTTTAACTTTATTAATATAAAGTGTCATTATCACTTACAAGTGAATCCATGGGGTCCCAAAATAGACCCAAAGATTCCCATGGTCGACCATGTATCAACCAATAGGGTTAAGACACGTTTTAGGGTAATTTAGTATTATTATAATATTATTTTTTTAACCCTTATTTACCGGATTTACCCTTTAACCATGGTAAATAAAATATTTACCACAGTAACTATTCAAAATGTCTAAAAATAAAAGTTACCTATTTACACCATTTGAACATCCTGATTCCAAATATGTAATCCATTTTTCTAAATTCAAAACACAGAAGTGGCAGAAATTAATTTAAAATTAATTCCCGCTGTCAAAACAAAAAGCGTGTTTTTAAGAGGTAATAACTATCAAAAGATTGACACTTGTTTATGTTCGGTTTAATTGTAAAATTATGTCCAATGACCAAAATTATATTAAATGGTAAAAATATATTCTAAATATACTTTAAAACTACTAAAATTCATAATTTATCACTATTAATTATTTTGATTAAAAAAGTTGTTTTTAATTAAAATTTAGTAATTTTCACTATTCATCAAAATATGAAAGTTATCCGAAAAGTACCAAAATTTCACCTTAGGCTAAATTCGATATTCCGAATCCAAAAATGAAGTCCATTTTAAAATATAAAATATATATAATTTCAAAATTTAGGTATTACTATTCATAACGGCTAGTTTGATTGGTTGTGGCGTGTGTTAAAACTCAAGGTTGCATACAACACACGCTACTATTTTATTCAAAGGAAAGCTTACCGTGGAAGCTTGGGATGTTTCATTTTAAATTTTTTTTTTGATGTCCCAATTTATTCAGATAGTTTAAAATATTTTATTTAAAAAGGTTTCACTATTAAAGTTGATAAAAGTGCAATACTGAAAATGAATCTGTTCTTGCATTATGACTAAGAAACTCATAATAGAGATTCTAAAATTATAAGGATTATATAAAGTTCAAAATGTTGTTAATACTATTCATGACCTCTTTTAATGGATTTTTTTTTTGTACGTCATGGTGTGATTGAACTCGGTGTTGCGTGTAGTGCAAGTTATTGAATTATTTTTAAGAAATAACACACTATGAAATCCTGGGGTGTTACATTCTCCCCTCCTTCAATAAATTGCGTCCTCGCAATTTGAAATTGTTCTTCGAAAATAAAAGGTTGAAAATAGAAAATATCTTTGTGGGAAAACCCACATCGGAAATTAGGTTACTAAAATTTAGTCTTAATATGAGGAAAAGAGAAATAAAAGAGTCACCACCAAATTATGATCTCGATTAAGAGAACATTGGTGGCAATTAGAGACATATAATTGGAGGAAAAACGTAAATATTTATAGGTAGTGATTGAGATCATCAATCACAAACAAGTGTATAATTGAGGTCCTTAAATTCATCAATCTATGATGATTTGAAATACCATCGGTTCAACAAAACATAGGGTATTAGGATAACACATTTTTGACGTTTCAAAATATCATAGTTGAAATCCCACATCGAAAAATGAATTAACGAGGCCTCTATTTAAAATAAAGAGTGGAAAGTATGAAGATTACCGAAAATAACACATACTAGGGTTCCATGTAGGAAAATATGGATATGGAAGAGAAATCCAACCATCAATTATCTGATGGAGAGTGGTAGAGAACATGGCTATGAAAAGGCCAACAATCCCAAAGCCATGAATTAGTGATGATTTAAGGTACCATCTAGGACAACATTTTTGTTCTAAGTTCCTTTTATTAATGTTGAGGAATATATTTATGAGATTGGCTAAGATCATAAGGAGATATACTTACTTTATAATTAGAGTTTTATCCAGTAATAAATTTCTACCACAAACTCATCTTTCACTCTAAAAGATAATAGAATGTAATTTTTTTATTTATACTATTCGTACAGGGTTCCAAAATAAATGAATTTATAATTCATCTACTAGATCTTTAAAAAAAACAACATTATTTAATCCAGGACATCTCGTGGGACAGTGGTAGGTGATACACCCTTGTCGCCCTTCGGTTGCGGGTTCAAGTCTCGCAGCCTTGCCGGACGCGACGGGTTGCCGCCCGACCTCCGGGTTGTCCTTTTATGGCCATCCAAAATTAATCTCAAACTAGAATTTATCCAAAATATTTCTGACCAAACTCACAGTCCAACATTTATAAGGAAGTTAAAAATAATGTGGATCCTTTTTACCACGTAATAGCATATGAATACCTTCATCATGTATTCTTTTAATACACTGAAACATCCTGAATTACCATATTCCTTATTGATTACATTCATGCTCCCTTATTCCATATAGAATGCTGGATATACCTCATCAATCCAAAAATGTTTTAAACCCCAACAATAATGGAATATACAGATCATTAATCAGTTCCAAGGTAGTCAAGAATATCCAATATAATTTATCCAAAACAATCATGTATTATTCCAAAATCACTAACTCGGTATCAGAACTATATTATGGTTTATCATTCTCTCAACCATATATTTTCCAAAAATTTATCCTGCTATTGAGTCACTTTTCTTTGTTCCACACAATCTCAAGTCCTTAATGAAATAGTACTACAGTACAATCCTTATATACTCCATAATTATTATAACAAGTACATTGTTGATACAACACTCAATTGACATAATCAACATAAGAACTCTAATCATTCCTCTTCATCTGTGGTAGTATCATAACTTGATTATTATCCAATAGCATCATTTGCGGCATAGTCTGATGACTGGGGCATAGGTTCGCGTAGTGTCCAAACTCCTTGCAAATGAAGCATTGTACATTTGAAACCATTTTATCACCCTTGCAGTCATGTACTTTGTGCCCTTTTCCTCCACACTTATAACAAACTCCCATTCCTTTCAGGCAAGTTCCAGGGTGTTTCTTCCCACAGTTACCACATATGGGAAAATTCTTCTTTTCCCTCTTCCCTTTATCCATTTTTCTCTCTTCCATCCTTTTCTTCTCTTGCTTCCCTTCAAAACCATAGGACTCAGTAAACTCTTTACTTATCTTATCAACACATGATATTATTTCTTCATATGATGATAATACATGGGAGACTATTTCTATTATAAATTCTAGCTTAAGACCATGAAAGATATGATCCTTCCTTCTCTTTGAATCATGTGTATTTCTGGAGTTCTCATTCCTTCTACTGGGCGCCATTTCTAAACAATGGCATAAACTAGATCAGTTTATGAATCAAAATACATAATCCCATACTTATAAAACACTTAACATAAATTGAACTATTTATGGATATAATCCATAATCATAAAAATGTTTTCTTTGAGGAAGTATATACTCATAAACCCTTCATAATGATTTGTAAAGAAAATGAGAGTTATCCTAAGCATTTCCCCGGGAGTGTCGTAACCAAGAGTGCAGCAAGGCCCGTTGTCGTGCACCAGTTCCCGTTCGAGTCTAGCTCAAAGCGGTGTTTTCGGGTTTTACCCCTAGGTACATCTGTGCCAGAGCCGCCTCTACCTGCTCGTATCCAGACAGGGATGTATTGCTCGGAAAACTCACAAAATCTCTACAATACCAAAATTCTAGGAAGTTCTTCTATACTAATCCTCAAAGTTCATCTTAGGTATACGTGCTCTAATCAGAGTTTATCTAAATCTAGCTTCCAAGGTTTGTACTAAACTTCCTCTGATACCAACTGTAACGCCCCGACCCCAGCTACCCAGAGTCGGTGCATTACTTCGTAACATTGGCATGATCACAAGAAAGATCAAATCCCGAAAGACCGATTTGTTTAGTAGCCTTGGAAACACTAGATATATTCATAAGTTTTACATTACATCATAAAATGAAAAACTACTACAACAACATAATGTTTCCAACGTCCACACTATAAACCCCTCATAATATCCCTGCAAGTCAATCATAATTTACTTCTTCACTACCTGGGAAAAATAAAACATAGAAAAGGGGTGAGCTCAAATGCCCAGTAAGGATAACAATAAAGCGGAACATTCAAAATAAGCATAAACATTTAAGGCAATGAATTACTAAAACAAAAGCCTTTTAAAATTGAACTTCAACATAGTATGGCATAAATAAAATGAAATAATTCCATTTACTTGTTCACATGGATATTCTACTAATCGAATAATCACATGCAAAAATCAATAACCACTTTCATAATGTTGGAATGCATAATGCTAAACGTTAATTTCTTTTTCTAGGCCTCATCCCAAGACCTAGGGGTTACTTCTAACCGGAACCCAACCCGGAGTGCCTCTAATAACCGGACACCAACCCGGAGTGCCTCTAATAACCGGACACCAACCCGGAGTGCCTCTAATAACCGGACACCAACCCGGAGTGCCTCTAATAACCGGACACCAACCCGGAGGGAATACTTTTACCAGTCCCTAACCTGGAGGGCTTACTTTAACCAGTCCCCAACCTGGAGGGCTTACTTTTACCGGTCCCCAACCCGGAACATACTTGTTTAGCACATTCATCTGAAGAAAAGTTTGAAATATAACATAAACATTCGGATTAAAACTAGCATACGAAATGTCAATAGTTTCACCATAAACTATGAATGGTATAAAATAGCACATCCACAGTCAAACATATCACAAAACCTTCAATACAATATAGAAGTTTTGTATCATAATAAATCAACTTCAAATAATCTTAAAATCCATCAAAGGATGTTGACATAGATGAAATCAAAATTCTTTTTAAAGAAGTATCTCCTTTTATTTTGAAATCATTTAAGATGCATATAAAATAAAACATTTTCTTTGAAAATATTCTTATAAGCTTGTATGGAAAGCTTCAACGACTTTATAACGGTGGAAAATAACCGCACCCGCCGTATAAGTTAAAAAAAACATTCTTACCTCAATTCCGTCGAAAAGGTTAAAAAGAACCTTGTTTTGAAAACGACGGAAAGATTCCTTTATAAACCTCTTATAAAAAGTCAAACAAGGGTATAAATGACCTTAACCCATATTCTTGTAAATAGTAAAAATGTTTTGAAATACATTTCTAAGAAACATGGATGTGGATGATAAAGAGATCCCAGTAGATTATTACGTATAAACAACCTCGAATAATGAAGAGATTGTGAAATAACCCTTACCAATTTGGTAACTTATGAAACATACAACCCATGAAAGAGGTATCATACAATGAATATGTAAATACACATAAATTAGAGTGTATTACACAAAGAATATAATTATGGGTAGTACATACACCACACAAAAGGTGATGGTGGCAATATGACATGAATCTCACGGGAATAAGGAGTGAGATGAAAACCCCTTACCTTGTACTTTTCCTTGGTTGGGGTAGGTTAACCTCCTGTATAATGGTGAAATAATTGTTATTAAATTATACAAGAATCATATATATTAATATGATATCATATATGATCTTTTAATATTGCTTTATTAATAATATCTTAGTATTATCGTCGTTTCGGGTGATAATCGATTCGTTCTTCTTAAATGTTTGGTTACGTAAGACATTTTTGTAATGGGTAGATTATATCTTATTCATAATCAGAATGATATTAACATTATTTTTAACCCTAAAATGAGAATAATACTTGAATGGATACGATGGAGGATGGATCTCACCGCGTTCGTGGAGACGGTAGTCCGTACGTACGCACGAACGCTACTTCCATTTAATTTTTATTTTAAAAGAATTGAATCCAAATGATACATAGGTATATTACTATTCCAGTATAATATAATATTTTATATATGTTACTTAAGTTAATTAACACCATCCTTTATACGTTCCATGTGTGGTATGAACGAGTCATATCATTTTAAGGGGGCGGTAGTCCGCACTTCCTCAAATGAAATTATCATATGTATATACAACATGAAAAGAATAATGGTATGAAATAAAATGGAATTACAGAAGCTTATATATAAAATATATATCATTAATATCATATTTAATTACAGTTCCATCATAATGGCCACCATGAGAGGTGGTAAGATGTATTTGAACAATCATCGTTTCGTGAGGCGTTAGTTTGCCATCGACAGAAACATTATGTTCATCATCCATTAGATGGAGTTGTGTGTATGTGTAGTTTGAATCCTTCTTATAACAACATCCTAGTATATTTAGGATACTGGTGTTGTTACAAAAGAAAGGAAATAAAAAGATTTTGGGGGTTGGAGAAGCAAAATAAATGAAAATACTTTAAGAGAAATTGTTACCTTTAATTTAGGTAACTCACTTTGGTTGGAACCAAAGGACTTCTTGAAATGCTTTATGCCTAAGGGGAAGCTTCAAGGAGGAGGAGAGGGATGTGGGGAGCTTATTTGGGCAGAGTTTGGACGAGCCAAGTGGCTTGAGAGGTGTGAGGAAAAGAGAAGGAGGAGTTCCCTTTTATAAGAGGGGTGAGGGGCACCTTTGGAAAAGCTAGAAATATTAATTTATAATAAATTCATATTCGGTTTCCAAAGGCTCCAAAGTTTACTATTCAAAGGATGAGGTGGGGATAGGTCGAAAACAACTCATCCAATAGAATTTAGACAGGTTTGGGTACTTATATTAACCTTATCTTTAAGTATTAACTCTAAGTTAATTAGTTTCACTTTTACAATGTCTCTTTGTATTTTTATATAATATGGTTAATAAACTTACTATATACATCCAAGCGACCCCCAAGTGGTCCATTAATGATTAACCTATCATAATATAAGTCTTTTGGCCGAACCTTAGATTTTTAGGAATTTAATATCAATTAATAATATAATATTTGTTTTAAGAACTCTTTTATGTCAATTTTGACACTATTCAATAGTTGATTTTTGTGAAACTCATAACAGATTGATTACTTCGAAAAAAGTCAATTAAATCAATCCTAATATATCATATTATCCTAGAAAATTAGTTTAATTCATTAAAAGTTTCATATTATATTTATTTGGGTATTTATAATATCAATTATTTTAATTTTTCACTATTATAGTAATTACTGCATCATCATTGTGTCATAAATAAAATAAATTATTTAATGTCTAAAAATTATAAATAAAATATAATTATGTAGGAAATCTTTTTATCTTTCTAATGAATATTTATAATCGAAATTACAACATGTATAACCCTATGTAAAAATTGTTCTTCTAAAAGATGTAAGCTTATGCCATTTTTATTTTTATTTTAACTTTATTAATATAAAGTGTCATTATCACTTACAAGTGAATCCATGGGGTCCCAAAATAGACCCAAAGATTCCCATGGTCGACCATGTATCAACCAATAGGGTTAAGACACGTTTTAGGGTAATTTAGTATTATTATAATATTATTTTTTTAACCCTTATTTACCGGATTTACCCTTTAACCATGGTAAATAAAATATTTACCACAGTAACTATTCAAAATGTCTAAAAATAAAAGTTACCTATTTACACCATTTGAACATCCTGATTCCAAATATGTAATCCATTTTTCTAAATTCAAAACACAGAAGTGACAGAAATTAATTTAAAATTAATTCCCGCTGTCAAAACAAAAAGCGTGTTTTTAAGAGGTAATAACTATCAAAAGATTGACACTTGTTTATGTTCGGTTTAATTGTAAAATTATGTCCAATGACCAAAATTATATTAAATGGTAAAAATATATTCTAAATATACTTTAAAACTACTAAAATTCATAATTTATCACTATTAATTATTTTGATTAAAAAAGTTATTTTTAATTAAAATTTAGTAATTTTCACTATTCATCAAAATATGAAAGTTATCCGAAAAGTACCAAAATTTCAACTTAGGCTAAATTCGATATTCCGAATCCAAAAATGAAGTCCATTTTAAAATATAAAATATATATAATTTCAAAATTTAGGTATTACTATTCATAACGGCTAGTTTGATTGGTTGTGGCGTGTGTTAAAACTCAAGGTTGCATACAACACACGCTACTATTTTATTCAAAGGAAAGCTTACCGTGGAAGCTTGGGATGTTTCATTTTAAATTTTTTTTTTAATGTCCCAATTTATTCAGATAGTTTAAAATATTTTATTTAAAAAGGTTTCACTATTAAAGTTGATAAAAGTGCAATACTGAAAATGAATCTGTTCTTGCATTATGACTAAGAAACTCATAATAGAGATTCTAAATTTATAAGGATTATATAAAGTTCAAAATGTTGTTAATACTATTCATGACCTCTTTTAATGGATTTTTTTTTTGTACGTCATGGTGTGATTGAACTCGGTGTTGCGTGTAGTGCAAGTTATTGAATTATTTTTAAGAAATAACACACTATGAAATCCTGGGGTGTTACACACCCCGGCCACAGGGAGCAGGCGGGCAGAGACAAGCACAGCTCCAGGCAGCGGAGGCCTACGACCACGGCGTGCCCGAGATGATTTGAGGTATGATCTGTGTCTATTCCACCCTTTCTGAAGTTCTTATAGACACATGAGCGAGTCACTCCTTCATAGTCACTGCCCTTGTTCGGAGCTCGGAGATTCCAACAGAGCCTTTGGCTTGATCCTTATGGCTAGAGACTCCTACGGAAGCAGACTCGACGATTACGCACGGGTGCCGGCATTGTGAGCTTACTCTAGGAGGCGATAGATTCAGCTGGGATCTTCTTGTAGCAGCGTCGAGGCCTTACGACATCATCTTGGGCATGGATTGGTTATCTACAGTCCATGCACAGATTGACTGTATCAGGAACAAGGTGCGATGTGTACGCACCGACGGGAGTAGGTTCACCTTCACCAGAGAGAAGAGAGCCTTCGCAGCACAGGATGTAATTTCGCAGAGGAGAGGACAGCCCATCACTCATCAGTTGGCTAGCCTTATCCTAGGAGCTGTTGATGTGCGGAGTCCTTGTTTTCCTGCAGTGGTGGATCAGTACGCGGACGTCTTTCCAAACGACGTTTCAGGGCTACCTCCTCGCAGATAGGTAGAATTTCATATTGATTTGTACCCCGGGACAGCCCTGATATCCACTCCAGCATATCGGATGGCCCCCGCTGAGCTTCGAGAGCTACGAGTACAGTTGGAGGACTTACAGGCCAAGGGTTTCATCCGACCCAGTGTTTCACCCTGGGCTTCCCCGATATTGTTCGCCAAGAAGGTGGACAGGAGCTTGCGACTGTGTGTCAACTATCTTCGCCTAAACCAGGTGACAGTGAGGAACAAGTATCCGCTACCGAGGATTGATGGCCTCTTCGATCAGCTTAAGGGAGCATGGTGGTTCTCAAAGATAGACCTCAGGTCAGGCTATCATCAGCTCAGAGTTCGAGACGAGGACGTGCAGAAGACGGACTTCAGATGTCGGTATGGCCACTATGAGTTCTTGGTTATGCCTTTCAGCGTAACCAATTCTCCAGCGGTGTTCATGGGCCTCATGAATAGGATATTTCAGCCATACCTTGATCGATTTGTCGTGGTCTTCATCGATGACATTTTGATATACTCGACGACTGAGGAGGAGCACGCCTACCACTTACGGGTTGTACTAGACACACTCCGAGAGCACCATCTTTATGGAAAGCTCTCGAAGTGTCAGCTCTGGATACGTGAGGTCCACTTCTTGTGGCACGTCCTCTCTGATGCGGGAGTTGTAGTGGATCCTGCGAAGATCGAGGCAGTGCTAGCTTGGGAGCCACCTAGGAGCGTGACGGAGGTGCAGAGTTTCTTGGGACTAGCTGGATACTACCGGAGATTCATTCCAGACTTCTCCAGAGTTTCGGCACCACTCTCAGCTTTGACAAAGAAGGGGAAACCCTTTGTGTGGTCAGAGAGATGTCAGTAGAGCTTCTAGGAGCTGAGACAGAGATTGACCAGCATACCTATCTTGAGGTTGCCTGAGGAGGGAGTAGGGTACGTAGTCTATTGCGATGCATCAGGGACCATACTCAGGTGTGTACTGATGTAGGAGCGGGCAGTGATCGCCTATGGATCACGTCAGTTGAGGCCGCATGAGCAGAACTACACTACCCATGACCTGGAGTTAGCAGTAGTGGTCTTCGGTTTGAAGACATGGCGACACTACCTGATGGGCGAGCACTTTACAGTCTTTTCTGACCATCAGAGTCTCAGGTACATCTTCTCTCAGAAGGACCTGAACCTAAGACAGTGGCGATGGCTCGAGTTCCTCCAGGACTATGACTTTGAGATAGTCTATACTCCTGGGAAGGGGAACGTGGTAGTCGATGCTCTCAGTAGGAGGACGGGCATTCAGCTACTTGAGGAGGTGACAGAGCAGCTAGCCGCTTTGCAGATATCCTTCATGGATAGAGATGGAGCAGCCTTACTCCATTCTCTCACAGTCACCCCTCCACTACTGCAGCGGGTCAGAGAGGCACAGCGTGGGGACGCCGACTGTGAGACGCGGCATGCGCAGTTATCCTCAGGATAGGCACTTGATGGCTTCTCCTTTGGAGAAGAGCACGACATCCTTTTTAGAGGACGTACCTTGGTACCAGTCGCTTTACGAGAGGAGGTGCTGAGAGAGTTTCACACTTCTCCTTTGGCGGTACATCCTGGAGTGGCGAAGATATACCAGGACCTCAGACGACAGCACTGGTGTCCAGGCATGAAGAAGGCTATGGAAGAGTTCGTTTCTCGATGCATCACCTGCCAGCAGGTGAAGGTAGAGCATCAGGTACCAGCAGGCTTGGTACAGCCCTTGGAGGTCCCGGAGTGGAAGTGGGACGGCATATCTATGGACTTCGTGACTGGACTTCCATGCACTTCCAGAGGTCACGACTCCATTTGGGTGATTGTCGACCGACTCACCAAGTCGGCTCACTTCTTAACCATCAGAGAGCAGGGCTCAGTGGAGAGCTTGGGGAAACTCTACATTCAGAAGATTGTAAGGCTTCACGGTGTGCCATCATCTATCATCTCCGATCGAGATGCTCGCTTTACTTCCTGGCTTTGGAAGGGGTTGCAGGAGGCGTTCGGGACGCAGCTACGTCTGAGCATCGTCTTTCACCCTCAGACGGATGGTCAGACAGAGAGGACCATTCAGACTCTCGAGGACATGCTCCGCGCACGTGTCCTCGACTTTGGTCGCAGTTGGGAGGACCACCTACCCTTGGTGGAGTTCACGTACAACAACAGTTACCACTCCACCATAGGGATGTCACCATACGAGGCATTGTACGACAGACCTTCCAGATCTCCTTTGTGCTAGACAGACCCTGGGGAGTCAGCACTTGTGGGACTAAATATGGTCCGGGCCATGACAGAGAAGGTCCAGGTCATCCAGAAGCGGATGAGGACAGCTCAGAGCCAGCAGAAGTCTTACGCTGACAAGAGGCGGAGGCCACTAGAGTTCGAGGGTGGCGACCACGTCTTCTTGCGTGTCTCACCTCGACGTGGATTACGGAGATTTGGCCGAGGCGGAAAGTTGTCTCCACGCTTCATCAGACCATTCCAGGTCCTTATCAGGATTGGCGAGGTGGCTTATCGCCTGGCTCTACCACCTCAGTTGCATCGGGTGCACGACGTCTTCCACGTATCTTAGCTGAGGAGATATGTGCACGACCCGACACACATCATTGACCATGGGGAGGTGGACGTTGATGATGGGGCGACTTTTGTGGAGGTTCCGATGGAGATCGAGGATCGACAAGAGCGGGTCCTATGTGGACGGTCGATTCCTCTATTGCGCATCAGATGGTAGCACGGGAACCTCTAGGAGAGCACTTGGGAGCGGGAGGCTCAGATGCGTGCTCAGTACCCACATTTGTTTCCCTAGCTTATGATGTATCTTTACGGGGACATAAATCCCTGAGGTGGGAGTGATGTAAAGACCCGTAAATTTCAATGAAATTTTTTTCTTAATTTTCTTTAGAATTTTACAAGAACAGAGTTTCAGACAGCACCTGATTCTGAGGCCCGGTGTGCCCGGAATCATTTTCCGAAGCTTGACTTGGGTACGTTCAGTGAACGGACGAGCGGGTTTTTCTAACTTTTGAACCGGTGCTCGGAATCGAATTCTGAGGGCACCGATGGAATCGCAGCGCCGGTATTTGCTTAGAAACTCCTCTTCCGGAGTTGCGTTTACTCGGGTGTGCCTTTTAATTTTTGGGCTTAAAGTTTTGAAATAAAATAATTGGTATGACAAACTTTATTTTATTTCACTTAAAGCCACTTGAAAGCCACTTAAATCTTCTTAAGCTGAGTTGATGCGGATAGGGTGCTATCCAAAAATATCCTACCCTCTTGGTAGGATATTTGTGAGGTGGGGCACAAACGAGCCCCACCGTTTCTTTTCCGCTAAGTAACGCCCCCGCGAAAACCCGTCATTATGAAAGTCAACTGACATGTTTTCTTAAATTCTTAACGCACCAATTAATTGGGCGGTTAACTTCGTTAAATTAATTATATGAATTAATTTAATCGTTTCTTAACCTGTTTACAATCCGTTGGCGTAATAATAAAATAAGACCAGCGCACGACTTCTTGAGGATTTCTCGTTGAGAGGCTTTTGACAGAAATTTTGTGCCTTCATCCTCCTTTGCGAAGAACATGAAGAACGCGAAGAATGCAAAGAACGTCGTCACCCTCGTAGATTAACGACGCTTCTTTTGAGACGTTCTTCCCTGCAACGATCTCCGATCACCAACTGCTTGAGGTAAGAGATTTCGGGTTTCTTCTTTTAAATATCTTTGTGGGTTATAACAACATCATGGATTTAATTAATATAATTAAATCTGCATGTTCTTGAACCTCGGAGTTCGACGACGCGACGCCCTTTCACGACGCGACGGTCCCCTCCTTCCGCGGCGATCAATTCCGCGAAGAACGTGTGTGCGACGACTTGACGAGGTAGGGGTTTGTTTGTGAAATAATTTATATTTCCGTGGATGTTCCTCCTAAAACAAAGAACCTGGATCAAGTGCAATTTTAATTTATTAAATTGTATCTTGTTACGTTTCCATATGATAATTTATTCTTCCTGATTTTTATCACCTAACGTGGAGGATGCGGGCCAAATAAACACGGCCCGACAACCCTCCGCAGTTCTTTGTTGATGTGCGGATTGGCGGGCGGCGATAAAACATGCCGCAGAGGTGATTAGTTGTTTCCGCAGTGAAGTACGGGATCCGGGAGGAGCTACGACGCAGACGGAAATGAAATCGGACCACCGGAGCAACTATAGTGGCCCACAGAACCCACCGGCGGCGCCGGCGGCCGGAGGCGGCGGCGCCCCGGCGCGCCGCCAGACAGGGCCGCCACGGCTGAAGCCGCGCGGGTCCGGCACACACGGGACGCGGCTTTGCTGCGTCCGCTGATCCAGCGCGGCCCCACGTGGGCCGTGGCTTCTCTTCCCGTGGGGACTTCACGCCCCGCGGCTCCCTTGCTCGGCCGCTCGGCCGAGCCGAGCCGACCCGCCGGCCGGGTCGCGCCCAGGCCGGGTCGGTCGGGGCCCAGACCCCCCTTCTCAGGACCGTTTTCGGTCTTTTACCCATATCTTGAGCTACAGGCCTCCGAACGATGCATCATCCATGGCGATGCGATCCTTCGATCGAGACGGTCGTTTCGGTATATCACACTCAAGGTTTCGGAATACTTTGAGTTCGGCCGGGTTGGTTCGTACACGAAACCAACCGGGCCCTTGGAGCGGAAACGCTCATATCTTGAGCTTCGGACGTCTGATTGACGTATTGTTGACTTTGTTTTTTTCCTATAACTGAGACGGATCTTTTGGCATACTCCGCCTGAGGTTTGGACGCAGGTGGAGTACGATCGGGTTGGTTTTTCCTTAAAAACCAACCGGGCCCCTGGGACGAAAAAGCCAATAACTCTCAGACCGGGCGTCCGATTGACGCGCCCTCTGTGACGTTGAGTTCCTGTTGACGATATGGAACTTTTGGATACATCAACTCTGGACTATGTGTCAGTTGATGTATCAGCCTCTCGACTCGTGGAGCGGACCCTCCCGAACGAGCTGGTTGTGTGCGGGAACCCTAGAGCTGGCTGCGACTGCTACTGTGACGACGACGACTGTGCAGAGATCCTCAGTGGATTCGACGTCGACGACTACAGCACTCAGCGATCCTTTGTCGGTCAGTGCTACCGATCCTTTGTGGGTCCGATCCTGTGTGGGTCAGTGCTCAGTGGTCCTGTGTGGGCCAGTGCCTACAGGTCCTGTGTGGGCCCGATCCTGTGTGGGTCATTGCGGGGGTTAGTTACCTATCGATACTTTTTGGGTCAGATCCTTTGTGGGTCATTTCGGGGGTTAGTACCTATCGATCCTTTGTGGGTCTGATGGCTTAGATGGATCAGTGATCATCTCTATCGTCATTCGAAGAAGTATACCTGTGTGAGCTGAAACTCTGTTTTACTTTCCTTTGTGGATTGTGTTGAGCTATCCTGTATGGATTTTACGTTTTGCTTTCCTGTGTGGACTGGGTTGTACTTGAGCTCAGATGTTGGAGCAGAGCGAGAATTGATGACTTAGGTATATGTATGGGCATATACCTAAGCAGTGTCGGATGTTACTTCGTGATTGTATCTTTCCTGTGTGGTTTATCCTTTGTGGATTTTCGGAGACCTTCGGGGGTCTCGGGGTCCCTACTGAGTAGCTTATACTCACCCCTGCACGGGCTATGCCCACACTACGTTGTGTTGGTTGCAGACGGCGGACAGCGCTGATCGTGGTGGAGGCTTGCGGAGCAGGACGGTACCTGGAGGTGGACCACTGGGTGGGACGTACTCGGAGCGGTCGGATGGACCCGAGGAGCAGTGGAGGCTTTCTTTACCCACCCTTCAGGTGGGACTTCCAGTGGATGGCTCGACGTTGCGGCTTTACATTTCAGTTGCTGTTTTTCCCCTTTTCAAGTGTACTTTACAGTTGGGCTTGTATTTCCGGCCCCCTTTACTTTTCTGCACTTACTGTTGTACCAGCTTTTACTTAGTGTTTACTTTTTCCGCTTGCTTACTCTGTAGTACTTGTTTACTTTACAAAGGCAATGCCTTCCCTTTTTACCGAGATTTACGCCTTGGTGTTAGTCGCCAGCCCCTGGCCTATGGAAGGCGGGCTTGGGGTAGTCACGGAACGGGCCCCTAGGACAGGTCGTGACAGCCAAGGAATTGCTGCCAAGACCATCTTAGTGGACAAAGTCCCTTTCTGAATCGAGTTCACTCCTCATTTCAGTCCTGTAACACTAAACCAGATTAACTTCCTGTTCCATCCATGTCTATCTCATGAGATATAAATCTTTTCCAAATGCATTGGAGGGAGATATAGGTCCCACCCATCTCATAATGATACCATTCTTATGTGTGCCACAAAATAATAAACCATACATCATAGCATAACCCATGTAATAAAAATGGGATTCTTAAACATCGTGACATCATAAAAAAATTCATATAAGATAAAGGAATTCATAAAAATAATTTTATCGCAGCATAATCAAATAAATGTAATAATAGGGATAGAAACAGAACCATTTATTATCTTAGATGGAAAATAATTTTGATAAAACACTTGAACTTCATTCTTGAGGAAAATATCCTTTCTACTTCAAAAACACTTTTACTTTCTTAACATGTCAGACAATTCTAAACTAAAAGAAGTTGAATAAAAATAAACTTGAAAACTTGTAAATGAAGATTCTTGGAAATAATGTTTTAAAAATCCATTCATGCCATATAAGTTAAAAAAACATTCTTCTCGTACTTTTGTCGAAAAAGTCAAAAAGTACCTCGTATGAAAAACGACAAAAGATTCCTTTCATATCTTTTACTAAAAACTCACCGAAGGGTAAAATTGGATTTAAACAATTGTATGTGGATGGAAATAATATTACATATTGATGAAACATGGATGTGGATGATAAAATACTCCCCAGTAAATTCTTAAGTATAAACAATCTCGGATAAAAATTGAGATTGCGAGATTGTCCCTTACCTTAGGTCTGATTTGCTTTGTAAGTGTCCGAACCTCCTGTATAATGATTTAAATAATGTAATTTACTTATTCCAAAATCATACTCATTGTTATGATATCATATATGGTCATATTCTTAGCTTATTATTAGTAATATTTCATTGCTACTTGTTATTTTGGTGTTTATTACTTTTTGTTCTTATGCGTGTTTTGTCGAATAAATTCTTATTATTATTTTTAGGTTATAGATAACTCATTTCAATAATGGTATTATTGTAATATATATCATATTTATTCACTAAATTCATTTATGAAATCATTATGCAATGAAAATCATGTAGAACGAGTCGCATCACATCGTGGAGACGGTATTCCGTACATACGCACGAGCGATGATATCGTTCCCATGATCGTGGAATTGTATTGGAGTGTATGTATACTATTTCATAATCAATATCACTTTATAATAATCATATATATTCATTCTTTACACCATTATACCCATCCAAGTAAGGTGGTGGTGGAAAATAGACTACACCACGACGTGGAGAAGGTATTTCGTACGTACGCACGCACGGTGATTTTGTTTTCCGTAGGATGGATAGATGGTGAAATAGGGTTGTTTCATAATTATAATAATACATAAGTATATGAGTGATACTGATTTTATTACTTAATAATGAATCAACTAAAGAAAAAGAAGTGGAAGAAGAAATAAATTTGAAAGAATCGGTAACGGACATTTCCTCTTCTTTGAAGCACATCTTTGAAACCTCCTTTTAGGGTATTAAAATTGGTCTTTGAAGAAGACCAGGACCTCTAGGATGTTTCTAGGGAAGTGGAGAGGAGAAATTTTCAGGGTTTGGCCGAGCTTGAAGGCTCAAAGTGGTGTGAGGAAGAGATGGAGGAGGTGCCCTTTTATAAGGGAGGAGAGGGGTACCTTTGGAAATCTTAAAAATATTAATTTATAATAAATCTAACCCTACTTATGAACCTCCAAAAATGACTCATATTCGAATATTAGATGAGATATGGTTGTAATATCATCAAAAAATAAAATTTATACATGTTAGGAAATTATTTTAAACATTATCAACTTGATTTATCCTTACTTAATCAATTTAATTTTATTTGTGGTAATAACATTCTAAATTTTAAATTATAACAAATAATTACTTATTTGTTGTGAATTGTCCATAATTGGATACTTTATAACATTTTGGACCATATAAATTTAAATTTATAATTTTTATATATTTTTGTGATTTTTAAACAATTTTATAATATGTTATTTTTATAAAATAACAATAGTGTCAATTTTGACACTATTCATTTATTTGAATTTAAATAAAATATATACAGAAGATATGTTCAAACTAAAAGCTTTAATAGATTCATAAAATTTCATATGTATCTATAAAATTAGTGGAGCACATTAAATAGTTCATATAATATTTATTTTATTATTTTTAAAACCATTTATTTGGTTTATATCTTAATAAAATAATTACTACAACATTTTTGTATAATTATTTAATATACTTATTTTTTGCATAAAAAATAAAACTAAAATTTTATGATGAAGATAAATATATTACCATTCACAATAATACTTTTAATCGAATTTATCATCTTAAAATAACAATATTTAAATGGTTATATTTATTAAATTATGAAGGTGACAACTTTGGTATCATTTAAAATAAAACAATATAAGTGTCATAATCACTTTTATAAGACACCAAACGGTTATATATTAGCTAATTGCATGCTTATGGTGTAGATATACACTACCAATAAGTTTTGGTCAGGTTTTTGGGCCTTTTAATGGGAATTATTATTTCAATAAAAACTATATTACTGATTTTTCACTTAATAAATAATTTATGCATCATTAATGTATCACCATTAATGACAATTATTTAATACCTAAAAATTCTAAATAAATTATCATGATGTAGATAATTTTATTAGATTTTTGGATACTATTAATGTTCAAAGTTTTATTATGTTTATCTCTAAATTAAAATTATTATACTTATAAGATTTAAGAGAGTGACATGTTGTCACTTTCTTTGTTTTAATAATAATTAAATTATTTTTATGGTCAAAAGTCCATAAAATGAATCTAATCTGACACTTAGGTGATATGGGTACACTTTTAGCCATCCAATAGAATTTTGGAAGGTGTTAGGGTAATTTTATAATCTTATATTTACCCTTAATTACCCGATTTACCTTTAACTAAGGTAAATAAAATTTACCGTAGTTACTATTTATAATGCCCAAAAATAAAAAAGTAGCTTATTAACATAATTTGGACCCACTGATTCAAAATATGGAATACATTTTTCCAAATTAAATACAAAAAAGTTTCATAAATTAAATTAAAATTAATCCCGTTGTCGAAAGAAATCGGGTTTTGCTTTAAAACATTACAAAAGATTGAATTGATTTAACCTATGAATTCAAGTAAAAATCAATGCTAATGAAATACATTATATTAAATGGTAAAAATATATTCTATTTATACTTTGAAACCATTCAATATTATAATTTAACTATATAAATTATTACGATGAAAAAAGTTGTTTTTAATTAAAATATAGCGTGATTTTACTATTCATTAAAATATGAAAGTTATCCGAAAAATATCAAAAATTTATCCAATGTAAATTTTTATATCCTGATTCAAAAGAATAAGTTTATTTTTTAAAATTGAACTTATAAACATGTCAAAAACTAGGTTTAATGTGGGTGCGCCATTAAAAGGCGGCAAAACTGCATTTTTAGAAAAATACTTATTTTACCTGAAAAATTTATTTTGTTCTCATAACATGTTCTAGAAAATGTGTAAGATGAATAATAATGGTATAAAATTAAAAATGTAGTTAATAATATTCATAACGGCTAATCCATAATAATATAATAACAATATATCACTGTTTAGTGAAACTCGGTATTGCGTACAACACACGCTATCGAGGAAGGTCGCGATTGCGTGTAATGCAAGCCAAGTCAGGGTTGCGTGTAGTGCAAGACTCCTTTTTTGTTTTGCATAACATAATCCGACCATATTTCATTTATACATTCAATATATATAAATATACATATATATATACACTCAATGTTGCGAACTTGAAATTGTGTGTAACAAGATCCAAGAATAGTGTTGCGTATACTGCAAGCTAATACGGTGTAGAGTATAGTACAAGATAATATTGGTGTAGCGTACAATAGATGATATGAAAGAAATTAAAAAGAATATATCTTATAAAATCTCAGGTTGTTACATTATTTTAGAGACCCGAAACTTGACGTACATGGACATTACATTACATTTGCAGAATACTTAATACATAACAAAAAAGACACACAAGGACCGTAATAGTTTAGTGTCTTTGGAAACTCGGAATATAAAAAACTAATCATGTTGAAAGATCTTCAACATCTCCTATAATGATCTTGCCCTTTTTTCCTTACCTAAAACCTTTCTTTATTTCCTGGGGAAAATAAAACATATAAGGGGTGAGATCAAATGCTCAGTAAGGGAAAACATAGAGAACATAAAACAATCCATAAACATTTGAAAGCAAAAACTTGAACATGAAATCTAAACATTAAAACCCTGAGAAAAGACATAAATCTTGGAAGTACATAAGGCATATATAATAAAGGAACATCAATCATGATAAAATAGCATGGGAATAAAACATGTAATTGTGGAAACCATTCATCACATGTTATGATTTTCATAGTAGCCAAGGCATTGCTGCCAAGACCATATTAGTGGAAAAAGTCCCTTTCTGAATCGAGTTCACTCCTCGTTTCAGTCTTGTAACACTGAACCGGATTAACTTACCATTCCAGCCATGTCTATCTCATGAAATATAAATCTTTACCCAGTGAATTGTAGGGAGATATAGGTCCCACCCATCTCATAATGAAATAATTCTTACTTGTGCCACAAAATAAACATACATCATTCATAATAACCCAATGAATAAAATGGGTTTCATAAACATCATCCCATCATCACATAATCCATATAAAAAATGGATATCATTTCATAATAATAAAAGTGAAACCATGTAAATCATAGAGACATGATACTTGAAACATACACATATGAAATAATGTCATCTTAGATGGGAAATGGTTTTGATAAAACACATGAAATGAATTCTTGAGGAAAATATCCTTTCTTCTTGAAAATCATTTTATTTTCACAAAATGTCATGCAATTTTAAAATAGATTTTGTTGAAAATAGTCATAAAATATTTTGGAGGAATATTCCTGAAAATAAGGCTTTATAAAACCGTAAAAATCCTTTCATGTCGTATAAGTTGAAAAAACATTCTTCTCGTGCTTTTGCCAGAAAAGTCAAAAAGTACCTCGTAAAAGAAAGATTCCATACATACCATGTAGTAAAAGTAAAAAATGGGTAAAAAGGACTTTAAACATACATGAAACCATTTATAGGAAATTGGGACATGGATGATAAATATAACCCCAGTAAATACTTAGGAATAAGCAATCTCAGATAAAAATGAGATTTTCAAAATTATCCCTTACCTTATGTCTGATATGTTTCATATGTATCTGAACCTCCTGTATAATAATTTAAATAATTTAATTGACTTATTACAGAATCATATTCATTTTTATGATATCATATATGGTTCACTTATGACTTTATATTACCCGTTCTTTTATAAATTCCATGTTAAAGAGTGTTTTGGGTAAAATCGTTTCATTTGTCGTCCGTGTTTTGACTTGTAATTATTCATATGATTACTTAGATCATGATTACATAATTCCAGAATATAAAACATGATTTATGTATAATATATATTCATAATATACATATATATAATAGATCGATAAATGGAAAGAAATACACCGTTCATGGAGACGGTAGGTCGTACGTATGCATGAACGATGTTTTCGTTTCCTTATTGAGTTGAATGGAATTAAGTAGATGACATACATATATATATATATATACATAAATCCAGTAGCTTTATAATTTCATATATTTCATTATTATTTCTTATATATATATATAATTTATAATCATTCTTAAATGGTTAACATGGAGAATGAATCTCATCGTGTTGTGGAGACGGTAGTCCGTACGTACGCACGAGCGATGATATCATTTCCATAATTATTGAATTGAATTGTAGTGGATGATACAATATATCAGAATCAGTATGATGTTATAATAACCATATATAGTTATTATTTACACCATTATACCCATCCATGTAAGGTGTTGGTGGAAAAACAGATTACACCACGGCATGGAGACGGTATTCCGTACGTACGCACGTGTGGTGATTTTGTTTTCCGTAGGATGGATAGAAGGTGAAATAGGGTTGTTTAATCTTTATAATAACATATCAGTATATTAGGGATACTGATTTTATTACTTCATAATGAAACAACTAAAGAATAAGAAGTTGAAAAAGAAAGAAGCTTGAAAGAATCGGTAGAAGAAATTACCTCTTCTTCGATACGCCTCTTTGAAACCTCCTCTTAGGACACTAAGATTGGTATTTGAAGTAGAAAAGGACCTCTAGGATGTTTCTAGGGAAGTTTAGAAGATAATTTTTCAGGGGTTGGCCGAGGTTTAAGGCTCAAATTGGTGTGAGGAAGAGAGGGAAGAGGTTCCCTTTTAGAAGGGAGGAGAGGGGCACCTTTGGAAAGCTTAAAAAATATTAATTTATAATAAATCTAACCCCACTTAAAAACCTCCAAAAATTTCTCATATTAGAATATTAGATGATATAGGGTTGTAATCTCATCAACCAATAAAATTTAGACATTTTATGAATTTATTTTAAACATTATCAACTTGATTTATCCTTATTTAATCAATTTAATTTTATTTGTGGTAATAACATTCTAAATTTTAAATAATAACAAATAATTACTTATTTGTTGTGAATTGTCCATAATTGGATACTTTATAAAATTTTAGACCATATAAATTTAAATTTATAATTTTTAAATATTTTTTTGATTTTTAAACAATTTTATAATATGTTATTTTTATAAAATAACAATAGTGTCAATTTTGACACTATTCATTTATTTGAATTTAATTAATCTATATACAGAAGATATGTTCCAACTAAAAGCTTTAATATATTAATAAAAGGTCATATGTATCTATAAAATTAGTTGAGCACATTAAATAGTTCATATAATATTTATTTTATTATTTTTAAAACCATTTATTTGGTTTATCTCTTAATAACAAAATTACTACAACATATTTGTATAATTATTTAATATACATATTTTTTGCATAAAAATTAAAAATAAAATCCTATGATGAATATAAATATATTACCTTTCACAATAATACTTTTAATCGAATTTATCTTTTTAAAATCACAATATTTAAATTGTTATATTTATTAAATTATGAAGGTGACAACTTTGGCATCATTTAAAATAAAATAATATAAGTGTCATAATCACTTTTATAAGACTCCAAACGGTTATATATTAGTTAATTGGATGATTATGGTATATATATACACTAAAAATAAGTTTTGGTCAGGTTTGTGGGCCTTTTAATGGGTATTATTATTTCAATAAAAACTATATTACTGATTTTTCACTTAATAAATAATTTCCGCATCATTAATGTATCATTATTAATGACAATTATTTAATCCCTAAACATTATAAATAAATTATCATGATGTCTATAATTTTATTATCTTTCTGGAGACTATTCATGTTAGAAGTTTTATGATGTTTATCACTAAATTAAAATTATTATACTTACAAGATTTAAGAGAGTGACATGTTGTCACTTTCTTTGGTTTTAATAATAATTAAATTATTTTCATGGTCAAATGTCCATAAAATGAATCTAATCTGACACTTAAGTGATATGGGTCTACTTTTATCCATTCTATAGAATTTTGGTATGTGTTAGGGTGATTTTATAATATTATATTTACCCTTAATTACCTGATTTACCTTTAACTATGGTAAATAAAATTTACCGTAGTTACTATTCATAATTCCTAAAAATAAAAAGTATCCTATTAACATAATTTGGACCCACTGATTCTAAATATGGAATCCATTTTTTCAAATTCAATACACAGAAGTTGCAGAAATTAAATTAAAATTAATCCCGTTGTCGAATGTAAACGGGTTTTTGTTTAAAACATTGCAAAAGATTGAATTGATTTAACCAATGAATTTAATGTAAAATCAATGCTAATGACATAAATTATATTAAATGGTAAAAAAATATTATATTTATACTTTAAAACCATCAATATTATAATTTAACCACAAAAATTATTATGATGAAAAAAGTTGTTTTTAATTAAAATATAGCGTGTTTTTACTATTCATTAAAATATGAAAGTTATCAGAAAAATATCAAAACTTTATCCAATGTAAAGTTTTATATCCTAGATTCAAAATAAGAAGTTTATTTTGTAAAATTGAACTTATAAACATGTCAAAAACTATATTTAAAGTGGGTGCGCTATCAAAAGGTGGCAAAACTGCATTTTTTGAAAAAATACTTATTTTACCCGAAAAATTTATTTTGTTCTTATACCATGTTCTAGAAAATGTTTAAGATGAATAATAATGTTATAAAATTAAAAATTTAGTTAATACTTTTCATAACGGCTAGTTCATAATAATATTACAATAATATATCGTTGTTTAGTAAAACCTGGTATTGCGTACAACATACGCTATCGAGGAAGGTCGTGATTGCGTGTAATGCAAGCCAAGTTAGGGTTGCGTATAGTGCACGAATCCTTTGTTGTTGCGTATAACAAAATACATTGAATATATTTATAAACTCAATGTTTCGTAGAATAACTACTATCAAACAAACATGAAATTGTGTGCAACACGATCCAAGAATAGTGTTGCGTATACTGCAAGCTAATATGGTGTTGTGTATAGCGCAAGATAATCTCGGTGTAGCATACAACAGAAGATATGAAAGAAATTAAAATGAATATATCTTATAAAATCTCGGGTTGTTACATTATACCCCCCTTAAAATGAATTTCGCCCTCGAAATTCGTCAGGGTTATAAATCGTTTACTATTCTTAGAAACCCACATCATAAAAAGGAATACTAAAATTTAACTTTAAAAAAGAAAGTTAGAAACGTAACGGTCACCCAAGGTAACTCAGCATTGGGTTTCCACATAGGAGAGTATAGGTGAAAATATGGATATGGAGGAAAAATCTAACCATCAAGTTCTGATGGAGAGTGGTAGAGAACATGGCTATGAAATAGCCAACAATCACAAAGCCATAGATTTGTGATGATCTAAGGTACCATCTGATTCATCGGATATAAGAGCACTAGGACAACATTTTTGGTTTTCAGGATCATGTTTCTAATGTTGAAGAATTTTCGAATAAAAAGAAATACTTACTTGATTTTGGTACAATTTCACCGTTGTTCGTGCCTTGAACAATTTCCACTTTATCTCTTAAAGAAATGAAGTTGAATTTTCCATTCATGAAGTGTTAACAGATCATGTGATAGAATGATGAGTCATTCCATCTGTTTCAAAAAAAAGGTTAGAAAAAGTTATCAAATATACATAAGTCCATCTATGGTGTGGTTAATTGTATATGATTCCAAAAATGAACTTATACTTCATATATCATACCGCTTAATAAAATAAAACTAGTTTCTACTAACCAGGGACTTCTTATAGGCTAGTGGTAGGCGATAAAGGCCAGTCGCACTTCGGTTGTGGGTTCGATTCCCTCAACCTTGTCCGACGCGATGGGTTGTCACCCGTCCTGTAGATTATCCTTTTTCTAAAACAATACTATTATAACAAAAAGTTCTATCCTTAAACAATACTATCCATTCGAATCTTTAGGCTTATCCAAAATACTTCTTTCCAAACTCATTGTATAAAGAGAACGATTACTAAAAAGGTCATATAACATGCATGTGAATACCATCATTTATCCCTCATATATCTTGTTGGTCACATTCCAGTCATGTGAATACCTTAATCATGTATTCTCTTGAAAAATGAATACCCATTGAATCTTAGTGAAAACATTAGTGTTGTCAAAAGTTAACTCTTTCCACATACCAAAATCCTAAAAATTATATATACACAAACCATGATATCACTTAGTCCTTATATCAATCATGAGCTCATGAATACTGTCAAACATTTCATTTTGTTCTTATCCCTTCATTATGCACATATCATCTGCTTTCCAAAATATTTGAATCACTTTTCATGGTTACTGGTACCATAAAATTATTGAAAACCACAATAGACTAATACAAAAATATTCTAATACACCATAAAAGTACCTCAACAAAATTATTCTTGAATACCAATACATAAACACTTCAATCCATCCTCTTCAATGATTGTCCTGGAATAAGTCCTTCCTTGATTTTAGAAGATACTTTTTAGGTCAGGGATTGAGTTGGTTAATGCCCATGTTCTCCACAAATAAGACATTCAATTCCATAACAGTCTGTCACTCTATGACCCTTTTCTCCACATAGATAACATATGTCCCTCCATTTGAGGTATTCCTCAAGGTTCTTCTTACCTTCTTTAGAAATCTCAATCTTCCTTTATTTATGCTCCTCAACATGCGAACATGCATAAAAGTCTATCTTCCTCTTATTTGATGAATTAGGCATACCATTAAATTTCACCTTGTTAATCATATATCGCGATGACTGATTCGGCATAATCACAATATCTTTCTCTCTAGGCATTACGCAATTTGTTTTCTCATAGTCACCAATTTGTCTGTTGGATTCAATGTTAACCGAATTCCTTCTAGTTCCCTTCATTGACTAAAACAAAAAAAGAATTCTGTGAGAGGAAAAAATCATACAAGGAAAATAACATAATCAAGGGGGAGTACCTTAAATATCTAACATCTTAGGTTAAATTCTAAGATCGTTACTGTAGTTCTAGGACTATATCCTATACGTATACTTATCCTTAGGGACATCCCTAGACATACCTTAGAAATATCTCTAGGGATCTCACAAACGTTTTCACATCCTAGTTTCCAAAGTTTGACTAAACCTTTCCTCTGATACCAATTGTAGAGACCCAAAGCTTGACGTACATGGACATTACATTACTTTTGCGGAATACTTAATACATAAAAAAAATATACACAAGGACCGTAATAGTTTAGTGTCTTTGGAAACTCAGAATATAAACAACTAATCATGTTGAAAGATCTTCAACATCTCCTATAACGATCTTCCCCTTTTTGTTTCCTTACCTAAAACCTTTCTTTATTTCCTGGGGAAAATAAAACATATAAATGGTGAGATCAAATTCTCAGTAAGGTCAAACATAGAGAACATAAAACAAACCATAAACATTTGAAAGCAAAAACTTGAACATGAAATCTAAACATTAAAACCTTGAGAAAAGACATAAATCTTTGAAGTACGTAAGGCATATATCATAAAGGAACATCAATCATGATAAAATAGAATGGGAATAAAACATGTAATTGTGGAAACCATTCAGCACATGTTATGATTTCCATAGTAGCCAAGGCATTGCTTCCAAGACCATCTTAGTGGACAAAGTCCCTTTCTGAATCGAGTTCACTCCTTGTTTCAGTCCTATAACACTGAACCGGATTAACTTACCATTCCAGCCATGTCTATATCATGAGATAGAAATATTTACCCAATTAATTGGAGGGAGATATAGGTCCCACCCATCTCATAATGAAATCATTCTTACTTGTGCCACAAAATAAACATACATCATTCATAATAACCCAACGAATAAAATGGGTTTCATAAACATCATCCCATCATCACAAAATCCATATAAAAAAATGGATATCATTTCATAATAAGAAAAGTGAAACCATTTAAATCATAGAGACGTGATACTTGAAACATACACATATGAAATAATGTCATCTTAGATGCAAAATGGTTTTGATAAAACACATGAAATGAATTCTTGAGGAAAAGATCCTTTCTTCTTGAAAATCATTTTCTTTTCAAAAAATGCCATGCAATTTTAAAAGAAAGAGATTTTTTGAAAATATTCATGAAATATTTTGGAGGAATATTCCTGAAAATAAGCCTTTATAAAACCGTAAAAATCCTTTCATGCCGTATAAGTTAAAAAAACATTCTTCTTGTACTTTTGCTGGAAAAGTCAAAAAGTACCTCATAAAAGAAAGATTCCATACATACCTTGTAGTAAAAGTCAAAAATGGGTAAAAAGGACTTTAAAAATACATGAAACCATTTATAGGAAATTTTTACATGGATGATAAATATAACCCCGATAAATACTTACGAATAAGCAATCTCGGATAAAAATGAGATTTGCAAAATTATCCCTTACCTTATGTATGATATGCTTCGTATGTATCTGAACCTCCTGTATAATGATTTAAATAATATCATTGACTTATTATAGAATCATATTCATTGTTATGATATCATATATGGTTCACTTATGACTTTATATTACCCGTTCTTTTGTAAATTCCATGTTAAAGAGTGTCTTGGGTAAAATCGTTTCATTTGTCGTCCGTGTTTTGACTTGTAATTATTCATATGATTACTTAGATCATGATTAATTAATTCCAGATTATAAAACATGATTTATGTATAATATATATTCATAATATACATATATATAATAGATCTATAAATGGAAATAAATACACCGTTCATGAAGACGGTAGGTCGTACGTACGCATGAACGCTGTTTTCGTTTCCTTATTGAGTTGAATGGAATTAAGTAGATGACATACATATATATATATATATACATAAATAAAGTAGCTTTATAATTTCATATATTTCATTATTATTGCTTCTATATATACTTTATAATCATTCTTAAATGGTTAACATGGAGAATGAATCTCATCACGTCGTGGAGACGGTAGTCCGTACGTACGCACGAGCGATGATATCATTTCCATAATTATTGAATTGAATTGGAGTGGATGATACAATATATCAGAATCAGTATGATGTTATAATAACCATATATAGTTATTATTTACACCATTATACCCATCCATGTAAGGTGTTGGTGGAAAAACAGATTACACCACGGCATGGAGACGGTATTCCGTACGTACGCACGCGCGGTGATTTTGTTTTCCGTAGGATGGATAGAAGGTGAAATAGGGTTGTTTCATATTTATAATAACATATCAGTATATGAGGGATACTAATTTTATTACTTCATAATGAAACAACTAAATAAGAATAATTTGAAGAAGAAAGAAGTTTGAAAGAATCGGTAGAAGAAATTACCTCTTCTTCGATACGCCTCTTTGAAACCTCCTCTTAGGGCACTAAGATTGGTCTTTGAAGTAGAACAAGACCTCTAGGATGTTTCTAGGGAAGTGTAGAAGAGAATTTATCAGGGGTTGTCCTAGATTTAAGGCTCAAAGTGGTGTGAGGAAGAGAGGGAAGAGGTACCCTTTTAGAATGGAGGAGAGGGGCACCATTGGAAACCTCAAAAAATATTAATTTATAATAAATCTAACCCCACTAAAAAACCTCCAAAAATGACTCATATTAGAATATTAGACGATATAGGTTTGTAATCTCATCAACCAATAAAATTTAGTCATGTTAGGAATTTATTTTAAACATTATCAACTTGATTTATCCTTATTTAATCAATTTAATTTTATTTGTGGTAATAATGTTCTAAATTTTAAAAAATAACAAATAATTACTTATTTGTTGTGAATTGTCCATAATTGGATACTTTATAACATTTTAGACCATATAAATTTAAATTTAAATTTTGTAAATATTTTTTTGATTTTTAAACAATTTTATAATATGTTATTTTTATAAAATAACAATAGTGTCAATTTTGACACTATTCATTTATTTGAATTTAACTAAAATATATACAGAAGATATGTTCAAACTAAAATCTTTAATATATTAATAAAAGGTCATATGTATCTATAAAATTAGTTTAGAACATTAAATAGTTCATATAATATTTATTTTATTATTTTAAAACCATTTAGTTGGTTTATCTCTTAATAAAATAATTACTACAAATTTATTGTATAATTATTTAATATACATATTTTTTGCATAAAAATTAAAAATAAAATCCTATGATTAAGATAAATCTATTAAATTTCACAATAATACTTTTACTCTAATTTATCATCTTAAAATAACAATATTTAAATTGTTATATTTATTAAATTATGAAGGTGACAACTTTGGCATCATTTAAAATAAAATAATATAAGTGGAATAATCACTTTTATAAGACTCCAAACGGTTATATATTAGGTAATTGGATTATTATGGTATATATATACACTACCAATAAGTTTTGGTCAGGTTTGTGGGCCTTTTAATGGGTATTATTATTTCAATAAAAACTATATTACTGATTTTTCACTTAATAAATAATTTCTGCATCATTAATGTATCACCATTAATGACAATTATTTAATCCATAAACATTATAAATAAATTATCATGATGTATATAATTTTATTAGATTTCTGGGGACTATTAATGTTCAAAGGTTCATGATGTTTATCACTAAATTAAAATTATTATACTTATAAGATTTAAGAGAGTGACATGTTGTCACTTTCTTTGGTTTTAATAATAATTAAATTATTTTCATGGTCAAAAGTCCATAAAATGAATCTAATCCGACCCTTAGGTGATATGGGTCTACTTTTAGCCATCCTATAGAATTTTGGCATGTGTTAGGTTAATTTTATAATATTATATTTACCCTTAATTACCCGATTTACCTTTAACTATGGTAAATAAAATTTACCGTAGTTACTATTCATAATTCCTAAAAATAAAAAGTATTCTATTAAGATAATTTTTACCCACTTATTCCAAATATGGAATCCATTTTTTCAAATTCAATACACAGAAGTTGCAGAAATTAAATTAAAATTAATCTCGTTGTCGAATGAAAATGGGTTTTTGTTTAAAACATTGCAAAAGATTGAATTGATTTAACCTATGAATTTAATGTAAAATCAATGCTAATGACATACATTATATTAAATGGTAAGAAAATATTCTATTTATACTTTAAAACCATAAATATTATAATTTAACCACATAAATTATTATGATGAAAAAAGTTGTTTTTAATTAAAATATATCATGTTTTTACTATTCATTAAAATATAAAAATTATCAGAAAAATATCAAAACTTTATCCAATGTAAAGTTTTATCCAATATTAAAATATGCTTCATATGTATCCAAACCTCCTGTATAATGATTTAAATAATTTCATTGACTTATTACAGAATCATATTCATTGTTATTATTTCATATATGGTTTACTTATGACTTTATATTACCTGTTCTTTTGTAAATTCCATGTTAAAGAGTGTTTTGGGTAAAATCGTTTCATTTGTCGTCTGTGTTTTGACTTGTAATTATTCATATGATTACTTAGATCATGATTAATTAATTCCAGAATATAAAACATGATTTATATATAATAAATATTCAGAATATACATATATATAATAGATAGATAAATGGAAAGAAATATACCGTGCATGGAGACGGTAGGTCGTACGTACGCATGAACGCTGTTTTCGTTTCCTTATTGAGTTGAATGAAATTAAGTAGATGGCATACATATACATAAATACAGTAGATTTATAATGTCATATATTTCATTATTATTTCTTATATATACTTTATAATCATTCTTAAATGGTTAACATGGAGAATGAATCTCATCGTGTCGTGGAGACGGTAGTCCGTACGTACGCACAAGCGATGATATCGTTTCCATAATTATTTAATTGAATTGGAGTGGATGATACAATATATCATAATAATTATGATGTTATAAAAACTATGTATAGTTATTATTTACACCATTATACCCATCCAAGTAAGGTGGTGTTGGAAAAACAGATTACACCACGGCGTGGAGACGGTATTCCGTACGTACGCACGTGCGGTGATTTCGTTTTCCGTAGGATGGATAGATGCTGAAATAGGGTTGTTTAATACTTATAATAACATATCAGTATATGAGTGATACTTATTTTATTACTTCATAATGAAACAACTAAAGAAGAAGAAGTAGAAGAAGAAATAAAGTTGAAAGAATCGGTAACGGACATTACCTCTTCTTTGAAGTGCCTCTTTGAGAACTACTCTTAGGGCACTAAAATTGGTCTTTGAAAAATACCAGGACATCTAGGATGTTTCTATGGAAGTTTAGAAGAGAATTTGTCAGGGTTTGGCTGAGCTTGAAGGCTCAAATTGGGGTGAGGAAGAGAGGGAGGAGATTCCCTTTTATAAGGGAGGAGAGGGGCACCTTTGGAAATCTTAAAAATATTAATTTATAAAAAATATAACCCCACCTAAAAACCTCCAAAAATGACTCATATTATAATATTAGATTATATATGGTTTTAATCCCATCAACCAATAAAATTTAGACATGTTAGGAATTTATTTTAAACATTATCAACTTGATTTATCCTTATTTAATCAATTTAATTTTATTTGTGGTAATAACATTCTAAATTTTAAATTATAACAAATAATTACTTATTTGTTATGAATTGTCCATAATTGGTTACTTTATAAAATTATAGACCATATAAATTTAAATTTATAATTTTTAAATATTTTTGTGATTTTTAAACAATTTTATAATATGTTATTTTTATAAAATAACAATAGTATCAATTTTGACACTATTCATTTATTTGAACTTAAATAAAATATATACAGAAGATATGTTCGAAATAAAAGCTTTAATAGATTCATAAAAGGTAATATGTTTCTAGAAAATTAGTGGAGAACATTAAATAGTTCATATAATATTTATTTTATTATTTTTAAAACCATTTATTTGGTTTATCTCTTAATAAAATAATTTCTACAACATTTTTATATAATTATTTAATATACTTATTTATTGGATAAAAATTAAAATTAAATCCTATGATTAAGATAAATCTATTAAATTTCACAATAATACTTTTACTCTAATTTATAATCTTAAAATAAAAATATTTAAATTGTTATATTTATTAAATTATGAAGGTGACAACTTTGGCATCATTTAAAATAAAATAATATAAGTGTCATAATCGCTTTTATAAGACTCCAAACGGTTATAGATTAGGTCATTGGATGATTATGGTATATATATACACTACCAATAAGTTTTGGTCAGGTTTTTGGGCTTTTTAATGGGTATTATTATTTTAATAAAAACTATATTACTGATTTTTCACTTAATAAATGATTTATGCATCATTAATGTATCACCATTAATGAAAATTATTTAATCCCTAAAAATTATAAATAAATTATCATGATGTATATAATTTTATTATATTTTTGGATACTATTCATGTTTGAAGTTTTATGATGTTTATCACTAAATTAAAATTATTATACTTATAAGATTTAAGAGAGTGACATGTTGTCACTTTCTTTGGTTTTAATAATAATTAAATTATTTTCATGGTAAAAAGTCCATAAAATGAATCTAATCCGACCCTTAGGTGATATGGGTCTGCTTTTAGCCATCCAATAGAATTTTGGCATGTGTTATAGTAATTTTATAATATTATATTTACCCTTAATTACCTGATTTACCTTTAACTATGGTAAATAAAATTTACCGTTGTTACTATTCATAAAGCCCAAAAATAAAAAGTAGTCTATTAATATAATTTGGACCCACTGATTCCAAATATGGAATCCATTTTTCCAAATTCAATACACAGAAGTTGTGGAAATTAAATTAAAATTAATCTCATTGTTGAAAGAAAACGGGTTTTTGTTTAAAACATTGCAAAAGATTGAATTTATTTAACCTACGAATTCAAGGTAAAATCAATGCTAATGACATACATTGTATTAAATGGTAAAAATATATTATATTTATACTTTAAAACCATTAAATATCATAATTTAACCACATAAATTATTACGATGAAAAAAGTTGTTTTAATTAAAATATAGTGTGTTTTTACTATTCATTAAAATATGAAAGTTATCAGAATAATATGAAAATTTTATTCAAGGTAAAATTTTATATCCTTATTCCAAAGAATAATTTTATTTTGAAAAATTAAACTTATAAACATGTCAAAAACTATATTTAAAGTGGGTGCGCCATCAAAAGGCGGCAAAACTGCATTTTTTGAAAAATACTTATTTTACCTGAAAAATTTATTTTGTTCTTATACCATGTTCTAGAAAATGTGCAAGATAAATAATAATGTTATAAATTTCAAAATTTAGTTAATACTATTCATAACGGCTAGTTCATAATAATATTATAATAACATATCGTTGTTTAGTAAAACCCGGTATTGCGTACAACACATGCTATCAAAGAAGGTCGTGATTGCGTGTAATGCAAGCCAAGTCAGGGTTACGTATAGTGCAAGACTCATTTTTTGTTTCTTTATAACATAATCCAACCATTTTTCATTTATACATTGAATATATATATATATATATATATACACTCAATGTTGCGTAGAATAACTTCTATCAAATGAACTTGAAATTGTGTATAACATGATCCAAGAATTGTGTTGCATATACTGCAAGCTAATACGGTGTTGCGTATAGTACAAGATAATCTTGGTGTAGCATATAACAGAAGATATGAAAGAAATTAAAATGAATATATCTTATAAAATATCGGGTTGTTACATTTCATGGGTAAAATAACTTTTCTTCTTTGAAAATTACTTTTTTATAACGTAAAACCATTTAAAAACCTTTTTATTTGAAAATAGATTTGAAAACATATAAAGGAATATTTGGAAACAATAAAAAAATTAAAATCATTTTCCCTTGAAAATTATCTTCAAGTATATTTTTGAAAAAAAAATTGAAAACATTTTCGAAAACATGATTTTTGAAAAAAAATAGATTTCCAACCGAAGAGAGAGACAGTCATATTTTACATAGAAACATTATCTTAATTACCAAAGGGTGTAAAATATTTACTGAAACATGAGGATATCTTGAAAAAACATAGCATAATGAATCTCATGACTGTTCTTGAGATATTGATCATAATATTTCATCAATGTAATCATAAACATAAACAATCTTGAAAAGCGATGAGATTTCCCCAAAAGACATTTATAACTCGGTAACTTGGGATCATACTCTCCATGTAAGAAAAGTAAATTAAATTAAGCTTAATATATCATTAAAAGAATTATATTCATGATATAACATGTAAAATGGAAGTATATACACCTAAAAAATAGTTTAGGTGTATAGAAAAACATGAGTCTAAAAGAAGGAAAATTGAGACAAAACATTTTTACCGATTTGGTAACTTATGAAACATAAAACCCATAAACTAAGGGCTATAAAATTGAAATGTGAATACCCATAATTTTAATTATAAGATTCATAGAATTAAATCTTGGTCATTACATACACCAATAAAAGTTAAAGGGTGGTGAACATAACATGAATCTCACGGAAATTAAAAGTGGGATGAAATCCCCTTACTGTGTGTCTTGACTCTCATCATACTCATTCAAAACACCTGTATAATAAATATAAATTAATTATAAATATTTTAAAGAACCATATTATTATATCTAATACCATATGTGGTTTTATTACGCCCTTATATTACCCTCTTGTTAATGATCTTATGTTAAGGTTTCACTTCGGGTATTATTCACTTCGTTCTTCACATGTATCTTAATTTGTTATAACATTGGTAATTATAATTATAAAATGATTCCAGAATTTAAATCATGAAATAAATATTATTTATATCCAGTATATGTATATTATAATAATATATATAATAAATAATTACAAAATTTTATACACCATTCATGGAGACGGTAAGTCGTACGTACACAAGAACATTGTTTCCGTTTTTATTATTATATTGAAATAAAGTAAGTAAATGACATATGTATATATATATTTTTGGGTGTATATATATATATATCATTATTCTAGTTTCTTTACTATATCAGATATATCATATAATCTAATTAGACCCATCCTTAATACATACCATGTGGTGTCTGAACGAATCACATTGCTTTGGGGGCAGTCATCCACACTTCCTCAAACGAGATTGTTGTATTATAACCAATTGGAAATAAAATGTTATATGTTTTAAAAAGTAATAAATAATCATAAATACATAATAGGTATTATATATAACATATATAAATATTTTTTCCATCATAATGGCCACCATTATTGGTGGTAAAGAAGAAATGAACAATCATCATTTCACGAGGCAGTAGTTCAGCGTACACAGAAACAGTATATTCGATGACCATTAGATGAAGGTGTTTAAAAGTTTTGGTAGAACCCTTTTCATAAAAACATCCTATTATATGGATTATACTTTTTTTTCAAACAAGAATGTAATAAAGAAAGTGTAAGGGTGAATAAGGAAAATAAAGGAAAGGATCTTGAGAGAAGATGGTGCCTCTGAATCAGGTAAATCCTTTTGGTATATGCCAAAAGTATTCCTTGAGAGGCTTTATTCCAAAAGGTAAGATTCTATGAGTAATTTATGGAATTTTTTAGATTATTTTATTAGATTTTGGGTGATCCAATGGGATTCATATATGTTATGAAGTGATAGAGTTATTGCCTTTTTATAGTAGAGAGGGAGTGGTACTCTTGTAAATACCAAAAGGTATTCACTATTGGGTGGTCTACCTTACCTGAAGTGCATAAAAATTGATAAATAATGGAATATAGAGGAATAATAGTCTATTAAAACCTCCACCACAAATAAATATGTGAATTTTAATAATTTTGTTCCTTAACTTCTAAGATTCACCAATTTTATTATTTTGGTTTTCATTAAAGCATCTAGTTTTCTAATCTAATTAATTTAACCATTAAGAATAAAATAAATTAATATTTATTATAAAATATAGATTAAATTAATTATTAATATTATATATAATTTATAAAATAAAATTTTCAAGTGTCTTGGAAATTAATTTTAAAAAACATCTCACGTGGCGCACTAAAACACTACATAAAACTAGACCATGTTAATAATGTTTTTAAATTATATGGTTCAATATGTTAATTATAAAATATTAATTGGTTAATTAATAGACCATATTTTTTATTTATTAACACCTAAAATCACATGGAATAATATAGGATTTTTATTAATTTTAAATCATTTAATAAAATTTCATTTATTATAAAATAACAATAATGTCAATTTTGAAATTATTTATTTAATGTTCATTTTAAAATATCAATATAATATTGTAATTAAAATATATTAAGTTTACATATGTTTAACATGATATTTAAATCTATAAAAAATAAAGAAATACAATAATTTGATCAATTAACTTCACTTTTTATATGTATAGTATCATTAATTTTAGTTAAATCACTACATTGGTGTTTCTTAAAAAATTTAAGTAACTAAACCATCTCTAAAAATTATTAATAAATTATTATGATAAAAATAACCCATATATCTTTAAAAAATATATTTATAACCTAAAATATTATTTTTTTACATATCTCGAATTTTTATAAAGGTTAAAGGTAAGGAAAGTTCCCTTTTTGTCTTTTTCCATACTTAACCTTTTATATAGGGAACTTCTATTTAATAATATCCAAATAACCCATAAATTTCATAACATGTGGTTATATGGTCTAAATATTAGCATCCAATAACTTTTGGTCAATTTTACAGGTCATTTTGGTCCTTTTGATTAAGTTTTAGTCTCTTATAAAGATTAACGATACCTTAATCATCGAAATTAATTTTAATCACATTCACTAATCATTTTGGTCAAAAAATTAAGTTGATATTATTAGACCAAAAATATTATACTAATTAAAATTGTGTATATTGTATTTTCAAAATTCAAATCACCAAATTGGGAAAATTAAGATTAATGCTAATCCCGCAAATGGAAAAAATCATGTGTTTTTTATGTAAAAAACTTTTCAAAATTTTGTTAATGTTTTATATTCAATTTTAATGTAAAATTTATTATAATGAAATTAATTATATAAATAGATGTATAATTTATCTAATTTTACTCTAAAAAATCTAAAATATTATTTAACATTAATAATTATTTAAACGAAATGGTGGTTTTTAACTAAAATGAAACAGTTTTCACTATTCATCAAAAAATAAAGTTTCTCAGAAAAATCCAAAAAATTCACCCTAGGATAATTTCGAAATTTTGAATTCAAAAATGATTTTTATTTGAAAAAATAAAATTCATAAAAGTTTCAAAATTTATTTTTAAAATAGGTTTGACCTTAAAAGACATTAAAACTCAGTCTTGCATGTACCGATAGCTAACTCAGTGTTGTGTGTACCTAAATCTATGATAAGTGTTGTGTGTAGTGAAAGATCAACTTGGTGTTACGTATATCACAAGAAAAACATAAAATAGTCCATTTTTAATTTTTAAAAATATCAAAAAGATTAATTACATCGAAAAAATATATTTCACAAAATCTAGGGGTGTTACATTCTACCCCCCTTAAAATGGATTTCACCCTCGAAATTCGTCTGGGTTATCAAAGTTTTAATACATGAAAGTTTCATTTATAGAAACCCACACCATAAAAATGGATACTAAAACTACCCTCGAAAAATGGAAATTTGGATCCATAATGGTTACCCAAAGTAACATATAAATTGGTTTCCACATGGGAGAACATAGGTGGCAAGTAAAAACATGGATATGGAAGAAAAATCTTACCATCAAGTTCTGATGGAGAGTAATAGAGAACAAGGTTAGTATAAAGTTATCAACCACAAATCCATAAATTTGAAATAACATAAGGGGACTTTTGATTCATTGAAAATGTAGGTATAGGATAACATTTTTTGGTTACAAGATCTTTTTTCCAAAAGTTAATGAATTTTCATTAAAAGATATACTTACATGATTTTTGGACAATGTCACCCTTTATTATTTGTTGATCCACATCACATCTTTATCAAAAAAAGTTGACTTTTTCATTCCTAAAGTACTAACAGATCATGAGATCCATGATATTCCATCCCATTTTTCATTAGTTATCATCAACATAAGGTATTTTGAACATGATATCCAATATGCATAAATCCTCATATGGAGAGAGAAAACATTAATCTTACTAGATTCATTATGAAGTTTCACTTAAAATTTTCATAAATGGTTTACCTTATAACCCTTCCTAAAGATGAAAATTTAAATCTATAGAAATAAAATCACAAAATCATCTTAACATTGATTCCCATGTATATCAAAATGTATCACTTGGTTTTCACATTCCAAACATGTGAATACCCTCATCGTATATTCCCTTGAAACATGGTAACAACCTGAATTACCATAAATCCATTTTGAAATCATGAATTCTTCCTTGTTCCAAAGTATATTGGATCTATTACTTAAATACAATAATGTGTAAACTTAATCAGGGATAGGATAAACCACCTAGAAATAAGTCCTTACTTAGTTCCAAGGAAATTAGTACTGTCCAATTTACTTATTCATATCCCAAAAATCTATATCCATACTACATTATATTAACATAAAGAACATATTAAGGGTTACCTTCCCTTTTTAAAAATTTCAACTTTCATGATATCTCCTTTCTTGTTCGTCGGTATCATTCAATATATTCTTGTAAATACTTAGTAAAAACATAAACTGAACAATCCATGCATAATTCACCATTCTTTATTCTAGATTCCAAATACATAAATACTTCAATCATACAACTTTAATATTTGGAATGGAAGAGGTCCTTACTAGGTTTAGAATTTAATTATTATCACGGGTAGTTGATTTGGGTAATTCTCATGTTCTCCACATATAAGACATTGAACTATGTGATTATTTGTCACTCTATAACCCTTTTTTCTATACAAATAACATATTACCCTCTATTTGAGGTATTCCTCAAGGTTCTTGATCCATTATTCTTGACATGAAGGAAGCCGAATATTCTTTCCTCTATGTTCCTTACCAGAAAATTACATATTTCTCTCATTAAACCTATTAGGAATATCACCACAGCTAGCATTGTTAATCATATATTATGATAGCTGATTCAACATAATTTAAATATCTTTTTCTCCACTGATCATCTCATTTGAATCCTCATCATCAAATCATCCATCACATTCAAAATTAATCCAGCTCCTTCTAGTTCCCTCCATTGACTAAAACCAGAAGCATGGTGTGAGCATTACTTAACATAGAATAAAACCACATAGTCGTGAAAATAAATACTTATAGGGTATCTAAACAATGTCACCTTCCTTAATCTATGACACCTTAAGTTCATAATAGGTTATTCATAGACAAATTATATTTAAATACTTCATAATGGTTCATGAAGAGTTTGTGAATACCTAAATCATATCCCCTTGAAGTGCCAAACTAGGTGTGTAGAAAGGCAAGTTGTCATGTATTAGATTACCCCCGAGTCAAGACCGAAACATCAAGAAGTTTATCTTCAACTGTCCTTGTCATTTCATCAATATGATCTTCATCATCATTCACATTTGTAATCACATCCTCCATATGACCATATTCATTGTTCACGCTTGTAATAATATCACATGATCCATAAAACCTAGTGTTATCCCAGCCACTACCTACATTCTTTTTTCCCATGTTTATTTCAACATGTATAACTTTGATCTATTCTGCGACAGATCAGGTGTTCTCCCAACTCCTCTAGACTAATTTTTCTGGAATAACAACAGCGTAAACACGGACAAAGGATTTGATAAGGGTCATATGCATGATATTTTGAAAACTTGATAAACTCTTTCACTCCATCTTCATACTCTTCTGTCAACCGATTGGTATTCATCCATTATTTATTCATATTAATCCTATTTGATAGAGTAATATTAATATTTAACAAAATAATTACACAAAATATGTCTAATTAGGGTCATCAGCCAACTATAATTAATGGAACTAGATATGGTAAACAATACCCTTACCTCTCCATGCATTACTCTGGAACAAAGTATATCGCACCCATCTTCCCAACCACCTGATCAATAGAACTAGCTATGAGAATCCCTTGCGCTAGAATGTTTTAGTATCCCACATGTGATCTATATGCATTGTTGTAAACTAGTTTTTTAGTGTTTCTCTAGAAAAATAATGTCTCTAGTCAAGAACTATGGTACTAAACTAATAGATGGTATGATTTTCAATAGAGTGACTGTGGGTGGAAGGATTCATTATATGTGTTGTTATGGTTATTTGACTAGGGTGTCCATAAAGTGTCACATAGAGTCCTCTAGTGAAGTGGTTTTCTAAGATCCAGTGGAGTTGCACTAGTAAAAAAGTGGTGGTTCCATTGAAATGGGTAAAGTTTGGATTGATATTCGATGGTGGAATAACTACAACATCCAAAAAAATGTCATACCAATCATTCCAATAACCGCGACACCATACAAACTCACAATCGTTCTCATAATCTCAACACCATACAAACCAAACAATCACACTTTCATATTTTACAAATAATCCCTTATTCAATTCCTTTTGTTAATTCAGGGGTTATAACCTAAGTTTTATCATCCTGGGGAATTCATTCATTAGTCAAGTATATGTAAATTACCAATTTTTTTATTCAAATGTTCAATAGGAACCAACCAGCATGCAATTCATTTAGTGCGCAAACAAGGACCACCAACAGCCACGATTTTCAACAGGTCATTTTTCTCATACATTTCACAACATAACCATCAATATTAAATAGTAATAACATGAGAACAAAAGGAAACCAATGAGTAAGAAGATAAAACTCACTAAAAAGGTGTCATTCAGTGCACAGTAGAGGTGCGTTCACGATAGAGGAGAGGCACATGGAAAAGGAGATTTCCAACTTAAAAGATAACATAAAATGAGAACTCATATGTTATACCTATCCAAAATATGTCCAATGAGATTTAGGAACGGTACATGTTTGGTTATACAATTTTATTGGTCAATAGTGGGATTTCATTTTCAATCTAGGATATCTTCTTCCTATTTATTTATTTTTTGTGTATCTACTATTTTCTTAGATGTTCAACTTATGAATGGGACATGTCTGCTTTTCAGGAGAAAGATAATTTTTAATTTAATCTAATTTAGCTGTAAAATATTCCACATTAATTGTATATTTTTTTCAGGGGATCATTGCTATCTTGTAGGGATCATGAACGCCTCTTAGGTTAGTGGAATGTAAGGTCAGTTGTTGGTTATGATACCAACCTGGGTTGTATCATTACATTTCAAATTATAATTAACCCATGTCCATTTAAATATAGGATTTAGGGGGGTAAAACAAAAATATATAGAAGGAATAAGAGAGTTAAAAATTATCCTAGGATCTCCAATACAAGTGATGAAAGATAAAACATACATCGGGTGAGGGAGAACCACCCAAGAGGAGAGAAGGGGGAGGGTGGCGTAGCACGGAGGGATTCTGGATGAGAAAAGGGGAAAATCCAGTAAAACATAAAAGGTTCAAAGGGTAAGGGGGTGGGATATCCGGGGGTAGGGGTTGTATGGGTGTGGGGGAGGGGTGTGGGCTATCTAGGGAGGGGGTGGGGGATACCAAGGTGGGGGTTGTAGGGGTGTGGGGTGGGGGGCTGTCCAGGGGGGTGGTTTGTCCACTATGAAATGACCATTAGGGATCTTAAAGAGTGAATTATGAGAGGTGAAAATTATGGGGAAGTGGGGTTTGGGTGATGGGGTCAAGTTTCTAATAAGGAATAAGGGAACCTCATTAAAAATACTAAAAAATCTCTTTTCATTTCATGAATAGGGTACATTACGGTGTTGCGTAAGGGTTTATTGCATAGTGCACCCTATGATGTCAAATTGTTGAATTACCACAAGGTATACACTGAAACACTCATCCCCTAGGTTGAACCATTAAATCATGATCATGAATTATGATATGACTCTATGCCTCATGGAATAACATCAACCCCCCAAAAAGCAGTATGGATGGCATAACATAGCCAACCTCCCACATGATCTAAACCATTAACATAAGGCGGGTCCCATGGATAAACTCGCATATATAAAGGAGGACCTAAAGAGGAATAACCTATCTAACCTTCAACACAATCTGAACCACTAAAATAATTTATGTCTTGTGGAAAACCGCATATACCCCATGATGTATATCTAAACATAAACTTTAAAAATTATGAAAGAATGTTCACCTTGGTGTAGTATCTCTACACTGAAATCCCAAGGTCTCTAGCCCTCATCCTCATCATAGATATATAATAATGATTAATATATAATGAACAAGCATGGAACATAAGCCTCATACTAGATCTTAGCTAGCCGAGGATTGATACCTATCATCGAGCAAGAGGCTATTACATAAGAAGCTCATAAATGACCCATACTAAGCAGCCTCACTAAATGTATCCATCATTAGAATATCCTATAGTTAAAAAATATATCATGATTATCCCAAGACCTATAGGTAACAATCTATCAACAAGAAATCATTTTATTCATATTTAGTTACCAACCTACACCACCACATGTGTGGATTTCCCTACCCTTAAGGTCATAAGGAATCCACATTATCATTTCCACTATCATCATAATCAACCCCTTTCCATGTACTGTACCTATAAGGGTTCTAAGGCAGATGTCACAATTTCATATAGCCATGATAAATATTTTTTGTGGGATAATCAATACAAACCATATACTCAACATGATATAAGATTTAAAATAATCCTTGATATATCTCACACAAAAACCTACCCACTGGTTATTCCATCTGTAGTACCCATCAAGGAATCCCCCCAATCACACTATGCAGTACTACCATAAAGGCCCACAACTCAGGATATCCAAATCTCTATTAAAGTCTTGGTCTTTACCAATAAAGTTCACATCACTATCATTCTACCCCAATTAACAATCCATATAAAGACCATTTCCATGTGATTACCATAATACTTCCCTCACATAAACCTCCACCCATGACCCTTACAACATGATTGATCATAATCCAATTCTAAAAATTTCAACAGAAGCTATTAGTAATTAATAACATGAACCAATACCACTAAAGGGTCCATTAGACCTAACTATGCACACCAACTGTCTTTCTAATGAAGAAGATTAAAAATTCATTACATAAGTGACTCACTAGGGGGAATCTGTGCGCTGTAGATGAGGCTTCTGGATGGATGTCAGATGAGGAGGGTGCACTGGAGCAGGTCACGTGGACAAGGGGACTGTGCAAGGAAGAGGAGGAGAAGGAGGCGGAGGAGGAGGAGGAGGAGGCGGTCACAGTGGAGGAGGGTGAGTCGGCGACCGGAGGAGGAGGAGCAGGAGGAGGAGGAGGAGGCAGCGGTGGAGGGGGAGAAGCAGGGTTGTGGCAGAGGAGGGATCACAGCAGAGGAGGAGTAGAAGGAAACGATGGTAAAAGAGGAGGAGGACGGTCGCGGCGGAGGAGGAGGAAAAGGCATCGGCGGTGGAGAAGGAGGAGGGGGGGTCACAGGAGAGGAGGGGTCGCAAGCGCAAGGTTCAGCTTTCGTAAAGGCTTTAACAGGTGCGAGGGAGGATGGTCTTGTTAGGGTTTTTTTATAAAAAATCTACCGAAACCTTTATCAGTGCTAGTTAAAAGCGCTGATAAATATATGCCTTTATCAGTGCTAAAATTTTAGCGCTGATAAATCCTTATTTTATCAGTCCTTTTTAGGGATGATAAATTTATAATTTTAATAATTTATTTATATTATTATATATTTATTTAAAATGATATATAGGATAAATATATATATATATATTTATTAATAATTATAAATATAAATAGTATATATTTATAAATATTGGTATATAATTGTTAATATATTTATATTAATAAAATTATAATTACAAATGTATTTGAAAAGTATTTATATATATCATTAAAAATATAATAAAATATATTTATTATTTAAATATATTTAATGTAATTTTATATGTACATTTTTTAGAACATATATAGTTAATATGGGTAACATTATGAATTAATCAGTATATACCACATCATGTAATATACAAATGAACATTCATGCATATATGATACATAACATATATGCATATATTCATTGACCAAATTCATTTGAAAACACATATATATTCAATAATTTTAATTATAAATATATATATTAAAAATTATTATATATTTACAAATAAAATAAATATATTAAATATAACAAATATAATAAATACAATGAATTAATCTAATCAATCTCTAATAAATATAATAAATCTAATAAATATATTTATTATTGAAGGTAATTTATTATAATTTTATAATTTTTTAATTATATTTATTTATTTATTTAATTATAATCTTTGAAATAATTTTTTCAATTAAAACAATATTATATATATTTTTGAATTATTAAAAAATATATATTAAATCTAAACATTTGTTTTTTATTTAATGTATACAAATAAACTTTATTTCTGATTATAAATATAAAAAATTTATATAAATTAATAATAAAAACTTGTATCGACGCTAATAATAGCACTGATAAATGTACCCTTTATTAGCGCTAAAAAAGAAATGATAAAGGGTACACATTTATCAGTACTGTTATTAGCACTGATAAAGGGAACATTTAGTAGAACTTTTAGCTAGCACTGATAAAGGCCCACCCCTTTATCAGCGCTGATAAAGGCCCACCCCTTTATCAGTGCTTTCTTCTTAGCGTTGATAAAGGGTAGTGCTTTCCTAGCCCTGTTTTGTGGTAGTGAATTTAGATAATTCTAATCTATTTGAAAAATATCATCACTATAACCCTTAATAACTAGCTTCTCTTCTCCACCATACACCAGGAAAATATCCTTAGTTCTTCTTAGATACTTAAGGATAACCATAATAGCATACCAATGTTGTTTTCCTGGATTATCTTGATATCTTCCTACCACGCTCAATTTATAGGAAACATAAAGTATATTACATAACATAGCATACATGATTAATATCATCACTGAAGCTTATGGGATCTTACTCATTATATCTTTCTCCTATTCTGCCTGAAGACACATTTTATTCGAAAGATGTATAACATGTGACACTAGAACCAATCCCCTCTTGGATTGTTACATACTAAATATATTTAGTATATGGTCAATGTATGTAGTTTTACTTACTCCAAGAAGCCTCTTGGATATATCAAGAATGATCTTGATCCCTATAATATAGGATTCTTCAACTAAGTCCTTTATAGAGAAACAACTTGTTTACTAGTCCTTAACAGAATATAAGACTGGTATATCATTTTCAATAAGTATTATGTCATCAACATATACTACTAGGATAACAACTTCATTCCCACTAAACCTCTTTTAAACACATGGATCAAATTCATTCTTAATAAAAAAAATATTTTATATCTTCATTGAATACAATTTTCCATGACCTGGATTCTTTCTTCAATCCATAAATAGATCTCTTCAACTTGAAAATATTTTTGGCATCACCTAAAGTCACAAACCATTCTGGTTTTGTCATGTAGACTTCTTCCTGAAGACTCCCATTAAGGAAATTTGTTTTTCTATAAATCATCCAAATTTCATATCCATGGTAGGCTGCCATATCAAGTATAATTTTGATGGATTTAAACATGGAAACAGGTGAAAAGGTTTCATCATAGTCAATTCCTTGACATTTTTCAAACCCATTAGCCACAAGCCTTTCTTTATAGTTATTTACTTTACCTTCCATGTCTAGTTTTCTCTTGAATATCTATTTTCACCATATGATATTTACATCAACTGGCACATCAACCAGAACCTAAACTTGATTCTGACACATGGAATCCATTTCATAATTTATGGATTCTTTCCATCTTGCATCTTCTGAGATCTCTACTACCTCTTTATAGGATATAGGTTCATAATTATCAAATAATAATGATTCACCATATTTTGTGACTAGAAAACCATATCTCTCTAGTTCTCTTGCCTGTCTAGTGATGTTATGCAATACTTGTGTTTTAGGAACTACTTCTCCCATAGGGACATATGGAATTTGTTCCTGTACAAACTCTTGTGTATCTTGATTATCAACTTTATAAAGTCAATCTTTCTCCAACTATCCTTTTATAGGATTTTATCACTCTCAATAAATATGTATTTTCTAAAGAAATTCACTTTGATTTCTGAGTGGTTGTATAGGAAGTATCCATTTGTTTCCGTAGGATACCCTATAAAGATAAACTATGTTCCCTAGGTTGATATTTTGTTTCTTGAGAAGGACTTAACAAATTCCTCACAACCCCATACATCTGTATGCAACAAAAAGGTTTATTTCTACCCTATAACTCAAAGGGAATTCTATTTTCAGCAATATTTGGTACCCATTTTAGTGTGTATATCATAGTTTATAATGCATATCCCTAAAAGGATAATGGAAGATTTGAATGACTCATTATTTACCTTACCATTTCTAATAAGGTACAGTTCCTAATTTCACTAACATCATTCCACTATGGTGTTTAAGGTGTAGTTTGGTGAGATAGAATCTCAAACTCCTTTAAAAAGTCAATAAACTCTTGGTTAAGATATTCACCATCTTGATCTGATCGAAGCTTCATTATCTTCTTTCCAAGTTGATTCTCTACTTTATTCATGAATTCATTGAATTTATTAAAGATCTTATACTTATACCTAATCAAGTAAAAATACCTAAATCTAATAATGTAATCAGTAAAAGTTATGAATTAATAATATCCACCTATATCTTTTACTATAAATGGTCCATACACATCATTGTGTACCAATCCTAAAATTTCCATGTCCCTTTCACCCTATCCACCAAATGATGGTTTGGTCATTTTTCCTTGTAAACAAGCATGATATATTTCAAGTTTTTTTAGCTCAAAAGAGACTAAATAAACATCTTGAAAGATATTTTTCAAAATCTTCTTGTTTACATGACCAAGATAGTGATGACATATCTAGGTGTTTTATGAGTCGTATGAACATGATTCATTGTCTATTTACAATACTTGGTTTTCATAATTTAACAAATAAATACCATTATTTAAATGTTCTATACTATAACATATGTTTTATTTATAAAAGAAACAACTTTTATTTCAAAACTTGAAAATAAAACCATCTGAATCTAGGAAGGATGTAGAAATTATGTTCTTCATAAAAGTCAGTACATAATGATAATCTCTTTGAACCAATACCATTATTGTTAGTAATGAAAGGTGGTAGTCTCTAATGGATATAGAATCCATCCTTGCACTATTTGAAGATATTTAAAGATTACATTCAATCTCTAACACACCTTTAGCTTCCCCTTGATTCTAAGTGTAGTTCCTCTTCCAGTGGAATTACTTTCCATATATAAAACATAATGCTTCCTTTTCCTTTCCCTATATCTATATCATCCTCTTATTGGAAGGATGGTGCATGATATCTTTAGACTTGTTATGAGTCTTGGACCCCTTTTCCTTGTTCTTAATTTTCTTATTCCCCATAACAATCAATGGTTTGTAATTCCCCGTTTCCTTTTTCACTTGGAGAATCAGAGTAAGAAGTTCTAATAGAATCTTATCATTATTGCACATGTTATAATTAACAATAAAACTAGACAAGGGATTGGGTAGTGATAAAAGTATAATATATATGTATAAATTATCTGGTAATGTAATCCCTAGGATCTCTAAGATTTTAATGTTTCCAATAAGATAGACTACATGAGTCCCATATAGCACTGAATCTCAAAAAATAGTTTTAAATAGAGAATTAGAGATCCCATATCTCTATTGCCTCACCTTCCCTTGATAGTGATCTGGAAGGTGACAAATCATGCTATACACATCCATGTACTAATATTACTTCAAAATATCATTGGACATGGATGATAGCATCAAACATTGAACATATATGGAATCATTCAAATGTTTCCCATAGAGAGATAACTCTTCCTCACTAGCCAATTGACCAGTCTCATCAGGAATAGGTTCTTCTAGCATATACAATTTCCTTTCATCTCATAGGATAATGCATAAGTACATTTTACACTCTTGTAAATTTATTCTCATGAGAAGTTTAACCTTCACATGTATGGATCACATTGATATGTTTGAAGTAATTTTATTTTTGTTTCTGAAAATAATATGAGTAGAATTTTTAGTACTTTATCTGATAAAATTTTGGAAAATAAATAAATATAATATTTATTAATCACCCACTATTTTATCGAAATACAATATTTATCACTGTTGGATTTGGAATATTCTATTTCTTGGACATTCTAGTGTAAAGGATCCATATTTTCCTTATTCTCATCCCAACTTTGTCCCGTCAATAAATTTGATGGGTTTTAGGTAGGAATTACAAATTAAAAATTCATTAACTCAATATTCCTTGATCTATTGAGTGGAATCACAAATTTTAGAATCCATAAATTGGATTTCCTTAACCTTTTTCTCTCAGTAACACCAAGTCCTATATTTTTAAGTTAACCCTTGCTGTTAACTAACTTAAGTCAACCCAAAACCTCAAGTTATAATTCCTCGATAATTGAAAGCACCCCAACTTTGGTTGAGATAATGGCCCGGACCTCTCTGACCCATTCCTTTGTCAAAAAGAAGGCCACGAAGTGTTCTGGAGGGTAAAATGGACTTTTCCCACACTTTCCAGAATTTTGAAACTACAGGCCGTGTAGTTTGAGTACATACCATGTACCCTCTTGTCGGGTATACCCCGTGTGGATGGTCGTGTCTTTGCCACGTGAAGAAAATGGGTACACGCCGTTTGTCCAATCTACACACCGTGTAGTCCTTCCCCGCGTACGCGTTACCGTTTTTTGACCAGTCGTCGGTCGTGTGCCGCGTTGGATCCGTGTCCTTGACGTGTGCAATAAATGGGTACACACCGTGTGTCCAATCTACACATCGTGTAGTCCTTCCCCGCATATGTGTTACCTTCAAACCGTGTGTTGACCAGTCAACAGCCGCAGAACCGTGTTGGAGGCCGCGTGGAGACCGTGTGAAAAAGGCTGAGTACACATCGTGTACCATAAGTACACGCCGTGTAATTTTGCTTTTCACACCTATAAAAGGAGGGGTCCCATCCTACTTTCAACTCACACCTCTCCTCCCTTCTCCTCTTAGCAGAGCTCTCTCAAGAGACTCGAAGGCTCTTTCTTCCATAACTTTTTCATCCGAGCTCCGATTTACGATCCGTCAGCAGCCACGGGATCGTAACGACGAGGCGGAACTTCCGAGCTTGGATCCGTTGTCTTTCCTTCAGCTTTCCCTCTCCGACTTCCACCCAAGGAGGTTTTACCGGGACACCGAAGAATGTCTTCTAAAGTTGATCCGGGGGAGCGTTGTGAGCAGAAGCTGTTGAGGTAGGGATTTTACCTTCATCTCTCTAATTTGTGCATCATGTGGGGTGGGTATCCTTTTTGTTTTCATGAGAAATGGTTGAACCTTTAAATAAAGATAATAACTGGTTAAAGAACAGGGATAGGAAGTTTGTGATTGTTGTTACTTTACCTTTTATATCCTGTGATATTATGTTGTGAAATGAATAGGCTTATGCCTACTGAAAATCATGGTCGTTGGGGGCCTTTGATTGTGCAATTAAATGTTTCCCTATCTTTCTAGACCATTTTTGTGAGTGTAACTTTGTTGAATGAGGAAATTGGTTAATCACATAAAGTTGGCTATTTAAATGAAAATCTGGAACCCTTGTGTGATCACCTCGGTTAAACAAAATGGAATAATGAACATGTGAGTGTTGGCTTGGTTACATGGCATGTGTTGGGGGTGTTTTGTGGGTTGTTGTGGATTGGGTGAGTAGCGGGGCTGCGGTTGACTTGGTTATGGGTTGGTGTGAATGTTGTGATGGTGATGGGCAGTGGGGCTGCAACAAGTGGTATTAAAGGGATAACGATGTGTGGTGTGGTTATGGTGGTTGGCAGCGGGGCTGCAGGGATGGGTTTAAATGTGAGCGGACTATGGGTTGTGTTTAAATAATAAATGGAAGAGTTAATTAATGATGGGGCTTGGTAATGAAACGGAAATAATAATTAATGGGTTGGTTGGTTGTTAAGAAGGGTTTTGTTGTGCTGCTTGTGTTTCCCTAACTTGTTTTGTGGATGGCAGGGATATGTTTTATGAACGATTGATGTGGTTGGTTGTGGATAGTTGCCCAGTAGTTAAGGAACTAAATAAGCTGATTTCTGCTGAAACGTGAAAACCTAAATGGGATTGGGGTTGTTTGTTGAATTCATGCTTCGTGGTAGCAGTGCCGAGGCATGTGCTCAGTTTCTCTTTTTAGAAGCCATAGGTTGGACTGAGTGGTTACTATATATATATATGTATCTGTATCTTTTGTGTTTTATCGCACCACACCCATGTTGAGCACATAGTGCCGAACACTCCTATTTCATGGGAGAGGGTGTTTTCCCATAGTTACTAGCTCCTTCCTGCTCCTTCTCCCCTAGGCTGTGATGGCTTGAGGTGACCTTACACCCAAGACTCTTCGGGTAGGTTTCGATTGGGGTGATTAGGCCCAAGACTCTTCAGGCAGGCTTATAGGCTATAATGGCTTGAGGCGACCTTAAACCTAAGACTCTTCAGGTAGGTTTTGATTTCAGGCCCAGGTGTCTTTGGGCGAGAGTTCTGTTACTATTATTATTCCCAAGAATCTTCGGGATGAGGCCCAGGTGTCTTTGGGCGGGGATGTGGTTGTGGTAGTGAGGCCCAGGTGTGTGCGGGCGGGATACGTGGTGGTGAGGCCCAGGTGTGTGCGGGCGGGATACGTGGTTATGAGGCCCAGGTGTGTGCGGGTAGGGAGAGTGTGACAGCGTTAGGACGTTCATCTAACTAATGGGAAATGGTGTGGGGTACCCAATGCTCTTGTTCTTATACTACTACTACCTGCTGTGATTGTGTTTTGGTAAGTGTGGCTGGTGAGGTTGGGTGGATAGATTACCTTGTTAGGTTTCTTCTGTTGTTCTCATGGGACATTAGGATGTCTCCCCACTTGTGCACGAGAGCTTTAGGTTTCCCTACTGAGTATACTTGTATTCTCACCCTATGTTTACTTTCAGGTTTCCAGGAGGACTACCAGGGCCGTGCGGGACCCTACTAGTCGGACAATTGGAGTTGTTGTTGTTGTTGTACCTTTTTTTCTTTTGGTATTGTACTTTGAGCTTTCTTGTACTTGTACCTTGTTATAAAATTGTTTAAACTTGCATGTGGGATTGGTTTGGGTTTATTTATATACACTTGTTCTTTTCTTTTTTTGGTGGTTGACTTGTCCTATTTCCCGATCCAAAATAATAAAAAGGGTAATGCCTCCCATATTTGTGAAAACTCATACCCTTAGTGCTAGTCGCCAACCCGGGGCCTACTGGAGGCGGGACTCGGGGGTCATTATCTCCCTTTCACCATTGCCAGCTCAGGAGGGGTATCTTTGGTGGGAGGGGGTCGTGAAAGAATGGTATCAAAGGTGATGGTTGAGAGATAGGATGGAGTTTGAAGTTAGGCACAGTGAGGATTGCATGGGATGGTAGGGAAACAGTGTTAGTTAATCTTGGTGCATGACATATGCCAGGGAAGACCGTCTAGGACACGGGATTTTAGGGCCCCCTGTGATCCGATGCAAGGACTCTGAGCCTACCGAACGACCAAGTGAGACTACATTTATTGCAGGGTAGAGACCCTAGGGAAGGTACATGCATCATCATGTTTGTGTTTTACTTGATTTGGGTGTTCTGGGAAAGAAATTGAAATAAAATGATAAAATAAAACCTTGAGTTTTTTCTTACTACTTGGGCTTAGGCGATCCTTGTTTATCGTACAGCTATGGCACCTAGACGTCATCCCCATGTGGCTCAAACGGCCGAGGCCCAGAAGATTCAGGCAGTCAATCAGTTGAGGATTGACCGAGAGGAGGAAGATAGCCAGTGGAAGAAGACTCTTCGTTCCTTCCAGCGGCAGACCCTCAAGAAGTACGAGGGTAGTACTTCAGATACGGAGACGGAGGGGTGGCGTGAGGAGCTAGGGATCGCTTTCACCTTGATCCATGCTCTGAGGGAGTACTGGGTTCCCCTAGCAGTCAGTCAGCTGAGAGGTGCGGCGCGACAGTGGTGGACGCTCTACCTTGGAGAGAGGATAGAGGTAGAGGTTCCATGGGCTGACTTTGAGAAGGAATTCCGAGGGGAATTCCTTTCTTCCATGATCAAGGCGGAGAAGTGGTATGAGTTACTCTCCCTTCAGCAGGGAAGTATGATGGTAAGAGAGCTCGGGATCAAGTTCAAAGATCTCCTGCGCTGTGCTCCGGATCTCTTTCCGGATGAGGAATCTCGGGCAAGACGTTTGGAAGAGGTGCTTTGTCCTTCGCTCCAGTATGCTGTCACCCCCTTCACCCTTCCAACATACTTGGCAGTGCAGAAGAAGGCAGAGGTCGTAGAGAGGATGCACTCACTGGGAGGTGCACCGCATGAGGTGTTTCAGCCAGGTTCGTCGAAGGGGAAGGCAATCAGTAGCAGGTCTCCTATGACAGGACCTTCCAGGTTCAGGCCAGTGGGGAGCAGGCCCTAGCAGTTCCATTTCAGATCTTTGGGTCCTCATCCCTTTTCCACGAGCCCAGGACCGAGGTGTTTTTCTTGTGGAGGTTTAGGGAACGTTCAGATTCGGTGCCCAAACCGAGCTCCGTACAGTGGAGGTGGGCAGGTTCAGCGCCCACCGCAGCAGCACCAGCTGCCGGTGAGGCCCTTCCAGCAGCAGCAGGACCATGCTCCTCCGAGGACAGACTTTTCAGGAGGAGGTCGACCTCAGGGTGCTCCTTAGGGAACTCGACCAGGGCGTGGTTAGGGAAGTGGACGACATCAAAGAGGCAGAGGAGCGGGGCGTGGATAGTTGCACGTAGTAGAGTTGGAAGCTCCAGCAGGACCAAAGGTGGTGCGAGGTTCGATTTGTTTGTTCAACACTCTTGTTTCTGCTTTGTTCGATTCAGGAGCCCCGTACTCTTTTGTTGCACCTAGTCTAGCCCATGTTTTGGGACTAGAAGTAGAGAGACTTTCCATACCACTGGTACTGAGTACACCAGTTGGGGGCCAGACCAGCGTATCTTGTGTTTTTCGGGGATGTGGGCTGACTTTGGGACCACATCGATCTAGTGGAGACCTTATTCTGTTACAGATGCAGCCATACGATGTCATCCTAGGCATCGACTGGTTGTTTTCTGTTAGTGCCATTATCGACTGCTTCCGGAGAAGAGTCGTGTTCTCTGACGTAGATGGTAATTGCATATATTTTGTTGGCGAGAGGAGCTTTCAAGCGGGAAGCCAGCGTGTGGAGCCTCTCCTTTCCTTGTTGAGCGGGTTATCATTGGTTCCAGCTGATACAGAGATGATGGATGTCCCAGGGGTTTTTGGTGAGTTCCTCAATGTTTTTCCTAAGGAGGTTGTAACTCTACCCCCCCCCCCCCCCCCCCGACGAGACGTTGAGTTTGGGATAGACTTACAGCCTAGTGCTCGTCTGATTTCGATGGCCCCTTATCGGATGGCACCTTCGGAGTTGCGGGAGTTGCGGATTCAGATTGACGATCTGATGGAGAAGGGTTTTGTTCGACCCAGCGTGTCGCCATGGGGTGCTCCAGTTTTGTTCATGAAGAAGGCAGATGGTGGTATCAGGCTATGCATAGACTACCGAAGGTTGAACCAGGTAACGGTCAAGAACTGTTACCCCCTTCCAAGGATAGATGATCTCTTCGACCAGTTGAGGGGAGCAGGTTGGTTTTCTAAGATTGATCTACGATCAGGATATCATCAGCTGAGGGTGAAGGACAGTGACATCTCGAAGAGAGCTTTCAGGTGCAGTTATGGGCACTTCGAGTTTGTAGTGATGTCGTTTGGAGTTACGAATGCACCAGCTGTATTCATGGGACTTATGAACTTTGTCTTCCGAGCATTTCTGGACCGGTTCGTCATTGTGTTTATCGATGACATCCTGATCTACTCAAGATCAGAGTAGGAGCACGTTGATCATCTCAGGGTAGTCTTGGAAGTCCTTCTACACCACCATCTTTACGGGAAATTGTCAAAGTGTAAGTTCTTGACACAAGAAGTACACTTCCTTGGGCATGTGGTGTCTCAGCATGGAGTATCGGTGGACCTGTCGAAGGTGGAGGCAGTTGTTTCTTGGGTAGCACCCAAGAGCGTGGCAGAAGTTCGTAGTTTCTTGGGGTTAGCAGGTTACTATCGGAGGTTCGTTTCGGACTTCTCTCGAGTTGCTTTCCATTGACAGCTTTGACTAGGAAGAACCAGGTCTTCCTGTGGAGCGAGCAGTGCCAGAAATCTTTTGACTACCTGAAGGAGAAGTTGGTCAGTGCTCCCATACTCAGGTTTCCATAGGAATGGTTATTGTATGAAGTGTTTTTTGATGCTTCTGGCCTTGGTCTGGGGTGCGTGCTAATGCAGAAGAAGAGCGTGATTTGTTATGGGTCTAGGCAGTTGCGCCCTCACGAGCGTAACTATGCTACCCATGACCTGGAGCTTACAGCAGTAGTGTTTGTATTGAAGTTGTGGAGACATTACCTCTTTGGGGAGCGCTTTGTGGTCTTCTCATATCACAAGAGCCTGCGTTATATCTTCTCCCAGCGTGACCTGAACTTACGGTAGCGGAGATGGGTCGAGTTTCTCCAATACTATGACTACGAGATCTCTTACACTAAAGGTAAGGGCAACATTGTGGCTGATTCCCTGAGCAGGAAGTCACACAAGGAAGTGGTTCGGGAATCCGCTGATGCTTGGAAGGCGATGGGAGAGTTGGATGCCCTGCACTTAGATTCAAGGGAAGAATGTGTTAGAGGCTGTTTGTTCCAGATGATGGTGTAATCCTCCTTGTCGCAGCAGGTGGAGGAGTCTCAGTGGGGGGACTCTGAGGCAGAGGTGATGCGGGATCGTGTCAATCAGGGGAATGCTCCAGAGGGATGGTCAGAGGACAGCTGACATCAGATGCTTTTCCATGGAAGTTTTTTTGTCCCAGAGGTGATGCATGAGGGAGTTCTCCGTGAGTTCCATAGCTCGGCCTTAGTGGTACATCCAGGAGTTTCAAAAATGTACTGAGGCCTGAGGGATCAGTTTTGGTGGCCCGGGGTGAAACGGGTAGTGGTGGAGTTTGTGGCTAAGTGCCTAGTGTGTCAGCAAGTGAAGGCTGAACACCGTGTTCTGGGTGGTTTGTTGCATCCTTTAGATGTCCCAGAGTGGAAGTGGGATGACATCTCGATGGACTTCATCACAGGACTACCCAGAGCTCAGGGTGGTTATGATTCTCTCTGGGTAGTGGTGGATCGACTGACAAAATCGGCTCACTTCTTAGTAATCAAGGAGTCGGGCCCGGTGAGTACCTTAGCACAGAGGTACGTAGATGAGGTAGTGCATTTTCATGGAGTTCTGATGACTATCATCTCATAACGGGATACTCAGTTTACCTCATGAGTCTGGAGGGGGTTACAACATGCTTTTGGCACCCAACTAATCCTTAGCACTACTTTCCACCCCCAGACCGATGGGTAGACAGAGCGGACTATCCAGAAGTTAGAGGACATGCTACAAGCATGCGTTCTGGATTTCGGATGATCATGGGTACGACACTTGCCTTTAGTAGAGTTTTCCTACAACAACAGATTCCACTCTACTATTGGCATGGCACCATTTGAGGCTTTGTATGGAAGGCCATGTCGTTCACCCATTTGCTAGGCATAGGTTGGTGAGACAGGTGCTCTTAGGCCAGAGGTAGTGCAGAGTTCCAGCTTGTACATGAGAGGATGAAGGTGGCTCAGGACCGACAGAAGTCTTATGTTGATCGTCGGAGGAGGCCCTTGGAGTTCGAGGTGGGAGACCATGTGTTCTTGATGGTTTCCCCTCGATGGGGGTAGCGGAAGTTTGGGAAAGGGAGCAAGCTCTCACCTAGGTTCATCGGACCTTTTGAGGTGCTGAGGTGAGTCGGAGAGGTGGCATATTAGCTGGCCCTGCCACCTCAGTTGGAGAAAGTTCATGACGTCTTCCACATCTCCCATATTCTTCGGTACTTACACGATGACTCTCACATTATCGACTGGGGAGAGTTGGATATGGGAGACGACGCGAACTTCGAGGAACGACCAGTCAGAATCGAGGATCGTAAAGAGAAGGTGCTCCGTGGAAGAACCATTCCCTTGGTTCATGTGTTGTGGAGGCATGGCGGCCTCGAGGAGAGAACTTGGGAGCGGGAGACCCAGATGCACGCTCAGTACCCGGAGTTGTTTTGACTTGTGTTTTCCCTTTTTCTTCTGAGCTTTGTGTTTATGTTGTACTATGTACCTTTGATTTATGGAATGTTTGGCTTATCAGTTGTGAGACCTTTTGTTTTCTTGTTCCCTGGTAATGTGTAACATGTCCGGATGCGTGGGAAAGGGGAGAAACCTGAACCTTAATCAAGACACATTAATGTGGATGCGATTGAACCCGTGCGGGCTAGTCAGTGCCGGCTAAAGCAGATAATATCTCGACATAGGTGAAGAAATTTCCCAAACCCATGTGTTCGGGCAGTGTGTTGGTTGTGTGGTTCTGGGGTTAGTGCGAGTTGAAAAATCCTAATGCATGAAAGTGGGAAGAACCAATTCTTAATCGAGGCGCATTAATGAGGATGCGATTAAACCCGTGCGGGTGAGTTAGTGCCGCCTAAAGAGGATAATATCTCGACATATGAGAAATAATTCCTAACACATATGATTAGGGTTGTTGGTTGGGTTCCTGTTATAACGAGAACCCTAAGAGGTATCTTGTTGGGTTCCTCTGGGTTGGTTTTTGAATTATCTGGGACGAGAATGTTTTAATAGGTATCTGATGTAATGGCTCGGACCTCTCCGGTGCATTCCTTTGTCAAAAAGAAGGCCACGAAGTGTTCTGGAAGGTAAAATGGACTTTTCCCACACTTTCCATAATTTTGAAACTACACGCCATGTAGTTTGAGTACATGTCGTGTACCCTCTTGCCAGGTATACCCCGTGTGGATGGCCGGGTCTTTGCCACGTGAAGAAAATGGGTACACGTCGTGTATCCAATCTACACACCGTGTAGTCCTTCCCCACGTACGTGTTACCATGTGTTGACCAGTCATCAGTCGTGTGCCGCGTTGGTGCCGTGTCCTTGTCGTGTGAAATAAATGGGTACACACCGTGTTTCCAATCTACATGCCGTGTAGTCCTTCCCCGCATATGCGTTACCTTCAAACCGTGTGTTGACCAGTCAACGGTTGCAGAACTGTGTTGGAGGCCGCGTGGAGACCATGTGAAAACGGCCGAGTACATGCCGTGTACTTTTGATTTTCACGCCTTTAAAAGGAGGGGTCCCCTCCTCCTTTCAACTCACACCTCTCCTCCCCTCTCCTTTGAGCAGAGCTCTCTCAAGAGACTCAAAGGCTCTTTCTTCCATAACTTTTTCATCTAAGCTCTGATTTACGATCCGTCAGCGGCCACGGGAACGTAACGACGAGGCAGAACTTCCGAGCTTGGATCTGTTGTCTTTCCTTCGGCTTTTCCTCTCAGACTTCCACCCAAGGAGGTTTAGCCGAGATGCCGATGAACGTCTTCTAAAGTTGATCCGGGGGAGCGTTGTGACCAGAACTTGTTGAGGTAGGGATTTTACATTCATCTCTCTAATTTGTGAATCATGCGGGGTGGGTATCCTTTTTGTTTTCATGAGAAATGGTTGAACCATTAAATAAAGATAATAACTGGTTAAATAATGGGGATGGGAAGTTTTTGATTGTTTTTACTTTACCTTTTATATCCTGTGATATTATGTTGTGAAATTAATAGGCTTATGCCTACTGAAAATCATGGTCGTTGGGGGCCTGTTCTTGCGCAATTAAATGTTGCCCTATATTTCTAGATAGTTTTTGTGAGTGGAACTTTGTTGAATGAGGAAATTGGTTAATCACATAAATTTGGCTATTTAAATGAAAATCTGTAACCCTAGTATGATCACCCCGGTTAAACAAAATGGAATAATGAACATGTGAGTGTTGGCTTGGTTACGTGGCATGTGTTGGGGGTGTTTTGTGGGTTGTTGTGGATTGGGTGAGCAGCGGGGCTGCGGTTGACTTGGTTGTGGGTTGGTGTGAATGTTGTGATGGTGATGGGCAGCGGGGCTGCAATAAGTGGTATTAAAGGGATAACGATGTGTGGTGTGGTTATGGTGGTTGGCAGCGGGGCTTTAGGGATGGGTTTAAATGTGAGCGGACTATGGGTTGTGTTTAAATAATAAATGGAAGATTTAATGAATGATGGGGCTTGGTAATGAAATGGAAATAATAATCAATGGGTTGGTTGGTTGTTAAGAAGGGTTTTGTTGTGCTACTTGTGTTTCCCTAAATTGTTTTGTGGATGGCAGGGATATGTTTTACAAACGATTGAAGTGGTTGGTTGTGGATAGTTGCTCAGTAGTTAAGGAACTAAATAAGCTAATTTCTACTGAAATGTGAAAACTTAAATGGGGTTGGGGTTGTTTGTTTAATGCATGCTTCGTGGTAGCAGTGCTGAGGCACGTTCTCAGTTTCTCTTTTTAGAATCCATAGGTTGGGCTGAGTGGTTGCTATATATATATATATATATATCTGTATCTTTTGTGTTTTATCGCACCGCACCCATGTTGAGCACATAGTGTAGAACACTCTCATTTCATGGGAGAGGGTGTTTTCACATAGTTACTATCTCCTTCCTGCTCCTCCCCTAGGCTGTGATGGCTTGAGGCGACCTTACACCCAAGACTCTTTGGGTAGGTTTCGATTGGGGTGATTAGGCCCAAGACTCTTTGAGGAAGCTTATAGGCTATAATGGCTTGAGGCGACCTTACACCTAAGACTCTTCAGGTAGGTTTTGATTTCAGGCCCAGGTGTCTTTGGGAGAGAGTTATGTTACTATTACTATTCCCAAGAATCTTCGGGATGAGGCCCAGGTGTCTTTAGGCGGGGATGTGGTTGTGGTAGTGAGGCCCAGGTGTGTGCGGGCGGGATACGTGGTGGTGAGGCCCAGGTGTGTGCGGGCGGGATGTGTGGTTGTGAGGCCCAGGTGTGTGCGGGCGGGATACGTGGTTATGAGGCCCAGGTGTGTGCGGGCGGGGAGAGTGTTACAGCGTCAGGATGTTCAGCTAACTAATGGGAAATGGTGCGGGGTACCCAATGCTCTTGTTCGTATACTACTACTACCTGTTGTGATTGTGTTTTGGTGAGTGTGGCTGGCGAGGTTGGGTGGATAGATTCCCTTGTTAGGTTTCTTCTGTTGTTCTCACGGGACATTAGGATGTCTCCCCACTTGTGCACGAGAGCTTTAGGTTTCCCTACTGAGTATACTTGTATGCTCACCCTACGTTTACTTTCAGGTTTCCAGGAGGACTACCAGGGCCGTGCGGGACCCTACTAGTTGGACAGTTGGAGTTGTTGTTGTTTTTGTACCTTTGTTTTCTTTTGATATTTTACTTTGAGCTTTCTTGTACTTGTACCTTGTTATAAAATTGTTTAAACATGCATGTGGGCTTGGTTTGGGTTTATTTATATACACTTGTTCTTTTCTTTTTTTTTTGGTGGTTTACTTGTCCTATTTCCCGATCCTAAATAATAAAAAGGGTAATGCCTCCCATATTTGTGAAAACTCATACCCTTGGTGCTAGTCTCTAACCCAGGGCCTACTGGAGGCGGGACTCGGGGTTCATTATCTCCCTTTCACCATTGCTAGCTCAGGAGGGGTATCTTTGGTGGGAGGGGGTCATGATAGTTGGTCAAGAACTTTTAACTGTAGTTTTATTTTAACTGAAGTAGTGGAAGTTTATACTGACTTAATATATATATAGTAGAGATATTTTATATTTTATTCATAAATTTATAATTATTATCTTTATTACATGCTTGTTAATATTAAGTGGGTTTAATTAAGTGATTAACCATGTATTAGTTATTTTTTACACATAAGTTGATTTATTTTAGTTATATCTTACAAGCATGTTAATTCATTAATTAATGTGATCACAAAAAAAAATCCATAATTAAATAAACATACAACATCATAGAAATAAAATAATAAATAGTTATGACCATGATCTTTTACTAATGGATCATTTATCTAGGGGGTGATAAATTAATCATTGACCTATGGGGAAAACATCATGAACCATTTATGGTTTCTATTGCAACTTTCCAGCTGTCTACTTATGTATATCTCTTGGATTGGTTTCACCTTAGCACCAAACTTGATCTGCCTCCACTAGCTTGGGATCTCCATCCATTACATATTCTTTTACTCACATACAGGTGAGGAGAACCAAAGGATTGTTTTTGGGGTTTACCTAAAATAAATCATGGGAACATAGGCCCTTACATAATGAGAGGAGGAATGAAATTTAGAACAAAATATTAATTTAATAAAAAAATTAATAGAAACCAATCACATACAAAGGTTTGGTTGAGGCTCATGATCATCCACATGCATGCAATGAATTATGAATATAATTAGCATTTGAATCTAATAATTCTTATTTAAGATAAATCGTACTTGAATAAATTAATTATCTTCTTTAATTAACCAAATATTTTATCTTGATTATCATTGGAATTTTCTTGAGACTCGAAGCCATATAATTTTAATAAAATCGAATAAATTTATTTAAAATTAACTCTGTATAAAAAAAATGTACCTTGGAGGCAACACGGTGAGTGCCTATCTGAACTAACCAACATGTATCATACTCATATATTGTTTAATATTGTGACATATGGAATACATGACTTATCACATAACTTCACATCATGTACTATCAACTTAATGAACACACGGAACACATGGTATTTACATAGCGTGTTATACATCAATGTACATAGTGTAATAACTATAATATGACTTATACACAATATAAATATCTGAATATTACAAAGAAATTAATTAGATATTTATATATATATATATAACATGTAACATAGTGTGTACTATCAACTTAATGACTACATAGAACACATGTTTAAATGGTTAGAATAGTAAAATAAAATAATTTTTAATTATGTGTAATTTGGTAAAAGTACATGGTGTATACATTAGAGCTACACGACATGTAATATTATCACAATCTATCCATGGAATATTACATGGGACTCATCATGTAATCATTCCATGAAAAATATTTTAGTACATAGCATGTACATGGGCTATATGGTGTGTGGTCTCCAAGTTACATGGTCACCAGTCATGTATGTCATGTAAGAGGATACATGGCCTATCTATAACTAAAGGACTACATGTCATGTACAGAAGTTAGACGACATGTAATCTGGATGATTCTATGCCATGATATCCTGGTCAACATAGGGTGTGTAATTACACTCACTAATTATAATAAATTCACACTACTTGAGTTATTTTTCAATCAAGTCAGGGTGCATTAAACATAGTACATGGTGTGGGCCTCTGGGTAACACAGTGTGTACTATTGTATTGTTCGGCCAGACTCATCAGTACCTCTGTATGTGATCTTAAAATATATTTTTTTCATAAAATTAATCAATTTTATTATATTTATGAGAAACTAAGATAAATAAAGAAGATCTCACAATTCTGATTAAAGAATGATTAAACTATAATTGAAAACAAGTGATAAATTCATAAATCAATCAATGATATTTAAATAATTGTAACTAATTATGTGGCACCTATGAAACCACTTGTAGGTTCTAGGAATAGAAAAAGTGGTAGATAGGGAATGCCCAACTCATTTTTTTTTTATAATCGATGATTAATATGATATTTACACGATAATAAATTCTATGATCAACGAAATTGAATCAAAAAATTAGAAAATAGATAAACATTAGAACAAAGTGAAAGATCATCACATATTATTTATAATTAATTTGTGAAATTAAACAATATCCTTGTGATAAATTATTACTTATTTAATGTATCTAGCAATATCTCTAGGTCGTACCATCATTTTTTTGTAAGAATTGAGAATTTATTCCCTCCATCGGTGATCCACATGTGTTCTACGAATCTCTGAACATTGTTGTAGGAATCTATGGGTGCTAGCATGGTAGATCTTAATGCTTTCGCCATTCTTCTTTGATCTCCCAAAGAACTGATTCAAGTAAGGGTTATCTTCAATCTCTCTAGACTTGAGAGTAGTGGAGGAGGAGGGTCTATCTATGTTCTTGATATCATTCTTGGAGAGGGATCTCTCTGGGGATTTGAGAGGATTCTCTCCGGATCTCATTGGGCATGACCCAAATGAAGTTTTCTATCTTAAGAAAATAATATAATTGGGTTTATATAATGCTGGGGTTAGAAAATAATAATTGAAAATTCCCCCTTATTATTTTCATAATCTATGAAGAACCCCATGTTTATAATAATAATAATATTGTTATTTTTTCTTGACATGCTCTAAACTCACGAATTAAATTAAATATTATTAATTCAAATAATATTCAATATATATTATTTATCATTAGATCATTAAACTTAGGCCTTTATTCCTCCACAATATTTATCTATCCCTGAATAATGGCTATTATTTAATAAATAAATATCACCTCATTATTTTTCATTCAAAAATAAAAAATATATTCACTAAATAGAAAATAAATATTTATTAAATGTCATGTTCATATAATATTTTCTCGAATAACTGGGGATGGAATATATGCGATCAATAAAATATGAATAATTATGAAACCAAATGTGGAAATAATATTTATTCATCTTTTTAAATAATAAATAATAATATACTATTTATGTAATATTTTGGATACACTTAGTGTGTGGAAATCTAGGCCTCTTTCTCAGTGGTATTAGGTGAAGTTGCCTAAAATCTAAGGTTAGCTTCTAACAACATTCCAACACACCCATAGAGAAAGAAGTTAACACCTAAATGACATAAACATCATACATATGCATACTATATAACATAATCCCTTTATCGTGATATTTGTAATCAAGCTGGTTTCATGCTGGTGTCATCAACCTATATGCTCGATGTCTCTTTCTTTGACATTCCAAAAATCAATCTTGCCTATAGAACACCATGACCATTGATTTATCTAGGATATATCATTTCCATCAAAGGACCTGAGATATCAACTTCTATTAAATAATTTAAGGGATAAATCCTTTCTTTCATTATTTATTAATGAAATATTACTCATGATACACCAAAAACATCCTACCTCACCATGAATATATGTTGTTATGGTTTTAATCAATACATAAAAGTAAGAAAGTTATAATACTCATTAATAATAATATTAAATACTAAGGATCAATACACATGTCCACGGATAGGAACATCCAATGACACATATAAATGTTGATTTCCTACCGGCAGGTCTCATTCTCATAATATCCTATACTAAATATTACTAAGGGTGTACACCATGAGAATGTGCCCCAATGTCCTATGAGTCTCCACCCATGATAGCATGTATCATTTTTATCCCCAAAATGATTTCATCCAGCTATATAACATATATTTAATAATAGTATCATGGTACCTCTTGGTTCTCACCATAGTGGGGAACTACTATGACCTTTCAGTTTAAAATCTACTCTTAGGACATTATCACATACTATGTTATGGAGAAGAAAAATCATTATATTATAAGGAGTTTATTAATATTTAAAACAATGGATACATGTTATCATAAAGTATAAAAAAATGATTCTAGGGAAATTACTCCAAAAATACTAGTAGATGACTCATCCTATAGTATCATCCTCTAATCTAGGCTAGAACATCAGAAATCGTAGAAATAGACAAACACCCTAAAATAGGGAATATTAGATCACATAAAAATAATTCCAAAGATAGAATGATAAACTGAGAAAGGAAGGTGATGGAGTTAAAATTTAGTTGATGGGAAACCAACGTGACCAATGATACTTAAATCGAATTTCTTATGAGGGAGGAGGCTTAGTTCCTAGGAAGATGGAGAGGAGAAGCTCCCATGGTGGTCACTACTATCTAAAATGAAAAGAGAGAAGTGGGGTTTGGTTTTTTATGTGAAAATGGAAAAATATTCATTTTCTAGTCTTTTTAATGTAGCACATATTTTTTCTTCAAGGTTAGCCAAATTGTGTTCCAACCGTGTGCCACCACTGTCCAAGTGGCATGCTCCTTTTCACGGCTAGGAACATGGTTTGAAAAACCATGCATAGCCAGTGTGTGCTTACTTCCCATAAGTCATACCCCCTCACACGTTTGGAAAAATAGTTAGAAGAACCATGTGATAAGTAGTAAATTAAGCTCTGTAACAAGCATACACCATTTCTCATGACCATGTGGCCTCCCCCACATGGTTTGTTAAACCATGCACCTCTACTTTGGGGTCACATGGTTGAGTTGCACAGTTACTACTAATAGTGAACCAACCATGTTCCTCAACACGTTATTCCAAAAAATAGAGCTCTGGGATCTTAATATGCCCTGAAATCCCCTAAAACCTTCATTAAACTATTATGAACTTTTATTAGAGTAAAAAAGGGGGTTAAATAGTGATTTAATAGAATTCGTATCTCTCTGAAAATCTAGGATTTTACATCTATCATCGAACTAGTGGGTCTCTATACTACATCACAAAGTCACCCACTTCCTACTAGTTCTTGTTGTCTCCCACATCTTTGACCTCGTAATATGATTGATTTCATACATAATCGGTGAATGGATCCTTTCACGAACCATCGACTATGACTTTGACTGCTACCTATTATATTCCATCCCTTATATTCCTCTTAGTCTACTTTGAAAACCCTCAGTTGATCACCTTATATGATATTGTTATAGCATAGGACTCCTTCTTATTCTTCTTATTATTCTTCACTAATACCTGAAGGTGTTTCTTTTTCAGGTATGGTATCAATCTCTCTCTCTCTTATTTGGATAGATATTTTTCTTTTAGTAACAACAATTTCAATGAATACTAATATTCTTTACCTTATTCTCTTTTTATATTCATAGAATCAGGAATATTATTTCCATAAAAAAATTGTAAAATCCTTTAATTGTGGAAACATGTGATATTATCATTCTAAATCATTCAAATAGAATGAAGGTCTTAATTTTAAATTTCCTTAAGACTCTTCTTCATTCCTTATTTATGGGATATTTAAATTATCACAGTCTTCTTCCTCCATAAAATTTGAACCTTTAAAAACTCTTATAAAAATGTTGTAAACAATGTTCCTTTATTCAAAAACACTTGTATTTGATTTTAAGAACAACTTAATCAATCATAACATATAATATATTTCTATTTAAATATATCTAGAAAAGTCTCAAGGAAGATTCCTTATTTCCTTTTTCATTTATGATGGAAGTATTATATCTTATCCTAATATATTATCCTTAACACATATTTATTGCTTCTAAATAATCATAGTGGGGTTTTTTATTGACAATAGATTTAATCTGCACATGGTCTATTCAATACCCCCTTTGAATTTTTTGGAAATACCCTCAAAACCCTATGTCGATATGTGTGTTAGATCACCTTTTTTCTCCACATAATTATCTATTAATAAAAATTAATATAGAGGATTGATTTCTCATCAAAACAATATATTATCCCCCTTTTATTTATAATTACATCTTGGTTTATTTTTAAGAAAAGTATAGCACCACATACTTGTTAGAAATGATACTTGGTAAACCCCATTGTATAAAACAAGTGTGATTACACCAAAGAATAAAATTGTCCATAAATATATTTATCAAGTTATTCCACTTTAACCTTCTCATGTTAGGGTCTATTTAGAAATATTTATCATGAAATATAACATGCACTCATCTTTATTAAATCCATAAAAATAGTTCAAGTACAAGAACTAAAAATCCCCCTTTCTATTAGCTTTCCCATAAAACAATACTACCCTTAAAATTAAAATTTTGATACAAATAAAATAAGGAAATAAATTGTGATTGGGATAAATCAAATTCTTACTTTAAAGGGTTATCCAGAAATTCTAGATTTCATGAATTAACACATCTCTTAGAAACTATTTTCCACATTTTATCCCCATTAAGGGATTCACTTATTTCCTCTACATCATGACTGTTAGAATCCTCTATGATGGAAAGCATAATTTTTTTTAATTGTGAAAAACTCATCCAAATTCCCCTTATTTTCAAATCTTTTAATTCCCTGTATGTTAGTACAGATAAACAAATTGAAAATATAATAAATAGGCTTTTCCTTATTCTTAAATAATATCATCAAGGTTGGGAACTCTCTCTCAATCAGGATCTTACATTCCTTCCTAATTTATCATTAGGAGAGTTCTTTATACTATATCCCTTTTGTTTTTATAATTTTTTTCTTACATATATAGCATGGACTCCCACCTCTTTTGAGATTTCCTCTTTTGTATAACAGGCTTGTCAATATTTTATAATAGATAAATTTCATGTAACACCCCAAATTTTGGTGAAATATTATTTTTTTTAAATAAATTAAATTTCCTTGTTAGATTTCATTATACACAACACCAAGTAAATCTTTTGTTACATGAAATCTAGGGATAGCTTGTGTTACACACAACACTGATTTTTAACAAAATAATGATATATTATAAATACGGTCATTATAACCTATCTATTAAACTTAGAGATATAAATAGTAATAACTATTTTTTAAAATATTAAGTATAATTTTTTATGTAAATAAAAAATATTTATAATAAAATAAATAATTTTTGATAAAGTCTTTACATGTTTTGAAAATGCACTTTTTTCTCAAAAAATACTTTTTATGTATTTATGTGAATAATAATAATAGAAAATTTCAACACTTTTAGAAAATTAATTTGATAAAATAAAATTTATTTTTTAATTTATAATTTAAACCTTATCTTAGGGTTAATTGTATATATTTTTATAAAAAGTTTCATTTTTTGACGAACAGTGAAAAATACATGAATTTTAATTGAAACATACCTTTTCGTTTAATTTATTTATAATGATAAATTATATTTTAACTTTGTTTTAATATGTAATTAGTTCAATTATACACATATTAATAAAATTTAGTTACATTTAATAATTTTTATAATGAAATTTAATATAAAAACTTTGTAAATTCTTTATCATTTTCACTTTAAAAACTCGTTTTCTCATCACATCTGTGGAATTAATAATAAATTAATTTTTTCCAATTATGTGAATGGAATTTGGAAATATTTATTCCATATTTGTAATAATAATAATTTATAATGTCTAATAAGGTCAAATTATTTTTTGATCATAATGAATAGTAAAAATAGTAAAAAATTATTTACCGTGGTTAGGGTAAAAATTGATTTATCGGGGTTAAACAAAATTGATAAGAGTTAAAATGAGATAAAATATTATTTAATGAATTTATTTTGAACTTGAACATAAAATTATCTAGAATATGTCAATTAATTTCCATTTTATTTTGAATATAACCAAGATAATATGTTAAGTGAAGAGAAAGAAAAAAAAAGACACTTTTATTACTTTTAATATCTATAAAGCCTTGGGATAGGGAAAAAATAACATATGTTTTATTATACATGTTATTTTGAAATATAAATGATTTTTTATTATCATAATAATTTATCTTTACATTTTACAAATGAATTAGTTACTTAAAATGCTTAAGAAATTCTAATAACGTGATTATTTAATTAATAAAAAATAAAATAACTGATACTAGAAATAATAAAAGTGAGGTAAATTGAATGAATTATTATGTTTTGTTATTTTTATAGATTAATATATAATTTTAAACATTTTTTAATATAATATATTCAAATTACATTATTTTCTAGATATTTTTCAATTTAAATTAAATAAATAATATCAAAATTGATATTAATGTCATTTTATAATAAATTCTATTTTATGAATTGATTTAAAATTAATAAAAAATAATATATTCTGTAAATTTATTTTTAAATTTTAATATATATCATCTATGGTCCATTAATGGACCAATTTTTCAATAATAGTGACTATATTGACTATTAAATAGTAAAAACTCGGTTAGCGTGGTTGAGGTTAAAGCGGTGTTTTTGTGCGTTACTTGTGCTTGTGTTAGAATTAATATCCAAAACACATAGGATTTATATTTTATAAATTATATATAATATTTAGGATCATTGTTTCCAAATTATCTAATAAGGATCACTCTAATTAAGTTTTAAAAGATAAATTACCAATGTTTGAAAACTAGTTACCTTAGTGAAAAACAAAAATTGTAAAAATAAGGAAATTTATAAGGAAAACAAATGTTTAAAACATGTGTTACATTGTGTGTTTGAGATTTTTATCGACCATGTAATCCATACACACCATTAATTATCAATCTTGGATCCACTTTAGGTAATATTGACCTCTAAATAGTGAATACTTTTGAGTATTTACAAGAATACCACTCCTCAACTATAAAAGGTCGCTCACTCTCCCCACTTCTTCACACTGATCAAGCTATTTGGCTCAACCAAGATCTACCCAATTCAATTAAAAACTTCACTAAACTCATCCTATAATCATTTTTTTGGAAATAAATCCAACCAAACAAGTCTTTAGTGAAAACACAATGAAGATACCCAAAGAAGAGGTAATGTTCTTCAACAAACATATTTATTTTATTTCTTCCTCCAACCCATTAAATTCCTATTATACCATGCTTATATAATAACCTAAGTATTTTCCATATAATTAGATTTTTTTTTTAAGTTTAATACCTACAACCACACACACTTCCATCAAATGGGTTATGAAATCATCGTCTCTGTGTACAGCGGACTACCTCCTCACTAACTGATATTGTTCATTTTTTCATTACCACCATTAAATGTTGGGAATAATTATGGAGATAATATTTATATATATTATTTATGATAATTATTATATTATTATTCTTATGTAACTATTATATCACACATACCTTTAAGCTTTAAATTTTTTGGGAATATGATAGCATCGCTCATGTTTACAGTGGACTACCGCTTCACGAAGCGATGTGATTCGATCATGATTTACATGGAATATATTAGGTATGGGTTTAATAAAAATATATATAATATATTACATAAAAATTATAATATAATTATAATATATATATATATATCATTTACATTTCTTTATTTCAATATGATAAGAAAATGGAAATAATGTTCATGTATATGTATGGTCTACCATCTCCACAAATGGTGTATTTTATTTCATATCACCAAAATTTATGTATTATTATAAATACATATATGATTAATATATAAGATATATATATATCATTTTTTAAATTCTATATATAAAGAAAACATGAACAAATTAAGAGTACAAAAAATAACAAGTCAAAACATATATGAAAAAACAAAAAGGTTATTACCTGAAACGTAACTTTAACATGGAATTGTTAATAAACAGGTAATAAAATGTAATAAGAAAATAATATATGGTATTATATATATTATTTATATTATTTATATATATATAATAAAGTAATATTTATTATACAGGTGGTTTGAATGAGTATGACAGAATTCAAGACTTAATGTAAGGGAATTTCGTCTCATTTTTTACTTCTATAAGACACATGTCATATTCACCACCTAATTATTTTATGTGGTGTGTATAAGGACCATTAATGTATGTTATTATTATTATGATAAAAAATATTGGGGTTTAAATATCCATTTTAGGATCTCAATTTAATTTTATTTACAGTTTAAAAGTTAGCAGATCGGTAGGGGGATTTCTAGTCTCACTTTTAATTATTAGAGGCTTATTCCATATTCACCGCTCATCTATTTTTTGTGGTGTATATACTTCTATATGAAATAATAAATCATTAATATACCTAATTTAATTATAATTAGTGTTTCCATTGATGTTATTATTTCACAATGACTATAATTCAAAAGTTACTCAAGGAGTAAGGGTTTTTTTGTCTTAATTTGCCTTCTTTGGGAAGTATGTTATGTTATGCACCTATATTCTATCATGAGGTGTATATACGTCCCCATTAACATATATTATAATTAAATTATTCATACTCATGATATTTTATGTTTCATTTTATTTTCTTACTTCATGGGGTTTATGATTCAAGGTTACCAAAGGGGTAATGATTTTATGTTACAATCTCATCGTTTATCGGGATTGTTTATGATCAAGTATAATATGTTTAAATATCATGATATACCTATAAATAATTATCATGAAATTTATTATCCTCTATTTATTAATTATATCTTCAATTAATGGTACCATTTTTTCACTTTTTGGTACTTAATGTAATTAAGAAAATGTTTTTAAGAAAATCCTACTTTATTTACCTCTTCAGTCAGAAATCTGTTTTCTTTAAAAACCATTTTTTCTAAAAATGTTTTCAAAAATGTTTTATTATTGTATTATGATTTTTAAAAGAAATTTTTACCCATTTTTTAATTTTTATAAAAAAAATTAAATGAATCTTCATTTCATTTTCCAAAATAATTCTCGTTTGTATTTTACCAAAAATATAAAGAGAATCTTTGTTTTAACTTAAATTATATGAATAGTATTTCCTATTATCATTATTTCTCAATTATTTCAAGATTAAATTAAAAAATTAAAATTTTATTTTCAAAGAAAAATTTTTCCTTAATATTTTGGAAATTTCAAGATTTTAAATAAAATATTTCAAAGTAAAAATGATTTTGAAAATGTTTTATGTTTTAAAAAGTGTATTTCAAATAAGAAATGATGTTTTCCTCAAGAAATGTTTTAAATAATTTTTTAAGAATCATTTATAAATTTTCAAGGTTATTTTTAAATAAAATATCTTCAAAATTTTTTATGTTTTAAAAAGTGATTTTTAAAAGAATGGTTATTTCATTAAGAAATGATCCAAATGATTGATCAAAATTATTTCCCTTACAAAATTTCATACATTAATGTTACCTATTAATTAATGGGGATATTATCCAAGGATACCATTCATATTATCTCTCTAAATGTTTTATGTTTTGGTTTCATGATGTTTATGAAACCTGTTTCTATTTCATGGGTTATACCATGAGGAAATGATTATGAAATCCTATTATTTTCATGGGTTATTCTATGATAAAATGGTTATGAAGCCTGTAACTTTTTCATAGGTTATTATACGATGAAATTTTTATAATACCCATTTCATTTCATGAGTTATGATATAATTTATGGTTATTATCTTGTGTAACGCATAAATACATTTTTCATTATGTGACAGGTGGGGCCTATATCTCCCTCCAATGTATTGGGTAAAGATTTATATATCTCATGAGATATACATGGATGGAACGGGGAGGGAACCTGGTATATTAATACAATTATGGAATGGAGAGTACCCCCGGTACAGTAATACGGTACTGGAATGAGGATTTAACTTGGTATAGTAGTGGAATTTGTCTTCTATGATGGCCTTGGTAGTGATCCTTGACTAATATGGAAATGATTTTATATCTTTATGTGTATGACTCAAATTCCATTTCTTATGCCAAGTTCATGCTCTCGTGGCTCATTCCTTTATTATCTTATGATTCATTTCATTTTAACTACAAATATTTATTCCATGAATCATAATTTTGATCATTGATTTGTAGGGTATGGTTGTTAGATATTATGATCATGTTTTCATACCCTTGTGTTCTTGTTATGCTTATGTATATCTTTTGTTTACCCTTTCTGAGCATCTGATCTCACCCTTTCTTATGTTTCCTTTCCCCATTTTTTGAAGAAATGTTTTATATAGGGTATGTCTATGAAGAGTACTAAATGGTAAGAATTTTGTGGGAAATATTTAAGATATTTCACCAGATTAGAAGATTTTTTTCTTAGATTCCAAAGGTACTAAACTATTACGGTCATCAGGAATGTGTTTTTAAATTGTAATTAATATTCATCTAAAAAGATGTAATATCCATATATTATAATCCTAGGTCTCTATAGTGGGTAAAAAAGTAAAGTTTTAGTTAACCTTTGGAAACTATGATGAGAAATATTTAGTGAGATACCTAGGGATATGTCTTGGGATGTCTCTAAGGATGAGCCTAAGGATGTGTCAAAGTTTAGGAAAATGTCTTGGAATTTTGGTAAAGGATAGAGTGAGTGGATTTTGATAAATTAAATCCCTGTATTGATACTGCAAGTGGATGTGACTCTGTAATAGATATACCTATGGGTAACAACCCCAAAAACACCATATTAGGCTACACTCAGTCAGGAACTAGTGCATGACAATGGGCCTTGTTGCACACCTAGTTTGAAACTCCTAAGAGATATGATTCAAAAATTCACAAACTCTTTACAGACCATCATGAAGGATTTAAATAAATTATGATCATGGATGACTTAGTTTAATCCAAATTAATGGTTTATATATTTAAAAGAAGGTTTCATGATTTAGATGTTCTATAAGTGATTTTTCATGATTATGTGGTTTTCCTCTATAATAATTGTTTCTCACACTATGCTTTATGGTATTATTCAATGGAAGGAACTATAATAACCTTGGTTAACATTGAATGTGATGTAAAATTTTCTGATGAGTAGTCAAATGTGATGATAATAAGAGTGAAGGATGTTGTGATTATGCCAAATCAGTTTTCAAGAAACATGATTAACAATGTGTAACTTAAACAACTATAATAATCACCAAATAAGAGAAGGAATGAGTTCACAAAGGGTTTAGGTAGTGGATACTATATAGGAAATAAAATTTAGTTTCCTACAAGTTGAAAATGTGGGAAGAAACACCTAGGTAGATGTCTTAGAAGAACATGAATATATTCTGACAATGGAAAAGAAGGACACAATACAAGTAACTTCAAAAGAAAAATTAAGAGTTTATTAAATAAAATGGATGGGAATATTAGTCTCCCTAAGGTATTATCAATGTATGATTGATTTAAATATTTATATTATGGGTATTATGAAAATTGATGTCCTTGGAGAAAAGTTTTTGAAGAAAATTAGAAAGTTGGTACGAGTAATGGTTATATTGTTTATGATGAAGAGACTACAAATGACTTGTGAAAGGAAATAAGTGTTAAGGAATAAGATGAAAAGGATTAGTTAATTATTGGAGAATGAAGTGGGATGAATGAATTATATATGTATTGGAATTCAGATATTATGTTATATGAATCGTGAAATATATAAGTATTTTTCATTATAAGTTTTTCATTAAGGATTTGAAAGGATATTTTGAATGATGTTGATGGACTAGAAAAGTTATTTAATGGTAAGGTGATATTCATGGGAAAGAAATAGTTAAGGTAAATATAACCCTTAATATGTTCATGATGTTTAGATAATAATTTTGGGATAAAGAGATTATTGAATTGAATAAATTAAATATGATAGTACTTATTATCGAGGAACTAATTAATGATTTTCGGAAAAATTGGTTTATGCTATCATGGATGGAGTTTACAACATTTTTGGATTTAAGTAATATATCCAATAATTCATGTTCTATGTAAGTAATGAAGAATCATGTATTTTTTTAGTATTTTTTTATGGTAATTAAGGTTATTACCATGTTTCAAGAGAATACATGATGAAGGTATCACATGTTTGGTATGTTAAAATAAAGAGGTAATTTATGATATATAGGGGATCGATGTTAAGTTAGTTTTGAGAAATTTAGTGACCTTCTTTATAAATTTTTAGATTTTAATCTTTAAGAAGGGTCAAAAGGGATAACCATTTACGAAGTGGTTTATGTTGAACATTGTATGAGGTTTTAGAGATTATTGTATTTTTTCACCATATGAAGATTTATTCATATTGGATAACCTGTGATAACCATTTTGTTTTGATGATAAATAATTATAGATGGAATGACTTATCACTCAATCTATGGGTCTTATAATCTATTAGTGATTTAGGAATAAAAAATTCACCTTCATTTCTTGGAGTAAGAGATGAAGTGGAAATTGATCAAGGTGCAATCATATGGTGAGATTGTTCTTATGAAATGGAATGAAATCAATTAAGTATATATTCTCATGATAATTTTTTAAATATAGTAAAATGGTTTTGAAATAAAATTTTGTCATATTATCATCATTTTTTATGATGTTAATGAACTTTTCCAAGCCTCTTTGGTTTATGGATTTGGAATCATTAACCTTCTCCTAACCATGTTCTCTATCACTCTTTGTCGGTATTTGGGTCTTAGTTTTCTCTTCTATATCCATGTTTTAACTTCTCACATATGTTATCTTAAGTGTGAACCTATTTATGTGTTACTTTGGTTAACAATTAGGTTTATATATTTCCCTTATTAAGGGAACTTTTTTTATTAATTTGTATGATGTGGGTTTCTATGAAGGAATTTCAAATGTTAAACCTTTGATGATTGAGATGAATTTCAAGGGTGAAATTAATTTTAAGGGGGGTAGCATGTAACACCATGAGTTTTTTTGAATTAATTTTTTTCAAAAAAATTAAATTTAATTGTTATATTGTGTTATAAACAACACCAAGTCAAGTTTTCATTACATGCAATCTTCGCTTAGCTTGTGTTACACAAAACACTGAGTTTTAACAAAATCATGATATATTGTTAACTAGACAGTTATAATCTAGACATTAAACATAGTGATATGAATATTAATTACTAATTTTTAAATATTAATTATAATATTTTTATATAAAGAAAATTTATTGATAATGAAATATATAAATTTTAGTAAAGTATTTACATGTTTTGAAAATAATATTTTCTCTCAAAAATTGTTTTCTATGACATTCTATGAACAATAATAAAATTAAATATTGAAACTTTTATAAAATTAATTTTATAAAATAAACTTAATTTTTTAATTTAGACTGCCAAAATTATCTTAAGGTGATTTTTGGGTTTTTTTGAATGTTTTATTTTTTCACAAATAGTAAAATATACTGAATTTTAATTAAAATTTTAATTTTATTTTAATTTATTTATAATGTTAAATTATATTATAATTTTTTTAATGTTTAATTAGTTAAATTATACATATATTAATCCAATCTAGGTAATTGGAATAATTTTCATATTGAAATTGAATATAAAATCTTTGTAAACTTTTGTTCATTTTCACTTTAAAAACATGCTTTCTCGTCACATCTGTGGGATTAATATTAATTTAATTTTTTCAAATCCTGTGAATGTAATTTATAAAAATGGATCCCATATTTGAAATAAAATTAATTTATAATGTCTAATAATTCTAGATTACTTTTTTACCATAATGAATAGTAAAAATATTAAAAAATTATTTACCATGATTATGGTAAAAATGGATTTACCAGGGTTTAAACTAGAATGACATGATTAAAAATGACCTAGAATATTTTATAAATTTTATTTAATGAGTTTATTTCTACCTTGGACATAAAATTCTCTAGAATATTGAAATTCCTTTTCACTTTCCTTTGAATATAACCCACATAATAACTTAAGTAATGAAACAGACAAAAAAGATATTTTTCTTACTTTTAATATCTATAAAGCCTTAAGATAGGTTCAAAAGAAACATATGTTCTGTTACACATATTATTTTGAAATATATAATAATAATTTATCTTTAACTTTTATATATTAATTAGTTACTTAAAATGCTTAAGAAATTCCAACGTAGTAATTATTTAGTTAATAAAAAATAAAGTAACTTATAATTAAAATAATAAAAGTGAAGTAAATTGAATGAATTATTTTGTTACATTATTTTTTTAGATTAATATATCATTTTAAAATTTATTTAACATAATATATTCTAATTTCATTATTATCTTGATATTTTTTAATTTAAAGTAAATAAATAATGTCAAAATTCATAGTAATGTCATTTTATAATAAATGTTATTTTATTAATTGATTTAAAATTAATAAAAATAATATATTCTATAAATTTATTTTTAAATGGTAATAAATAAATAAAAAATTCTATTAATGGAAAAAATTTTCTATTATAATGACTAAATTGACCATTAAATAGTAAAAACTCAGTTAGTGTGGTTAAGGTTAAAGTGGTGTTTTTGACCGTTACTTGCACTTCTGTTAAAATTAATTTCAAACAAACATAATATTTATATTTTATAAATTATATATAATATTTATGATAATTGTTTCCAAATTATCTAATAATTATCACTCTAATTTATTATTAAAGGATTAATTCTCAGGGTTAGAAAACTACTTACCTTAGTAAGAAACCAAAATGGTAAAAATAGGATAACATAGAAGTTTGAGAAAAAATTGTTTAAAACATGTGTACCATTGTGTTTTAGAGATGATTATCTACCATATAATTCATCCACCCCATTAATTATCAATCTTTGAGCCACTTGAGTTAATATTGACCTCCCAATAGTGAATAATTATGAGTATTTACATGAATGTCACTCCTCCTCAATTATAAAAGGGCACTCACTCTCCTCCACTTATTCACACCTATAAATCCATTTGGATCGAACAATATCTACCCAAATCACATCTAAATTTCACTAAAATAAACCTAAAAGCCTTATTTTTTATATAAATCCAACCAATCAAGGCTTTAGTGAAAACTCAATGAAGATACCCAAAAAGTGGTAATGTTCTTCAACAAACATCTTTATATTATTTCTTCCTACAACCCTTTCAATTATTATTATACCATGCTTATATAATAACATAAGTGTCTTAAATATACATATATGTTGTTATGTTAAGTTTATGACCTACAACCATACATACTTCCATCAAATAGGTTATGAAATCGTAGTTTGTGTGTACGGCGGACTACCGCCTCGCAAACTGATGTCGTTCATTTTTCCATTACCACCTTTCAAGGTTCAAAATAATGAGTTAAATAAAATTTATATATGATATTTATAATATTTATGATATTATTAGTCTTATTTAACTATTATATCTTACATAACTTCATGTTTTCCATTTTTGTTGGAATACGATAACGTCACTGGTGTGTACGGCGGACTACCGTCTCGCGAAGCGATGTGATTCATTCACGCTTTTCATGGAATGTGTTAAAGATTAGTTTAATTAAAATATGTGATATATATTACATAAAAATAATACCTTAATTATAATATATATATCATTTACTTTTTTCTTTCAATACACAAGAAAATGGAAACAACGTTCATGCATTCGTACAAATTACCATCTCTATGAAGGATGTCTTTCATTTCCTATCACCAAGTTTTATGGATTACAATAAATACATATATATTTAATATATATGATATTTATATAATTTTTTAAAATATTTTGATAATTAAACCATGATCTATGTTAGAGGACAAAAAATAACAAGTCAAAACATATACGAAAAACAAAGCAGTTATTACCCGAAATGTAACTTTAACATGGAATTGTTAATAAACATGTAATAAAGGGTCCTAAGAAAACACTATATAGTATTATATATAAGTTTGATTCTTTAATATATGTATAATAAATTTTTATTTGTTATACATGAGTTTTTAATGATTACACTAGAAATCAAGACTTAAGGTAAGGGAATTTCGTCTCACTTTTTACCTCCATGAGACACATGCCATATTCACCACATAATTATTTTATATGGTGTATATAATTCCCATGAAAATATATTATTATTATTATTATGAAAAATAATTTGGTTTACATATCCATTTTAGGATCTATCTTTCATGGGTTTCATGATTTAAAAGTTAACAGATCGGTAAGGGGATTTATTGTCTCACTTTAATTTCTGAGAGACCTATTCCATATTCACAACTAGTTTATTTTTTATGGTGTATATACTGACCTATGACCTGATATATCATGAATATATATCATTTATTTATAATTAATTTTTCCATTTATGTTATTATTTCATGTTAATTAGGATACAAAAGTTACTCAAGCATTAAAGGATTTTTTATCTCAGTTTGACTTCTTTGAAACGTACATTATGTTATGCACCTATATTCTTTTGCAAGGTGTATATAAATCCCCATTGACATATAATATCATTAATTTATTCATACTCATAATATTTTATGTTTCATTTTATGTTCTTATTTAATGGGTTTTATGATTCAAGGTTAACAAAGTGCTAATGATTTTATGTTACAATCTCATCGTTTACTGGGATTATTTATGATCAAGTCCCCAATGTTTAAATCTCACGATATACCTCCCAATAATTCTAATGAATTTTCTTATACACTATTTATTCATTATATATTCGCGTAATGTTACCATTATTCCACTCTTTGGTTCTTAGGATAATTAAGAAAAAAATTAAGAAAATTTGACTTTATTTAGCTCTTTGATAGGAAATATGTTTTATTTCAAAATAAAGTTTTCTAAAAACGTTTTAAAAAATGTTTTATTAATTTGTTATAATTTTTAAAATACATTTTTACCCATGTTTTACTTTTTACAAAAATGTTTTGAAAGTAATCATCATTTCACTTTCTAAAACAATTCCCATTGGGATTTTACCAAAAATGTGAAAAGAATATTTGTTTTAACATGTACAACATGAATAGTATTTCCCTTTGTCATGACTGTTCAATGATTTCAATATTCTCTTAAAATTTTTAAATTTTCTTTTCAAAGAAAATATTTTCCTTAATATTTAGGAAATTTTTAGATTTAAAATAAATTATTTCATGTTGCAAATGATTTTGAAAATGTTTTATGTTTTAAAAATCATTTTTCAAAGAGAAAATGGTGTTTTCCAATAAAAATGTTTTAAATGAATTTTTTATGCTTACTTTATATTTTTTCAAGTTTATTTTAAATGAAAATTATTTTTACAATTTTTTATGTTTTAAGAATTGATTTTTTATAGAATTGTTATTTTCCTTAAGAAATGATCCAAATGGTAGATAAAGATTATTTTCCATATAAGATGTCATCTGTTGATGTTACTTATGACTTACTAGTGATATTATACAAGGAAACCATTGATATTATCTCTTTGAATGGTTTATGATTTGTTTGTATGATGTTTAGGAACTGTGTTTCTCAACCATGGATTATACTATGAGTAAATTCTTATGAAACCTACTTCTTTTCATGGGTTATGCTGTTATGAAATGATTATAAAGATTGAAACTTTTTCATAGGTTATGATATGATGAAATATTTATGATACCCATTTCATTTCATGGGTTATGATATGATTAATGTTTATGATATTATGGCACACATAAATATGGTTTTCATTATGTGATGGGTGGGACATATATCTCCCTCCAATGTATTGGGTAAATATTTATATTTCTCATGAGATATAAATATCTAAAATGGGGAGTAAACTCGGTACAGTAATATAGGGATGGAATAGGGAGTGAACCCAATACCATAATATAGAGATGTAATGGGGATTGAACTCAGTACAGTAAAGGACTTTGTCTACTATTATGGCCTTGGTAGTGATCCTTGACCAATATGGAAATGATTTTCTATACTTATGTGTATGTTAAAAATTCCATGTCGTATTCCAATGTCATGGTCTCATGGCTGATGTTCTTTGATTATCTTATGATTCATGTATTTTGAACTTCCAATATTTTTTCCATGAATCGTGATTATGATATTTGATATACATGGTATGTTATATAATTTTATTCTCATATTCTCATACCCTTATTTTTATGTTATTCTTATGTATCTCTTATGTTTACCCATACTAAGTATCTGAGATCACCCTTTCTTATTTTTCCTTTCCTCGAGTTATAAAGAAATGTTTTATATAGGGTATTTCTATGAAGACTGCCAAATGGGAAGATCTGTGTGGGAAACATTGAAGATATTTCACTAGATTAGAATATTTTGTTCCATGTTTCCAAAGGCACTAAACTATTATGATCCTTAGGTGTGTATTTATATAATGTAATGAATATTCGTCTAAAAAGTTGTAATATCCATGTATAATAAGACCGTGTATTTATATTTTAACCAACGGTGTTTTCCTTTTATATCAATATTTTTTTAATATTTCTTATTTAGTTCAGAAGATAGTCATATAGTTTTTTAAATTATGAACAGTTTACTTGAACCTTCCAAACAATTTTTCATAACTATAGGACCCTAATTCTTAGATAACCTCTCATGTAATTCAAGATCTTATTCATGTGAAGAAATCTTTTTTCATATAGTGCTTTATTAATCCTTCCCAATTTTTTATCCAATCTCAACTGATCTAATCAAACAACCAAGAACTCCTTCTTGATATATTGAGATTTCGTCAAATTTTCACATGGTTTTTTCATAACATTATTATTTAAACTTCTGAGAAACTCCCTTAAATATTTTTATTTAGGGATGTAAAATAATAAACCAATTATTTTATTCCTCTCTTAGATTGATTCTATTATTAAATTTAAATTTTTTCATTACTATGGATTGTTTCTAATTGTCCATGGTGTGGCCCTTTTTTCAATAGGAGAATAATTTCACCATTGTTTATTCTTCCTTTGAATAATTTTTTTCAAGATTCTTGGGAATTTTTTTCTCAACTTTCAACTTTTATTATACTTTTTTCTTTGATTTTTTATTTCCTGAGGTAGATTTATATTTCATTCTAACCTTCTTCTGCCTTTGTTGTGCCTTTATTTTCCATCAGCATGTGTCTTGTTCTTGTTTAGTACATACCTTCACTTATCATAATCATTACCACACAAGTTTCAATACTAACAGATTTTATCCAAACATCTAAATCTATTATTGGTTAATAGTTTTTTATTTTTTATTTTTTATTTTTTATTTTTTGAGGCTTGATAATTACCAATAGGTATTATGTTTTCTTCAAATTTTCTACTATTAATCTAGGCCTTCTATTCCCTTTATAAGGAGAAATTTTTTTATAACACTTGATTTTCTTATGACCAAAACTCTAGAAGCATTATAAATAACCAATAAACCACTTTCTTTTTCTTGTTGAGGTAATCTTTCGAAAATTACTTGATTTTTTTTAATAAAAGTAGTGACATGAATTGGTCACCCAATTCATGCCCCAAGGGAATTTATTAAAAAAAAGTATCAGTACAAACATGAGGTGCAATGAATTTACACCATCCAGAATTTTGAGAATTACAAACTAAGAAATACTGACAAAAATCTAGCAAAGTCATGAGAAGCTCTGTCCAAAGGGGACTCCGCCAATCCATCTGGTCTGAAGGGAAGACATTGGAAGATAAAACTGAGTCTAGTTGGAGCTGAACATCTGAAATGCTGCTCAAATTTTCTTCTTTATCAACAAGAGCCTCTTCTCTCACACTCCTATAATTGTGAGTAAGGGAAAAAATGAAACCTGAAAAAATCCTTGAGACACTGAACCATCATTAAGAAGGGAAAACCAAAAAAAGTTGGGATCAAAAATCACTTGGGGGTGTCGACCAACAACACAGTGTCATCTTCCAACCTAAGCACATGTAGCAGTGAAAAAAACCAGTAGAGAGAGATCCATGTTAACTGCAGAACCCAAAATACAAACTTCCTAGAATCCAACATCCAAACAGCAGTTACAAATAGAAGATTAAAATAAGTATACTAGAGAAAGGATCCTTCGAAGCTTGTTGCATGCAACAATTTGAAATAAAGGGTTGTGTGCATGAATTAATGAGAAGAAACATATAAAATCAGGGTGTTTGTTTAGGCTCCTGCACCAACCTCTTATTAAACATTCCAAGTCTAATATCAAGGTATGTCTCTGCATAAATTTCTCCATTTTTGAGTCTTTGGTAGGCTATTTCATCTCGTTCTTCCATTGGAGATTCCATATCTTCATTCACCTTTTCATTTGACCAGGATGTCTCCTCAACAGTTGAGTGATTCATCACAGCTTGGGATTTATAGGGTCTAGTTATTTCCTTCTTAGAGGCATCTAAAGAACGTGTGACAATTGTTAATTCAAGCTGAGTATAATCTCTACGTTTTTTAGTTTTTCTAGGATTTGTAGTAATGAATCCATAGGAATTCACAATAGGTTTTAAGTGGAATTACTAATATTTCGTGATATTATTAGGGGTGATAATCTTTAGTGTACTGATATTCACCCCTAATGTGGTGGTGAATTTCTAAATATTTTTATCTAACCAAATTTTCCATGGTTTTGAAAAAGAACTAGAAATAGAATTTCAGTTAGTATTTATACATATATAAATAACTAGTCTTTGGGATAGATTATTCTTGGTGATTTTTGTAGGTTCATAATTGTATTATTACAAGTTCATCATGCCAATTATATACACCTTTTTGGAGCCATGAATCTCATTAGAAATTTTTGTGGGTGAATCTTTATTTTTAGAAATATAGGATGGTCCAACTTGTACTAGTTTCATATTTCATATTCTCACATCAATATCAGTACACGTCAAGTTGAGAAATTTATTCTAATCATCAAATATTCTCAAGATATATTTCCAATCCTTTATTAAATTCTTTATTTTTTTATTCTTTCATGTTGCTTGATTCTTGTAAAGATTTATCAAAATATTTTATTACTATTTATTTAACCTCCAATTGAGTATCTTTAACATTGATGGATGTTTTTTATAGTTTTTAAAGTGAAAGTGTAACTTTCACAAATAATATTTAAAACACCACATTCTCACAAGAATATATTTACAATTCTTATTTATCTAGGTAAAATAATTTTTTGTAAAGTGATATGAATTTTTTATTTCATTCCACAAGATCTATGAGGGAAAAGAACTTTTGAAACTTCTTACTCAGTGTATTATCTATTTAAAAAACTTCCTCTTAAATATGTGTATTTCCATAAAGCAATTTGTTTATAACACCAAATATACATGTGACTACTTATTTTGAAACTTTATTTAAATGATATTTGAATTTAGAGTTAAGGGCATAAATTGTCTTGTTGGTATCATCTTCCACATACTCACAACATCTAAACATTATTCGTAAAAAGGGTTATTCTAAACATATTTGATAGATTAACACTTACCATCATGATTATCTTCATATAGTGGTTTATCCTTATTTTATTTTTAGATTTTTCACAATCTATTTTCTTTCATTTTCTTCTTGTTCTTTAAGGTTTTGGATAAGATATTCACTTTAGATTAAATAGGTAAGGAGGATGAATTCCCTATTTAGGGAATATCAATATTATCATAAAATCTACACTTCATATAGAGTTATTAAAATAGATTGAAAATGGATCTGATTTGAAGAAGTCGAGTTACCTCAGATACCAATTAATATGCTCATTTTCAGTGGATCTATGAGAGGGTGAATCAATGATTTATTTTTATGAATTATTATACTTTAATTAAACCTCTTAGACTGATTAAATTTTCAATCCTCTCATCTTTGGGTCTTTCTTCCTCACCCATATTATGTAGTAAATAAGGGCACAAGAATATAGGAACTTAGAGGGTTTAGCTGTGAAAGCCTACTCCTTTCCTTGATTGGTTAGTCTTCACAGCAACCTATTCATCCACTATTAATAAAATCATTTAAATTACATGGTATCACACTATATATATATTAAATATCATCATGTATGTTAGATCTAGTGGATCATAAGTCTACACTGATAGGGGAGGGTGAATCATGACTTTTCTTTTTACTACTGCATATTATTCTTGAAATAATCATCTCCGTCTATTTAGAGAATGGATCTCTCACAAGAATATTATTCTCCAAAAATTTCATGATAATTTAAATAATAAATAAGAAAATAAATACAAAAATTTGTATATGGTTTGACCATAACATGTGAACCTGCTATTTAATATAACTAGTGACTATCATGGATATAGATTTTCCACTATAAGTCAACCACTGACTTAAAATGGATAGGGAGGAATAACCCTTCACCTATAGTTATATAGAATTCCACTACTAAAATTACACAGTATCTCACTAATCACACTCTACATCCCACTAGTTTCAATGAATCAGCACAACAGTGAAAGATCACTTGAAGCTTCGGGTTGCTTAAGAGACTCAGGAAGTTCTTGTCCTTGAGCCTTAAAAATATTCAATATTGTACACTCACCTGTTGAAGTATCTGATGTATATATTCTCTATTCTCAATTTCAAATATCATTCACTGGATGCTCTAGATCAAGCACAAGTATATGATAATATCTAAACATCATAAACTAGGCTCTCTTTTTCTTCTCAAATATTTTTTTTCTCATATCAACCACTTCCCTTTTCTTAATATCATCTTTGCAACCACAACTTTTCTTTCTATGAGAAATCACTTTTCTAATTATAAAATTCATCAAATACGTAAAACCTTTTCATATAACCAAATTTTTATATGATAAGGTTTCTCAAGCCTTCCAAAAGAAAGTGCCATGAGTATTTTACTATTTTTTAGCTTCCTCAATCTTCCTTCCTAATACACATTAAGATATTTCATGTGGGTTTACTTCCCATCATTCTCATGTAAATACCGTAACTACCATTTTCAAATTCCTTGGGTAAATAGAACTATATGATTCTATTTCTTTAACTAATCTAGTCTTAATTCCCATTCATCTTCCTCCATCTTGCATAATGTCTGGGTATAATTAATTTTCACAAATTATATTTTTTAACCACTTTTGATGTGAATTAAATACTCATTGAATAATAAAATTCAAATATTATCTCAATAGAAATATCTATGATATTGAAAACTCTCGGAATTAATTGATATATATATTTTTATTGTTTATAAGATCTAAGGGTAAACAAATCATCATCACAGTAACATATTCATTATTCTTGAAAATATAATAAATGGATCTCATATTGATTTTACCTGATACTATTGATTTCAAGCAATCACTAGTTCTTGAATAATATTTCATTCTATATGAATCATATTCCAAATGTGATTTTATGGTCATTGAATATCATTACATGCATTGTCTGCTTTTGATTCTTTGAAATATTTGAATTCTTGAAAATCAATTTTTCAGCTAGTGTGAACTCAATTTTTTCTAATTGTTGAAGAATTATGCTGGGATATCAAAGGTTTACACTAAAAGAAGTGATGAATGTATTACAATAGCTCAAATACTTACATTCAGATATTTAAATTCATATGATAATAGACTTGAAGTATTGTGATATCCAAAGGCCAACATTCAGTGAAGTCTTTTGATGAAAAATCAAAGACATACACTGGAGCTCAAAGGCTTATATCAACTCTCAAATTACTTACACTTCATCCAATGAAATTTGATTATAAATTCATGCAATGTGCATCAAATTATTATGATAGAATCTGATACTAGTGAATTAATACACCCAATTCTAATGACGTATGTCCAGTTCCTTTTCCATTTTTCTTGTCTTTGGATGAATTCATATGATGCACTGAAGTCTTAAAATGGTCTTCATAAATTCTATATGGCTTTGAACACTCAAAAAACTTCTTTAAAATAACTCCAACCTTGTTCAAACATCTTAAAAACCTTTTAATCAACTCAAACTTCATCTCATAAACATCTAATGATTCTTAAAAATGGTTGGAACAAATCAAAACCTTCAAAAACATTATCAAAAAATACAAGTCCGCAATATTCTACCTCATTTGGGTTTATCATAAATAGTTGTTGTGTTCATTTATCAGTTACAAGAAAGTGTGTCTAATTGAATTAAATGAACTCCCCCTCAATTCATACACTCTTTTTATTCAACAATTTTCACTCCCTTTGATCAAGTGTTAAGTCACTATTTCTCCCCCTCTGTTAACATAATCCAAAGTCTAATGGGTAATGTTCTACGAAATAACTTTAGGTGATAGGGGAAGGTTGAACGTGAATTTGCAGCCTCATGGTAAGAAATTTATCATCTATTAATTTATTAGTAAAAATATATACAACTAGGTCCATGGTACTAATGAAATCAAGTTTTAAATCACCATTTACCACCTTCTCTTTTATTAGGTTATACTTGAGATAAATGTGTTTATATATTGAGTGTTGAATGGTATTTTTGGAAATATCTATCAAACATTTATTACCACCAAAAATATATAGTTTTCTATCAACTTCAACTCTCAAATTAACAAGCTGAACCCACATTCAAATCATATGTTCATAGGCTAGTGTATAAATAATGTACTTGGAATTATCTATCCTTATTTCCACTGAACCCTACCTGTTTATATTCCATTCAAAAAAAAATTACTAGGAAAAAATTTTCTATATGAGGGGATTTCCTATCAATACAGTCACTTTCCCAATAAACATTCGTAAAACCTTTCATGGATAAATCTAAAACAGATCTATACTGTAGGAAAATATTGAATATAATTCTAATGTATCTAAGGATTCTCTTGGGTGTAAGTAGTTGAGACACTTTAGGATAACTTTTAAATCTATCACACAATATCACAACAAACACAATTTAAGGTCTGGAAGTTATAAGGAAAATAATGTTGCAAATCAGTTTTCAAGTCTATTTTATTTACACTTTCACAAGCCTCATCCTTTTTTAGGTTGGTACCAAAAATCATAAGAGTAGATATCCCTTTACATTATTTAATTCCAAATCACTTCAAAAATTCATTGGAGTAATTTTCTTAAGATGGAAAAATATTTTCAGCTCCATGTATGAATTATAACCTTATAAAGTACGACATCTCACCCAACATGGGAATTTAAAATTTTATTTCCTCTATAAATTTCTCATATAGAAACTATTTATCACCTTAAAATCAATGGAATCAACATATACTATGAAAATAAGTGAACCTTTTTAAATATTATTTATATAAATATTACTATCAATTATAATCTTTGAAAAAATTATTCTTCCCTAGCATCTATCAATCTTATCATACCATAATTTTGGGGCCTATTTCAACCCATATAAATCCTACTTCAGATTATATACAATGTTCCTATATTTATAAAGAATAAAGACTTTAGTTTGTTCAATGAACACCTTCTCTTCTAACTCACAATTAAAAAATGCATATTTCATATCCATTTGATATATATTATATATTATGCATTCTTCCAAAGACAAAAACACTTTAATGGTTTAATTCCATGCTACGAGTAAAAAACTGTATTCAATGTTAATTCCTTATATCTAAGATTAACCTTTATACACCATACATGCTTTATTTACTATGAAATCTCCTCTCTAATTTAAATTACTTTAGAGAATCTAGGTAGCGGCACTGATATTTTTGTTTTTAGGTATTAATACAAGATCACATGTGGATTTTTTTCTCAATTTAGTCAATAAATTCATTAATTGTAGTCATACACTCATTGTGTTCTTCTTTCTCAATAATATTATTACATTTAACATGTTAAATAAGTGTAGTTTTGTTTTTTTTTACCTCGGTCATCTTCATGTCTAGATATGGGTATCTTGTTGGACAATAATATTCTTAGAGTCAACATGTTTCTTTATCCTCTGATGCCTCTTCCCCTAATTATTAGTTCCAACTTCCTTACTGGTAACATTTGAATCAATAACGATCACAAATTTCTCAGTCAAATCTATCTCACCTGTCCATTTTTAATAATTTTATATGTTTTTACCCCTAGAAGATTCATCATCGGGGTCAAAAAGAACATTTTTTTATACTGGTTTTCAATTATTTCAATATTTCAACATTCCATGACCTTATATTTAATTTTTCTCAAGAATTTTTAACTATAACCATTTAAAATAAATCCCAAAATTTTCCTTTTTCATCCTTTTATTAAAAATTCCCTAGATTTTTGTTCTTGATCTTCATGTAACTGGGGATTACAAAGACTTTAAATTATTTTATAGTAGGTTTTTTATTCTATATATCATATAAATTTTTATGAGTTTAAGGTCTTAATAAGAACATATTTTGGATATGAACAACAGTGCAGAAAACTTCAATCCAAAATAAATTTGGTAGCTTATATTCATCTAGCATGGTTTTCCCCATTTCTACATATCATATAAAGTATATTAATTTTATGGTCTTAACCATCAACTATTTTTTATATGCATAGTAGTGCAGACAACATTCCCCTAAAATAACTTTAGTAGGTTAAATTCAACTAGCAGGGTTTTTCCCATTTCTATAATACTTATATTTTTTATTTCAACCCCACCATTTTTTTGAGGAGTGTATGGTGTTCTATATTGATTTTTTTAACTCATGATTTTCTAGGATTCTCTCAAATAACTAATTTTTTATTATTTTCCTTTTTTGACCTTATACTTTTTATGTACACACCAAGCACTATTTTTACTTGTCTTCTGAAATCTTTGAACATTTAAATAGACTACGATTTGTGTTTCATAAAGAGTAAATATTTCAAATAGGTGTAACCATATATGAATTTAATGAAGTAGATATCACCAATTATTGGCTTGTTCCCCATGTGACCACACACATAAGAATGTATCAGTTCTGAAGTTCTAGTGTGTTGTATTTTCATCTTCTTATATGTCTTTTGAGTCATCTTACCCTTTTGACATGTCTCGCAAACAACCTATATTTATCTATTGAGTTTGAGAAGGTAACTCGTTATTTCATTCTTGGATATAATTCTCATATTTCCTTGGATGAGGTGACTATCTCTCCAATTCCATAAGTCATTTTTACCTTTGGCACTCATGTAGGATGAGTTGGATGGGTCACCAATCTAAAATAAGTTTCCACTTTTTCTTTCACATATTGTAATAATTCTTCCACATTGAAATTTATAAAAAATACATGAGTACTTTTTAAATAAAAATTCATCTCCCTCATCACATAGTTGGATAACACTTAGCAAATTATGTTTCAACCCTTCCAAAAACAATACATCTTTTCACATGATTCATTTAGACTCAATCTCGGTAGTTCCAATTCCTTTTATCTTCTATTAGCAATAATTAAAAAAATTAATTAATACTCCTTTATGTTTCTTAATTAATTTTATTATTTTATTGTATATATTCATATGTGAAGAGATCTTACTATTAAGTGTCTTGGTTCTTAATTTATTTCTTTCCTTTAAGGTTACCTTTACAATGAATGACTTATCATCTTGATTTTTCTTCTGAACTCCTTTTCCATTTTCTTGGTAGGAGATTTATCTTGGAAAATTTTTTAATACATTCTTCAGAATAATGTCCTAGATTATTACATATACCACACATTTACTTCAAACTTTCAAACCTCTTCTATGTAGAAATATTTTAAGTGACCTTGTTCATTGATTTCTTTTATAGTGACTCACTTATTTTAATCTCAAAGATACTTCCCTAATATTCATTCCTTATTCCAGGAAGAGATATGTTGTACCAATATGTATAGGAAATGTGACCATAAATCCTACAACACTAATAATATCCATTTAATTTGAACTTCATATTATAACTATATGCATATTCAGACAACTATATTTCATAATTTTTAAATTTTAATCCAAATATCCCTCAATATTACTTTTTCTTTAAGGGAATTGGTTTTATTTTTATTATTATTTATTCACTATATATAGGATATTTTTTCCCATAAAATCTTCAAGACAAACCCTGGCTATATTTTTAATTTGATCCTATATGGTTAGGAAAAACATATTCAAATTTTAGAGTAGTTTCATGTACTGATTTAACCTAAGATAAAGTGGTGGAAATTTTATCTATTAAAAGTTATAAATTTTTAAATTCAATTAATTTATTGAAGTAATCTTGGAAACTTTTCAACTTCTTTTCAGTTGATAGATATTTTTATTTCACCTTACTTTTTCCCTTACCCCTGGTGACCAATTTTTCTACAAGATTGATCAGTATATTTTCATTATGAACCACTTTTAACTTTGATTCCTTTAATTCCACAATGAGTTAAGTTTTTTTCCTTAAAAACTCTTAAGTTGATTCAAAATTCTACCTATATAGATTATTTACAGTTTTAACTTGTCTATTAGTCTTGTTGATTTGATCAAGTAAAGATTCCAAATCCAATCTGAGCATGTGCTCCATACAAGTTTCTTCCCCACCTTTTTCTTCACTGTTTGAGGAGGTTCCTTTATTTTTCACATGTTCCATAAAGTGTTTTAACTTTAAATTCCCTTCATCCTTAGATTGACTAGAGTATAAAGTGTCTTCATTTTCTTCTTTTCTTATTAATCGTTATCCCTTTTTTCAAAAAACTTCTTCTTGAACTCACTAGATTTATTTTCAAACACCCCAAAATGATAAAGGGATAAATGACTAAATGATATGACTCATGTCAAAAAGGTGCAACTTCCTTTTCGGGAGCCTACCTGATTAGAACTCCATATTTAAGCATGCTTGGTTTGGAGAAGTGGTCAGAATGGGTGACCTTCTGGGAAGTTACCCAGGGTGTGTGTTAGTGAGGACAAAGCACATTGAAAAGGACATGTGTTGACCTGTGGGGACTATCATTAGTCATATGACCCGTTCAGGCATGTGGATGGGCCCCAGGGTGGGTACCACATATCTGTGGAGCAACTGGTGGTACCTGGTGGGCTAAGACCCAACGACCATGTTAAGGCGGGGTGGTTGTGCTGTCACTGGGACCCAGTTGTTACATTTGGTATCAGAGGATGAACCCAGCCTTAAGTGTGGTGCACTTCCTGGGTTGAGATATAGGGCCCACAATGAGGATGTTGTGTTCTAAAGGGGGGTGATTGTAACACCCCAAAATGATAATGGGTTAAATGACTAAATGATATGACTCATGTCAAAAAGGTTCACCTTCCTTTTCAGGAGCCTACCTGATTAGAACTCCATAGTTAATCATGCTTGGCCTGGAGTAGTGGTCAGGATGGGTGACCTTCTAAAAAGTTACCCAAGGTGTGTGTGAGTGAGGAAAAATCACACTAGAAAGGAAATGTTTGGCCTCTGAGGACTATCATTAGTCAGATGACCCATTCAGGCATATGGGTGGGCCCCAGGGTGGGGACCACATGTCTGCGGGGAAACTGGTGGTACCAGGTGGGCCAAGACCCGACATCCATGTTAAGGCAAAGTGGTTATGATATCACTGGGACCCAGTTGTTACATTGATGGTGCTCTTCCACCACTTCTTATTATTATGGTTTTTATCATTTTCATAATCCTAATATCCAATATTCTTTTTCTTTAGACAATTTATAGAAAAATGTTCAACACCACCATAATGGAATAATTTAAATGGAAGTTTACCCTTCTATTTTCCTTTCCCTTTCCTGAAATTCTTAGATATGAGAGGCATGATTCTATTTTAATATTAATTTATCTCATCATTTCTATCTGATTCAATAGAATGTTTAAAATATTCTTCTTTCAAATATAACTTTATCATGGATTCAAAATCCATATCATCTTTAACTTTCTTCTTAAAAGCAGGTGGCTTTCTCACTTCATAGGCCATGAGGATATTATGTAACTCATCAAGAAAAAGGACTTTCATATCTTGTAGGGTAGAAATTTTAGGATCAAACCTATTTGGTAAATTCCTCATGAGTTTCTTCATAATGTAACCATCATCCATATTTTAACTGAATCCTCTAATGTTATTCAAAATTCCATTAATTCTATTTAAGCAGCATAAATGGATTCATCCTCAACTATCTTTGTGTCTCCAAACTTACTTACCCAAATTTGAATATTTTCCTATTTGACTTTGATATTCCCTTTATAACTTATTTATAACTTATCCCATATTTCCTCGGTTATTTGTAGATCTATCAACTTGTTAAATACTTTCTTCAAAAGAGATATAAGAATAAAATTCCTTGCCTTTCTATCGACTTCAAATTTCTCTTGTTAGTGGAGTTCGTATGATCACCTTTTGAAATGGTGGGAAAATAACTATGGTTACATCAAGAACTTCAATCCTACATGATAATAAATAAGGAAATATATTATTTTCTCATCTATTGAAATTTTTCCATAAATCATTGGAACATTTTTATTGTTCACAAAGATAATTTTGTCAATCATTAATTTCATTGAGAGAGTTTTGGAAGAGGTTACCTTGGCTCTAATACCACTTTTTAAAGTCAATAAATTGTTTGACTGTACTAAGAGGGGGTGAATTAATGTAAAATTTTCTTTTTTACTAATTTTTATTTTACCTGAAATTAACCTATTAAATTGGTTATAGAATGAATCTCTCACATGAATATCATTCACTTAGACTTATAGGATATTGAAAAAAAATAATTAGAATAAGGAACACAATAATTTTTACAAGGTTCTTCCAATGTGTGTGAGTCTACTCCATGTAGTAACCATTGACTATCCTAGCTATAAATTTTTTTTCTATAATTCAATAAACAGCTTATAATGGGTAATGAGGAATCACCCTTCACCTATAATTTCACAATATTCCACTGCTACCATTACATAGTATCACATTAGCCATACTTAGCATCTCACTAGTTATAATTAATCAAAAAAATGAGAAATATCACTTGAATCTATAATTTTAATAGAAAACTAATGAAGATTTTATCCTCAATCACTCATAATATTCAATATAGTATCCTCACTTATTGAATTATTTTATGTAGATCTACTTATCTATTATCAATCTCAAATCTCATTCATTGGATGCTCGATCTCAAGAATATGTTGATGATTTGTTTTGAACTTCATGTGCCAAGATCTCTTCTTCGTCTAAATTTTTCTCACACATCAACCATTTTCCTTTCCTCGATATTAATAATTGAAACCAAAACAAATATTTCTTTGATAAATAAATTTTCTAATCATATGTCACATTAAATCCATACATCCTTTTCATATACCCAAATGTGTATATGATAAGGTGTCTCGATCCTACCAAAACAAATTTCTGTGAGTATTTTTCTATTTTGAGGTTCTTCGATCTTCCTTACCATGAATTATTAAGAGATGTCACATAGGTATTATTCCACACATTTTCATGTAAATAACATAACTATAGTTTTCATTTTCAATAGGTAAACAAAACGTCCAAATTATTTTCCTTCAACTAGTTGGGTCTCAGTTTCTATTCATCTTCCACCTATTAATATCATGTCTGAGTATAATTAGTTTTCACTAATTTTATTTTTTTCATCCGACTTATAGTGTGAAGGAAATACTCATTGTACAACAAAACATAAAAGTACATCTCAATAAAAATATCTCTGATATTCAAAACTCTCAACTTAAATTGCTACATCAATTTCTCATAATTATGGGAACTGAAGACCCAAAAAGCATCATTATAATAATATTTTCCTTATTATTGAAAACATGATAAATTCACTTCATCTTGATTTAATCTCATTTTATTGATTTCATGTAATCACTTTTTCTTCACTAATGAGGAACTCTAATATTTCATTATTCACGAATCACATTCCAAATGATATTTTTTTTATCATTAAAGACCAGTACATGCATCATCTGGCCATATTCTTTAGAATATGAGAATTTTGGAAAATCAATTTTTCATCTAATAAAAACTAAAAATTTTATAAGTTTTGAAGACTTATATTGGTAAGTAAAAGGTTTTCACTAAGTTAAGGCCTATAATTAAATGTTTACACTAAGTCAAAGACTTACATCCAGCACTTCAAAGTCTTCTGCTCAAAGACTTTAATTATTATGATCTGAAAAGGATTTCATTCAGTTAAGTTGTAAAATAACAACTGAAAGACTAATTCTGGCACTCAAAGGCTTATACTGAATCTCAAATGACTTATTCTCTAGCCAAAAACAAGAAATAATTAATTAATATGATCTGAATCAATGTCTTACTGAATAATCTATTATTTTAAATTAATATACCCAATTCTAAATTCATACATCCAATTTCCTTTCCATTTTCCTTTCCTTCATACAAAGTCATACAGCATACTAAAGGCTTACAATGGTATTTAGAAATTATAGATGAATTTGAACACTTATATAGCTTCTTCATAACAACTTCATCCCTATTCATCCATCTCAAATAATATTAATCAACAAAAATGTCATCTTAGCAGCCTCTAATGATTCCCAAATATGGTTGGAAACAAATCCAACCATTCAAAAATCCTTGACCACAATAATGTACATTAGAATCCCAATGGATGTTCTTTATAGTATATCACATAATTAATATATTCCCCCTAGTTTTTTATGTCTCTCGTAGTTTGATCATCACAACATTATTGAATTCCTCACATAATCAGTGAATGTTTACTTTCATTGATTATAGTGTATGGCTTTAATTTCCCCCTCTTATTCATGTAAACTACTCCATCCTTACACTTCCTCTTAGTATTATTTAATAAAACTTATTTTATTGACTTCTATTATATTTCTATATTTCAATCCTCCTCCTTATAATTATTATTCTTCTTAGATACCAATATATGTTCTTCTTTCAGGTACAATATTATGATCTATCACTTCTTCTACTTGATATATTTCGTTGAGTAATTGCAATGTTGAAGCATCGTATTATTTCTCTCCTATTTCTATTTTCATATTCACATAATCATTAATATTATTTCCAAAATAAATTATGGAAAATCCTTTAATTGTAGAAACATGTGATCTTTTCATTCATACACATCCAAATTAAGTCAAGGTATTCCTTTTAAATCTTTTTACGACTGAACATATTTCCTTCTTCATGTGATATTTAAATTATCCCCATATTCTTCCTATATTAAATAATAATAATTTAAATCATTTGGAATATTTATCCATTTTTTCATAGATTCATGTAATCATAATGTGGAATAACAGCTTATGGAATAGAACTAATTTTTCTCTATTTAGATCACCTTCTAATTGATACATTTACTTAACATGAATCATAGTTCCACTAAATAACAATGATATATTAATATTAAAGAAAAAAATTGGTGATCATCTAATTTTAATTCCCATTTACTTATAATATAAATTCTAGAAACTTCCTCAAATTATTATTAGGAAATGATCCTTCTAAAAATGTGGTCATCATTTTGAAGTGGGACGATCCTTATGGTGAAACTCATATTTACATAGTTGTGATAATATATACACATATGTGGATCATTATTATTATGATCCTTGTGAAGTTAGAACACCATTCTTACACAATAATCATCCTTATGGAATCAATGAATTCATCCTTATGCACTAGCAAATGATGTTTGCATAGTCTCTAAGACTTATTAAAAATTTCATCTTAGGACTAACATGATCCTTATGCATCCTTCAAATGATGCTTATGAAAATCTAGAATGATTTTTATATATGTGTAAATCATCCTTAGTATGGTTAGGATTACCCTTACACACCTTAGGGGTCCTCATGCCATTGTTATTTTATTAGTGTCCTACATAGATTAATCCATATTAAAACCAATATATGACCTTTTTTAGTAATTCGGGCTATCCTTATAATGTTCTATACTTTGGAAATATCATCAAGAAAACTAAATTCTAAAATTTATCAAATAATTATATAACTTGTTGAATTGATCCTAAAGCATTCTTAATCACTTCAAATTACTTCAAATCACAATTCAAAGACCTTTGTTACTAATTTTAGAATCCTTAACCCTAAATAACCTTTAAATAGATCATTTAAAACTCATTAAAAATTATTTTAGGTGGTTTACCTTCATTTTAAAATACTTGTATTTGATTTGAAGAATATCTTAAATAGTTGTCACATGTAACATGCTGCTACTTGAATCTTTCCAACCAAGGTCTCTAAACATCACTCTTAATTTATTCTCCATTTATTATGTAAAAATATTATATTCTCCTCAAAAATTATAATTAAAACATATTTATAGAATCTTATTAATCATGTAATATTTATTTATTAACTAAAAATTCAATCCATGAATTGGCTATTCATTTTTTCATGATATCACATAAATAAGGATGCATACATATATCATCATCCTATATGCTTGTTTTATATATATTAGAATACCTAAAATAAACGTTTCAATCAACTACCATATAGATGGAATTAATCAGACAGGTCTATTTAAATTAAAGGTCCAAAGATATCTTATTCCATTAACTCAAAAGGAATAAATCCTTTCTTGACATATTCAATTAATGCCATATTACTTATGACATACCCAACATATTCTACCTCTAAATGAGAATATTCCATCACTATTTTCATTCATACATCAAATTTTATGATTAATTATATATAATAATAATAATTGGATGTTTATGGACCAATAAACATGTATGTAGATAATAATATCTAATGAAAAAACAACATGTGGAATTTCTATTCGTGGTTATCTCCTCATAACCTCCCCTATTAGAGATTACCAAGTGTGAACACCATAAAAATAAGTATTAATGTCTTATAAGCCTCCTACACCTGATAGTCAATCATCATTTTTGTCTCATTAAATATATGTTATCTATTCTATAAGATGTATGTTTAATATTATTATCATAGATTCTATAGGTTCACATTATAGTGGGGAACTATTATAAAATTTTTATGGGACAAATACTCTAAGTAAATTTACACATTAATTTTGTACATATAAACACTCATCGTATGATAAGATATTTATTAATATTATGGTAATAGAATGTATAAAAATAATTATTTTTAGGGAACCAACTCCAATAGACTCTAAATTTTACTAGATCCAACTACTAACTAACAAATTATTATCTCTCACATGATAAAAATAATTTTTATGAGGTATGGATATAGCTTCTGGGATTTCCAAATTCTACTTTAGATATTCTTCTTTTTGTGACATAACTCTTTTGACAAAATCTAACTTGAAGTGATTTCACCGAGTAATTATTATTTTTTCCTCTCTCGTGAATATGAAATCTTATCTAATACCATATTAATATGTTTATTCTAATATATATTATTATAATACTTTATTATCCTAGAAAAATTCAAAAATTTGGAACAAAACATTGTAAAACTACTTCTTTAGCTATATCAAAATCTGCAACGAAGTAAATATATATAGATATGGATAACATTGGCTTTGATAAGATTTTCTTACATATTTAATTAATATAATATATGATACTAGATCAAATTTATCTAAATGAAAACTAGTTTTTTATCTCCTTGAAAACTATTTTTCCCATTACTCAAACTAAGAGTTACTCATCCATTGAACTTTCTAAAGTACCTTCAGAAAGTTCTTAATTCTACCTAATTCAGCTCTACTAGTTTTTTTTAATATTTTACCCTTATACTTTACAAATAATAAATATAAAATATCAATATATATCATGGCCTATGTACTGGATCCAAAAAATTTAGGCATAATGAATTATATACATAATAATATCTTTTTGTTCTTTAACATGTCATCTTGGAGTAAATCCATGCTATGTGACATAGAAAACAATTCTCTCCTTGAATTTTTTCATCCTATATTTTTCAATACCTTTTCAATTTATATACTATGTCATGATCTAAGATACCCCATAAACCTATCTTGGTAGATTTTTTTCTATATAACTTAGGTTGATACTTTAAGTCATCCTTTGAGAACTATATTACATATTAGTCTTAACAAAACAATATGAATAAAAAACTTTTTCCTGCATGTTATAAGTATAATATTCTTTAAAAATTATGGTTCTATTATTAAACTCTTATAGAAACATTTCAAACTTATGTTATTAATAAAACCAAACATTCTTATAGCTCAATCAAAATGAATTTTCCATGATCATGGTGCTTAATCCAATCCATTAATGGATTTTTTTGACTTTCATACCCTATTAACATTATATTGTGTTACCAATACTTCTTTTTAAGTAATATAAACCTCTTCCATAGGGATTATATTGAGTAAGGTGGCCTTGACATTCATTTTATCAATTACATTATTATAGAAGGGTTTTATGAAAATTATAATTCTAAGTTATTTTGTCATGAAAACTAGTTATAAGGATTTGTTATAGAGTGTTTCTATACATCACATGAAACCTTTAGTAAAAAATCATGCCATATTTTTATAAAAAATTCATCCCTGTTTAGTTTATTCTTGAACACACACCAATAGATTTTCATTAAATAGAAAACTTCCAAAATTTAGAATTGTATTTTAGCTCATGGAAAACATTTCTAAATTCATATGAACCCTCCAATATTATCTTTTTGACTACTTCCTTATAGGATACATTATTTTTATCAAATAATATTTCACAAAAGTTTATGAATAAAAAACCACCTATTTGGTTTTAACATTCATATGCAATATTTTTCTATAGAACAATTCCTCTCACTGAGTCTTTTCGAGTTTAGTGTTACTATTTAATCTCATGTTCATATATAGTCTTGAACTCATTAATTTCAAACATTCTCCCTCTATATCAAAAAGATAATTTCTTTCATGTTATATAAATATAGTCAATCACTTGACTAGTAAATTTATATCAAATGGTATTTTATATCTTAAGTGACTTTTATAAAAATTAATTGAGATGCACATAGTGTTTACTTGAGGTAATTTTGTTGTTAAAATTATATTTAATAAATTACTCATATGAAAAAATATGAATCTTGCGATAAAATTGATTTACTTCATATTAGAACTTATATGATATCCAATAGTCAATATAGTTATCATACGGTTAGGTATTAACACCACTATTTTACAAACATGACACAAAAGGAATTATAGAAGACTTTTAATATTTATAAATCCCATTATAGATCCTCATTTTTACATAGTCTTCACTCTAATGTATATATGTTCATATGATTTTAGGAAAAACTATACTCTATATTTAACTGGTCGATGAATGCTTGGTTAAGATATTATTTTACTAAATCACCTAAAGTATATTTTATCTTTTACCATGTGTGTTCAATACTCCACTTTTCATCCATAAAATATCTTAAAGGAATATCATGAAGTATTTTAATTTACCTCTAAATTCTCTTAAAAATAGTTTATAAATTTCTTTCATAACTAATTATAAAATCTTTGTGGCTATACCTTTATCTCTAGTGGTGACTTTTTATTAAAACTTAATAAGTAATCATGTCAAAATACCTAAGAGTTTTATCTCCAAAGAGTCAAAATACTATCTAGGGTATACACTTGATAATTATGTTCATTTTTACTTAATTATGAATTATATTTCCATAACTAGTTGTGATTATAATATTTTATAATCATGATTAATTGATGATATTGTATATATATAATTAAAGTATAATTAAAATATTAATTAACTATGATATACCATAACAACATTCATTTCATATGTTAAATTATTCCTTATTGTGTCTAGAACTGAACAATAAGTTAAATTTTTTTGTTAACACTCAAAAAAATAGTTTTACAAGAATCAATCCACATGGAAAATTTGAAGTTGTAAGCTTCTCTTAGTTGACTTAGGAATCACCCTCCTTAAAATACTTAGAGTTTCTACCTTAATTCTTGTAATATTTTTTATCCTCCATGGTTCCTATATTTGAATAAAAATATTAGAGTTAAAAATTGTATTTAGTACCTAAATATAATTTTTGAAAATTTACATCAAAAGATGAATACACCTAAAGTCAAATATTCTTCTTGATTCATCTTCAATTCACTATAGTTATTCTTCTAGTGACCTTTCTTTAAACATGTGAAGAAGATAGCCTCATATTCATCACTCTCCCTCTAAATATTTTTTCTCTTTAAATAATGTTGTGAAATCACCATTAAATTTTAACTAAACATAACCTTTTCAAACTTGTCCCTTAACTCATTCACCATAAGGGGTGAGGATCCATGTTTCCACCAATCCTTACCAAAATGGATAAGCATGGTAAAAATATTCCTGTGTGGATTCTCTATATTTTCCATTATATAATTCTTAATGAATATGTACAATTTTAGTAATAAGGATGATAATATGATATTAATGGATAATTTATTTTTCATATTAATTCCCAACATCAGTAACTGATCAATATACTTCTACATCTTGAAAGCATGATCACTATCTAGGTAACCATATTCCAGTTTACACTTATACAATGCAATGATAATCTCATTTATCTTTAACCTCTTTTTATCCTTTTTAAGTTTAATTATATGAGTAATAATGGTATATACATACATATTTTATTTTTCATCTTATTCTCTCAATAAAAATCTAGTAATGTGATGAAACATACATTTAAATAATACTAAATGTATCTCTTATAGGTATCCTTTTCACTTTCACTCACTTCCTAAGGTGGCTAATCAAGAATAGGGGATTCTGGTATATAATACAAATTTTCCTGTAGTAGTGTAGTATATAATTGACTATACCACTCTTGGAAAAAAATTGTTGAGTATATTTCTTTTTTCTAGGAATGGATATAATGTTCACATGGTTTTTATTTCCATTTTCTACAATATATAAAATTATATTTTAGTAATTTATCTTGATTAGCAAATATGATATAATAAATTTTGTTTTATTAGTGTTACTCTATTTAATCAAATTCCTATAACCCTCAAAATTGGATTTAAAATATCCAATCTCTTGGATATAATAATCATAAGGATCTATTTAGGTAGTCATAGATTTTGAACCACATTAATTCATAGTTCTTTGATATATTGATTTGACTCACCAATCCTGAAATCCTAAGATCATATTTCCTAAATTTTTACCTCCATGTTAGAACAATTATTCCTAGGAAACTAATTTTAATGTTTACTTGTTTTTGTTAACCTAAAACCTTCAGGATAATTTCATGATAAAAGATTCCTAAAAAGGATCAGAATAATAATTTGATCTATGGTCACATTCTAACTCAAGTAATGGAAGGTAATTATTAACATAATATTTTTTTGAAGGATTTTATTTTAATTATGAATAAATGTAATTTATTTTATTATCCACGTGATTTTTAATATTATGTGAACTTTATATAATTAATTCACCAAGTATGATAAAATAATTTAGGTATAATCTATTTATTTTATTTTATCTTAGCATTCTTGTTAAATTATTTACTTTATGTGATCTTGTTTAGTCGTCCTAATAAACTATTAATTCTATAAATTAATTTATAACCATGCATATGATAAAATAAAATAAAAATGTTATATGATCATGAGATTTTAATCTACTATTGGTTTATCAAATATAAGATAAACTAAACTATACCATAGGGGGAACACCTTAAGAAAATGTTTGGATCGAGTTATTATATTCCATGATTAACCTGTATATAGCATTGTTCAAGTTCATCTTAGATCATGTACTGAACCATTTCCTATCACTATGATCACCATCCATTAAAAATGTTTACTCACTGGAAGTTGAGGTGTACCAGGGGTTGAGGGTTACATAAAATAATTCTTAGACATAGAGAACCATACATAATAGAGGAAAGGATGATTCGAGGATCATCATATATAATTTAATAATAAATTGATCACAAATAACCCATTCAATAAACAATTAAATAAAATAAAATCTAACAAATATATAGGTTATCCAAGCTCCTGTTCATTCACAACATTCAACAACTACACATTAAACTTTGTATCATTCATTTAAAATCATTATTTATTAATATTAATTTTCTAAAATAAATAAATATATAAATGAATCCATTATATTAATAATCTATAAAAACATCCCTTGAGATAACCATCTATTATAATTTTATATAAATTAAATAAAATTAATTTTTATTTAAAATTATTAAATATACAGTTTGTAAAAACAAGTCCATGTGGTGTGGACCTTACTAGTTTAATTAAATTAAATAATAAAATTTAATATATACATGGTTTGTACTAGAGTTGGCATAGAATGTACCATTCTATTTCTACTTAAACCCATTTGTGGAGTTTAATACATACATGGGATATTTTATCACTCAAAATGGTGTGTGATGTATGTCGTGTATAGTATTTTATGTTTACTTTATACTTACACAACATGTGTTCCTACAAAACTTTTCATGATATACATGGTGTGTTATTTTATAGGTTAAGCCGTGTAGTCTGTACAACATGTATCACCACATGACATGACATAAATATATGTGGTTTGTACTATTGGATTTTCATGTGAAGTACATGTTTTGTAGATGAACATACACATCATGTAATTAAAAAATAACACAAAAAAATAAGTGAGTGATTATTTCCACACAAGACACTGAAAATCACTCAGTGTGTACCAAGTGTGGAGTTAAACCTACCACATGGAATGTAAAACTTCTTATATTCTATGTAGTTTGTGTCTCTCTTAATGATACCATGTGTTGAATCCCATGAAACGCCTATCTTGACATGTAACTTGTATGAGTTGGAATGTGTTAAAAGATGTGTAAATCCAACTAAACTCTATGTAATCCATTTTTATCCCCTCATAGAACATGTTAAAAGTATCAATGTGTGTCTCACATGGGTTTCCATGTATTAAATGACCTGTACAACTAGATACAATCCATGTAATTAATGTTTTGATGTTCTCCTTAGTTAGTATACAATATGTGTAGTTTATTGGTGTTGCTTAATTTGAGAACATTTATTGTTGAAATTTATATGGAGAAAATATCATGTGGGGTTACAAAACATGTACACCAATAACATGTTATGTACTTCTTGCCACATTGCATTTCATGGTGGTAGTCAATATGTGACATGTAATGACACCACATACAGATACACACGACATGTCAAGATTGACATGGCCCATTCCTTATTTGGTTGACCATGGGTTCATGGATTGTATTTTACCTTTACATGTTGTGTATATCTGTTCCATGTCTATCAGTATTAGCACCTCCTGAAGGGGTCTTCGAGTATTCTTTATCTATTCATAGCATGTTCTTGGTCATATGAATTTGAAAAAATGTGTTATCTTTAATTTTCTATTAAGGAATAAAAATGGAAATAAATACTAATAAAACATGTGTAGAATTGATCAAAAAAATAAAAAATATTTATAAATTATAATGTGTCCATTTTGATACCACTTAAAGGTTTTATGGTGTAGTGGAATATATATGGATAGTGACCAATAATGTTTTTCATCGGTTTCTATAACATCCTGATCTGGGTTCCATGCACCAGTGCCCCAATCTAGACCGCTCTATGACCTTAGGCATACCTCCCCATACGCTAGAGGCTACCAAATAACAGTGAGGGTCCCTCTTAATCAGAGTAATACACTAGCATAAATAAATAAACAATAATAAAAATTATATAACCATAACTAGGACAATACCAATATCTCAATATAACCAAAACTGGAAATATAATATCATAATTGAATAGTAGATATGTCATGCCAAAGTATGTTCCAAGAGTAAATATGCTAACTCAAAATTAAAGACAATGAAAACTCCCAAGAGGGTTCTGAACCATGTCTGGTTCCCTCATCCATGATCAATCCAGACTCATTTGTCTAACATAAGGTCTTTTCCCTTAACATATCCTGCAACCATGAAATCTATTTGGGTACTGATCTGGCAGAACAAGTAAGATGTGAGTACAACTCATAAGTCCACCACCAACGGCGTCTAAAACAATATCCAGTCAAAACAATGTATACAGTTGTATAAAGAATAAATACCATCAATAAAGTAAAGAGTTTACATTTATTCAATTACTCTTTATTTAACCACAAAAATCATTGGGTTCTTGAGGACACTCAAATGATATCATATATCTAAATTTCTTTGTTACCATTCATAACTCATAATTGAATGTCATTTTTACCATTCATATTTATAATACATTACTGAATTCTTTTGTTACCATTTATCATTTCATGATTTAATTCCATTTTTACCATTCATATTTTATAACACATGAATGAATTACATTATTACCATTAATCATTTATTAATTAAATTCCATTTCTACCATTCATATTTCATAATACATGACTGAGTTCTATTATTACCATTCATCATTTCATAATTTAATATCATTTTTACCATACATATTTCATAATACATGATTGAATTCCACTATTACCATTCATCATTTAAATCCATCTGTGAATGTCATTGTTACCATTCACCATTTCAAGTCACATTTGAATACCATTTTCACCATTCACCATTTCATGTAACATGTGAATTCTATTATTACCATTCACCATTTCAAGTCAAATATATCAAAAAACTCACATTAATTAATTTACCAATAAATTAATCAAACTCAACAATTTCATATTGACATTATTACATTAATTAACTAAACAATTAATTAACACCATCACTTTCATTTCTAATTCAACAATTAGTTTATCACATAAATCCCCTTAATTAATTCACTAATTAATTAAGTGCATCAATCTCATTAATTAATTAACCAATTAATTAATCACATCAACTTCATTACTAATTCAACAATTAGTTTATCACATCAATACCCTTAATTAATTCCCAAATTAATTAAGAACATAAATCCCATTAATTAATCAACCAATTAATTAATAAAAATACACAATTACAATAATATAATAATTAATTAAACAATTAATTTTTCTATTTCCACAATCCCAGTATCCCCATATTTTATTCAAAAATAAATTATTCCAAATCCATAATCCCAATGTCCTTAATTTCACAATCACTTAATTAATAAATCAACCAAATTAATTAATTATATTTAGGAATATAAATTTCCAATAAACCAATAGAAATTCTACAATTACATATAAGTAATTTAAATTTAGACTTTGGAATTTAAATATAGACCACCTACCTCAACTCGTTGATGAGCGATTGTCCAACAGGAATCCCCAATTGTACGGCACAACGATGTAGAATGAGATCTGTATCTTAAACCCTAATTCAAGATCAAAAAATAAATAACCCATAATACAAGATCTAGATCTAACAATCCTAGATCTAGGTCTAATAAGACAGAGGATAAATTCCCGCTAAAAGTTGAGGGAGATATGGGAGAGAAGAAAGAAACTACACAGGATGATATCCTCTTACCAAGAGGGGTGCAGATCTTTAATACGGGATTTGGATCATGAATAAGAGAGGTTTGAATGGCTTGGGATCTATCCAAGAGGCTCTAAAATTATGAAATATAGTAATGAAATGATTTAGGTCCAAATAGGGGTTAAAATGATGGATCATGAAATTTTAAAACTAATTTTTAGGTAATTTAAAATCCCACGCACGGTTTGCTAGGAAAAGGCACATAATTTTCCAAACTGTTTACCTCTAATAATGGGTGTGCGATTTCTCCTTATAGGGTGCACGATTTGAAAATTTTTGCTCTAGCCATGCAAATTCCCTCTGTTTGGTTTCACACAGTTTGTTGGGTTGGGGTTCACGGTTAGGGAAAACCATGTGCCAACTGTTCACTACCCTCTTTATTCCATTTTTTTCAAATTTTCACCCAAATACACCCTAAGGTAAAACCCAAATAAAATTAATTAACACTAGGTAAAAGAGTACATGTAAATGAGCCTGATACATCTCTCGAAAAGGTCAGGGTTTTACAATCTCCCCACTTTATAACACAGTATCCTCAAGTTGTACTCTCAAACATCTCTAAGATTTAGAAATAAAAAGATTTATCCACAGAGCCATCATATCTGCTTCTCTATCCTAAGTTTCCTCTTAAACATGGCCATGTTACCACAATACACAAACTATCGGTATGGTCTTCCCCTACAACACCTAATTATTGTGATCCAGTACACATATTGGATGATCCTAAAAGGACGCATCAGTCTCAAGCTCAACATCATCCACATCAATCACATGAGTAGGGTCGGGGTGATACCAATGAAGTTATTACACATGAAAAACATAATTCATATCATTGTATCTCTATGGAAGATCCAATCGGTTCACCATCATCCCAATTATCACCACAACCTCAAACAGTCCAATAAACCTGGGTGCCAACTTGCCCATTCTCTGTATCCTATAGTGACCCAATCTAATCACCACCCGAAGGAATACATGATCACCCTTTGTAAACTCTAGGGGTCATTGTCATCTATCATCATACAACATCTATCTACTCTAAGACGTATCCATATGCTTTCAAATCAGCTAAAGATACTCTAATGTCTCCAATGCGAGACTCGGTCCCAACAACTCTGACTCACCTATCTTTATCCATCATGGAGGTGATCTTAATGACCTACTATAAAGAGCCTCATATGGTTCCATCTATATCGTTTCTGGATAACTATTTTTATATTAAAAATCCACCAATACTAGGTGCTTTTACCAAGACCCACTGAAGTCTAGGATGCATGATCACAACATATCCTCAAGAACCTTTTTAGTACACTCCAACTCCCCTTCTGTCTATGGGTGAAAATCCATACTCAATCAAACCATTATACCCAGTTCCTTATTTAATCCCTTCTAGAAGTGTGAAGTAAAGCATAAGTTATAGTCTAAAATAATAGTCTGTGGCATCCTGTGTAGATAGACTATATCCCAAACGTACAACTCTCCCAACTGCTCTATTGAGAAGGTATCTCATACTGATAAGAAATGTGCTACCTTAGTTATTTTGTCCATGATAACCCAAATAGTTTCATTCTTCCAAGGAATCTTCGGGACACCCACAAAAAAATCCATGGTAATGTCATCCCACTTCCATTATGGAATGGGAAATGGCTGTAGTAAACCCCTAGGTCATTGATTCTCATCCTTCACCTATTGACTGGTGTAGCATCGTGTCACAAACCCCGATATCTCTTTTTTCATGCCCAGCCACCAAAACTAATGATGTATCTCATGCTATATTTTGGTCACACCTAGATGTGCTACCCACTTCGAGGCATTAAACTCACACATAATCTCCTCTTCCATGCTTGTAGGAAAAATAACTCAATTCCTGACATAGATGATCTCATCCCCATTAATAATCCAGTCTAAAGGTGTCTACCCACATTCAAGGCTTTAGTTTATGGCTAAACATTATAGATCTTTATAATGAATATCCTTGATCCATCTTAAAATTGTCGACTCCAATAAAACTGATATGAGAGTTATATACTCTTGACTCTTCTGAACCACCACATATATCTCATCCAGTAAAGTCATAATTTTCCACTTAGCACTAGACTCCTGAACTTCCTGAGTACGGGATTTTCTTCTTATATAATCAGCAACACTATTTCCATTTCCAAGCATATATGCTAGCTCAAAATCAAATGATTGTATATAATCAACCCACCTTCACTGATAAATATTCAAATCTCATTGTGAGAAGATATAATTCAAGCTCTTGTGATCTATATACATAGTAAACTTCTCACCCAATAGATAATTCCTCTGACACTTTAATTCATAAACCTCTATAGCCAACTTGAGTTTGTGCATAGGGTAGTTCCATTCATGTGGTGTCAATTATCAAGACCCATACACCACAACTCAATCTCCTTGTATCAACACTGGTCTAAGTACAACTCTCGAAGCATCATAATACACCGTATAATCCTAACCTAGCTCGAGTAGGATCAAGATCGGTGTCAATGTAAAATTATTCTTCAGATCCCGGAAGGCATTCTCACATACTTCCATCCAATCAAACTTTACTCCGTTTTTGTTCAATCCTTAATGTGGTGCTTCTAATCAGGAAAATTCCTAGATGAACCTCTGGTAATATCCAACTAAACCCAAAAATCTAAAAATATCAAAAATGTTCTTGGGATTCTCCCAAGACACTACTTCCTAAACCTTCTTGGGGTCCAATAACACACCTTCCTCCAAGATGATGTGACCCAAGAAGTTTACCTGATCAATCCAAAATCAACCCTTAAATAGCATCATGTATAGCTGATTCTCTCTCAATGTAGTCGGGATGATGTCAAGATATTGGGTATGATCATCCTGAGTCTTGGAGTACACCAAGATATCATCCACAAACACTAACACAAATTGATCCAGGAAAAAATGGAATATTATGTTCATCATGTATATAAACATTGTTGGTGCATTCATCAACCCAAACGGCATTACAATGAACTCATATAGGCCATATTTTCTTATGAAATAAGTCCTTAGTATATCAGAAGTTAGAACTCTCAACTGATGATACCCTAATCTTAATTCAATCTTGGAGAAGACACAAGATCCCCAAAATAGGTTAAATAGATCATTGATATACAGAAGAGGATACTGGTTATTCACAATCATTTGGTTTAACTTTCATTAATTGGCACACAAGTGAAAGGTTCTGTCATCCTTATTTGTAAACAAGACTAGAGAATACCAAGGTCGCATAATTAGTCAGATAAAACCCTTATCCTCCATCTCCTCTAGCTGAGCCTTGAACTCTTGAATCTCTATCGGTATCATTCGGTATAGTGGAATAGAAACTGGCTCATCCCCTATTATGGTCTCAATTGTAAATTCCACATCTCTCTCAGGTGGAAGGCCAGAGAAGTCTTCATTAAATGCATCCTGAAACTATTCCAATATGGGTGGAAGTACATCACACTTCACACATATATAATCCATAAATAGACTAGAAAACTGGGTCGTGAGCTATTTTAGTTGTTAATGAACTGGTCATGTATGCCCCAACTTGATATCCCACTCTCCACAGTGAATATAATTTCCACCATCAGGAGACATAAAAGTCACTCTCCTATAGTAACAATCAATGTAGGCTCTGTATGATACTAACCATTTCATACCCATAATTAGGTCAAATTTTAACATGTCAAAAGTATAAAGATCACATATAAAACAATATTCCCCAACCTTGAGGGAACACCCCCTGCACAAAAAGATGTCTCTCAACCGTACTCCCAACGGTGTATCTATCGTCAATACCCCGCTCACAAACTCCACTACCAGGCTCAAACCATTTACCAGTTTTTTATAAATAAAATTATGAGAGGCACCAATATCAAACAAGGCACTATATAATATATAAACTATAACAATCTTACCTCTCACTATCGATGGCACATCCTCACTATCCACAATTATAGGCTGAATGGCATGTAACTTTCCTACCCCTCTTCCCTGCAACATAGTCTGAGCTCCCTGAGATGCACCACTCTGTTGATATGGGATTTATTTCCTAGAAACACCATGTCCACTACATATATCACCTCTTCTAGTAGAACTCCATCTATCATACTGATATGGTACAGAAGATCTCCTTCCTACACTCTAGTTCTATCTAGCACCCCATCACTGACCATCTATTGTCAGATCCTTCATAGCCTTTGTAGATGTACCATCTTGCTACAAGATTGACACTCCACTAATGATTGGGTGCATTGTCTATGGTAGTGGCCCTACCTACCGTACTGGTAAAAAATAACTAGGGTAAGGTCATGTGTAGCTGATCCTTCACCATAGCCACTCCTCCTATTATCTCCCTAACTAACACCCTCATAGTGATGCTTCCTATTCTTGGAAGACATACCTCCTGATCATCCAACAAAAACCATATTTGTTGTACTAGAAGTCTCCTTCAGGTTTCCCTCAGCTATGAGATCCTGATCCACCACCTCAGCAAAATTATTTAACCGAAAGAGGTTAGCTTCGGTCTTAATCTCACATTTCAGTCTATCCTGGAAACATCTCTTTATAGTTAGCTCATACCCTTCCAATTCTAGAGCAAAGCACTATAAATCAATAAATCATCCAGCATAGTCCATCACAAATATACCCCCTTGAGTCAACCTCATGAACTCATATACTCTCTCCTACCTTAACATCTCTGGAAATAAATGCTCCAGGAACTTCTCCAAAAATTCCTTTTATAACATACTATCAGCCTGTCCAGTCCAAGACTGAATGTCCCACCAGCACTTTTCTAATCCTCCGAGAATATAAGAAGCCAACTTGACCCTATTTTCAGAAAGAGTCTCCAAATGATCAAGTATATTCTATATGGAATCAATCTAGAACTATGATTCCTTAGGTCCACCATCTTCATTTATTGTTGGAGGGTGTTGTAACTAAAACTCCTAAGTATGATCATACATACTCTTAACAACCCACCCTAGGTCTCTTTCCATAAACTACATGAAGTGAGAAAATTTCTCACAGAACTTCTTTTTGGCTTCCTCACCTAGAACTATCGGTGCCTTAGATTCCACTATTGGTAGATCATCGCCAACCATATCCTTCTATCATCCTCTCAACAAGTGTCATCTTGAAGGCATATCTCTAAAATTATAAACACATGTATCAAGACACATAATACAACTTTATCATGTTTATGTAAGAGAGAAACATAATAAGGCGCAATAATTAATTCCCCTAAACCCCGCCACATGGTCAAAATGGAGGCACTATCACTACTCGTAACCATCCTACACCTAGGTCATGGTTAATAAATGGTAAAATCATCTCATTATCAAGTTTCACATTAGACACTCATTTATTCACAATCACTACTACAAAACCGGGTTTATCTAGTGTTAGGGCTTTAACAATGCTAGCTAAAAGCACTGTTAAAAACCACTTTTGTCTATGCTAGAAAAAGTATTATTAAAGGGGTCATTAACATCTATAAAAAAGAATTGTTAAAGGGGTTATTTATCAGTGCTTCTAAAAAAGTGATGATAAAGACCCCCCTTTATCTGCACTATTAAAAAAATGCTGATAAAGGGGGGTCATTATCAACACTCGTAAAAATTCCAGATAAAGGGGGGTCTTTATCAATGCTTTTTTAGAAGCAATGATAAAGGGTATAATTAAAAAAAATATTTCATTAAAAATAATTATTTATTTATAAATATATTTATATTTATATAAATATAATATATATTTTTTAAATATGTTTTATATAAGGATAAATAGGCATTTACACATAATATATAAGATATTTAGTGAAAATTAATTATAAAATAATTAAAAATATATATTTTTAATTAATAATTTACTAATTATTATCGAGTAATAGTCATTTAGTAACAATTTGATGATAAAAAATTCAAAAAATAAATATAATATCTAAAATAATTTGAAAACGTAACTCGAGCTTCAAACGGCCATAACTTATGACACGGGTGTCTGTTTGATCTCTACCACATATAAATCAAATCTTTCAATAGTATCTACACACTAGTAACACAAGAGAACCCCTATTAAGTTTTTTGTTGCCCAAAAAGGCCCAAAAGTTTTTTAAAACTGAGTTTTTAGTTGGGGTATCCCAATTTGTTAACATTCAATGGACTTTCAACCTCATTTAAGGGGGTATTTTAACTCTTTTTCAATGAGGACTGAATTTATTCTCAGAGATTACATTCATATTAATATTATGGTTTTGAGATTTTATTGTTTTTTATAATATGATATTATTTATAATCAAATATATAATAATAAATACATATTCTTTATGTAATCACACATAAAAATTTAATTTTATGAATAAATATTTAAACATATTTACATATAAAATGTATTTCTCAATATATAAACCTTATATAAATAAAAATTAAGATCCATTTTATTTAAAATAAAAATGCATGAATATTTATATACCTATATAATTAATATATATATATATATATATATTTGTGTGTATCGACAAATATATATATATATATTTATCTATATATTCTGATATATATATATATAAATATTGATATATAATGTATGTAAATAAATATAAACATGTATAATGATATTTATATATGCATATATATATGTATGTATGTATGTATGTATGTATGTATGTATGTATGTATGTATGTATGTATTTATTTATTTATAAACGCACACATAAAAATACACACAAAATATTTTATATATGTATTTAAATATATATATATACATAAACATATATATAAATGTATGGATAAAAATTTAATTAAATATATATAAATATATATATATATATATATCATAAAATGTAAAACAAAACAATATAGGGGAGTGGAAGAGGCATTGGTGTATAAGTTGGAGGTCCCATGTTTGAAAATCGCTAGAGGCAGGGGCACGCATGGGTGGCTGGGATTATCTACAACACTGATAAGGGGGGAAGCATTGATAAAGGGGTGTGCTGATAAAAAAGGTGTTACGGTAACAAAAAAAATTATCCCCTCTATTAGCGCTAAAAAAGCTTTGTTAAAGGACCCCTTTATTAGTGCTGAAAAAACACTGATAAAGGCCCCCTTTATCACTACATTTTTATCACTGTTTAAGGGGCCTTTATCAGAGATTTTTATGAGTGATGTTTATGAAAAAACTTTAACATCGATTAAATTATCATTGCTTCTATAGTGCTGATAAATCCCTTTTACTAGCATTGTTAAAGGCCCGATTTTCAGTAGTGAATCTGCATCATTTTACCACTTTAAAATTCATATTAGGCATCTTTTTCAATTAAATTACTCAAGAAAGGAAAAATAGTTTAAGTTTAACAAATTACCTAAAACCTATTTTCCGTGTGTGCCAAAAATGATCCATGTCATAAAAAAAATCTTGAGTCCCTAGAATTATACATTCATACTCAAATCTCATTACATATCAATCCACAAGTCAAATCTCAAAAATACTCAAAAAAAATTAACACATAACACAACAAGTACATCACCCAAGGTGAAATAACATCCAACTATAATAGAAAATGGAAATAACAATCATCCCACTCTGGATACTTGGGTTTCCTCTGCACATGAGTTATATACTCCCATACATGAGCAAATAACCAAGGCCTGACTATTCCTATTCTCCTGTATACCTTTCCCAAATAGTAAGACAAAATAAAAGAAAAGAAAAATAGACTCTGATACCACTTTGTAATGTCCCGACACAGGTTCCACACACTGGTGCCCCGAGCCAGACTGCTACATTACCATAGGCGTGCCTCCCCGTACACTAAATGATTCCGAATAGTAACAAGGGTCTAATATTGATCATGGGGAGACTATACCCTCTTAATCAGAGTAACACACCAATAGAAATAAATAAACAATAATCAGAATGATATAACCATAACCAGAACAATACTAGTATCTTAAGATGACCAAAACTAGAAATACAATATCATAACTGAATAATAGATATGTCATGCCAAATTATGTGCCAACTTTCAATATGAAACTCAAAATTAAAGACACTAAAAATTCCCAAGTAGGTTTTGAACCACGTTCAGTTCTCCCATCCATGAACTACCTCAACTCATTCATCTAACATAGGGCCTTTTCCCTTAACCTGTCCTCCAACCATGAAATCTATTTGATTACAGATCAAGTAGCCTGAGTAGGGTGTGAGTACAACTCAGCAGGCCACCACCAGTGGAATCTAAAATAATATCCAGTAAAAATAGTGTATGCAGTTGTATAAAGAATAAATACCAGCAATAAAGTAAATAGTTTACATTTATTCAATTACTCTATATTTAACCACATAAAACACTTGGTTCCTAAGGACACCCAAATGATATCATATATCAGAATGCCATTATTTTCATTCATAAATAATAACTAAATTTAATTGTTACCATTCATAGTTATAATACATGACTGAATTCCATTGTTACCATTCATTATTTCATAATTTAATGACATTGTTACAATTCATATTTCGTAATACATGACTGAATTCCATTGTTACCATTCATCATTTCATAATTGAATATCATTTTTACCATTCATATTTCCTAACACATGATTGAATTCCATTATTACCCTTCATAATTTTATAATTGAATTCCATTTTTATCATTCATATTTCATGATAAATGACTTAATTCCATTGTTATCATTCTTCATTTAAAGTTACATGTGAATGTCATTGTTATCATTCACCATTTTAAGTCACATGTGAATGCCATTATTACCATTCACCATTTCAAATCGCATGTGAATTACATTGTTACCATTCACCATTTCAAGTCAAATATATCACAAAATCACGTTAATTAATTTACCAATCAATTAATAAAACCTTGTAATTTCATATTTACATCATTCCATTAATTAATTCAATAATTAATTAACCCTGTCAATTTCATTACTAATTAAAAAATTAGTTTATCACGTAACTCCCCTTAATTAATTCACCAATTAATTAAAAACATAAAAATCATTAATTAATTCACCAATTAATTAATCAAATTAACTTCATTATTAATTCAAAAATTATTTTATCACGTCAATCCCCTTAATTAATTCCCCAATTAATTAAGTGCATCAATCTCATTAATTAATCAACCAATTAATTAATCAAAATAAAAAATACCAATAATCTCATAATCAATTTAACAATTAACTATTCTATTTCTATAATCCCAATATCCCCATAATTAATTCAATAATAAATTATTCCAAATCCATAATCCCAATATCCCCAATTTCACAATCAATCAATTAATCAATCTACAAAATTAATTAATTTAATTTAGGAATTTAAATTTCTAATAAACCAATAGAAATTATACAATTAAATATATGTAATTGAAATTTAGACTTTGGGATTTGAATATAGACCACTTACCTCAATTCGTTGACTAGCGATCATCTAACGGGAATCCCCAGTTATGCGGCACAATGACATAGAATAAGATCTAGATCCTAAAACTTAATTCATGATTGAAAAATAAAGATACCATTATCCTAGATATAGATCTAACAATCCTAGATTTATATCCAATAAGATAGTAGATAACATCCCTCTAAAATATGAGAGAGAGATGGGAGAGAATAAGGAAACCACATAGGATGAGATCCTCTTACTGGGAAGGGTGTATATCTTCAATCTAGGATTAAGATCACATATAACAGAGGTTAGAATGGCTTGGTATCTGTTCGAGAGCCTCCAAAATCATGAAATAATGTTAGGGGTTGAGTTAGGGGGAAATAAAGGTTAAAATGGGGGCTCGATAAATTTTAGAAAATTTTTTTGGGTAATTTAAAATTCTGCGCACGGTTTTCTAGGCAGAGGAACTCGATTTACCAAAATATGTGCCTTAACTGTGCACCTCTAATAGGGGTTCATAGTTTCTACTTATAGTTTTCATGGTTTAATAAACCTTGGTCTAACTGATCAAATCCCCTCTATTTGGGTTTGTGCAGTTTTCTAGACTGGGGAGCATGGTTAGGGAAAACCGTGCACCAACCATGAAATTCCCTCTTTCTTCCATTTTTCTCAAATTTTCACCCAAAAACACCCCAAGGTAAAACCAAATCGAAAAGTACTCAACACTAGTAAAAATTGTACCTACAAAAGCCTAATACATCTCTAGAAAAGTTTGAGGTTTTACAGTTTCAATGGATAATATCCAAAGAACATTATAAAGGCTTCCCCAAAATCTCTTAGAAAGGATCTTGAACATTTAATTTTTAATTAATTTAAATCAAGAATTACCTCAACTTGATTTCTTCTTATTGATAAATTTGGTTTCCACTCTAGGCATATCATCATTACATTAATGAATCCAATTTAGAATTACTATATTGGTATCCACATGTTCTCCATGAATCTCTAAGCAATGCTCTTGCTATTTAGCTGCTAGTAGGGAGGAACCAAGTTCCTAGCTTCATTCACCATATATAGAAATAAAAATATCCCATGTTCTCTCTATGTTCTTGAGATGAAGGGGTGATGATTTTCTCTATATTTTATTAATATAATTCATGGAAATTCTCTCTAGGGATTGAGAGAAATTCATTAAGAGGTTATATTGTACAAAATGACATTATTTCTAAAAATGATATAATCAAGATATTATACTTAGGTTTAAACAATTGATAATTTCATAAGGGACCTTTATTTAATTGTTAATTCTATGTAAACCTCAGGTCAAATAATGATAATAATAATATTATTGTTATATTATCATGATATGTGCTAAAATTATGAATTAATATATCATCTCCATTGGGCCCTTAACTTTATTTTTAAATCCTCCTAGATATTTATCATACCTTGAATAATAAAATATTTATTTAAATAAATAAATATTGATCATTTAATAAATAAATAAATATTAGATTCACCAAACTCATGAATAAATATTTATTTTAATATTCACATAACTAAATAAATAATTATGTTAATATATTCACTAAACTGGTGAATAAATATATTTTTTATTTTTTATTTTATTAATAATAAATAAGCGATAAATAAACATTATATTCACTAGACTCATCAATAAATATTTATTTTAATATTTAACTCACAAATTTTAAACTCGGTTATACATTGATTGAATTTATTTGATCAAGTTAACTTGAATAATTATTATCCATAGGCTGAGAATAATATTTATTATTAATATTAAATTGATTTGATTTTACTAGGATTATAGATACACATAGTGTGTGAACCTTTAGGCCTCTTTCTTAGTAGTATTAGGTAAACTTACCTAAATTCCAAGATCAAGGTGTGGCAACATGTCAAGACACCCATAAAGAAAGAATTTAATGGCATAATGATAGTATCCTTCCTATAAAAATTACTTTGTGAAATAATCCATTTATCGTGATATCTTATCATGAATGATGCATAATTATTAAATCATATTATATGATTAATTTTTATTTCTTTGAATGCCTAAAGTGAACTCTTCAATGAACTACTAGGGGCATTGATTTAATCAAATAGTTCTATTTCAATCAAAGGTTCAGATATATCTACTTTCATTAACTCATAATGCACAAATTCATTTTTTTATTCAATTAATATCATATTACATATGATTCACCCAACATATTCTACCTAACTATGATCATATGTCGTCATGGTTTCCATCCATACATAAAATTATACAATTCATGATATATATTAATAATAATCCCAAGTATAAGGATAGACATCCATGAATAGAAATATCCAATGACACATATAACATATGGGATTACTATTAGTGAGTTTTTTCCTATAACCTCATCCCTTAGAGATTACTAAGTGAGAATTTTAAAATAATAAGTCTCAATATCTTATGATCCTCTATCACTAGATTGTTAAACATTATCCATGTACCATCAGACAAATATTATCTTGACTACAGGACTTATGTTTAAGAATACTTTCATAACATCTCTATGCTCTTATTATAGAGGGGGAACTACTATAACCTTTTGATGGGACACATACTCTAATTAAATTGTCACATTACTGTTTCATAGAATAGCACTCATTATGTGATAAGATATTTATTAATATTATAGTAATTGAAAGTAAAAATCATTTGGTTCTAAAGAACCAACTCTAACAATATCTATACACATAGTGTGTATATAACATATATGATTATATTTATATAGTAAAATATTTAAATACATTTATTTAAAGTATTTAAATAATTATATATATATACAAGAACATTTTTATTTATATAATCTATTTATAAATAAATTTTTGTAAAGTATTTATATATTTAAAAAGATATACACACACCTAAAAGTTTGTTTATATAATGTATATAAAATTATTTAAATATATATATTATATTTATTATATATAAATATGAAATATATATTTTTTAATTTATTTATTATAAATATATATAATATTTTTATATAATGTGTTTAAATTACATTTATATAATTCATTTATAAAATATATTTTAATTCATTTTTAATGTATATTTATATACATTTATTAAACATATTAAATATATACATAATGTATTTTTAATATATTTATATAATTAAATTATAAATACATACAAATATATATCATTATGTGTTAATTTTTATAGTATTTATAAATACATCTATGTAAAGTATATATATATACACATAGAAACTAGGCTTATATCCATTAGACCAAAAATGATCAAAAGAAACTCATGCATGACATACATCATCCCACCATAAGCACACAATCTAATCCAAATAATAACATCCTGTCTTGAAAAAGACATAAATACCACAAAAAGAAGCCATAAGCTTCCATAAACATAAAAAACTCAAAATGAAGAACCCAACTATTTCCTTGCAATCCTCCGTCAAACTTGATCAACTCAACATTTTACCACTTTTAACAGTTGGGGTAAAGAATCTGAAGTACATAGAGCCACAATCGACATCCCAAATATTCGATAAATAGAGACCAAACCCATGTACTATAGTATGAAAGTCTAAGAAAATCTATATATTTGAAACCATCTTGAGAAGAAACCAAATACACCAAGCCTAAACAAATCATCTAACACCTCAATTATTATAATCACCCCAACCACATGGGATTCATCCACATCTCCAAGTTTTGTCCATTTTCCATAGATTCACAAGATCCTTAGTGACCTCTGGTGTGGAGATAGTCGAAACCTATGCTTGAGAAGTGGGATCCATTTTAACAACCTACTTGTGAACCACTGTCTTCATAATAGATTTAGATCCTTTAGAGGATTGATCCTTCCTTGCATCATCCAATGAAAAGACTCTGCTATTAGATAGACAAAGGTCAAGCATCACAAAATAATTAGATGTAATAATCACTATCGCATATTTTGATTTATCCATAACTACCCTTTATTAGTGCTAAAAAATGTTGAAAAATGGGGTACCTTTATCATCACTTTTTGTAGTGCTAATAAAAGGTACTTTTATAAGTTCTTTTCTTAGCACTGATAAAAGTATGTTTTTTATCAATGCTAAAATAACTGTTTTTAGCACTGTTAAAAGGTATATTTCATAAAAAAGTTATATATATTTAAAAATAATATATTAATATATAAATATATTTATATTTATATAAATATAATATATTTTCTAAAATATGATTTATATAACAAGAAATATGTAATCACACATAATATATAATATATTTTGTAGAAAATGGTTTATAAAATAATTAAAAAAATAATATTAATTAAAAATTTGATAATTATTATTGAGTAATAGTCATTTAATAAAAAATTGAAAATAGAAAAATTAAATAAATAAATAAATGATCTCAAATATGTGGAAAACATGACTTGAACTTCAAACGACCATAACTTTTGGTCTGGATGTCCATTTGAGATCTACCACATATCAAATTGAATCTTATGAAAAGATATATGACATGGTGACCTAGGGTACCCCCATGATTATTATTTCTGGGTCAATAAAGGCATTTAATGTAATGTCTAGGCCCAAGTTCTACACATCGCTGCCCTGAGCCGGTCGGTCACATGACCTCAAGCGCACCTCCCCAAATTCCAGAGGCTGCTAACTAGTAGTGAGGGTCTAATATCTATCATGGGGAGACTATACCCTATTTTTATAAGATTAATAAAAAAGTATAAATAATAAAAATAACCAAATGATATGATATAACCATGAAAAACCATAACATACAAGTATCACAAGATGACCAACAATGGAAATACAATATCAAAATTAAACAGTAGATATGGCATGCTAAAGTACATTTCAACTATCAAAATAAAAATCAAAAGTGAAGACACTGAAAAGTCCCAAGAAAGTCCTAAAACACGTATGTTTCCCTCATCCTTCCAAAATCTCGATCATCATCTAACACAGGGCCTTTTCCATTAACTTTTCCTACAATCATGTAATATATTTGGGTACTAATTAGGCAGCTTGGGTAGGGTGTGAGAATAACTTAGTCGGCCACCACCAACGGTGCATAAAACAATATCCATTCAAATAATAGTGTGTGAAGTTGTATAAAGAAAATAATTACAATGCATAAGTAATTAGTTATCACATCATCAATTAATCTTTATTTGACCACATAAACCCTTGGGTTCCCGTAGACACCTATACTTCATTACTTGCTCAGCTCGTGCCAGATACCAAACTATCCCCAATTGATATCATGTCTCATATTACCATTGTTTCCATTCTTTATCTCAATCAACACATAAATTCCATTGTTACCATTCATTTTTATAATTAACACATGAATGACATTATTTCCACTCATTGTTCTCAATTAACATATAAATGTCATTGTTACCACTCATTATTCTCAATTAACACATGAATGTCATTGTTACCACTCATTATTCTCAATTAATATATGAACTCCATTTTTACCACCCATTGTTCTCTATTAACACATGATGCCATTGTTTTCACTCATTGTTCTCATATAATTATGAATTCCATTCTTAAAATTCATTGATTCAAATTCATTTCATTAATTAAATAAAAAATTAATTAATATTTTCATTCTCATTACTAATTGAACAATTAGTTCACTACATAAATCCCCTTAATTAATTCCCCAATTATTTAATAACATAAATCCCATTAATTAATTCACCAATTAATTAATCAATGTTCATAAATTAAATATCCCATAATTAATTCCATAATTAACTATTCAATTCACAATTTTCTACCTGATAACTCAATCAATTAATTATACCCCAATCCCAATTCAAGATTCAGATAATTAACTCAATAATTAATTATCCCCAAATCACATTTCAATATATCATAATTAACTAAATAATTAATTATATCAAATAAACAATCTCAATATATCATAATCAACTCAACAATTAATTATCTCAAAGTCTATAGCCTCAATATCTCATAATTAATTCAACAATTAATTATCTCAAATAAAAAATCTCAATATCTTATAATTAAGTCAACAATTAATTATCTCAAATCAATAATCTCAATATCTCATAATTAATTCAACAATATAAATATTTCACAATTAATTAAATAATTAAATATCCAAATCAAAAATCTCAATATCTCATAATTAATTCTTCAATTAATTATTCAATTGGAAATCTCATTATCCCATAATTAATTCAAAAATTAATTATTCTAATTCAATATTCAATATTTCATAATTAATTCAACAATTAATTATTCCCCCAACTCCCATAATTTCAATAATATGATAATTAAATCAATAATTAATTATCCAATTCAATATTCAATATTCCATAATTAATTCAATAATTATTTATTCCCTCAAATGACTCAATTTAAATACTCTGATAATTAATTCAATAATTAATTATTCAATTCACCATTTCCATAATCACAATGATCCATTAATTAATTCAATAACTAATTAATCTAGATCAACAATCATAACATTACATCCATCAATTAATTCACCAATTAATTTCTCACATCAATTCCATTAATTAATTACACAATTAATTAATCACATTCAATCCCTTCAAGTAATTCACCAATTAATTTTCCATGTCAATTCCATTAATTAATTCACTATTAATTAATTAGATTACTTTTATTAGTTAATTTATCAATTAATTAATCCCATTATTATATTCAACCATTAAATAATCACATTACTCCCATTAATTAATTTTCAATTCATTAATCTCATCAATCACATTATTTAATTCAATAATTAAATAATCACATTAATCCCACTAATTAATTAATCAATTAATTAATCTCATTAATCCCATTATTTAATTCAACAATTAAATAATCACATTACTCCATTAATTAATTCATTAGTTAATTAATCACATCAATCCCATTATTTAATTCAACAATTAAATAATCAAATTACTCCAATTAGTTAATTCATCAATTAATTAATCTCACTAATCCCACTATTTAATTCAACAATTAAATAATCACATTACTCCCATTAATTAATTCATCAACTAATTAATCCCATCAATCCCATTATTTAATTAAATAATTAAATAATCACATTAAATTAATTAATTTATTAATTAATTAATCCCATCAATCTCATTATTTACTTCAACAATTAATTAATCGGATCCACAATCACAAAATTTCCCTTAATTAATTCATCAATTAATTATTCCAACTTAAAAAATTCAATAACCCCAATTAATTCATCAATTAATTGTTCTATCTCAATCAATTAAATATCCCTAATTAATTCTTCAATTAATTGTTCAATATCAATCAATTCAATATCCCCAATTAATTAGTCAATTAACTATTTTATCTTAATCGATTCAATATCTCCAATTTCAAAAACCCCTTAATTAATTAATTCACCAAATAATTGATTCCATCAAGAACTCAATTACTAAACATTTAAAAGTAATTCTACAATTACACACGTAATCAAAATCAAGACTTTGGTATTTTAATTATATACCACCTAACTCAATTCATTGATGAGTGATTTCCCCATGTAAATCACCAATTTGAAGAAAATCAATCAAGAACGTGATGATAAACATGATCTAGATCTGAAACCTAAATCTATGATTAAGTAAAACAAGATATCTAAAATCTATATCTAGATCCAAAAATCCAAGATCTAGATTCAAAAAATCCAGATCTAGATCAAAAAAACAGAGGATAAAAACCCACCCAAAAAATTGGAGAAAATGGGAGAGAGATGGGAAATCAATCGGAAAGAAACCACATACCCAAGGAGGTAAAAATCTACCAATCGGGCTTTGAATCACCAAGAACAGAGTTCATAGGGACTTGGAATGTGTCTGGGAGCCTCCAAAAATGAGATAATTTGATTTGGGTCGAGCTACGGTATATTTGGGGTTAATATGGGGGATCGGGAAATTTTAAAAGAAAAATTCATAATTTTAATTTTCACGTGCAAAGTTTGCTAGTTTAAGTTTCCTAGTTAGTACTAACCATACACCTAATCATGCGCACAATTTTACACTTATGCTACACACTTAGTTTAACCATGCACAAACCATGTGGCCCCCTTGCACACTTTGTTTAACCATGCGTAAACCATGAAAAGCCTCTCCTCCTTCCAAAACTCTTAAATTTTCACCCAAATGCACCCAAATAAAGACCCAAACAATTTGTACTTGAAGAAAGAAAAAAGAATACTGATAAACAAGACTATGACATCTCCAGAAAAAGGTCGAGATCTTACAATCTCCCCACCTTATAGCAGCTCGTCCTCGAGTTGTACTCCCAAGCATTTCTAAGATTCCAAGTCAAAAGGATCGGGCCACTAAGACCACATATCTTCTTCTCTCTCCCATGTTTCCTCCTACACAAACCCTTATTACCACTATATATGAATTATCAACATGGTCTTTCCCTGAAACACTTTCTCACTGCAATTCAACACACATATTAGATGCTCCTCAAAAGACACATCTATCTCTAGCTCAACATCATCAACATACCCAATGCATTTCCCGACTCACCATGCCTAACACCCACAAGAACATCATCCATCATTGGAACACAGGATTTACATCAAAATATTCTAGAAATGTCATACTACCACCACATCCAAGACCCACCTAGCCTTTCCCTGAGGAATTTAAACATGCACCTTATAGGTTCCTCATTAGAATTGTAATGCCACCACTTCCAACCCATGGTCTTTCTCTACACACTTACTACTAACACATCAATCCCAAACATTGGAGATTAATTAACACTGGTTTTTCAAGAAACTCAACCACCACATCCCACACTTCAATCACAAGTTAAACCCTTATACTTTGATATGGCCTTCTAACCTTTCACAGGGAAACAAAACAACATCAATTGTTACATGTTCCCAGCTTCCGAGTGTGGAACCCACGGTATTCATCAACTTCTAGTCCATCATGAGAACCTCTTTTTTATACTTTAGATGGCATAACTTCCACCATACATCTCCACATAAACCATTTCATAATCATAATCTATCTAAGAGGCCCTATATCCAACCAAAACACATTCAGGTATCTTGGCATAAATCTATTAATTTCTCAGTGTACCTAGGATGATGTATAGGTAGTGGGCATGATAATCACTAATTAAAAGTATGATAAGAATTCATCAGTGAACACCACCAAAAATACTTCATCTCCGATGTTACCTCCCAGTACAAAAACACAAAATTCCACAATAAGTTTTTTTCCCCAAACCCCCCCACACGGTCAAAACCAAGGCACTATCAGTACCCTTAACCATCCTACATATAATTCATGGTTAAAAAGGTAAACATAATTCTCATTATTCAAGTTTTCACATTAGAAATCCATTTATTTAAATATTGCATCATTTTACAATTATCAATTTCATATAGGCACCATTTTCCATTTAGTTTACACAAGCAAGGAAAATAGTTCAAGTTCAACAACTTACCAAAACCCATTTTCCATGATTTCTTAAGATGATACAAGTCACAAAATAATCCTGAGTGCCTATAATGATTCATAAAAACTAAACTCTCATGCCATACCAGACCATGAGTCAAATCTCAGAAAATATTTGAAACAATAACAACATCACATAATAAGTGTGTCACCCAAGGTGAAATAATATTCAACTGTAACAGCAAACAATAATAACAACAATCCAAATTTGGGTACTTGGGTTCTCCCCCATACATGGGTTAGCTACTCCCATGAATGATATCATAACCAAGGACTGACTATTCTTATTCTCCTTTCTACCTTTCCTAAATAGTAATACAAAATAAAATAAAATAAATCTAGAACTGATACCACTTTGTAACATACTGACCCAGGTGCCACACACTAGTGCCCCGAGCCGATTGGTCACATGACCTCAAGTGAACCTCCCCATATATCAGAGGATTCCAACTAGCACTGAGGGTCTAATATTGATCATGGGGAAACTATAACCTCTTTTTATCAGAGTAATACACCAGTAGAAATAATAAAAATTACCAAATGATATGACATAACCATCTAACGACCTGAACTTTTGAATAATATTGTTTCCCCAAATTTGTGTGTTATTTTATTTTATACTCATCAAAACTATATCATTTAATTATTGAAGTGAGTATAACAAAAATTATACCATTGGGTTTTGATTGTTATATGACAGTTGGTCAATATGACCGTTGGAAATTATACACTTAAAGTTATGATTATTGTTTATAAATACAAATGATAATGATTAATTAATACAGAATGTAGAGTCAATGGCCTCATCTAATAGACTCGGGGCGTACGAATCCCATCTGTTAGAGCTTGGGAAGGAGGTAGAATCATTGGGATTTGCTTTGAACCAAGCCCAAGCCAAGCTCCAACACATTAATATGGAACAAAATCACTTAAGGGATAAGTTCAAGCTAATAGAAATCACCACTCGGGCAATGTTTTCTGAGCTGCCCCAAGATTCTATAACCTTTGAACACCTTACTCTTAGGTCCTATGTAGGTGTTATAAGGGGATAATTAATAAGGCCTTAGTTATTTTGTGTAATCCCTTAGTATAAATAAAATTTTTACTTCATAATTATTTCTTTAAGAATATATTTTCTTAATAAATAATATGTTAAATTAAGACAAATTTGATAAATTGATTTTAGAATCAAAAATTGTACTTTTCAGAGATTTTCCATACTTATATAATTATTATGGTAAAATAAACATCATTTTTGACTTTCAAATGTAAAAATTAACCTATAATGAATTTTTAGAATTTTTCTAAGTATTTTCAATTTGATGAATAGTTTTTTTATGAATAGTATAAAAATATTTTATTATTAAATAAATTTTTCTGTGAAATGATTTTTCAAAAAACTAACAATCGTGGTTGTAATCAGGGCGAAAATGCGGTTCAATAAAGTCAAAATAATTTTTTTGTGAATAGTGAATTATGAATAGTAATATTACCCTTATAAATAGTAATGTGACCAATGGAATAGTAACCTCACATAATTAAGTATAAATATAATTTATTCATCTTGAATAGTAATGTGATATAATTGCATAAGTAAATAACTGTTTCAGAAATTATTAGTTAAGTATTTGTATTTTTTAGGTAAATAGTGTTTTAACTTAAAAAATAAATATCTCATAATTAGAAAATTATTTTCATAAAAGGGAGTGAGCATTGATATTAGGTTAGGGTGAATTTATGAGATTTTTATAAAATGTTTTGTTTTTGGGTGAATAGTAAAATTACAGATTTAAGTTTTTGTGTGTTTAATGACATCATTAATGACGTAATCATGATGTAATAATTCTGGTAGACTTATGTACAGTAAGACATGTTATGAGGTGTCCCAAGTGGCCAATACCGTGGACAAATACCATGGTCAATCCCATAGTTTTTCAAATACCACTAATGAGGTGTCCCGTGGAAATTAATTAAATATTTCCTCACTTTTTCTATAAATACCAACCCATTCCATCATTCATTTCATTCTAAATTCCTCTTAAATGAATATTTGGTATTTTTACCTCCCAAGGAGTCCTACCAAGGTTTCTTCAAGCCCTGCAAGGTCCCAACCTTCGAGTTTTTGAAGTTACTCTTCAAGGTAAGGGAACCTTTCACCCTCCTCTTTTAATCAATACTTCCTTTATGATATGTCTTCTAGTTTCCATTTTTATTATGATGGGGTATGTCCTTATATTTCCTTATTTATTTACATTTTATTTCCAGATGATGAGAGACCCTTTCCACTCTCATCAAATGATTTTTCTGAATTTTTAGTGATGTCATTAGGCTGTTGAATTTTCGTAAAAGAAATCGCATCTTCTCTTTTCTTTCAGGTTTGTTTTCATGTGGTATGTCATTAAAATATCCATACCATGATCTTATTTATTTTTTTTATTTTGTACCTATATTTTTTTATGAGTAATTAATAGTGGGTTTCCCTTATCCCCTCTCTTTTTAATGTTTTCTAAAACCGTGTTATATAGTTGTTATGTTGCAGAATTTGCGTCTCAAAATCTCTCTCTTTTTCTTAAGAAATTATCTTATTTTATTTATGTGAATACCCAAACCTATTTCATTTCCAGGGGTATTCATCAAGACATAAAAAATGGAATATTTTATTCTGGAATTGACATACATAAAACCCTCATTCCCTTTCCATGTGTTATATATGACATATTGATCTTGTTTTTAAGCACTTTTTAAAACGTCACTAGTTTGATATGAAACCCATTTCTTTTATTATCTTTATATTATTTTTGAAATGTTTGGTTATAATATATGTGGATCACATGAAAATAAATACATATTAAGTGTGTGACCTAATAGCTCTCCAATGCATTGGGTAAATAATTTAATCTCTAAAGATTACAAATTTTACGATCCCTTGGTGAATAACCTTGGTAGTTTTTATGACACCTTGGGGTTGGACCTTGGTGATATGTTCATGAATGTATAAATTAAATGTTTTAGACAAATTTTCAAGTTATTTTTCAAGTTAATATTGTTATGATATTCCTCTTTATCTACATGTTCTTATTGATATCACTCAAGTTCACATGTAAACTGTTTCACTTGTTTTCCTTACTGGGCCTTCTGCTCACCCTTTCATTCGATGTATATCTCCAGGTTATGAGATGTAGTAATTTTACTTAGGATGAACCTATGATGAAGGCTTAAAAGTGTATTAAAATAATTTTTATGTATTCATGTATTATGTTCCTGATTTCTAAGACATTAGACTTTAAAGATCCTCTGTTTGTAAAATGTGATGAAAAGTTATGCAATAAAAATGCAGGATTCCATAACCATGAAAAAACAGAATAGACTAGTATCACAGGATGACCAAAACTAGGAATACAATATCAATACTAACTAGTAGATATTCCATTCTAAATAACATGCCATGTGTAAAAATGAAACTCAAAATTAAATACACTGACAACTCCCAAGAGGGTCACAAACAAAGTTTTGTTCCCTCATCCTTTGTCACACCCATATTTTTATTTTTGGCCTATGATTCGGTTTATCTTTTAACCTTGAGTTTTGAACTTGATTTTAGGGTGTGATGGGTCTATGTTTTGAGTTTTAGGGTGTTTTTCTCTTGGTGCATGTTCAACACACAGTTAAGGAAAATTATGTGGCATGCTCTAGGAAATCGTGCAGCTCAATTGTTGGTGGTAGAGGCATAGTGCATGGCTTGCACATGATTTGAAAAACCATATGGTAAGCATGCAGGGAGGTTCTATGTTAGGAAAGTGGTATTTTTCATGTTTGGTGCATAGTTTTTAAACCATGTGTCCATCCTGTGTGAGTTCCCAGGTGTGTCCAGTGAGGGGCACATGGTTGGTGCAGGGTTTGGTAAACCGTGCGTCCAAACCGTGCAGGCTACCCGAATCTTAAAATTTTTGAATTCCAAGTATTCTCCCTTGGTATTTTTAACCCAAAATGACTCCCCTATAATCCCTCTATTTTTTGTGACCCTAAGTGTCCTCTCCCCTTGTTCTCCAATCTTTCTCCTCTCTCCCATGGTGTAGATCTGGGTTTTATTCAAGTTTTAGGGAAAATATCTCAAGGTAATCTCATCTCTTTTTCTCCCTCTTCCTTACTCCTTCCATTTTATCTAGATATATCCTTCTCCCATGGTCATGTGGATATAGGGTTTGTGTTGCCTTCATTTATGTAAGTTTTTTGTGTTTTTAGGGTTCCTCTTAATAAATATTATCTCTTAGAAACATCAAGGTGTGATTTTGGGTGTGATTGGTCATTGTGCCATGGATTTAAGGTACATTTCCCTTTGAAATTGCCTTTATAATTTAAAATTCATTGGTTTATTGCTTTTATCACCTCCATTTTATTATAAATAATTATATTTGACCTTTTAAACATTTTTTTGGTGTGAAAAGTGGTGATTTCTTCCTTGTTATCTGATAAATGGAATCATTTTGTTAAATATTGCACACCTAGTGTTTTCTATAATGCCCAGTTGGCTTTTGTATGGGCTTTGTGATATTATAAATAATTTTTTGTCATTGTGAATATATTTATAATGTTTGAAATTATTATTTGGGTTCATTAAATGGGTTTTCAAAGTGTTTTTGGATTTAAAGAAATGGTGTATTTGGTTTTCAAGAATGGTTTGGCATGTGGTGGTGGTTAATGGACCATTTCGCATTTTAAAAAAAATGGATTGACTTGAAAATGTGACATGAATATTAAAATGGGATTTTATGAAATGATTGTGAAATGGGAAATGGTGTATTTTTATCTTTTTAGAAAGGTGATTTTGTTCTTTTAAAAATGATGGTTTATTAAATAATGTTTGAGGCTCATTTGGAACTTTTGTAAAAGTGGTGAAAATGGTTGGTATAAACAATCTCCTTGGAAAATCATCTTTCCCTTTTATATAAATATTGAAAGGGTGGAATTTCCTCACTATGTAATCCTTGTTACCAATTTACTTTGTGTGTAATGGTAGATCCTCAGTATGGAATCCTTTATGACCTATGAGTTAAATGGAAAGATTTTGGTCCTTGGGGTGACTCGGGTGATTCCTGTTGTTTGAGTTAATATATGTTTGCATGTGATTTGATGCTTGGTTGTAATTGGTTGTATCACCCTCTTATCTATAAATCTTTTTGTGGGAACCTGATATAGTGAGAAAATTTTCTAAGAATGATTGTTTCACTAGTTAGATTACACACTAGCAAGTGTCCCATAGTAGGGGGTATATTTTGTTATTATTATTATGGGTTATGCCCCTCGTTCTGTACTAGGTAGGTTTTGGTTAGGAGTGTGGGTATTATTGATTTCATCGATTAAAGAATTATTTATAGGATAATTCAACATGTATAGTATGTTCTGTATTATTCATGAGTTCCTCAGTTTCACCCATGTCCATTGGTAGTTAGTTGCTTCTAGCGAATAATTATGATACATTGTTGGTTGGTTACTCTTGTATGTTTATTTCAATTTCCCTAGTTTTATTATTATGTTTCTTCCTATTGAGTAGTTCTTCTTTATGCCAAAAATTTTTTAAATGTTTAAAATTATTTTTTCAAAAAAAGGTTTTTGAAATAATTTCCACTCTTTCTCTATTTTATAAATGAAATTCCATCTTTCTCTTTTGAAATTTTTATGGATCCTCCTTGGAGAAAAGTGTGGTTTTAAATGGTATAAATTTCAATGGAATGTGTTTGGATTTAAAATAGTTAATGTGTGGAAAAATATTACTTTCATATATTTTATTTCAAACGTGAATTTGGTGTTTCATTTATTTTAAAGGAAGTGCATTGGGAATAGATTGTTCAGGCATGCCTACTAAGTTTTAATACTCATGCATATAGTTCCTTTTTATTTTTATCCAGTGGTGCAGGTACATATTTGTATCAATATCCATGGGATATGGTTGTTATTTTTATTAGAGAGTGACCCTCAGGGTCTCATAGAGATGTGTGGTTGTCAGGTGTAGTTTAGTTTTGTTGTTCAGTTATTGTATTTCTATCTTTGTATAAAATATGTTTAGTTTGGATATTATGTATATATATATGGATTCTTTGTTCATTTACTCTATTTAGTTTTATTTATATATTATTGGGGGAATCATTCCCTCTTTTTACTCTGATGATGTCCTGCACTAGTTTACAGCCTGTGGGGATCTAGAACGCCCTTCGGGCCTTGCCACAGATCATCTGGGGTGACTAATTCAGGGTTGAATCAGGTTGGTTCATGAAAAAATTGTATCATAGTAGGTCAGTCTTTAGAGGACCTTACTTTTAGAGATCCCTATATTATTTTGGGATGCTCATGTAGATGGAGTAGGATTGTCAGAACCTAGGGATGTAGGTATCAGGGAGTGTCTGGCCAACAATTTCTATACCAAGCCTTAGGTTTCCATGGTAATTCCAATTTTATTTGGGCTATTTGATTCTTGTGTATTTTTTGGTATTTGGGATATGAAAAGGGAGTTGGGAAAGTGGTCTCTGTGAGCTCGTAGGGCATGGAAAGCCATGTGGAGCTAGGGACATGGTCCTAGAATACTCTCTGTGATGGTGGTGTGTTTGGAATATGGATTTCAACCATATGTCCAAGTCACCCATAAACACTAGTTTCCCCTTGTTATTTTCCTTGAGTTCCTTGTGATTATAAAATTTATTTGCGAACTCTTTCTTTGGAATTGTGAAAAGTAGATTTTGAAATGGAATGGATTGGTTTTAGAAAGATGGAAATGGGTTTTCAGTTTTACTTTGAATTGATTCTTGGAAAATTGGATTTATAAAAAATTATTTTTTATGGAGGGGGATTTTTTGAATCACAAAAAATGTTTTTAATGAGATGAAATGGATTTTTGGATTGAAATTCATGTGTTTTCATTTTGAACAGAATTAAATGGATTGAGACATGGAATTTAAAAATGGATTTTGATTAGTGGTTGGTGATTCATTTAAAAGTTATATGAATTTTTGAAATGTGAAGTAGGTTGAGATTGTGGAAACTTGGGTGGAATGTTTTGTTTTGGAAAATGGAAATGATTTTTTTTACCTCTAGTACCTATTTGGGTGCTCACATGCATGGATATTTATGTAAAGTGGTTTGATGATGATGTGGTGGGATGATTTCTCGGTATGGCATGAGTTGATGGTGCTCGGGGTGGCACAAGAATGTACATGTGAGTGAGACTCCAAGGAATACCATCAGTGGGTGTGTAAATCCACCAAGTTTTTTCTATTTTAGAGAAGTTTTCAAGGGTAAAATTGTGTATTTTTATAACCAATGTCTATTTGGATTGTTTTTATATGTTTTGAAAGTAATGTTCATGGAATTTTATGAGTTTAAAATCTTGTTGGTGATTCGATTTTGAAGCGGTATCCAGTGTATTTTTAGAAAAGTTTTGGGATTATTTGATCCAATTTCCTCATTGTTTTGGTATCTATTTGTGATTAGTTTTAGTAATGAGATGGTTTTGATTAAGCTATTGGATTTCTTGTCTCCTAGTGTTCACCCCCATAGAGTTCTGATGAATATTTTTGGTGTAGCTATGGGTGATCCCCCATTAGTAGGATTTCCATTTGATCAACCTAAGGATTTTGTTCTTGAGTTTCGGAAGCTAAAATCACCTCTATTTTGTGGTCAAGAAAATCCTATCAAAGTGGAAGAGTGGATACAGAAAATTAAAAGGATATTTATCCTCATTGAGTTGCTCGAGTTTTTAAAGGATAGATTTGTTACCTTTATGCTTGAAGGACTGACCTGGAAATGGTAGAAGTCAGTATCTCAGAACAATACTTATGAAAATATTACTTGGTAGTTCTTCAAGTCTTCGTTCATCCATAAATATTTTTATGATATGAAGAGGATAAATAAAGGAATATAGAAGTGTTGTCTGCAGAAGGGTGATAGGCTGGTGTTGGAGTTTTATTGCTACTTTGTGGACCTATTTCCATACGATTCGAAGTATATTGATGACGATTCATAAAAGGATAGAAATTTAGAGTGTGGGATTCATCTTGATATGTACTTTAAGGTGTTTTAATTTTATCTAACCACATTTTCCTAAGTGTTGAGGAAATATTTTTGTGTGGAAGATGTGATGGCAGTGGTGCTTAAGGCAGTCATCCCACCCTCCATTCTAGGAAGCGGTGAGGGTAATTCCAATAAGGAAGCGGGGAAGCGGCTGGAAGCTGTTGGAGATGGTCATGGAATTAAAAGGCCTCAAGATCTTACATCATATTTTTCTGGGAGTGGAATTGTGTTGTTTCATCAGTGTAGCAATCCATATCATAATAAGTCATAATTTATGAGCAAACTTAAGACTTGGCATGCTTTTGGGAACCTAGGCCACTTTTAATGGTTTTTTCGAGGTGTTCCCAGGAAGCGGTGTGGAGTTAGTTTGTAGGAGTAGAGTGTTGTTGGGGCTTGGTCTAAAGTCATTTTCTATAGTAGTGTTTCTTAATATTGTGAAGGTTGTTCCTGGTGGTGTTCTATTTTGTTTGTGATGTAAGGAGACATTTTGGATATCCTAAGAACTCATGTTTTAATGTAAGTGTGTTATTCTTTTTGGAACTCTGAAACTTTATCCATTATAAATGGAGGTGTCTCCCGTGTGTATTTCTTGAATTCTTGTCTTAATAATCAAAGATTATTGGATTTTGGTTGTGAGTAAGGAGATGATTCAAACATCAGGGATCCATCCACAGGCCTCGGAGTGAAGCTCACGTGTCGTTATAAATCCCAGGGGTGTGAGAGACCTTGTTATTATCATGTCTTCAGTGCAGGAATAGAGACAATTTAAGGTTATATGTTGTACTTTCTTAATCATGGTTAAATTTTTTTTTTGGATTGGGTTTCTTTCAATAGGTCCCCTTATAGTGGGGTTGGTTGGCCTGTATGGGAGAATTTTTGGTTGGACGTATTGGTAAGTTCCTATATTGTCTTGTGTTATCAGTTTAAGTTGGATGGTTCTTAATGGTGGGGAGAACCACCTTGGGTCTCATTGAGATTTCTCTTAAATATGTTTGGTTCTAGATGTTTTCGAATGGTGGGGAGTTTTTTCCAACCTCACTTATTGGGAATGTGGTTTAATTTTGGATTTTGGTCTGGTATAAGTGTATTATTTTGATGTTTCTAATTTAGTGTTATTTTGGTTTGGGTGAGCATTGGGATTCATTGTAGAATTCCCAACTGTCCTGTTCTAATCATAGTTTTGGAGCATGTGGCTTGAATTTCCCATAATATTTTAGGAAATAGTTCTAGCTTGTTACTTTGTTTTGGTAAATAGGCATAAGTTCTGTTGGGTAGTGGTTGATTTGTTTTTCTAAAGAGTTTGGATCATGAGAATGTAGAAATACTTAGTCACTAGTCGATCAACTAGAAGACGTTGTGGATCTCTAGGGGTAGACAATGTTAACAGCGGGCAAAATTTTCACACTCAGATTTTTATTTTTGACCTATGATCTGATTTATCTTTTTTCCTTGAGTTTGGATCTCGAGTTTCAGGTGTGACGGGTTTAATTTTTCAGTTTCAAGTTGTTTTTCTCTTAGAACATGGTCAACATACAGTTTTGGAAAACCATACAGCATGCTCTAGGAAACTGTGTAGCTCAATTGTTGGGGGCAGAGGCATGGCGTACAGCTTCCGCATAGTTTGAAAAACCGTGTGGGGAGAACTGTCTCTAGATAATGGCATTTGGAATGGTTGGTGCACGGTTTGGAAACTATGCTACCAACCCATGCGAGTGTCTGGGTGTGTCTCGTGAAGGGTGCATAGTTTGGTAAACTTTGCGAGCTGTCCAGATCTTAAAATTTGTGAAATTAAAAGGTTTCCCCCTCATGATTTTTAACTCAAAATTTGCACCCTATCATCCCTCTAGTTTTTGTAACCCTAAGGGACCTCTACCCTTGTTCTCCAAGATTCCTCCTCCCTCCCATGGTGTAGATCTAGGTTTTCTTCATGTTTTGGGGCAATTCTCTCATGGTAATCGCCTCTCTTCTTCTCCCTATTCCTTCCTCCTTCCATTTTATCTTGATATCTCCTTCTCCCTTAGTCATAAAGATCTAATGTTAGTGTTTATATTCATTTATTTTAGGTTTATTTTTTGTGTTTAGGGTTCCTTTTCATAAATCTTGGCTCTTGGAATCTGATTTTGGGTGTGCATGGTCGTTGCGCCATGGATTTGAGGTAGGTTTCCCTTTGAACATACCTTTATAATTTAAGATTCATTGGTTTATTACTTTTTTCACCTACCTTGCATGCTAAATAATGATATGTTACCTTTGAAACATTTTTTTAGTGTGTGAAGTGGTGATTTCTTCCTTGTTATGCGATAAATTGGATCATTTTTCAAATATTGCACACCTAGTGTTTGCTATAACACTCGGTTGTCTTTTTCTTTTACTTTATGATATTATAAATACTTTTTTGTATTTTTGGATATATTTATGATGTGTGAAATAGTGATTTGGGTTCATTAAATGGGTTCTCAAAGTGCTTTTGGATTTAAAGGAATGGTGTATTTGGTTTTCAATAATGGTTTGGTAGGTGGTGGTGGTTAATGGCCCATTTGGAATTTTAATAAAAATGGATTGACTTCAAAATTTTACATGAATATTGAAAAGTGGATTTTATGAAATGATTATGAAATGGGAAATGATGTATTTTCATCTTTTTGGAAAGGTTATTTGGTTCTTTGAAAAGGGATGGTTTCTTAAAGAATGTTGGAGGCCTGTTTGGCACTTTTGTGAAAGTGGTGAAAATTTTTGGTATGAAAACTCTCCTTGAAAAACTATCTTTCCTTGTTATATAAATATTGAATTGGTGGGATTTCCTCACTATGGAATCTTTGTGACCCATTTACTTTGTGTGTAATGGGAGATCCTCAGTATGTACTCCTTTGTGACCTATGAGTTAAATGGAAAGAGGTTGGTCCTTGGGGTGACTCAAGTGATGCATGTTGTTTAAGTTAATATATTTTTGCATGTGATTTGATGCTCAGTTGGCAACGGTTGGCTCACCCTATTTTTTATACATCTTGACATGGGAACCTATCATGGTGAGTGAATTTTATGAGAACAATTTTTATACTAGTTATATTACATACTAGCTAGTGTCCCATAGCTGGGGGATATATTTTGTTATTATTGCTATGGGATTGTTCCCCTCAGATGATACCAAGTATGGTGTGGCCAGGAATGTGGGTATTATTGATTTCATAGATTGAGTCATTCTTTCCCAGATGAGTCGACATTCATAGTATGTTTTGGATTATTCATGATCACTAAGGTTTCCCTTATTGTATGATTGTGGTGATTCCTCTAGAGTAGTGTGGATTTATGCCAAAAATGTTAAAATGTTTGAAATTATTTTTCAGAAAAAGGTTTTGAAAATGATTTTCACTCTTTATCTCTTTTATAAATGAAATATCACCTTTCTATTTTGAAATGTCTCTAGTTTCTCCTTAGAGAAAAGTGTGGTTTTAAATGGTATAAAGGGAAATGGATCGTGTTTGGATTTAAGATGGTTAATGTGTGGAAAAGGCTTACTTTCATATATTGCATTTAAAACTTGAGGTTGATTCTTAATTTATTTTAAAGTAAGTGAATTGGGAATAGATTGTTTAGGAATTCCTACTTGGTTTTAATACTCACACTTATAGTTCCTTCTTGTTTTTATCTTTTGGTGTAGGTTTATCTTGGTATTTATTGCCATGGGTGATGGTTTTTTTGGCTTTAGAGAGTGACCCTCAGTCCACATGGAGATGTGTGGCCATTGGGTGTAGATTGGTTTTGTTGTTTAGTTGTTGTATTTCCATCTTTGTATAAAATATTTTTAGTTTGGATATTATATATATTTTGGTCTACTTTGTTCATTTCCACTAATAAGTTTTATTTATTTATTATTAGGAAAAATCATTCCCTTTATTTACTTTGATGATGACTGACACTAGTTTCCAGCCCATGGGCATTGTGAATGCTTCTCGGACCTTTCCACGGATCAACTTGGGTGACCAGTTCGAGGTTAACCTGGGTTGGTTCATGACATCCTTGATCCATCTCAATAATCATCTAACATAGGTCCTTTTCCCTTAAACTATCATGAAATCATGTAATCTATTCAGGCACTGATCAGGCATCCTGAGTAGGTTGTGAGTACAACTTAGTAGGCCACCACCAATGGAATACAAAACAATATCTAGTCAAATAATAGTGTATGCAACTGTATAAATAAAATAATTACAATGCATATGTAAACAATTATCACATCATCAATTAATCATTATTTGACCACATAAACCCCTAAGTTTCCATAGACACCCATACTTCGTTACTTTCTTGGCTCGTATCGAAGCCTGAACTATCCTCGATAGATATTATATCTCAGATGACCATTGTTCCCATTATTAATCTCAATCAACACATAAATGTCATTGTTGTCATTCATTTTTCTAATTAACACAAGAATCCCATTGTTACCCATTATTGTTCTCAATTAACACATGAATTCAATTGTTACCACTCATTGTTCTCAATTAACCCATGAATTCCATTATTACCACTCATTGTTCTCAATTAACACATGAATTTAATTTTTACCAGTCATTGTTCTCAATTAACACATGAATTCCATTATTACCACTCATTATTATCATATAATCATGAATTCCAATATTATAATTTATTTATTCAACTTCATTTCATTAATTAAGAAAAAAATTAATTAGTATTCTCATTCCCATTACCAATTCAACAATTAGTTCACCACATCAATCCCCTTAATTAATTCCCTAATTAATTAAACACATCAATCCCATTAATTAACACAACAATTAATTAATCAATATTCACAAACTCGATATCCCATAATTAATTCCATCGTTAATTATTCAATTCAAAATTTAGTGTCCTGATCATTAACTCAATCAATTAATTATCCCCCAATCCCAATTCAATATTCTAATAATTAACTAAATAATTAATTATTCCAAAATTACAATTCAGTTTCTCATAATTAACTCAACAATTAATTATCTCAAATCAATAATCTCAATATATCATAATTAACTTAACAAATGATTATCTCAAATCAACAATCTCAATATATCATAATTAACTCAATAATTAATTATCTCAAATTATAAAACCTCAATATCTTATAATTAAGTCAATAATTAATTATCTCAAATCAAAAATCGTAGTATCTCCTAATTAATTCAACAATTAATTGTCTCAAATCAAAAATCTCCATATCTCATAATTAATTCAACAATTAAATATCCAAATCAACAATATCAATATCTCATAATTAATTCAACAATTAAATATCCAAATAAAAATCTCAATATCTCATAATTAATTCATTAATTAATTATTCAATTGGAAACATCATTATCCCATAATTAATTCAATAATTAATTATTCTAATTCATAATTCAATATTTCATAATTAATTAAACAATTAATTATCCCCCTAAATCCCACAATTTTAATACCATGATAATTAATTCAACAATTAATTATCCAATTCACAATTCAATATTTCATAATTAATTCAATAATTAATTATTCCCCCAAATCCAATAATTTCAATACTCTGATAATTTCTTCAACAATTAATTATCCAATTCACCATTTCCATAATCACAATTATCCATTAATTAATTCAAAAATAATTAATCCAAGTCAACAATCATAAAATTACATCCATCAATTAATTCACCAGTTAATTATTCACATCAATTCCATTAATTAATTCCACAATTCATTAATCACATTAAATCACTTCAATTAATTCATTAATTAATTGTTCATGTCAATTCCATTAATTAATTCACAATTAATTAATTACATTACTTCCATTAATTAATTCATCAATTAATCATTCCCATCAATCCCATTATTTAATTAAACAATTAAATAATTGCATTGATCTCATTAATTAATTCATCAATTAGTTAATATCATCAATCAAATTATTTAATTCAATAATTAAATAATCACATTACTTTTTTTAAAGAGATGAGACCTTTCCTAGAAAATAAAGGTTCCTTTATTGAACAAAAAAACAAATTACATCAGTCTGAAAATAGGAGTCTTATCATAATCCCTCTTAAGAAGAGGTAAACACTCACTAGGAAGATGATCATACCAAATAAAGTCACAACACCGCCAACACCTTTATTTGGAAGGTCATCTACCACCGAATTTGCTTCTCCATAAGTGTGAGTGATGATGTGACGCATTGAGTAAAGATAATCCAAACAATTGATCCAACGATTAGTGAGATTCTAAGATATGTAAAGAGATCCCATCCTGATAGCAGTAACAATATTCATAGAATCACTTTCAAGCCTGAGATTATTCCACCCATGTCTCCTAGCTTGTTCCACCACAGCAATAATATTAAGCATCTCCACTTCAATTGTTGAGGAAACTCCACAATAACCATGAAAACAGCCAAGAACACCACCTTGGTGATCTCTAAAGATATAACCATAGCCAAAGGGACCCTGATTGCCTCGAGAAGCTTTATCACAGTTAACTTTAATCCAACCAAAAAAAGGTTGTTTCCATAAAACATCCAAAGTACCATGCAGAGGCCTAAAAGATCTTTTTACTCCAATCTGATTTAGAATGGTCAATTCATGAATTGAATTGGAGCATAAATGTTTACTTGGAATGTTGGCCTCCCGAATAGTAGCAAGAATGCGAGCAAGAGCATTGTGGGCTGAGAAGGACACACCAGAATAGATTTCCTGATTATGGATATACCATATGTAATGTGGAAGCTCTGATGTGGCAACCAGGAATAAATCAAATAGTTGTGTGGAAAGAGAGAGGGACCCCCAAATTTGAATAAAATCTCGAATGAGAGTCGTCTATGGAAATGAGATTTCAAATAAATCTCCAATGGATTTCCACATTGAAGTATCTACAACACATCTAAGGAAAACATTATATGCATCCTCCCTATGTTGCTGGAAAAGAGCACATGAGGATGATAAAGATATTCCACAATTTTTCAAATAACAATTTGTTCATATTTTCCGATGAGAAAATCTCCAAGACAATATAGATCGGGATGCTCTAATGAAATTCTTATGAAACCCCTTCATCCACCAAAATTACACATTGCAATTCAAAGAGAACCTATAAAATAACTTAGAAGAAAGCAAGACATTAGCAGTAGGTTGTCAAGCCAAGAAATCCTCCCTATTAGAGAATCAATATTTGTTAACAATGTTCACAATATGATCTGGAAGATCCTCCATGTTAGACAACTAGTCTCTAATAGAAATATTCAAATCCAAGTTAGTGTCAATACCCCCCACCAAATTGACAAGAGGAGTATCACACCAGTTTTCCTTCCAAAAATCAAGAGATGAATCCTTATAAACAATCCATTTTGAATGACGATCAATTGAGGAAAAGATTTTTTTGAAGGAAGGCCAAATAGAAGAATCAAGATGATTAAAAGAACCCTTCAAAATCCTATTCATAAATTTATCATTAAGGAAAGAAAGAGCCTTATATTTTCTATTGAGGAGTCTTCACATAAAAGAATCTTGTAGAGAATCATTGAAGAGCCCAGGGTTTTTTATTTTTAAATCCCCATCATCATAGGGTTTACAACAGTTGTTCCAAGAAACCGTAGCCAATTTCCTATCAAGAATGTTGCCACTCCAGATGAAGTTATTGATAGATACATTGATATAATTTATGAGAGAAATAGGCCATTTTTATAGCATAAAAGAATAAACAAACTTGGAGATAATAACAGAATTATCCAAACAAACCCTACCAGCCATAGAGAGAGTTTTTCCTTTATAAGAAGTAAGTTTTCTTCTATCCTTTCTAAGAATATCTAAGAAATATCAAGCCTTAGGCCTCCCCCAAAACAAAGGAACCCCAAATAATTGAAGGGAAGCACTCCCTCATGAATTCCCAACTCTCTAACAATATCATTCTTCCTGGAAATAAGGATGCTCCTACCAAAGTAAACGAAATATTTTTCCCAATGTATTTCTTGAACAGAGACAGAAGAGTAGTGAGAAAGGGCTCTTTTGATATTCCTGATATTTCATTTATTCCCCTTAGTGAAAATAATAATGTCATTATCATATAACAAGTGATTAGGAGCAACCACGTCCCGACTTGCATTAATCGCCTTCATGTTTCTATTTCCCACCATAATGAAGAGGAGTATACTATGGTAATCCTCCTCAATAGAGAAAATAATAGAAGAAAGGGGGTCACCTTGTCTGACCCCTCTGGAATAATCAAAAAACCCCTTGGGGGATCCATTAATAAGGACAGAGATATGGGCAGATCTAAAAATGGAAAGGACCCAGTCAATAAAGACTCCATTAAACCCAAACATTTCAAGAACCTTGAAAATGAATCTCCAATCCATTGTGTCAAAGGTCTTCCTAACATCAATCTTGAGATCAATGTTTCCACCCCTCATGGATTTATTTAATAGATTAACACATTCAGAAGTAGTGATAAGAAAATCTTGAATCGATATCCTTTTGATAAAACTAAACTGATTTGGAGAAACAATATTGCCTGCAATCAAATCCAACTTTGTGGACAAAATTTTACAAATGATTTTGTAGGTAGATTTTACTAAATCAACTGGCCTGAAGAGATGTATTTCATTTGAATTCTCTACCTTTGGAATCAAATCCAGAAACTAGGCATTCAAACCACGAGGAATGGAACCTCCTTTAAAGAAATGAATTAAAAGCCTGCAAACATCATATTGAACAATGTCCCTGTATTCTTGAAAGAAAATATTACCAAAACCATCCGGGCCTCGGGAAGTTTTAGATTTGAGGCTGAAGATCGCTTCTTTAATCTCAAGATTCAATGGAATAGTAGTGATATTTAAGTTGTCTTAATGATCCACATGTTTGGGAATGATACCTTCCAAAGGATCATTAGGAAAGGAAGACCCATTAAATAGATCCCTAAAATAATAAATCACGTGACTTGAAAGATCCCCCCTATTGTCAATAATCTGATCTCCATTTTTTAATAAAGAAAGAGGCTTGGAAACCTTCCTCATCTTCTAGAGATAATTAAATAACTTGGAGTTTCTATCACCATAATTAAACCATTTTTCCTTGAAAATATCTCTTTACAAGGCATATCTAAAATTTAAAAGATTATTCAGCTTAGAAATGCACTATGATTCCCCTTGAACATCACCTGATAAGTCTGACAAAGTTCTTTGTTCCTGTAAATTCTGGAGAGAATCTTCAAGAGATGATATTTCCTGGTCAAGAGAACTGAAACGAACTTTTCTCCAAGTTTTAGGAGCCCTTTTAAAAAGTTTGAGCTTGATGACACAAGAAAACTCATCCTTTTTGGAAATTCAAAGAGCTACAAGTTTGTTCAACAATGGATCTACACTCAGGGTGATTGATTCATTCCTTTTTGAACATAAAAGGTAAAGGAGGTTGAGGATCCTTACCCACTAAGTCAACCAAAATGGGATGATGATCTGAATTGAATCTGGATAAATTCATACAAGAAATGGAATCCCATGAGTCAAGACAATCTTCATTGACAAAAGCCCTGCCAATACGACTAGCAATGAATCTGTTCAAAAACATTGTATACCAAGTATATTTAGCTACAACAAGATTGACCTCAAACAAACCGTTAGAGTCAATACAAGCTCTGAAATCTCTGGATGAAATAGTATTAGACATGGCCCCCAATTTCTCATCTGGATTCATGATGGAATTGAAATATCCCAGGACTAACCAAGGACCAGAAATAGTTGAATTGAGGTTCTCAATATCATTCCATAATCTTCTACGATCCTAATAGTTGTTAAAAGGATACACAAAGGTAAAGAAATAATGAGAACCAAGGTACCTAAATGAACAAGTGACATGTTGCTCAGTACTAACAAGGGAATATCTAAAATGGGGTAATGTGCCAAAAACCATAACCTCTTTATCTCAGATAGACAATTGTTTGAACTAATCAGTGGAAAACCAAATTTTCCAAATTAGAAATGCTAGAGGAAAATATTCTTTTAGGTTCAGATAAACCAATAAGGACAGGTCTATGAAGATGAATAAAAATATTTAGGGGCCATAAAGTGTTTTTATTAGCCAATCCCTAGAAATTCCAAAAGATAATCTTCATTTAAACTTGATATTGGGGCTATGACCCCCTTTTTTAGATCCTACAATTTTCATCTTGCCTGCTTTGGGGGGTCTCCCAACTTTATTTTTGGGACTAGTAGCATCCTGAAGAAGATCACTAATATCAAGGGTGGTACTGTCTCTCTTTCCTTTAATAGGAATCACTCTATCACCATTACCTTGCTTCGGCCAAGGAAAACCAGTATCATCCTCACTGCCAACCCTGACTTCCACCAGGTTATCAAAAGGATCCTTTGGATATCCCTGACACAATAATCCATCATATGGAAGAGTGACAGATACATTGATTTATGAATTAACATGGCCCTTGACCATTTCAGAACTGGGTATAATTTTAGGTGAATTCAAAACTATGGGACTTAAAGGGGATGATTTACCCTGTATTTTTGCACTGGGAGAAGCAGAAATTACTGTGCTGGAATGTTGCATTATAGGGGATGTGATAATCGTGTTCCTTCTGTCTGCTACACTAACAGGAAGAGAAATTGTGCATGCTGGATTGCAATGTTCCTTGTGTACTTCTGGACAATGATTATTTTCAGTGGACTGCAATGTTGCAGTGTTTGTGGAAACTGGATCCTCATGGACTTCAGCATTGATTCTAGCAGAAACCACTGTGATAGAATGTAAAATAGTAGGAATTGAGAGATCTGAGACACTTCCATCTGTGGAACTGATCTGGGGAAAAATATGTGCACTGGAGGACATCACTACAAGAGTTGAAGAGGATGCCTCACCTTGGTTTGATGGAGTTATAAGGCTCTCATTAGCATGTTTACAAGTAGGATAAGGAACCATTTCAGCCTGGAGGGATTCATGGTACTGCTCTTCCTACATACCCCAAACCAAGATAGTGACTTCATTATTTAATTCCTAGAGAATGAAACTTTACTCTAGTTCATTTTAAAGATTCAAAACTAGATTAAAGACTTCATTTGAAATGACATAATGTAGTTCCTGGTCATCTAGAAAGCTCATCTTGATTGGGGAACAAGTTATATCAGCATTTTCTTTCTCTTCTTCTTCAACTATATCAGCCCATAAATTCTTTAAGGTATAGGAGGGTCCATCTTAAGACAAAATAGGAGCCTTAGAGGATTTATTGGTCTGATCCTTAAGGGAGGATGAGTCAATCTGCTTCCAGGTAACACCTTTTTTTCAGCCAAAGCATTCATGCCCTTTCTATTCCTATTATCATCAATCCAATATGAGGCTTTGTTATCAGCAATGACCTTCTTCTGAAGCATCCTACAATTAGAAACCGAATAACCAACTATGTTGTATACATCAAAAAAAGGGGGCACAATCTCATACTCAACTCTGATATCATAAGTGGTTCCCTTGGCAATAAATGAGATACTAGCATGCCTTTTAGATTTCAAATTCACATCCACAAGTATCCTAGAAAAGAAGCCCATCTCTCTATCCAAGGTCTTCTGGTCCATCCTAATGGGAGTACCAAGGCACGATGCAAGATCATTGAGTATACTCGGATGCCAAAATACCCAATTCTGACCATGAAACCCGGCCCATATTTGGTCATTAGATTGCTTAATATTGAATGGGTTGAAATTAACATTACATTCGGATAGTCTAAGAATTACATGTTTAATTTGTAGGTTACCAGAGCTCCATGTTATATTCAAGTCATCCTTGGAGTGAAATATGATGTGAAAAAACCCTCGCCCAATAGGAATTAGCCTCCAATCACGATTTCCCCAGCAATGAGACACCCTACTTTTGAGATCAACATAAGACCAGGGTCTGTCACCTTTTAAATAATCACATTACTCCATTAATTAATTTATCAATTAATTAATCCCATCAATCTCATTATTTAATTAAATAATTAAATAATCACATTACTCTCATTAATTAATTAATCAATTAATTAATCTCATCAATAGAATTATTTAATTCAATGATTGAATAATAACATTACTCTCATTAATTAATTCATCAATTAATTAATCCCATCAATCACATTATTTAATTCAACAAATAAATAATCACATTACACCATTAATTAATTTATCAATTAATTAATCTCATAAATCTCATTATTTAATTCAAAAATTAATTAATCAGATCCACAATCACAAAATTTCCCATAATTAATTCATCAATTAATTATTCCAACTTAAAAAATTCAATAACCCCAATTAATTTATCAATTAATTATTCCATATCAATCAATTAAATTTCCCCAATTAATTCCTCAATTAGTTTTTCTATCTCAATCAATTCAATATCCCCAATTAATTCCTCAATTAATTGTTCTATCTCAATCAATTCAATATCCCCAATTTCCAAATTACTTAATTAATTAGTTCACCAAATTAATTAATTCAATCAAGAACTCAATTGATAAAAATTTATTATAAATTATATAATTAAATACACATAATCAAAATAAAAACTTTGGTATTTGAATTATAGACCACCTACTTCACTTCATTGATGAGTGATTTCACCATGGAAATCCCCAATTTGAAGAGAATCAACCAAGAACGTGATAATGAACACAAACTAGATCTAAAACCTAAATCCATGATTAAATGAAATAAGGTATGGTAAATCTAGATCTATATCCAACAAAAAAATGTAACAACCCACCTAAATAATGGTATAATGATGGGAGAGAGATAGGAAATCAATCGATATGAAACCACATACCCGAGGGGGTGAAGATCTACTAACCGGGATTTGAATCACCAAGAATAGTGGTCAAAGAGCCTTGGAATGTGTCCAAGATCCTCTAAAAATGAGATAGTTTGATTTGGGACGAGCTAGGGTCGATTTGGAGTTAATATGGGTGTTTAGGAAATTTTAAAACCAAAATTTGTAACTTTAATTTTCACATGCATGGTTTTTTGGGTTAAGTCACATGTTTATCACTGACCATGCACCTAACTATGTGCCCAGTTTCACACTTAGGTTGCACACTTAGTTTTTCTTTTTTCTTTTTGAGAAAAGACAGATATCATTAATGATGAAGATCAGCATACGTACATATGCAAAGCCACGAAGGGGAATTTTCCAGCCAGAGCTGGTTGGAATCGAAGGGGCCTGATGTCGCTAGCTGATGGGCCACATTGTTTCCTTCCCTTTTGGTAAAGGAGAAGGTGTAGAATGAAAAGAATTGGAGGAGTGAGAGAATTCTCCTGATTATGAGGCCAAATGACTGGATTCCGTCGTTGTTGTGGTTAATGGCATCGATCACAGTGAGGCATTCAGAATCAATGTTGATATCAACCCATCCATATTCCAAATCCAGCATCATACCTGCCAGGATGGAATTAGCCTTAGCTACGACGGGTTCCCAAAAGGCATGATGTGATTCATATTTTACAGCAATGATTTTCCCTATATGATTTCGGGCCAGGAGACCAAGGGAGACAAGTCCATATTTGGGGAGAGAGGCTTCCACATTGATCTTAAGAGCCCCTTCCGTTGGGGGGTTCCAATGAGGGGGACATGAGGGGGGAACATCTGGAATTTGATGTCCATTGTGGTGTTTCCAGCCCTCAATTCATGAAGTGTCCCATTCAATCTAGAATTTAGGAGTTTTATGTACATGTTGGAAAACATCATCGTTATGCCAGACCCAGATGATCCAGGCCAGGGTGTAGAGTGAACTTGCATTAGCCACTGAGAGAGAGGAGCACCAATGCATCAGGAGAGAGGGGAGTTCAGAAGCCATGTACAGAGATGCATCTGGATCTGGGATCCATTTATTCCAAATTTCCTTAGCTCCAAGTCATTGAATGATGGCGTGCAAAGGGGTCTTTGGGATATTTGGGAAGAAAGGGCAGAAAACGGCACTGGGCATATGTCAGTAAATGAGAAGGCTCATGGTAGGGAGGTTTCCTGTGTACACCTGCCACTAAAAGTGGCATATTTTTTGGGGGACGTTGAGCTTCCAAAGAGATTTCCATGGTCCCTCATTCCGGCCGACTGGGTGGTTGCTAAGAAAAAGTCTGTATCCAGATCTCACCGTGTAGTCGCCCGACATGTCATTGCTCTAGAAGAGGTGGTTGGGGCCAGTGTCTGGGACCCAGGGGATGCTTAGGATAATTCTTTGGTCTCTTTTGTTAAACCATTCATGAATATTATCCAAACACCACCCCATCCATTGGTCAGAAAGGAGGAATCTGACAGTGGCGTCTTCAAAGCCTGGTTGGGCATGGGATGTAGCCTGCATACCTTTCATATCGATCAGCCATGGATTTGTCCAGATGTTGACAGATGAGCCATCCCCTATCCTCCAGCCCAGTCCTTTTTCCAGGAGCTTTCGGGCCCCCTAAATACTTCTCCAAAGGAAGCTAGGATGAGTTCCAAGAGAGGAAACAGGGAAGTCCGTGTGGGGAAAGTACTTAGCTCGTATTACCCACACACAGAGAGATTATGGATAGTTAATAAGGTGTCATCCTTTCTTGGACAACAGTGTGTCATTGAAGAGAAGAAGATTCCAGAATCACATCCCTCCCTCCGACTTGGGTATGCAAAGTTTCTCCCAGGCCATCCATTGGGGTCTATTCCTTCCATCATTTTTCCCCCACCAGAAGTTGGCAGTACGTGTATGGATCTGGTTGACAATGGCCGCCGGGAGCTTAAACAGGGACATAAAATAGCTGAGGATAGACAGGATGACAGCTTTAATGTGGGTCTATTTGCCTACTTTTGAGATTCTTTTTGGGGTCCAGCCTTGAATTTTCTTCTCAATCCTTTCCACCAGAGATGCGAATATTTCTTTTTTGGACTAGCCAATCACTGTGGGTAGCCTGAGATACTTTTGGTGTTTTTCAACCATATGTATTCCTACTACTGCACAGATTTCATCTTTCTTGGAACGAGGTACCCCTGCACTGAAGGTGATTTCTGATTTTCTGTGAATGACTGACTGTCCAAACGCCCTCTCGTATTGGTGGATCGCTTGGCTGATCACCCAGAATTCATTAATAGTTTCTCTGGAGAAAAGGAGGTAGTCATCGGTGAAAAAGAGATGTGAAACTGGTGGAATTATGCGGTAGACATTTTCCCCATGAATAGATTTAGCAGATGCAGCCCTGGAAATAAGGTTAGAAAGAACATAAGCCACCAAGATGAAGAGAAAAGGGTATAGTGGATCTCCCTATCATAGGCCTCGGGATGGAACAAATCCTCGAGTGAACTCCCCATTGACCCAAATTCTGAAGGAGATGGTCGAGATGCATTGCATGACCATATCTGTCCACTTAGTGCTGAAACCCATTTTCAACATCACGACTTTGAGGAAGTTCCATTCCACTTTATCGTAGGCATTGGACATATCCATTTTCCAGGACATGTTTCCTCTTTTCACGGTGGAGCGTGTTTTCATAGAGTGAAACACTTCATGGACCACAATTTCATTATCAGTGATCAGCCTCTTGGCCATGAAGGCTCTTTGGTTTTCCAAGATAATATCAGATAACCACAGTCACAGCCGATTAACAAGGATCTTTGAGAAGATCTTGTAAGATACATTGCAGAGGCTGATAGGCCTGAAGTTAGGTACTTCCAGGGGTTTCTTAATTTTGGGAATGAGGATGAGGATATTTTCATTAATGGCGGAAATTCTTGTTCTCCCGGTCTAGATATTCCTTATCATTTTGCAGATTTCAGGCCCGATGATGTGCTAGTATTGCTTAAAAAATAGGGCGTGGAACCCGTCTGGTCCTGGGGCCCTAGTGGGGTGAATATGTTTCAGAGCCAGGCATATCTCTTCATCCATCACATATTTGGTAAGCTTCTGATTGATCTCATCGGTGATCACTGGTATGATACATTATTACACTTCAGCAGAAATGATAGGAGTTCCTGTATTGAAGAGGTTCTAGAAGTAGCATGTCAAAGTTTTGTGAATTCCACTAGTGTCAGAGACTTTTCTCCTATCTGGTTGTGCGATGCAATTGATAAAATTTTTCTGGCACCAAACTGATGCTTTCTGGTGAAAATACCGGGTATTGGTGTCCCCTTCTGTAATGTGGGTATCCCGCGCCCGCATAGCCCAGAAGCTTTCCTTAACACGCAGGGTCGCGTCCATCTCTCTTTGAGTGGAACCAATCATAGCAATATTGCAATTGGATGGGGTTTCTTGAGTAGGTTGTGTAGTTTCTTTTCAAGGAAACCATAGTGCCTCTCAGGATGATGGAATTTCTTTTTGCTCCAAGATCTCAGATCGGATGCGACCTGTTGGAGATTAAGGCCAACATCTTCATGAGTACTGTTCGAGCTTGATCAGACAACATCTTCACATTCCCAATCCTTTGACCAAAAGCTTTCAAATATGAAGGGTCTAATGGGTTGTTTTTTGCGTTCACCTTGAGTGCAGTCAATGAAAATTGGGCAGTGGTCTGAACAGTTGAGCGTCATATGGCCAATGTGGAACATGCTAAAGAGATTTATCCAATTTTTTGAGCCTAGAAATCTGTCAAGTCGCTTGTCAATGTGTATGCCATCCATATTACCACGGAACCATGTGAAGGGATTACCTGCATATCCCAAATCAACTAGGTCTACCCTAGTGACCGCGTCCTTAAAATTTGACATCGATGCAGAATGCCAGAAATTTCCGCCTCTTTTTTTCCTATGGAACATAATCTCATTGAAGTCCCCTCCGAAGAGAATAGGGCTTGGAATATCGTGATGAAGCTTGCAGAGAAGATCCCAAGATTTACCCTTCTCATTATGGGACGACCAACCATAGAATCCCATAAAGGTCCATGGTGGGGTGTGGTCTGCCTGAATAGTCATATCCATGTGGTGCGAGGAGAAATACAATATCTTGACGTCAAAATGATCCTTCCATAGGAGACAGATTCCCCCAGAGTGGCCTTGTCTGAAGACCGAGAGACAGCCTTGGAAGCCACATTTTAGAGAAATTATAGTGGTGTCCTTGTTTTCCAGTATGGTTTCGGACAGGAAAACCATATCGAGGCGACTTTGGGCGCAATTGCACTGGAGCATGCGAACCGTTCGTGGGTTGCCAAGCCCACGACAGTTCCATCATAAGACAATCATTGATCTAGGTGGGGCTGGGTCTCACCCACCTCCGTCTTTGAGTTCTCAGAACTTGTGTTTCCACCTGTCGTTTTCCCTCTCTTTGGGGAGTTCCCCATTGAATGGCATGTTTCAATTCATCTTTTCAGATCCCCAGGTTTAGGGTCCTCCAGTTTACCATCACTAACTTCACATTTCACCCTTTTCCAGGTTTGACAGGTGATTGGGCCTGGTGGTGAAGTTCCTGTCTTTCCATCTTTATCCTGTGTTAGGGTGTCTACCATGGTCATTTCTGGGTCAGGGTCAGGATCTGGTGGTTCAGTGTGCATTTTCTTTGGTCTCAAGCTTTGTTCTTCAAGATTTTTTGGTGTATTCGCCGGCTCTTTAAGTGTTGAGGTGGTGTCTTTTAGGGGGGAGGGATAAATTCTATTTTTCCTCTGAGTGGTTGAGCTCTCTTTAGGGAACTCTAGAGGTCCAAGCATGATGATCTTTCCCTGTTCGGTTCTCGCCTGTCCTGTGTGGGCCACCGTGAGACGTTCACGATCCTTTTGTTTTTATGACTCAGGGATGAAAGCATATCTAGTAATTTTGGCCCGGATCCATGGGCCATATTGTAGAATGATATTACCTGATCCAGTCTCTTTCTTTGAGACACACGCTCTTTCCAAATGGCTAAGACATCCACAAAAGAAGCAGAAAATTGGGAGTTTCTCGAATTCGAATGAAATTCAGTTGTCTGCGTCATCGATTTTCAAAAACATGCCCCTCAGCAGCGCCTCTGACACTTCAATTACGGCTCTAATCCGAACCTCAGGTCCCCATTGGATAGGGTCCGAGCAGTCTCATTCAATGAATTGGCCAATGATGTCCCCAATTTCTCTCATAACACGTTCCGTTCGTGCGTGAAGAGGAATTCCTTTGATGTGTATCCAGAAAGGGGATCAGGTTATCTTAATGTTCTGGATATCATCCCCCCCCCCCTCTGAATTCTTCCATTAGGGGGAGTTGATTATCAAAGGGCCACGGCCTGCCTCTAAGGATTTTATCTCTATCTCTTTCATTGAAGAACTCGAAGACAATGCGATTGTTCTCCGCTTCTCGAATGGCCACTCCAGCTTCCAATTTCCAAAGATTCTGGAGGGTGTTTTTAAGTGCCCCCTGGTTGACTGAAATATTTTCCACAAACTTTCCAACAACCAGCAGGGACATGCATTTTTCTAAGAGTGTATCTTCGTTTCTCTGAGCCTCGATAGTCTCTTTCTCTTTATCCGTCAGGGAAATCCTCTTCCAAAGGTTCACAATATCTGCCTCCATTGTTCAGTGCACGTGGGATGGGGAAGAGCTCCAACAAGGCCTAGTGATCCTCACTCCTTGGGTCAGCACGCGGTAGTCTGTTGCCACAAATGGTCGGGCCTGGAACCCCACTCCGTGGCCTCCTTCAGCGAAGTGGCAACGCGGGAAAAGCCTTGGAGGAAAAGCCTCCGCAAAGAGGCTCCACGGTAAGGGCTCCGCGAACCCCTCACACTCCGCACGAGAACTCCATGAAGCAAAACAGCCTGTGCGGAATAGTTCACCGCGGCGGGGTCTCGCGAGCTCGCTTCGCGAGACAATCTAGACCCTTGTCGAAGGAAACTCCTTTGTTCCCAGGGCCACCGTGAACCCAGTTTTCTTCACACCACTCTTCGTGAAGCACTTCGGCCACCGTGGGGTGGCTTAGCTGGTGGAATCTTCAGAGCCTCCCTTCGCAGATGGGTCTTCACAAGTCGGTCACCATGCTCGCTGAGGGAATCGCCTTCAATTCCAGGATCTCCACCAACCAGAAAAACTTCACACTGATCCCTGCTCAGAAAATCAACCTTTTTTCTGAGTGAAGCAGAAATGAAATGCGGTCAGAGCCTTTGAGATCCGGGAGTCTAAACGATCAATCAAATCCAGAACTGCAGGTAGGTATGAGAATAGGTTTCACCCCCACAAAAACCAGATCTGGAATCATTGAAGGAAGACGGCAATGGACAGGTCTTCGTGATGATGAGCGAGAGCAAATGGTGTTGATTTCGAAAGCTGGAAAAAGCAGCCCCAATCCCTCTGGAAAAGCCCTAGCCCATGAGGAAGGCAGAGCCCGCCTGAAAAAACCATGCGCAAACCATGAAAAGCCTCTCCTCCTTCCAAAACTCTTAAATTTTCAGCCAAATGCACCCAAATCAAGACCCAAATAAGTTATGCTCAAATAAAGGAAAAAATAATATCTATAAGAAAGCCTGTGACATCTCCAGAAAATGGTTGGGATCTTACACAAAAGGCCTCTAAATTTGATTTTTTTTCACAGTACCCCCATTTTTTAACATTTGATGGAATTTCATCCTCATTTAAAGGATTATTCTGATATTTTTTTGGTGGAGACTCAATTTATTCTCAAGGATTACACAAATATAGATATTATGATGTTCAAATTCTATCATTATTCATATTGTACTATTATTTATAATTAAATATGTACACACACATATATATATATACATATTTATATACGTTTACATATAAAAATTTAATTTTTTAAATAAATATGTAAACATATTTGCATATAAAATATCATTCTAAATATATAAAACATATATAAATAGAAAATAATATACTTTTTATTTAAAATAAAAATTTATGAATATTTATATACCTATAAAATGTATATATAATGTTTATATATATATAAATATATTTTTGTGTGGGTGCGTATCAACAAACAGTTATATATTTATCTATATATTCTAATATGTGTATATAAATATTAATATATAATGTATGTAAATAAATATAAATATCTATAATTATATTTTTAGATACACACATAATATATATATATGTATGTATATATGTATTCATGCATTTATGTATGTATGTATGTATGTATGTATGTATTTATTTATTTATTTATTATTTTTAAACACACATACACACAAAACTTATTTTATAAATGTATTTAAAAACAATAATATAAATATATATTAATATAAGAATAAATATGTGGGTAAAAAATATTACTATATATATCATAAAATAGAGAAAAAAAGTAACATAGAACAATGGTAAATGTTCGGGCACACTACTATAGATATTCCCTTTTACAGCGTGCAAAAAGGGTTTTAACAGTGCTAAAAAAGAACTGTTAATCACAGCTCTGATAGGGGGTCCCCTTTATCCCTACTAAAAAAAGCAGTGATAAAGGCCCCCCTTTATCAATGCTATTTTAGCACTGATAAAGGTCTATCTTGATGCAGTGTGGTGTTGATATAACAGCACACCCAGCAAAAACATATAACCTATAAATACAAAATATATAATTTAATTGAGGTAAATTTAAAATCATGAATACAAAAAAACAATTCTATATAAATTTCAAATAATTTTTTATATAATTACATTTAAAATTATCCAAAAAACATTTAAAAACATTAATGTTTCATATTTTGACGCCCTTGATCCCCTCTCAAAAATGTATGCATATGGTATCAGTTTTCGAACCAATCATCTCAACCCGAGAAATAGAATCTACTTATATAAGAAAACAAATATTATATAAGTAATATTATAAAGAAATAAATTAAACATTAATATGAAAGAATATATTAATAAAATATCAATTTTTATTAAAAAGGAGACATTTTATGTTTTACCAGTTACACAGTACGTTGTATTGATGTGTGGTTGATTCCTACATGTCATGAATGAGTTATGGATCATTGTCCTAAAATATCAAAACAATCCAAATGTGTTTTATTGGTTTTGAATATGTCACTTTTTATTTTACTAAAATTAATGTCAATTTTAAATAATGAAACATTTGGAGTTATACCGGTCACACCATGTGTCAGATTGAGGTGTGGATGATTCATACTTATCACAAATTATTGGGGGATCATTGTCCTAAAGTATCAAAACAATCTCCATCAAGGAGGAGGCAATGGTGGCGGGAACCCTAGGCGTTGATTCCCTCGTACGTGACAGCAGCCTTCGAGCTAATCCCTCCCCCCTTGGTGGGGGATGGATCTTCGACGTGCCTCAATAGTTCAGGGTCTCCTTTTCGACCCCTATCGAATCTTGATTTTCTTCCTTCCTTATAGAAATCTTTCCTTGTCCCCAAAGTTCCAGATTTGGTTGATGGATTTCCCAACCTCCAATTGTCGACTGTGGAGTTTTCAGAAACATTGGTGCTCCTAAACCTCACTCTAGTTGCTCATTTTAAGCAGAGGCAACCATCAAGTGACTTTTTCGACAGGGTCGACTTCAATTACTAGAATTTGTAAGAGAGGTTGATGGTTGGTTTGCTTGATATCCATCACATTATAGGTCGATTCGCTTTGGAGGATGACCTCATCACCGCCTGGTCGAGCACCCCCCGCAGCTTTAACAGTTTTCATTTCTTCCTATTTCGATGGTCTTTCGAATTCCATATGGGTAACAATTATCCTTCCACTACAGTATGGGTAAGATTTCCTAATCTAACATTGTCGTTTCAAAATCCCTCTATTATTTGGATTCTTGGAAATCTTGTTGGATGATTCCTTTGTGTTGATAGCTGAACTAATTCCTTTTGTCACCCTATCAACTTGCGGGTTTGTGTGGAGATGGATGTGTTGAGGATCCCTTTTGAGTATGTTTGGGTAACTATTGGAGAGGAGTACAGGTGTAAGAAATGGGTGGTGTATGAGAACTGGTGGAATTCTGCTCTTCCTTCAAATGGTTGGGACACTCTTCGGTTAGCTGTCGTCGGGGTGGTCATGTTTCTGGATGGAAGGCGGGTAGAGCCAGTGGCAACATTGAGGAGGTCCGCATGGAGGCGTACAAGTTGAATCAGGAGGATAAGGGGATGGAATGTGATGGTTGGGCTGGCAAGGATTATAGTTCATAGACTGGTTTGGAAGTGCGACAGACATCGAGTCCTATGGAGGAGATTTTTCAACATAGTGATCCGATGGTGGTGTCAGCGGAGGTTGGTTCTAGCACTTTTGTGGAGAAGAAGGACTCAGTGGCTTTGGGAAATCTGAAGGTTTATGAGGTTTTCTCCAGGCTGAAGCAGGACCTAGGTGGCCCACCCACCTACAATGAACAGTTTCATGTTGAGAGTGTGAGGGTGAGTGTTGATTTGGCCTAAATGGAGGAGGTTACAACTGGTATGGATCAGTGGGTGTGCAGTGAGGCAGAGGAAACCACTGCTTCTTATGTCGAGGCACTGAATGCAGGTAATGGTGACCCTTTTAAGGAGAGGAAGGGTTTTGTTATGGAGGTCGCCTTTCCAGCTAGAGAGGAGAGACCAGGAGGTTTTGGTTTGATGTCTCGGACCCCTTTACAGGTGAACAATAGGTTTGAAGGCCTTGATCAAGAAACACTACTCCTCTTTACCTCCTCCCTTGGAGACCCATTCTGCTAAGAAGTTAAATTCCAAGAAATAATATTTAGAGGTTGTGGAGGACTAGCTCTTGGAACTAGTGCTAAGTTATGATGAAGAAGTGGTCGACTAGGTTTTATCTCATAATGAGACTGAAGAGGAGGCATCTATGATTATGGGGTGGTCTTTAAGGGTAGACCTCAATGAGGAGAAATACTCTTGTATTGATAATTAGGAATTAATCCTGGTAGGGGGATTCAATAAAGGAAGGATCAGACTTGAAGAGTACATTCAGTCCTGGGATCAGTTGGATTTTAAGTTTGAAAGTCTAGTGTTGAGTGTACCAGATATTCAGGTATCTTCAATCTCCTAGAAATTTTGTAGGGAATCTGTTTCTGGGAATCTAAAATTATTCTTCAATGATGTTAAAATGGTGGATCCTTTTGACCGGTTGGGGAGGTATGCTAGTTCGGTTTGAGTTTTTTTGTGGTCGATTTTGGTTGTCTTTGGATTTAATGTAACTCTTGTGATACGCATCTTTCATTCTAATGGGGTCTGCTCCAAATGAGGTTCATAGCATTAAGCCCTCACCAACACATGCCATTTAGAATTGGTAATTTGAGAGGGTATGGCTATGCCATAGGTTCTGTGCTCGTGCATTCCTGCACGGGATAGTCTGTTGAGTGGTCATGCAATGGTGAAGGTTGGTCTTCATGGTGTAGTTTCTAGGGAGGGGCAGATCCTATAGTTTTGTATGGTCTTTTCCTTATTATGGTCTTTTGGTTGTAATGTTGGTCCTATGGTTTCTCACTTTTTTCCTCAAAAAGTGATTTGATAATAAAAAAAGTTAATTTTCAGTCCGTCAGTCAGTATCAAAACAATCCAAATAAATTTTCTCAGTTTTCATTATGCCAGTTTTTTTTTACTAAAATGTCATTTCAAACTGGAAACATGCATTTTGAGTCATATAAATCGTATCATGCGTCGTTTTGACATGAGACTACTTTGTACACATCATGAATCTCTTTACTAAATTTTCAAGACAATCTGAGCGTGTTTTCTTGGTTTTCAATGTGTGGCACTTTTTGAACTAAAATGCCAATTTTAAACTGATAACGGACACTTTGAGTCATATCAGTCACACTATGCATCAGATAGAGATTTGGTTGATTCCTACACATCAAAAATGAATCATGGATCACTTTCTTAAATTATCAAAACAATCTAAATGCATTTTCTCAGATTTTAGTATGTTATTTGTTCTTTTTTACTTAAATTAATGTCAATTTTAAATAGAAAGACACACTTGGAGTCATAGCAGTCACACTGTGCATTGTATTGAGGTGTGGTTGACTCATACACATAAAAAATGACTCATGGATCATTTACCTAAATTATCAAAACAATCTGAATGTTTTTTCTTGGTTTCCAGTATGTCACTTGCTCTTTTTACTAAAATTAATGTCAATTTTAAATAAAAAGAGACACTTTGAGTTATACCGTTCACATCATGCATCATATTGAGGTTATATTGATTCATACACATCACAAATTACTTATAGATCATTTTTCTAAAGCATAAAAACAATCCAAATGTGTTTTCTTAGATTTGAGTGTGTCGGTTGTTGTTTTTACTAAAATGTCATTTCAAACTGGGAACATGCATTTTGAGTCATACTTGTCGCATATTGCATCGGTTTTATATGATACTTCTTTATACACATCAAAAATGACTTATGAATCTCTGGAACAAATTATCAATACAATTAGAGTTTGTTTTCTTGGTTTTCAGTGAGTGACCTTTTTTGAACTAAAATGTCAATTTTAAACTAATAACGGACACTTTTAGTCATATAGGTCATATCATGGATTAGATTGAGGTATGGTTGGTTCCTACACATCAAGATTACTCATGGATCATTTTCCTAAAGTATCACAACAATCCTAATGTGTTTGCTCAGTTTTTGGTATGTCACTTGTTCTTTATACTTAAATTAATGTCAATTTCAAATAAAAATACACACTTTGAGTCATAGCGGTCACACCATGCATCATATTGAGGTGTGGTTGACTCCTATACGTCACAAATGACTCATGGATCTTTTTCATGAATTATAAAAATAATAATAATCTGTTTTCTTGGTTTTTAGTATGTCTCTTGTTCTTTTTACTAAAAGTAATGTCAATTCTAAATTAAAAGAGTCACTTTGAGTGATACCAGTCACACCGTGTATCAAAAATAACTTATAGATCATTTTCCTAAAGTATCAAAACAATATGAATGTTTTTACTTGGTTTTCAGTATGTTGTTTGTTTTGCTAAAATTAATGTCAATTTTAAATAAAAAGACACAGTTAGAGTTATAGCGGTTGCACCATGCGTCTTATTGAGATGAGGTTGATTCCTACATGTCAAAAATTACTTATGGATCAGTTAAGTATCAAAAAAATCTGAATGTGTTTTCTTAGTTTTCAGTAATTCACTTTTCCTTTTTACTAAAATTATTGTCAATTTTAAATAAATAGACACACTTGGAATTATACCGAACAAACTGTTAATCATATTGAGGTTTGGTTGATTCTTACACATCACAAATTAATTATGGACCATTTTCCTAAAGTATCAAAATAATCTGAATATTTTTTCTTGGTTTTCAGTATGCCACTTGTGCTTTTTACTAAAATTAATGTCAAATTTATATAAATAGACACACTTAGAGTTATATCGGTCACACCGTGCAACTGATTGAGGTGAGGTTGATTCCTACATTTTACAAATGACTTATGAATCATTTTCCTAAAGTATCAAAATAATATGAATGCATTTTCTCAGTTTTCAATGTGTCACTTGTTCTTTTTACTAAAATTAATGTCAATTTTAAATAAATAAAAACAATTTTAGTCATACCGGTCACACCGTGCATTATATTGATGTCTGGTTGACTCGTACACATCACAAATAACTTATGGATAATTTTTCTAAAGTATCAAAACAATTTGAATTTATTTTCTTAGTTTTCAGTATGTCACTTGTTCTTTTTACTAAAATTAATGTCAATTTTAAATAAAAGGAGACACTTTGAGTCATACCGAGCACATCGTGTATCAGATTGAGATGCGGTTTATTCCTACATGTCAAAAATGAATTTTGGACAGTTTTATTAAAGTATCAAAACAATATAAATAGGGTTGATCAGTTTTGAGTATGTTGATTGTCTTTTTTACTAAAATCTATGTCAATTTTAAATAGAAAGAAGCACTTGGGGTCATATCTATCACACCGTGTGTCATATTGAGGTGTGGATGATTCTTACACATCCCAAAGTCTCAAAAAAATCCTTAAATTTCAATTTTATCATGATTTTCATTTCCTTTATTTATCGAACTATCAAAATTTCATATTGGCTTGATGTTCTTAGTGGAAAAACCTTTCTCATTGTTGAAATTTAGGAGAGTGGAGGAAGATCATGTGTACATTATATCATAAGAAGTAACTGCAATAAGCACATGATCTTTCTCAACTCTTATGTCTTTCAACGAGAAAGTTTTTTCCACTAAATAACATCGACTATATGTAGTGTTGGAAACTAAATAAAGAGAAGTAATGGAAAGCATAAATATTTGTGAAAAAAACAAAATAATTGTTAGGTAAAAATGGTAAGGAAATTAACTTAAAATAGTAGATAAAATGAAGAAAAAATTAATTAAATAAGTATTATGAATTCAACTTTTAATGATATTTGTATAAATTATTGACCCGTTTCTTTGTTGTCATTATCTCAATTGTGGCCTTGAATCCCAACCTCTTGTGAGAATGAGAAGCTTGGAACAAACCACCCCAACTCAGACAATGGAATCCACTTGTATAAGAAAACGATTCTAAAGTGAGTAAAACTAAAAAGAAATAAATTAAAAATAAATATGGAACAATCCATTACTTTTATGTAAGTCACATCTTCATGTTATTTGTGTATATTCTGTCATCAGGTATGCTGCCCATTAAATTCTAAGAAAATCTATATTGTCTTATGAATATGAGTATTTTTGAAACTCATAGTATTACTGGAAAAATAAAAATACACAAAGGATTAATAAATATTTTAAATTAAATAGTAATTATCTTCAAAAATACCTCTTTGGGGATGCTAGTTTGTTCAAGTAATATGATCTCTCATAAATTTAGAAACATAATAACCACAATCTTTTCTATGTGTTTGTTTTGGAAACTACAAAAACATTGAGAAAAATAAATAATTTGTTTTGATATGTGTTTGGATAGTAAAATATTATTATATATTCCCCAATAATTTTCTACTTGTAGATCTTGTTAGCATCCATGTGCTTAGCCCCTTGCATCATTCCTTGTTTTTTAATGATATTGATGCATTTCCCAGTCATAACAGAATCCTCATTAAAAGATAATATAAATTATATAAATTGAATTTTAGTTATAAAACATTGGATGTAGTGTATTACTTATTGACTAATTCCATCATTTGTGGTCAGTTTGTTGGGTATCCATGTAGTGAATCTAGGAAATAATTATTTGGAGTATCTAAATTAACCACAATGAGCATCCAATGTTTCCTAAAACACAAAAAGGAATAAGTAATGAATGAAATGAAAATATATGTGATATGATTAAACGGTAGAGTTTTACCCCTACATCATTGGTATTAAAAATATTCTATCATCCGAAAGTTTTATTTCAAATGATTTGACCAGGTTTTCCACTATTTCATCCATTTTTTTATTCTATTTTTTGTTGTTCTATAGAGGTGGCATGAGGAATAATGATTATAAATAAATTACATAGATAAATCCCCTCAATTGGTATTGATATATATGCCTGCCAAAAATATGAAATATATTTAGTCATAATTAACATAGTATATCAGCTTTTAGAAAATCAAATCATAAAAACATACCTCATGTATACATTTCCAACTAAGGTGCCTAGCCAATCATAGTCGAGGATTTCATTTAAATTATCAACACAAATTTAGTCTTAAACTTCCTCTACATACATATTTTATTCAAAATAAACTATGTGACTACTACCATTTTATAACTTTGTATCCACATGAACCTTCAATGTTAGTAAATGAGGATATGGAATGGGTCGGGTAAAGGTGATTTCGGAAGATCTTTTCAATTGTTTGGTTGATTCTTTATATGGTTGTTTTTTAGTCAATTTTTTGTTTCAACCCCTTCCCTTTTTTCATCTGTAATAACATTCATTAGTTCCTACCTTTTTTCATTAATCTTTAAAGGTTTATCTTGAAAAATAAATTTTAAATGAATACCTCCTTGTAAACTTTTTTTTACAAGATATGATGGCCATGCGATGAATTTTCCAATAGCTCTATAAATCGTATGAATATCTTCTTCATCAAGTGGAACAATTATCTTGTTGCTTGTCTCATGAGATACGCTAATCATCACTCTCACATGACCTTTTGGAAGTGTTCTGTTGTGTAGATGGTCGTCTTGGATATTGAACACCATATCCCTCGCTACAAGGTGATTGGTGGGTGTTGATAGATATAAATCATAGTTATTTTCACCCTGTATAATATCAGTACATAAAAGGTATCAATGTTTATTTGATTCACATTTCACATAAAACAATTATTAGAATATTGATTACCTCAACTAGAGACAACTCTTTGAGGGGAATGGCTTGCCTCAAACCTAGTGTGGTGGAGGCGATCTTCATGCAATGGTTGTTCTTGAGTTGTTTATTATCTTTTCTCCCCCAATAACAGTTGTTAGAAAATCCCACTTCTATTGGAATTATTCTTCAAGGGTAGATATTCTTTCTTTAATCTATTTCATTTCTTTATCTTTATCCTCCTATTGTTTTTTTAAAATATGCTCGGGGTGTCACCCCAAAACCTGCACCTATGATGAGGCCATACTATTCTGACTGGTTCAAGGTTACCGATAGCATGTATTCATCTGGTATAGGTGTTGATGATTCATGTGACTAAGTCAGATAGAAAATATAGGAAAATAAGTAACCATTGTTATGTAATAGTGATTTAAGGAAAAAAATTATTATGACATATTTACACATGTTTCTCACACTTATTGTGTGTTTTCATCTATTAGTATCCCATAATTATTTACACGTTCCTCCTTCCATAGAACATGGAATGGGATGGAAGTGGTTTTGGATTTGGATCCATCAATCCTCATATAAATGGAGGAAAATAATTATGGTGTTGTTTCATGTCACATAAAAGTATTATATTAGATTTAAAATACATACCATTTTTTTCAAATGAAGTGTATATCATCCTTGCATTACGGTACGGGTATGTTAGTATTGATGCTCATTCCATATTTTTATCACTAAGTTTCTATTTCATAAATAAAAAAACTTCAATAAAAGTGATAAATATGCGTATTTTTAAACAAAATATTAATAGATACAATGTACCTGAAAAGACACATCTGCATGACGGCTAGTAAATGAATCTCACACATCTTAGGTTATCAGGTGTGCATAGATAAGCGGTGGGTGCGAGTTTATTTTCCCTTCAGCATCTTTAAGATGAAAGCTCATTATAATTGTGTGAAAACCTCTGTGAATCCTTCCTACAAGCATTAATACATATTTATTATGGGATTAATCTACTATAAATGCACTCTGCAAGGGATTATGAAGAGTAGTTCAATGTTTCATTATTTTATTTTTTTATTAAAATAAATAAATGATATCATAATGTTACTGTAATCCCTTCACATGTCAATTTATTAAGCTTGGGAACAACATGGTGCCACTAATCTACATCAATCGGCACGTGTTTCTGAGTGACGATTCCAATGTAACTACTGAACATGGAATTATTAGGGTTAACATGATGGCCTCGCGTATTCCATCTAACCTCGTATTTGATACCTTTTATTATCACCTTAATGATTTTTTCTAACACCATCAAACTATAGAGCTCCTATTTTTTCTGCATCATCGGTCCTTCATCTCCTACCATTTCCTCATATTCAATATTGTCAATATGTTGTTCCTATAGAGAAGTGGAATCATCATATGTAGATGGTCATTATTCTTCTACACTGGTAGAATCAACAGGTTGAGAAGCCTATTTTTTCTTGGGATTGGGAGCACCAGTATGTGTATAAGTTCATTGTTTTTATGCATTGTGAGCAGCTATAGGTTGAGAGACCTGTTGTTCCTCGGGATTGGGAGCACCAGCATGTGAATAAGTCATTATCTAAAGAATTGGTTTGATATTTAATTTATATTACATAAATACAACAGTGAATAGATAATAATATGAGGTAACACAATGTATATTACAAAAAAAATAACCTGATTATTGAACTCTATTTTTTGAAATGGTTGAAGAGATTTGACCCATTTATCAACTATCAAATCCCTTTATTATGGTATCATCTAACATACAAAATGCCATCTACATTGGGAACACTGAAAAATGATTGTGACATCCCAATGAAAGGGACATCATCAGTTTAATTTTTATCTAACCCTTTAGTGGTTTTGGTCAATAACAGAATAGTTGACCACTTTCAGTTTGTGGGAACTGGAACATAAAATAGTTGTATTGCTTGTGATGTAATTATAAATGGTTTTTCATTGTGACCTTACTTACTAAAATTAGCTTTTACAAATCCAAATTCATCTATTTTAATAGCACTCCTATTATCAACCCACTTGCATTGAAAAATTGGCACTTGTAATATTGTATAATACAACTCTCATATTTGTTTGATGAATCCAAAGTATGACATATTCAAGTAAATTGGATTTATTTCCTTAATACCAAAAACATGCATTGCTTCAGCCACAAGTGTAACTCCTCTATTTTTCATGGTACTGTCTTCATCATGTCCATTTTTATATAACATATAACCATTAATTACATAACCATTGTAATATAATACATACACACTTAATCCTCTATCTAGACATCAAATTCATTCTGAAATTGAATCTATATTTTTATGTACCTCCTTAAAAATATGGTCCCTAAAGCATCCTATAAACTATTGATTATGTGTATTTGATATCCATATTTCATCTCGTGATGGATTCAAATACCTAAGAATTTCTTTTTGGGTTTAAATGTATGGGTAAACCTCATAATAGTTATGAAAAATGTAATGGTGGGTCTGCCCCCGATCTGTAATATTGATTGTGACAACATCTCTTCCAGAAATTCCTTCACCCGTAAGCCTCCTAGTGTGATGAGATTTCAGTAGACCAATGATTTCCACACTAGACAGGTATTCGATACATAATTCAACGTCTTCCTCAACAATATATCACTCTATAATAAAACCATTTGTCCAACTTCAATTTTTGACATAAACTTTCAAAATCTTCATATACCGTTCAATGGGGTACATCCATCTATAGTGTATAGAACCACATAGTCGAATATCTCTCACCAAGTGAACCATCATATCAAATAATTCTAGAAAGAATAACATTTCCAATTTACATAATATGATTGAAATTTCTCTTTCCATAATTATCAATTTCACCAAGTCTATAACTTTTCTACATGTAACTTTGAAGAAGAAACAGATCTTGGTTAATATATGATGGTCATTCTTGGGAAAATGCAACATAGATCTATAGGAATTATATCTTGTATCAAAACATGGTATTCGTGTGATTTCAGACCCTTTAACATTAAATCGGTCATTCACACGATATTCTTGATATTCAATAAATATCCCTCTATAACCCTTGCATCATTCAATAAGTTGAAAAACTTATATCTTTCCTACCTGGAAAAAGTGTAAGTAGCTAGAGAAAGAAAAGTTCATTTTTCACCCTTCATCGGTGCCAACTCTTCTCATATTCTCATTTCAACCATATCCAACCTAGCCTTAATTCCATCCTTTTTTTGGGTGCATTTAGAAACATGTCGATGAAACTATCACGTACATTTTTTTCAATATTCATAACATCAAGAAAATGTCTAACGTACATACAATTCTAGTATGGTAATTCAAAAAAAACTGATCTCTCTTTTAAACTAGATTTCATAAGGTTTTCGAATATGGTTTACCAAAAGTAGTGTCCACATATTTTAATTTCTCAAATATTTGATCACCTATTAGTAGAAATAGTGTTGTACATTCTTCTAAAATTCCCTTGAATGATGTCGTCCAAGATTGGTACTTATGTCTTCGGGGTAGAAATATTCAATGTCCTGGAAATACTATTTTCGATGAATTTTTCAATCTAATTGATTTTGTACCTTGTTCGTAAATAGGAAACCCTTGATTTCCTTTAATTCTATATCCTAAAAAATTTCATAAGCAATAAATTCATTTATCATCCTGTAAAACATGGATCTCAACTTGAAATCTTCATTTCTATATGCATCATACAACATAACACCTGAATCCCATAATAATTTCAAATCCTTGATTAATGGAGGAAAATAAACATCAATATCATTACCTGGTTGTTTTGGTCATGATATAAGCATAGATAACATGATGTATTTTCATTTCATGCATAACCATGGTGGCAAGTTATAATTTACCAACATAACCGACCATGTACTGTGAGTGCTAATTTGAAAACCAAAAGGATTCACTCCATCTATAAATAACACAAGGCGAAGGTTTCTTGGCTTGTTTCCAAATTCAGGATACTCATGATAAATTCTCTTCTACTAAGGAGATTCTATCGAGTAACATAGTTTCCCATCTTTATTCCTTGTATCTACATTCAACGTCAATTGCCACACAGTCTCCTCACTTCCATATTGGACCTAAGCCTTGTAATGATTGTAAAGTGTCATACAACTTTCATAGGACCAGATTCATCTTTCTTGTATCGAGAAGCACCACACTTTGGGAATTTTTTAAGTGATTTTTAGTCCTTGAGAAATGGTATATAGTTATTCGGGTAGGCATGTATTCTTTCATAGATCATACCAATCGAGTGTAGAATTTTTTGGGAATCATATGTTTATCTCGGTAGCTCATTATCTTCTAGGATCATGTCATTAAAGAGAGCAAGTAGTTCTGTAAAATTGGCGTCACTCCATTTATTGCCTGTTTTCAAATTATACAGCTTCAATATGGATTACAATGCTATATATTTAGTGAAAATAGCATATAATGTCATTTTTTCACAACTCTTTAACTTATCAAACAATTTTGGGAAATCATGAAGTTCATCTTCAACTATCCTTATCATTTCCTCAATATTATCTTCATCATCATTCAAATTTTTAATCACATCCTTGATACGGTCTTCTTCAATGTCCACACTTGTAACCATATTAGATGATCCATAAAACATAATGTTATCCTATCCACTATCTATATTATCTTTTTCCCCATGTTTATTCCAACATTTATAACTTCGATATATTCTATGACAGATCAAGTATTCTTCAAAACCCCTCTATTTTTAAGGTTCTTGAAAATATTGTTGGGTGCTTCTTGTCCTCCGATAGAAGAATGGATGTTGTCAGTCATCCAGTTTTCCCCCATATTTTTGTTGAGGTTGATGTGTCAAGGTCATCGTTGGATTGGGTGTGGCTAACAATCGGAGAGGAATTTCGGTTGAAGAAGGTAGTTGTTTATGAATAGTGGATAAATTATTGTATTTCCTATGTTCATCTTGGTCATCTGGCTTCTATGTGTCATTGTGGTTGGTTTAGAAAAGTTTATATATTGAAGGATAGGGAAGTTAATTGTGATGGTCTGTGAGTGGTTCTTCTGAGCTATATTAGGGAGGAACATTATGAATACATACAGAAGGAGGTGAGTAGGTTTGTTGAGAACCCCTTGGTGACTCAGACTATTTTAGATAAGGTTACATATAATCAGTTTGAAGCATAGGTGTTGGTTAACAATAAAAAGATGGTGGATTTTTTTGCCTAACTAAAATAGGACTTGGGTGTGTGTGATCAGATGCAAGTCACTATAGAAGATGAAGAGGTGCATGCATCAGTTTATGTAGATTTAGGGCCAGAGGCAGTGTGCATTGGTAATGGACTCTCCCTCTTATAACATGTATAGACGAATTCAATTTGTGTTTCACCAGACAATAAGGGCTATGATAATTCTTTATCTTCTCAGGGGGTAGAGAAAATCTAGATTTTAAAAATCCAAACATAATTCTAAGAAACTATTTTGTAGGGATTTTTGAGAAAGGGCCAGACCGGGAGTGTTCTTGGAAGGAGCATCAGGATGGTCTATGTATTGGATTACCTTTTATAGCTGATAATATCATAGGGGATCAAGAATTATCTGAGGATGATTATGAAGCAAAAATAGATAGCCAACTATCAGTTGATATCATAGAAGGAACATGTGAGAGAGGGCTTCATAGCCCTAGAAATAAAAAAGGAAGGAAGGGGAGTTGGGATGTCGGAGGGTTTATTATGGTAAAGGGGAAAAGGGTTAAAGGTAAGAAAGACTATTCTCAGTTGCTGAAGTTGATAGAAATCAGGTCTTCCTGTAGATATAAGGAGAAAAATGCAAGTTCATCAACCCAGGATCAGGTAAGCAAGGAAATTTAGGCCTTTCAAAATGGAAAAAATGGAGTTCATATACATGATTGGGGTAATATGGAGGGTAATGTGTAAGGGACCAAAGAAAAAGGGTAGGAAAATGGGGAGAAAACATATATTTATTATTTTACATTCTAATGAATAAATGCATTTATAGCTAATCAAGCTCAAAGCCTTAGAGGAAGAGAAGGATATAATCTTAGAAACAGGTGAAAGTTAAGGATGAACAAGAGGCTTGGATCAATAAGCAAGATAAAATCATAGCATGAGGCTTTAATGAAGAAAATCTTAATTTAAAAGATTAAATTCACACGTGGGACAATTTGGCTAACCACTTTGAAGATCTCCTCCAAGATTACCCATAATTTAAGGTGCATACTCTTTATTGGAAGATATATAAGGTAAGAAACTCCAGTAATTTAAGCCTTGTTTTTAATGATTTTTTCATATCATACTGTGTTTAACTTACTTTATAGAACTACTTTGGTTTCACACATTTCCTAAAAATTATTTTTGAAGTAAAAATTTAAATTTAGAAGTAGGTCATCACAACCTACCAAATCTAAGAGATCAATTTCACATTACATCCTAAAAATATAGTTTTAAATACATTAGAAAAATAAAAAAACTGACAATGTTTTACTAAATAAGTAGTAACACATAAATGTGTGTTAAAACCCTTTTTCTAATATTTTCATTAAATTCAAACAATCACTTCATAGTTGGGGTTTGTATTAGTGGTAAGCACCTTGTAATCCTGCATGAAAAATGGGGGTTCAAAACCCATGGGGAGTAGGTACTATAGCAGTACTGTAGCGGTACTGTAGCAGCGGTGGTACTGTTGATCGGCGGTACTATAGCAGCGACAGGGGTACTGTAGCAGTGGCGGTCACTGTAGCGACCAGGTAACTATTAACAGAATGGGCCTTAGGCCAAAAATTTGGGCCTAAGGGCTATGTAATGGGCTATATGCCCACTGGTCCTTCGAGCTATGTAATGGGTCTCCCTCTACCCAGTTAAAAGAGGTCTTTGCTTTGATTTAAAAATAAAAATGAGGCTTTGGCCCCAACCTTTAAAACAATCACTTGGAAAACATTTTTTCTCATCCAATACCTCTTGATCAAATTCCCTTTTTAAAATTTGACTTTAAACTATTTCATAATCACCCATTTTTTAAATACACATTTTAAAACTAAAAGAGGTTTCCAACTATCATACAGTTTTCTAAAACATGTTTTAAAAACAACTATTTCCATAAAACTAGGCATGGTGGCCTAAAACCCCATTTTCAAAACTCACACATTCTTGGAGTTTCAAATACAAACCACACTAACTTTTCTCATTTGAGAAAATTTTTCAAAATCATTATTAAAATAGTTTTAAAACACTTCAAAATTAGGCTTTCCTTTTTTCCCTTCTTTAAAAACCTTTCACAATCCCTTTTCAAAAAATCTGAAAAGAAAACCATACAAAGAAGGAAGAAAACACACAGTCAATCACCACTATGTAAAGTCATACAACATGGGGAAAATTTTAATAAAATATGAACCAAATAATAATTTAAATATTATAGGATACAGAAGAAGCAGAGAGATAAAACCCCTAAATGATCCTAAAAAGGATTCTAGTTTCATGGACATCGTCAGTAGGCTGTATTAATAAAAGGACATAAACCAGAGATAAGGAAACTAGTTTGTCACTACTAAACCTATCCACATCCCTAGAAGTCCCATAAAACTATGAGGTTAATAATAAACATCCCCACATGGGATCACAAGTTACAATGGTCATACAAGAATCAAAGGGTCTTAAGAGGGTATCACACCTTTTATAAAAACATGTTTTTAATAAAATTTCAAATGGGCCTTCTCTTTTCAAAACATGCTTCGAATTCCAATTCATTTTATCATTTATAAAATTCATCCTAATCCACTCTTTAGAACAATTTTATCAAAATACCTTTGAAACTCAAATGGGAATTTACACTACCCTTTAAACGGCCATTGAAAAACATTCAAAGACGCAATAAGTTTCAAAATCCAATCCACATGGGAAAATACACCCTTTTGAAATAATCCATCTCATTTGGAAATCTTAAAAACTTTAAACACCCCAAAACATTGATATAAAAATTAACCAAGTCTAAAAAAAGTGGTTTTAAATATGGATCAAAAGGGTTAACACACCACTTTAAAAATAAAACAACATTATTCAACATTTTGAACACATTCAAATAACCCAAACTCTTGGTTTGAAATCCAATTAACACAAGAATAATTTTTAAAACATCAAGTCAGTTATTACCACTAATTTTAAAACCAAAATAATTATTTTAAAAAATCCATTTAGGAATTTTCTCAAACCCTTTTCATCGAATATCATTCCATAAAAAGGGATTAAACCACTTAGAAAACACCATTTATCCCTCACGAGCACTCATATAGGTATAAGTACTAATAATCATTGGATGAAATTTCATATCCATGGGGAAGTTTTTCATTAATTTTATTCTAGGATAATTGAACTTATAAATTGTAGAGGAGAAAGACCAATTTTTCTTAATGAGAGAGTTGAATCAAGTAGATGGACAATAATATTTTCATGTCTTCATCCCCACTAATGAAGATTATAGAGAATTAAAAATAAAATTGGTTGAATAAATAGGTATGATGTTCTTGATAGATGTAAAATCCAAAAGGAATACTATGGAAAGTATTGAGAATATAAAATTAGAAGAAATATTCACTATAATAGAACTACTTTCAAGGGATTACTTTACTAAATTACTTCTCTAAATTTTAGTTCCACCCAAGTTACAACTATGGAAATTCATGACAAACTTGAGGTAATAATTCTTAGGAATAGGAGAAAAGTGAACATGGATCTTTGAGTTGAATTTAGTTTCATTGGGGGAATAGTCTAGTGAGGGTATGACTCATGGGGAGTATAATCCAGTACGGTTATTAGTTTTTATGTTGGGTTTGATAGGGGGTATGACCCAATGAAGATATGAGTTTGAGTTTCAGAGGTAATATATCCCAGTGGGGTGATATGGATTTTATACTTAAAAGGAATATAAACTTCTCATTCTCTATTGTTTTTATTTTGAGATATGTATGGGTTATTTATATGAAACCTTACATAACTACTTTCTGAAATAGATGACTATGTAGAAAATAGGCAGTCGTGTAGGACATTCATGATCGTAAAGGAGTCTGACATCCACATTGGGATATTGTGGATTCATAAGGTTTCAATGTTGGATACTCATATCACAAAAGTGTTATGCAGAGGGTTAAAACCTTTGATGATTGACCACTTTGGGAATGGGGGTACCACTTCACAGGCATGATTCCACTTTATGAGTGATATGCCGCTTTGCACACTTGGTGATGCTTCACAAAGGACTATTTTTACTTTCTAGAAATTTATTTCTCTATCCATATACAATCAACTTCTAACCTCATCCTTCATCCTTTGATTTTCCATCTCTTTGTTTAATTTCAACATTTTCAAGTCTGTGTGGATTTTCAGGCATCAAAATATGACCCACCTCAGAATTAGGTTTAATTTTAATGAAGAGAATATGATTTTGAGGAATAATGGTGGCCCACAGATCTCTATGCAGTCCATGAAGAGAAGGTAATCCTATATAAAGGTGGAAATGGATCCTTCATTTAATGCAAAACCCGAATAAAATTATTGCTTGTAGATTCTCTCTTTTTTCATAAAGGATCATTTATTTATGGTCGATATTTTTACAAACCATCCTACACCATCATATACTAGTAGGGTTCACATTTTGAAATCCCATTTTCATAGCGCAAGCTAGATTTTATAACTCCTATGTGATCTGGTTAAGTGATATGTGAAAAAGAAATAGTTTGCTATTTTTTGAGTTCCCTTATTCTAATACTTGAATGTTTTTTTCCTTCTTAGAAAACATGACACCAGAACAAATCACATGGGCTACTAGGATAAGAAGAGGGTAGATTACTGACAGTTTCAATATTAGAAAATTTCAAATCATTCTACCAAAAAAATATTATATTTTGGATATAATGGGGTTAATATTTCAAGATTATTTAGTGTCGGGTAGGATTTCCATATATGGATACCGATTTTTGATGGACTCTCCCATTCCAACACCATGCCTTGGGTGCCAACTCTATATGGGTAGTGAAAAGTGTTGGATATTGATACCCACTACTACAAATCCATTATTAGGAAAGCCACGGTTAGCCATAATCTAGGGTGGTCATTGAGTTGGGATCTTTTCCCCTAATGGTGATAGTGAGTGATGAGATCTCAAAGGGGTTTACCTTTCAAGGAGCGACGATGGAAGGGAACGATGGCGGAAAGGAGCGACGGTGGTAAGGAGGGAAGGTGGCAATGCAGCGAGCGACAACGATATGGAAGGGAGCAACGATGATGACGACGATGAAGTCGAATCAGAAGTTAGGGAGAGAGGGCGGTGGGGTAGGGAGAGAAGACGGCAGGGCAACAATACAGTTTTGTGAAAGCTTTGAAGGCGTGATGGAAGGAGACTATTAGGGTTATTTTTATAACATCGGTGGAAGAATTTTATCAATGCGTTTAAAAAATGTTGATAAAGGTATGTTTTATCAGCGCTTTTTTAGCGCTGGTAAAGACATAATTTATCAGCGCTTTTTTAGCGTTGATAAAGATATAATGTTAATAATTTATTTATATTTTTATATATTTTTATAAAATTATATATATAATAAATATATATTTATTTATTTGTAATTATAACTATAAATAAATATTTATTTATTTATATTTATATATATAATAAATATATTTATATAATTATATATATTATTAAAATTATAAATATTATAAAGAAATATTTATTTTATTATAGTTATAAAATTATAATAAATATATTTATTATATTTATAATTATATATAATTAATATATATAATTAATATATTTATTGTAAATAATTATAAATATATATTTATTTATATTTATAACTATAAACTTATATATATTTATTTAAATAATTGTAAAATTATAATAACTGTATTTATTATATTTATAATTTTATAAATATATATAATTAATATAATAATTATATATATTTATAAGATTATAAATATAATAAATATATTTATTATAATTTTATAATTATTTAGATAAATACATATATATATATATAATTATAAATATGAATAAATATATATTTATTTATAATTTAAAAACTATAATAAATATATATTTATTTATAGTTATAATTATAAATATATTTATTTATTTATTTATTTAACTAATTATAAAATTATAATAATTGTATTTATTATACTTATAATTTTATAAATATATATAATTAATATATTTGTTATAATTTTATAATTATTTAAATATATCTATATTTATTTAAAATTATAATTATAAATATTTGTATTTATTTATATATATTTGTATATATTTATTTAATTATATATATTTATTATAAGTATAATAAATATATTTATTATGATTTTATAATTATTTAAATATATTTTTATTTATAATAATAAGTATAAATATATATTTATTTATTTATAATTAAAAAAACTATAATAAATATATATTTATTTATAGTCTGACTAAATGACCTGAAGGCCTTGATTTTTTATTTATTTTTGATAATCCGTTTTTTAACTGGGTTGAGAGGGAACCCTTATATGACTCATAGGCCCACTGGCGTAAGGCCCAGTACATGACTTGAAGGTCCAACCAAACTACACTAGAACAGCCCCTCCCTAGCATCTGCATCATTAAAGTCGACTAGCTCTCCACCTCGCATTGCTGATCGGATAGCATTACCTCGTGCAAAGCTTCAGAGTGCCTAGTACCAATGGTTGTTGTCATATCCCCTCATTCTTCTAATCTGGTTAGCTTTGCTCTGGTGGTTGTTACTTGCTCTTAATCCTCTTCTGGGTCTTCTCTTGTGTGGTCTACCCGGGCTGCTTCTTGGTCTTTGTGTCCCAAAGTCCCTATGGCCCTAAAGCCATTGGTGGCCTAAAATATTTGTGTCTTGAATCCCTTTGGTGCCCTGAAGGCCCTGTGGCCTGAAGGCAAGATCGCTCCTAAAAAATTAATATAAAAAAATGACAAAGAGAAACACATAGAAAGTATGGGGTTAAACAAAGATAAAAACTCTCATCCGTAATAAAAAACTAAAAATGAAGATAATCAAGACCATACCTATAATCATGATCAGAGATATCATCATCAAATTCCCACTTTGACTGTGAATTCCTCTGATTTAATAGGAAAAAGTACTTTTCCTCGATATTTTATTGCTCAATAGTGAGCTGGATTGTAGAACGGTTGTGCCCTTGTGTTGCAGCCCAATCATCCTGACCATGTCCTCGACCATGACATTTTGGATGGTGACCCCATTTCCAAGACTAGGGCTCCTATCATGCCCCTTCTATTTCATCCCACCCCAATTCAGTAATCTTATCATCTTCAATGTTGATCAGTGTACCTTTACTACTTCTTGAGGTAGCCATTTGCTCATTCATGATGTGTTTATCAACTGTAGCTTGTTTAGATGGACCATCCACATGCTTGTTATTTATTTCTTGATCATCCAGGGGAGTTTTCCCTCGTCTGTTCTTGAATGCACTCTACCCATCATCATCATGAGATAAAATATCCTCGACAACAAGATCTGACTGAAGCTTTTTCTTACCAGATCTTTGTATAGGTGTAGCCATCTGGAGGTCTACAGTTTACCATCCAGATCAAAACCACCTTGTGTGTCACCCTGTATGAAAATTATTTCATCAATACCATCCTTCTTCTGATTATCAAGTTCAACGGGAAGTTTTTATTTGGGAATCAGGTCCAGTGGTTGAACTCTACCAGCCACTGCTTGATTAACATTCTTCTCTATCATGGGATTCACTCTACTCGTTCCTTCCCCATCGTTCGTATCCTCAACCAATGGTATTTTAAATTTTAAATTCACCATAGAGTGATGATTATTCTTACATTTGGTGCAAACAAATTTTTTTCAGCATTCAGAGTCCAAGTGACCAATATTCCCATATATCTTACAAAAGGAAGGTTTCTTCTCAAACTTTATTGAGAGTTACAAACATCGATCAGTATCAAGCAGTAGAACCGAATCCATAAGAGTTGAACAAATATCAAATTCCACAATCACTCTAGAAAAATGCCCAATGTGATAAATCTTGGTTTCTCTGTCAAATTTGATTGGAGCCCCTACTGCAGAGGCAATATTTCACAACAATTGAGAATGCTAGAGAAACCACGGTAGACCGTGAATTCGTATCCAAGTCTGGGTGATGGATTTATTCATCGTGGAAGGAATGAAGAAGGGATCCCAATCTTGGATCCTTACTATTCTATGTTTAAGGGAAACAAAACCTAAACCACATACTCAAGATTTCAGTTTTTCATAAGGGAACACAATATGAAAAAACCCCTTACAGATCGAGGTGATCCTCCATCCACTGAAGCCTTGTATTTAAAGAAGCCACTTCTTTAGATCTTCAATGTTCCAGGGATTATCCTTGCCTTGAGAATTCAACCTCGCAAGAATTGAGTGCTTTCATACCTCAAGCCTTTCCGCAATTAGTTTCTGATTAGCTTCTACAATTGCTAACGATCCATTTTTCGTGACCCTAGAAGAGCTCAAACTCCTTGAATTTGTGAAAGTGTGATTTGTCTTCACCTTATCGGTGAAGGATATGTGATTAGCCCCTTGTTCCTTTTAAGATCTAATCTCTGGTAGATTCACAGAGAGATCCAGAGCTGAGGCCGAGTCCCTCTTACATCAGCCAACTTCGACGGCCCAATAAAGACATCAATCGGATTGAAGAAGTCTGAGTGTGCCATCGAATTTCAAAACCCTAGTCTCCATGTTCGCCTAAAGCACCTCCCCCTCAACATCCTCCCTGGAAGTTATTCTTATAATTATTTAAATATATCTATATTTATTTAGAATTATAATTATAAATATTTTTATTTATTTATAAATATTAGAATATGTTTATTTAATTATATATACTTATAACTTTATAAGTATAATAAAAATATTTATTATAATTTTATAATTATTTACGTATATGTATTTATAATTATAAGTATAAATAAATATATTTATAAATATTTGTATATAATTATAAATATACTTATATATATATATATTTATAAAATTATAATAGATGTATCTATTGTAATTTTATAATTATTTATATATATAGTTATAGTAATAATTATAATTAAATATATTTAAAAAGTATTTATATATAATTAAAATTTTATAATTATAAATATAATAAATATATTTATTATTTAAATTTATTTACTGTAATTTTATAAGTATTTATGAGAACATAATAGATTCATGGGTGTAACATGATTGAATCATATACCTAGTAAAGTATAGATCATAAAAAATGAGTCATCACATATATAGACAACATGAATAATAATAATGAGGGTGTAATGTATAATTATTTATATATATATAGTTATAGGAATAATTATAAATAAATATATTTAAAAAGTATTTATATATAATTAAAATTTTATAATTATAAATATAATAAATATATTTATTATTTAAATATATTTACTGTAATTTTATAAGTATTTATGAGAACATAATAGATTCATGGATGTAATGTGAATGAATCATATACCTAGTAAAGTATAGATCATAAAAAACGATTCATCACATATATGGACAGCATGAATAATAATAATGAGAGTGTAATGTATAAATGAACATTCATGATGAATACATTACATATACATGTCAATTATACTCACGCATCAATATATTTATCGACCAAGTTCATTGGAAACATATATTTATTTAAATATATATTTATTTATAATTATAATTATAAATATATATATTTCAAAAATATTTATATATAATTATAAATATATAATTATAAATATAATAAATATATTTATTATTTAATAAAAAATATTATAATCTTATAATTATTTAAATATATATTTATTTATTTATAATCTTATAAATACTTTTTTAAAACATTATATATAGATTTGAATTATTAAAAAAATATTAATTAAAAACATGTATTTTTTATTTAATTTATATAAATAAACATTATTTTTTAATATAAATATAATAATTTAATATAAATTAATAATATTTTTTATTAAAAACTTTTATCAACGCTTTTTTAAGCGCTAATAAAGGGTAGATTTATCAACGCTTTTAGCTAGCGTTGATAAAGGCCCCTCTTTTATAAGCAACTTTTCCTTAGCACTGATAAAATTTGGCGCTGCCCTTGCGTCGATATGTGGTAGTGGCGTGTGAGGGTGAAGTCCCGGGTTTCAATCCAAGGGGAGGCACACAACACATGCGAATGTGGGCAAGAATCTAGCGCTAATAAAGGGCCAAAGGATAGCCAAACGATCATTGATAAAAGAGGGGGGAGTGTTGATAAAATTTGGGGTCGCCTCTCTATTGGATATAACCCCTATTTACAGGAAAAAAAATATTTTCTTGGCTTTTAACAATGCTTTTTATTAGTGCTGATAAAGGCCTCTTTTATCAGCGCTAAAAAAGCACTGTTAAAGGGTGACTTTTATCAGTGCTTTTTTAGAGCTGATAAAATGCCCGCTTTGATAGAACTTTTTTTACACTACTATAAAACAGGGTTTATCCAGTGCTAAGGTTTTAACAGTTCTTGCTAAAAGCGATATTAAAAACCCCCTTTCTCAGTGCTAGAAAAAGTGATGTTAAAGGGGGTCTTTAACAATGCTAAAAAATCGATGTTTAAGGGGGACAATTATCAATGCTTATAAAAAATCACTGATAATGGCCCCCATTTATCAGCACTAGTAACAATGTGCTAATAAAATGGGCATTTATCAATGCTTCAAAAAAAGGTATTTATAAAGGGGGCATTTATCAGTGCTTCTAAAAAAGTGCTAATAAAAGGGTGGTTTTTATCAATGATTTTTTAAAAGCACTGATAAAGACCCCCCCCCCCCCCATCAATGCTTTTTTATTAGCACTGATAAAGGGTATATTTTAAAAAAATCATTAACGAACACCCATAGTAGAAGTTATGGTCGTTTGGAAGCCTTTTGGGCCTTCTGGCCTCAATATAGGTGATTGAGGGTTCTCGTGGGTCATCGAGGCATATATATTGTCGCAAGATTAGATTTTATATGTGGTAGAGGTAAAATGGACACCCGGTTTAGAACTTATGGTCATTTGAAAGGCTGTTGAATGTGAAAAACCCCTAAAACCCCTAAAACCCTAAAAACCCTTAAAAGATCATAACTTTTGATTCATGAGTCTGTTTCAGCTCCACAAGTAGTCAAATCGAAGCATATGAAATGATATAAAACCACATGATATTTAAGTCATGTGATAATCAAATCAATAAAATATATTATAGTTTCAAAAAAGTTATAAATCAAACTCAAACTCCAAATAGCCATAACTTTTGATCCGGGTGTCCGTTTGGGCTCTACCACATATCAAATGGAAGCTTCTGACAAGATCTATGACTGAGATGGTCTTGGACTGAGTTCAAAGAGATATGTCAAATTTTTCATTTCCATAACGGCCCAGAAGGCCTCCAAAACCGAGTTTTTTTCGCTGACCCTGATTTCATAAAATTCAAATGCCTATAACTTTTGATCTTGGTGCCCATTCGGCCTGTACCACATATAATATTGAATATCACTTCACGATGTTTGATTTTACTAGTATTTGAGATGAAATAGACTCATGAATCATATGTTATGATCATTTTATGGTTTTTAGGGGTTTAGGGTTTTCAGAGTTTCTTATCATTTTTATGTGTTTTAAGGGTTTTAGAGTTAAAATCCATTTTAAAAATTATATATAAATAAATATGTATTTAAATATATATATATATATATATATATAACTACATATATAAACATATATATATATAAATATATATATATATATTGATAATAAAATATAACGAAATCTATATTAATATATTGATATATCATAAAATGTAAAACAAAACAGTATAGTGGAGTGGAAAAGGTGTTGGTGTATAAGCTGGAGGTCTCAGGTTCGAAACATGATGGAGGCAGGGGCATGCGCTGGGGTGGGATTATCTAAAACACTGATTAAGGGGTGGGGGAAGCACAAATAAAAGGGGTGGGGGCTGTGAGAAAAAATTATTCCCTTTATCAGTGGGCCCTTTATCAGAACTTTTTATGAGCGTTGTTAAATCTAACCCTTTAACATCGCTTATATTATCAGCACTTCTATAGTGATGATAAATCCATTTTACTAGCGTTGTTAAATGCTTGATTTGTTGTAGTGTTGGTGCTAATAAAAGAGGCATTTATCAGTGCTTTTGTTAGCGCTGATAAAAGGGGCCCTCTTTTATGATCACTTAGATTAACAATGTTTTTTTAGAACTGGTAAAAGTGATTTCTAGTGATTTTAAAAGCTCTATTCGTAGTAGTGCATGTTGTTGCAAAATGATGTCATTTATTTTATTTTAGATGGAGTGGATTTTGATAACCTTGAATTTTATATTCCATAAATTGAGACATTACCAGGACCCCATACACTTTGAGAGTCCAGGACTTCCTTCCTAGCCACAACAGGTTTATATAACTCACCCTTTAAAAGATTAAAGGGTTATAGTAGGGATTCATCATTGTCTCTGAGATAGATTGGGTTAGAAGTAGGCTCCACCTTTATGCTCAATGAAATGTTAAGAGCTACATACACAAATTTTGAGATGGAATCAGATTCATAATTTCCTAATTCATAGGTTCCATTTTCAAAGAAGTTTTCCATGGCCTATTGGATATTTGTAGTAGTATATATTGATTCCAATGTCTTCTTAATGATAACATCATGTTTATTGACTTCACAACTAGTTATCAGGCCAAGCATTGGACCAAAAACCTCTTTTATAGTGGCATCAACATTAAATCCATTATGATTGTCCTTTTGGAAATAACACCTAGTAGTTTTCCTACTACTAGAAGAGATAGCCTTCCCATGGGAGGACCAATTACCATATTCCATAAGGGGATTACTGACTCATTGCTTAGTAGGCCTCTGGACCTTGGTTAGAGAAGATACACCACTATCTCTAGTAGAACTAATTTTAGCCACTTGTGTTGAAGAACCTTCTCCCACGTGCCTCTTCACTTTTCTATCCTTCAAGTTCAAAAGCTCTTATTCCTTTAAATATACATAGTACATTTCAATTTCACTCCCTGTGAACTAGTCAGCGTCAAATATAATTAACTATTTGCCTTCATCTTATATTTAAACAGTCTGCTTATAAGTAGAAGATTAAATCCACTAAAGTTCTTCATGATTAGTGATGTGGCAGTGTTTTAACACTCTTTGCCACATCCTTTTTATATTTTTTTATTGACCTTTTTATATCAAAATGTTGTTTTTTATTAAATAATTGATAAGTGTTGTGTTTTTGTACTTGATGTGTAGAATAATCAGTTTTTAGTTTAAAACATGCGTTTTAATGTGCATTAGTGTCATTTTAAATAATTCTTAAATTAACTTAGTCTCGCCAATTAGACTTTTATTTATTTATTCTTGTATTTTTATAATTTTTCATTTTAGTTAGTTTATTAATTCATTTATTAAATTAATTAATGCTTTATTCTTTAAATTGTAAATAAATACCTCTTTTTGGTTTTTAGTCTTAATAATTTAATTAGTTTTAACAATTTAATTTTATTCAATTAATATTTTTATTCTTCAATTTAATTAATTCTTTAATTAATTGGTTAAATAATTTAAGCAAGTAACAGTTTTTATTTTAATGTGTTTTAAATTATTAAACCCAAATAAATTCATTCTTTTAAATAAAACAAAATTAATTTTATTATTTAACTTTGTTTTATTTATTTATTTTTTCAATTCTATTCTATTTAATTTAATTTATTAATTGATTAATCTAATTTTAGGTTTATTAAATTATTAATTTATCTGTTTCACCGTGTCCACCACCAAACCATGTCACCGTTCCGTTTTATTTTCCTTCTGCCACCTTTCACGGTGGCACCGTTTCCACCGGTCTCACAGTTAGCACCCCTTCAATATGGCCACCGTTTCTTCACAGTCCCACAATTTTCTTCACTGTGCCACAATTGGCTTCACGGTGCCTCATTTATTGTCTCACCGTCTCAAAAAAACCGGTGCCACCGTCAGCGTTCCACCACATCTGTCCCACAGTCTTCACCCCTTTCTATCCCACCGTCACCCTCAGCACCGTCTTGCCTCCATCCCAACTCCAACAACACACAAAGAAAAAATCTCCACAACAATCACGCAGCAACACAAGAGCAGTAGAATGAAATCTCACAGAAAATGAATCCAAAGCAGTAGGACTCAACAAAAACAGGAATCAATCAGCACAAAAAGAAACCCTAGAACCAGAAATTCGGACAAAAAAAATCACCAATTCTAAGCATCATGCTTGCCCCCGCTGGAATTCCTGAGTTGAAGCAACCCTAAGCCGCCTTGGCTTTCATCTTCCCGCTCTCGCCCTGTCCGCAGTCCCCCTGAACCCCTGCTGGAGCATCCGAATCCCTAACCCTCATCCTCCTCCTCACGCTCCATCAGCCCCGAAGCAGACCACCGCCGCGAGCCCGCACCACCACTGCGCGCCGCAACTCGCCTCCACCCTCCGCGCGATGTCCATCCCTTCTCCCGGCCGAACTCTCCAAGCCGAGCGGCCTCACCTCCTCCATCATTTCCCTCGGCCTCGCCTCCCTTGCGCCGCACGAACCCCAGCCGAATCCTCCGCCCTTTTCATTTTGTTTTCATTTTGTTTTCATTTTTTTATTATAATATATAATAACATTTATATAATATATAATTAATATATTAACATATATATAATATAACTATTATAACAAATAATATAACACATTATATAATATATTTATCATATACTATACTATAATAATTATAGGTATATTAATAATAATATATAATCTTATATCTAATATCATTATGTCATAATAATTTATGTTATTAGATAAATATAATTAACATTAACATATACTTGTAATAATAATATTAAGTATATATATATATATATATATATATATATATATATTAATAAGTACTTTCGTTAACTAATTTAATTAATAATATTAATATATAGTTATTTAATTTTAGTTTCATTTTATTTGTTTTACTTGTTTTGGTTTTTCTGTGTTTCGTGCAGGGGAGCTATTCATTGAAGCAGTGATAAAAGAAATTGTTTGTGGTAAAGGCACGAGAATATTCATGAGTTCGTTGCAGGGGAATTGTTTACACTCACTGGGAGTTCACAAAAAGGTTGGTGACGAGCGCACTCAAAGACGCGCCACATGGATTGACACTGCCTGTGAGTTTAGTTTTCTGTTTTCGACTCTAAATAAGAGAACGTGCAACTCCTCTCTTCGAGCAAGGGCGGGGGTCGGCATCATACGAGAAGCAGGACGCTGGGAGTGGAGTATGATCATTCTAGAACTTCATTTTTGTAGAGGCGAGCATCCATTATTCCATCGAGAGATCCCTCAATCCATCTCATCACCAAAACAGAGGCTGGCAGACATTAAGCAAGAGATCAGTATCGAAGCTGAAGTTGGAGAGGAACAATATCGCGAGAGATGTTTCTTAATTCATCATCTGTTTCTGTCTGTTCTACTGTTTTAATGTGTAATTAAATAGATTAGGGGAATCGGGCTGTAGAGAACTGATCATCCATCTATCCGTCATGTTTTGTTAGTTTGATTGCTCAGTGCGATTTCATTGCTCGGTTTTCTCTTTGGTTTATTTTGAGTATCGTTTCACATTACCTAGCGATCGACGGGCGTGGTAGTGAATCATTTCATCGTGGATCATTGACCGAAGTACCGAGAATCGGAAAAGGTCAATGCATCTCTTTTCCAATTTAAGCAGATTTTTCCAAGAGTCAAGATCGGAAGATCGAGACTCAAGGAAGTTAATCGAGCTGTGCTGATCCATTATAGTGACAACTCAGTGGATTAACACCCTTTTTTTATGCATTGAGTAGTTGAGTTAAACCAAACAGAAGCGGAACATGTCTTTTTAATCAGTTCAAAGCAGCATGAGGACCCTAAAATCATCATTACTGTTTGTTCTGTAAGGGTTGGTGTCCTTAGAACCAACTGTTTTGTACTTTGAGTACATAAATGTTTACTTATATATTGTTCATTGTTCTGCATGACTATAATATAATAATGTCCTGGAATATTTGTTGCATTAATAAGGTCATAGCAGATCCCCGCTATGATGAGAACCTTGAAATGCTATAACAATATTCTTAAATAAAGTTCTACGGTTGGATGACATACTATGATAGGACACATAGTATACAAACCGTCATGCGTGAGTACTCGTAAGAAGACGAGACTCTCTCTCATGGAGTTCGCACTTGGTAATCTCCAAGATAGGAGATTATGAGAACAGACCCGCCAGTAGTAATTCTGCATGTCTTGGTGTCATCAGATATTGCTATCTACGAGCGTGTGTAATGGTCCTTAGACTGGAAGATTATTATTAACTCATGTCATGACTCGCGCACTTAGATTTACTGACAAAAACCGTCACGCAGACAGTTGGCGGGAAGTAGGGTACGTTGGGTGCGTCACGAGTGACATTTTGTTAATGGATAAGTCGAGGAAGGATTTGTCCCTTCCATTTATGGAAGTTGATATCTCGACCCTTTGATTGAAATAGAACTGTCGCATTAAATTCCATGGCCATGGTGTGAACGATGAGTTTATTTCAGGTAGTCAAAGAACGACGGATCAAGCATATAGGTTTATGACACTGCCATGAAACCTGCTTGATGAGATATTGAGACAAAGGGATTAAATTACACAGTAAGCGTTCGTATGAGGTGATACGTCAATGCGGCATCAACTTCTTTCTCTTGGGTGCCTTGACCCGTTGCTAGACAATAATCTTGGACTTTAGGCAAGTCCGCCTAATGCCAACGACAAAGAGGCCTAGAGGGTCACACACTAAGTGTATCCAAGTATCTCAAGTTGAATAAAGATTATTCCCGTACGTGGTTTAATAATTATTCAAGGAAGCCTAAGTTGTTTTAAATGATGGAGGAAAAATAAAACAAAACAAGTACACGCCGTGTATTATTAAATGTACACGCCGTGTAGTTTTATTTTGGAAAGGAAATGAATAAATTAAAACAAGATATACACGCCGTGTACATTTAATGTACACGCCGTGTAGTTTTCAATGAAAAACAAGTACACGCCGTGTATTTATTATTACACGCCGTGTAGTTTTTCCAGTCGGGTTTTTGAGGATATAATATCATTTTATTAAATGATATTTATTATAATCAGCATGAGCACATGTCAAGGAATTAATTATTCGACATGGGGTTTTCAATAAGAGTTAATGAAATAGAACCTCTTCCTCCAAGAACGCTCTCAAGACCGAGAGAGATCCTCTTCCATCAGATAAAGACGATCTAAGGCGGACAACGCAAGCAAAGTCTTCTCCACGCTAGCACCCGGAGAATCCTTTGGTGACGTCCAGAGATACGAGGTACACGTGTGGATCACCGATAGAGGGAGTCTACACTTGGATTCTGCGACGCAACGATGGATCACATCGACAACGTGATCGAGAACATCAACGAAGAAAGAACAACCAAAAGGTATTTCTTTATAATTAATTAAATTAATTATAATCAACCTGTAACGATTCTTATTTGTGGTTTCGGGACAAACCATCTTCTTTGTCTTTTTCTGTGATTCGATCCGTGGAGACTAGCGTTTATCGTCGTATTGATCCCGAATTGATCATTGTTAATGACAAAAATCCAAGTGGGCACATCCACCCACGCGCTTCCACTGCGCCCGGAACCTTCATGTTCTCTGTTCAAGCCATTAATTTCACTATTTTACCTTCATTTTCATACTCACTATCAGTGTTTGTTTCAATGTTTGCGTACAGTTTTTGTTAGTGTTCTATTTTATCTTTTTGTTATTTTAGTTTGAATTCGGTCTAGCATAACATAAGTCCTTATATGTGGTTCAACACCCTTCTTACCACAGTACTAATAGTTTGTAGGGTTTATAAATTTTAAATTTGTGCGCACTCAACGACTGGGCGGCCAAATTTTGGCGTCGTTGCCGGGGAAGGCACGTGCGACCAAGTTTAAAAAAAACAACACAAATTTTTTTATTAAATATAACACCAAAAAAAATACAAAACTTAAAACTGTACAAAAAAATCTCAAGAAAAGCTTGTTGTTGAAGCTTTATACACACTAGAACTTCTAAGTCATAACTTGAAACTCCTATTCAAGAAATCAACAAGAAGTGTTCTGCACTTAGAAAACAAAAGAAACTTGAAATGGAGAATTTGGATAACATTGCTGGAAATCAAAATGTCAATGGGTCACAACCCTTAGTTCCTGCCCCTAAGAGACCTAAGCTTAGGGAGTTTCAAATTCCTACTGTGTCAAACAATCCATCCTGCATCAAATTGTCCCCTAGGTCTAGGAGCTATGAGATCAAACAGTCTCATCTTTCTCAAATGCCATCATTTAATAGTCTTCCAGCAGAGGACTCCTTAGAGTTAATCAAAGTTTTTTATGGTTCTGTCCAACAGTTGCCTCTGCGAGATCTTAGTGAGAAGGAGTTGAGGCTGAGGTTGTTTCCATTCTACTTAAAGGGGAGGGCTAGGACTTGGTTTCAAATTTTAGATGAGGAAATCTTTGAAATATGGGAAGAGGTGTGCAATGCCTTTGTATCTAAATTCTATCCTAGGAACACCACCATTGAGGTTAGGCATAAGATCACTGGTTTTGTCCAGGATGAGGGGGAACTCTTTCACGAAGCATGGGAAAGGTTCAGAGGTCTTCTTAGACGGAGCCCCAACCATAAATTAACTCCCCATCTTCTCATGGAGACTTTCTATAATGACCTCACTCCCTACAATCAGAACTTAGTTGATCAATCTTGTGGAAGTGATTTCTCTGATTCCACTGCTGATGAGCTGAAACAATTGTTTGATAAGTTGGCTCATAAATCTCAGCACAAGTGCACTAGGAAAAGAGTTATTCATAGGGCTGATACAAATCCTCAAGCTGCTGTTGTTGATGATAGGGTCCTTAGGGAGCAGTGCTATCACTGTGGGATGTTTGGTGACACTCAAAGATATTGTCCAAACTTTGATCTCCCTGTTTCATGTGATGATAGTGCCCAGTTTGTTGATTACAGGTCTAGGAATCAAGGTGTTCATGCTCAACTCTCAAATCCATACCACTCTGGATATCAAGGTTAGCCCAATCTATCATGGAATGAGAATGGGGTCACTAAGCTGCCCATTGCCCCAACTTTCCACCCATAGCCCAAACAAATTTTCCAGAATCAATATGAGGCTGAATCTTCTAATTCTAAAGGGGATTTAAAGGGGATGTTGCAACAAGTATTGAGTGAGATCAACTCATTTAAGAAGGACACAGATTCTAAGATTTATAATTTAGAATTTCAAATGAGTCAAATGGCTAAGAATCAAACTGGTAAGGAAAAGAGCAAGCTTCCCAGCACTTCAACTCCCAATCTAAGAGAAAATGCGATGGAAGTAACAACTAGGTCAGGGATTAAACTTAAGGAACCAGTTAAGGAACCACCTAGGAAAGAGGAAAACAATGTTCAAGCTGAAATTGAAAATGAAAATCTGGAAAATCCCAATTCTAGAAATCTGGAAAGCGAGTTTCAAACTGAACAAATTGTGCAAAACACACCTGAGAAAGCTAAGGAACCAAATAAAATGAAGTGGGAATTGATTAAGGAATCAAAGAAGAAAGTGGGGTCTGAGGATAAGGTGAATAACTTACCTGTTCTGAAACATTATTCCCCTCCCATTCCCTTCCTTGAAAGAGTGAATCAAAGTGATGAACCCGATTACCTAAGATTTTTGAAACTGATTCGAAGCTTCACCATCAACATGCCTTTCTTAGAAGCCTTGGATAAAATACCTTCATATGTTTCATTCATAAAAAGGTTTTTGAAGAACAAGAATGATTCGAAGAAGTTGGATAAAATTGATCTTAATGCGGAGTGTAGTGCAATTGTCCAAAAAAATATTCCTCCCAAATTAAAGGACCCTTGTGGATTTATCATTCAGTGCCGAATAGGAGGAAGTGGGAAACTGAATTGTCTATGTGACTTAGGAGCGAGTATCAATCTTATGCCTTTCTCCTTGTTCAAAAAGCTGGGTCTTAGGGATATCCAACCAACTTCTGTTTGTCTTCAGTTTGCTGATAGGTCACTCACACACCCTTATGGGAGAGTGGATGACTTATTAGTAAGTGTAGGAAAAATCACAATGCCCGTTGATTTCCTGATCCTTGATATGGAATGTGATGAAAAGGTTCCAATCATCTTAGGCAGACCCTTCCTTGCTACTGGTGGTGCCATCATTGATGTATCCAAAGGTAAACTCACCCTCCAATCTGTAGATGATGTGGAGGAAATTTTGGTGTTTGAAAGGCCCTGACATGAGGTTACTTGTGATGTGATAGATGTGGATGCGAATCAATGTTACAAAATTGAGGTTAGAGATGAGTATGGGTCTTTCCCACTTGAGGTCACAGAGATACTAATTCCCCAACCCACTGAAATTTTTCCCTGACTACTACTCTTTCCCCACACCCTCCTGTTGATGAACAAATTCTTTTTTTGGAACCCATTCTGGAGAGTGAGTCACAACTTTGTCCTGCATTGTCTCAACCTATTTATGAAAGTTTCCCTTGTGAAGTTGACTGTCTAAGAGTTCCTGAAGCTAGAGAAAGCTCTGGGTTGATCCCTGCTAAAAAACTTGATGATTGCCATTATGAACAAGTGCATTTCCTTGATATCATCTTACCTGCCCAGTTTGATGTTGTGAGTGATGATTTCAAACCTGAAATCTAAAGATTCACATCATTTGAGTCCTTTGTGGACATTCAGAACAATTTGTTGCAAACTGAATTTGATAACTTCTTCTGGGAGATTTCTGAGTTATCAGAGTTGTGAGCTAATCTGGGACTTGCTGAGGGTTTTTTCAATGTTTCCTCTTCTATTTTTGGGTTTGATCAAAACTCTATGTGTGGTGGAAGCTCTGAAAGTATTCTTGATTTGATCAATGATTTTCATAGGCAATTGTTGAACTTTTTAAGAGCTAATGAACTAGTTTTTGGAGACCCATTTGAGTCGGACAACATGAATCCTCTTAGTGATATGGATGAATTTTGGAGAATTCTGATTGGTGCTGAAGATGAAAATGTCTTGAGTAGTTCTTCTCTTGATTCCTTAGACAATTGTGAAGTTCACACCATTGACAACTCTTTACCATTAAATGATCATGGTTAGAAATATTTAGGGGAATAAGGTCTGGCTAGGGACTTTAAACCTAGCACTGCATGGGAGGCAACCCATGAGTTACTTTGTTTTCTGATTTAAATTTTTAGTTTGAATAAATGCTCCTTGCTCAGTTGTTTGTCTCTCTGTTTGGTTAACAATAATGTCTGCATTTCCTTATCATATGATGCAAGTGGTCTGGTGGTCCTGGTTTCCTAAGAGAATCATGTTTCAGTGGTAGCCACATTTGAAACATTCATGGTGGAAGGAGGTTGTCATCAGAGAACATTGGATTAATGGATAAAACTCCCAATCTCACACTTTGTAGCTGCTTTTTATTTGAACATAAAATCTGGAACACTAATGTTAAATTGTTTCATCATATAGGTGCCAAACTGGAGCATCTAGAGTTCATGCACAAGGAAAATAAAGGGGGACATTTAAAAAAAAGAACTAAAGCTTCCATTCAGGTAAGTAATGTTTTAATTCTACAAGTTGTTTCAATCTACTCATTCTTTTTGTGTGTTGCTGTGAATAAAGTGTGGGGGAGTTTCTACTGATTTTTGAAACTAGTGAATATGTTCTCTTGCATGGTTGTTTAATTTCTAATATCTACTTAGTTGAAAATTATTTTTAGTTGAGTTTTGGACCATGCTTTCACCCACTACTTTCAATTTCATTATGCCTGCTACACATCGCTGTTAATCATGCTACTATTTGAAGTAAATTGATACAATCTTTTGTCTTCTCACAATGATTCAAAGCATGAAAATTTTAGGAATAGAAATTCACTTGGTTGCTGGTGATGGTTGGTGGGGTTGGGATCTTCTGTTTTTATTTGTTTTGTTTTTATTTTCTTTCACTTTTTGTGTGGCAAAGAAAATTTTTGAACTTCATTGATACCCCTCCATATCCTTTCTCAGCTGAAATGTCCATCTGTATTGAACATAAACTTGTCTTCCACCTTAGAATACCATATTGGGGACAATGTTGGGTTTTAAGTGTGGGGGAGATGGGTCATTCTAGTGTCATGTTGAATTCCCCCTTCTTGAACCTGAGTTTGTGTTTGTTAAAAAATGGTCAATTTTTTTTAAAAAAAAGGGTTTCAAAATTCCTTCAAAAAATTTCAAATTCATTCATCACATGATGGTCATTGGAGGTTCAATGGTATTTAAATTATGTCCTCTTAGTGGATAACTACTCACTAGTTTTTGAGAGTGACACTTAGTCAGAAACTGTTAAGTATGAATGATTGTTGAGTGCAATTGTTCACTGTCTCTATGGATCTGTCTGTTTAGGAACTGAGGATGAGAGTATGACATGATAGGTTTTGTGGGATTATGATCATGACTTAGGTTAACTTGATGTTCTCACTGGAACTTATGGGACTCATATTTTTATTAAATAATATTCAATCACTTTAGGAAGTAAATTCGAATGATTATTAATTAAATCCTTTGTAATTGGAGTAAAATGGGAAAATGGGATCCCATGGTGAGTATCTGAGACAAGGTGCATTGGGTGCATTTCTGCGAATAAATAATGCCAATTTCAATCTTAATAAGTGCTATGCACAGTGCTCTGCACATGGAATATGTCTGAGAAAAATTAAAATAAAGTGCCCTTGTCAAAAATGAACTCATTAAGGTGAGGGGAATTTTGAACCCAAATGAAGAACGAAGCAATTGACTTTGTTAATTTTCATTTGAATTGAATCAATAAAGTGATCTAATTAATGGAATTTAATTTTTGGAACCTGGAGGAAGGTGAGACGGGAAGATACCCTTGGTTAAGGTTTGAGTTCCACGTCAATCAGCACAAAAAGAAACCCCAGAACCAGAAATTCGAACAAAAAAATAACCAATTCTAAGCATCATGCTTGCCCCCGCTGGAATTCATGAGTTTGAACAACCCTAAGCTGCCTTGGCTTTCATCTTCCCGCTCTCGCCCTGTCCGAAGTCCCCCTGAACCCCTACTAGAGCATCTGAATCCCTAACCCTCATCCTCCTCCTCATGTGCCATCAGCCCCGAAGCAGACCACCGCCGCAAGCCCGCACCGCCACTGCGCGCCGCAACTCGCCTCCACCCTCCGTGCGACATCCATCCCTTCTCTCGGCCGAACTCTCCAAGCCGAGTGGCCTCACCTCCTCCATAATTTCCCTTGGCCTCGCCTCCCTTGCGTTGCACGAACCCCAGCCGAAGCCTCACCCCCTTTTCATTTTGTTTTCATTTTTTTATATTATAATATATAATAACATTTATATGATATATAATTAATATATTAACATATATATAATATAACTATTATAACATATAATACTAGTACTCCGCCCGTGCATACGCACGGTGCCATAAATAAAATCTGAATTTCAGAGTGCATTAATAATTTGAGAAGTGATCAATAAAAATTAATAATAAATATGTTAAAATTGTCACTCTATTCATAGTTATTAAATATGAATAAGTAACAGTAAACACTGATTTTTGTTGAATGAAGTTAAATAGAAATAAAAAATGAAAAAAAGAACTTATAGATAGTTAAAGTAGCTAAAACATTGAACCAGAAACATGGAAGCTTAACTTCAAAATGGAAAGAACATAATGGTTAAATTTCAGCAATGAAACATAACTCTGGACCGTTCTATCACCATGGAAATAGAACTATGGAGTGTTCTATCACCATGGTAATAGAACTAAAATTCGATTTTAGTAGCTGATACATGAATGATAACAGTAACATGAACTATGGTTTTCAACAGCAGTAGGTCAGCCCATCAGATTCCAACTCATGTCATCAGAATGTGCATTTAATATCCTCCTAGTACTGCAATGATCTGTCAATGCAGAGGGGAAGAAATTGGTAAAGTTTGTAAATAGTTATATTGATCCATGCAATATGTAATTAAACTTGAATTTGAGTAAATGACACAAATTAGTATAAAAAAAAACCAGTGAAATGAAACAGAATAACATAATAGTAGATACGATCAGAATAATTCCATTTGGAAAAAAATATCACTATTCAAAAAACGGTTATTCTATTTAACAGTTGGAGATAATAAGATTTCCTAAAATGGGATTTCAATTTTATTCGATGGAAACATGATTTATCTAAATATGTGTAATCTAGTAAACTGGAAACAAAATACCATAATCAAATTGGTATTATTTTTTATAATAATCATACTTAACAAATCAGCATACAAAAAAAATTTGACTGAAAAAAAGGGTAATCACAAAATGGGAAATCAGTAATAATGTAAAAAAATAAGACATAAATTGTTTACACATTTTTACAGAAAACATACATCAGAAATCATAAATAGTGAAATCTATATTAGTCAAAAAATGATTAATAACAATATGTGCATTCCATGGATTTTTAAATACACATTTTATTTTTGATTCATTGAATATGTTAATGAAAAGTTTTGGGAAAAAAATCAGAAGCAGAAAATTTGTAACATTAGATTAATCCAACAGATTGATCAAAATGATGAATGCACCCCTTAAGTATTAGTTCAACAGATTGACGCACGCCTGTCGTGGGGCGTGGCAAAAAAATATTTTTTTACCTAAGTATAGTATAGCGGTTGATTCTAGGTAGTCTCCCGAAGAGGAGTGCACACAAAACAAGGTTGTCACTTTTTGTTGTTAAAAAGATTGGTTTTAAAAAATTTGAATGACTATGAGAGAAACAAACAACATAAATTGATTGATTTTAACAAATTATAAAGACGTTGATCGGATTTGGTTCGGCTAGACTTAGTGTTGTGCCATCATGGTTTCCAAATTTTATCTCTTCTTCTTCCTTAAACTGGTAAGAGAGATGTGATTAGAATTTCCCTTTCTAAAACCTTAGATTGGTCTATCCTCCTTCCAATGTGTTTAGGGTTGTAGAAGGTCTCTTGATTAATTAGAGCAATCCCAGACCTGGAATTGTTGTTCCCTAATAAACCAAGATTCCGACATACAATCCTATACATGTGCTTGACAACCGTCGAGCAATCACCACCCAACCCTAATCATGTTCCACCGTATACAGATTAGAATTGGGTGGAGGGAGATGTGATCATAGACCAAAACAATTTATAATTTCAGAATAAAACCGTAACACAACCGCATTTGGAATTTAATACTGAATTATGAATTGGAACCAGAAGAAGAAAGAAGAACACATTTTATTCATTTCAAGCACAAAACTCAAGAACAACACATAGGTCTAGCCTCCCCTCTTTCCGATCACTCAAATGAAACTACCCCTCCATGGATGGGGTAAGCGAGATAATTCGGGAGAGGAGAGACATTTTAAAACAAAATAAATAAAATAAAAAGCTGAGAAGTTCTTATCCTGGGTGCCCGAGAAGGAATGGGATGAAGAATGGGATGTCTTGAGGGGGAGGAGCTCTCCTCCTTTTATAGGAAGAATTGGACCCCCGAAAGTTTGAGCGTTTTAGACCCCATTAATGACATCTTCACGCGTTTCACCCTTCATAAATGTTGTGCACAATTATCTTGGACGTCTCTCCTCAAAATTTCAGCTCATTTGAAATCCGGATGGAGGAGTTATGAATTTTTCATTCTCGATTTCTGTTTCTGGATGAAGATTCCAGGATGGTTCCTCCAAATGTATGTCGTTTAATGGACTCCTTAATGACTTCCAAAATTCACCAAATTTCTTTTAGAGTCGCCACTATATGTCCTCGTCATATCCCAGGTGGAAACACATCATTTAGATAATTGTAGGCCGAGTTTTATGTCCTTTATGTTGGGTGGGTCCACGCTGTCCGCCCGGAAAAATTCCCAACTTCAATGAATTGTTAGACCCTTTAGATGGCCGAATCAGCTCCTGGTCCAGAAGACAAAAATGATGGAAATAAAATAATGATTATAAGAAAATTTTAATCAAAAAATTTGGAATTTTATTTTTCCAGAAATGACCGAAATACCCCTGACATAAAAATCTGTCAAAAATCCAGAAATAGTCGTTTTTCACATTTGGGTTCAAAACAACACTAAAACCTAAAAAATTGACAATTACCCATCCAATAACAATTTTTTGGGAGTATAAACAATGATATTCAATATAAATTAATTGAAAATATTTGCTCTATCAATTCCCCCACACTTAAACTATGCTTGTCCTCAAGCATAAAATCTCAACATGGAATTCAAAGGGTACCAATGTCACCAATATTTAAATTTCAAATGGAATAAAATCAAATGATTATCAATGTCCAATCAAATTTTCTAGTTCCACAAAAATAACAATATAATTTCCCATTTTTCAAAGAAACAATCAATTCATGCATTTTACTTTTCCCCTTTGAAAAATAATGAAGCTTCTCCTTTCATTCATTCAAGCTTCTCAATTTATTATTATTAAACATGCCAAATCATGACCTACCTCACTTTGAATATTTTCTCTCATCACTCATGATACAATTAATAGTGGAGTTATGCTCATATCATGAGAACATGCTCCTTACCCATAGGCTTGTAAAGTAACTACTTTCTCCACTTTGTAAAGACAAAACACACATAAAATCATGAGGACTTGCAATAAAGGTTCAAATGACTCTGTGGCTTAGGGTTGGTGGGTAAATGATTGAAATAATTTAAGGCCAGAAGTAGGAGGTTTTACTCTTAAGTACAATGCATGATTAATCAAGTGAAAACACAAGATGAACCTCACTCAAATCCCCTTGAAATGTGAATCAAAACACCACTCCTCTTTTAATGACATGGGCCACGAGTCAATAAATGATTACAAAGAATGATATCATCCAAGTTCTCCCTGTTTTTTTTGTAAAGCTCCAGAAAGGCACAACTTTATTTTTCTTTTTTTTTGTAAAGCTCCAGAAAGGCACAACTTTATTTTGAATTTTTTTTCTTCTTTTTTTTTGGAGAACCGGATGAAATGAAAGAAGCATAATGAAATGATGACTCATGCCCAATTTTCTAATAATACATTGCCCAAAATGATGACGCACACATTACACCACCCAAAAATGATACATATCCCAAGGAACGCACACAAAAGTCCCTTCCCCCACACTCAAACTTGAAATAACCATGCAAAAATACTAAAAGTGCGGGTAGGTAAGGAAAAATTGGATTGTAATGTGGCTTAAACCTATAAGGCAATTCATGGCATCTAAGGGCTTACGAAGGATAAATGTAAAGGTGGGTCTTAGGATAAAATGTGGCTATCCAAAGATATGCCTCAATCATTTTAAATGTGGTTTTGTACAGTCATAGCTTTGACAAGTTTCAATACAAGTTCTAGCAGGTGGCACGTCCCAAGATCACTCAAGAAATATGCTCAAGATAAAATAGGAAATATTTGGTCTAGAAATCCTCTCAGGAATGAGAATATGATATTGGAAAATCACTCATGGCATGATTAATAATAACAAATTAATTCACATGAATTTCAGAAATTCAAAGAATGAAAAATGGAAGGGAAATTTCATTTACATGAATCAATTAATTCCCTTAAATCATGAGTCCTTATTTCAATATCCTTACTTCACTTTAATCATCCAATTATCCATTTTAATCATTCAATCTCATTAACATTGAAATCTAAAACATGGCATCACAAGATTCCTATGAAACTCATGTCTCATAGAGAAGTCAAGTAAAACATGAATTCATTCATGGGCATGCCTTTTTTTATTAATTCTTTAAAAGACTAAAAAATGTAGGGAATAAAGTCAGATAATATAGAATTGAAACTCATACTCCCCTGTCAAATGGATCCTTTTCTTCACGACGTATAATCCTACGACACCCTCTTCATTAATGGACGAACTGACTTATTGGCAATGCAATGTTGAGTTAAGCTCCTAAGTGTTGCTCTTTGAAAACCTAAAAAAGTAAAAAAGTTAACATAAGAAATTTATTAAAAGAAATTAAAATTGAAATTGAATAAGAAAATAAAGATAAATCTTGGTTTAATCCCCCAAGTGGGCCCTGGGTTTTGACTTCCTCCAGAGGGGCAGTTATAATCGGTTATCCCCAATCTGATGGTGGGTGTGGTTTATTTGAGATGAACCACCACATGTGAATTTTCCCAATTTCCATGAGCAAATATTTCATGTAGAGAACCCCAAAGTATATAAGAAACTTCCCAACCCCCAAGAAAGAAAAAAAATACAATTTGAGTTCAATAGTGAGAGGGAATAGAATAGAGGGGTGCTCCCTGTTGACTTCCATGGTTTCATCCTCTATATGGTATGTAAATTGTTGTTGAGGAGGTAGTCAGATGACCATATACTCCATCTCTTCTTCTTCAATCACCACCACTTGAGTTTCCTCTTCTTTAACAGCCATTGTCTCATCCATTTGTGGTGTATCGTAAATTTCTGAGAAAGAGAAATCAGAAAACAATTCAGCTTGAATAAGATTAAAACATGAAGAATTAATAAAGAAATCTTCCCTTTTAGATAATTCATCTTGGTAATTGATCTCTTTATGAAAATAAACCATGATCTTCTCTTGATCTCCCTCTAATAAATGATCTACATGTTTGGGGAGATCCAGTTGTTCCTCTTTAGGTTCATCTTCTTTTTCATCGTCTTTCTCCAAGGAAACACATGTATTGGATGAATCTGTAAAATTAAAATAAGGGGAGGTAATACTCAATTTAGTTTCAACAAAATCAAAAGATAACGAGTTAATAGAATGATTATCTCCCTGAGTTTGTACGTCTTCAATCTCTTCTTCATTTGAAATCACCTCTTGGAGTTGAGTAGTAGAAGATATAGGAAGGTAGTCAGGCTCCACTATATCTTGGATCTCCATTGAAAAATTAGGGATGAATAATGGGGGATCTTCTTGGACCTTGGATACTTCATAAAATTCTGGAAAGTAATGGGAGAACTCATCTAGCTTTCGTGCCATCGCTTCAAAAACATCTTCGTTCATGTCCTCCCTTAGCCCATCTATGAATTCTTTGAATGTTTTCTCATCATTATTTGTTTTCCAAAATAACCTCACCTGTTTAACAATAGAAGAAACACCATCCTCTGCGGAAAAGGTTGATTCAATAATTGGTTCATTTATTGGTGGGTAATTGTTCCATTAATTAAAGAAATAGTCATTTGAAAACAACATGGAAAGTGTGTTTTTTTTTAATTTGGAAATAAAATCAAATATTTACAATTTTATTGTGGAACTACCTCCCCGGAAACGGCGCCAAGTTTGACGCACGCCTGTCGTGGGGCGTGGCAAAACAATATTTTATTTACCTAAGTATAGTATAGCAGTTGATCCTAGGTAGTCTCCCGAAGAGGAGTGCACACAAAACAAAGTTGTCACTTTTTGTTGTTAAAAAGATTGGTTTTAACAAATTTGAATGACTATGAGAGAAACAAACAACATAAATTGATTGATTTTAACAAATTATAAAGACGGTGATCGGATTTGGTTCGGCTAGACTTAGTGTTGTGCCATCATGGTTTCCAAATTTTATCTCTTCTTCTTCGTTAAACTGGTAAGAGAGATGTGATTAGAATTTCCCTTTCTAAAACCTTAGATTGGTCTATCCTCCTTCCAATGTGTTTAGGGTTGTAGAAGGTCTCTTGATTAATTAGAGCAATCCCAGACCTGGAATTGTTGTTCCCTAATAAACCAAGATTCCGACATACAATCCTATACATGTGCTTGACAACCGTCGAGCAATCACCACCCAACCCTAATCATGTTCCACCGTATACAGATTAGAATTGGGTGGAGGGAGATGTGATCATCGACCAAAACAATTTATAATTTCAGAATAAAACCGTAACACAACCGCATTTGGAATTTAATACTGAATTATGAATTGGAACCAGAAGAAGAAAGAAGAACACATTTTATTCATTTCAAGCACAAAACTCAAGAACAACACATAGGTCCAGCCTCCCCTCTTTCCGATCACTCAAATGAAACTACCCCTCCATGGATGGGGTAAGCGAGATAATTCGGGAGAGGAGAGACATTTTAAAACAAAATAAATAAAAGAAAAATCTGAGAAGTTCTTCTCCTGGGTGCCCGAGAAGGAATGGGATGAAGAATGGGATGTCTTGAGGGGGAGGAGCTCTCCTCCTTTTATAGGAAGAATTGGACCCCCGAAAGTTTGAACGTTTTAGACCCCATTAATGACATCTTCACGTGTTTCACCCTTCATAAATGTTGTGCACAATTATCTTGGACGTCTCTCCTCAAAATTTCAGCTCATTTGAAAACCGGATGGAGGAGTTATGAATTTTTCATTCTCGATTTCTGTTTGAAGATTCCAGGATGGTTCCTCCAAATGTATGTCGTTTAATGGACTCCTTAATGACTTCCAAAATTCACCAAATTTCTTGTAGAGTCGCCAATATATGTCCTCGTCATATCTCAGGTGGAAACACATCATTTAGATAATTGTAGGCCGAGTTTGATGTCCTTTATGTTGGGTGGGTCCACGCTGTCCGCCCGGAAAAATTCCCAACTTCAATGAATTGTTAGACCCTTTAGATGGCCGAATCAGCTCCTGGTCCAGAAGACAAAAATGATGGAAATAAAATAAGTATTATAAGAAAATTTTAATCAGAAAATTTGGAATTATATTTTTCCAGAAATGACCGAAATACCCCTGACGTAAAAATCTGTCAAAAATCCAGAAATAGTTGTTTTTCACATTTGGGTTCAAAACAACACTAAAACCTAAAAACATGACAATTACCCATCCAATAACACTTTTTTGGGAGTATAAAAAATGATATTCAATATAAATTAATTGAAAATATTTGCTCTATCAATAGTTATATTGATCCATGCAATATGTAATTAAACTTGAATGTGAGTAAATGACACAAATTAGTATCAAAAAACAACCAGTGAAATGAAACAGAATAACATAATAGTAGATACGATCAGAATAATTCCATTTGGAAAAAAACATCACTATTCAAAAAACGGTTATTCTATTTAAAAGTTGGAGATAATAAGATTTCCTAAAATGGGATTTCAATTTTATTCAATGGAAACATGATTTATCTAAATATGTGTAATCTAGTAAACTGGAAACAAAATACCATAATCAAATTGGTATTATTTTTTATAATAATCATACATAACAAATCAGCATACAAAAAACAATTTGACTGAAAAAAGGGTAATCACAAAATGGGAAATCAGTAATAATGTAAAAAAATAAGACATAAATTGTTTACACATTTTTACAGAAAACATACATCAGAAATCATAAATAGTGAAATCTATATTAGTCAAAAAATGATTAATAACAATATGTGCATTACATGGATTTTTAAATACACATTTTATTTTTGATTCATTGAATATGTTAATGAAAAGTTTTGGGAAAAAAATCAGAAGCAGAAAATTTGTAACATTAGATTAATCCAACAGATTGATCAAAATGATGAATGCACCCCTTAAGTATTAGTTCAACTGGTTAGATTTAGCATAAGCCCTTTCAACTCTATTTAAAGAGTCTTAACATAGTCAGGGAATAAAGATGGTAGCATATCCATCAATTAAAATCATTTTAATTCCCTAGGATTAATTAAAACATATTATCAAAATGATTCACTCTTGTGTTATGATCCATAGAAGCAAAACTCAACTTCAATTATTTTCCAACTACATGTTGATGATTGATAATTCTCTCGGTGTTTTAGATGGTCAAAATATAGCACATGATATATGAACTTTCAATATATTATACAACCATACCATATATATTACTAAATTATAACAACAGTTATAATCAATTTTCATGGTCTAATCTTGTAAATAATGTTTTGAAAGAAAAACCTTGTAGTAATGTCTTGGAAGCCTTTGTCTATGATAAGAATTCTTGGTATTTTATTGAATACTTGATCCACTTACAACCTTTAGAATATCTCATGCTGAACATAATGAAAAATAAAAAATGAACAAATCAAGTGGGGTCATGAAAAGTAATAATCTTGTTGTGAATGGAACATTTAAATAAAGAAGTTAACTTTTCCAAAATTATTGTAAACATTGCATCAAATTTCATAATCAGCTTCTCTACCAAATTCAGGTCACCATAAATTGAATTCCTGAAGGAATCCCATGTTGAGAAATCCACAGCTTCATTTGTTAACTTCCTGGTTTGGAATAAAATGCATAAATCGCAACAAACAACATGGGAAAATTAGAAACATAACTTCTAATTTACATGAAGAAATTACTCTATAACTTATTTCTTTTCCTAGGTCACATAAATAAAGTACATGCAATAACATGCCTCTAGTGATGGATCCTTTGCTTGATGCCATAATCCCAAGTCTATATCGGTTGTAATGCAGCAACACTGCAACCTCTGCTTAATATAATAAAAATAAGCTATTAGAATTTATGGTTGTAACATGAGTTGGTTTTGGGTACAATCAAAATGGATGTGTTAGTTTGATATATGATAATGAAGGGACATGTTATAATCATAAATTGTAAAATTATAAAATAATACAACACCTGATTGTTGAGTTTTTTAAAATTTCTTAAAATTGCCAACATAAATTGAAAAATTATAAAAGAATGTAATATTCAAAGATAACATAGAAATGGAACTCCAATATAGAAATTGTGGAAGAAATTAAAAGTCTTCAAATTTCCAACATAAATTGAGGAGTGTGACCTTGGGTTGTTCTATTGACCAACAACTGAGTCGAAAATTACTCCGGTGAGCTAAACAACAACTTGTATAAGAGTTCCCTCTGAGTCACCTTCTTTTCCTGAAGAAAAACATGAAAGAACATCCCCATAACCTTACATACTGGAAAAAAATATGGGGAATTTATAACACATATGTTTCGTGTTTTTAGTGCAAAAAAAATACACAGTGTAGTCTATATTGAATACAAATTGCATGTATTCATATGTTGGACAAAATGGAGGTTAACTCTACAATTTTATGAAAAATTACCTGCATTCATTTGAAATTCCTATTGATGTATTCACATGTACAGAGAAAAGAATTAGAAAATAATCAAATAAAACTGTAATCATTTAAAAATTAATAGAAGGGTAAATGTCCTAAATGAGTAAAGTCCAGCATGAAACCCATCCAGAAATATAAAAAACATCAAATATAACAAAACTTCTCGCATTAAATGACATCCAGCATGAAAAACCCAAGCTAATCAATCTGCAAAAAAATGTCCAGCATCAAAAACCTCCAGCATGAGTAACGTCCAGATTAATAGAAAACATATAGAAAGAAAAACTGATACCAAAACGTCCAGCATGAAAGCCATCCAGGATGACAAGAAAACCGTCCATCATGAAAAACGTCCTATATAAAAAACTTCTAGCATGAAAAACTGACAATCAACTTGCTAAAAACCCATACAAAAATTTCCACCATGAGAAATCCCGAAAACAACAATCTGAAGATACAAAAACATTCAACAGGTACAATCTAAAAATACAGAATATAAGTACATAAATTAATAGTAATGAATTTTAAAAAATTACCTGGGAATTACAATGGGGAAAAAACATAGTTCTCACCCCTCACCATCCCTCCTGTGTTGGAGACAAAAAAAAATCTAAGGGAATGAGAGTAGAAATAGGGACAATATGATGGGTTTGGCCTCCCCAAACCGGGCATCATGGCTTAATAGGTCAACATACATTTTACAGGGTGACCCATGAATATTTGTTTCAAAAGGGATTTCTCTATGCCACTGTCCTCCTACAATCTGAAAATATAGAATATACGTGCATGAATTAATAGTAATGACATTTCCTATAGTAATTCATTTGTGTGGAATTGGTATTGGCCCAAATAATACCCAAGAAAATTTGTAACTGGTGTATAAAGTAAATTAGGTATGTAAATATTATAAAAAAACTTAAAACTGAGTAGTATACATGTTCTAATAAGGTAATTGTAATGTGCAGACTCCAGAAATTTTATGGGTTTTTTCCTTTCTCCCTCTACCCCTTCCCTCACCTATGAAGTGTGACATATCCTCTACCTTCCATGTTCAGTGTGTATAGCCCATTACTGGTTGGCCTTCCAGCGGCCTCCCTTCCCCCATTTTGTGGAATCCCTTCCCCCATTCGGTGGCCTCTCTTCCCATTTAGACTCCATCTTTAGCCTCCCTCCCTCATGAAACCCCCAACACCACCCTCCTCTCTAACACGTGACCCACTGGTGCCACCCCCCCACTCTCTGGTGTGATTCCTCATCGGTACACCCCCCACTATCCTCCTACAATCTGCAAATACAGAATATACATGCATGAATTAATAGTAATGACTTTTCCTACAGTAATTCATTTGTGTGGAATTGGTATTGGCCCAGATAATACCCAAGAAAATTTGTAACTAGTGTATAAAGTAAATTTGGTATGTAAATATTATAAAAAACCTTAAAACTGAGTAGTATACATGTTCTAATAAGGTAATTGTAATGTGTAGACTCCAGAATAGTATTTAATGCACATAAGATTTTATAAAAAATGAATGAAAACCAATTAAATGGATAAAGTACTATTATTTTATGGGCTTTTTCCTTTCTCCCTCTCCCCCCTTCCCTCACCTATGAAGTGTGACATATCCTCTACCTTCCATGTTCAGTGCATATAACCCAATACTATTGGGCCTTCCAGCGGCCTCCCTTCCCCCATTTTGTGGCATCCCTTCTCCCATTCGGCGGCCTCCCTTCCCATTTAGACTCCATCTTCAGCCTCCATCCCACCAGCACCACCCTCCTCTCCAACATGTGACCCACTGGTGCCACCCCCCCACTCTCTGGTGTGATGCATCATCGGTACACCCTCCTCCAAAAGGAATTTCCCTGTGACACTATCCTCCTACAATCAATTGTTTGAAATGGATGGATGCTGAAGGTAATGGCTTGAAATTGTTTGAAATGGATGGATGTTGAAGGTAATCTTTCAGATTAGACAGGAAGAGATCGACCACCACTGTCATATACAATTGTGTAGGCCAGAAAACTCTTTTCTCCTGAATAATAGAGAAACCTACAACCACTGCTATCATATACAAAATAATAACAGAATTTGGGAAATAATGCCTTTTTATTCTGATATGACCTACTAGTTTCAGCATATTAAAAAATATGCATGGAAACTAATCTAAATTCAAAAGCAGCAAGACCAATCTGGGAAGACATATAACTCAATAACATTATAACATCCAGTATCCCCAAAAAAATAATTAAAGATATTTATTTCAGGAATAATTACAGTGGAATACATTCTTATAGAAACATATATATATATATATATATATATATATATATTATATTCAGAAGTAGATTGAATCATTAATCTTCTAAACAATTTTTAATTTAGTTTCAAAGGAGAAACTAAATGTTTTGTAATGTTTCACAATTTATGTATTTAAAGCTGCAACTGGTTCATCCTATAAAAATGGTGAATTACAGTTCTATTGATGAAGCAATGAAAGCATTAAATGCTATTTCAGCCCTAATTAGAAACAATTTAGATGGTCAGTAGTTGTTATATGCATAAGCTGGGCACTTAATCCTTCAGTTCCTGATGCTCAACTCATGCTTTGAAGAACAATATAAACTGAAGTGTTCCCCTGAAGAAAGTTTGGAAATCAAAAAAGGAAATGAAAATCAGGATTAAACAAATAAAATTTTATAAATAATTGTTTAATGAATTTAAAAAATGACTACAATTTAATAAAATGTATAAAGATACATACCTTGTCCCTCCACCAACTCGAATACCCTTTTAGTAATATCCTGTGGGTGTGTCAAGAATGGAATAGTTTTGAATATATCCAGGTGAATGAGACTTCATATTCTGCAAAAGAGTATCCATCATAATGAAAATCAAGTTAAAGAATGAATATAAAGTAGGTTAGAAATACAGACAACATTTTTAGATATAAAACATACACAATAGAACCAATTTCAGCCTATTCTATTCTTGAAAAATCTCACCACCATGCAAATACAGACAAACAAAATGTTTGAGAAAATTACAAAAAACCAAACCATTTATCCATTTTAATGTTACCTTAATTTCATTTCATGCTTTGAAGAACAATATAACCTGAACTGTTCCCCTGAAGAAAGATTGGAAATCAAAACAGGAAATGCAAATCATATTTAAACAAATAAAATTTTAGAATTAATTGTTTAATGAATTTAAAAAACGATTACAATTTTATAAAATGTATAAAGATACATACCTTGTCCCTCCACCAACTCGAATACCCTTTTGGTAACATCCTGTGGGTGTGTCAAGAATGGAATAGTTTTAAAGATATCCAGATGAATGAGACTTCATCTCCTGCAAAAGCATATTCATCATAATGAAAATCAAGTTAAATAATGAATATAAAGCAGGTTAGAAATATAGACATCAGTTTTAGATATAAAACATACACAATAGCACCAATTTAAGCCTCTTTTATTCTTGAAAATTCTCACCACCATACAAATAGAGACAACCCAAATGTTCCTGAAAATTTAAAAAAAACCATTCAGGAATTTTAATGTTACCTTAATTTCAATCAGGATCATTTAGAACATAACCTATAAGAATGTATATATAATGAATAAAAAATTATATTTGTCTATAATATAAAATTTAAAATAATGTTTCAGGAGCCTACGAAATCACAGTCAGTGATCAGGCTGAAATAGTAGACCCCAGTCATTTCTTATTTCAGGTGACACGTCTAGGATGAGGTACCCAACTTTAGAATATATAATTGAATAATATATAATATATTTCAGAGGTAAATGTTGTCAAAGATGTAAAAAGGTGATTCACAAATGTAGCATATAACCTCACCGTTATTTTAAACTTCAAAATGAAAACTCATATTGTATCATGTTGTGTATGTGATAATATATATGGGTTTTCATTATGTAAATTAGTATTGGAATGGTCTGCAGTAGCAGGGACATAAAAAACAACTTACACTAAAACATTATCACTATAGATGAGGTATTTCATGTCACATGCCCGAGTAAGCAGCAGAGGTGACATAAATTTAGATTAGAAGAAATACAGTAAGATTTTAGGTGAAGTAAGAAAAAATTACAACATGTTTCATGCTTATAAAAAATTGACGACAATGATAAAATGACTTTGTCACCTTTGGATCTATGACTAAAATAGTGGTATGTTAATCCCTATGAAAAACATGGTTTGAAATATTAATACAGTTTATGATTAAATCAACCTCATCAATTTAAGAATGTAGATATAGAAATCAAATAATTTCTTTGATGAAAAATTACCTTGAATTATTGCTACCATTGCATTAAAAAGAGGAGATGCTGAAAAATATAACTAAATAGAAACCTAATAAAGAATTATAGAGATTCTTTGAGTAGCTGAAGATCAAACAAGAACTTGGAAATTATATAAATTTTGCATCCACCAAAGAAAAATCAAATACACCCTACAAAAAATGTATGTGAATGTTGTAAAATAACTACATAGTTAGTGAAACATACCTACAGGCAAGAAGAGATATCTGGGAGTCTATAACTAAAACCCAAATGAAAAGAATGTCATTCAGTCATGACACCATACACAATCAAATCTCTATTCATATATAAGCTCAAAACATTTCCCTTAATGCAGATTTACATAGCCAAAAAAACACCAAAATGAAAAACAAATCAAAGCTCAAAGAAATAATTTACAACATGGAAACCTAGAATGAATTAAATATGATGAAAATGTCAATGGTAGTTGAGGAGGTAAAGAGAACCGATAAATGGGTTACTGAGCCAAGCCATTAGCTGATGCAGAGCTCCTTGACCCTTGATTAAGAGTCGCTGACAACCAAGATTTTGAAAGAACCCCAACTCAATGCCAATAGTATCATCTTGAAGTAGATTAAAATCCACTGCAATATATGGTCGCCACTATTTAATCAGAGGAGGCGTAGAATCCGTATGCGATTAATCTGGAGACGAAGGATGCAGAGCAAGCTGAAGCAGAGAAGGCAAAGGAGATATATTAGGCTGATACGGAGAACATGAAGGAGGAGGCCGAGAAGCCGAACACACACATGGTAGTTGAGGAGGTAGAGGTATCCAACCATGGAGGCCAAAATGACGGAGGAGTGGAGGTAAATCTTAAGGCGTAACCCTATAAGCATCATTGCGAATGGGATGGAAGAGATAAAGGAACTAAAACCCTAATATGGAGCGATGAATCGAGGAAGCGCAGCAAGATGCGTTTAGGTTTGGAGGTAGAATAAGAGAGGATTCAGGGAGGGGAACAGTGCGGGATGGAGGGGATAATCGGGAAGGGGGCAGGAGAGGAGAATCGGGGAGGAGATCAGGAACCTAAGGGATTTGGGGAGGGGAGAAGGAACGAGAGAGTTGGGAGAGGGGAGAGGGGATTCAGGGAGGGGTTTCAGGGAGGGGAGTGTGAGACGGAGGGAAATCCCGATCGGGGATGGAAAGTGGGTTAATTTTTAGGATTTGGAGGGAGGAATAGAGAAATAAGGGTGATGTGGAGGCATGGGAAGGTGACACGTTAGCATGGAAGAAGCCAAGTTTAGTATAGATAATTGATAAGACATTATATAATATATTTATCATATACTATACTATAATAATTATAGGTATATTAATAATAATATATAATCTTATATCTAATATCATTATGTCATAATAATTTATGTTATTAGATAAATATAATTAACATTAACATATAATAGTAATAATAATATTAATTATATATATATATATATATTAATAAGTACTTTCTTTAACTAATTTAATTAATAATATTAATATATAGTTATTTAATTTTAGTTTCATTTTATTTGTTTTACTTGTTTTGTTTTTTCTGTGTTTCGTGCAGGGGGATCTATTCATTGAAGCAGTGATAAAATAAATTGTTCATGGTAAAGGCATGAGAATATTCACGAGTTCATTGCAGGGGAATTTTTTACACTCACTGGGAGTTCACAAAAAGGATGGTGACCAGCGCACTCAAAGACATGCCACGTGGATTGACACTGCCTATGAGTTTAGTTTTCTGTTTTCGTCTCTAAATAAGAGAATGTGCAACTCCTCTCTTCAAGAAAGGGCGGGGGTCGGCATCATATGAGAAGCAGGACACTGGGAGTGGAGTAGGAACATTCTAGAACATCATTTTCATAGAGACAAGTATCCATTATTCCATCGAGAGATACCTCAATCCATCTCATCACCAAAACAGAGGCTGGAAAACATTGAGCAGGAGATCAGTATCGGAGCTGAAGCTGGAGAGAGGAACAATATCACAAGAGATGTTTCTTAATTCATCATTTTTTTCTATCTGTTCTACTGTTTTAATTTGTAATTAAATAGATTAGGGGAATCGGGCTGTATAGAACTGATCATCCATCTATCCGTCATGTTTTGTTAGTTTGATTGCTCAGTGCGATTTCATTGATCGGTTTTCTCTTCTGTTTATTTTGAGTATCGTTTCACATTACCTAGAAACCGACGGGCGTGGTAGTGAATCATTTCACCATGGATCATTGACCGAATTACTGAGAATCGGAAAAGGTCAATGCATCTCTTCTCCAATTTAAGCAGATTTTCCCAAGGGTCAAGATCAGAAGATCGATACTCAAGGAAGTTAATCGAGCTGTGCTGATCCACTGTAGTGACAACTCAGTGGATTAGCACCCTTTTTTTATGCACTGAGTAATGGAGTTAAACTAAACAGAAGTGGGAAATATCTTTTTAATCAGTTCAAAGCATCCTGAGGACCCTAAAATCATCATTACTGTTTGTTCTCTGTTCAAGCCATTAATTTCACCATTTTACCTTCATTTTCATACCCACTATCAGTGTTTGTTTCAATGTTTGCATATAGTTTTTGTTAGTGTTCTATTTTATATTTTTTTGTTTTAGTTTTAATTCGGTCAAACACAACATAAGTCCTTCTCTGTGGTTCGACACCCTTCTTACCACAGTACTAGTAGTTTGTAGGGTTTATAAATTTTAAATTTGCACGCACTCAACGAATGTGCGGCCAATTAGCTTAAGGAATCCCTTATTACTTCTATTCTAAATCTTGGATTCATGTCTAGACCTCATATTATCAAGATCATTCCTTTGAGGTTGGACACCAACCTCCAAAATTACCTATGTGGAGGGACGAGCCACCACTTTAGAAAAATTCCTATAGTAAACCTAGGAAACAAATTTCCCTTCATCTATAGGATGAGAAGGCATGAACTCAACATTTTCATTGCATGAAATTTTACATCTAAATCTATAGTTATAATTTAGATGAGAATACTTTTTGTAAAAATAACTAGTTAAACATTGATGACATTTATCCTTAGAGTGCCCTATACTTTCATAGGTCTTATAAAAACATGCAACTTTTCATATTCAATTTTCAAATAAAACTAATTATAATAATAATATTGATAATAATTATAATAAGTATAATCAATATAATTATTATTGTTATTAACTAACTTTAATATTAAATCTATTTTTAAATTATGAAAATCAAAGGATGTTTATATACATATATTATAAATACATTTATAAAATGTATTAATATATATATATATTACATATGAATTATAAATAAATTTATAAAATAAATTTATATAATGTATTTATTATAAATAAATTTATATAATATTTTTATTTGATATACTAGAAAGGTTAGGGAAGATCCCTTTTATTAAATACGGAAAAAAGAAAATACCAAAAGGAGATGGATGGGGTTATACAAGCATTCATGCCCTCATGCCAAGAGATATAAAAGAAGATAAAATATCATAATCAAACTGATAGGAATCATCATAATCACCATACCATTTAGAGTCAAATTCTAAGGTACCATGAGACCTGGTGACCATAGTTAGCTTCAGATAGGAATAGTCTTTCCTACATCTTGCTTTCTTGGGAGGAACAGGTTGAAAACCTTCATCATCCACAACAACATTTTTTCCTTTGGACAATATCTAACTATAGGATGGTTTTTTGGAGAATCATCCTTGATATCATCCCACCTTCCATGGATGACCTGGGTCTCCCTTAATTTATTTATTTCCTCTTAAATCCTTGAAATATTCCCATCATCACTCTGATTTTGTTTCCCCTCAATTGCAGGAGCGAAGTCTTGCAGACAATGATCCATTTCCAAAGTTACTCTTAGTATAAGGCTACCCTCATCCGATTTGGCATGCTCTCTATGTCTAGTCACTAACATTAGGGCCATATCCCCTAATTCATGAGTCTCTTGTGTCGATTCCTTAGTTGAATGTGATAAACTAGCTCTAACATGCACATTACCCCTATCAAGAGTGGGTTGTCTGTCTCTAGGGAAGTCCACATTGTTTTGTGTAGTCTACTTTCTCAATTTCTTCCTACAATAAGCCTCATAGTGCCCTTTTGAAGAACAAAAAGAGAAAACCACATTCTTGTGAAATTTATCCTTGACATGAACAATAATTTGACACTCTAGATAAAAAATAGGAAGTCTTTCATATTCCAATTTTAAAGGAATATCATCATCTAGTACTAAAAAAACAATATTATGGATCAAGCTAGAGCTCAATTCAATATCTATGAAGACCCTGGCATGGTGATCAAATTTGGTGATCTCAGTATTCCTATCCATTTTGATCAGAATTCCCACAACAGAGGCAATATCAAATAAGAGATTAGGGTGCCATAAATCCAATTAAGGCCAATAATTTTGATTCAGATTTGAGATCTAGTGTTTTTTATGGAAAATGGATTAAATCAAAAATATGACTCTTGAAAGAATATCATACCTGGATTTAAGGCAATTAAACCGAACCCATGCCCTTCTCTTTAGATCCTCTGATCGGAAAATGATGTGAAAGAAACCCCACCTGGGGGAATACATCTCTGGACAGAAAAACCCCATATAGAGGTTAGCATCTGAACTAAATCATCAATTTTTCAGGACATTCCTCCAGCGGGAAGAACAAGCCCAGTGATTATGGAGTATTCACAGATTTTAAATCTGTCAAGAATCACTTCTCCGTTAGTAGTCATGTGGGATGTTTCACCTTTCTTGACTGTTCACTCCAAAGCAACATCTTTTACATGTGCAATGTATCTTCTATTGAGATCTAAAGTGCAAGATTGGGACTTTCTAGTCTTTAGATTTTTCGATTTCTTATCCCCATAGAAAAAACCAGATGGGCGCGTCACCGCAACTTCAGCTGCTGCTACATCAGAAAGATAATGAGGCTTGCCTGCTTCACCCACCAAAGCATATTGTGGTCTCTCAAGAACATCAGATCCATTGCCCACACCGGTCACCACCGTCATAGATCTATATTCATATAACATGCTTAAATATATTTTTAACACATATATACATTTATATGACATATGTCACAACTTGTCCCCTGAGACCTGGGCTGTGACTACCCCAAGCCTGACTCCCATAAGCCAGGGGATGACGACTAGCGCTGAGTAGACATATCCCAAATAAATGGGAGACATTTTCCTAAGTACATGTATATACGCACACAGCTCCAAGCCACAGATGCTGGAAAGTGAAAACACCAAGCAAACAATCACAAGGCATGAAAGTAGAAAACTAATGGTAAACGAGGCCAAAATTCAAACCCAACAAGAAGAAAAGGTACAAGTACAAGTCTCTAGAACTCATCCGCAAAAAAACCCTACCTAAAGGGTAGGAATAGAAACAACTGTCTGAAGCCACAGAAGCACACATCATCTGTCGGGTCACTCCAAGCACCACCTGGCCCCAGTCCACCAAGGATTCCATCAAAGCGTCGATCGTCTACACAAAACATGACACATGCAGGAAAAGCCCGTGTTGGGGTGAGTAAAACAATAATAATTAGGGAACCCCAAAATACAAAGTAAAAGAACAAAAAGGAAACACCACTAAGAAGATACAGTCAGCTCAACACATGTATGTGTCAACAGCACATATAACAAGAACATCCAAGTATACTCATAAAGGATTCCAAGACTCAAGGTCTCATTCACTGTCGGCCATATGGTCCTACTCGTAGCAAGCTCGATCCAAGAGATCTCACTCCTCAAGCTATCTGATAGTAACTATGTAGAATTAGTCTACCAAAAGTATCCGAGAGAAAATTTGGTCTTGATACGTTACAAAGTTCCCTGAGACATCCGGTCTCGCTAAGACAAGAAGTCTTGATATCATAGCCGATCTTTAGCCACATGATTCTACTCAAGGAATATTCAAATCCGATGAGACATACAGTCTCTATAGCAGACTCTCTCCGTATATTCGCAGGAGACCTACTCTACGCCCTCACAGGAGACCTACTCTACACCCTCACAGGAGACCTACTATGTGCCCTCGCAAGAGACCAACTTCGCGCCCTCACATGAGACCAACTCAGCACCCTCGCACGAGACCAACTTCATGACCTCGTAGGAGACCAACTCCACATCTTCGCAGGAGACCAAACCCGCATCTTTTCCACAGCTACTCATAGTATTTCGTCCTCAGCGCACTTGTTTCGTGATCACTTACTCCTTGAGCCAATAGGTCGTACGCCAAACTCCAAAAAAAATCCCATAGATTATCTCAAAAGGACCTCCTCATCACGAGGGTCCCATATCCGAAAATGGATCATCAAACAGACACACGACAGAGAGTTATGGGAATTTCAGTGAAAAGGGGTCGGTTAGGTATGGGTCTGACCTAACTCGCTGGGTCGACCCGGGCCGCTGGGCCTGGCCGAGCCGGCCCGCCCGGTCCAGATGGTGCGGACCGATTTAGTCCACCAGATGTGGACATCTCCACATCCCTTCCTGGTCAACATGGTTGGTCGTCACGTGTCTCACTCGCAGCCATTTCTGTGGGTCCCACCGAGGTCCCACCTAGACCGCGGTTCCCGATCGCGTCTCGATCACGGCCATCGCCGTCACCCGCGGATGGCTGCCACAGGGTCCTCTGTCGGCGTGGTCTTGGACCGTCGATGCCTTGTCAGCATGTTGCACTACCTTTTTCGACCTTTGCTCTGCGGACTTCCATGTTTCTTCTGGTTCCTCATTTTTTGATCTGAAAGATGCTTTGTGATCCTCGGGTCACCACCTTCACTATCATGGGCTCTGATCAATGCCATGATCTGTCCCGATGCAAGTTCATTCAAACACCGATATCTTCTACACCGCTTTGATTCATCCCACACTATCATCATCGCACCTCCTTCATGTCGTTTCAATCCCAGATCCGCGATATCGGATCGTTGCGTCAAGAATCGGGTGTGCAACGATCGATCGATTGCAAATTGTCGAGTCGCGGGCCAAACAAATAACGCCCGTGACAAACGAAGAACGGAGGGAGAAAATCATGATCCAAAAAGGAGGAACAAACCTCAATCATTGTTTTTGATGATCGTAGTTTATTGTCATTAGAACGGTAAACATAAACCAACAACAAATACAATATTTATCTCCCATAACCCTGCAAACAGGTAAAACCCATCCCGAAACAATGATCGATCTGCGGGACAATCTATTTTGTGGATTGGTCCACGTTCATCATATAATATCAAGAATGGGGGGAGGAAAACCATGAATAAGTAAACCCCCTACCTAGAGTTTTGATCGCTCGACATCGAGGTTCGATCGTTGTTGGCGATTTGTCGAGAGTCATCATGATCAGTCGTCTCGTCGATCCTCGATCCTCATCTCATCGCCGTTCATTGTTCGTCAACGAGAGGAAATCATTAAGGCTTTTATCCAATGCTCACAGGGAAGGAAAATTAATCTAATCATGCATCCCTTCCAATGGTTAAAGAAGAAAGATGTGTTTCAGTGTTAAACGTGTTTCAACGTTAAACGCATTTCAGTATTACCGTTGCAGCGTTGCCACACTGTTTCATTCATGAAAGAGAATGGGTTTCCCTATAGCTGCTTCGCCACACTGTGAAATGTTAAAAAGAAATAAAATAAACTTCTTTAAGTTTATTTTATTCTTTTTTAAAATGCCCAAAAATTAACTTTCACAGTCGACCCATGTTGGTCAATGTTAGACCCCACCTAAGTAAAACGCCACATTACGAACTCAACGGTGGTCTCAGATTTAAATCTGAGCCACTGTTCATGAGTTATTAAGATTTTAAAATAAAATAATTTTATTTAATTATTTTATTTATGGTTACATCCTTTTTGTGTTTTCTCATTAGAGACCTACGCTGACTAAAGTTAAGTCGCACCTAGGGTAAACCCATCATCCTAAACGCAACGGTGCCCTCAAATTTCTGATTTGGGCACCCATTTAAGAGTTATTCCATTTATTTAGGAAAATCACTCATGTGCGCTATTAAAAACTTAACATTTTTCATCGAACCATTCCGGGAAAATCGGGCCTTGAAATTGCAGTTCGTCTCAGCTCCTGGTCTTAGAATTTTCCCATAAATTTTCTAAAAAATAAAACCAGGAAAATCCAAGTCATTACAATGTATTATAATATATAATGAATTTACATACTATATTATTATAAAATGTATTTTTAATATATTTTCATAAATAATTCCTAAATACACCCAAATATATATATATATATATATATTATACACGTATAAATAAATAAATATCAACACCCCAACACACACATATTCGAATGCATGTCTTTAGATATTTACATAGATACACATACATACATACATATATGTGTGTCTGTATTTAAAATGTATTTACTTATTATTATTAAATTTTATATTTAAAAAAATAAAAAAAATGAATGAGATCATAAACCTATACTAATATAAGAGATTAAAATGAGTTTATAACCCCTCCTATTTTTTAGATTTTTTTAATAAATAAATAATATATTTAGTAGCAATTTTCTGGAAACTACCGCTAAATTATTATTTAATGGTGGTTTCAATACAACCATTGCAAAATATATAATTTATTTATTAAAAAATCTAAAAAAATAGTAGGGGTTGTAAATTCTTACTAATATAAGTGATTAGTGGGGGTTGTAAAGCACCACTAATCTCTTATATTAACAACGGTTTAGAACCCATCTATTTTTTTAATATATTTTTAATAAATTGATTATATATTTTTTATCCATTGTCTGAAAACCGCCACTCAATATAAATTTAGAAGTGATTTTGGATGAACCGCAACTAAATTACCTAGAAAAATAATTTAGAGGGGTTGTGTATAACACCCTCTAAAAACACCGCTAATTAACAATCTATATATATCTATATATCTATATATCTATATATCTATATATCTATATATATATTGATATATCTATATATCTATATATCTATATATCTATATATCTATATATCTATATATCTATATATATATATATTGATATATCTATATATCTATATATCTATATATATCTATATATATATATATATATATCTATATATCTATATATCTATATATCTATATCTATATATCTATACTAAAGCAGGCTTTTTTCCTGCCATGTGTCAACCGCTCAGCGCTTCTATTAAATCTTCCACCTCCACCCAATTTCACTCCATCGACGTGTAACGCCCTGACCCCAGCTACGCAGAGTCGGTGCATTACTTCGTAACATTGGAATGATCACAAAAGATCAAGTCTCGAAAGACCGATTAGTTTAGTAGCCTTGGAAACACTAGATACATTCATAAGTCTTAAATTACATCATAAAGTGAAAAACTAATAACAAAGTCTTCATAGTCCAGACTCATATCCTCTTCTGACTATCCCTGCAGGTCATTCATAAAATACTTCTTCACATCCTGGAAAATATTAAAACATTGAAAGGGGTGAGCTCAGATGCTCAGTAAGGATAACAATATTCCGGAAGCTTTCATAAATAAACATAAACATTTAAGGCAATGTATAACTAAAACAAAAGCCTTTTAAAATTGAACATCAACATAATATGGCAAAAGTAAAATGAGATAATGCCATTTACTTCTTCACATGGATATTCTACTGGTTGAATAATCACATGCAATATCAATAACCACTTTCATAATGATGGAATGCATAATGCCAGACATTCTGAAACATTTTTTCAAGGCCTCAGCCAAGACGTCTAAAATGATTAAGGCCTCGGCCAAAACCATAAATCAAATTGGGAAAGGGCCTCGGCCAATTCCACGTCTAGTTGTCTCATGAGACCTACCGATGCAATTTTTTTAGAAGATACTTACATTTAAAATTTCTCAAATATACTCCAGTGTTTTTCTGAAAACATTATGAAAGCTTCTGAAAATAAAATAACTAATTCTGAGACTGCTCAACTAATTACAGGCCATGATGGGTCCACGCCCAATCCCTTCCTGTCTACCACACTCGAGAGTCGGGTTTTCTGAAAACATTTTTAAGCTTGCGTTAAATACGTATACATTTGCACTGGATTTTCATATATTGGAGAGAAATATCTCTTTTTTTAAATCATTTAAAAATCACATAATTATAAAAGAAAACCTTTTGAATAAACATAAAAGTTAAAAGGGTTTATACACCGTATAAAAGAAAGTTGTGTATAAAACAAAATATGCCTCAATGAAAGGAGATTGAGACGAAGTGCCCTACAAAGATCATTTTTTAAATAAAATAGATCTATTATGTGTATTAACTATATTTACACATAATGAAAGTATAAATACCAGATAAGAAATAATAATATCTTGACATAATTTGAAAGTAGTAGATTAACCCAAAGAATGGAAATTGGGTTAAAAAATTCCCTTACCTTGCGTCCTGTCCTGACTCGACCGTTCTTTAACCTCCTGAATAATAAACTAGAGTTAATTTCTATTTACTTAAGAACCTTTTTCATGTTCATTATTCCTTTTATATCCCTTATTAGCATGTTATGAACATTATGTAATTATTTAAGTTTATAACGGTCATTTTGTCGATCTTAGGTACTTGAGTCAAAAATAAAATTCTTATAATTACAAGTTGTTCATGTGTCGAAATATCCATTATATCCAGAATTATGTTAATTATTTAGATATCATATATATCATATATATCCAGTATATACATGCATTTATAATATTACATAACATTTAGAGGTAAGAAATGAAATGCACCATTCATGGAGACGGTAAGCCGTACGTACGCATGAACGCTACTTTCATTTCTATTTCATATTTAATGGAATGATGTTATAATTATATAAAGGTATAATATAATTTCAGTATGATATAATTTATAATATCATTTACTCCATCCTTTATACATCCCACATATGGCATTAATGATTCACATCACTTTGAGGGGGCGGTAGTCCGCACTTCCTAAAATGAAATTATCACATTTACCCATAATGGAAATCATAAAGTATGCCATAAATGAGAAATACAGAAGCATAAGTAAAACATAAACATATTATATATCCTATATAAATATAGTGACATCTTAATGGCCACCTTTGAAGGTGTTATATGAGTGTTGAACAATCATCGTTTCGTGAGGTAGAAATTCGCCATCCACAGAAACCGTATGTTCTTTAACCATTAGATGTAGGTGTGTGTAAGTGTAGCTCGAATAATTCTTATAACAAAATCCTAGTATATTTAGTATACTGGTGTTGTTACAAAAGAAATGAATAAAAAGAGTTTAGGGGGTTGGAGAAGAAAAATAAAACAAAACAACATTAGAGAAGACATTACCTCAAAATTGGGTAACTCTTTTTGATTTGAGCCAAAGGCTTCTTTGGGAAGAGTTCTGACCAAAGTGAGGCTTCTAGGAGTAAGGGAAGGAATTTGGGAGAGTATTTGGGCAGAGTTTGGCCGAGGAAAATGGCTTGAAAGTGTGAACGAGGTGGTAGAGGTGGGGGCCTTTTATAAGAGGAGAGGAGGGGCACTCTTGGAAAGTAAAGAAAAGTCACTTTATTATAAAATGAGTTTCAGATTTTAGAGGCCCCACACTTATATAATTCGAGGCTAAGGTGATAAGGGTTCGAAATCTACTCATCCAATAGTCTTTGGACAAGTTTAAGCCTTGGATTGTACATTATCTCTTTATTTTATTTAAATCGTTAAATAATGAGGTCATCGCTGCATCATCATGATGTCATAAATAATTTAATTTATTTAATGTCTAAAAATTATAAAAAAAATAATATGATGTAGGAAATCTTTTTAGCTTTCCAATGACTATTTATAGTCAAAAATATGACTTGTATAACCCCATGTAAATTTTTTTTAGTAAAACATTTCATGTTTGTGTCATTTTTTACTTTAACATTAAATAAAAGGTATTTATGTCATTTTCTAACTAAAGTGGCTCCATGGGGTCCCCAATTTGACCCATGGATTGTCTTGGTCGGCCATGACACATCCAATAGGGGCAGGACAAGTGTAAAGGTCATTCCATATTTTTATAATACTATTTTTACCTTAAATTTTACTAATTACCTTTAATCGCGATTAATTAAACTTAAAAGTTACTATTCACCAAAAAAATTATTTTAATCCCATTGAACCACATTTTACTTCATAATGACAACCATGTATGTCGGATTTTTGAAAATTAAGTCACCGAAGTGGTAATGTTTCATTTAAACGAAAAATCAGTTTTTTAACTACCACTTAGTGGTTTCACTATTCATCAAAAATTGAAGTTTTTCAGAACAATGCCAAAATTTCACCCTAAGATATAATTGATATTCCGAATTCAAAAATGATGTCTATTTTACAAAATTCCAAACATATAAGTTGCATTAATTAATTTTATAATTAATTCCTGCTGTCACAACAAATAGCGTGTTTTTAAGAAACAATTTATATCAAAAGATTGGCAATTGTTTATGTCCAATTTCAATGTTAAATTAATTCTAATGACCACCACTGGATAAAATGGTAAAAATATATTATAATTATACTTTAAAAACACTAAATAGTATAATTTACCACCATAAATTATTTTGATTAAAAAAGTTGTTTTTAAGTATTTTTCACTATTCATAAAAAATTAGAAGTTCTCAGAAAAATACCAAAAATTCAACATAGGCTAATTTCGATATTACGAATACAAAAATGAAGTCCATTTTGAAATATAAAATTTCTATAATTTTAAAAAGTGGTTATTACTATTCATAACGGCTACTTTGATTAGTCGCGGTGTGTTAGAACTCGAACTTGCGTACAATGCAAGCTATTGCATTATTGAAAGAGAGGCGTATCGTGGAAGCTCGGGGTGTTACATTCTCCCCTCCTTCAATAAATTGCGTCCTCGCAATTTGAAATTTTTCTTTGAAAATAAAAGGTTTAAAATAGAAAATACCTTTGTGGAAAACCCACATCGGAGATAAGGTTAATAAAATTTAGCCTTAATAAGAGGGAAATGGAAATGAAAAAGTCACCACCCAATTATGATCTCGATTAGGAGAACATTGGTGGAAATTAGAGACATATAATTGGAGGAAAAATGTAAATATTTGTAGGGAGTGATTGAGGTCATCAATCACAATCAAATGTCAAATTGAGGGCCTCAAAGCCTTCAATCTATGTTGATTTAAAATATCATCAGTTCAACAAGACATAAGGTATTAGGATAACACATTTTTTTGTTTTAATATCCCTTTACTAAAGTTTAAGAATTAATTTATTCATTGAATAAGAGATAGGTATATATATATTTATGCTTGACAATTAGAGTTTCAACCTTCAAGTCATCTTTCACTGAAAAAGATAATAGAACTCAAAAATATTATACTTATCCTAATTGTATAAGGTTCCAAATGTTAACACATACCATTTAGATTAGTAAAATTATTTTGTAACAACCAGGGACTTCCTGTAGGCTAGTGGTAGGAAATAAAGGCCTGTCGCACTATGGTTGTGGGTTCGATTCCTGCAGCTTTGTCTGACGCGACGGGTTATGCCCCACCATACAGGTTGTCCTTTTCCTAAAACTATAGTATTATAATATTCCAAAAATAATCTTCATAAGTTTTTTAACCATAAACAAAACTATCCAAAGATCAACTTAATCCACTCCAACCTTTATAGTTATCCAAAATACCTCTGTCCAGACTCTCTCTAAAAGGTCTCTTAATTCCAAAATCAATTTATCAGATTCCCCAAACAAAGTAAAGTTTCTCTTATTGTCACATACTAAAAATATAATTACCTTCATCATATTAAAACCTTACTAAAACAACAAGTACTGCAGTACAATCCTTATATATATATCACATTATTCTAATAACCAGAATATAATCCATGAGTCCAAAAGCACCAATACATTAATTATTCCACTTCAACTGTAGTAACAACATAAAATTGTCCTTGATCCCTTGGCCTTTTCTGAGGTAAGTTTCCCCGACGCTTAGGACATTCATTTGCATAATGCCCCATTTACCTACAATTGTAGCATTCAACATTGATAGCCTCTTTCTTTCCCTTGCAATCACGCACCTTGTGACCTTTTTCTCCACATTTATAACAAACTCCCATTCCTTTTAGGCAAGTACCAGGGTGATTCTTCCCACAATTATCACATAATGGAAAATCCTTCTTTCCCTTTTTCCCTTTATCTGTCTCTTGTTCCACCGTTCTCTTCTTCTCTTGCTTTACTTTGTTGTCATAAGACTTAGAGAATTCCTTTTCTGTCTTGATAGCATATGAGACAATATCTTCGTATGTTGAGAAAGATTGTGATACTAAAGCTCTATGGAGAAATGGTTTTAACCCATCAAAGAAACGATCAATCTTACCTCTTGGGTTACGTATATAATCTGCAGCATACCTCACCAACCTTGTAAAGTTGGCCTCATACTTTGCGACATTCTCATCCTCCTTTTGTCTCAGACTCAAAAATTGTCTTTCCATATCTACTCGATGGTCATGTGGAAAGTATTTTTCTAAGAAAAGATCTTTGAACTCTCTCCATTCCATATGTGATACTTCTTCATCTTCCTTTGTGTTTTGAATCAGCGACCACCATTGATCGGCATCTCCTATGAGGCGGTAAACTGCCATGATAACCTTTTCCCTTTCACTACTCCCCAAGGCGTGGAATATTTTCTCTAAGGAGTTTATCCATTGCTCAGCTACTAATGGATTTGTACCCCCATTAAATGTTGGTGGTTGTTGCCTCATGAAGCGGTCTAACATTGATCCTCCACGTTGTGGATCAGGGTGATCCATACGAGTAAGGTTATTATTCATAACCTGAGTGAGTTGTCCCAGTATGGTAATAAGTTGATCAGCACCAGTTGTATCTCCAGATCCACAATAAATATCTTGAGAAGGAGGGCAATCCCTACACGGAGTGCGTTCATTGATACAGTTTCCATTCCTTCCACTAGGCGCCATTTCTAAACAATGGCATAAACTATATTAGTTTATGAATCAAAATACATAATTCCATACTTGTAAGATACTTAACATAAATTGAACTATTTATGGATATAATCCATAATTATAAAAATGTTTTCTTTGAGAAAGTATATACTCATAACCCTTCATAGTGGTTTGTAAAGAAAATGAGAATTATCCTAAGCATATCCCCCGAGAGTGTCGTAACCAAGAGTGCATCAAGGCCCATTGTCGTGCACTAGTTCCCGTTCGAGTCTAGCTCAAAGCGGTATTTTCGGGTTTTACCCCTAGGTACATCTGTGCCAGAGCCGCCTCTACCTGGTCGTATCCAGACAGGGATGTATTGCTCGGAAAACTCACAAAATCTCTATAATATCAAAATTCTAGGAAGTTCTTCTATACTAATCCTTAAAGTCTATATTCGGACTATGTGCTCTAATCAGAGTTTATCTAAATCTAGCTTCCAAGGTTAGTACTAAACTGCCTCTGATACCAACTGTAACGCCCCGACCCCAGCTACCCAGAGTCGGTGCATTACTTCGTAACATTGGCATGATCACAAAAGATCAAGTCTCGAAAGACCGATTAGTTTAGTAGCCTTGGAAACACTAGATACATTCATAAGTCTTACATTACATCATAAAGTGAAAAACTAATAACAAAGTCTTCATAGTCCACACTCATATCCTCTTCTGACTATCCCTTCAGGTCATTCATAAAATACGTCTTCACATCCTGGAAAATATTAAAACATTGAAAGGGGTGAGGTCAGATGCTCAATAAGGATAACAATATTGCGGAAGCTTTCATCAATAAACATAAACATTTAAGGCAATGTATAACTAAAACAAAATCCTTTTAAACTTGAACATCAACATAATATTGAAAAAGTAAAATGAGATAATGCCATTTACTTCTTCACATGGATATTCTACTGGTCGAATAATCACATGCAATATCAATAACCACTTTCATAATAATGGAATGCATAATGCCAGACATTCTGAAACATTTTGTGAAGGCCTCGGCCAAGACGTCTAAAATGATTAAGGCCTCAGCCAAAACCATAAATCAAATTGGGAAAGGGCCTCGGCCAATTCCACGTCTAGTTGTCTCATGAGACCTACCGATGTAATTTTTTTAGAAGATACTTACATTTAAAATTTCTCAAATATACTCCAGTGTTTTTATAAAAACATTATGAAAGCTTCTGAAAAAAAAAAATAATTCTGAGACTGCTCAACTAATTACAGGCCATGATGGGTCTACGCCCAATCCCTTCCTGTCTACCCACTCAAGAGTCTGGTTTTCTGAAAACATTTTTAAGCTTGCGTTAAATACGTATACATTTGCACTGGATTTTCATATATTGGAGAGAAATATCTCTTTTTTTAAATCATTTAAAAATCACATAATTATAAAATAAAACCTTTTGAATAAACATAAAAGTTAAAAGGGTTTATACACCATATAAAAGAAAGTTGTGTACAAAACAAAATATGCCTCAATGAAAGGAGATTGAGACGAAGTCCCCTACAAAGATCATTTTCTAAATAAAATAGATCTATTATGTGTATTCACTATATTTACACATAATGAAAGTATAAATACCTGATAATAAATAATAATCTCTTGACATAATTTGAAAGTAGGAGATTAACCCAAAGAATGGAAATTGGGTTAAAAAATTCCCTTACCTTGCGTCCTGTCCTGACTCGACCGTTCTTTAACCTCCCGAATAATAAACTAGAGTTAATTTATATTTACTTAAGAACCTTTTTCATGTTAATTATTCCTTTTATATCCCTTATTACCATGTTATGAACATTATGTAATTATTTAAGTTTATAACGGTCATTTTGTCGATCTTAGGTACTTGAGTCAAAAATAACATTCTTATAATTACAAGTTGTTCATGTGTCAAAATATCCATTATATCCAAAATTATGTTCATGATGTAGATATCATATATATCATATATATCCATTATATACATGCATTTATAATATTACATAACATTTAGAGGTAAGAAATGAAATGCACCGTTCATGGAGACGGTAAGCCGTACGTACGCATGAACGCTACTTTCATTTCTATTTCGTATTTAATGGAATGATGTTATAATTATATAAAGGTATAATATAATTCCAGTATAATATAATGTATAATATCATTTACTCCATCCTTTATACATCCCACATATGGCATTAATGATTCACATCACTTTGAGGGGGCGGTAGTCCGCACTTCCTAAAATGAAATTATCGCGTTTACCCATAATGGAAATCCTAAAGTATGCCATAAATGAGAAATACAGAGGCATAAGTAAAACATAAACATATTTTCTATCCTATATAAATATAGTGACATCTTAATGGCCACCTTTGAAGGTGTTATATGAGTGTTGAGCAATCATCGTTTCGTGAGACAGAAATTCGCCATCCACTGAAATCGTATGTTCTTTAACCATTAGATGTAGGTGTGTGTAAGTGTAGCTCGAATTCTTCTTATAAAAACATCCTAGTATATTGATGATACTGGTGTTTTTATAAAATAAATGAATAAAAAGAGTTTAGGGGGTTGGAGAAGAAAAATAAAACAAAACAACATTAGAGAAGACATTACCTCAAAATCGGGTAACTCTTTTTGATTTGAGCCAAAGGCTTCCTTGGGAAGAGTTCTGCCCAAAGTTAGGCTTCTAGGAGTAAGGGAGTGAAGTTGGGAGAGTATTTGGGCAGAGTTTAGCTGAGCCAAATGGCTTGAAAGTGTTAATGAGGTGGTAGAGTTGGGGGCCTTTTATAAGAGGAGAGGAGGGGCACTCTTGGAAAGTAAAGAAAAGTCACTTTATTATAAAATGAGTTTCGGATTTTAGAGGTCCCAAACTTATATAATTCGAGGATAAGGTGATAAGGGTTCGAAATATACTCATAAAATAGTCTTTGGACAAGTTTAAGCCTTGGATTGTACATTATCTCTTTATTTTATTTAAATCGTTAAATAATGAGGTCATCGCTGCATCATCATGATGTCATAAATAATTTAATTTATTTAATGTATAAAAATTATAAAAAAACTACTATGATGTAGGAAATCTTTTTAGATTTCCAATGACTATTTATAGTCAAAAATATGACTCTTATAACCCCATGTAAAAATTGTTTTTGTAAAACATTTCATGTTTGTGTCATTTTTTACTTTAACATTAAATAAAAGGTATTTATGTCATTTTCTAACTAAAGTGGCTCCATGGGGTCCCCAAGTTGACCCATGGATTGTCTTGGTCATACACGACACATCCAATAGGGGTAGGACAAGTGTAAATGTCATTCCATATTTTTATAATACTATTTTTACCTTAAATTTCACTAATTACCTTTAATCGCGATTAATTAAACTTAAAAGTTACTATTCACAATTTTTTTTTTTAATCCCATTGAACCAAATTTTACTTCATAATTACAACCATGTATGTCAGATTTTTGAAAATAAAATCACATAAGTGGTAATGTTTCATTTAAACGAAAAATCAGTTTTTTAACTACCACTTAGTGGTTTCACTATTCATCAAAAATTGAAATTTTTCAGAACAATGCCAAAATTTAACCCTAAGATATAATTGATATTCTGAATTCAAAATTGATGTCTATTTTATAAAATTCCAAACATATAAGTTGCATTAATTAATTTTATAATTAATTTCCGCTGTCACAACAAATAGCGTGTTTTTAAGAAACAATTTATATCAAAAGATTGGCAATTGTTTATGTCCAATTTCAATGTTAAATTAATTCTAATTACCACCATTGGATAAAATGGTAAAAATATATTCTAATTATACTTTAAAACCACTAAATAGTATAATTTATCACCATAAATTATTTTGATTAAAAAAGTTGTTTTTAAGTATTTTTCACTATTCATAAAAAATTAGAAGTTCTCAGAAAAATACCAAAAATTCAACATAGGCTAATTTTGATATTACGAATACAAAAATGAAGTCCATTTTGAAATATAAAATTTCTATAATTTTAAAAAGTGGTTATTACTATTCATAACGGCTACTTTGATTAGTCGCGGTGTGTTAGAACTCGAACTTGCGTACAATGCAAGCTATTGCATTATTGAAAGAGAGGCGTATCGTGGAAGCTCGAGGTGTTACACGACGTCTAACCTCTCCATCCCGTGATATCGCTCTCCCTATGCTAGGGTTTCTACCGCATCTCCGGTCACGCTTCTGGCACTCCATCTACAAACACCACCCTTCAGCTCCCCGTATCCGGCATTCCTGGATCCTAATCTCCATCTCCTCCTGCTCCATGTCTTCGGCACTCCTCGTCTCATCGTCTTCTCATCTCCATATTGCCTCTCAAACCAATTTCACTCCCTCGATATCTATCCTCTCCAGGTCACGATTTACCTCTCCATGTAGGGTTTCTGCCTTGTATATTCTCCCACCTCAGGCACTACGTCTACGGACACCACTCTTCGATTACCCATCTCTGACACTCTTGGATCCTCATCTTCCTCTCCTCCTGTTCCCCATATCTGGCAGTCCTCGTCTCCTCATCTCCTCGTCTCGGTCTCCATTCAAAGCAATCTGTCTCCCCATCTCTAGCACTCCATCCCATCACTTTAGCTCTTTGTGCACTGCTATCGCCTCTATCACTCCTACCTCCATGCCTCCATTCACCACACATCGACCCCCTGCCTCTGTTCACATTCCTTCTCTCCGTTCACCGTTCCTCTGCATAAGGTCAGTTTATCTCCAAACATTCTGTAGTTCTTTATATCTTCTGTTCAATTTATAGTTCTTCCATTTTCTTAAAAATTTTTATTATGTCATAATAGTAAAACTATTCTTCCAATTAATCAATTACAATAACTTTTTCAATACTTGATAATATTTATTCATAGATTATTTTTTTCTGTGTTCACACTTTCTGTACAAGCATAACAAAACATGTTGAAATTTAGGTATGGATAGCTGACTTTATTCACTGGACTGTATATAAAAAAATATTTTTGTTCCTCTCTTTTATATTGATACATTCAAGTTAGACACTTAAAAAATTTGTTTAATTTTATATATCATTCAAGTCATTGCTTTACATTGCCTAAGAATCACATTATTCTTGTATGCTTTCTTCAGTATGGATTCTTAAACTCAACTTTTTTATTTCCATCGTATATGGTTTTTTAGTATCAATTTCTATTATCATTGTTTCTCAAATCATCCTTTGTTTTTAATTTATCTCTGGATATAACTTATTTCAATATTCGCGGATGTTTATAGCTATAGAATTTCTTATTGAAAGCATCAGCATCACATCTATTCACATATGTTCTGTATGAGATGTTTTCTGGAGATGTTCACATATGTTTTGTTCACATATGAACACATATGTTCTATCAATGGTTAGTTCTGTCTAATTTTCTTGTCTGAACCTATATACTTCTAACTACTTTACATACTAACACAAATTAGTCATATCTAACATCTTCTATGTTGATAGTGCCTCCAGAATCAGCAGCCGAGACAAAAATCTCTACAGAATCAAATAAGAAAACGCAAAGAAAACATGCCTACGGAGAATCTCCACTTCCATTATGTAAGTATGATGTCAATGTTCTTCTAAATAACTTGTATATTTTATTTGAAATTTTATTTTCTGAATAACTTGTAGATTTGAAGCTCATATATGTGTTTTCATTTGAACTCTCAGATCGATTGCAGATTGTAATTGTCCCTTCAATGCATTTTTCTTCTTTCATTTTATTTAATGGTTTAATTCATACCTAGGTTGTATATTATATGTTTTAACTAGATTATTTCTTTGGCACAAGGAGGATATGAATTGACGCCAAATCTCCTCAGGTTTACAGGAAATAAAATTATTTTTTATCAAATTTTTTCTTCAATCAGAATTGATGTCTTATCATTGATGAATTTAAGGTTATAACCTTTTTCTCTAAAAATTCATGTTAGACACTGAAAGAATTTGTTTAATTTTATATATCATTCAAGTCATTGCTTCACGTTGCCTAAGAATCACATTCTCTTACTTAATAACCTAACCACATCATCAAATGAAGATTAAATGTTGATTTGAGATCTTATTTGTTCCTATCCCCTGGCATGTAGCATAGAGACTTTGAAGCCTCCACTAATTTAAGGTGACGATTCCCTCTCCACCGTGAAGGTAAACACTCTAACGGGAAATGTTGAATCTCAAGTCAATGGTCAATTTCTCATCACTCAATAATTAATTGGTTAATTTAGTTTGTTGACTGTAAAAAAATTACTTTGCAGGGACTGTACGGTTGAAGTCTTTACCTTTTAAACAACGGTTTACTTCAAAATCTCCAACGTGGGTAAAGCAGTAACTTGTAATTACAACTGGTTGGAAAGGATCACAATTTATTATTTTGTATTTTTTTTGTAGATACTGTAAGATGTAGTTACATCAATAATTGATGGGTTGAAAAGATTTTACATTGAAAATATTAAGCCACTGAAAGTTTCCTATTGTTTTTGTGATTTCAGATCTCCCTTATTGGTAAGAAGATTGAACACATAATGAATATGTTTTTCTCCCCTTCTAAATTAAGTCATCTTCATGTGGGATATATTGTGCCAAGTTTTCAAATTAAATGTGATTTCTGTTTCTGCTTATAGAAAAATAGTGATATCAATGCAAAGCCTATGGTTATGCTTCTTGGTCAGTATTCAATTGGAAAAACTACCTTTATAAAACACTTTCTTAAGAGTGACTACCCAGGTAAGAAAGATCCTTTTCCACATTTTTTTGGGTTTCTTTATTTTTAAAGAATGATTAATTATATGGTTAAAATTTTCTATTTCATTCTTTCATTTAATAATACTCATATTTATTTATTTATATAGATTCTTTTCTTTTTCTTTGTTCAACTTACTAAATATACAGGAGTTTGGTTTGAAGGATAAAATTCCTTTCTTTTCCTATTTGGGGAAAGCATGTCGTTTTAATCACTCTACAAAATAATTTTCTCTTTTGACCAAAATCCAATTCAATGTACCTTATGATCCCTATTTCATATGGTGTGATTAATGGATCATTGTGTTATTTTACCCAGTCTGGACCCGATGAAAGGAGCATTCCTAGAATCAAAATTTCAGTTCATGTAGACATGCCGTTTACTGGCCTCACAACTTTTGGGGGATCTTTCTTATCCAAATTTGAGGGTTCTCAAATGCAACATCATGTGAGATAAATACTAATAGGGGTTTCATCTATAACAACCATTTAATATAAATTTCATTGAATCCTTCTTTAATATTCTAGATATTGGATTGCATCACATTTGTGGACACCCCTAGGGTTTTATCAGGAGAGAAGCAATGAACACAACAAAGATATGATTTCACTGGCGTAATTTCTTGGTTTGCAGTGAAGTATGATCTCATTATTCTCTTATTAGATTGTAATAAACTCGACATCAGTGATGAATTCAAATGAGTGATCACTTCTCTATGTGGTCATGATGGCAAAATATGCTTGGTTCTTAACAAATCTGGCCAGGTTGACACTCAGCAAGTAAGTTGCATCGTAACCTATCGTTTAATGTCAAATTCATTTCCCATTAGACATTAATGAAACTATTTAATTTCAAATTGTATCTTATGATATTATATGGTGAATTGATGTGGTCTCTCGGATTCAATTTCAGTTGTCCTGTTTGAAAAACAAGTCATGCAATATATACATAAAACAACTTCAAAATTACGAGCTGGTTTGATACAGATAAAACCAATTTGTTTATATAATCTCAATATATTAATGAAATATTACAAATAACATTGCTTATCATTTTTTAATTTGGATGATGATGAGTTTGGTTTTCCTCTAGAGTTGAACTTTTTCAAATCAAATAAATTCCTGTTACCAATTGATGTAACTAATTACAATATTCAAAATTGGAATTGTTCGTTCAAAAAAATATCTACAAAGTACTTTTTATCAACAATAATGACAACTACATCAGTATATTTACTAAAAACTTTTAACATATTCAGGTAGTAGTGTATAAATATTTCTAATTTTATTTGAAAAAAAATACATAAAATATTAAAGTTTTCCTCATTATTGAATATGGGAGATTAAAGCAGTGAGTCATCACAAGTAAGTAGTGGCATCAAATATATCCAGGTACATTTTCTTTTAACTTCTTGGATTTGTTTTATTAACAAATGAAAATCACATTATTGTTCTATTAATTTTAACATTTCATGATAGGAGTATCAAACTGTTAGGTATTCTCCAGGGAATTCAAACATTGGCATGTGATTTGATACTTCAACCTCAAATATGTTTACTAAGGTATTTAATTTTTATCTTTACTGACTACTAATTTATTTCCATTAACATAACAACATATTCATTACTTCAATGGAGAAAGTGTGTTCTAAGTATTTCAAACAAACTATTCTTTCCATCATATTCTTTCTACAGTTAGATAACTGCGTACAATTAAATATTTGGTATGTGTCTTAATGATTACAATTGCCTTATGCACTAGCTCCAAATCCATCTAACAATATTCTATTTGGAGAAAAACCTATCACGTGATTTTCATAATGATAATGGAGTGCAAAATATTGTCCAGATATGTCCAGACAGCGCACCTACAACAAGTAAATGTCCTAGTGTAGTGCAGTATTAATCCATTTGTCTCTTGAAATTTGACATGACTATAGTAGTAATGTGAATATATTCCTATCAACACTGTTACATTTATTGAAATTTAACTATTTCTTTGCATTCCAAACACTACAGGGTTACTTTACTTACAATCATTTTCCTTGTGATTATTTCATAATACTGTAATATTTTTACTTGAAATATTCCTAACAACCCTTAAATTTTTTGTAGGTTAAGGGAATTTGACTAGCAGGAAAAGGGTAATTTTTTTTGATTTATTTGACCTTTCAACCAAATGTTATTACTTATATTTTTACTATGGTTTGTGTAGGTTTGGTGGGTGTCTTCATTTTTAAGCATTTTTTATACTTATTTTCATCCCCCATCAATAGTTTTATGTTCTATTATGTTCCTTTTCTTTCCTCATTAACAATTTGATGATCAATTGAGTTCTATAGAGTGCTCTATACATTTTTCTATTTCATAATTTAAGAGTTTGATGTGAGTTTTTGTTTTCTAAATCTGATCTTCATGTTGGTGTGACTTTAATTTCAGTTTTGTTTAGTGTTAAATTTTACTGACTACTCTGTTTTGTACAGATTTTCCAAACCTTGAGAATGAAGTATTTTCATATGATTGTGTTGTGATTAAGTGAGATTTTTCTCTATTATGGGATATTTATCTCAGGGGAAAATTCAATGGACCGGTATATGCAAAGGTGTAGATCAGTGGGTCATGTCTATGAGAAGCCAGTAGTACTTCAATTTCTCTAATCCTTGCATAGTAGAGAACATAAATATTGATAAATGTTATTGGGTTGATGGAATGAATGTATTAAATTTACAAGTATGGAGGAGAAACATAAGATAAACTTGTCATTTTTGGCTCAAGGAGGTTTGATCTTGGAATTTTTTTTACCAACAAATTCTTCATGTATGGTTAATGAATCAGTATGTTTGTATTTTTTACAATTAAAGGGGTAAATGATAGTCACAATAATGTTGTTGAGTTTGAAGTTTATAAATTTCACTTTATTTTTTGTTGAGCTTCACTTGACATTGAGATATTATACTATACAATGAGTTGAAGTCAACTATATTGAGTATCTTGTCAGCTTCATCAAGTTTGTTACGATATTAAAAAAAATTGATATTTTAATATATAAATTATTAATAAATTATATTTATTATTTCAAAATATTTATAAATCCCTTTTATATGTTTTTTTAATTTCATATGCATTAGTAATGCTTAAATGGGTGGGTTGGATTTGTTCATTTTAAAAATCAAATCAAATTTGAAGTTTGTAAACCAACATTTCACTGAGTTTTGAGTTGTGTGTTGAGTTTTAGATAAATATCAAGTTGGATTCTTGTAATGTATCACTCTACTCAACAAAAATACATCCCTGGTCTATAGTATGAGTTGTTTTGGTTGTTTTTTCCAGTGTATATATTCAATTTCAAATAAATGTTTTCAGTGTGCAAGGTTTCAAAATTTAATGCTTGCATTTCCTTATGTTTTTTATTAGTTTATGATGGATTAAATTGAAATTTCAGAACATGTTTGGTAAATCCATTTTTTCGGTTTTAATGAATTTGAATAAAATGACATATCTTGGAAAATTTCTAATCATTAAGCTTATTTTCATTAAATCATTTTTAAGATTTGAAAGGTGTTCATTCATTTTTTTGGTTAATAACACTGTAATATGTAGTTACAATCCAAATACATCGATATATTATGAATTCAGTATCCTTTTTAATGTAAATTTTCAATATGTCTACATATAAATATATGTTTGTATTATGATAACTATATGTTTGTATTATGATAATTATGTCATTTGTTTCCAGTTTACCAGATTACACAAAATTAAATTAGGCATGTTTCCCTCTAGTAAAACAGAATTCACATTTTATGAAATCTTATGATCGCTTCCAGTTAAACATAATAACCAATTTCTGAATAGTGATGTTTGTTTCCAGATTTCCCATTTTCTGATTATACATATTTCATTCCAAAAAAATGTTATCTAATTTTATGATATCTCATGTTTTTTCCTACTATAAAAGAAGTGTATAATGCAAAGGCAACATTCAAGTTTGGGGCTCCAATTCAACATCATGTCACAGATATGCATCTGAATATAGATATGTCAACTGTTTTTTCCCAATGGAATTATTCTGATTGTACCTACTATTATGTTCTTCTGTTGCATGTCATTGTTGTTTTATTGTGTTACCTCACGGGGAGTTTACATTGCAGTGTGTGTTTTTTTTTCTGTTGGAACAGAAGTCTACAACAATGTTGTCCCACACCAGGAGCCTGCTGCATCGTCAATTCATGAAGTGGATATCACACTGGCGAAGCCTGATGTGGTGGTGAAGTCCAAGTTCACTGTTGGGTCGTTTCATGGTATCATTTTGAAGCATTCCATCCCTTTCTCTCTCTATTCATTAATTTCTTCATTTATTAGTATGTACAGTTAATTTTAAACATTTTTTGTATCTGTAGATAGAAATGTGATTATAAAATAAAAACATATATTTTAATTACATTTTAATGGTATTAAATGTTCATTTTTGATCTTATGGGCTTGAGTTAGGGCATTTTCATTATGAACATCCATTCTCATCATTTGTGCACTTCATGCCTAATATACACCAATTTAGGCCCAATGAGTCATCTGATTCTAAGGAATGTAATTATAAATATTTTAATTTGATATTTTGTAAAATATATCTACACTTAAATTTGAACATTTTTCATTCAGGGATCAATGGATGATTCATAAAAGATGATGGAGATATTTGGAGATGAATGGAAGCAATTTTAAGAGAAGACAGATTGGAAACCATCCCACTTATGAGACTATGGGGCCCAACATAAAGACCCAATGAATCCCAAATTTTGTGGGATGATAGAATATATGTATAGGAACAAATCACTCTTCATGATCAAATGCTAATTCGGCCTCTATGGTGGTCATTAAGGCGGCCCAAGTTAGAGATACAATTCTGGGCCAGATTCTATGGCCCAGAAAAACATCCCACAAATTTGATCATATCTCGGAATAAAAAACTTAAAATGGTCCCAACTTTTACATGAGGTTATAAGACATCAGGAGATCCATTTTATTCTTCTATGGACCACTCTTATTCGGCCATCTAGAAGGTCTTACAGACGCGTCTGTTCGGTGAAGGAAAGCTGGCTGCCACCTCGGGTCAAGGGTGGAAAAATCAACTCCCCCTTACTTTCCACCCACCTATGGCCTACAAAAATTAATTGAGGAGACTTGGAATGTTGGAGGCTCGACCCAAGGGCTCAAAAATTCCTATTTAAGGCAGTTTTATTGGAGTATTGAAGGATCTTTGGTGCTTGGTTCAATTGTAATGTTATGCTGCGATTTTGTTGTCTCAAATTTGTCTTTCACTTGTAAGTTGTTCAATTCACTTTAGTATCTTAATAAAAGTTATTATTATCCTCTTATTATGTTGTTATACATATCAATTTGATACCGTTGCCTCAAGTTGTTAATTTATTGATACCAAATCTTGTGAAATTATTCACACAACGGTGGAGTGATCATTTTATTTTTGTTGTTTTCTTTACTTCTCCATGTCCTCCCTCATGAGTCTACTTTCCGCTTCCATTGAAACCATAGAATCAATGGAGAGCTAACCCACTTATGGTTTGATCCAAGGGAGTATCAAGGGGATGGATTGGATGTTATTTATCACCCCATTAATGTATAATCACTTCTTAAATTGAGATTTTTTATTTGATGATTTTTAAACTCCATCGTCCTTGTTGAATTTAAGGCCACACACTTCATGTGCTAATACGAACCTTTACCTTGAAGTGATAAAAACTTTGATCCTTAAAGTGTATAGGTGATTAGTATTAAAGGGTGTAGGCATTGAACCAGTAAATGATTATGTTGTTTTATCTTCTTAAATGAACCCATCTCAAATATAAGAAATTGAAATCTTTGAAAAGGAAATACGTCCAATCCACCCCGAGCGATAACCTAGGATCTACTCATTCTTTTAAATTGAATTCACTTAAATCTGTTAGATATCCTCTAAACTCATCTAAAATCAATCCAAGTTGGACACTTCATAGCTGAAAACAGTCCATAGAATGTGCGTGTCTATAGGTTACTTCTTAGGTCTCTGTGGATTCGACAACCCAACCTAGACTACAAGGACCGTTCTACCTTCATCTCTTGGGTAAATTTGAGCGAGAATCAAATTTTGGCGCCGTTTCCGGGGACCCAAGTAAGTCATCTAAACACCCATTCTATTCTCCCCCATTTCTTCTTTTCTCAACTAAATTCTCTTATCTTGTCCCTTTCTCGTTTTTTTTTCTTTTGGCGCATGTCCGCCTACACCCGCGATCAATCAAACCGTCTAGTTAGGGTGGATAGTCCTGGGGTTGGGGAGTCAAGTACACCAAGGGAACTCTTTCCATTAGATCCTAATCTTCCTAACACCCCCGAGTCAAAAATTGATCCCATTTCAATGTAAGGTCTTCAATGAAACCAACTCATAAACCCGGGTAAAAACCAAAATGGAAACCCAAATGAGGCAGCCCCAAACTTGGGGAATGCGATGGATCAAACCATGAATGACTACCTCACACCTTCCTAGACCAATGCCCCATGATGCATTATACACAATTCCCTAGGAGATTCCAACTACATCTTTAAACCCCATGTCCTAAACCACCTTCCACATTCCATGGAATGGAGTCCGAGATGCCCTACCTTCACATTAAGGAGTTCAATGACATTGTAGAAACCATGTGTCCCCCACATCAACTAGAATCAGCTAAGATGAGACTATTTTTGTTTTCTTTAAAGGATCGAGCTAAAAATTGGCTAAACAATTTGAGACCATCATCCATCAACTCTTGGGACCAACTACAAAGATAATTCTACAAAAAATACTTTCCCCACCACAAAACAATTGCACTTAAAAAGAGTATCCAAAACTTTTTGGAAAAAGAGGGAGAGTCATTCTATGAAACATGGGAAAGGTTCAAAGACACTCTAAACATGGTTCCACACCATGGTTTTTCTATTCCTGAACAAGTGAGAATTTTCTATGAAGGGTTGGGTCCAGGGAACAAACAATTCATTGACATGATGTGTAATAGAACCTTTAAAAACAAAGCCCCAAATGATGCTTACGAGTATCTAGAAAGCCTTTCTGAACAAAACCAAACAAACTAGTGGAATTCAAACACTTAGAGAAGAGGAAAGCCTTAGGTCTAAACTCGCAGCACTCTCTAGGAAGGTTGAAGAGATAGACCTTAGGAAAGTCCATGAAATCCAAACTGTAGACCTTGTTTGCACAATTTGTGACAAACATGACCATAAGACAGACAACTGCCCAACTATTCCATCCATCAAGGATGTTCTTTTAGGAGGATCTGCAGTGGAAGTAAATGCTTTGAACTTTGAAAAGCCTCAATACCAAAACACCTTCAACCCAAGGTATAACGACCACCCAGGCTTTCGATGGAAAGATAACCAATAACCTAGCCAACCATAGGGACAAAATACTTACCCCCATCAGAACTACCAATCCCATAACTAGTTCCAAGACCAACCTATCCAATACCAACAGCCACCGGTCCATTTTCAACAAACCATCCCACCTCCAAAATATCCCCTCAGGATAAACCAATCTTCTCAAGCACCAACCCAAACTGTTCCACAAATCCTACTAGAACAAGTATGAAAAAAATGGAGAGGATGAACTCAGAGGTATCTTCCCTAAAACAATAACTTCAAACCATCAAAACTGGAAAGGCACCCATGCCTACTCAGGCGGTGCCATCCTCAAATTCAAGGGGAGAGTCAAGTTTTACTAAAAAAACTCATGAACAACTAAAGGTTGTGACTGTTTTAAGAAGTCGGAAATCAATTGAGAAACCTAAAAAACTAATTCAAAACACACCTGAAGATTCAAACTTGTATGAAAATTCAAATGAACCAAATGATAAAATTGGAAAACATGATAACATTGTCAAAGAAAAAACTCTTCAACAAACAACCCCACAACCTGTACCATTTACTCAATGTATGAGGGGGAAAACCAAGCCTGAATTGAGTGAAACATTGAGGGAAATCTTTTCACAAGTAAAGTTGAACATACCCCTTCTCGATGCCATCCAAACCATACCTACCTACTCAAAGTACCTCAAGGACTTGTGCACTTTTAAAAGAAAATTTTCACATAAAAACCAAGTCCTTTTGGATGCTAATGTGAGTACCACCATTCAAGGGACCATTCCTCCTAAGTTGAAAGACCCGGGTTGCCCTTAAATCAATGTTGAACTAGGAGAGATCAAAGTTGTCAAGGCCTTGTATGATTTAGGTGATAGTGTCAATCTCATCACATATTTTGTGTACTACCAGTTAGGCCTAGAAGAACTCCAACCCACATCTGTCACACTTCAACTTATTGATCATAGCATTAGGGTTCCAAAGGGGATTTTAAAGGACGTTCTGGTAAAGGTTGAAAACTTCATCTACCCTCCTGATTTCATTGTCCTTGACAACCATCCAAACTTAGGAAATAAGGAACAAACCCCAATCATCCTTGGCCGTCCTTTTATTGAAACAATAAACTCTGTTATCCAAGTCTGAAATGGGAACATGACCATCACCTTTGGGAACATGAGTCTAGACTTGAACATCTATAATTCAAGATCACAAATAAGGGATGACGAGGACATTCATGAAGTAAACATGATAGGAAGCATTGATAATGAATCCATAGAACATCAAGGAATATTTGATGGATGTTTAAGTCAGGATGAGATTTATTTCCTTTGTTCATATGAAGGAATTTTATCTCCTTGGATTGAATCATTTTCAAATTGCTCTTATGATTAAGTCTTAGGTCCAACAATCAGTGAAAACTTTCAGCAAACCACATTCATGGAGACTGATCAAACTTCCTTCCCTAAATATGATCAAGCCAATCTAGTAGCTGAAACTTCTACATGTGGGGAATCAATCCTATCTAAAACTTTAAAAAATAAAATTGATCTTGATCTAATGTACTAATCTTCTGCTGAAATTCTGAACCAACCTGATCTTGAATTGAAGGAACTTCCTGCTGCACTAAAGTATTCCTTCCTAGGGGACAATCAAACACATCCTATTGTCATTTATTCTTCTCTTGAATCCAATCATGAGAGGATGCTTCTAGATGTCCTTAGGAAACATAAGAAATCCATTGGTTGGACCCTATCTGATATTCCCAGGAATATCCCACTTGTTGGGACTCATAGGATTGTTCTGGAATCTGATTCAAATCCATGTTGTCAACCTCAACGGTGACTCAATCCTAATCTCATAGAGGTAGTAAGGAAAGAACTTCTGAAATTGTTAAAAGCTGGTATCATATATCCCATAGCTGAGAGTGAGTGGGTGAGCCCAATCCAAGTGGTTCCAAAAAAGGCTGGAATCACAGTGATAACCAATGAGGATGGAGAGATTCTTCCAACAAGGGTGAGTAGTGGATGGAGGGTCTGCATTGACTATAGGAAGCTAAACTCATTCACCAAGAAGGACCATTTCCCCTTACCATTCATTGACCAAGTCCTTGAGAGAGTGGAAGGTCATGCCTTCTACTATTTCTTAGATGGGTACTCGGGGTACAATCAAATTGAGGTCTCCCTAGAGGATCAAGGGAAGACTACATTCACATGTCCATTTGGAACCTTTGCTTTCAAACGCATGCCCTTCGGGTTATGCAATGCCCCTGGAACCTTCCAATGGTGCATGATTGGAACCTTCTCAGAGATGGTAGAGGATTTTCTAGAGGTCTTCATGGATGACTTCTCTATGTTTGGGGATACATTTGAGGGATGTCTACAGAATGTGGAGAGAGTCTTGTCAAGATTTTAAGAAAAGAATCTGGTCCTAAATTGGGAAAAATGCCATTTCATGGTTAAAGAGGGTCTTGTTCAAGGCCATCTGGTATCGAGTATGGGGATTGAAGTTGATAAAGCAAAGGTTGACATCATTCGTCACCTTCCATCACCCAAAACTGTCAAGGAAGTGAGGTCTTTCTTAGGACATGCTGGTTTCTATAGAAGATTCATCAAGGACTTTAGTTCAATATCCCGTCCCCTTTGTGCTCTCCTAGTAAAGGATTATCCATTTGTTTGGACATAAATCTGTGAGGGTTCATTCTCAACCCTCAAATCCTCTCTCACCTCTCCTCCCATTATGAAATCTCTGTATTGGAACCTTCCTTTTGAACTTATGTGTGATGCAAGTGACTTTGCTGTAGGAGCAGTGTTAGGACATGATTAGCCACTAAATGAGGCTAATATTAATTGTTAATATACATAATATTCATGTTCTTTATTATTAATAAACACCATTTTAGTGCATTTTACACTTTGAACATCATTTCACATTATGATTGTAATACCTTCTTAAAATGCACTATTATGTGGTACATTTTTGAACATCATTTAAAGTACCCAATGATTCATCTGATTTTAAGGAATCTAATTATAAATATTTTAATTTTATATTTTGGTAAATTGATATAAACTTCAATATGAACATGTTTCATTCAGGGATCAATGGAGAATTCATGGAAGAAGATGGGGATATTTTGTGATGAAAGGAAGCAATTTTAGAGAAGGTAGATTGGAAACCAGCTCACTGATGAGACTGTGGGGACAAACATAAAGGCACAATTAATCCCAAATTTCATGGTATACTAGAATAAATGTATAGGAACAAATCACCATTCAGGATCCAATGCTAATTCGGCCTCCATGGTGGTCATTTAGGCGGCCCAAGTTAGCAATACAATTCTGGTCCAGATTCTACGTCCCAGAAAAACAGCCCACTAATATAATTATATCTACGAATATAAAAATACAAATGGGCCCATATTTTACAGGAGGTTAGAAGAAATCCTGAGATCCATTTTCTTCTTCTATGGACCACTATGATTCTACCATCTAAATGGTCTTACAAGCGCGTCTTCTCGGTGAAGAAAAGTTGGCTGCCACCTTAGGTCAAGGGTGGAAAAATCAACTCTCCCTTACTTTCCACCCACCTATGGCCTACCACAATTAATTGAGAAGACTTGGACTATTGGAGGCTCTACCCAAGGGCTCAAAAATTCCTATTTAAGGCAGTGGTGTTGTAATATTTAAGAATCTTTGAGCTTGTTTTCACCTTAATGTTATGCTGCCAATTTCTCTTTGTAATGTTCTTCCTTCACATGTAAGTTGTTTTAATTCATCCTTGTTTCTAAATAAAAGTTCTTCTTATATTATTATTCTGTTATTATACTTATCACTTTGATACCATTGGTTCAATGTGTGAACTTTTTCATACCAAACTTTGTGAGATTATCATACAACGGTGGAGTGATTGTTATTTTATTGCGTTTTTTTACTTCTCCATTTCCTCCCTCATGAGTCTACTTTCCGCTTCCATTGAAACCATAGAATCAATGGAGGGCTAACCCACTTATGAGTTGATCCAAGGGAGTATAAAGGGGCTGTATTGGATGTTATTTATCACCTCATTAATGTATAATCACTTCTTTAATTGATATTTTTATTTGATGATTTTTAAACTCCATCGTCCTTGTTGAATTTAAGGCCACACACTTCAAGTGCTAATATGAACCTTTACCTTGAAGTGCTCAAAAATTTGATCCTTAAAGTGTATAGGTGATTAGTATTAAAGGGTTTAGGCATTAAACCAGTAAGTTATGATGTTGTTTTATCTCCTTAAATGAACCCATCTCAAATTTAAGAAATTGAAATCATTAAAAAGAAAATACGTCCAATCCACCCCGAGTGATAACCTAGGATCAACTCATTCTTTTAAATTGAATTCACTTAAATATGTTATATATCCTCTAAACTCATCTAAAATAAATCCAAGTTGGCCACTTCATAGCCAAAAATAGTCCATAGAATGTACGTGTCTATAGGTTACTTCTTAGGTCTCTGTGGATTCGACAACCCAAGCTAGACTACAAGGACCATTCTACCTTCATCTCTTGGGTAAATTTGAGCGAGAATCAAATTTTTGCACCATTGTCGGGGACCCAAGTAAGTAATCTAAACACCCATTCTATTCTCTCCCATTTCTTATTTTCTCATCCAAATTCTCTTATCTTGTCCCTTTCTCGTTTTTTTTCTTTTGGCGCATGTCCGCCTACACCCGCGATCAATCAAACCGTCTAGTTAGGGTGGATAGTCCTGGGGTTGGGGAGTCAAGTACACCAATGGAACTCATTCAATTAGATCCTAATATTCCTAATACTCTAGAGTCCAAAATTGATCCAATTTAAATGGAAGGTCTTCAAAGAAACCAACTCATAAACCCGGGTGGGAACCAAAATGGAAACCCAAATGAGGCAGCCCCAAACTTGGGGAATGCGATGGATCAAACCATGAATGACTACCTCACACCTTCCTGGAACAATGCCCCCTCATGAATTAGCCATAATTCCCTAGGAGATTCTAACTACATCTTTAAACCCCATGTCCTAAACCACCTTCCCACATTCCATGGAATGGAGTCCGAGATGTCATACCTACACATTAAGGAGTTCAATGACATTGTAGAAACCATGTGTCCTCCACATCAACTAGAATAATCTAAGATGAGGCTATTTCATTTTTCTTTAAAGGATCGAGCTAAAAATTGGCTAAACAATTTAAGACCATCATCCATCAACTCTTGGGACCAACTACAACGATAATTCTACAAAAAATACTTTCCCCACCACAAAACAATTGCACTTAAAAAGAGTATCCAAAACTTTTTTGAAAAAGAGGGAGAGTCATTCTATGAAACATGGGAGAGGTTAAAAGACACTCTAAACATGGTTACACACCATGGTTTTTCTATACCTGAACAAGTGAGAATTTTCTATGAAGGGTTGGGTCCAGGGAATAAACAATTCATTGACATGATGTGTAATGGAACCTTTAAAAACAAAACCCCAAATGATGCTTACGAGTATCTAGAAAGCCTTTCTGAACAAAACCAAACATGGGGAACTTCACCTTATTCTGAAAATCCATAAAGAACTACTGGAATTCATACACTTAGAGAAGAGGAAAGCCTTGGGGCTAAACTTGCAGCACTCTCTAGGAAGGTTGAAGAGATAGACCTTAGTAAAGTCCATGAAATCCAAACTGTTGACCCTATTTGCACAATTTGTGACAAACATGACCATAAGACAGACAACTGCCCAACCATTCCATCCATAAAGGATGTTCTTTTAGGAGGACCCCCAACGGAAGTAAATGCTTTGATCTTTCAAATGCCTCAATACCAAAACAACTTCAACCCAAGGTATAATGACCACCCAGGCTTCCGCTGGAAAGATAACCAACAACCTAGCCAACCACAAGGACAAAATCCTTACCCCCATCAGAACTACCACTCCCATTACCAGTTCCAAACCCAACCTATCCAATACCAACAGCCACCGGTCCATTTTCAAAAAACCATCCCACTTCCAAAATATCCCCCCCGGGATAAACCAATCTTCTCAAGCACCAACCCAAACTGTTCCAAAAAGCCTACTAGAACAACTATGCAAACAAATGGAGAGGATGAACTCAGAGGTATATTCCCTAAAACAAGAACTTCAAACCATCAAAACTGGAAAGGCACCCATGCCTACTCAGGCAGTTCCATCCTCAACTTTAAGGGGAGAGTTAAGTTGTGCTCAAAAAACTCATGAACAGCTAAAGGCTGTGACTATTTTAAGAAGTGGGAAATCAATTGAGAAATCTGAACAACTAATTTATAACCCACCTGAAGATTCAAACTTGGATGAAAATTCAAATGAACCCCAAGATCAAACTGAGGAAACTGATAACAATGTGAAAGAAACAACTCTTCAACAAACAACCCCACAACCTGCACCATTTACTCAACACATGAGGGGGAAACCCAAGCCTGGACTGAGTGAAACATTGAGGGAAATCTTTTCACAAGTCAAGTTGAACATTCCCCTTCTCGATTCCATCCAAACCATACCTTCTTACTCAAAGTACCTTAAGGACTTGTGCACTTTTAAAAGAAAATTTTCACATAAAAACCAAGTCCTTTTGGCTGCTAATGTGAGTACCACCATTCAAGGGACCATTCCTCCTAAGTTGAAAGACCTGGGTTGCCCTTACATCAATGTTGAACTAGGAGAGAGAAAATTTGTCAAGGACTTGTGTGATCTAGGTGCCAGTGTCAATCTCATCCCATATTCTGTGTACTACCAGTTAGGCCTAGAAGAACTCCAACCCACATCTGTCACACTTCAACTTGCTGATTGTAGCATTAGGGTTCCAAAGGGGATTTTAAAGGACGTTCTGGTAAAGGTTGAAAACTTCATCTACCCTGCTGACTTCATTGTCCTTGACAACCATCCAAACTTAGGAAATAAGGAACAAACCCCAATCATCCTTGGTCTTCCCTTCCTTGCAACAATCAACTCTTTTATCCGAGTCCGAAATGGGAACATGACCATCACCTTTGGGAACATGAGTCTAGACTTGAACATCTATAATGAATGCTCACAAATAGGGGATGACAAGGACATTCATGAAGTAAACATGATAGGATGCATTGATAATGAATCCATGGAACATCAAGGAATATTTGATGAATATTTAAGTAAGGATGAGATTGATTTCCTTTGTTCATATGAAGGAAGTTTATCTCCTTGGCTTGAATAATTTTTAAATTGCTATTATGATGAAGTCTTAGGTCCAACAATCAGTGAAACCTTTCAAGAAACCACTTTCATGGAGACCACTCTAAATTCCTTCCCTAAATCTGATCAAGACAATCTAGTAGCTAAAACTTCTACATGTGGGGAATCAATCATATCTGAAACTCTAAAAAAGGAAATTGAACTTGATCCAATGTCCCAATCTTCTTTTGAAATTCCGAACCAACCTGATCTTGAATTGAAGGAACTTCCTACTACTCTCAAGTATGCTTTCCTAGGGGACAATCAAACACATCCTATTGTCATTTCTTCTTCTCTTGAATCCAATCATGAGAGGATGCTTCTAGATATCCTTAGGAAGCATAAGAAATCCATTGGTTGGACCCTTTCTGATATTCCTGGGATTAGCCCACTTATCGGGACTCATAGGATTGTTCTGGAATATGATTCAAAGCCATGTCGTTAACCTCAATGGCGACTCAATCCTAATCTCATGGAGGTAGTAAGGAAAGAACTTCTGAAATTGTTAAAAGCTGGTATCATATATCCCATAGCTGAGAGTGAATGGGTGAGCCCAATCCAAGTGGTTCCAAAAAAGGCTGGAATCACAGTGATAACCAATGAGGATGGAGAGATTCTTCCAACAAGGGTGAGTAGTGGATGGAGGGTCTGCATTGACTATAGGAAGTTAAACTCATTCACCAAGAAGGACCATTTCCCCTTACTATTCATTGACCAAGTCCTTGAGAGAGTGGCAGGTCATGCGTTCTATTGTTTCTTAGATGGGTACTCAGGGTATAATCAAATTGAGGTCTCCCTAGAGGATCAAGGGAAGACTAAATTCACATGTCCATTCAGAAACTTTTCTTTCAAACGCATGCCCTTCGGGTTATGCAATTCCCCGGGAACCTTCCAATGGTGCATGATGGGAATCTTCTCAGACATGGTAGGGGATTTTCTAGAGGTCTTCATGGATGACTTCTCTGTGTTTGGGGATACATTTGAGGGATGTATGAGGAATGTAGAGAGAATCTTTTCAAGATGTGAAGAAAATAATCTAGTCCTAAACTGGGAAAAATGCCATTTTATGGTTAAAGAGGGACTAGTTTTAGGCCATCTAGTCTCAGGTAGGGGGATTGAAGTTGATAAAGCCAAGGTTGACATCATTCGTCACCTTCTATCACCTAAATCTATTAAGGAAGTGAGGTATTTCTTAGGACATGCTGGTTTCTATAGAATATTCATCAAGGAATTTAGTTCAATATCTCATCCCCTTTGTGCTCTCCTGGTAAAGGATGCTCCATTTGTTTGGACAGAAAGCTGTGAGGGTTCATTCTCAACCCTCAAATCCTCTCTCACCTCTCCTCCCATTATGAAATCTCCAAATTGGAACCTTCCTTTTGAACTTATGTGTGATTCCAGTGACTTTTTTGTAGGAGCTGTGTTAGGACAACGTTGTGATAAAAATCCTTATGTCATTGCTTATGCATGAAAATACTTAAATGATGCCCAAATCAGCAACACCACCACTGAAAAGGAGTTACTTGCTATTGTGTTTTCCTTAGAGAAGTTTAGGTCCTACCTCTTAGGATCCCCCATCACTGTGTTCACTGACCATTCTGCACTAAAATGCCTCTTCCAAAAACAAGATGCTAAGGCTAGAATGATTAGGTGGGTCCTTCTCTTACAAGAATTTGACCTCACAATCAAGGATAAAAAAGGAGTTGAAAATGTTGTAGCTGATCACCTCTGTAGGATGGAATTCAAAGACAACTCAAATCACCTTTCTGTGTTTGATTCATTTCCTGATGAACACTTATACTCTGTGAGTGACTGCCCTTGGTATGCCGACATAGCCAATTTCTTAGTTACAGGAGTCATTCCAAAATTCTTAGGGACTCAAGCTCGAAGAAAATTTCTTTCTGATGTTAGACACTGTGTTTGATGATCCATACCTCTATAAGTTCTGCCCTGACCAAGTCATTAGGAGTTGTGTTCTAGA